>OY755251.1:63317383-64718272 GCA_963576725.1 Azorinus chamasolen | reverse complement strand
GTTACTCGGCTAATAGGGAATCATATTGTCACCATTAATTTCTGCTGTCTGACTCACACTTGCAAACAGCTTGGATCCAGGTGAGACGCCGAGCAAATCGGCATCTCATCGGGTCCCGAGGTTATTAAAATATTTACTGAGATCATTCTCTAGCATCTGATTGAACATATTCTGAGCATTCGGTCAATAGTTTCTGAAAAGCAAACAGAGCAGACCCTGATCACACCGTTCCTATAGTGGCGGTATGATCGGGGACTACTCTGTTTATGGCAGTTTCAAACTGCGTCACTATGACGTAAAAAATGAAGTCGTTTAACCCTTTCCTCCATGAATATTCAGGTTAGAAATAATGACGTCATGAATATTAATATCAACAGCAAACAGAACAGACCCTCATCAGATGGCTCCTATAGGAGCCGTCTGATCTGGGTCTTCTCTGTTTGCAAAGGCGTAGAAAGGCGTATTTATGGAGTAACAGGTTAAGAGAGTTGGCAGAGTTTGAATCCTGAGCAGATACCCAGTAACACGACGTCAAATCTGGATCAAAACTGCAAATACATTTCATGCTGTAATCAGTACGAGACTTTACGTAATGATATGTTCATTTCTTACTATGGTTATGATAGTTACGGTAAAAACTCGATACTTTAAACATTTAGTAATAAAGAATTGATGTCTTTTTAGACAGGTGGCTGCTTAATTCAGGATAAAAGTCATGCAGAAAGCTTTCTGCATGACTTTCACCCTGCATTGTGTTGCCACCTGTATTAAAGATTGATAATGGTATACGTATCTGAGAGTTCTAATAATCGAGTTGTTACTGTATGTTGCTTTGGAAGTACATTTGTATTTGATACACTGTGGCTATATCATAATTATGACAGAATTACATGTACTGTACATTGTTAAAAAAAATTATGTATGAAAATCGACATTACAAGTATACTGTAAAGACTGTCTTAAGCGGCCACTCATTTATTGAAAAACAAAGGTGTCCGACGCATGCTTGGACTCACCCATGGACCCCCCCCCCCCCCAAAAAAAAAAAAAAAAAAAAAAATGAAAAAAAAAATTGTGATCGAAGTATATGTTGAACTAGCCTAAAACTATCTATTTGAATCTTAAACCACTCCGAAAAACAAGAAAAACACGACCCGGAAAATTTCCCGGGGGGAGGGGAGAGGGGTGAGTCCAAGAATGCGTCGGGCACCTTTGTTGAAAAACAGGCGTCTTAAAAGATGGGTGGTTGCTTAATACAGGGTAAGTGTATTGGAAAAAGCTCCTATAGGAGCTTTTTACATTACTTTTGACCTGCATTAAGCTATCACCTGCCATACATACCCAATAATAAGACCTCTTTTTGATGACCACTTAAGAGAGGTTCTACTGTAGTCCATGCTGACGTCAGCGGAAAATCCAATAGTTATCATCATTGCCATTATGAATCAGCCAGCCAGCTGTATCTAACCATTTACCTGGTAAACATTCTTGTAAGAACAATAATAATGACATCATGAATATTTAATCGCTTAATATCTATACAGTATTAAGCAGGGAAATGCTTAACCCTTTCCCTCATAGGCTATTTTTAGATCCAGCCACTTTGAATAAATCTACCGAAATGGAGCATTAACTAGAGAAAAGGATTGTTTTTAGAAGTGTGTAGTTTTGAAACCATTGTGATAAATAGAGCATTTGCTGACTTTTACGGAGTCGTCAAAGGTCGTCTACATAAGGGAATGGGTTAAGAAACCTAACTTCTTCATTATCAAAAATTCGGTTTAGAGCGGTTTTATTGTAATGGTATATGAAAACATGACATTTTGACCTTTTCTTTCATTATAATGTGTAATTGTATAGCATGCAATTATCTAGAATCAAATAAAGTTAGCCCTTTCCCTGCTGGCTATTCATATAGGAAATAACGACATCATGAATATTTATTACAGTGCTCCCTCCCTACAACGGCCCTCTCAATAACGGTTCCCTCCTTACAGCAACGCATGTCACTGTTTCCGAAACAACTTGGCTCCAGACACACCTTTTTTCCATCGTATTTTCTTCATGCCTCCATCAAACCCTATGTTGTGACCACTCTTTAGAATCGTCACTTTGTGACGATTCTAAAGAGTGGTCACAACATAGGATTTGATTGAGGCATAACGGTTTTAGTTCTCGAAATACACCCTATCTGGGGATCTGCAAACAAGCTAATTATGTTTGGTTTTCCCTCCCTATAACAACTCCCTCTGAACAACACATACAATCTTCGTATCCCAAAGGGTGTCGTTGTAGAGAGGGAGCACTGTAGCTGAATGTCTATGTATATATGTACACAATATGTGTTGGTATCGACAGAAACTATAGAGTCAGATCTATCATAATTTCATAAGCAAACAGAGTAGACCCTGACCAGACGGCTCCTATAGGAGTCGTCGGATCTGGGTCTACTCTGTTTGCAAATGCGTGAAAATAGGTTTATGTGACAGAAAGGGTTAAACTAACCCAAAACCAAGAGGAGAACGGCATGTTAACATGGAAGATAACAAACCTCTCTAAACCGAACGTTAACATTAATTTTGTACCAGTGTCCGTCTTTCAGACAGATGGCAGCTGAATTCAGGTTGAAAATCATACAGCAAACTCCCAAAGGAGCATTCTGCATAACTGTCATCCAGAATTAAGCAGCTACCTGCCCCAAAAGCCCCACAATTGTTCTTTAGTAAAATATCGGTTTAGAGGAATCTTACTGTATACGTTTGAGCTATGTTGTTGTCTGCATTACATGTATATCCAGTGCTGACGATAGCGGAAAGTCCTAGACGTGTGCATTTCATAGTTACTCAGCCAGTCATCTGTACAGTAAAACCTCTCTATAACGGCCACTAAATAACATCACTTATTTTGTGTTAAAGGCAGATGGCTGCTTAAAGCAAGGTGAAAGTAAAACAGAACGCTCCTATGGGAGCGTTCTGTTTTACTTTCACCTTGCTTTAAGCAGCCACCTGCTCTAAATACCAACTAATTAACACACTTCAGTGGTCGTTATAGAGAGGTTTTACTGTATTTAACCCTTTACCTGGTGAATATACATGTATGAAATATTGTCATTTTATGAATATTTATTAGTTGATATGTTTTTTATAAAGTTTCGGCCATTGTGGAAACTGTAGAATCAGATCAAACAGACAGAGTAGATCCTGATCAGATAGCTACCAGCTGTATTGACTTAAATGTGTCGAGTGGTTGGTTTCAATTCTCTATACCGTATGCATGTGGACGAATGGTCTGGAAACTCGTATACATTTCGCGCAGTTTGGATCCAGCTCAGTTCATTAATTTTGATCAGATTCAAATTAGCTTGTTTACTGATTGTATTAATTCTGAAAATATATATATTTCAGACCCATCTATTTCGATAAATGAAATGAACTGTTCAGTAGCAAACGACACTTTACTAATGTCTAGATGTCTTATATCCGTCATCGCCGAAAACTGAGTGACAGGTGTTTTAACTGCTGTTATAGGGTTGATAGGGAATCATATTGTCCCACCACTAATTTCCGCTGTCTAATTCACATTTGCAAACAGCTTGGATCCAGGTGAGACGCCGAGCAAATCGGCATCTCATCAGGTCCCGATGTTATTAAACTGTTTTGTCTGATATCATTCTCTAGCATCTGATTTGTCAGATTTTGACTTGCTCAGAGTCTGACCAAACAGATACTGGAGAATGATCTCAGACTCACACTCAGAATTTTATAACTTTGGATCCAGGATCCAAGATGTTTGACACTCGAGGACAATAGTTTCTGAAAAGCAAAGAAAGCAACCCTGATCAGACGGTTCCTATAGGGGCGGTCTGATCTGTATCTACCCTGTTTATAACCGTGTCAAATGTGTCTCTATCAAGTAAAAGGAATTTCAAGAGACTTCAAGAGTCTGAATCCTGAGGAGGCACCCAGTTACTCGACGTCAAATCTGGATCAAAACTGGTTGTAAATACAAGGCAAGCCGTAATCAGCACGAGACTTTCATTCATATTCTTTTTTTATGTAATTAAATAACTTACAACAACATACGAGGGTCATTTAAAAAGTTCCGATAATGGATGTAGAATGTCTAGGTAGAATGTTTCGAATTTGTGAAATGTACATGTACCGAAAATTCAGACTTTGCTGCGCACGAATATGCTCATTTGCAAAGATGGCTAAAAAGGAGCAACAGGTCTATGTTAAAATATGATCTCTGCTTAATTGCTTGTCACAATATATCAATGCCGATTTAGGCAAAGTTTACGGAAAAGATGCTCTTTTGTATCCTACAGTTTCCAGATGACCAGCTCGATTTAAAGAGGGCAGACAATCTATTGAAAATGACCCTCGGTCGGGGCGTCCATTGACGGCATTTTGTGAAAATGAAGATTTTGCAGTTGACGAGGATGCTCACTATATTGTGGAAGACTTTAGCCGACATTATGTGGCCTTAGATCGGGGGCAATGTTTTCCATTTTAACGGAAAAGTTAAAACTCAGGAAAATATGCGCTAGATGGATCCTATATTTGCTGACGGACCACCAGCAAGCGCATAAAAATTGCCACGGAACTATTTGCAGTATATGAAAACTGTGACGACAGCAAAATGGAGAAAGGCTCCAGATCGTTCTCGCAATGTCAGGTCCGTATTGTACGCACTATCTTTTGATGCACGTAGAATGGTGCTTCAGTTCCCAATTCCAGAACACGCCACAGGTACCGGAAAGGTTTACCTTCCGTCGGCCCACGAACCGAAGAGCGAGGACTTATACTTCCTAATGATAATGCCCCGGTCCTTAAGTTAGCCGTCGTAATAGCCTACTTAAAGACCAGTGGACTCCATGATAACGCCCAAGCCCATACGTCAGCCATTGTAATGGACTACTAAAAGACCAGTGGACTCCATACTTTGCCACATCCACCTAACAGTCCAGACCTGGCTCCTTGTAGTTGCTCGTTGAATTACCATACAAAACAGAGCCTAAATGGACGCAATTTTTAGACCCGCACAGCTGTAGGGCGTGCCTTGTTTCAGTGTACTCACAGTATCCCTAAATCAGACTATAAAAAGGCATTTTCCGACTGGATCAAACGCCTGCAGGTCCAAGGAGAATACTTCGAGGGACTGAAATAGATACTTCCGATCAGGTAAGGCTTGAATTAGTAGCCCGCACCCATTATCAGTACTTGTATTTAATCTGTGAGTTCTTATAAACGGCACATTTTCAAGCATTCGAACACTGAGCAACCCCAGACCAGTACTCTATACGAGTCGACCGCTTTGTTGCTCACGAATTAACCCATTCCCGCATATTGACGCCTTTTGACGCTTCTGTAAAAGTCACTTTGTGAAACCATTGTGATAAACAGAGCATTTGCTCCACAGGAGCAAATGCTCTATTTATCACAATGGTTTCAATACTACACAATTCTGAAAATTTCATTTTCTCTAGTTAATGCTCCTTTTTGGTAGATTAAATCAAAGAGGTTAGGTCTAAAAATAGCCTAAGTGGGAATGGGTTAATATAGATATGATTAATCATTATACAGCTTCTGTCATGGTATTTTATTCTCTTGTTCATAATGCCATTTGAAAATCACCTAATTGGTATTCATATAGGCCTTTTTTTGTTAACCCCTTCCCTCATATGCTATTTTTAGATCCAACAACTTTGAATAAATCTATCGAAAATGAGCATTAACTACAGAAAAGATATTTTTAGAATGTTGTAGTTCTGAAACCATCTTGATAAATAAAGCATTTGCACCTTAGGAGCAAATGCTCAATTTATCACAATGGTTTCAAAAAGTGACGTTTACAGAGGCGTAGAAATGCGTATTTATGGAGCAAAGGGTTAAATGCTTAATCAGGTAAAGTGTTTAGCATGAGGCGTTTTTGAACAATGCAAAAATACATGTATATGTCTAGACTAAGTAACCATCCTGAGTAATCGTGCCCTGTCGCGAAACTAACTTAATCTGTACATCGATTTTAGGATCCCATTTAACTCTTTTGTTGCCAAGTTTTGTCGTCTGCAAACTTTTTCTTTCGTCTTTTACAATTTTCATTTGTTTCTATTTTTCTTCACCGTTGTTTCAAAAACAGTCACAGTAACAAACAATTCGAATCCTGATGAGACGCTGAGTTACTCGGTGTCTCATCTGGATCCACACTATTTGCATAGGTAATCACATAGGCGACATTGGCAGTGAAAGAGTTACACCCATCTTTGCTGCATATTGTACTGTATAACTTTTTACCATTTAGCACGCTACGATTCTCACTTGAGACGTGGGAATGTCTAGACAGTCTCTACTCTAATTTGGACCTGATGTATTTTCACTAGACTTCTGATTCGATCAAGCTTTTGAGAAGCTGTTGGCCGAGTGTCAAACAAGTTGGATACTGATGGGACACCGAGTTACTCGGCATCTCATCTGGATCCAGACTGTTTGCAAATGTGAGTCAGGTCGCGAAAATCGGGACAAGGGTTAAACACTTGTTGTGTGTATTGGTTTTCATCAGAGGTCCAGATAAGATGCGTAAATTAACCCTTCTCTTGCTGAATTTTAAAATACATTTCTCCTTCTTTACCCATGCCCTGTTGTATAATTACATACATCTTCACTGTGTACAAGTATTTCGCTGTGCAATTACTGCCGTGGAGCGCATTGGTTGCACAATCAACTTGTAAATAGTGCAGACCCTGATGAGACAGTTCCTGCAGGAGCTGTCTCATCTGGGTCTTCACTATTTACAGGTAGGTATATTGACGTGAATAGCAAGCGTAAATTAAAACATGTTCAAGAATAACTTCTGTAGTTCTCCACCAAACCATATGTGGAGAATGTATCATTTTGGTATGTGAGTACCACACTTTTATCTGTTGTCCTGATTCATTGTATGGAGCTAGCTTTTATACGATATGTACATTTCGTATTATGGTTATGATAATTACAGTAAATGGTACGTATCTGAGTGGTCGAATAATCGAGTTGTTCCTGTATGTTGATTTGAAAGTATTTGTCAAAATGACTGTACATTGTTAAAGGTGGGTGTGTGTGTGGGGGGGGGGGGGGCAATGTGGGTGTTGGCGTAAGTAATGTTTGTCGAATGTTTTTCCCGACCATGTTTTACGAATAGATATAGGTGTAATAAAACTTGTTTAATCTTATCATTTTACTTCATGAATATTCAAGAAAGAAATAATGGCAGTCATTATGAATTTAAATCAGCTTATTAACCCTTTCACCGCCGAAGTCCATGATAAATAGTGCAGTCCCAGATCAGACGCCGCCTTGATCAGGGACTCCACTTTTTGTCTCATTCTCTATTTCTATACATGTGCTTTATTCTTTTGAAATTTGCATTTATTTATCTCATTTCCTTATTGTACATGTACCGAATGTTTTAACACAATTTGAATTGCAGACGACACTTAGAAATTTGGCGCCGAAAGGGTTAATATTTCTGTATTGGCATCTGAAGAAGGAAACGTTTGACCATTGGTAGAAACAGTATAACCAGATATGTGTCTATATAATAAAGCAGACCCAGATCAGACAGCTCCTTCAAGATCCGTCTGATCTGGGTCCATACTGTTTATAAAGGTGATATAATGAGTATTCATGAAGTAAAATATTAAGTAAACTGAAAATAAAATGGATCAAATGAAACGTGGAGTAACTCTCTACCTCACCAGATAGCCTTGACCCATGACGGGTCTTGGCACGCATAGTTTCTCCGCGTTTCATCTGGTTCCAAGCTGTTTTGCAAATGCGAGTCGGGTCGCACTTAGCATGATAAGGGTTAAACCCTTTTTTAACCCATTACCTCATAGGCTATTTTTAGATACAACCTCTTTGAATAAATCTACCGAAAAGGAGCATTAACTAGAGAAAAGAAAAAAAATAGAATTGTGTAGTTTGAAACCATTGTGATATATAGAGCATTTGCTCCTATAGGAGCAAATGCTCTATTTATCACAATGGTTTCACAAGGTGACTTTTACAGAGTCGCCAAAAGTCGTCAATATGAGGGAAAGGGTTAAGAACGGTTCCTTTATTTCTCCCAAAATCCCTACGTTGTGGCCGTTCTTTCGAATCGTCTCATAGAAACGATTCCAACGAGTGGTCTCAGCATAGAGTTTGGTGTGGTTACAATAGGGTCTGGTTGATTTCTAAAGAGCAGTCACAGCATAGGCTTTGGCGGGGGGAAATGACTTTACTATTTGAATACACACTTTATTTATGCCCTTGCGTAGACATGTATTATGGAGGATAAGGACATGCAGACATGTGCGTTTTGTATATATTTACAAGTATTATATTAACCCTTTACCTATCGAAGGTCCAGACAAGATGCGTAAATTCGAACATTTTCAAAAATAGATCCTTTATTTTTTTCCACCAAGCAATACACTATGACGATTCTAAAGAGTGGTTACAGTATAGTGTTTGGTGGAGAAATGACGATTTTAGTATTTTGGTACGCACCTTTATCTGTAGCTCTGCCTTTTAAATAGTCCAGCAAGAACTAATGACAGAATGAGTATTTATCAGCTAAAATTTTATAATCGTTTATGAACACACTCTGTTTAGCTTTGTCAGAAACTATACATTCAGATTTACACAAACAAACAGGGCATGCCCAGATCAGGCGCAGCGTCTCCTACAGGAGCTGTCTGATCTGGATCTACTCTAATAGCAAATACATGAAAATGCGTTTCTATGTGGTGAATGATTAGTCCTTACATTAACATGAACGCCTTTTCACGCCTTTGCAAACAGGGTAGACCTCAGACAGTTCCTGCCTGATCAGAGTCAGCTCTGTTTGCTTATGAAATTATTATAGATCTGACTCTACTGTTTCTACAAATATCAACAACTCCTGTGCACATATGCTGTTATAAAAAATAAGGTAATAAATATTCATGACGTCACTATTTCTGACGTGGATATTCAACGGAAAAGGCTTAAATGCTGATCAGCGGAAACTCCAGGGGTATTTCCGAGTCACGATGAGTCAGAGTATATGCAAATGACAACTGGTCACGTGTGCGGAATTTCTGCCATTACTTGCAACATATGAATGAACAACTCGTAATCTGACACTGTATGCACTGTCTCCGGCTGGGTCTCGGTCGGATCGCTAATTTTATATTCATATAAGCTTCTTATTGAAGATACAGTAAAACCTCTCTATAACGACCACTAAATTACATCAAGTATTTTGTGTTAAAAGCAGGTGGTTACTTAAAGCAAGGTGAACGTAAAAAAGAACGCTCCTATACTGTTTTACTTTCACCTTGCTTTAAGCAGCCACCTGCCCTAATATACCAACTGATTAACACAATTTAGTGGCCGTTATAGAGAGGTTTTACTGTATAAATTATGAGAAAACTTATATTTCAGACTGACGATATTAACCGTTTCGCTGCCAACGGCGGATCTGTGATTATCTAAAAGTTTGGATCAGATGTCGGGTAATTCGGTTTCGTTTCAGAATCCAAACTGTTTGCTTAAGTGATAAGTTTATTTGAAAATAGAAGAACATTAATTAAAAAAAGTGAAAGTGTAGCAGACCACACTTTTTTGCAGACGACATTCAGCGGCAGCGAAAAGGTTAATAATGCTCGATAGCAGACGACATAGTTTCATCGTTTAAATATTTCGCTGACATACTTCATACGTTTCAATTGTTTTTAAGTTTTTCCATTTTATTTCCAAAAACATAACACCATCAAACAGTTTGGATTCTGATGAGACTTCGTATCACTCGGCGTCTCATCTGGAGCCAAACTGTCAAAGACTCGAGGTTACATTTTCGTCATAGCCGACTGGTTCCGAATACTTCCATATGTGCGCGCGACAGATGTTCAAACTGCTGTTATAGATCAAAGACGCAACCTTAATGTGCTGAATAGTAATGCAAGAACTAATGACATCATGAATAATGATTCACTGATTTTTTTATAATTATACTATGAACGAAATATGTTTTTGTCGTGATCATAAATTGTAAAATCTTCTCTATATTGTATCAAAAGTAAACAGAATAGACCCTGCTCAAACGGTCCCTACAGCAGCCGTCTGATCTGGGTCTACTCTGTTTGCAAAGGCGTAGAGATTTGTATTGATAGAGTAAAGGGTTAAACTCTGATCCGTTGGTATAATGTTACTTACTTCCTATTCGTACACGTATTTGTGAAGCTACTGACAAAGTGTTAACCCTTTACTTTATGAATATTCATGGTAGAAAAAATTACATCATGCATATTAATTAGTTTATTTTTTACTTTCATATATGAACACGCGAACTTTGGGCCATGACTGAAACTACAGAATGATATCTATGTAATTCCATGAGCAAACGGAGCAGACCCTGATAAGATGGCTCCTATAGGAGCCATCTGATCCCGGTCTACTCTGTTTGCAAAGGCGCAGTGAGGCGTATTTATGGAGAAAGTGTTAACCGGCTTAGATCCTTGTTAGACACCGAGTTACTGGACGTCTCATCTGGATCACGTCTAGCCTAGCGCCTAGTTGGACAAGGCATTAGTAGATATAATTTATCTGCAGGATCACGTCTAGCCTAGCGCCTAGTTGGACAAGGCATTAGTAGATATAATTTATCTGCAGGATCACGTCTAGCCTAGCGCCTAGTTGGACAAGGCATTAGTAGATATAATTTATCTGCAGGATCACGTCTAGCCTAGCGCCTAGTTGGACAAGGCAAAGGAGAAAAAAAAATTAACACGATCACTTAAAAGAAGTATACTTATAGATTTTTAAAAAAGTGTAAGCTTAATGCAGGACAAACATAATACAGAAAGCTCCTATAGGAGCTTTCAGGAATATGTTTGCCTTGCATTGAGCAACCACCTGCTTTTACAGATCTATATGCTTATGAACTATATTGTCGTATTAGCGAGACTCTATATGTCACACACGGCAAGGTAGCAGTATAGACATTTAAATTAAGACCACTATCCTTATAAGCAGAGGTCCAGATAAGGTGCGTATACAGTAAAACCTCGATTATCCGAACACTAAAATACGTATTATCATCGATCTTTAAGACAGGTGGCAGCTTAATGCATGGTAAAAGTCATGCAGAAAGCTCCTCTAGGAGCTTTCTGCATGACTTTCATCATACATTAAGCAGCCACCTGCCTAAAAGGGTCTAAATTCGTTTATAACGAAAATTCGAATAATCGAGATTTTACTGTATTTAAACATTTTCACGAATAGCTCTTTTATTTTTCCACCAAACCCTATACTGTGACCACTCTTTAGAATCGTCTCGAAGAGTCGCACAGTACATGGTTTGGTGGAGAAATGATTACGATTTTAGTAGTTGGGTACGCACCCTTGTCTGTAGCCCCGTTATTAAGCTCAATCTAGCCAATACAAATTCAAGCCTACGTGTGAAACTCTGGACCACAGTAGGTACAGGAGGAACACAAAAGAGGTACAGGTAGGGACAGCACACAGGTAGGGACATATTGCAAACCAATATACACTGGTAGAGATGTTGTGCAACCATTATTTGACCACACAGGTTTGCTGCCGGTTGGCACATAAGTAGGGATTAATACTGAAATTACAGGGACATGCTGCAAAGCATCAACGCACACGTTAGGGGCTACAGTGCTCCCTCTCTACAACGACACCCTTTGGGATACGAAGATTGTATGTGTTGTTCAGAGGGAGTTGTTATAGGGAGGGAAAATCAAACATAATTAGCTTGTTTGTAGATCCCCAGATAAGGTGTTTTTCGAGAACTAAAACCGTTATGTCTCTATCAAACCCTATGTTGTGACCACTCTTTAGAATCGTCACAAAGTGACGATTCTAAAGAGTGGTCACAACAAAGGGTTTGATGGAGGCATGAAGAAAATACGATGGAACAAAGTTGTTTCTGGAGCCTTGTTGTTTCGGAAACAGTGACATGCGTTGTTGTAAGGAGGGAATCGTTATTGAGAGGGCTGTTGTAGGGAGGGGGCACTGTATTCCCCACATTGACCAGGATCCGAAACAGTTTGGCGCGTTGACCACATTGCAAAGAAATGATAAAACAATATGTTAAGAATTGAAGCAGACGACAATGGATGCAGACGAAAAATTACTTAGCGTGCAAAGAGTTAGAAGTTTCTGACTACTAATGATGGAGTAAGCGGGTGAAAACAAGTGGAATTGGCGGTTTGCTTACAGATAAACTTGGCGTCTCATCTGGATCCCAGCTGTTTGCGAGTCAGGTCGACCGTTTAACCCTTTCCCCCCTATTCCCACTTTCAATAAATCCACCGAAAAGGAGCATTTTCTAGAAAAAGGGAACTTTTTATACTTGTATAAAACTTGTATACTTTTGAAACCAATGTGATAAATAGAGCATATGCTCCATAGATGCTCTATTTATCAAAGTTGTTTCACATTACTTTTACAGAAACCTCAGACGGCATCTATAGGAGTGAATGGTTTAACCCTTTGAATACGGGAAATCATTTATAAACAGTGTAGACCCTGATATCACAGCTTGCTCCTATAGAGGAGCCATTTTATCAGGATATGTGCCGTTTCTCATCGATAGGTGATCATCGAGTTTTAGGATAAAGCAGTTTCTGTTACAAATGAATCCGATGTTTAGTTATGAAATAGATAATGGCCATTTGTATTTCACATAATGAGTAACCACCCATCTTTTGATACAGTAAAACCCCTCTCAACCGGAATTTAAATAAAGACCAAATTAGGTCTTTTCAGGTAGGTGGTTGCATAATGCAGGGTGAAAGTCCTGCAGAAAGCTCCTTTATGAGTTTTCTGAATGACTCACCCTGCATTAGGCTACCACCTGTCTCACAGACTAGCATGCATGCTAGTTTGAACGTCCGGTTTAGCGGGGTTTTACTGTATATAGAGGATCTTACATGAGTGTTCTTGATTATTGGATTTATTAAATGAGTCTTTTTAAAACGATAAAAAACGAGCTTTAGCGAGTTTTTTATCGTTTTAAAAAGACGAATTTAATAAATCCAATAATCATGAACACGAATGCAAGATCCTATTTATAACATAACACACACAAATGTTATTTGCAGCCAATATTTCAGCAGTAACGTGGATTGTTATAAATTCTCCTTACATATAGAAATGATGAATGAAAGGTGTTATTAGGTTCGCTAGGTAACTGGGACAAAGTAGGTCCAAATTTTCCAACTTTATTTTTTACTTACTGTCATATCAACCAGGATCTAATTCAGACCTCTCTGGTATTCAATTTAACTGTGATAGTTTATGATACAAAAACATACAGAAACACGTCAAAATAATTTTTGAGTTACAGTTTTGACATACATAGTTACAAACACGTCACATTTTGACGTCATTGTACACAACATGTGTCTATGTAAAGCGCGCCATTTACATGAAGACCTACATACAGTCGCCAACACGTCCGACACTCACTGTCAATGGGATTCGAAATGCGCCTTCGTTTTGGTATATTAAGCCCTTCATTAGTGTTGTATGTATACACATGGACATGGACATTTCCACCGAGAAAAAAAATCTCGATTCAAGTTCAGTGAAAATGTTTGAAATGGACAAAAGATTCAGTACGAACTGCTGCATAAAATGTGTTGGAACAGGAGGAAGATTTTCGCGATCAGCTGAGTTAGTGAGTATAGCATATTTGAAATATGTTTGTGCTGTGCTGGATTCAGATGACTATCGTTGTTGATTGATGAGATATTTGTATGAGTAGAAATCTGCATAAACAAAAGGACATGCGGTGAAGAAAATGCAAAGTTGAGGAGGCATTTTAATTTAAATGTAGAATTGATTGTATGGGTCAGAGTAGCTGGTAGGTCTTTTTTGGCATACATTTTGTATATGATTCCTGACAGCGATTACAATTTGTATTATTTTATCGAAATTAAGGCGCAAGTGCCAACAATCCTTTGCCATCTATCGTGACTCAATCGTGGACAGGTAGGTCGACCACCGCCCGCCAGTTTGTTTGTTTTGACAGCGCGTATGAATCGTTCGAATGTCATTCGGTCGTTCGAATGTTATTCACTAGTGATTATATGCCCATGATTATCAAAAAATAAATGATAGTGTTACGTCACGCTGAAGCCACGTGTTATGTTATAAATCTGAATCTTCTCTGTTTGCTTAACCCTTTCCCTGTTCTGTGTTTATTACAAATTTCAATACCTACTGAATATTCATGGACAAAATAGTTATAATGGAAGATGGAGCATTGTAGACATTTTAGAAAGTGAACAAACAGATATATCAAATTCTATTAGCAAACAGAGCAGACCCTGATCAGACGGCTCCTCTAGGAGCCGTCTGATCTGGGTCTACTCTGGTTGCAAATGCGTGAAAACACGTTTATATGAGGGAAAGGGTTAAGGAATGATCATAGACCTGACTATAGTTTCTATCAATACCAAAACATTATGTGCACATAATTATGCCATTATAAAAATCCAGCTAATAAATATTTATGACGTCATCTTTTTACATAGATATTCAACAGGGAAAGGATTCAAAACAACAGAGATCTGATTTGACAATTCATCATTACCAAACCGTTCTATGTCACCATATGTTTTGACCAAAAATCAGTCTCAGAACCAATTTCCTCCTATATATTGACGCGTTTTGACGTCACTGTAACAGTAATGTTGAAACCATTTTGATAAATTGGGCATTAGCTCCACAGGAGTAAATGCTCTTTTTATCACAATGGTTTAAAAACTACACAATTCAAAACATTTCCTTTTCCTAGTAACACGCTCTTTCGATAGATTTATTCAAAGAGGCTGGATATAAAAACAGTCGAGGTGGAATGGGTCAATATTGATACCATCACCATTGATAACATAAATGTTTGAGATGCCAACAGTGGACTAGAATACTGATACAAGATGATATTTAACACACACCCAAAGTCATATTATCCTGCCACCATGTCCATTAATCCTAGAATTACGGATAAGAGGGGTCATTATCACTGTTTAAGACGTCTTTAAATGTCTCGACTGGTAATGAAACACGCAGTCTCGTGCAGGCCCTACAAAGGCCACGACTCCACTGACTGAGCTGAAGAAGTGATGCATTGTACAATAGTTAAAAATGAAGATCTACTTTTATTATCAAACCCACAACAATTTTGTTAATTAGATAAGGTCAAAAGACAAATACAGTTGAACTTCGATATCTCGAACTACAAAGGACTATAAAATAACATAAAATACTTGACAAACGTCCGAGTCATCCCACCTCTTACATTTGTTTCTGGACACTTTCCAAGCTCACAGCTTAACGCGAGTCTAAGTAATGTTGAAAACATCTGTAGGAGCTTTCAGCATTACCTTCGATCTGCATTAAACCGTCACGTGTGTCTTAGATACATGTATACGTCAATATGAGGAAATGGGTTAAAAATAAATAATGAAATGGTATATACTACTATTTCAGTACATATTGATTTTTTAAATTAAAAGTGTTTATGTTCCGCCAAATACGAAACTCAGCTGTAAAGATCAGCTCGTGGTGTGTTCAGTGGGAGCGGCAGGTCATAGGTTTGATCCCATGATGAGTTATTTTAAAGTCATTAAAAGTGTTACGTAATTACCAATGCTCAAGGTACAACATGTAAAGCAATTCTAGGAAGGGTGTCGGAACAATGCAACTGACAGCAGGCTTAACTCCTACAATGTGTCAGTGCTCAACAATTGGCATGCTAATCCTTTACTTCATAGATACGCCTTTTTAACCCTTTCCCTGTTCCATGTTGATTCCAAATTTCAATAACTACTGAATATTCATTCACAAATTAGTTATAAAGAAATATGGACGGTGTAAAATTGTAGACAGTTTAGAAAGCAAAGAAAATTCTATTAGCAAACAGAGCAGACCCTGATCAGACGGCTCCTCTAGGAGCCGTCTGATCAGGGTCTTCTCTGTTTGCCAATGCGTGAAAACACATTTACATGAGGGAAAGGGTTAACATGGTAGAGAAGAACCTGTCTAAGTGGACATTCATTCATTGAACATATGAGTCTAAAAAGCAGGTGGCTGCTTAATGCTATAGGATCTTTCTGCATTACTTTTGTCATGCATTAAGCTACCACCTGCCTTACAGACCCTTAATTAGACATTTATTTGATGGCCGCTGAAGACAGGTTCTACTGTAATGGTTTAACAAACCTTTACCTAATGTAATAATATCATGGATATTAATCAACTGCGTTTGAAGAGACGTTTTTTGCCATGGCAAAGATCTATACAATTCCATAAACAGGAGCCGTCTGATCTGGGTCTACTGTGTTTACATAAGGTGTGACATTATTAACCCTTCATCTTAATGAATAGTTTTGTAAGAATACTGAAATTATTAAAGTTTATTCGTTGAATCTTTATAATAGTAAATTTGGCCACGACAGAAACTGTAGATAGATATGATAATTGCGGTAAAAACTCGGTACTTTAAACATTTAGTAATAAAGAATAGATGTCTTTTTAGACAGGTGGCTGCTTAATTCAGGGTGAAAGTCATGCAGAAAGCTTTCTGCATGACTTTCACCCTGCATTGTGTTGCCACCTGTATTAAAGATTGATAATGGTACGTATCTGAGAGTTCGAATAATCGAGTTGTTACTGTATGTTGCTTTGGAAGTATTTGATACACTATGGCTATATCATAATTATGACAAAATTACTGTACATTGTTTAAAAAATTATGTATGAAAATCGACATTACAAGTACATGTATACTGTAAAGACTGTCTTAAGCGGCCACTCATTTATTGAAAAACAAAGGTGTCCGACGCATGCTTGGACTCACCCATGGACCCCCCCCCCCCCCCCCCGAAAAAAATAATTGTGATCGAAGTATGTTGAACTAGCCTAAAACTATCTATTTGAATCTTAAAACACTCCGAAAAACAAGAAAAACACGACCCGGAAAAAGTTTTCCTTTCGGGTCTATATATGTATTGATCAATACATATATAGACCCGATTGGATTTTTTTCCGGGTCGTGTATTTCTTGTTTTTTCGGAGTGGTTTAAGGTTCAAATAGATAGTTTTAGGCTAGTTTTACATACTTCGATCACATTTTTTTCAAATTTATTTGGTGGGAGAGGGGAGGGAGGAGGGGGGGGGTGAGTCCAAGCATGTGTCGGGCACCTTTGTTGAAGAACAGGCGTCTTAAAAGATGGGTGGTTGCTTAATGCAGGGCAAGTGTATTGGAAAAAGCTCCTATAGGAGCTTTTTACATTACTTTTGACCTGCATTAAGCTATCACCTGCCATACATACCCAATAATAAGACCTCTTTTTGATGACCACTTAAGAGAGGTTCTACTGTAGTCCATGCTGACGTCAGCGGAAAATCCATTAGTTTGTAGTGTTTCTGTGATTTGGGGATTAGCTCAATCACAAAATATTTCACTTCTTCACGTTTAATCAATGAATCGAGTTTTCTTTATCAATCAAAGATTTCAGTTGTTGTTTGGTCTAAAGGTTATCAACTTCTGCCATCTCTCTCCCTCTCTCATACCCTTCCCAGATTCGCCAGGGGTTGGACTAAGGGTCAGTCTCTCGTGATATGATTGGTCGAAGCACATCAAAGGAGACTGACCATCAGTGAGCCATTACTCAATAAGCAATGGACAGCATGCCCATTACATCCGCCCCTCAAATTAAAAACCCAGACACGTGTCTGCACGTAACTGTTTTAATTAAAAGAAGTATCTTCAAATCCTGAAAATGCTTTAATCTAACAAAAGTTTAGTTATCCTGCATTTTCAAGAAATAGTATAATGAGCAGAAACATTCACACCACAATCACTATCATACAATCATGCGTACAACTCATTTATCATTTGTGATTTTATAATGTAAATACAAACAAAAGTAATATAACATTACTCAATATCAATCATGATGAAATATAGACTCAAATAATCAAACTGCTTAGTAGATCACTTACTGAAAAGTGTCAGTGAAACTAGCCCCGTGTATTTATTTTGCTAATGCAAGCCTCTTTTCTACAGTCGATCAATTAATCTAAGGCAGCGGTTCAGTGACATCAAAGAATTTACCCCAGACACCCATTAGACTTGGATATGCCATAACCTCTGCGCTAGGGAACATCCACACTTAAGTTGTAAATAAATGACACGGGATGGTTTCACTGACTCAGCATATTCGTGATTACAATGAATACAGTTAAATCATATACAAATACTTTCACATGTATTGAATCGCTTAATATCTATACAGTATTAAGCAGGAAAATGCTTAACCCTTTCCCTCATAGGCTATTTTTAGATCCAGCCACTTTGAATAAATCTACCGAAATGGAGCATTAACTAGAGAAAAGGATTGTTTTTAGAATTGTGTAGTTTTGAAACCATTGTGATAAATAGAGCATTTGCTGACTTTTACGGAGTCGTCAAAGGTCGTCTACATAAGGGAATGGGTTAAGAAACGTAACTTCTTCATTATCAAAAATTCGGTTTAGAGCGGTTTTATTGTAATGGTATATGAAAACATGACATTTTGACCTTTTCTTTCATTATAATGTGTAATTGTATAGCATGCAACTATCTAGAATCAAATAAAGTTAGCCCTTTCCCTGCTGGCTATTCATGTAGGAAATAACGACATCATGAATATTTATTACATGTAGCTGAATGTCTATGTATATATGTACACAATATGTGTTGGTATCGACAGAAACTATAGAGTCAGATCTATCATAATTTCATAAGCAAACAGAGTAGACCCTGACCAGAGGGCTCCTATAGGAGCCGTAGGATCTGGGTCTACTCTGTTTGCAAATGCGTGAAAATAGGTTTATGTGACAGAAAGGGTTAAACTAACCCAAAACCAAGAGGAGAACGGCATGTTAACATGGAAGATAACAAACCTCTCTAAACCGAACGTTAACATCAATTTTGTACCAGTGTCCATCTTTCAGACAGATGGCAGCTTAATTCAGGTTGAAAATCATACAGCAAAGGAGCATTCTGCATAACTTTCATCCAGAATTAAGCAGCTACCTGCCCCAAAACCCCCACAATTGTTCTTTAGTAAAATATCGGTTTAGAGGAATCTTACTGTATACGTTTGAGCTATGTTGTTGTCTGCATTACATGTATATCCAGTGCTGACGACAGCGGAAAGTCCTAGACGTGTGCATTTCATAGTTAATCAGCCAGTCATCTGTACAGTAAAACCTCTCTATAACGGCCACTAAATAACATCAATTATTTTGTGTTAAAGGCAGATGTCTGCTTAAAGCAATGTGAAAGTAAAACAGAACGCTCCTATGGGAGCGTTCTGTTTTACTTTCACCTTGCTTTAAGCAGCCACTTGCTCTAAATACCAACTAATTAACGCAATTTAGTGGTCGTTATAGAGAGGTTTTACTGTATTTAACCCTTTACCTGGTGAATATACATGTATGAATTATAGTCATGTTATGAATATTTATTAGTTGACTGTTTTATGAAGTGTCGGTCATTGTGGAAAATATAGAATCAGATCAAGCAAACAGAGTAGATCCTGATCAGATAGCTACCAGCTGTATTGACTTAAATGTGTCGAGTGGTTGGTTTCAATTTTCTACCGTATGCATGTGGACGAATGATCTGGAAACTCGTATACATTTCGCGCAGTTTGGATCCAGCTCAGTTCATTAATTTTGATCAGATTCAAATTAGCTTGTTTACTGATTCAATTAATTCTGAAAAATATATATTTCAGACCCATCTATTTCGATAAATGAAATGAACTGTTCAGTAGCTACACTTTACTAATGTCTAGATCTCTTATATCCGCCATCGCCGAAAACTGAGTGACAGGTTGTAACTGCTGTTACAGGGTTGATAGGGAATCATATTGTCACCATTAATTTCCGCTGTCTAATTCACATTTGCAAACAGCTTGGATCCAGGTGAGACGCCGAGCAAATCGGCATCTCATCAGGTCCCGAGGTTATTAAACTGTTTTACCTGAGATCATTCTCTAGCATCTGATTTGTCAGATTTTGACTTGCTCAGAATCTGACCAAACAGATACTGGAGAATGATCTCAGACTCACACTCAGAATTTTATAACTTTGGATCCAGGATCCAAGATGTTTGACACTCGAGGACAATAGTTTCTGAAAAGCAAAGAAAGCAAACCCTGATCAGACGGTTCCTATAGGGACAGTCTGATCTGGATCTACCCTGTTTATAACCGTGTCAAAATGTGTCTCAATCAAGTAAAAGGAATTAAGTATTTAAAGAGACTTGGCAGAGTCTGAATCCTGAGGAGGCACCGAATTAATCGACGTCAAATCTGGATCAAAACTTGTTGTAAACACAAGGCAAGCCGTAATCAGCACTAGACTTGCATTCATATTCCTTTTTATGTAATTAAATAACTTACAACAACATACGAGGGTCATTTTAAAAGTTCCGATAATGGATGTAGAATGTCTAGGTAGAATGTTTCGAATTTGTGAAATGTACATGTACCGAAAGCTCAGACTTTGCTGCGCACGAATATGCTCATTTGCCAACAGGTCTATGTTAAAATACGATCTCTGCTTAATTGCTTGTCACAATATATCAAAGCCGATTTAGGCAAAGTTTACGGAAAAGATGCTCTTTTGTATCCTATCGTTTCCAAATGACCAGCTCGTTTTAAAGATAGCAGACAATCTATTGAAGATGACCCTCGGTCGGGGCGTCCATTGACGGCATTTTGTGAAAATGAAGTTTTTGCAGTTGACGAGGGTGCTCACTATATTGTGGAAGACTTAAGCCGACATATGTGGCCTTAGATCGGGGGCAATGTTTTCCATTTTAACGGAAAAGTTAAAACTCTAAAACACTAAATGGATCCCACATTTGCTGACGGACCATCAGCAAGCGCATAAAAATTGCCACGGAACTATTTGCAGTATATGAAAACTGTGACGACAGCAAAATGGAGAAAGGCTCCAGATCATTCTCGCAATGTCAGGCCCGTATTGTACGCACTATCTTTTGATGCACATGGAATGGTGTTTCAGTTCCCAATTCCAGAACACGCCACAGGTACCGGAAAGATGTATCCGAAAATATTTTACCTTCCGTAGTTAATCTTTTTTTTATTGGAAGTCGGCCCACGAACCGAAGAGCGAGGACTTATATATACTTCCCCATGATAATGCCCCGGTCCTTAAGTTAGCCGTCGTAATGGCCTACTTAAAGACCAGTGGACTCCATGATAACACCCAAGCCCATACGTCAGCCATTGTAATGGACTACTAAAAGACCAGTGGACTCCATACTTTGCCACATCCACCTAACAATCCAGACCTGGCTCCTTGTAGTTGCTCGTTGAATCACCATACCAAACAGAGCCTAAATGGACGCAAGTTTTAGACCCGCACAGCTGTAGGGCGTGCCTTGTTTCAGTGTACTGACAGTATCCCTAAACCAGACTATAAAAAGGCATTTTCCGACTGGATCAAACGCCTGCAGGTCCAAGGAGAATACTTCGAGGGACTGAAATAGATACCTCCGACCAGGTAAGGCTTGTATTAGTAGCCCGCACCCATTATCAGTACTTTTATTACCAGTCAGAGTAAATCCTTGGAAGTTGATTGGTCAGTTTGCCAAAAACTGCCGGGGTGTACAGTACCGTATTCAGCGGCTTCCACGGAGAATACAGAATTATTCAAATTTGACGCGTGACGTCATTCGTTTTGTTTTTATTTTTAGCGTCGATTCGAAATTTCATATCGTCCTTACTCCAATAATTCTGGATGGATTACGACCAAATAATTGATAATAAACGTAAAAAACTGTACCTCATACGTTCCTCAATTTAACACTATCAACTTATCAGTACAACGTGTTACCGTTAATGTTTACAAGTGAAGTTTCAATATTCCTCTTTCGAAATTGCTCTGAGATGACGTTATATTTGCTGTTATGACGTCATGTTTTCTTTGTCATGTCGTCATACAATTAGAGATCTAATGTCAGCAAAATAAAAGTTGTTCGTTTCTTAATTAGGTAAATCGGATCTCTGACTGGTAATAAATTCGTTACACGGTAATTTGGCAGGGTGTACGGGGTGGTATGACCGGGTTAGACCCCGTATTTCCTTCGGCTAACGCCTCAGGAAATACGGGATCTAACCCGGTCATACCAGCCCGTACACCCTGCCAAATAACCGTGTAACTAATAGTATTTAATCTGTGAGTTCTAATAAACGGCGCATTAACACTGAGCAATCCCAGACCAGTACTCTATACGAGCCGACCGCTTTGCTGCTCACGAATTAATATAGATATGATTAATCATTCTACAGTTCCTGCCATGGTAAAATATTCTCTTGTTCATAATGCCATTTTAAAATCACCTAATTGGTATTCATACAGGCCTTTTTTTTATTAACCCATTCCCTCATATGCTATTTTTAGATCCAACAACTTTGAATAAATCTACCGAAAATGAGCATTAACTACAGAAAAGATTTTTTTAGAATGTTGTAGTTCTGAAACCATCTTGATAAATAAAGCATTTGCACCTTAGGAGCAAATGCTCAATTTATCACAATGGTTTCAAAAAGTGACGTTTACAGAGGCCTAGAAATGCGTATTTATGGAGCAAAGGGTTAAATGCTTAATCAGGTAAAGTGTTTAGCATGACCCGTTTTTGAACAATGCAAAAATACATGTATATGTCTAGACTAAGTAACCATCCTGGGTAATCGTGTCCTGTCTGCGAAACTAACTTATGTACATCGATTTTAGGATCCCATTTAACTCTTTTGTTGCCAAGTTTTGTCGTCTGCAAACTTTTTCTTTCGTCTTTTATAATTTTCATTTGTTTCTATTTTTCTTCACCGTTGTTTCAAAAACAGTCACAGTAACAAACAATTTGAATCCTGATGAGACGCTGAGTTACTCGGTGTCTCATCTGGATCCACACTATTTACATAGGTAATCACACAGGCGACACTGGCAGCGAAAGAGTTACACCCATCTTTGCTGCATATTGTACTGTATGACATTTTACCATTTAGCACGCGTTACGGTTCTCACTTGAGACGTGGGAATGTCTATAGACAGTCTCTACTCTAATTTGGACCTGGTGGACTTCTGATTCGATCAAGCTTTTGAGAAGCTGTTGGCCGAGTGTCAAACAAGTTGGATACTGATGGGACACCGAGTTACTCGGCATCTAATCTGGATCCAGACTGTTTGCAAATGTGAGTCAGGTCGCGAACATCGGGACAAGGGTTAAACACTTGTTGTGTGTATTGGTATTCATCAGAGGTCCAGATAAGATGCGTAAATTAACCCTTCTCTTGCTGAATTTTCAAATACATTTCTCCTTCTTTACCCATGCCCTATTGTATAATTACATATATCTTCACTGTGTACAAGTATTTCGCTATGCAATCACTGCTGTGGAGTGCACTGGTTGCACAATCAACTTGTAAATAGTACAGACCCTGATGAGACATCTCCTGCAGGAGCTGTCTCGTCTATATCTTCACTGTGTACAAGTATTTCGCTATGCAATCACTGCCGTGGAGCGCATTGGTTGCACAATCAACTTGTAAATAGTGCAGACCCTGATGAGACAGCTCCTGCAGGAGCTGTCTCATCTGGGTCTTCACTATTTACAGGTAGGTATATTGACGTGAACAGCAAGCGAAGGGTTAATATACAATGTTCAAGAATAACTTCTGCAGTTCTCCACCAAACCATATGTGGAGAAGGTATGATTTTGGTATGTGAGTACCACACTTTTATCTGTTGTCCTGATTCATTGTATGGAACTAGATTATACGATATGTTCATTTCTTATTATGGTTATGATAATTACAGTAAATGGTACGTATCTGAGTGGTCGAATAATCGAGTTGTTCCTGTATGTTGATTTGAAAGTATTTGACAAAATTACTGTACATTGTTAAAGGTGGGTGGGGAGGGGGGGGGGGGGGGTAATGTGGGTGTTGTCGTAAGTAATGTTTGTCGAATGTGTTTCCCGACCATGTTTTACGAATAGATGTAATAAAACTTGTTTTAATCTTATCATTTTACTTCATGAATATTCAAGAAAGAAATAATGGCAGTCATTATGAATTTCAATCAGCTTATTAACCCTTTCACCGCCGAAGTCCATGATAAATAGTGCAGTCCCAGATCAGACGCCGCCTTGATCAGGGACTCCACTTTTTGTCTCATTCTCTATTTCTATACATGTGCTTTATTCTTTTGAAATTTGCATTTATTTTATCTCATTTCCTTATTGTACATGTACCGAATGTTTTAACACAATTTGGATTGCAGACGACAATTAGAAATTTGGCGCCGAAAGGGTTAATATTTCTGTATTGGCATCTGAAAAAGGAAACGTTTGACCACTGGTAGAAACAGCAGAACCAGATATGTGTCTATATAATAGAGCAGACCCAGATCAGACAGCTCCTTCAAGGTCCGTCTGATCTGGGTCCATTCTGTTTGTAAAGGTGATAAAATGAGTATTCATTGAGTAAAATATTAAGTAACTAAAAATAAAATGGATCAAATGAAACGTGGAGTAACTCTCTACCTCACCAGATAGCCTTGACCCATGACGGGCCTTGGCACGCATCGTTTCTCCGCGTTTCATCTGGTTCCAAGCTGTTTTGCAAATGCGAGTCGGGTCGCACTTAGCATGATCAGGGTTAAACCCTTTTTTTAACCCATTACCTCATAGGCTATTTTTAGATACAACCTCTTTGAATAAATCTACCGAAAATGAGCATTAACTAGAGAAAAGAAAAAAAATAGAATTTTGTAGTTTGAAACCATTGTGATATATAGAGCATTTGCTCCTATAGGAGCAAATGCTCTATTTATCACAATGGATTCACAAAGTGACTTTTACAGAGTCGCCAAAAGTCGTCAATATGAGGGAAAGGGTTAAGAACGGTTCCTTTATTTCTCCCAAAATCCCTACGTTGTGGCCGTTCTTTCGAATCGTCTCATAGAAACGATTCCAACAAGTGGTCTCAGCATAGAGTTTGGTGTGGTTACAATAGGGTCTGGTTGATTTCTAAAGAGCAGTCACAGCATAGGCTTTGGCGGGGGAAAATGACTTTACTATTTGAATACACACTTTATTTATGCCCTTGCGTAGACATGTATTATGGAGGATAAGGACATGCAGACATGTGCGTTTTGTATATATTTACAAGTATTATATTAACCCTTTACCTATCGAAGGTCCAGACAAGATGCGTAAATTCGAACATTTTCAAAAATAGATCCTTTATTTTTTCCACCAAGCATTACACTATGACGATTCTAAAGAGTGGTTACAGTATAGTGTTTGGTGGAGAAATGACGATTTTAGTATTTTGGTACGCACCTTTATCTGTAGCTCTGCTTTTAAATAGTCCAGCAAGAACTAATGACAGAATGAGTATTTATCAGCTAAAATTTTATAATCGTTTATGAACACAGACTGTTTGGCTTTGTCAGAAACTATACATTCAGATATATTCCACAATCAGGGCATGCCCAGATCAGGCGGCTCCTATAGAAGCTGTCTGATCTGGATCTACTCTAATGGTAAATACATGAAAAGGCGTTTCTATGTGGTGAATGATTAGTCCTTACATTAACATGAACGCCTTTTCACGCCTTTGCAAACAGGGTAGACCTCAGACAGTTCCTGCCTGATCAGAGTCAGCTCTGTTTGCTTATGAAATTATTATAGATCTGACTCTACTGTTTCTACAAATATCAACAACTCCTGTGCACATATGCTATTATAAAAATTCAGCTAATAAATATTCATGACGTCAATATTTCTTACGTGGATATTCAACGGAAAAATGTTAAATGCTGATCAGCGGAAACTCCAGGGGTATTTCCGAGTCACGATGAGTCAGAGTATTTGCAAACGACAACTGGCCACGTGTGCGGAATTTCTGCCATTACCTGCAACATATGAATGAACAACTCGTAATCTGACACTGTCTGCACTGTCTCCGGCTGGGTCTCGGTCGGATCGCTAATTTTATATTCATATAAGCTTCTTATTGAAGATACAGTAAAACCTCTCTATAACGACCACTAAATTACATCATGTATTTTGTGTTAAAAGCAGGTGGTTGCTTAAAGCAAGGTGAAAGTAAAAAAGAACGCTCCTATAGGAGCGTTCTGTTTTACTTTCACCTTGCTTTAAGCAGCCACCTGCCCTAATATACCAACTAATTAACACAATTCAGTGGCCGTTATAGAGAGGTTTTACTGTATAAATTATGAGAAAACTTTTATATTTCAGACTGGCGATATTAACCGTTTCACTGCCAATGGCGGATCTGTGGTTATCTATGCAAACAGTTTGGATCCAGATGTCGGGTAACTCGGTGTCGTTTCAGAATCCAAACTGTTTGCTTAAGTGATAAGTTTATTTGAAAATAGAAGAAAATTAATAAAAAAAATTTGTAGCGGACGACAATGTTTTGCAGACGACATTCAGCGGCAGCGAAAAGGTTAATGCTCGATAGCAGACGACACTGTTTCATCGTTTAAATATTTCGCTGACATACTTCATACGTTTCAATTGTTTTTAAGTTTTTTCCATTTTATTTCCAAAAACATAACACCATCAAACAGTTTGGATTCTGACGAGACTTCGTATCACTCGGCGTCTCATCTGGATCCAAACTGTCAAAGACTCGAGGTTACATTTTCGTCATAGCCGACTGGTTCCGAATACTTCCATATGAGCGCGCGACAGATGTTCAAACTGCTGTTACAGATCAAAGATGCGACCTTAATGTGCTGAATGTGCAAGAAGTAATGACATCATGAATAATGATTCACTGAAATTTTTATAATTATACTATGAACGAAATATGTTTTTGTCGTGACCAAAAACTGTAAAATCTTCTCTATATTGTATCAAAAGTAAACAGAATAAACCCTGCTCAGCCGTCTGATCTGGGTCTACTCTGTTTGCAAAGGCGTAGAAATGTGTATTGATAGAGTAAAGGGTTAAACTGATCCGTTGGTATAATGTTACTTACTTCCTATTCGTACACACATTTCTGAAGCTACTGACAAAGTGTTACATGTAACCCTTTACTTTATGAATATTCAAGGTAGAAACAATTACACCATGCATATTAATTAGTTTATTTTTTACTTTCATATATGAACACGCGAACTTTGGGCCATGACTGAAACTATAGAATGATATCTAAGTAATTCCATGAGCAAACGGAGCAGACCCTGATAAGATGGCTCCTATAGGAGCCATCTCATCCGGGTCTACTCTGTTTGCAAAGGCGCAGTGAGGCGTATTTATGGAGAAAGTGTTAACCGGCTTAGATCCTTGTTAGACACCGAGTTACTGGACGTCTCATCTGGATCACGTCTAGCCTAGCGCCTAGTTGGACAAGGCATTAGTAGATATCATTTATCTGCAGGATCACGTCTAGCCTAGCGCCTAGTTGGACAAGGCATTAGTAGATATCATTTATCTGCAGGATCACGTCTAGTCTAGCGCCTAGTTGTACAAGACACAAGTAGATATAATTTATCTGCAGGATCACGTCTAGCCTAGCGCCTAGTTGGACAAGGCATTAGTAGATATCATTTATCTGCAGGATCACGTCTAGTCTAGCGCCTAGTTGGACAAGGCAAAAGTAGATATAATTTATCTGCAGGATCACGTCTAGCCTAGCGCCTAGTTGGACAAGGCATTAGTAGATATCATTTATCTGCAGGACGAAGTCTTCTTAATTATAGGATAGCATTTTCACTCCAATTAATGTTCCCAAAACTGGGTCAGAGCGTCAAATAGTTTGGATCCTGATGAGCCAAACAATTTATCCACATCCGGATCCAAACTGGTTTGCACTTCAAGCGTTGTTTGCAACAGAAAGATAAAAACAATCCTTTACATCTAAAAAAACCCCACAAAGTGTCAAACATTGTATTCTGTGTGAGACGCTGAGTTACTCCTGACTGGCATTTGCAAACAACTTAGATCCCGATGGTTGTTATAAACGATCAGTTTGAATATCAACTTTGTTGCACGAGGACAAGGGTTAAGAATTTGCAGAAGCTGAAATATTGTTCACGAATGATAGTTGTAGGCATCAATCGGTTACTACCGGATCTCCGGATAAGAGCTCAATATTTTAGATGTAAAAACCCCAATTTCTTTCAACGGGGAACAGACTATTTTACCTTTACTTCATATAAACGCCTTTTAACGCATTTGCAAACAGAGTAGACCAAGATCAGTCCGCTCCTATAGAAGCCATCTGATCAGATGTAATTTGATAGATCTGTTTTAGTTTCTAAAATGGCTACAATGTTCTACTTTCCAAATATCATTATAACTATTTTGCCCATGAATATTCAGAAGGTATTGAAATTTGGAATACATATAGAACAGAAAAAAGGGTTATGGTTAGGTGTCGTTACAGTTAACCAATTCCCTTCTAGACCATAGGCACTCGATGACAGGAACGAATTCCCGTGTCATGGTGTATATAAAAAGACCATGACACGGGAATTCAGGCTTGTATAAAAACTGAATTTTTGGACAATCTATCGTAAGATTTGGACAAAGCAAAGTGTTTTTTATTCATTTATATCGATTTCATCGATTTAATTCGTTCCTGTCATCGAGTGCCTATGTTTTAGACTACTTTTACACCCAACATCGTTGAATAAATCTACAGAAAAGGACAAAGGCAGGAGGGAACGAGAACCGAATCTGGAGCTCCGGATACTAGAGCATTGCTCTTCGTTTTGCTGCTGCTTGCCAAAGCAGATTTTTATAACCTTCCAAACTGTTCGGAACCGGGTTATCCCTTTCCTTTATATACATTGTAATTGCATTTTCACTCATTTGAAACCCTAGTAGACCCTGATGGCTACTATAGGAGCCGTCTGATTACGGTCTGTTGTTTGCTTACTAAATCATAATAGATCGGACACTATCGTTTCTCAGCTAATAAATACTTATGATGTCATTATTTACTTCATGAATATAAAGGGTTATACCACAAAGATATAGTGTAAAATAAGGTCAGTTACCTGATCAGCGTTTGAACTGATAGCAGGACTCGTGAAAATAGTGTAGACAAGGTGACTACTGATCTTTGTCCACACTATTTGCAATCTTCAAATAAACATTTTGTCCAATGTCATTCTTACAGCATGTACTTTCAGAATGTTTGTAACAAAATCCAGACAAGATACCAAGTAACTGTTTAACTAATAAGAATTACGCCATCATTCCATCAGGACCTAAAGAGTGAGACAGGAGCAGGCCATATCCAACTGGATCAGCTCATGTATAAGCTCAACTGTACACACTCTTCCCCACAACAAAAATATCCTACCTTAACTATTGCGTCAGATAACTCCACCTGTGATATACGAGCAATGTGACTGTCTTCAGCTAAACAATTTTTGGAAACGGAAGTGGAGACCAAACATGGTACAGCAGGCAGTAAAACGTCTTGTCTTTTCTCAGGAACTACCAAAGCAATATGAAGCAAAACACCATACAAAAGATATTAGTCAAAAAACTACAGTACTTTAACAAGGAAAAGGAGAAAAAAAAATTAACACGATCACTTAAAAGAAGTATAATTATAGATTTTTAAAAAAGTGTTAGCTTAATGCAGGACAAACATAATACAGGAAGCTCCTATTGGAGCTTTTATGATTATGTCTGCCTTGCATTGAGCAACCACCTGCTTTTACAGATTCATATGCTTATGAACTATATTGTCGTATTAGCGAGACTCTATATGTCACACACGGCAAGGTAGCAGTATAGACAATAACCATATTATTTAAGACCACTATCCTTATCAGCAGAGGTCCAGATAAGGTGCGTATACAGTAAAACTTCGATTATCCGAACACTAAAATATTATTATCATCGATCTTTAAGACAGGTGGCAGCTTAATGCATGGTAAAAGTCATGCAGAAAGCTCCTCTAGGAGCTTTCTGCATGACTTTCATCATGCATTAAGCAGCCACCTGCCTAAAAGGGTCTAAATTCGTTTATAACGAAAATTCGAATAATCGAGATTTTACTGTATTTAAACATTTTCACGAATAGCTCTTTTATTTTTCCACCAAACCCTATACTGTTACCACTCGTTAGAATCGTCTCGAACAGTCGCACAGTACATGATTTGGTGGAGAAATGATTACGATTTTAGTAGTTGGGTACGCACCCTTGTCTGTAGCCCCGTTATTAAGCTCAATCTAGCCAATACAAATTCAAGCCTACGTGTGAAACTCTGGACCACAGTAGGTACAGGAGGAACACAAAAGAGGTACAGGTAGGGACAGCACACAGGTAGGGACATATTGCAAACCAATATACACTGGTAGGGATGTTGTGCAACCATTATTTGACCACACAGGTTTGCTGCCGGTTGGCACATAAGTAGGGATTAGTACTGAAATTACAGGGACATGCTGCAAAGCATCAACGTACACGTTAGGGGCTACAGTGCTCCCTCTCTACAACGACACCCTTTGGGATACGAAGATTGTATGTGTTGTTCAGAGGGAGTTGTTATAGGGAGGGAAAATCAAACATAATTAGCTTGTTTGTAGATCCCCAGATAAGGTGTTTTTCGAGAACTAAAACCGTTATGTCTCTATCAAACCCTATGTTGTTACCACTCTTTAGAATCGTCACAAAGTGGTCACAACAAAGGGTTTGATGGAGGCATGAAGAAAATACGATGGAAAAAAGTTGTTTCTGGAGCCTTGTTGTTTCGGAAACAGTGACATGCGTTGTTGTAAGGAGGGAATCGTTATTGAGAGGGCTGTTGTAGGGAGGGGGCACTGTATTCCCCACATTGACCAGGATCCGAAACAGTTCGGCACGTTGACCACATTGCAAAGAAATGATAAAACAATATGTTAAGAATTGAAGCAGACGACAATGGATGCAGACGAAAAATTACTTAGCGTGCAAAGAGTTAGAAGTTGAACTTGTTTCTGATTACTAATGATGGAAGAAGCGGCAGAAAAGTGGAATTGGTGGTTTGCTTACAGATAAACTTGGCGTCTCATCTGGATCACAGCTGTTTGCGAGTCAGGTCGTTAATCCTTTCCCCCCTATTCCCACTTTCAATAAATCCGCCGAAAAGGAGCATTTTCTAGAAAAAGGGAAAATTTTAAACTTGTATACTTTTGAAACCAATGTGATAACTAGAGCATATGCTCCATAGATGCTCTATTTATCAAAATGGTTTCACACTACTTTTACAGAAGCCTCAGTCGGCATTCTATAGGAGGGAATGGTTTAACCCTTTGAATGCAGGAAATGAGTGCACTGGCATTTATAAACAGTGTAGACCTTGATCTCACAGCTTCTTCCTATAGAGGAGCCATTTAATCAGGATATGTACCTTTTCTCATCGATCGGTGATCATAGAGTTTTAGGATAAAGCAGTTTCTGTTACAAATGAACCCGATGTTTAGTTATGAAATAGATAATGGCCATTTGTATTTCACATAATGAGTAACCACCCATCTTTTGATACAGTAAAACCCCTCTCAACCGGAATTTAAATAAAGAACAAATAAGGTCTTTTAAGGTGGGTGGCTGCATAATGCAGGGTGAAAGTCCTGCAGAAAGCTCCTTTATGAGTTTTCTGAATTACTCACCCTGCATTAGGCTACCACCTGTCTCACAGACTAGCATGCATGCTAGTTTGAACGTCCGGTTTAGCGGGGTTTTACTGTATATCTGAATCTTCTCTGTTTGCTTAACCCTTTCCCTGCTCTGTGTTTATTACAAATTTCAATACCTACTGAATATTCATGGACAAAATAGTTATAATGGAATATGGAAGATGGAGCATTGTAGACATTTTAGAAAGTGAACAAACAGATATATCAAATTCTATTAGCAAACAGAGCAGACCCTGATCAGACGGCTCCTCTAGGAGCCGTCTGATCTGGGTCTACTCTGGTTGCAAATGCGTGAAAACACGTTTATATGAGGGAAAGTGTTAAGGAATGATCATAGACCTGACTATAGTTTCTATCAATACCAAAACATTATGTGCACATTAGTATGCCATTATAAAAATCCAGCTAATAAATATTATGACGTCATCTTTTTACATAAATATTCAACAGGGAAAGGATTCAAAACAACAGAGATCTGATTTGACAATTCATCATTACCAAACCGTTCTATGTCACCATATGTTTTGACCAAAAATCAGTCTCAGAACCAATTTCCTCCTATATATTGACGCGTTTTGACGTCACTGTAACAGTAATGTTGAAACCATTTTGATAAATTGGGCATTAGCTCCACAGGAGTAAATGCTCTTTTTATCACAATGGTTTAAAAACTACACAATTCAAAACATTTCCTTTTCCTAGTAACATGCTCTTTCGATAGATTTATTCAAAGAGGCTGGATATAATAAACAGTCGAGGTGGAATGGGTCAATATTGATACCATCACCATTTATAACATAAATGTTTGACATGCCAACAGTGGACTAGAATACTGATGCAAGATGATATTTAACATACACCCAAAGTCATATTATCCTGCCACCATGTCCATTAATCCTAGAATTACGGATAAGAGGGGTCATTATCACTGTTTAAGACGTCTTTAAATGTCTCGACTGGTAATGAAACACGCAGTCTCGTGCAGACCCTACAAAGGCCACAACTCCACTGACTGAGCTGAAGAAGTGATGCATTGTACAATAGTTAAAAAAAATGAAGATCTACTTTTATTATCAAACCCACAACAATTCTGTTAATTAGATCAGGTCAAAAGACAAATACAGTTGAACTTCGATATCTCGAACTACAAAGGACTATAAAATAACATAAAATACTTGACAAACGTTCGAGTCATCCCACCTCTTATCTGGACACTTTCCAAGCTCACAGCATAACGCCAGTCTAAGTAATGCTGAAAACTCCTGTAGGAGCTTTCAGCATTACCTTCGATCTGCATTAAACCGTCACGTGTTTCTAGATATATACGTCAATATGAGGAAATGGGTTAAAAATAAATAATGAAATGGTATAAACTACTATTTCAGTACATATTGATTTTTTTAAATTAAAAGTGTTAAGTAACTATGTTCCGCCAAATACGAAACTCAGCTGAAAAGATCAGCTCGTGGTGCGTTCAGTGGGAGCGGCAGGTCATAGGTTTGATCCCATGATGCGTTGAAAAAGCCATTAAAAGTGTTACGTAATTACCAATGCTCAAGGTACAACATGTAAAGCAATTCTAGGAAGGGTGTCGGAACAATGCAACTGACAGCAGGCTTAACTCCTAAAATGTGTCAATACTCAACAATAGGCGTACTAACCATTTACTTCATAGATACGCCTTTTTAACACTTTCCCTGTTCCATGTTTATCCCAAATTTCAATAACTACTGAATATTCATTCACAAATTAGTTATAAAGAAATATGGACGGTGGAAAATTGTAGACAGTTTAGAAAGCAAAGAAAATTCTATTAGCAAACAGAGCAGACCCTGATCAGACGGCTCCTCTAGGAGCCGTCTGATCAGGGTCTTCTCTGTTTGCAAATGCGCGAAAACACGTTTATATGGGGGAAAGGGTTAACATGGTAGAGTAGAACCTGTCTAAGTGGACATTTATTCATTGAACATATGAGTCTTAAATGCAGGTGGCTGCTTAATGCTACAGGATCTTTCTGCATTACTTTTGTCATGCATTAAGCTACCACCTGCCTTACAGACCCTTAATTAGACATTTATTTGATGGCCGCTGAAGACAGGTTCTACTGTAATGGATTAACTAACCTTTACCTTATGGAATAATATCATGGATATTAATCAACTGCATTTGAAGAGACGTTTTTTTGCCATGGCAAAGATCTATACAATTCCATAAACAGGTGCCGTCTGATCTGGGTCTACTGTGTTTACATAAGGTGTGACATTATTAACCCTTCATCTTAATGAATAGTTTTGTAAGAATACTGAAATTATTAAGTTTTATTCGTTGAATCTTTATAATAGTAAATTTGGCCACGACAGAAACTGTAGATAGATATGATAATTGCGGTAAAAACTCGGTACTTTAAACATTTAGTAATAAAGAATAGATGTCTTTTTAGACAGGTGGCTGCTTAATTCAGGGTGAAAGTCATGCAGAAAGCTTTCTGCATGACTTTCACCCTGCATTGTGTTGCCACCTGTATTAAAGATTGATAATGGTACGTATCTGAGAGTTCGAATAATCGAGTTGTTACTGTATGTTGCTTTGGAAGTATTTGATACACTATGGCTATATCATAATTATGACAAAATTACTGTACATTGTTTAAAAAATTATGTATGAAAATCGACATTACAAGTACATGTATACTGTAAAGACTGTCTTAAGCGGCCACTCATTTATTGAAAAACAAAGGTGTCCGACGCATGCTTGGACTCACCCATGGACCCCCCCCCCCCCGAAAAAAAAAATTGTGATCGAAGTATGTTGAACTAGCCTAAAACTATCTATTTGAATCTTAAAACACTCCGAAAAACAAGAAAAACACGACCCGGAAAAAGTTTTCCTTTCGGGTCTATATATGTATTGATCAATACATATATAGACCCGATTGGATTTTTTTTCCGGGTCGTGTATTTCTTGTTTTTTCGGAGTGGTTTAAGGTTCAAATAGATAGTTTTAGGCTAGTTTTACATACTTCGATCACATTTTTTTCAAATTTATTTGGTGGGAGAGGGGAGGGGGGGGGGAGTGAGTCCAAGCATGTGTCTGGCACCTTTGTTGAAGAACAGGCGTCTTAAAAGACGGGTGGTTGCTTAATACAGGGCAAGTGTATTGGAAAAAGCTCCTATAGGAGCTTTTTACATTACTGTTGACCTGCATTAAGCTATCACCTGCCATACATACCCAATAATAAGACTTCTTTTTGATGACCACTTAAGAGAGGTTCTACTGTAGTCCATGCTGACGTCAGCGGAAAATCCAATAGTTTGTAGTGTTTCTGTGATTTGGGGATTAGCTCAATCACAAAATATTTCACTTCTTCACGTTTAATCAATGAATCGAGTTTTCTTTATCAATCAAAGATTTCAGTTGTTGTTTGGTCTAAAGGTTATCAACTTCTGCCATCTCTCTCCCTCTCTCATACCCTTCCCAGATTCGCCAGGGGTTGGACTAAGGGTCAGTCTCTCGTGATATGATTGGTCGAAGCACATCAAAGGAGACTGACCATCAGTGAGCCATTACTCAATAAGCAATGGACAGCATGCCCATTACATCCGCCCCTCAAATTAAAAACCCAGACACGTGTCTGCACGTAACTGTTTTAATTAAAAGAAGTATCTTCAAATCCTGAAAATGCTTTAATCTAACAAAAGTTTAGTTATCCTGCATTTTCAAGAAATAGTATAATGAGCAGAAACATTCACACCACAATCACTATCATACAATCATGCGTACAACTCATTTATCATTTGTGATTTTATAATGTAAATACAAACAAAAGTAATATAACATTACTCAATATCAATCATGATGAAATATAGACTCAAATAATCAAACTGCTTAGTAGATCACTTACTGAAAAGTGTCAGTGAAACTAGCCCCGTGTATTTATTTTGCTAATGCAAGCCTCTTTTCTACAGTCGATCAATTAATCTAAGGCAGCGTTTCAGTGACATCAAAGAATTTACCCCAGGTACCCATTAGACTTGGATATGCCATAACCTCTGCGCTAGGGAACATCCACACTTAAGTTGTAAATAAATGACACGGGCTGGTTTCACTGACTCAGCATATTCGTGATTACAATGAATACAGTTAAATCATATACAAATACTTTCACATGTATTGAATCGCTTAATATCTATACAGTATTAAGCAGGAAAATGCTTAACCCTTTCCCTCATAGGCTATTTTTAGATCCAGCCACTTTGAATAAATCTACCGAAATGGAGCATTAACTAGAGAAAAGGATTGTTTTTAGAATTGTGTAGTTTTGAAACCATTGTGATAAATAGAGCATTTGCTGACTTTTACGGAGTCGTCAAAGGTCGTCTACATAAGGGAATGGGTTAAGAAACCTAACTTCTTCATTATCAAAAATTCGGTTTAGAGCGGTTTTATTGTAATGGTATATGAAAACATGACATTTTGACCTTTTCTTTCATTATAATGTGTAATTGTATAGCATGCAATTATCTAGAATCAAATAAAGTTAGCCCTTTCCCTGCTGGCTATTCATATAGGAAATAACGACATCATGAATATTTATTACAATGTAGCTGAATGTCTATGTATATATGTACACAATATGTGTTGGTATCGACAGAAACTATAGAGTCAGATCTATCATAATTTCATAAGCAAACAGAGTAGACCCTGATCAGAGGGCTCCTATAGGAGCCGTCGGATCTGGGTCTACTCTGTTTGCAAATGCGTGAAAATAGGTTTATGTGACAGAAAGGGTTAAACTAACCCAAAACCAAGAGGAGAACGGCATGTTAACATGGAAGATAACAAACCTCTCTAAACCGAACGTTAACATCAATTTTGTACGAGTGTCCATCTTTCAGACAGATGGCAGCTGAATTCAGGTTGAAAATCATACAGCAAACTCCCAAAGGAGCATTCTGCATAACTTTCATCCAGAATTAAGCAGCTACCTGCCCCAAAAGCCCCACAATTGTTCTTTAGTTTAAAAAAAATTATGTATGAAAATCGACATTACAAGTATACTGTAAAGACTGTCTTAAGCGGCCACTCATTTATTGAAAAACAAAGGTGTCCGACGCATGCTTGGACTCACCCATGGACCCCCCCCCCCCCCCCAAAAAAAAAAAAAAAAAAATTAAAAAAAAAATTGTGATCGAAGTATGTTGAACTAGCCTAAAACTATCTATTTGAATCTTAAACCACTCCGAAAAACAAGAAAAACACGACCCGGAAAATTTCCCCGGGGGGGGGGGGGGGGAGGGGTGAGTCCAAGAATGCGTCGGGCACCTTTGTTGAAAAACAGGCGTCTTAAAAGATGGGTGGTTGCTTAATGCAGGGCAAGTGTATCGGAAAAAGCTCCTATAGGAGCTTTTTACATTACTTTTGACCTGCATTAAGCTATCACCTGCCATACATACCCAATAATAAGACCTCTTTTTGATGACCACTTAAGAGAGGTTCTACTGTAGTCCATGCTGACGTCAGCGGAAAATCCAATAGTTATCATCATTGCCATTATGAGTCAGCCAGTCATTTGTATCTAACCATTTACCTGGTAAACATTCTTGTAAGAACAATAATAATGACATCATGAATATTTAATCGCTTAATATCTATACAGTATTAAGCAGAAAATTCTTAACCCTTTCCCTCATAGGCTATTTTTAGATCCAGCCACTTTGAATAAATCTACCGAAATGGAGCATTAACTAGAGAAAAGGATTGTTTTTAGAATTGTGTAGTTTTGAAACCATTGTGATAAATAGAGCATTTGCTGACTTTTACGGACGTCTACATAAGGGAATGGGTTAAGAAACCTAACTTCTTCATTATCAAAAATTCGGTTTAGAGCGGTTTTATTGTAATGGTATATGAAAACATGACATTTTGACCTTTTCTTTCATTATAATGTGTAATTGTATAGCATGCAACTATCTAGAACCAAATAAAGTTAGCCCTTTCCCTGCTGGCTATTCATGTAGGAAATAACGACATCATGAATATTTATTACAGTGCTCCCTCCCTACAACGGCCCTCTCAATAACGATTCCCTCCTTACAGCAACGCATGTCACTGTTTCCGAAACAACTTGGCTCTAGACACACCTTTTTTCCATCGTATTTTCTTCATGCCTCCATCAAACCCTATGTTGTGACCACTCTTTAGAATCGTCACTTTGTGACGATTCTAAAGAGTGGTCACAGCATAGGATTTGATTGAGGCATAACGGTTTTAGTTCTCGAAATACACCCTATCTGGGGATCTGCAAACAAGCTAATTATGTTTGATTTTCCCTCCCTATAACAACTCCCTCTGAACAACACATACAATCTTCGTATCCCAAAGGGGTGTCGTTGTAGAGAGGGAGCACTGTAGCTGAATGTCTATGTATACATGTATATGTACACAATATGTGTTGGTATCGACAGAAACTATAGAGTCAGATCTATCATAATTTCATAACCAAACAGAGTAGACCCTGACCAGACGGTTCCTATAGGAGCCGTCGGATCTGGGTCTACTCTGTTTGCAAATGCGTGAAAATAGGCTTATGTGACAGAAAGGGTTAAACTAACCCAAAACCAAGAGGAGAACGGCATGTTAACATGGAAGATTGCAAACTTCTCTAAACCGAACGTTAACATCAATTTTGTACCAGTGTCCATCTTTCAGACAGATGGCAGCTTAATTCAGGTTGAAAATCATACAGCAAACTCCCAAAGGAGCATTCTGCATAACTTTCATCCAGAATTAAGCAGCTACCTGCCAAAAAAGCCCCACAATTGTTCTTTAGTAAAATATCGGTTTAGAGGAATCTTACTGTATACGTTTGAGCTATGTTGTTGTCTGCATTACATGTATATTCAATGCTGACGACATCAGCCAGTCATCTGTACAGTAAAACCTCTCTATAACGGCCACTAAATAACATCAATTATTTTGTGTTAAAGGCAGATGGCTGCTTAAAGCAATGTGAAAATAAAACAGAACGCTCCTATGGGAGCGTTCTGTTTTACTTTCACCTTGCTTTAAGCAGCCACCTGCTACCAACTAATTAACACAATTCAGTGGTCGTTATAGAGAGGTTTTACTGTATTTAACCCTTTACCTGGTGAATATACATGTATGAATTATTGTCATATTATGAATATTTATTAGTTGACTGTTTTATAAAGTGTCGGTCATTGTGGAAACTACAGAATCAGATCAAACAGACAGAGTAGATCCTGATCAGATAGCTACAAGCTGTATTGACTAAACATGTGTCGAGTGGTTGGTTTCAATTCTCTACCGTATGCATGTGGACAAATGATCTGGAAACTCGTATACATTTCGCGCAGTTTGGATACAGCTCAGTTCATTAATTTTGATCAGATTCAAATTAGCTTGTTTACTGATTCAATTAATTCTGAAAAATATATATTTCAGACCCATCTATTTCGATAAATGAAATGAACTGTTCAGTAGCTACACTTTACTAATGTCTAGATCTCTTATATCCGTCATCGCCGAAAACTGAGTGACAGGTGTTGTAACTGCTGTTACAGGGTTGATAGGAATCATATTGTCACCACTAATTTCCGCTGTCTAATTCACATTTGCAAACAGCTTGGATCCAGGTGAGACGCCGAGCAAATCGGCATCTCATCAGGTCCCGAGGTTATTAAACTGTTTTACCTGAGATCATTCTCTAGCATCTGATTTGTCAGATTTTGACTTGCTCAGAATCTGACCAAACAGATACTGGAGAATGATCTCAGACTCACACTCAGAATTGTATAACTTTGGATCCAGGATCCAAGATGTTTGACACTCGAGGACAATAGTTTCTGAAAAGCAAAGAAAGCAAACCCTGATCAGACGGTTCCTATAGGGACAGTCTGATCTGGATCTACCCTGTTTATAACCGTGTCAAAATGTGTCTCAATCAAGTAAAAGGAATTAAGTATTTTAAGAGACTTGGCAGAGTCTGAATCCTGAGGAGGCACCGAATTAATCGACGTCAAATCTGGATCAAAACTGGTTGTAAACACAAGGCAAGCCGTAATCAGCACTAGACTTGCATTCATATTCCTTTTTATGTAATTAAATAACTTACAACAACATACGAGGGTCATTTTAAAAGTTCCGATAATGGATGTAGAATGTCTAGGTATAGAATGTTTCGAATTTGTGAAATGTACATGTACCGAAAGCTCAGACTTTGCTGCGCACGAATATGCTCATTTGCAAAGATGGCTAAATAGGAGCAACAGGTCTATGTTAAAATACGATCTCTGCTTAATTGCTTGTCACAATATATCAAAGCCGATTTAGGCAAAGTTTACGGAAAAGATGCTCTTTTGTATCCTACAGTTTTCAGATGACCAGCTCGATTTAAAGAGGGCAGACAATCTATTGAAAATGACCCTCGGTCGGGGCGTCCATTGACGGCATTTTGTGAAAATGAAGATTTTGCAGTTGACGAGGATGCTCACTATATTGTGGAAGACTTTAGCCGACATATGTGGCCTTAGATCGGGGGCAATGTTTTCCATTTTAACGGAAAAGTTCAAACTCAGGAAAATATGCGCTAGATGGATCCCATATTTGCTGACGGACCACCAGCAAGCGCATAAAAATTGCCACGGAACTATTTGCAGTATATGAAAACTGTGACGACAGCAAAATGGAGAAAGGCTCCAGATCGTTCTCGCAATGTCAGGTCCGTATTGTACGCACTATCTTTTGATGCACGTAGAATGGTGCTTCAGTTCCCAATTCCAGAACACGCCACAGGTACCGGAAAGATGTATCCGAAAATATTTTACCTTCCGTCGGCCCACGAACCGAAGAGCGAGGACTTATACTTCCTAATGATAATGCCCCGGTCCTTAAGTTAGCCGTCGTAATAGCCTACTTAAAGACCAGTGGACTCCATGATAACGCCCAAGCCCATACGTCAGCCATTGTAATGGACTACTAAAAGACCAGTGGACTCCATACTTTGCCACATCCACCTAACAGTCCAGACCTGGCTCCTTGTAGTTGCTCGTTGAATCACCATACAAAACAGAGCCTAAATGGACGCAAGTTTTAGACCCGAACAGCTGTAGGGCGTGCCTTGTTTCAGTGTACTCACAGTATCCCTAAATCAGACTATAAAAAGGCATTTTCCGACTGGATCAAACGCCTGCAGGTCCAAGGAGAATACTTCGAGGGACTGAAATAGATACTTCCGATCAGGTAAGGCTTGTATTAGTAGCCCGCACCCATTATCAGTACTTGTATTTAATCTGTGAGTTCTTATAAACGGCGCATTTTCCAGCATTCGAACACTGAGCAATCCCAGACCAGTACTCTATACGAGCCGACCGCTTTGCTGCTCACGAATTAATATAGATATGATTAATCATTATACAGCTTCTGCCAGCCATGGTATTTTATTCTCTTGTTCATAATGCCATTATAAAATCACCTAATTGGTATTCATACAGGCCTTTTTTTATTACTATTTTTGATCCAACCTCTTTGAATAAATCTACCGAAAATGAGCATTAACTACAGAAAAGAATTTTTTAGAATGTTGTAGTTCTGAAACCATCTTGATAAATAAAGCATTTGCACCTTAGGAGCAAATGCTCTATTTATCACAATGGTTTCAAAAAGTGACGTTTACAGAGGCGTAGAAATGCGTATTTATGGAGGAAAGGGTTAAATGCTTAATCAGGTAAAGTGTTTAGCATGAGGCGTTTTTGAACAATGCAAAAATACATGTATGTGTCTAGACTAAGTAACCATCCTGAGTAATCGTGCCCTGTCGCGAAACTAACTTAATATGTACATCGATTTTAGGATCCCATTTAACTCTTTTGTTGCCAAGTTTTGTCGTCTGCAAACTTTTTCTTTCGTCTTTTATAATTTTCATTTGTTTCTATTTTTCTTCACCGTTGTTTCAAAAACAGTCACAGTAACAAACAATTCGAATCCTGATGAGACGCTGAGTTACTCGGTGTCTCATCTGGATCCACACTATTTACATAGGTATCACACAGGCGACATTGGCAGGGAAAGAGTTACACCCATCTTTGCTGCATATTGTACTGTATAACTTTTTTACCATTTAGCACGCTACGATTCTCACTTGAGACGTGGGAATGTCTAGACAGTCTCTACTCTAATTTGGACCTGGTGTATTTTCACTAGACTTCTGATTCGATCAAGCTTTTGAGAAGCTGTTGGCCGAGTGTCAAACAAGTTGGATACTGATGGGACACCGAGTTACTCGGCATCACATCTGGATCCAGACTGTTTGCAAATGTGAGTCAGGTCGCGAAAATCGGGACAAGGGTTAAACACTTGTTGTGTGTATTGGTATTCATCAGAGGTCCAGATAAGATGCGTAAATTAACCCTTCTCTTGCTGAATTTTCAAATACATTTCTCCTTCTTTACCCATGCCCTATTGTATAATTACATATATCTTCACTGTGTACAAGTATTTCGCTATGCAATCACTGCTGTGGAGTGCACTGGTTGCACAATCAACTTGTAAATAGTACAGACCCTGATGAGACAGCTCCTGCAGGAGCTGTCTCATCTGGGTCTCACTATTTACAGGTAGGTATATTGACGTGAACAGCAAGCGAAGGGTTAATATACAATGTTCAAGAATAACTTCTGTAGTTCTCCACCAAACCATATGTGGAGAAGGTATGATTTTGGTATGTGAGTTCAACACTTTTATCTGTTGTACTGATTCATTGTATGGAGTTAGATTATACGATATGTACATTTCTTATTATGGTTATGATAATTACAGTAAATGGTACGTATCTGAGTGGTCGAATAATCGAGTTGTTCCTGTATGTTGATTTGAAAGTATTTGACAAAATTACTGTACATTGTTAAAGGTGGGTGGGGAGGGGGGGGGGGGGTAATGTGGGTGTTGGCGTGAGTCATGTTTGTCGAATGTGTTTCCCGACCATGTTTTACGAATATCATGTATATAGGTGTAATAAAACTTGTTTAATCTTAACCTTTTACTTCATGTATATTCAAGAAAGAAATAATGGTAGCCATTATGAATTTAAATCAGAGTATTAACCCTTTCACCGCCGAAGTCGCATAAATGCACCATGATAAATAGTGCAGTCCCAGATCAGACACAGACTGAATGCTTTGTATGGGGAGGGTCAAATCTAATGTTGTAAGAACTTGTGACCCGACCCAATTTCCTCTAATATGGAAATAAAATATGTTTAAACTAGACACCGCCTTTTCACGGCGGCGTCTGATCAGGGACTTCACTTTTTGTCTCATTCTCTATTTGTATATAATTATATGCTTTATTCTTTTAAAAGTTGCATTTATTTATCTCATTTCCTTATTGCACCGAATGTTTTAACAAAATTTGGAGTGCAGACGACAATTAGAAATTTGGCGCCGAAAGGGTTAATATTTCTGTATTGGCATCTGAAGAAGGAAACGTTTGACCATTGGTAGAAACAGTATAACCAGATATGTGTCTATATAATAGAGCAGACCCTGATTAGACAGCTCCTTCAAGACCCGTCTGATCTGGGTCCATTCTGTTTATAAAGGTGATATAATGAGTATTCATGAAGTAAAATACTAAGTACATGTAAACTGAAAATAAAATGGATCAAATGAAACGTGGAGTAACTCTCTACCTCACCAGATAGCCTTGACCCATGACGGGTCTTCGCACGCATAGTTTCTCCGCGTTTCATCTGGTTCCAAGCTGTTTGCAAATGCGAGTCAGGTCGCACTTAGCATGATCAGGGTTAAACCCTTTTTTTAACCCATTACCTCATAGGCTATTTTTAGATACAACCTCTTTGAATAAATCTACCGAAAATGAGCATTAACTAGAGAAAAGAAAAAAAAATAGAATTTTGTAGTTTGAAACTATTGTGATATATAGAGCATTTGCTCCTATAGGAGCAAATGCTCTATTTATCACAATGGTTTCACAAAGTGACTTTTACAGAGTCGCCAAAAGTCGTCAATATGAGGGAAAGGGTTAAGAACGGTTCCTTTATTTCTCCCAAAATCCCTACGTTGTGGCCGTTCTTTCGAATCGTCTCATAGAAACGATTCCAACGAGTGGTCTCAGCATAGAGTTTGGTGTGGTTACAATAGGGTCTGGTTGATTTCTAAAGAGCAGTCACATCATAGGCTTTGGCGGGGGGAAATGACTTTACTATTTGAATACACACTTTATTTATGCCCTTGCGTAGACATGTATTATGGAGGATAAGGACATGCAGACATGTGCGTTTTGTATATATTTACAAGTATTATATTAACCCTTTACCTATCGAAGGTCCAGACAAGATGCGTAAATTCGAACATTTTCAAAAATAGATCCTTTATTTTTTCCACCAAGCACTACACTATGACGATTCTAAAGAGTGGTTACAGTATAGTGTTTGGTGGAGAAATGACGATTCTAAAGAGTGGTTACAGTATAGTGTTTGGTGGAGAAATGACGATTTTAGTATTTTGGTACGCACCTTTATCTGTAGCTCTGCCTTTTAAATAGTCCAGCAAGAACTAATGACAGAATGAGTATTTATCAGCTAAAATTTTATAATCGTTTATGAACACAGAATGTTTGGCTTTGTCAGAAACTATACATTCAGATATATTCCACAAACAATCAGGGCATGCCCAGATCAGGCGGCTCCTATAGAAGCCGTCTGGTCTGGGTCTACTCTAATGGTAAATACATGAAAATGCGTTTCTATGTGGTGAATGATTAGTCCTTACATTAACATGAACGCCTTTTCACGCCTTTGCAAACAGGGTAGACCTCAGACGGTTCCTGTCTGATCAGAGTCAGCTCTGTTTGCTTATGAAATTATTATAGATCTGACTCTACTGTTTCTACAAATATCAACAACTCCTGTGTACATATGCTATTATAAAAATTCAGCTAATAAATATTCATGACGTCACTATTTCTGACGTGGATATTCAACGGAAAAGGCTTAAAGGCGGAAACTCCAGGGGTATTTCCGAGTCACGATGAGTCAGAGTATATGCAAATGACAACTGGTCACGTGTGCGGAATTTATGCCATTACCTGCCAACTCGTAACCTGACAATGTCTGCACTGTCTCCGGCTGAGTCTCGGCCGGATCGCTAATTTTATATTCATATAAGCTTATTGAAGATACAGTAAAACCTCTCTATAACGGTCACTAAATTACATCAAGTATTTTGTGTTAAAAGCAGGTGGTTGCTTAAAGCAAGGTGAAAGTAAAAAAGAACGCTCCTATAGGAGCGTTCTGTTTTACTTTCACCTTGCTTTAAGCAGCCACCTGCCCTAATATACCAACTAATTAACACAATTCAGTGGCCGTTATAGAGAGGTTTTACTGTATAAATTATGAGAAAACTTTTATATTTCAGACTGACGATATTAACCGTTTCACTGCCAATGGCGGATCTGTGGTTATCTATGCAAACAGTTTGGATCCAGATGTCGGGTAACTCGGTGTCGTTTCAGAATCCAAACTGTTTGCTTAAGTGATAAGTTTATTTGAAAATAGAAGAAAATTAATAAAAAAAAATTGTAGCAGACGACAATGTTTTGCAGACGACATTCAGCGGCAGCGAAAAGGTTAATGCTCGATAGCAGACGACACTGTTTCATCGTTTAAATATTTCGCTGACATACGTCATACGTTTCAATTGTTTTTAAGTTTTTCCATTTTATTTCCAAAAACATAACACCATCAAACATTTTGGACTCTGATGAGACTTCGTATCACTCGGCGTCTCATCTGGATCCAAACTGTCAAAGACTCGAGGTTACATTTTCGTCATAGCCGACTGGTTCCGAATACTTCCATATGTGCGCGCGACAGATGTTCAAACTGCTGTTACAGATCAAAGATGCTACCTTAATGTGCTGGATATTAATGCAAGAAGTAATGACGTCATGAATAATGATTCACTGAAATTTTTATAATTATACTATGAACGAAATATGTTTTTGTCGTGACCAAAAACTGTAAAATCTTCTCTATATTGTATCAAAAGTAAACAGAATAGACCCTGCTCAGCCGTCTGATCTGGGTCTACTCTGTTTGCAAATGCGTAGAGAGGTTGTATTGATAGAGTAAAGGGTTAAACTCTGATCCGTTGGTATAATGTTACTTACTTCCTATTCGTACACACATTTCTGAAGCTACTGACAAAGTGTTAACCCTTTACTTTATGAATGTTCAAGGTAGAAAAAATTACACCATGCATATTAATTAGGTTATTTTTTACTTTCATATATGAACACGCGAACTTTGGGCCATGACTGAAACTATAGAGTGATATCTATGTAATTCCATGGGCAAACGGAGCAAACCCTGATAAGATGGCTCCTATAGGAGCCATCTGATCCGGGTCTACTCTATTTGCAAAGGCGCAGTGATGCGTATTTATGGAGAAAAGGGTTAACCGGCTTAGGTCCTTGTTAGACACCGAGTTACTGGACGTCTCATCTGGATCACGTCTCATCTGAATCACGTCTAGCCTAGCGCTTAGTTGGACAAGGCATTAGTAGATATCATTTATCTGCAGGATCACGTCTAGCCTAGCGCCTAGTTGGACAAGGCATTAGTAGATATCATTTATCTGCAGGATCACGTCTAGCCTAGCGCCTAGTTGGACAAGGCATTAGTAGATATCATTTATCTGCAGGATCACGTCTAGCCTAGCGCCTAGTTGGACAAGGCATTAGTAGATCTAATTTATCTGCAGGATCACGTCTAGCCTAGCGCCTAGTTGAACAAGGCATTAGTAGATATCATTTATCTGCAGGATCACGTATAGCCTAGCGCCTAGTTGGACAAGGCATTAGTAGATATCATTTATCTGCAGGATCACGTCTAGCCTAGCGCCTAGTTGGACAAGGCATTAGTAGATATCATTTATCTGCAAGACGAAGTCTGCTTCAATTATTGGATAGCATTTTCACTCTAATTGGTGTTCCAAGAGCGGGGTTACTGAGAAACCAGAACTGGACCAGAGCGTCAAATAGTTTGGATCCCGATGATCCAAACAATTTATCTTCGTAACATCCGGATCCAAACTGGTTTGCACTTCAAATGTTGTTTGCCAAAAAACTAGCACTTGTACATATTTATATGCTTGTTTGTGAAATGATCTCCATCATTGGAGGAAATAAAGAAAGTTCTAGATAAATTAACCCTTTCCCTGATGAATATTCATATAGGAAATAATGAGGTCATATTAAATATAATAAGATTATTTTTTATAATGGCATATGAGCACAGACTATTTTGGCTCAGACAAAAGCTGTAGAATCAGATCTATATTACACCATAAGCAAACAGAACAGACCCTGATCAGACGGCTCCAATAGGAGCCGTCTGATCTTGGTCTATTCTGTTTGCAGATGCGTCAAAATGCGCTTACATAAGGGAAAGGGTTGAGCAGGTGCGTTCTGTTGCCAGTACAGTTACCATTACAGCTTTGTGAAACCGTTCTATCAGCAAAATGAACAGACCCTGATTAGACTGTTCCTACAGGAACCGCCTGTTCTGGGTCTATTCTGTTTAACCCTTTCCCTCATATAAACGTGTTTTCACGCATCTGCAAACAGAGTAGACCCAGATCAGACGGCTCCTAGAGGAGCCGTCTGATCAGGGTCTGCTCTGTTTGCTTATGGAATTTGATAGATCTGTATCTTTGCTTTCTAAAATGTCTACAAAGTCCCACCTTCCATATTTCTTTATAACTATTTTGTTAATGAATATTCAGTAGGTAATCAAATTTGAAATAAACATAGAACAGGGAAAGGGTTAACAATGCCATAAAATTCGTTCAATATGAGGTCAAAGGTTAAGTATGGAAGCTCTGGAGGGGACTATTGACTTATGAGTTAGGACTTGCGACTTTTGACGAAATTTGGCAGTAGATGTCATGGCGTGTGTGAATTTGTGTACCTTGGTATTTTCGATATTGTTGACGGATTGTACATTGATTGTGTGAAAATATTGAGTTATAAGTTTGTGTTATATTTAAGTGTGACAGTTCAAGTTCTGGAATTATATCAGAACCCGGATGTTTGCTCTGTTTGCTTACGACATAATATAGATCTGATTCTACATATTTTATCATGCTAAAACATCTTTGTTCATAATATCATTATAAGAAATCAGTTAATTAATATGCATGATGTCATTATTTATTTCCTGAATATTCATGGAGTAAAGGGTTAACCCTTTCACTGTTGGATATTCATGTAAGAAATAATGACATAATGAATACTAATTAGATTATTTTATATAATGGCATATGGACACAAAACATTTTGGCTCAGGCAGAAACTGTAGAATTAGATCCATATTATGCCATAAGCAAACAGAGCAGACCCCTATAGGAGCCGTCTGATCTGGGTTTACTCTGTTTGTAAATGCGTGAAAAGGCGTTTATATGAATGAAAGGGTTAACTTCGTTTTAATGTTTTAAGTTCCAGCTCTCTAAACCGGTATGTTAACGTGTCTTATCATGACCCAACTGTTTGACACTCACAACAGTTTAATCGAGTCTGAGTTAGTCGAAATTGCACCAATCCAAATTTGAGTTAACCTTTTATCAAAGCAGTACACGTGTTAATAAATGCATATAGATATATGTAATACCAGATTACTGTTTGACCATTTACTCCCTAAATACACATTTAACAAACATAGGTACAGACAATGTTAACAAACATAGGTACAGACAAGGTTAACAAACATAGGTACAGACAATGTTAACAAACATAGGTACAGACAATGTTAACAAACATAGGTACAGACAAGGTTAACAAACATAGGTACAGACAAGGTTAACAAACATAGGTACAGACAATGTTAACAAACATAGGTACAGACAAGGTTAACTATATCCCTGTTACATATTCATGTGAGAAATAATAACATTATGAATATTCATTAACCTATTTTTATAAGAGTATATGTACAAATGAATGTTTGGTATTGGCAGAAACTGCATACATGTAGTCAGATATATTATGATTTCATAAGAAAACAGAGCAGACTCTGATCACACGGCTCCTAAAGGATCCGCCTGATCTGGGTCTACTCTGTTTGCAAGCTTATTCACGTGTATACCTATTTCTTAGAAATTGATATAAAGACACTACCCTATATAAAGTTGGAACCAACAAGCATGTTTATCATGTATGTCACTGAGTGTCATATGCTATCATGTATGTCACTGAGTGTCATATGCTATCATGTATGTCACTGAGTGTCATATGCTATCATGCTACAGTTTGTCCCTGTTCTACATTAGTCCAATTTTCAATACCTACTGAATATTCATGGCCAAAATAGTTATAATGAAATATGGAAGGTGCAACATTGTAGTCATATTATACACAGTTCTTTCAAGACACAGTTCTTTCAAATTCCATTAGCAAACAGAGTAGACCCTGGTCAGACTGCTCCTCTAGGAGCCGTCTGATCTGGGTCTACTCTATTTGCAAATGTGTGAAAACACGTTTATATGAGGAAAATGGTTTTAATGATAACCGAATTTCGTTTTCCCACTTACCATTTGGGTGTATGTATTTTTCCTTAGAAATCGGTATTACCCCATATAAAGATGGAAAACCAATAATCATGTACAGTAAAACCTATCTATAACGACCAATAAATTACTTCAAATAGTTTGTGTTAAAGGCAGGTGGCTGCTTAAAGCAAGGTGAAAGTAAAACAGAACACTCCTATAGGAGCGTTCAGTTTTACTTTCACATTGCTTTAAGCAGCCACCTGCCCTTAATACCAACAAATTAACACAATTTAGTGGCCGATATAGAGAGGTTTTACTGTATGTATATGATTTTCAGCCTACATTAAGCAGTCACCTGTGTTAAAGACCGATAACGATGTGTGTTTTAGTGTTCCAACTACCGGGGTATTAGTGTATAAACATAGTAGTCAAACTCTCGGCACATTTGTAGATGTCATGTATAAGATGCTAGAGTATGTTAGGCACATTTGAAGCATGTTTCATACAGAGATATTTTAAATTTTAGAACGTGTTTGTGCTACGAGGAAATTAATTCTCAACATGATACAGCGAGCATTTAACCCGTTTCTTCACAAAGACGCCTTTTGACACCTTTGCGTACAGAGAAGACCCAGATCCAGCCCGGTATTCAGCAACACGTACTTGGTCTTGGAACCTAAGACCAAGTATATATTTCAAACGTGGCTTTTCAAGACAGACTTGGGATTTGAAATACATGCTTGAGTTTACAGTCCATGTACGTGTTGGTGAATTCCAGGCCAGACGGCTCCTATTAACGTCAGCTCTATTTGCTTATGAAATAATATAGATCTACAGTTTTCTGTTATGGGTCTTGCCTTGTCTTCATGATGTCATTAAAATATAGCTCACATATAATCATACAGTAATTATTTCTGACATGAATATCCATGGAGTAATAGGTTAAATATACATTGTACTTAACTCTGTACCGTCTTGATAACGAATATGATAACTATGCATCAAAGTATTTGTTTTAACGTCTGTTATGTCATGGCCTATTTTGAACCATGCACCTTAGTTAGTCTTTGCTAAGTATATGATTTAGATATTTTTTGGCAGGTGGCTGCTTAACCTATTCTCTGATATTGACGACTTTTAACGCCTCTGTAAAAGTCGATTTTTGAAACCATTGTGATAAATAGAGCATTTACTCCATAGGAGCAAATGTTCTATTTTTCACAATGGTTTCAAAACTACACAATTCTAAAATTTACCATTTGCTAGTAATAAATGTTCCTATCCAAACAGGTTGGATCTAAAAATAGCTTATGAGGTAATGGGTTAATGCCGGATGAAAGTCGTGCTGAGATGCATGGTTCTTTTAGCATTTTACCAGACGAAAGTATAAGGAAACGTACGTAAAATAGTACTGAAAGGATTAAATTATGAGAAACTAATCAGAAGAACTTTTGAAGTGCCGGCAGCATACGACACATTAGGTTCCATATCATTCATAAATCGTCTTTGTGAGTTACAGACGATTGGTTTCGAATATTTGCGCATGACATATGCATGTTTTCTAGACAAAGAAGAAGCTAGGTGGGACAGGTAGATAGAGAATAATAGGTTAGTGCCGTAGATGGGACGCTTTATCCGACGAGGGGAGAAAACGTTGAGGCGAGGCTTGCCGAGCCTCAACTGTTTTCTCTCCGAGTCGGATAAAGGCGTCCCATCTACGGCACTAACCTATTATTCGATTTATCCAGTCAATATAGTTAAATGTCTTTTTTATAGACTCATAACACTCTTGAAATAATTTACATTGAAAATGCAGTTTTTCGATCAACGGATCCCTCCCTTTTCACTTCCATTTAGACGTAAATAGATCTAATGAGCTACCGCAGAGGAATATAGTTTCGATACTTGTATTACTAGAAGGGAAACGTGGTTGAATTTGAAAGATAAGATGATTTGAATCGAGGGTCGATAAGTTATTTCAAACGGACATGATCTATATTCTTTGGTCAAATTCGAGTTACGTAGTCTCGGTTTCTATTTTTAGATTCTACCTAACGTCACTCAGAAATCGATGGAACTGAACAGGCTATATTTAGGTTTATAACTATCACCGCCCCTGTAAGAGTTTATCAATCAAATAATCATGAGAGTGAAAATAAAACATTTACTATTTATCTGTCAATCTTTGCTTCCAGGTTTGATTTTATCAAAAACGGGTCTTGCCAGCGGTGGATTAAATTTATAAAAGTGATAAATCAACGTCATTTTGTATGTGGCCTCCGTGGCGTAATCGGTAAGGGCGACGTCTGTAAAGAGATTAGAATTAGTTTTTGTAGGATCAGGCGCGGGTTCGAATCCAGCTGTAGCCAATTATTTTTATTTTTTCTCATTTGAATAATTCTTCTGGTGACCAAATAGATCTGTTAGATCTATTCCATCAGCATGTTTATGAATATTTACAGAAAACTAAAATAGTTCCATGGTTATAGAATCATTACGCCTATCTACTAACCTAATAAACCTTCCACTACCGGAAGTAACCAAATAAACCTAAGTTTATTTGCACCCCCTTTATTATGTCACTAGAGAAGCCTGGTGACTGGATAAAAAATATATCCTTAACCCCTTACGTGCCATGAAGACACGTCTGTGATATATGCAAACAGTTTGGATCCAGATGAGACGCGGAGTAGCTCGGTGTCTCATCAGGATCCAAACTTGTTGACAATGTTTATTGTTTTATAAAAAAATTGAACAAGCTTACACTCTAAAACTTGAAGCAGGCGATTTTGTGCCCAACAGACAATGCATCTTATGTGCATATGCCATTAAAACATTACTCGTTAGTAACGTCGTTACTATATGCATTGTGTCGTTATGCCATACATAAATATTTATGAATAAAGAGGTTTAAAAAAGGCCCTTTAAACCTCCGCTTGCTAAGCGTGATTTAACTAGTAGATGCAAACGACTTGGGTCCAAAATGAAAAAAAAAACATTGATCCAGGAGAGAAGCCGGTTAGCTCCACAGCTCATTGTCTCATCAGGATCCCAGCTGTTTGACACCCTGTCAAATATTTCTCAAAATCTTGAACCAAACCGGAAGCAGGAGTAAATGATTACAGATTCGAAAAATAGCAGACGATATTATTGCAGTAGACTATGGGATGGATTTCAACGTTAGGCTTGAATGCTTTGAGACTTTATTGTACAAACTGATGCACTCTTTGCATGCTAGCGGCATATTCTACTACCATTAATGATCTATAGATGTAAACAGTTTGAATCCAGATCAGGCTCCACACAACATGGGGCCTAATCAAAGATCCAATTGTTTGTCATTCAGACGCAATATCTGCAAACAAACAAACAATCAGACAATAAATTAAAAGTTTTGCAGACGATAATTGAGCAGACGACAAAAATACTAGAATGCAAAGATTAACATTTCAAAATTGTGTGTTCCATATCCATTGGAAAATTGAACATGAGTATGAAACAGTTTAGCACCTCGTTACGTAACGCGGCGTTATCAGGCGTTTAATCTGGAAGAGTAAGAGAATGAATAAATGAATAAAAGTTTTGACGGCAAATGTTGATCGTTAACCTTTAGCCTTCTGAATTAAGGTTCATTTGTTCAACAATTAGCAAGCTTCATATTTGGAAACAGAAACGAAATAACGCTTCTTCAGATAACAAACGGGCTGGATGAGATGCTAAACTCTTACCCCTATTATGCTGTAAGAATATATTTGCTCAATTCTAGTATGGAGTGATTTAACCCACGTCCAAACTGCCTTCAAAGGACAGTCAGCCATGTGAATGAGGTGATATTTGACCATAATTGAAACTGATATAATGTATTACAATTCGATAAGCACTCAATGTGGATCCTCATCAGACGGGCTGTCTGTTCTGGGTCTACTCTGTTTACAAAGGCGTCTGAGGGGTATCTAGCAATAAAATGATTAAAAAGGGTGGCTGTTAAATGTATATAAAAATGGTCCAATATTTATCTACCATATGCATTAACCCTTTCCCTCATGTAAACGCTTTTGCAAACAGAGTAGATCCAGATCAGACTGATCAGGGTCTACTAGTTTTGCTAGTGGAATTTGAAATACCTGTTTCTTTACAATCAAAAATGGCTACAATGTTCCACCTTCCATATTTCATTAACTATTTTGTCAATGTATATCCAGTAGGTATTGAAATTTGGAATAAACACAGAACATAGGAAAGGGTTAATTCTAGCAATATATTAATTTTAAGTGACCCTTGTATACAGATAAACGCTAAGAAGTGACCACTAATACATTTTTGCGTATTGTTACGCTGTACACAAAAATATTTTAAAATTCAGCAAGAGAAGGGTTAAAACAATACAGTCATATAAGATAGAGCAGATGACACCGAGGCTTTTCAATTATTACTCCATGGATACACATAGAAGTATAAGAAATTGTGACCGCATGAATAGTCATGAATAGATTTTAATACCGGCATATGAACACAATACGGGTGGTAATTGCAGAAACTGTAGAATCAGATATGTATAAATCAATAAAACAGACCAGAACCTGATCACACAGTTCTGTAAGAGTTGTCTGGTCTGGGTCTACCTTGTTAGCAAATGCATGAGAAAACGTCTCTATCAGGTAAAGGGGTGACATAATGTTCTAAATTTAGTAGTAAACATGATATACGGGTATGTATTAATTTTCCTCGAAGCTATAAACCGTATTTGGTGTTCTGAAATTCAACTGTTCCAGTTCATATCAACCACCGCCTTTAACACTTCTCCTGCTGAGCGTGACATGGCTGGCTTTATGAGTAACTCGGCGTCTCATCAGGATCCAAACTGTTTGACGTTCTGTCAGTAATTACTCAAAATGAACGAATATGATGTATGCATTTTTTCAGCAGATTAGAATTTGAGGAAACCTTATTGTTTGCTCATGTGGAAGGATAATAACGTCAAACCCGCTTAACATGAATTATTGTACAAATTATATAACTCCATACACATTGAGAAAAACTAATTATTGTTAACTGTACATGTATTCTCTCTCTCGAAACTAACGGTTCTGATGAGAAAACAGTTTGAACCTCCCAGCAGCACCCAATTTAGATCTAAACTGTTAAAGCACACCGATACTGTTTCATTCACGTGTTGCATACTAAACCTCACAAACAATATTTCATAAACCTTACCACCACGCCCCCTATATCATAGCCTCGAACGACAGTCCCCATGAAAACCCGTTTGGAAATCCCAAAATATTAAGCATTCAACGCGAAGAACGCGTTGTTTTGTTTCAACTGATTTCATTCTGTATGGTAGATAAAGGTCAAGTGATATAAATGCATTTATATAACTCGCGTGAGGACATTCACTAAATCGTTAGTCCGTCTCATCAGTCAAAATGACCTCTATCATTTGTGATGGAAAGGAACATTATGAAAATTGAATTTCAAGAAGGTGAGTTTATTTTGGTTAACCCTTTCCCTGGTGAATATTCATGTAGGAATTAATGACGTCATAAAGATTATTTTTTATAAAGGCATATGAACACGGGACATTTTGCCTCATACAGAAGCTGTAGAATAAGATCTATATCACACCATAAGCAAACAGAGCAGACCCTGATCAGTCGGCTCCTGCCGTCTGATCTGGGACTACTCTGTTTGCAGATGCGTCAAAATGCGCTTACATAAAGGAAAGGGTTAAGGCCATAGGATGTTTGATATGATTTGCTTTAAATTGCTTTGATTTGTGTATTTTCAAGGGATCAAGTGCTTCTACATTGTTTGTATATGTCTCTGTAGGAACACTAAGATTTAACCCTTTCCTTCAAATAAACACTTTTTCGCGCATTTCCAAACAGAGTAGACCCAGATAAGATGGCTCCCATATGTGTCTTCTCTGTTTGCAGATGCGTTAAAACACGTTTATATGAAGGACAGGGTTAAGGTCCTGTGTTCTTATTACTGAGGCATAGTCATTTGTTTGCATGTTTTAGTGTACAATAGTATGAATATATCTACCCTTTACTTAAAGAATTGTTTGTAAGATATTTTTATAATGGCGTAATGAAGTTGAACAAAGAGTTTTTTTTATCATGAAACAAAACCGTTTGTATTATTTAATGAACGAACATAGCAGACTCTGATGAGACAGTTGCTAAATGGTTTGTCTGACCTGGGTCTTCCCTATTTGGAAATGCATAGAGCCTTCTCTATCAGATAAAGGGTTAACCTGTACGACGTATTTAGTATTTCTAAGAAAACTATATATAGGAACATCTATCTACCCGTTAAAATGAGTTATTAAAGAGTTAACATGTATCTAGTATATCTAAGAAAGCTACAATGTATATTTAGACACATCTATCTACCCGTGAAAATGGGAAACCAATAAAACACGTGTAGTTTAGTACCATAGCATTTAAGCCCTCGTTCACATGCACGCATTTTCACACCTTTGCAAGCAAATAGAGTAGACCCAGATCAGACGTCCCGGTCCCTACTCTATTTGCTTATAAAACTCTGATGTAGATCAGGTTACAGTAAAACCTCTCTATAACGGTCACTAAAGTGAGTTAATTAGTTGGTATTTAGGACAGGTGGCTACTTAAAGCAAGGTGAAAGTACTTTACTTTAAACAACCACACGCCTTTAAAATAAAATACTTGAGGCAATTTAGTGGCCGTTATAGAGAGGTTTTACTGTATACACTTTCTACCAATACAAAACATATAATGTATAGATGTTATTTTTAAAAAAATCAGCTAATAAATATGCATGGTGTGATTATTTCTTACATGGATATTCAACTGGGAAAGAATTAAAGTCCCTGGACACCTTTGCATTAAAAAAATAAATATATGACGAATGTACCCTTCAGTATACCATTTTTTAAAACGGTCTTGCTTTTTATTTGATCGTTTTCTGTTCAGAAACAACAATAAAACTCTAAAATATATCGCGCTGTACTTTTTGTTCCAGCGGTCAAAAAAGTATGACAGTTCTTTATAAATATTTGCTATAAATATAGCAAACACTTCGCGCATGCGGCTCTCGATATCAAACAGGGTATTTAGGCGTCTCTTGGAAGCCAAAGTGGAATAAGCACTGTCTCTAAAAAATCGAAAAGAAAATGTAGAAATAAACATACTCATAGTCTCTATATTTAAACCTACTTTCGTTTTATCTCTATATTTAAACCTACTTTCGTTTTCATCGATTTAAAAATACGCAATTTAACACAAAAACTTGGTTTGAAACTTTTTCAAGACCAGTTTCTTTCAAATGGATGGGCACTCTATCAAAAACACCAAAGTGTCACTTTTTTCGATCTCAGGACGTCCAGGGATTTAGCCAGCTCAGCGCCACATGGCTCTCATTTGCTAACAGCTTGGATCAAGTTGAGACATCGAGTAACTCGGCGTCTATCAGGATCCAAACTGTTTGACACCCGGGCAATAGTTTCTTAAAATCCTGAATTAATCAAAAAAGGAAAGTATTGCATCAGATCAGATTTGAGCAGGAATCAATTTTGAAATCATGGTAGGTGTTAATTCGTTATCCGTTATTTATGTCACTGGGGTCAAGGTCATTCGTTGTGGGTCACAAGACAGCCATAGACAAGGGAAAGGTTAACTCATAATTCACAGTCCAGCTTTTGCAGCTGTGGTGTAATCATTCGGGGTTGTTGTTTTTTTTTAAAAAAAAAAACAAAAAAATAAAACAACAACATATAATAATCTATTTTCGTGCACACATCATTCGAAGAAAGGTTATATTTAGAAACCACCTTTTGAAGTTTTTTGGGAATAAATCCTCTTAATTCAGAACGCCAATTTTAAACTTTCAACCCACCAAAGTATTCCTGCAGTAAAATGAGAAAACGAAACTGGATGAATCTGTATCATTCACTCGAACATCAAACGTGATATTTTTACCCGTTCCCTATTCTGTATTTAGGCCAACTTTCAATACTTACTGACTATTCGTGGGCAGCAGAAGAGTACGACAGCAGACCAGTACGCCTTTTGAGAAACTATTGATCAAACAGTTTGAATGCCGATGAGATGTCGAGTTACTCGGCGTTTAATCTAGATCCAAGTTTGCAAATGCAAATCAGGTCATAAATTACGGGATAATGGTTAAAAGTGAGGTTTCTATAGAGGACGCGTCTGTAAAAATGGAAATACTTTGAAAACCTTAATGCATGGCGAAAGCCATGCAGAAAGCTCCTCTGGGAGCTTTCTGCATGACCTTTACTATGCATTAATTCTATATCTCATATAAACATGCTTTCATGCATTTGCAAACAGAGTAGACCAAGATCAGACACCTATAGAGCCGTCTGAGCAGGGTCTGCTTATGGGAGTTGAGAGATCTGTTTCTTTACTTTCCAAAATGGCCACAACGTTGCACCTTCCATATTACGTTAGTTTTCAATTCTAAACTAAAATTTCGAATTATCGAGATTTTACTGTAAACTGTAGTTTGTTTTACGAATTTACGAAGCCTAGTAGGGTCTGGAAATAATTTACGAATATAATCTCTTAAAACCACGAAATTTTGATGTTAAAATATCGACATCGCCAATTTTATTCGCTCGCTTTCTGTTGTGTACTGACCCGAGAAGTTCCGATTGGTTCCCGGTTGATTCCGTATGTGTTCGCGATATCAGACTAAGACTTTGTTCTAGAACAAGAACTTACGACTACTACATAGTGGCAATGTAAACCCTTACTATTGATTTACAAATGCCTTCTACGATATAAGTTGTTGAGAGTATCTTAACCTTTTCCCTGAGATAGGTTTAATCTAAATTTCAATACCTACTGAATATTCATGGACAAACTATTTATAATGAAATATGGAATGTGGAACACTGTAGCCATTTTACAAAGTAAAGAAACAGGTATTTCAAATTCCACTAGCAAACAGAGCAGACCCTGATCAGACGGTTCCTATAGGAGCCTCTGATCTGGGTCTAATCTGTTTGCAAATGTGTGAAAACACGTTTATATGAGGGAAAGAGTTATAACATGACCAAAACTTATGAAATATTAACAAGAAACGCCTTATTAATAGACGGTTTACCTAAATCTACGTGTATATAAATACATGTATTGCGTCATCTAAATTCTTTTTTTTTGTACATGTATCTGTATATATATATGTAGTTATGACTGACTGAGTTTACAATCACATTTGCTCTTGTCACTGGTTTAGGCGCTTGTGAAAACAAACGGACAAAGAAATAACACACCTACAAAATCCACATTCTGGATATATTCAAAATTAGTTAACTCTTAAACCTTCCCCTGTTGAATATTCATTCGAGAAATAGCGACATCATGAATATTTATTAGCTGAGTTATTATAATGGCATATGTACACATGGTATTTTTGGGAATTGGTACATGTAGATACAAACATGTACCAGATCTGACTGTACACTTTCTGTAGAGCCAGATATGGTATAATTTCATAAGCAAACAGAACAGATCCTGATCTTGTTCTGCCCTGTGGTCAAAGGTTGTATGAAGTCCTAAAGGATCTGGTGCAATTTTGACTACGTCAAATTTCAAAATCCAAAACCACTAACCGAGTGTCAAACAGTTTGGACCCTGACGAGAAGCCCAGTTACACTGCGTCTCACCTGAACCTTAAAGGTTGGTTCCCACTGCCGATCAGATCAACTCGATCATCCCGATCACCCAAATTCCCCGACCAAGCTCGACCGAATGCATGTACACGAGTACTTCTCGACCTCTACTCGATCATACACGAACCCCTTGCGATCATTCACGACTCCTCCACGACGATCACACCGATCTCTGCTCGATCATCCCGACCCAGATACGATCCCTACACGATCTCTACCCGACAAACTGGACCTCCGCTCGATCCCTACCCGACCAGATCGTCATGGTCGTTCTTGGGTCGATCGGGTATTACTCGAGTAGAGGTCGAGATGATTGGGTACAGATCGGGTAAATGACTTCATCCCGACAGCACTATATCTCTACACGATTGTCTCCCGATCAACTCGACACCCTACTCGATCAATAGATTCAATACCGACCGCTTCCTGATCGCTTCTCTAGCGCTTTGCTACTCGATCTCTACCCGAATTGTTTTGACATTTCGGGTAGGGAGTCCGAGCGATCCCGACCAAGGTAGACCTCCCCGATCACTCCTGTCGAGCGAGCCAGACCAGTCCCCGGTCATTTGGTCGGGCTTGATCGAGTTGATCTGATCGGCAGTGGGAGCCTAGCTTTACTGTTTGCCAATGCGAGTCAGGTCGCGGATCGATGGAGAGTAAGGCAAGGATTTAAACAATAAAGTCATATAAGATAGAGAAGCAGACACCCGAAGCGTTTCAATGTATACCCCATGGATACACATAGAAGTATATTGTGAATGCATGAATATTCATGAACTGATTTTTATAACGGCATTTGAACACAATATGAATGGTAATTGCAGAAAATGTAGAATCAGATCTGTATTTATAAATCAATAAAACAGACCAGAACCTGATCACACAGTACTGTAGGAGTTGTCTGGTCTGGGTCTACCTTGTTAGCATTTTTAGGCGTTGGAAAACATCTCTATCAGGTAAATGGGTGACATAAACTGTTCTTAATTCAGCAGTAAACATGATATACGGGTATATGTATTAATACTAATTTTCCTCGAAGCTATAAACCGTATTTGGTTTTCTGAAATTCAACTGTTCCAGTTCATATCAACCACCGCCTTAACCTTCCTCCTGCTGAGCGCGACTTGGCTGACTTTTGCAAACAGCTTGGGTCCAGATAAGACACCGAGTAACTTGACGTCTCATCAGGATCCAAACTGTTTGACGTTCTGTCAGTAGTCACTTAACAGCATGAACGAATATGATGTATGCATTTTTTCAGCAGATTAGAATTGGAGGAAGCCTTATTGTTTGCTCATGTGGAAGGATAATAACGTCAAACCCGCTTAACATGAATTATTGTACAAATTATATAACTCCATACACATTGAGAAAAACTAATTAGTGTTAAATGTAATTAATGTTAAATTCTCTCTCTCGAAACTAACGGTTCTGATAAGCAAACAGTTTGAACCTTCCAGCAGCATCAAATTTAGACCTAAACTGTTAAAGCACACCGATACTGTTTCATTCACATGTTGCATACTAAACCTCACAAACAATATTTCCATAAACGTTAACCCCCCCCCCCCCCCCCCCACACACACACACACACCCCTATATCGTAGCCTCGACTGACAGTCCCCATGAAAACCCGTTTGGAAATCCCCAAAATATTAACCATTCAACGCAAAGAAGGTGTGTTGTTTTGTTTCAATTGATTTCATGCTGTATGGGAGATAGTCATGTGATGTAAATGCATTTATATGACTCGCGTGAGGAAATTTACTAAATCGTTAGTCCGTCTCATCAGTGAAAATGGCCTCTATCATTTGTCATGGAAAGGAACATTATGAAAATTGAATTTCAAGAAGGTGAGTTTATTTTGGTTAACCCTTTCCCTGGTGAATATTCATGTAGGAATTAATGACGTCATAAATATTATTTTTTATAAAGGCATATAAACACAGGACATTTTGCCTCATACAGAAGCTGTAGAATCAGATCTATATTACACCATAAGCAAACAGAGCAGATCCTGATCAGACGGCTCCTCCTATAGGAGCCGTCTGATCTGGGACTACTCTGTTTGCAGATGTGTCAAAATGCGCTTACATAAGGGAAAGGATTGAGGCCAAAGGATGTTTGATATGATTTGCTTTAAATTGCTTTGTTGTGTGTATTTTCAAGGTATCAAGTGCTTCTACATTGTTTATATGTCTCTGTAGGAACACTAAGATTTAACCCTTTCCTTCAAATAAACACTTTTTCGCGCATTTGCAAACAGAGTAGACCCAGATAAGATGACTCCCATATGAGTCTTCTCTGTTTGCAGATGCGTTAAAACACGTTTATATGAAGGACATGGTTAAGGTCCTGTGTTCTTATTACTGAGGCATAGTCATTTGTTTGCATGTTTTAGTGTACAATAATATGAATATATCTACCCTTTACTTAAAGAATTGTTTGTAAGATATTTTTATAATGGCGTAATGAAGTTGAACAAAGAGGTTTTTTTTATCATGAAACAAAACCGTTTGTATTATTTAATGAACGAACATAGCAGACCCTGATGAGACTAAATGAGTTGTCTGACCTGGGTCTTCCCTATCAGATAAAGGGTTAACATGTACGACGTATTTAGTATTTCTAAGAAAGCTATATATAGGAACATCTATCTACCCGTTAAAATGGGTTATTAAAGAGTTAACCCATTACCTCATAGGCTATTTTTAGATACAACCTCTTTGAATAAATCTACCAAAAAGGAGCATTAACTAGAGAAAAGGATTGTTTTTAGAATTTTGTAGTTTGAAACCATTGTGATGAATAGAGCATTTGCTCCTATAGGAGCAAATGCTCTATTTATCACAATAGTTTCACAAAGTGACTTTTACAGAGTCGTCAAAAGTCGTCAATATGAGGGAAAGGGTTAACATGTATTTAGTATTTCTAAGAAAGCTACATAGCAGAACATAGCAGACCCTGATGAGACAGCTGCTAAATGAGTTGTCTGACCTGGGTCTTCCCTATTTGGAAATGCATAGAGCGCTTCTCTATCAGATAAAGGGTTAACATGTACGACGTATTTAGTATTTCCAAGAAAGCTATAGTTAGACACATCTATCTACCCGTGAAAATGGAAAACCAATAAAACACATTTAATTTAGTACGATAGCGTTTAAGCCCTCGTTCACATGAACACATTTTCACACATTTGCAAGCAAATAGAGTAGACCCAGGCCAGATCAGACGGCCCCTACAGGAGGTCTACGCTGTTTGCTTATAAAACTATAATATAGATCGGACTATACACTTTCTACCAATACCAAACATATAACGTATAGATGTTATTTTTAAAATTTCAGCTAATAAATATTCATGATGTCATTATTTCTTACATGAATATTCAACTGGGAAAGAATTAAGATTTTTCCAGCTGAGCGCGACCTGACTCACATTTGCAAACAGCTTGGATCAAGATGAGACACCGAGTGACTCGGCGTCTATCAGGATCCAAACTGTTTGACACCCGGTCAATAGTTTCTTAAAATCCTGAATGAATCTGAAAATGGAAAGTATTGCATCAGATCAGATTTTGAGCAGGAATCAATTTTGAAATCATGGTAGGTGTTAATTCGTTATCCGTTATTTATGTCACAGAGGTCAAGGTCATTCGTTGTGGTCACAAGACAGACATAGACAAGGGAAAGGTTAACTCATAATTTACAGTCCCGCTTTTGCAGCTTTGGTATAATCATTCGTTTTTTAAAAACATATAATAATTTTCGAGCACACATCATTCGAAGAAAGGTTATATTTAGAAACCACCTTTTCAAGTTTTTTTGGGAAGAAATCCTCTTAATTCAGAACGCCAATTTTAAACTTTCAACCCACCGAAGCATTCCTGTAAAAACGAGAAAACGAAACTGGGTGAGTCTGTATCATTCACTCGAACATCAAACACGGTATCTTAACCCTTTCCCTATTCTGTATTCAGGCCAACTTTCAATACCTACTGACTATTCATTAAAAAATAGTTATAAAAAAATATGGTAGGTGAAACCTTGCAGACATTTAAGAAAGTAAAGAAACCGATCTATCAGATTATTTTAGCAAACAGAGCAGACCCTGATCAGACGGCTCCTCTAGGAGCCGTCTGATCTGGGTCTACTCTGTTTGCAAATGCGTGAAAACACGTTTATATGAAGGAAAGGGTTAACCCATTCGTGATCAGTGTCCCTAATAAAAGATACAGTAAAGACGCGATACCACTAAAACTCAAATACATACCATTATTGATCTTTAACACATGTGGCAGCTTAATGCAGGGTGAAAGTCACACAGAAAGTTCCTTTAGGAGCTTTCTGCATGACTTTAACCCTGTAATAAGCAGCCATCTCACTACAAAGACATACAGTGAAACCTCTCTATAGTGACCACTAAATTGTGGTAATTAATTGGTATTAAGAGCAGGTGGTTGCTTAAAGCAATGTGATAGTAAAACAGAACGCTCCTATAGGAGCGTTCCGTTTTACTATCACCTTCCTTTAAGCAGCCACCTGCATTTAACACAAAATATTTGATGTAGTTAAGTGGTCGCTATAGAGAGGTTTTACTGTATATTCCTCCTTACTAAAGATTTGACTGTATAGACACACAGTGTAGAGCCAGCTCAGAGTGATCCTGAAGGAGCCCATTGACCAGGATCTTCACTCTTTGCTGAATCTTTCAACGAAATTGGCTTATTCCAGCAAATAGTTTGTTTGATGTTCCCCATCTACTTGAAAAAATGGATGGGTTCCAAAGAATGATCTGGACGAGTTTACTAACTAATATGGAGGGTTGCCAATGTCTACAATAGTACTACTAACACTACCAACCAAGTAGCTTGTCAGTATTATTGCAACATGCATCTCTCTTATAACCACTGTCACTAATAGAACACTGTAAACAGACCGAAAAGGAGCATTAACTAGAGAAAAGGAACATTTTAGAATGTTGTAGTTTGAAATCATTGTGATAAATAGAGCATTTGCTCCTATAGGAGCAAATGCTCTATTTATCACAATGGTTTCACAAAGTGATTTTTACAGAGTCGTCAATATGATGGAATTTATTACACCAACATGAAAAGCTCTAACACCGTCACCAACAAAACAACGACAGTTATTGCATTACTATGACCGCATGGTACACATGGCTGCACTAAGACCATTGCTGTCAAAGCTATAAAATAAACTGATACTGGCTTCAATTCAACACAAAAACCATCCAAACCACCAGAAATAATTTCAACGGCGCTTCAATGTTAACCCTTCCCTTCATATAAACTCCTTATGGGCCCGTCTGATTAGGGTTTGCTCTGTTCGCCTATGATATTATAATAAATCGGACTATACAGTCGATACCAATATCAAAACATACTGTGTATATTTGCTATTATCAAAGGTTCAGCTAATAAATATTCATGATGTACAATTCTTACATAAACATCAACAGGGAAAGAGTTAAAAGCAGAGGGTTACATGTTGTTGAACGACTGTATCTAAGAGTTCCTAAATTGAGGTCTTATCACACTCCTGGGGGTTATCGTTAAAGTCAGCAAAGGTTCCTCGATTATTTAGCATTCTCATCTTGTCATATACAGTGAAACCCCGCTAATGCGACCACTTAATAAACAGCCACTGATGTCGTCTAAAGCAGGATGTCGTCTAAGGCAGGACGAAAGTTGGAGCTTTCTGCATAACTTTCGTCCTGCATTAAGCTACCACCTGCCTCTGTCACCCAGAATTATGCCCCTTTTTGGTGATCGCATTAGCGGGGTTTTACTGTATTCAGTTGAATTAAGTCTTGCCAGAGTTTGTTTTTACCGAAAACTATAACTAATGTTACAGAGGTCAATGTCAACGGCTGTGGTCAACAGAAAGACATGGGCCAGGTTAACTCATAATACCAAGTCCCGCTTTTTGGAACTTTGTTATATATTCATTCATTTTCAAACAATATACTATTTACGTACACACACCATTCCAAGAAAGGGTATATTTATAAACTACCCCTTTAAAGATTTGGAAGGGGATTTCCTTAAATTGGAAAACCAATTTTAAACCTTTAACCCACATAAGTACTCTTGTAGTAAAAGACGAAAAACGAAACTGGGTGCATCTGTATGATTCACTGGAACATCAAACATGATACCTTAACCCAGTCGTGCTCAGTGACACTTATAAAGGACATAAACAAACTGTGTAGACCCAGACTATAAGGGCCACGTGGGAGTCCGTTGGTCATTATCTGAATAATATGCCTCGCTAATTACATTCAAAATTGTATCGGCAAAAGAACACTCCCAGGAAAAGATTAATTAAACCTAGTACTGAGCGACTCATCAGGATCCAAATTATTTCACAGCCCGATAATTCAATTTTGAAAACTGATGTGTGCGACATATTCTACTAACGGTATTTCACTCAGCAGGCTAAAGGTTAAATGAGTATTGGGAAGAACAGCGCCATTAAACCTTTACTTCATAAACACGCCTTTCTACGCCTTTGCAAACAGGGTAGACCCAGATCAGACGCTCATATAGGAGCCGTCTGATCAGGGTCTGCTCTGCTTGCTTATGGTATGTCATATTATCAATTGTCTTATTCTAAAGTTTCTGTCTGAATCAAACTATACTGAGTTCATATATCATTATAGGAAATAATCGATTTGATATTCATGATGTCATTATTTTTACATATATATTCATGGAGGAAAGGGTTGACATCGTACACAATCATTAACCCTTTCCCTCATACAAAAGAGTTTCACGCATATTCAAACAGAGTAGACCCAGAATATTCGTGTAAGAAATAATGACGTTATGAATATTAACTAGATTATTCTTATAATGTCACGTGGATACGGGAATATTTGGCCATAGCAGAAACTGTACAATCATACAGCTATTATTTCATAAGCCAACAGACCGGAACTTACCTTGATCAGACGGCTCCTGTAGGAGCCGTCTGGTCTGTGTCGACTCTGTTTGCAAAGGTGTAGAATGCGTATTTATTGAGTGAATGGTTAAAATTGCCGTCTGCTATCATCTTCTTCCAGTACATATGAGAGGGTTATTTCAGAAATCTTCTGTCGATTGTATCTACTTCATATATACGCCTTTTAACAGCATTGCAAACAGAGTAGACCCAGATGAGACGGCTGCTATGTTTGTTTATATTACATTGATCCGATTCTACAGTTTCTGTCATGGCCAAAACGTTTTCTAATGCATATACCATTATGAAAAGTAAGCCAATGAATACTCATACATGCATTTATGTCTTATATGAATATTCATGAAGTAATGGATTTGTCGCTAAGTTGCTAACTTTGTCGTCTGCTACAAATTTTCATTCTTTTAATTTTCTTCATTTTTGTTTCAAAAACATAGTAACAGTAACAAACAGTTTGGATCCTGATGAGACGCCGAGTTACTCGGCATCTCATCTGGATCCAAACTGTTTGCATAGGTAATCACGGATCCGGCATTGGCAGCGAAAGGGTTAATGGACATTTTGGTACACAGAAATTAATGATGCTTGAAAAGCAGCCTTTAAACGCGGCGGATAAATATACATGCATTATGTACTGCAGTAAAATCTGGATTATTCGAAGTTTGTTTATAGAAGAATTTAGACCCTTTTATGCAGGTGGCTGCTAAATGCACGGTGAAAGTCATACAGAAAGCCACTACAGGAGCTTTCTGCATGACTTTCACCATGCATTAAGCTGCCACTTGTCTTAAAGACGTATTTTAGTGTACGAATAATCGAGATTTTACTGTATTTATTTTGTCAGTATATTGTACATGGTCTGTACATTATGGATTTTAATTGTATCGTTTTAGTCTTTTGCTACATACTACATGTATTCATGAATCACACCATGTATCGGAATTGTATCGGTTTAGTTGATGGTCTCGAATTTTGTCTATGTTTTATATCGAGTTTTGCCCACAAAACGATTTATACGAAACTACATCTATTTACGAGGAAAAGAAATTGTATGCGTTACTAAACTTTAAGACTAAAGCATTTCCGCTGAAGGTGTTGCACTGAATATGCCATGCAGTTCGATGCAGATTTGGTTCTTTACACATACTATTAAGAGTCCCAGATCAAACGGCTCCTATACTAACCAGGGTCTGCTCTGTTTGCTAATGAAATCTGAAATATCTGTTGCTTTAGTTTCTAAAACAGTTACAATGGCCCACCTTCCACATTTCATTATAACTATTTTGTCCATGAATATTCAGTAGGTATTAAACTTTGGAAAATATATAGAACAGGGAAAGGGTTAAGTAGATTCAAGTGAAATGAAACACAAACACCCATTAGATGATGGTGTAAGTGAGAAGCGAGTGTAAAGCAAGTGCACATGATGCGGCATAGACAACTAAGATCTGCACACATACAAAGCAAGCTTCTAAACACTCAGCTACAGTGCTCCCTCTCTACAACGACACCCTTTGGGATACGAAGATTGTATGTGTTGTTCAGAGGGAGTTGTTATAGGGAGGGAAAATCAAACATAATTAGCTCGTTTTCAGGTCCCCAGATAAGGTGTATTTCGAGAACTAAAACCGTTATGCCTCTATCAAACCCTATGTTGTGACCACTCTTTAGAATCGTCACAGAGTGACGATTCTAAAGAGTGGTAACAACATAGGGTTTGATGGAGGCATAAAGAAAAAACGATTGAAAAAGTTGTTTCTGGAGCCTTGTTGATTCGGAAACAGTGACATGCGTTGTTGTAAGGAGGGAATCGTTATTGAGAGGGCCGTTGTAGGGAGGGAGCACTGTAACAGTGACATGCGTTGTTGTAAGGAGGGAATCGTTATTGAGAGGGCCGTTGTAGGGAGGGAACTCTGTTTACTTATGAAGTAATGTAGATGATCTAATTATACAGTTTCCGTCATGGCCAAAATCCTTTGTGTTAATATGCCACTATAAAAATGACGCATGTATATTCATGATGTCATTATTTCTTCATGAATATTCATGGAGGAAGGAGTTAATGCAGGACGATAGGAGCTCTTTACATACCTTTAGTCCTGCATTAAGTAGCTGCCTGTTTTGAAAATCGCTTCAGTAACTAACAGTTTTGAAAGTAACTTAAGTAACTGTCTGCTTTTAAAAACCACCATACGGTAAAACCTCTCTATAACGGCCACTAAATGGTGTTGATTAGTTGGTATTCAGGGCAGGTGGCTGCTGAAAGCAAGGTGAAAGTAAAACAGAACGCCCCTATAGGAGCGTTCTGTTTTACTTTCATCTTGCTTTAAGCAGCCACCTGCCTTTAACATAAAATAATTAATGTAATTTAGTGGTCGTTATAGAGAGGTTTTACTGTATATTGTAGTCTCCGTAGAGAAGTCCTGCTGTACATTCCAGTTTACATATAAAAATACAAGAGCCTTCTGTTATATAGATGAGTGGTTACAATTTTCATAATTTATATATGGTACATACATTATATACTTACAGGTATAGTACTGTAATCACTATCTATCGAATCAGGTGTTTTAGACCGAGCATAAGAGTTTACAATTATTTTTTTTCTTACAATACTATGATATTGTTATTACCTCTAATGACAACAATAGTATGTTTCATATTTCAGATCAGGGAAGATATAAATATCACTGACTCTGACTGAAAAGAATAGTCGACGTCCATATCCTGTAGACCAGCTTCTTGAAAATATCAGCAAGCTCAACTATAACGTCTAACAAACATCTATAGAATAAAAAAAAACAATCAAGTGACTCCAATTAAATGATAATGAATAGCTCAGCTCTTACCATTTGACGATTTGTTGATAGAAAATGGAGAATGAGCCTGTCCAAACCAAGCCAGAAAGAAGGAGGGTCCGCCAAGCAAAGGAAACCAAATTACTGCGCGGTGATGGGTTGCTATGTAGAAGTAGCAGGTGTGAGCGAGCTTTACGGGGTCACTTGTAGACACGTCACGTCACTTGTGGACAAGTCTGCAGGCGATGCTTTACTCTATATAGAAAATAACTGTAAGCGGTTTATCGAATTCGGCAAAGTTCTTGAAAGGCAAAGCCTAGTAGAAACAACAGATTCCAATGAGAAACTCATCAATGATATCAGTCTAAAACCTCCCGATATCGATATATTTAAAATAACGTCCGCAATGAATACACTATGTAAACCTGTTTATAGGAACGTTTCCGGCACAGTTGTATCATGCCGTTTGTATAGAGGCAATATTGAAAACGTGTATGGGAAAACAGTATTCCAGTATAGCATAGATGATGCACAGAAATCGGACCAAGCAACATTCCGTTCCATTTTGGGTGAAGTAGCTACTTTCGAAAACCATCAGCGGTTTGCAAAATTAATCAACTTGTCAGCAGAGTTCGTTGTTCGCGGGAAATGTGGACAGTTCGCGACCGAGGGTGATAGTGGAAGACTTGTAGCAGCTGAGATTGAGAATAACACGATTGAAATAATTGGAATCATTTTAGGCGGTGATTATACAGGAAAAGAAACAGAAAGCGACAAATCTGTGTGTATCTGCCTCTTGCTAGAGAAAGGTCTGGAGTATCTATGTAAAGAATATGGCAAGGAGTTTAGCCTCAGCGTTTCCGAATGTCGTAGTTTAGATATCAAACGAAACATAGAACCAGGACGCATGATATTCTTCTACACCCCAAGATACCCCAAACCCTCGAATATGGATTTAGTGGACCAGCTCATTACATTGACCCAATGCCTTGATCTAAAAATTACGGGAACAACATCTTTGGAGACAATTGCACATTTCGAGACAGACTTATACAGAAAAGTTCGACAAAGAGAAAATTTGGAATGGCAAAGCGTGAGCTATCCTACCTCCGACCAGACATGTATCCATCAAATTTTTCTAGCCTGCGAAAACATTTATAGCAGAAAGCTTAAACAGGCTGAGAAGTGTTTGAAGAATGCCTATGTGATGATTCCAACCCAAAGTTGTTGTTTCCGTTTGCGTCTGCTTTGCAGACTTTGCTGTTATAGTGCATGGCTAATGCTGGAAATCGACGAGACAGAAAGGGCTGGTAAAATTCTGGAAAACGTCACCGACGAGACAGAAAGGGCTGGTAAAATTCTGGAAAACGTCACCGACGAGACAGAAAGGGCTGGTAAAATTCTGGAAAACGTCACCGACGAGACAGAAAGGGCTGGTAAAATTCTGGAAAACGTCATACCATTTATGGAGGAAAAACGGTCCGAAGTGTCCTTTCCCGTCGACTGTTTAGGATACCTCTACTACATCTCCTCCAGGTATCACAAGAAACTACATGGAAACGAAAATGAAGAAACTGCCAAACAAATGGCGTTAAAGGCAATCAGGGTGTTTGAGGATGAGTACCGAAACAATGGCAGTTCCAAGAAAAATTTAGCTCTTGCATATGTAAATTATGCCCATCTACTGCTTGGATTCGGTGAACAGTTTGATCAAGTCAACCATAAGATTGAAGACACAATAGTTAATGAAGCAGAGGCGATGCTCATTGAAGCTGACAAAATCAAGGGAAATGACTGCTCTGTAGAAGACGTATATTTTTTTAACACATGGGGAGAGTACCACTTTCAGAAAGAAGGATACAGAAAGGCACAAGAGTGCTTTGAGATGGGTATGGCAATGGCCAATTCAATGGAATTGAAAAAGGAGAAAGAATTGTGTAACAAGAGGCTGAATGCAGTAAGAGATTACCATTAAATGTGTTTATCACTGTGAGAAATAACATTCTGTGCTTAATTGATAGGTGACGGGTTCCTTTCTGGCAGGAAAATGTAACACATCATGTTATGATTCGGATGAGTAGCCGTTTAGTTTAATTTAATAGTAGCGTCAGTTTTAAAGTTACAAGAACATGTATTACTATGTCGGCAATTTCGCTAACAATGCGTGACATTATCCTGAACAAGAATGGAATAAAAAGACAAGGAGGGTCGGTAAACACGCCAATAACAAGTTGTGCTGGTGACAGCTAGAGAGGAAGCATATATATCAACACAATACCACCAAGACTCTAGACTTTAGTCCCAACCTCTTTGAATAAATCTTCCGAAAAAGAGCATTTACTAGAAAAAAGGAACACGTTAGAATCGTGTAGTTTTTAAACTAATGTATGGAGCAAATCTTATGGATCAAATTTTCTGTATAACACAATGGTTTACAAAATGACTTTTACAGAGGTGTCAAAAGGCGTCAATAGGAGGGACTATGTCAAGGGTCTTATGGTCATTTCTCTACCTGACTCTAAGCTTATACGAGTCTCATAGTCTCTCTTTAAAATGTCTCGAAAAGTCTTCATATTACGCGTATTATAGGATTTTCTGGATAAATAAATGAATAATTCTTGTAAAATAGATTCTTAAATAGTCAAAATGCTTCTTTACTGAAAACCTGGTTTGTAGGTTTTTGGCTCGTCTGTTTCGAAGAAAAGTCGAGCTATTGTGATCACTGGGTCGTATAGTTGTCGTCGTCGTCGTGCAAAAACTTTAATGTAGCTCATTACTCGAAAAGTATATGAGGTATCAACATGAAACTTCATAGGCGGGTAGGTCTCATTGAGGAACTGGTCCTACATAAGAACCATAACTCTTGAAATAAATATTTTGGAGTTATGGTCCTTTATTTTTTTAAAAAAAAAGTTTTAATCTAACTAGACAAACACCAAATCTGGGTCCATGCTTATAAAACGTTTAGTTGAGTCTGAGTACGTTCTCAAGCTTTTGATTGGTCAGATTTGAGCCTTTGGCTCAAATCTGACCAATCAAAAGCTTGAGAACTCAAATCTGACCAATCAAAAGCTTGAGAACGAAACTCAGACTCAACTAAAAGCTTTATAAGCATGGACCCAGACGAGCGTTGGCGCCGCACGCGATTCTTGTTCTGTATTATATCTATTCACTGGCGCTTGCTTCATTTTTAAACATAATCTTATAGAAGATGATGGATTGTCCTCTTATTAAGGCTGTATGAAAGATGTTTAACATTTAAACATAAGGAAGCATACTGTAGACAGTGCAGACATCAGATGCCATCTCTAAGATGATGAAAAATACTGCAGACAGTGTAGACACCAGATGCCATCTCTATGCCGAGGAAAGATACTGCAGACAGTGTAGACATCAGAAGCCACCCCTATGATGAGATACCTGGTAAAATGTTTCACTCCTGTGGGAAGACAGATATCAAGGTTCATTCTCATAAAGCACCGTAGGAGAATAGTAAACGTTGTCCTAGTTATTTGAAAACTCCTTTATCCTTTCAACGCTGAATTTTCTAATGTAAAATTCAAAATTTCATTAAGGTCAAGGTTACCGTGGATATTCAGGGATATGTTTTAGCAAAAGTGTAACATGGCAGACAGTACAGATATTGATGACAAGGCACCTATTTGTAAAGGACATTCAGACTCGTTTCCCGCAGTGAAAGAGTTAATGTCATAAAATCAACAAGGGGGTAGTTCTGTTGAATGAATAACACTTAAAATAACGCATAAACGTGTGCGTGGGTTGTACGTATGCGCGGACGTGCGTGTTTTGCGCGCATTTCATTTGTGTGACACAATGTAGCATGTGTAACATCTTCTATCTGACTTAAATTGTTTGATGTTTTATACATGTGTATGCATGTATGTACAAAAAGACAGATTTAGATTATATGGATACATTATGTAAATGTATAAGAGTTTCAAACGCGCATGTATATTTTAGTACGGTGTATTTTAAGACATATACACTTACAAAATGTAAATGTAGCTTCTTAAAAATATACACCAATACCTCTAAACCAGGAAACTCAAAACATGTCTATTTCAACACAGTCGGTAGATCAATGCAGGATGAATGCACCGCACAAAGCTCCAATCTATATTTCCTGCAGCCACATGCTTTAAAACAATATAGTCTCAAAGTGGGAGATCCTTCGAATGCAAAAGTAGCAATGCGAAAAGAGAAAATTGCAGACTCGGTTTTATTGAATCTATACGTTACCCTATGTTAATACAGAGACAAATTATCATGATAAAATATTGATGTAAAATAATAAGTTCTGATAAACAATCATTATTATACAAAACATATAGTACCTTAAAAACGGATGTGGAACAAGGGAATAAATATAACAGAAATAACTGGGCAAATAAAGTTAAGGACATTTTAGAAAAATCAAATCTAGATTTTATCTGGTACAACCAAAATGGCATACGAATAGACTTAGGAGCCATTAGATATCAAATTAATAATTTATATAAACAAAGCTGGTATGTAAAAATAAATAACTCTAATCGCCTGGAGGCCTATGGTCTATTTAAATATGACCTCGAATTTATTTGAAAAATATATTTCATTTATTCTTGAAAAGAAATTCAGAATTGCTTTAACAAGATTTAGGATATCATCTCATGATTTTGAAGTAGAAACAGAAAGATATACAAATACATAAAGAAATAAAAAAAAATGTACTAAGTGCACAAATCATCAAACTGGAAATGAGTATCATTTACTTCTCTGCCCAAAGTACAGCCACTTACGCACGAATTATTTACCGCGATATTACTACACATGGCCTACGATACAAAAGTTTAGAAATCTAATGTGCACAAACAGCAAAAAGATTGTCAGTAATATTTCCAAATATATTTATTTTGCAAACCAAATAAGAAATCAGACACAATAAAAATAAGAAAATAGATAAGAATAAAAGACAAACAACTTAAAGTCATTCAGAATAACCTAACAATATTGGAACAATAAGTAAAAATAAATAAACAAATAAATAGAGTTAAAAAAGGAGAAGACTAAATAACATAAACTATTAATAAATTGGATTAAACACAAAAATACATGTATCTTATCCCAAAGAAACTTCAAATTTCAGACTTTAAAATGTCAAAATTCAAATTTCAGATAGAGCTCTTCTAGGGAAATGAAATGAAAGGGGAAAAACAAACAAACAACGGAAAACAAACAAACAAACATCAAAACAACAACCTAACTTTCTATTCTAGTTTTTTTTGAAAGGGTATAGATCTAGCATTCGTTTTATCTATTAACATGTTCATATATCACTGTATTGTATTCTTTATCATGCTTGCTATAAGCATACTATGTATGTTTTATGCAATAAAGAAATTGAAATTAAAAAATATCTAAATAAAAATATCTATCTAGTATTAATTCTTCGCGTAATGTAAGGAAAACATGGCAGAAACTGTAGAAACAAATCTATATAAGTTCATAAGCAAACAGAACAGAACAAGACCAGGCGGCATCAACTTTGTTTGCTTAAGCGCAACCTGACTCCATCTGCAAACAGCTTGGATCCAGATGAAACATCGAGTAACTCGGCGTCTCATCAGGATCCACACTATTTGACACTCGGGCAGTAGTGTCTCAAACGCTTGTACGAATTAGAAGTAAAAGCGCAACAGTTTAAAGTTTTGACAGGTATACATGTATTTTGTTCAGCGCGATAACTGTTAACCGCCTCCGATGTGTGTCGCGATACGGGTCGCGCCTATCCTCTGTGTCATTAGACACCAGCCGTAAGATTAGCGCTGATTAATTCTGAGTGACTGAACGACAGATGTTTGCAGCTCAATGTCCTCTTAATACGGAAGCCCTGAGGTCTCATTTTGACTTAATAATTATTTGTAAATAGTTAATTGTTATTTATTATTACTTATTTGTTAATAAAAGTCTTGAATAATGGAGGACGATTACCACGTGTAGGTAAAGATTGTTCCCATCAGCAGAAAGGTCCATTAAAGGTAGGTGATTTTGGTTTTGGGCATATGTTTTAGCTCCACTATTCGAAGACTTATGCATTAAAGTACCTAGTTATAGTCTACTTTCAGTCCGAATGACCGCTCAGCCGACTGTACATTTACTCCCCTGGTCATTGAGACATTGGCCTACAATATTGAGCACTGCAAACATATGTCGCAATCATGCAGCCGCAGTACCGGCGAGTGACGCTCACAGGTACCCATTTTAACCCCTGGGTGGAGAGGATGTGCGGGTGGGAGACACGGAAAAGCGTCTCTGAAATTCCCGGGTGGGACCGGGATTTGAACCCCGGACCTCCGGACTGATAGTCAAGCGCGTTACCACTAGACCACCGCCATCTGCATTACATTAATCATTCAACTGTGAGCTCCGACTAGACTAGTGAATACATTAAGGACCACGCATATTTTGTATTTTGCTTTTGTGTAGAGGACAACAGGTTTGCTCTTTTTCAGCAGTAGAATGTGGAACTGTCTGATCAGGTTTATACTACATGTATAAAGAGTTACTGAATAGAGCCAAGCTATTTTAAGTAATAAACCATTTTCTGATATTCAATTCAATTTATTGTAACACGCATCTACATTTATTCAAGTAGGTAGAATGTACCATGAATTGGCAAGGTTATCAGGATTAAATCGATACAGTTGCTTGTCAAAGTACATGAGTTGATGAAATGTTTGTATAAGCATAAATTTGTATACTAATCTAATCAAAGTGAATTAACTAATCAGTAAAAAGAACAAATTATATGAAATGCAGCACAATGTTCACAGAGGGTAGCTTCCTCCATTCCTGTGTAAGTTGTGACTTTGTTTCTGGGTTTGCTTTAAAGTTTTATTTCCCAAGTACAAACATGATGCAAAATAATGCAATGTACTGCTCATATTTACATGTATTTTTGGTATGTTAAATTAATTACATTGGATGCCATGTAAGACAAACAACATTGTTATACCATTATATTGAATTACATCAGAAAATAAAATGCATTACAATTACATTATTGCAGTACCCCATGCCTATCCCGCACCGTATCCTATCAAAAGCAATCACATGTGTTACTGAGTCGATGTGATCCCAAGACTTACAAAATAATTGAACATGTATTTATTGAGCTGAATGCAAACTAGGCTCCAGTGAAACTGACTGAGACTGCCTGCAGTATTCGGTCTTCATTTGCATTGTTTGCTTACAGGAGATTTTACAAACAGAAGTTTGTTTTAAATAGGAGAGCGTGGTAAAAGGCATTTCACGTTAGATCTTGTTCTTCACCAGAGACAATTCAGAAACCGCCATTTTATACATTGTTGGTGCCCACTGAATCGAGTTTTTCTAGCATTTAAATTTCAAAAGTTAGCCATGTGACCATTTCTGCATAAGATGTACAACAGGTTTAACCATAATTGACCGTTATATTTACTTATAAAGTTATCTGTATGGTTATAATATACACTCTAAAGTGAAGGAGTTACAATAGTTTTGCACCAAATCCTCGATAAATACACTGGTCATGAGAAAGATGTCATTGCTTCTTTTCAGATGAGTGCCATCGTGCCCTTCATGCTATTGCTTAGCACTTTTGCAATCACCGTTGACGCTGTCACACCCAAATATCTTCCCTCCAATGATGAGTGTACACCATTCGACTTAATCGCGACATATTTTCAAAATGAATTCACCCACCGTGAAATTCTCCTGTCAAGACGCAACATTTTCTTGAGTCTTAGTCATCTGAAGAAACTTATATGTAAAGCAAAAATCCATAGACGCCAGGGGTGACATATAGTTCCAGACAGGCCATAGAAGTGACAATGATCAGCGAGCAAGTGGACAGCGGCCAATGTTTAGGATTCCGCACGATGTGGAGAAGGCTAACCGAAGACCACGGATTGATGGTAAAAATGTATATCGTGATGGAATTACTACGGCAAAATGATGTCTACGGATGCATGGACCGGAAAGCCCATCGCCTCAAACGACAAATATACTGCTAAAATGGACTGAATTACATTTGGCATGTACATGGGTACGACAAATTAAAACCATATTGGTTTTGTATTCATGCTTGTATCGATGGTTACAGTCGCCGCCTTATGTGGTTAGAAGTTGTGCCTTTAAACAACAATCCATATGTCATTTCCAGGTATTACCTTGAATATGTTAAACAGATGAAATGTGTGCCAAGAGTAGTTAGAAGTGATTATGGGACTGTAAATTATGTTGTAAGTTATCTTTAGTCATTCTTCAGGCATGCATGTAGAGATTCTATGGCTGGGCTAAAACGCCTCATGTATGCAAGAGTACATCCAACCAACGCATTGAAGCATGGTGGGGTATTATACGGCAAAATGGGGGTACAATGGTGGATAAATCTTTTAATTTGACCCAGAGGACCTTGTTCAACAAGAATGTCTGAAATTTTGTTTCATGGATGATCTGCAAACTGAGTTTGACAGGATTGCACATCACTGGAACACACCCATCAATAGACCACAGAAACGTTAGAGACAACTTCCCCATGGGAAACCAGATGTATTGTATTTCATACCAGAGATTTTCAATGGACGCAACTATGCAACGTCTGTGGATATACTAGATGTGCCAGCGTGTCTTGATATGTATCTCCTTCCAAAACAAAAATGCTCGGATGAATATGTAGAAATTGTTCGTCTTCTTAAGCCTGATCTAAGGACACCAAGTGACCCTCTTATTGCTCTGGACTTGTTTGTAGAGCTGAATTCTTTATATATTGACACTCACCATTGAACTTACGATGCAGACACTGACATTTGCCTTGATTTAACAATTTACTCCTGAATATGCACGAATTATCGTATGACCTCCGTGAATATTAATTAACACGATTTTGAATAGAACATATTTGCTCTTCTCATGCTATAAGTAGATGCACATTCCTTTGTAAAAGGTGTAGACCCAAATGAGATAGGCTCATTCTGTCTGTATTATTTTCCATTTGAAGCCAGTTGTTCATGATTGTTATTAATCATAGATGGTGGTGTAAAATTTGAATACCATGTACTATGTATTCAGCATGGGAAAAGTTAAACATTTGGATTTTGCTATGTCTGTGTGAAGGCAGATCAACAACATTATACAAGCAAACGGGGCAGACCCTGGAGTGTCAGTTCACGCTGGAGCTGTCTCGTCAGGGTCTTCTCTGCACACGTTACAAAAAGCAAGATTTAATTGTATATTTATCTAGGCTGGTGAAAAAATACCACAGAGCATTTTACATAGAAAAATCTGGCATGCTATATTTCTTTAAGGCCTGAACCAAACCGAGTCTCAATAAAACCGAGTGTGCAATTTTCTCTTTTTGCATTTCTACCTTTGCTTTCGAAGGATCTCCCATTTTCAGAAAATATTACAAGTGCTAACAAATAACCAATAAGAGGTAACTACTTAGTATAATAAGGAGATATTGATATGCCCTGGTATTTCCCCCATGATTTTGCACGGACTTGGAACTTGGAGTAATAGCGTAACGAGAGAAGTCAAACGTAACTTTGTATAACGTCTTACCTGAGTTATATTTGATAATTTTCAGAATAATTCCTTGCTGTTTCTTTTATATTATTGCTGTTGCAGCACACCAGCGCAAGTTTACAGATTGATGAATCTCTAGTACAATTCATGCAATCTGTTTGTTACGCTGGCTGCTAGATCCAGTTCGTGCAGATCCATGGACGAATAGCCATTTATCTACTCTAAGTAGATAGTATTCATTGTTGTCTCTACATGTATTTGTTAAACAACAGTGAACTGAGTTGTAATTCCATGTGTTATCACAGTTTTGATGATCTGAGCCAACAGAGCGAGTTATCATCGTGCAGCATTAATCCAGCATCATTTTGTTTATGGCAGCCATCTTATCTAAATGCATTATGGGATTGTTGCTATAGACGCTTAAATTATACATAAATACTACAGAAGTTGATAAAGAAGAGATAATTATGTCTTCCTTCTATAATTTCACATTGGTTAGTATACAATGTGCCTTAAATATGCTTTGATATATTGTCTCGAACAGAGTATAGGTTTGAGGTTACGTTTTGGCTAACGTCCAATAGTTTGGGCGATTTTTGGTTGATTTCCTTGGGCGGTGACGTCACGTCACCCTTAGCCTGGGCGGATCGCCCAATATTTCGCCCATCACCCATAGATCTCACCCCAAACTTTCACCCACCCCTGTTTTCCTATATAAACCCTCGGGATCAGAGTCTCGAGGTCAGTCGGTTTAGAATTAATATCAGAGAAGCCATCCTCTGTCAAAGTCGATAACCAAACAACATGAATACTCTCGATGTAAGGAAGCAGTAAACAATCAAGATCCTTACCTAAATTTATCCAAATTATATGAGAGCTGACCATTTAGGCTGATAATTTTGGGAATAACTTTATCTACGAATTTATAATATTACATAGATTGATTGATGCCTGGAACTGGTGATGCCACTCGATGAATCGCGGACGTTTCGTTTCGCCGCTTTCAGCGTATAATAATACTCTCGTACTGTTGGCCAGATAATTTAGTTATTATGCTGTAGATTTACATCATTCATTGAAGAATCTACATAAAGACAATCAACTGATGAATACTGTGTTGTGTTATTCAATCTAGTTACCTCCTGCAAACTTAGAAGCGTTAAGCGAGTAATTACCGTAATGAACCATGCTACCAACATGAAGCGATAAAGAGCACAGCTACCGATAAGAACCGTAACACAAATTTTGGTGGCAGCGGTGGGATTTGTCATTCATTAGGCAAATCCTGTGATACGAATTCAACCTCCTTAGAAAATATTTAGTACTTTAAACTATATTTAAACAAATTTTAACCAAAATGGCGGATGTACAACAGGTTGATGACGAGATTAGTTTCCATCCACATAGAGAGACCAATACAGTAGATACTGACCAGAATAACAGTGGTATGATGGGAAATTCTATTCAAGGGGACTTTACTGAGAATTCTAACCAGGATTCTGCAGAAACTAACCAGGGTCTACAATCTCAAATAAACAGCATATCGGGTATACTCAAAGATGTAGTAAAAACTCTTGATAGGCTAGAAAGCAGGGGATCTAGACCAGAAGAATGCTTTAATAGTGACAGTCAAGTTGCCATCACACATCCTTACACAAACATTTCTTACACAGCAACACACCATGAGAGTAATATGCAATTCCCTTCTGGTGAGGGTCAAGTGGTTAATAATCCTAGGGAAAGTACATGTGCCCAGTTACCTGTTTACTCTAATACAACATGTGTGGGGCAGGGGCAGGTAAATGGTGGTACATATGCAGTGGGTAACAGTTCCTATGTAAATAACTACAGGCATCAACAAGACAGACCATCATCAATTAATGACAGAGGACTGATCTTTGAGAGGGCTATGCCAATTAGTAGACCCTCTGATAGAAATGGAAATTATGGCGGTTGTGACCTAGAACAAGGAGATCGTAGGGCCTATGGAGATTGGTCAAACATACTTCCATATCCCCCACCCCGTAACAACCCCTATATCTTTGTAGATCAGGGTCCAGTGTTCAGACCACCTCATATTAAAATTCCAATATTTGATGGAAAAAATGAATGGGCGACATGGATCGCACAGTTTGAGACTATTGCAAACAGGAGTCGATGGTCAGATGACAAAAAATTGAACCAGCTCCTTCCCCGTTTAGATGGTATTGCAGCCCAGTATGTATTTACTCAGACCAGATCAGAGATACTGAACAATTACCAGGATCTAATAGCCGAGATGAACAGTAGGTTCAGAACTGTTGAAACAGAAAGATCCTATGCTGTGAAGTTCAGCAGGCGAGTTCAGCATTATGACGAGTCGATTGAAGAGTATGCTGCAGACTTGAAACGGCTGTATGACAAAGCACATAGTCACCGTGACCGGAGAACAAGAGATGAAGATTTAGTCCGGAGATTTTTAGATGGGCTTAGCAATGATAATTTAAGAGCTGAAATAGAGTTCAATAAAGAACCACGAAACATAGACGAAGCTGTCTATCACACAATTAACTTGAAACAGATTAGAGGTTCGAATCGTGGCGAGAAACGAAATAATTTTTCAGCTAGGAGAGCCTATAATACTGGTAACCATGAAAACCATGCTGGTAACCATGGAAACAGAAAATCTGATCAAACAATTCAGAGGAAAGGCCAAAAGTACTGGTCAAAACAGAACCGAGACACAGACTACATCTCTTCAAAGAAATCGGAAGACAAGATAGACCAAAGTTTATTGGAAGAGCTTATTTCAAGAATTCAGAAGCTTGAAGAAAGCAGATCGACATCAAGAAGAAATGACTTCAAAAAGAATGTTGAATGTTTCAAGTGCCATAATAAGGGACACTATGCACGTGAGTGTCCGAACAGTGACAGACATACGGAAAATGAAATGGGAGCTAAAGGAAGAGAGCATTTCATGGGAGTTAAAGGAAAGGAGCATTTAAACTTGAATGGACCAGCTCTTGCGGCCAAAGAGAGGTCCCAGTAAACAACAATAGTGGCCAACAGACTGACAGAAACAATGTGGAACAGTCGAAGCTTTCTCAAATGGTAGTGGGTGAGAAGCGAAGAAGCCTTGTGGATGGCGTGTACATTAAAGGTACCTTAAATGGTGAAAAGGTGACCTTTACAATGGACACTGGTGCATCTCATACCATTATCTCGACAAGAGTTTATAACAGGTTGCCAAAAGGGTTGCAACCTAATCTTAGTAGTACTTCTACTTTGGTTGGGGCAGGGGGTGCACCAATTAAAGAAGCAGGTAGAGCTGAGTTTGAGCTTACCTTGGGTCCACTGACATTGCAGAAGGATGTTATAGTTGCAGACATTTCGGATGATGCGCTGCTAGGGTTTGACATCCTTGGGAGAGGCAATGTAGGACCAGCTGATATCTTGTTGAGTAAAAACAAGATTGTACTCAATGGAGTTAATATTCCAGTATTCCAGATAAGAAAGTCTGAGAAATGTAGGCAAGTTACTTTGGCTGATGATGTCAGTGTCCCAGGTCAGACAGAGGCTATTGTCGATGTTTACATTGAGCGCTTCGAGAGTGATGATGACCTCGAGTCTGATTACCTCGTTGAGCCGACTGATGCTTTTAAGGACAGATATCCCCTTAAAATGGTCAACACGTTAGTTGATATAAACAAAGGTCCATGCTGTAGAATTCGAGTTATGAACCCTTTCCCTTCAGAGGTTAAGTTAAGACAGAGCGCTGTCATTGGTAGAGCTGAAAAGGTAGAGCGAGTGATAAGTGTAATCAAAGATGCAGAACATGAAGAGTTAGACAAATTAAATAGTGTAAGAAGAATCCAGGTAGAGAAGAGAAATGATGGGTGTATAGAGCCGAGATTAAAGGCAAAGGCAACTGAGAAAGATGTTCCTGGGCATTTGAAAGATTTATACAAGAGGTCTGTACAAGGAAAGTCAGAATGTGAAGCTCAGGTTGTAGCAGGATTACTCAGTAATTACCAAGATGTATTTTCTAAATCAGAGTGGGACATAGGACTGACACACCTAGCAGAGCATTCCATCGATACTGGCAATGCTGCTCCAATAAAGCAGAGACCAAGGCGTGTACCACTAGCTTATGCTGATGAAGAGAAACGAGCAATAGAAGATCTACTCCAAAAGGGAGTGATTCGAAAGAGCAATTCGCCCTGGGCCTCGCCTATAGTACTTGTACGAAAGAAGTCGGGTGCAATTAGACCATGTGTCGACTATAGAAAACTAAATGCTTTGATAAAACAGGATGGATTCCCTTTGCCTCGTGTTCAAGATTGCCTTGATGCAGTTGCAGGTTCGGCTTATTTTAGCAGCCTAGACCTCACCAGTGGTTATTTCCAAATACCACTGAAAGAGGAAGACATAGCCAAGAGTGCATTTTGCTGCAAATATGGCCTTTATGAAATGACCAGAATGCCATTTGGTCTCAGTAACTCATGTGGAACTTTCCAAAGAACTATGGAATTAGCCCTTCAAGGATTACAATGGGAAACATGTCTTGTGTACATAGACGATATTATTGTTTATGGCAAAGATTTTAATGAGCACATGCATAGAGTAGAACAAGTTCTTGAAAGAATCAAGCAAGCTTGGTTAAAACTAAAGCCAGACAAGTGCAACTTCTTGCAGCAGCAAGTGGTATTTCTTGGACATATCGTCTCTAGAGAAGGAGTTCAGCCCGATCCAACAAATGTATCAAAAATAGCTAATTGGCCAACACCCGAAAATGCAAAGCAGGTGAAGCAGTTCGTGGCAACTGGTTCTTATTATCGAAGGTTTGTGGAAAACTTTGCTAAGATTGCAAGACCCCTCATAGACCTAACAAAGAAAGATGCTCAATTCAGATGGACTGAAGCATGTGAAGCAGCTTTCAATGCAATTAAGCAGGCATTGATAGGGCCAGAAATAATGGGATACCCTTTGAATGATGGAGGGTGCTTCTATCTTGATACAGACGCGTCAGGTTATGGCCTTGGAGCGGTGTTGTCACAGATGCAATCTGGACGTAAGAGGGTCATTGCCTATGCAAGTCGTGGCATGAGTAAGGCGGAAAAGAATTACTGCATCACCGAGAAAGAGTTATTGGCTGTTGTGTATTTTATGCAGTACTTTCGCCAATATCTTTTAGGTAGACGGTTTGTGGTGCATACAGACCACCAGGCTTTGGTATGGTTGCTAAGTCTGAAGGAGCCAAACGGTAAAATTGCAAGGTGGATTGAAGCACTAGCACCATTTGATTTTTCCATTGAATATCGAGCAGGCAAGAAGATGGGCCATGTTGACGGGTTGTCAAGATGTCCCACGCCAAAAGAGTGCTCATGCGCAGAAATTGATACATGAGAGCTATTAAAGTGTGGACCTTGTAATAAGTGCTGAAGGCGTGCTGAACAGATGTTGCATCCATCTACTGAGCAATCTGTTTCAGAAGGTGCATGCAATAACTCTGCAGAAAACCCCCAAAGTAATACAGAGATTAGTACAAATGAAAATCTTTCAGTGGAAGTTCGTGCTGCCAAAGAAGACGAACCGTCATGTTCAGGGTTTCAGTCATCATCCAAGCAATTCAGTACATGGCTACAAACTGAAACTGTTGAAACTCTGGCTGAAAAACAACTGCAAGACCCATACATAGCACCTATTCTAAAGGCTAAGATTGATGGAAACAAACCAAATATCAAAGACATTGAAACAACAAGCCCCGAAACCAGACACTACTGGGTTATATGGGATACACTCCACCTCAATGAAGGTGTACTGTACAGAAGTATGTCAAAGAAAGATGGCCGAGTAGAGTGTAAGCAATTAGTTGTACCTGATAAACTGAGAGAGCAGCTTATTCATCAAAGTCATAACTCACTTATTTCGGGTCATTTTGGTGTAAAAAGAACAAAAGCAAAACTTCTTCAAACATCATATTGGTATAACATGAAAAGTGATGTACAATGGTATGTGACTAAGTGTGATATATGTGCAGCTGATAAATTGCCAGCAAAAGTGCCAAAAGCGCCAATGGGTCATTTAAGGAGCGGAGCACCATGGGATACATTAGCGATTGATTACCTTGGTCCACTTCCTCAAACGCCAAGGGGAAATCGATACATATTAGTGATGACAGACCATTTCACTAAATATGTTGAAATCATCCCTGTTCCGAACCAACAAGCAGAAGATTGCGCAGCTCGGATTCTGAACGATTTCATTTCTCGTTGGGGTACGCCTTTGAGAATCCATAGTGATGAAGGGTCAACATTTGAGAGTAGGATTTTTAAAGAACTGTGTGATATGCTAGGAGTGCGCAAGACTCGAACAAGTCCACGCAATCCGAAAGGCAACGGGCAAACTGAAAGATTCAATCGTACTTTGCTTAAAATGATCAGAGCGTATTTGGTAGACGAGCAAGAAGACTGGGACTTGTATCTCGGATGTTTGGCAGGAGCATACAGGAGTACGCCAAATGAATCGACTAGGTTAACACCTAACCTTATGTCACTGGGTCGAGAAATAAGGCTTCCAGCAGACGTCATATATCAGCCCGCCTCTAATAATTGGTCAACTAACCACTGTGATCATGTACAAGAATTAAAAGACCGGCTGCTATTTGCTCATGAAATAGCCCGTAAGCATTTGAAAGAGAATGCAAAAAGAAGCAAAGAGATCTATGACACAAAAGTGGTACAAGTGAACTACGAGTCTGGAGATTTGGTGTGGTGCCGACATGAAATCAGGAGACCAGGAGTGGCCCCAAAGCTAGAAAAGAGGTACAGCGGACCATTTGTGGTCAAGATTAAACGATCTCCAATCAATTTCGTAATACAAATAGACAAAGACGGAACAGAAAGACTGGTTCACCATGACAAATTGAAGAAATATGAAGGTGACAATCCTCCGAAGTGGGCCAGATACCTGTCTAAGCGGCTGATGAAAGCAAGACTTTCTAATTAATAGCAGATATCGACAGCAACTTCCAATATTGGGAATTAAATGTGTATTTAAATGACTGTAATTCATGTTTAAAATTGCTTTGCTGTATAATGATGTCTTGATTATTGTTTCTGTGTTCATTTCGTGTGTGTGTGTGTGTGTGTGTGCGTTTGGGTGTGTGGTTGTGTGTGTGTGTGTGTCATGCTGTCTATCGGTGTTTTGGTGGTGGTTGCGTCTTGCATGTGGCTTTGCCTGCTTGACTTTACTACTTTTCCATTTATAAGCACAATAGTGTTGTTTGTGCAGTGTGGCGGCGGTGAAACGTCTCCCCGTACATCCAATCAATATTGTTTTCTTCCTCTTGCAGGAATTGCTCTACATTCAATGTGTTTCCTCGTACCTTTACACCGTACTTTGCACTTCATGGTGGCTTCCGTACTCACCGACATATTGTGTGACTATTTTAATTTCCCTTTTAAGATTTGTGCCGTTTGCGTTTTCTCTAGTGCGACTTTACCTTATTTGTTTTTCTTCTTACTTTTTACCTATTCAATGTTTCACTATTCAATGTTTCATTCATATTCTTAGTCTTCTTTATTTTTGTCATAACGTCTGGTATGTTTTCTATTATTTTACACCACTTTTCGTTACATACGTATGTCGTTTTTTACAGAAGGGTGCTACACTTACTACACAAAATATGAATAGTCTCCCTAAACTCAAAATTAATAACTTAAACTTACACTCTGTGTCTTCCGTTCAGATTCCTCATAACCTGGCTAATTTCCAATCACTACAGCCGTCAGTTTGTATTAAACCTCTTAAATTGTCTTCTGCTTCATCTTTTCATGTTCCCTCTTCGGCTATTAGTAACATTTTTCACAATGGACCTAAAATCGTTTTGTCTCCTTTAAAGCAATCTATCATTCGTTATAGTAAAGTCCATCTAAATTCACATTATTTGAACAAAAGACATAGGGTGTATCCAATAATTACTAAGTGCAATAGTAAGAGGTGTATGTGTTGCAATTTCATTTCTACTAGATCAACAATTAAATCTCTTGTTAATGGTAGAGTGTTTAGTGTGAAGATTAATTCTGATTTAGACTGAAACTCATCTAATATTATATATGTTCTTACATGAAATGCGCCACGTTGTGGCATTCAATATGTAGGTCAGACAGGACGTTCTTTAAAAACTAGGTTTCGTGAACACAGTTACCATTGCCGGATAAAAAAAGTACGCAATTTTCTTTACCAGCATTTTCGTCATACAGGACATTCTTTCAAATATGTTTCGGTTCAACCAGTAGAACAAATTTATTATGATTCTAAAACTACTGGTAGTTTAAAATCTAAAGCTCGTTTCATCACAGAGCTAGACTGGATAAAGAAATTACAAACACCTTTTCCTTTAGGCCTCAATGATAACGTTTTCCAAAGCGGCAATATTTCTAAAGATCCAAGTATCGATATTTTCTCTATATTTTCTACTCGAAAACGTAAAAGTAGATCACATGGCAGACGTAGAAATGGTAATATTAAGCGTAAATTACGTCGTAATATGTCTATTCATGATTTACATACTATTCTAAAACAAACTGGTAAACATTTTATGTTATCTTGTTTATCGTCTTTACCCTTTTCCTGTCTTAAGTCAATAGACGAAGAGGCTGATAAAATCTATATGCGTACAGATCCGTTAATTAATACTGCCTCACTTATACAAAGTTACACACAGCATGTTCTTCGTCCACGTATTGATAAAGAATCTGAACATAAAAGACATTTTCTGAAACTTCAGTTCCTAAATAAAGGTATCGATTTTATTGATATTCATAGTATATTTCGTGATAAGAATGTAATCGATGCTATTCCCAAATATTTCATCAACTCTGAATCACCTATCATCTGTTATAAATATAATAAACCTATTAGAAATGTTATTTTGAACTACAATAAAATTGTCTCTGACTTAAATATTGATGTTAATACCCCTATTTCTTGAGATTGTAGCATTTCTAGCTTTTGCTATAAACCAGTTGGTCATGTCATTACTGGTAATTTTGATATCATTAAGGATAAACGTCTCAGGACCCTCCTAACTAAAGGACCTAAATATAGATTACCTTCCCTTATTGATTTTGACGCTTGTCGAACTCATATTGCGGAAGCTATTCAAGAATTCTGCATCAAATGGTGTCGACGAGAACATGCTGATGTTAATGCCCTTTCGGATTGGAAGAAATGTATTTTCGATATTATTGATACACGAATAACTTTTTACAAATCAAATAACCATCTTTTACCACCTCGACCTAGAGTTACATTTCGCTACTTGAAGAAAAACATTTCTAATTTTCATTCAGATTATGTTCTTGTTCCTGCTGACAAGGCATCAAACAATGTAATCATTATTTGAAGATTGTATTATGTTGATGTTTTAAAGAAGGAGCTAACTGATTCAAAAACTTATATAACAGTTCAAACACCTGAAAAAGATATAGTCTCGGAACATGTAAAAATGTGCAATGATTTTAAGTCTGGTCCTAACATAAAACAACATAAACTTTCTACTTTGTACTGGATTCCGAAACTACATAAAAACCCTTATAAGTCGCGTTTTATTGCCAACTCTAGCTGTTGTACCACTACTAAATTATCTATACTTTTGACGTCCTGTCTTACTACGATCAAAGAACATGTTAAACGCTACTGTGATAAAATATATGAAAATTCTGGTATTAATGTTTTTTGGTCCATAAAAAATTCAAATGATGTTTTAACAAAACTTGAAAATGAACAGTATACCATTTCTTTACTAAGCTCTTATGATTTCTCTACACTCTATACTACTCTACCTCACCATCTTATAAAGGATAGACTTATTAAATTAATAGAAAAAACCTTTGCCAGAGAAAACAAAATGTTCATTGCTTGTAATGTTCAACGTTCATTCTTTTCGAATTCAGAAGTTGAACATTACACAATGTGGACTTGCCTTGATGTTTGTAGATCTCTTACCTTTCTTTTAGATAATATATTTGTGCGTTATGGAGATACCATATATCGTCAAGTTGTTGGTATACCCATGGGTACAAATTGTGCCCCTCTTGTTGCAGATTTGTTTTTGTATTGCTACGAGAGGGATTTTATGCTTAGCTTAAAACCTGATACACAGACCGATATTGTTAATGCTTTTAATAAAACTTCAAGGTATTTAGACGATATTTTGAATTTAGATAATCCTTATTTTGATACTATGGTTTCTTCAATCTACCCAAAAGAACTGTCTTTAAACAAAGCTAATCAATCTGACATTAATGCTTCATTTCTAGATTTGAATCTTTCAATTACAAATGATAAAGTTTCGTCCAAAGTATACGATAAAAGAGAAGATTTTAATTTTAAAATTGTTAATTATCCTTTTCTAGATGGGGATGTGCCACGTTCTACATCTTATGGTGTTTATATTTCTCAACTTATTAGGTTTGCCCGAGCCTGTTCTTTGCTTGAAGATTTTAACAGACGTAATTTAGTTATAACTGATAAACTTCTTAAGCAAGGTTACAGATATCATAAACTTCGGAAAACCTTTTCTAAATTTTATTATCGAAATTTACCTCTCATTAGTAAATATAATTGCAATCTACGGACGTTACTGCGACAAGGCATTTCTCAACCAGAATTTTATGGGGATGTTGTCTACAAACTTAGGAAAATTCGGGGTCATATCCATTTTCATGATTTGTTTATAAAACGCATTAAAAAATTTAAAAAGAAAGGTTATGATCCTATTATATTGCAACACACTGCATGTTTGGTTATCGACCCTTTTACAGTCGGTAGCTACGCTTCCCTCTTTGCTTGCGCGATGACAGGCCGAGGGTAGTACTCTATGATGGTATACTCTTAAACTTGGATACAGGAGGAGCTTACCAGACTCATGTATTATTTTTTCCCTGTCGTGCCCTAAACGGCTTACCTGCAGGTGCTCTGACTTCAGCAAAGTCATTGAGTACATATTTGACGGATTGTCACAGTTATTATGCTATGTTTTACATGTTGTCCTGTGTTCACCGTCGTCTATGTTATGGGTAAGTCCAGCGGGGATACCTTTATTTACAATATTTGTAAAGCTAGGGTGACTTTGAGAGAAGTGTGAGGTTAGGACGTCCGTAAACCGGTTTAAACCCCCAGTGGTGTTTTTGCTGCTGACCGTGCCAAGGCGGTACTCTCTTTGTCACCCTTCCTTTTGTTTGCCTTGCGTCTTTGTGCTTGTGGTTTGTTCATGTTGTGGAACGTTTGTCCCTGTTTCTTGTGTGTCTTTTGGTGTTTTCTGTGTTCATTTCGTGTGTGTGTGTGTGTGTGTGTGTGTGTGCGTTTGGGTGTGTGGTTGTGTGTGTGTGTGTGTGATGCTGTCTATCGGTGTTTTGGTGGTGGTTGCGTCTTGCATGTGGCTTTGCCTGCTTGACTTTACTACTTTTCCATTGAAATAAATGACCATGATGTTTTGAAGTCCTCATGCTTGAATCCAGTCGTGTACTTTCTAAGACTTTGAGTGCCAAAGATGTTAAGTGCTTATGCCGTGTATAGCCGAAAATGTTAGGAACCCAAGCGTTGTTTTACACCGATGTGCCGTATAGGTTGCCGTGATTTAAGCAGAAAATAAGTAGCCTATGATGTAGGTTAGGTCAATTGGAATTTCCGTGAGAGCGTGTCAATGTAGCAATGCAAACAAAAGTGGCGACATCAGTTACCAGATTAATATGTAACAAGAGTTGAGATAACTGTCATTAAGCATTCCCAACTTTTCTATTTGCAGGCTAGTCAGTCAGCCAAGAATAGAGGCAGGGCGTACAAGTGTGTAAAATGTGGTAAGGTTGACCGCAAGGGACGTTTGGTGGGCCATGTCCTCAAGGAGCACATACCAATAGATAGGGTGCCGTTTTACTGTTCCCTGTGCTCTTTCCGGTGCCAGGATAGGAGAACCCTACTGGACCATATGAAACGTTACCAACGCCACAAAACTGAAGAGGCTAGGTTGGGGGTCCAGGATTACTCGAAGATATTGAGAAAAGGGACCAGTCCAGTGGTTATTGATAGCCAATTCATAACCATGCTGACCAAAGAGGAGAGTCTTCTGCGGTTTGGTCAATGTCGGGCTACAGATCTCGCAGATGAAGAAGGCATCTACGATGAGCAGGAGGAGACTGTACGAATGGCCGATGGGAAACTGCTTCCCTCTTGGTTGCTGGAAGCAGAACCAGAAGTTCAGCCGTCTACAGGCCAGCAATCACGAGCAGCAGCTAATCAATGCCAACGGAGAATGCCCATTGTGCCACAGCCACAAAGATTTCAAAGGTCCCAGAGTATATACCAACACCTCTTAATTACTTACACAATTCAAATCCAGGATCATCTACTTACTCACAGTCTGAACAAGTCACAACTCATGGTTTAATTTCTACACACCAAGTTCAGCCAGACGACAGTCATGTAAAGTTGGCCTCCAATGACAATATACTGTTTCTTATATCACCACATCCACACAAGATTCAGCAGCCATCACCATAACAGAGTAAACCTGTCACTCCTTATCCGCTTAAAACCACTCTTACCACACCACAAACACCAGAATTCACAGCCAAATTAATGACCTTAGATGAAAGTGAATATCAGCCTTTCGAGGACATCATGCCATCATCAGTGGACAAAGCTGATCCCCTTATGAAAGAGAGTGATGGACTCTATTCTTTCCTTAAAGGCCTTGATCACTCACCAGCAATTAAACAAGTGTCAATTAACAATGCAACTAATAAGATAATTAACCTTTCAAAGAACAGCTGCCACACCCAAACTATAACAAAAGAAACTGAATCAAAAGAATCACAGACGGAAAACCAAACAACAGAAATAATTAAATACATGGAGAGAATGTCGAAAGCAATGGATGAACAACTGAAAGCAACACTAGCTACAAATCGCGCCATACAAAACACCTTGGATGAAGTTAAACGAATTGAAAGGAAAGTAACGAACATTTACAGGAAAATTGAAGAAAATGAAAATAAAAACACAGAATTACCACCACCAGCTAAGAGATGGAGAGGGCAGAGAGAGGAGGATGAGTGTAAAAGAGATAGACCAAGTGTTAAGAGTGTAATTAAGAAAGCTCACACAGCTCTATAAATACATGTATCATACACGTGTCATAAAATTGTGAACTCAACAAGTACCTGTAAATTTTTAACAAGTACCTGCATATTGTTAACAAGTACCTGTAAAATGGACCAATACCAGTGGATTCCTAACAAGGACTGTTATGTGAATGTGTATTCAAGTGACAGTGAATTCTGTGCTACCTAAGTGATTAATTTAAAGTGTAAAATGTTGACAGGCAATTTAATTAAGTCAACACTGAAATATTGAAGTGATCTTGTTATCTAAATCCTGAAGTGTGGGCATAGTATTTGTCATAAGATATTTGATAGTCACAGCTGAAGCTGGTGATTGTAGAGTGAGTTATTCTGTAATGCCAATTTAGCTTGACTGTATTACTGTAAGAAATATTGCAATCAGTTTGAATTTAAAATAATTTTGTAATTGTACAAATTGATGTTACTTCATTCAGGTTGTAATTCCTGCATGTCTATGCATTAATCTATGCACATACATTTATAGGAACAAATGGTTAATAGTTCTAAGACATTTAATATCATGGTTGCCAATGGATGGTACAAATGTTATTTTAACATACTGTATACTAAAATGAGTATGCATTTGCTTAGTTGTTTAATCAGCTTTAAGTGTCCACTAGACCGGAACCGGAAGTTGTGACTGGTGGTAGTGGACAGTAACTTATTCTATAGGAGATAGATTTGCAGACTGTGCAAATTGGCAACTACATGTATCATGTTATGCATTTAAAAGTTCTTATAAAATGCTGACATGATAGTTTGCATCATCTATAAAGTGTTTGTAATACAAATTGTTAAATTTTCAAATATTGTTGTTAAATAGTTGTATTGCAAATGCTATCTTTAAATATTAATTTGAGGCAGCAGGAGCTTAGCCTCTGTAAGAGGGGGGTAATGATATGCCCTGGTATTTCCCCCATGATTTTGCACGGACTTGGAACTTGGAGTAATAGCGTAACGAGAGAAGTCAAACGTAACTTTGTATAACGTCTTACCTGAGTTATATTTGATAATTTTCAGAATAATTCCTTGCTGTTTCTTTTATATTATTGCTGTTGCAGCACACCAGCGCAAGTTTACAGATTGATGAATCTCTAGTACAATTCATGCAATCTGTTTGTTACGCTGGCTGCTAGATCCAGTTCGTGCAGATCCATGGACGAATAGCCATTTATCTACTCTAAGTAGATAGTATTCATTGTTGTCTCTACATGTATTTGTTAAACAACAGTGAACTGAGTTGTAATTCCATGTGTTATCACAGTTTTGATGATCTGAGCCAACAGAGCGAGTTATCATCGTGCAGCATTAATCCAGCATCATTTTGTTTATGGCAGCCATCTTATCTAAATGCATTATGGGATTGTTGCTATAGACGCTTAAATTATACATAAATACTACAGAAGTTGATAAAGAAGAGATAATTATGTCTTCCTTCTATAATTTCACATTGGTTAGTATACAATGTGCCTTAAATATGCTTTGATATATTGTCTCGAACAGAGTATAGGTTTGAGGTTACGTTTTGGCTAACGTCCAATAGTTTGGGCGATTTTTGGTTGATTTCCTTGGGCGGTGACGTCACGTCACCCTTAGCCTGGGCGGATCGCCCAATATTTCGCCCATCACCCATAGATCTCACCCCAAACTTTCACCCACCCCTGTTTTCCTATATAAACCCTCGGGATCAGAGTCTCGAGGTCAGTCGGTTTAGAATTAATATCAGAGAAGCCATCCTCTGTCAAAGTCGATAACCAAACAACATGAATACTCTCGATGTAAGGAAGCAGTAAACAATCAAGATCCTTACCTAAATTTATCCAAATTATATGAGAGCTGACCATTTAGGCTGATAATTTTGGGTATAACTTTATCTACGAATCTATAATATTACATAGATTGATTGATGCCTGGAACTGGTGATGCCACTCGATGAATCGCGGACGTTTCGTTTCGCCGCTTTCAGCGTATAATAATACTCTCGTACTGTTGGCCAGATAATTTAGTTATTATGCTGTAGATTTACATCATTCATTGAAGAATCTACATAAAGACAATCAACTGATGAATACTGTGTTGTGTTATTCAATCTAGTTACCTCCTGCAAACTTAGAAGCGTTAAGCGAGTAATTACCGTAATGAACCATGCTACCAACATGAAGCGATAAAGAGCACAGCTACCGATAAGAACCGTAACAATATTAATAAGTGATAACAATTAAATTGTAAGTAATAACAAGTAAGTGATAACAATCAACAAGTAACAATTAGCTAATAACAATTAACTTATAAGTATTAACTTGTAAGTTATAAGTAGAAATTAATAAGTAATAACGAATAACTAATAAATAAATTCAGTTGATGACATGTATGATTTAGCAGTGGCGTTTCACTTTTTGAGAATTCAATATTAGATCAGTGGTTTGTATGTATCAAACTGCCGTTTTGGTTTGTATGTCTTAAACAGCCGTTTACAAACTACATTTCTACATTTAATTCACAGACATGCTGCTGCAAACTCTTGAAATACACAATCATTATTCTCTGAATAACTCAATTTAACCCATTACCTCATATGCTGTTTTAGACTCAACCTTTTTCAATTAAACTACTGAAAAACTACTAGATTTTATTAGAGAAAGACATATATCAGGAAATTGTGGTTTTTTAACCGTTGTGATAAAGGAGCAATGCTCTATTTATCCCAGCTGTTTCAAAAGTTACTTTTACAGAGGTGTCAAAAGGCATCAGTATGAGGGAATGGGCACCTCAAATTCGTTTAAAACCTTTATATAGAACTGGATGGGGTGAAAAAGATTATGATTTTTAGCAATATAAATTGCAATGCAACGCATAAGTGTGGAATGTACATGAAATGCACGAGGAAAATGTGCATCTACCGTGCTAAAAAATGACGGTGACGTCGCTGGTGTAGACAGACTGTTAAGGCCTTACTCTAAACCTGTTGACGTTGCAAACAAATGGAAGTAATTCAAGCGTAATAATTATTTAGGCTGCTGTACTGCGTCTGAACCCATAGACAATGGTATCAGCTTTAGAGGAATTGGCGTCATTTAGCGTTACTTTAGGTCAATGCAACAGCATCTAGTTAATGTTAGCTGCATGAAGCTATGGTGGATGTAGTCAGAGTAATAAAAATAAGAAAAAATAAAGCGACATAATATGCCGTTTTCGTAAAACTGTAAGCATTCATTTTTATAATGTCTGATTCAGCAATTCTGCAAGTTATGATTTTAACCCTAACCTTGATCGTCTGGAAAAGAAAATAATTCTGATCCTCATTAATTCCTAATACAAATGTAAATCACAATCTTCAACAAGTAGAGACGTTGAAGCAACATACTATGGTATAAACATCAATTGATGCACCTTTAAGTTAGGTAAAACAAACGTGGTAACTTTCTTTCGGCACCGAGTAAATATTGACACCTTATCTATAGTATGTACAATAAACCCTGTCTTAAGCGACTGCAACAGAATGATACATAAGCTAATATTTCAGACAGACATCAGTTTAATTAAGAAAGAAAGAAATACAGACATAAATTGTCTATATGAACTTTATTATTTTCTTGCTTTATTAAGCTGCCCCTGTCTAACTTTTCCGCTGCCTCGTGTTAGTGGTTGCTTTGGAGGGGTTATACTATGCATAATTTCGAACCTGTAGGAATTTATTATTTGCCTACTGTTAATGACATGCTATCATATGCAATTAGCATGATTCCACTTGAGATGACCAGCAACTCAGCTTGCACTCCTTCTTAAAAAGATTGGTTTGTCACCTGAACCGCATTTTGTGTAAGTCGGAGCAATTTAGATCACTTTAGAAGCAACAGAGACAATTTTCACAGCTGGTGAAGGGTTAAAACATCAAAGAAAATTATGACAGCAGAGCGATGTCCGTGAATCCATGTTGTATATTTTTGTGCGATGCAGACTAGAAAAGTGAGATTGAGATTCAAAACAGAAACTGAGGCAAGAAGTTTTTATTTAAGATTTCTCTTGGGATGTCACATAATATAGATGCAAGAAGGCCATTGGTTAAATTTACACAGTGTAAAAATCTCATATACTTTGCTGTGCAGACCTAGATCAGTGGGCCCCTGTAGCTGTGAGTGAACCCTCTGAGCAGGGCATGCATTTCTTACCATACATATAGATCTACATTTATTAGAGGATAATAAAATCTGAGATTTATACAACTGTATTTAGATCTAGCACTAAATTATTTTCTACTGTCTTGATTTATTAATATCAGGACTGGTCATATCCCAAACGAGATGTAACGAGTGGATTACAATTCAATAGGACAACAAACGCAAACTATAAAACATTTAATATTCTATTCATGGTTAACAAAACAAAAAGTTCTATTTAATCGTCAGACCTACTAGTGCTTATAAGACTTCAGCTTGAAAGCATTTTAAGTCTGGCTGGCTTAATTTAGATTCAAGTCAAGATAAAGCACATAAGCGGGTGGAGTACCATTTTACTTGCATAAATAAGTCTAAGACAATGTCACTCATTATATCTTTAATAACAACAGTTCCAAGCATTGTAGAGGTCTTCTTTGTCTTCAATTTGTTCACAAGAGAGTGTATTCTTTTTCTTCTGTCCTGAAAAACATCAACACCAACACACGTTTTAATGTTATTCTATGTAAGCTAGAGATGTTTTCAAAAATGGGAGCCGTTACAAATGGATACTGTATGATTCTCGTATATTAAGCGTGGACTATTACATACTGTACAAGTCAAACGTTGTGTACTATCGGGTAAGAGCTGTAATTATTGCTCAAAAGTTAATTGTTAATAGTTATTGCTTAAACGTTAATTGTTATTAATTATTGCTTAAAGCTTAATTATTATTAGTTATTGCTTAAAAGTTAATCGTTATTGCTTAAAAGTTAATTGTTATTAGTTATTGCTTAAAACTTAATTGTTATTAGTTATTGCTTAAAAGTTAATCGTTATTAGTTATTGTTTAAAAGTTAATTGTTATAAGTTACTGCTTAAAACCTTATTGTTATTAGTTATTGCTTAAAAGTTAATTGCTAATAGTTATTGCTTAAATGTTACTAGTTATTGCTGAAATATTATTAAACACCCCGAACATCCGTGCTTCATTCTTTAACAATTTAGTTTACTATGCATAGCTGGATCGTATTTCAACATTGTGAAATGATTCTTACTATTTGTCACATAATGGTCTAGGTTTTACCAACTGTCTGATAATCGCCACGATAATATCATACTTGCAAACACCGAGCATCTTATCTGAATCTAAGCTGTTTGATGACCGATCAATTATTTTCTTTCAAAGTCACGATTTGGGATTAAATTTACAATGACCAAGGGTACTTAAATCTGTGTCAAACGTCATTGATAGTCTGTATTTAGAAATGAATCACAGACAGTGCATTCCCAGTTCAAACAATGGGTCTAGAACACACCCTATCATAACATACAGCTCTCGAAACAGTCCACGACGGAGGGGCCAATTTTCAACTTTGAAAAATGACCCTAATAATCTGTCACTTGTCCTAGGCAAAACTTGTCTATGTTTACCAATTTACGGCTAATCGTCCCAATACTAACCTACATACAAGTCGTCATATGATCCAGATCTAAGCTGTTTGACACCTGGTCTATATTTTCTTAAAAAAACCACGCGTTTTAATATTCAATTTAAAACTTTCAAGGTTATCTAAAGCTATGTTAAACATCATTGATCACCTTTGTTTAGAAATATAGCACATCAAGTGTATGCGTAGTTCCATTGCTACGTGAGGTCTAGACAACCCCATCCCCCGGCCCCACTTCACAACACATACCTCCACATATAGTCAATGATGGACAGGCCAATTTTTAAAGTTGAAAAATTACCCTAGCAGTATGTCATTTGTTCTACGCAAAATAGTTGCCCCTTTGCCTGTTAAGTGACACGTTAATAACATACATGCAAACACCTATGATCAAATGGAGACGCCGAGTTACTCGGTATCTGTTGTAGATACAATGTAGATTCAAGTTCCTTATATTATGCAATTTGGGATTAAAGTTTTCATACTTAGGTGAAACTATCTTACACATCATAGATCGCTCGTGTTCTTTTAAATGAAACACAGCAAGTGCGTGCACAGATCCAGCATTGGGTCTAGACAGGGTAGACCCCCACTCAAGCACCTGGCCCTAACACATATCTTTAAAAAATATTGCCAACATCGAAATTTAGCGATAACGGGTAAATTTTCAACGTTACCACAATGTTGATCAAAACAGCAGTTAAAAACTTGCCATCTGTGAATTTGGGTCAGTTGTCTTTTAATCGAGGTAAGGTAACTAGGTTCAACGTTATAGATAGTCTCTGTCTTGAAAGGAAACACATCAAATGCATGCATGGATCCAGCTCTGTCTTGAAAGGAAACACATCAAATGCATGCATTGATCCAGCATGGGGACTAGATACCCGCCCAAACATTGGGTCTAGAGCAGGTTGCCCCGCTAGAGCAGGTTGCCCAAACCCCATCCCGCAGTCGATTACTCTAGAGAAAAAAATAGTCCATTTACACAATTATCCAATTATATGTAAAGCTCTCAAATAGATTTTGATACTACATGTATTTTAAGTTATGCAACAGGACAGTGTCTCTCTGAACAGTACAGGCAGTATACGAGCTGCTCATAAAGACAAAATACAGCCAGAACAATGGTTGTTAAATTTCAGTTTAACTGATAATGTTGTTTCATGCATGATGTGCAAATAATAATAATAATAATATGTTAGTAACTTATTTGGGTCTACATTCTTTGAAAAGCTTGAGAATACATATTGTTACCGCATGTGTCATGATTTAGTATTGGTGTTCTTTTTGTGCACTTATTTATAGTGTACACGCTAAAAAGGTATCTAACATTTACTTGTGAAGATTTATTATTATTAATTATTATTATTATTATTATTATTATTATTACATGTATTATTATTATTATTATTATTATACGAACCGCATAATTTTCTATCCTGACAATGAAGGATATACAATAGATATGATACAATATGAGTGTCTATCCGGTCAAGAAAGATATGCAAATAACAATGTTATAAGAAATAACAAACAAAAAAACCAGAAACTATCAACAAATAATTATTAAGTCAAAATGAGACCTCAGGGCTTCCGTATCTTAACCTTTTCCCTCATATAAACACTTTATGTCACGCCTTTGCAAACAGAGTTCACCCAGATCAGACAGCTCCTATATGAAATTATAATAGATATGACTCTATAGTTTCTACCAACACCAAACAAATTTAATGTAATGAATATTCATGATGTCATTATTTCTTATATGAAAAATGAACAGGGGAATGGTTAAATTGGAACGTTAAGACACTTTAGACTGTACATGTTTCAATTTTCAAATGGTTTTTATCATTTCCGTTAGAAATTTAGATATGGTGTTACATAGCGACACTATACTTTACCGCCTTTGCATACAGAGTAGACGCAGATCATGTAGGCGTTGTCTGATCTGGGTCTGCTTTGTTTCCATCTGTGTTACTTATTGGATTCTCTACTGCTTGCTTTGAAAATAAAATTCCTTAATGTATACTTTAATAACGCAATTTTTTAACTCTTTGCACGCTAAGTAATTGTTCGTCTGCAACAATTGTCGTCTGCTTCAATTCTTAAAATAAACTTTCTCTCATTTTTTTTTCTCAAAAATATGGTCAAGATGACAAACAGTTTGGATCCTGATGAGACGCCGCATTATGCGGCGTCTCATCTGGATCCAAACTGTTTGCATAGGTAATCACAGTTTCACCGCTAGCGTGCAAAGAGTTAAAACTCATAACTGGGGTTAACCCTTCCCCTCATATAAACGTGTTTTCACGCATCTGCAAACAGAGTAGACCCAGATCAGACGGCTCCTAGAGGAGCCGTCTGATCAGGGTCTGCTCTGTTTGCTAGTGGAATTTGAAAGATATGTTTCTATACTTTCTAAAATGGCTACAATGGTCCACCTTCAATAATTCATTACAACTAATTTGTCCATGAATATTCAGTAGGTAATGAAATTTGTAATGAACATAAAACAGGGAAAGGCTTAAAGTGATAGCCTCTACTTGCAGCGTATTTTAAAAATGTCTAACAATTACGCTGAAAAGAAGTATATTGCAAGAAAACCAGTCGAATAGACGCCGAATAAGACCAAACTTTCATGTGTTTGATATCGAAGGCCTGGTGTTATTCGTCAATGTATTAGCAGCATTTATTCGGGTTACGTCTGTTCGACATAGACCGGTTTTTTTTGTAGAACAAAAATTATAAGTAGTAATGAAAACAGTTCATTTTGTATCACAGAGGCACTTTTCGATAATTGACAGTCTTCATAATAATGATTGAACATAACAAAATTAATAGCAAGTTTTATGATGTTATTGATAATATACGTTTTTATTGTAGGGATTTCACTTTAATGATTAAAGAATCAAGTGTGTGTTCAGAGCTAGAGATGATCCAATGTTGGACGAATGTAGTCAGGGGCTGCATTATTTGCATTCGACTCTTAATTCGTCTCATGAATCAAGAAATAAATCATTTTAGCACAGGACAACCGTTGTGATACTTAGATTAACCTTTCGATTGCTGATTAACTTTTGGTCCGATCAAATCCTATTTAATATTTAGAAGAAAAAAGATGAACCCACTCCCTCCTAGACTTATTTTAGACTCAGCCTCTTTGAATAAATCTACTGAAAAGGAGCATTTACTGGAGAGAAAAAAGATGTTTTAGAATTATATAGGTTTGAAACCAATGTGATAAATAGAACTTTGCTCCAATGGTTTAAACCATTAAAACATGACTTTTAACAGAGGCTTCAAAACTAGCCAGTAGAAGGGAATGGGTTAAGAGTCTTCACTCCATGCAGATGAGACAGGTAAGATAATCATAGTTTATCTTTAATGTCCTTAATGTCAACCGCTACCTAGCTGTGAAAAATATCGTCTGCTTAAACCTGAATCTCGTGCAATTTTGACTACTTCCGGTTCGATCTATGTTTTGGAAAAACTATTGAGCGAGTGTGAACCAGCCCAGATCCTGATGAGAAATCCGAGATACTCCGCGTCGTCTCATTCTAGGCCTGATAATGGCTGAATATCGGGAAGAAAAAGGGATACTATCTACATAATTAAAAAAATCTAAAAAACATTTAAAAGCAGCAAGCGAGAAATTGAGCAGACGACACTTTGTATTGCAGGACATTGTTAGAAATACATGTTTCTAAACTTTCTATTATACACGTCATCTTTTTTAGGATCCCAACATACATGTACAGTAAATATCCTGTAAATCGGGCGTTTGAATTAGTATGAACCATTTCCATGTTCTATGTTTATTCCAAATTTCATTGCCTACTGAATATTCAAGGACAAAATAGTTGTAATGAAATATGGAAGGTGGAACATTGTAGCCATTTTAGAAAGTAAATAAACAGATCTATCAAATTCCATTAGCAAACAGAGCAGATCAATAACTAGAGAAACGGAAACTTCTAGAATTGTTTAGTTTGAAACCACTGTGATAAATAGAGCATTTGCTTCTATAGAAGCAAATGCTCTATTCACCACAATGGTTTCACAAAGTGACTTTTACAGAGTCGTCAAAAGTCGTCAATATGAGGGAATGGGTCAATGCGTCTCATGAATCAAGAAACAAATCATTTTAGCAAGAGACATTTTAACATAGTCACAGTGACAACTGTTGTGAAATGTATATACATGTACTTAGATTAACCTTTCGATTGCTGAGTAACTGTTTGCCCGATCAAAACTTATCCTGTTTAATATTTAGAAGAAAAAAGATGAACTCATTCCCTCCTAGACCTATTTTAGACTCAACCTCTTTGAATAAATCTACCGAAAAGTAGCATTTACTGGAGAGAAAAGAGAGTTTTAGTATTATATAGTTTTGAAACCAATGTGATAAATAGAGCATTTGCTCCTATGGAGCAAATGCTCTTTTTATCACAATGGTTTCAAAACAGACTTTTAAAGTTTTGACATAGGCTTCAACAATAGTCAGTAGGAGGGAGTGGGTTAAGAGTCTTCATTCCATGTAGATGAGACAGGTAAGATAATCATAGTTTATCTTTAATGTCCTTACTGTCAAGCCCTACCTAGCTGTGACAAATAGCACCTGCTTAACCATGAAACTCGTGCAATTTTGACTACTTCCGGTTCGATCTATTTTTCGGAAAAACTATCGAGCGAGTGTGAACCAGCCCAGATCCTGATGAGAAATCCGAGATACTCCGCGTCGTCTCGTTCTAAGTCGTTTAATGTTTGAACCCTTTCAGCGAGGGAAATGAGTCACTTATGTCCTTTGCAAACAGTGTAGACCCAGATGAGAGGGATCCTAGAGGAGCCCTCTCATCAGAGTATTCACTACTTGTCTATTAAACATCTTCGAATATTCATGGAACGCTTGGTATTTTTTAATTTTTGGAATAGTCCATTTGACAATTCAGCATTGAAAGGGTTAATTGCGCGGGCCCCATCAGGGGCCCGCGCAATTAGTGATGGGGAAATTTGCTTTGGTACTGGAGCCGGAATGTTTTTGTTTTTACCGTTATATAAATCGCAACATCACCACCATCCACATTTTTCCTATCCGGAACAAGATCGTCGTGTTCGGTATCACAATATCAAATATTTTTTAGCAACACGAAACAATGCCTCTGATTCGTACCAACTATTTACAACTTGCAATTTGGGCAGATGCATTTTGACATGTGCACCACCGTAATAGTGAAGCAGATGTCAACTTTACCGACTTCCAACATCGCCTAATTCCATTCGGCCCAGGACCAACTCGCCCCTGTCCAACTCGCCCATGCTACATTTATACCAATCATTTCAAAACTTCACATTTCTTATTTTTCCCGTTTCCCTATTAAATACTACTTTCCAGATTATTGATGCAATGAGGTAGATGTAAAAAATAGCCTATGAGGTAATGGGTTTAACCCCTTCCCTCATATAAACGTGTTTTCACGCATTTGCAAACAGAGTAGACCCAGATCAGACGGCTCCTAGAGGAGCCGTCTGATCAGGGTCTACTCTGTTTGCTAAAAGAATTTGATAGATCTATTTCTTAAGTTTCTAAAATAGCTGTGATGTTCCATCTTCCATATTTCATTATAACTGTTTTGTCCATGAATATTGAGAAGGTATTGAAATTGAGAAAACACATAGAACAGGAAAAGGGTTAAACAATAAACACCATGTAAACAGTAAACTCGTTGAACTTTCATACCAGTTTCTGATAAACACAAGTTGAAAGTCAAACAAAAACATCCACAAGATTTTCCTTGATTTCAAACTGTACTTAATGCCCAGCTGCCAAGTTATGATCACTCGATATAGGTTTTACTGTATAGCTTTCCTTTTACCATGTATATCATGTACACATGTAAATATATCTTATTTTATTGTATGACAGAATTAAACTAAGACAACTTATTAATATGTGACCTTACTTTCCGAATGACCTCCACCTATGTAGGAGACACGTTTTGATATACTTGTGCTAAATACGGCAATTGCTCTTAAGAGGCAAATGCTCAATTTAAAACAATGGTTTCATTTACACACTTCTTATTTTTCCCATTCCTCTTATTATTATGTCACCTTACTTTGGGAATAGCCAGTATTGCCATACTGTATGAAGTTTTAAGGTTATTGCACCTTTTTACATTAAAATACACCCTCTCTAAACCGGACAGATATTTAACAGTAAGTTACACTTTCAAAACAGATGACTGCTTAATGCCAAAAAACAACCCCTGCAGGAACTCCTTCAATCAGCTATCCTGCAATCAGCACTGCACAGTCACTCCCTAAAAGTATTATAAAACTTATTGTTGCAACTATGCGTTCGGTTGCTGATCCTCTTTTTTCAAAACATGTACGCTTTAAAGACGATGATTTGAAAAAAGATAGTGAAAGATAGTGATAGTGAATGGTTTGGTGCTGAATGCAGACACGCTAGAAAAGTGTACCTCCGTGCTTTACACAGTTACAACAGTAAGCCATCGCCTGAAAATACAATAGTATTATGCGAAAGCAAAATAGCATACAATAAATTAATTTCTCGTAAGCGTAATAATTTTAATAACGTGAACGTTTACGCCATTTTGAGCCGAAAGAGTTTTGGTCGCTCTTCCGGAAGAAGCCACATGCTACTAACGAAATAAGCGTAGATGAGTTTACCTTAACTATTTTAAACAATGATGGGCTCTTCTACACAAACGGTAAATGAGGACGCAGAGTTGTTTTGCTCTAAGCATGATTTTGACAATCCTAATTGCAATAAACTTTATTGTGATATTACCAGTTGTTAAGAAACGCAATTCAGATAAAGCAGCAGGGGTTGATATTCTACTGAATTCATACTTTATTGAATCCATTGATATTATAGCTTAACACTTGTGCGATTCATTCAATGCCATTTTGAATTCTGGATTTTATCCAGACTCATGGACCCAGGGCATAGTTATTCCAGTATATAAAAAGAGTGATCGTGAAAACCCTTCCAAATACAGGAGTATTACATTGATTAGCTGCTTTGCTGAATATTTGCAGTGGTATTAAATGTGTGTTCATTACACATTGTTTTTATGAAACGAGTTTACTATAATGATATGACACGAGCTTTAGCGAGTGTCATATTCATAATAGTAAACGAGTTTTATGAAAACAATGTGTAATGAACACGAATGCAATATTCTTTTTATCACATAAGCCTTAAAATGCCAAAGAATATGAAACAGGCTATATAGCTGACGGCTGTTTCGGCCATTCCTTACAAACAGCGCAGTAATACAACGGACGGCCCACATGGAGTGCTATAATTGGCTGACGCTTACATGAGCGCTACGATTGGCTATCGATTGCTAATTTGCATAAAATATGCACTAGTGCATTTCCGAGATTTACGGCACTCAGTTACGGCACTCCCACAAGGTAGACTATGTGATAAAACAGAGTTTCAGCATGGTGTGAGGAAAATAATATCATCAGATGCACAGTTCGGCTTTAGATCGGGTCGGTCAAATGTAGACGTGGTGTTTATTCTTCACGCTATTGTACTGAAGACGATAGCGTCTAATAAACGTTTGTACTGCGCTTTCGTCGATTTAAAGAGGGCATTCGATAGTATAAATAGAAATTATTTGTGGTTCAAGTTGTATAAGTTGGGTCTTAACGGTAAAAATTTACGTGTTTTAAAGGATATGTACGATAAAGTCAAGACATGTATTAGAAAAGGAAATACTTATTCTGAGTTCTACGATAATTATACTGGACTCATGCAAGGGGGGATATTCTCGCCAATAATGTTTGTCTTTTTTCTTGAGGTTTTAGAGTTAAATATTCAAGATCCAGATCTTATAGGAATAAGTATAGATGATATTATGCTTGCAATATTATTTTTTGCCGATGACATTGTTGTCTTTGGTAGCTCGCCACATGACTTGCAATATAAATTAGATAAATTAAATGAATACTGCGAAACTTGGGGATTAGCAGTAAATTGCTCGAAAATTAGTAATGGTGTTTAGGAAAAGGGGTGGTTTAAATGAAAATGAAAATTGGTCGTACGGGGTGAGATTTTAGAAACAGTAAGTGACTTTAACTACATGAAACGAGTTTACTATAATGATATGACACGAGCTTTAGCGAGTGTCATATTCATAATAGTAAACGAGTTTTATGAAAACAATGTGTAATGAACACGAATGCAATATTCTTTTTATCACATAAGCCTTAAAATGCCAAAGAATATGAAACAGGCTATATAGCTGACGGCTGTTTCGGCCATTCCTTACAAACAGCGCAGTAATACAACGGACGGCCCACATGGAGTGCTATAATTGGCTGACGCTTACATGAGCGCTACGATTGGCTATCGATTGCTAATTTGCATAAAATATGCACTAGTGCATTTCCGAGATTTACGGCACTCAGTTACGGCACTCCCACAAGGTAGACTTTGTGATAAAACAGAGTTTCAGCATGGTGTGAGGAAAATAATATCATCAGATGCACAGTTCGGCTTTAGATCGGGTCGGTCAAATGTAGACGTGGTGTTTATTCTTCACGCTATTGTACTGAAGACGATAGCGTCTAATAAACGTTTGTACTGCGCTTTCGTCGATTTAAAGAGGGCATTCGATAGTATAAATAGAAATTATTTGTGGTTCAAGTTGTATAAGTTGGGTCTTAACGGTAAAAATTTACGTGTTTTAAAGGATATGTACGATAAAGTCAAGACATGTATTAGAAAAGGAAATACTTATTCTGAGTTCTACGATAATTATACTGGACTCATGCAAGGGGGGATATTCTCGCCAATAATGTTTGTCTTTTTTCTTGAGGTTTTAGAGTTAAATATTCAAGATCCAGATCTTATAGGAATAAGTATAGATGATATTATGCTTGCAATATTATTTTTTGCCGATGACATTGTTGTCTTTGGTAGCTCGCCACATGACTTGCAATATAAATTAGATAAATTAAATGAATACTGCGAAACTTGGGGATTAGCAGTAAATTGCTCGAAAATTAGTAATGGTGTTTAGGAAAAGGGGTGGTTTAAATGAAAATGAAAATTGGTCGTACGGGGTGAGATTTTAGAAACAGTAAGTGACTTTAACTACATTGGGACGGTTTTCAACTGCACTGGGAGCTTTGTTTTAAATCAAGAGTTTATAGTAGGTAAAGGACTGAGATCATTGAATGCACTCATGGCCAATATTAACGGGTTGAACCTGAAATTTAGTGTTACATGTCAGTTATTTGATGCATTTGTTATTTTGAATTAAGGCTGTGAAGTATGGGGTTATACTTAATCTAAACAAATAGAACGAGTACACCCAAAAAAAATTAAGAGGTTACTACACATCGACATACAATATATATGGTGAAATGGGTCGATATCCCTTGTATATAAATCGTTAGAATTATTAAATATTGGTTGAAACTAGTTTCAACACAAAATGTAATATTATCTACTGTATACAATAATTCATTAGCCGAATATAGAAATGGTTAATCAAACTTGGGTGGGGATGGAATAAATGTGAGGTTGGGCGCCCAAAAAACGGTTTAACACCCCCCCCCCCCCCCCCATTGACTTTTGTCACTGATCGTTCAAAGGCGGTACTTCCATCCCCCATATCGTGTGTTTGTTTGTCTTTGTGTGCGTCTCCTGATGTTTTTATAATTATGTACATTTGCTGTTTCCCTGTGTTGCTATTCGTGCAGCCGTTTGTTCTGTATGTGGTGTTTCCTGCATGACTCATTTTTACCGGGTTTTCCACGGAAAACTCCGGTTATTGAAATGGTGATGTACGGCGGGCGGACGGGCGGGTGGAAAGGCGGACGGCTGCCAGTTTTGTCCGGACGATAACTCCTATATGGCTCATGACATTGGATTGAAACTTCATACATAGAAATATCATGATAAGAGGAAGTGTCATGCACAAGGTCTATAACTCTGGCTTCACTAATATTGGAGTTATGCCCCTTTGAACTTAAAAATGTGTCAGTCCATATGTGCGTCCGTCCGGTCTTGTCCGGGCTGTAACTCAGAACTCCATGGATGGATTGTAAAATCACTTAAGCATAAATGTTCCTCTAGACGGTGCGGCGTGTCGCATGAAAAAACTATGTCAATGGCTGAAAAGTCAAGGTCATACTTAGAGGTCAAAGGTCAAAATCATGTATATTGTTAACCGGATTAACAGATTTTGCTTGTCCGAAGCATATCTCATACACTACTTTGGCTAGGATCACCAAATATGGTGTGTGAGTACATCCTGGGATGACAGAGTGTCGCATACTGTTTATAGGTTTGTTTGACCTTGACCTTGAACTTGGGCTTCATTTATAAGAAAAAACTTGTCCGGAGCATAACTCCCATACGGAATCAGCTAGGATCACCAAATATGGTGTGTGAATTCATCTTGGGATGGCGGAGTGTCGCATGCTATTTTTAGGTCAATGTGACCTTGAACTTTGACCTCATTTGCAAAAACACCTTGTCCGAAGCATATCTCCTACACTACTTCAACTATGATCACCAAATGTGGTGTGTGAGTACATTTCGTGATGGCGGAGTGTCGCATACTCGTTATAGGTCAATGTGACCTTGACCTTGGGCTTTATTTACAAAAACGCTTGTCTGGAGCATACCTCCTATACGGAATCAGCTAGGATCACCAAATATGGTGTGTGAGTTCATCTTGGGTTGGCGGAGTGTCACATACTATTTTCAGGTCAATATGACAATGACATTGAACTTTGACCTCATTTGCAAGAAAAGCTTGTCCTCAGCATATCTCCTACACTACTTCAGCTATGATCACCAAATGTGGTGTGTGAGTTCATTTTGGGATTGCAGAGTGTCGCATACTATTTATAGGTCAATGTGACCTTGACCTTGGGCTTTATTTATAAAAGAAATTTCGTCCGAAGCATACCTCCTATACCGAATCAGCTAGGATCGCCAAATATGGCATGTGAGTTCGTCTTAGGATGGCAGAGTGTTGCATACTAATTTTAGGTTAATGAGACCTTGACCTCATTTACAAAAAAAGCCTGTCCGGAGCATATCTCCTACACTACTTCAGCTAAGATCACCAAATATGGTGTGTGTGAGTACATCTTAGGATGGCAGCGTGTCGCATACTATTTATAGGTCAATGTGACCTTGACCTTGGGCTTCATTTACAAAAAAAATGTCTTGAGCTTACCTCCTACACTGAATCAGCTAGGATCACCAAATGTGGTGTGTGGGTTCGTCTTGGGATCACATACTAGTTATAGGTTAATGTGACCATGACCTTGACCTTTGACTTCATTTAAAAAAAGGCTTGTCCGGAGCATATCTTCTACACTACTTCAGCTAGGATCACCAAATATGGTTTGTGTGTATATCTTGGGATAACAGAGTGTCCAATACTATTTATAGGTCAGTGTGACCATGACCTTGACCTTTGACTTCATTTACAAAAAACCTTGTCATCCCTACACCGAATCAGATAGGATCACTAAATATGGTGTGAGTTCATCTTCGGATGGTGGAATGTTGCATACTTTTCGTAGGTCATGTGGTCATGACCTTGACCTTTGACCTCAGATATAAAAAATATTGTCATTTAGGGTAACTTGAGTTCAAATTGTCTTACTATGCAATCTTTACTTTCATTTTGCAGTTGCATATTGCAGGCCTGCTTACAAAACGCATATTGTCAGTGCTTTGTTTTGGCGGCATTTGTCACGTACTGTGACACATTTCTTGTTCTTGGATTTATGCCCCTTTGAACTTAGAAATCACCAGTTAATAAATAGTGAAGGAAAACCCGGTTTAATGTCGTGCCGACAATTTTTGTTGTACTTTGGTCACAAGTATTTAAGCATTACTAGTAAATAATGGTTCTGCTGATGTTTGGATGGATCCAATAATTGTAAACCCGAAATCATTTCACAAAATATTTAAACAAAGATTAGTGGATGGTTTTATACAAGGTTGAGATGAGAATATCAATAGTAGCGGTGCACTAGCAACATACAGACATTTTAAAAGCTGTTTCGGATTTGAAGCATATTTAGATACATGGTCATATAAACTTAGATTTTATCTTGCTAAGCTGCGTCTGTCTTCACATTCATTAAAATAGAAACAGGGAGATACGGCAAAATTAGCATACCAAGAAATGAAATATTGTAGTTACTGTGAAACTCGTGATATTGAAGACGTAATTAAATCTATTGTAATTGTAATATACTGCCAAATCTGAAAGATCATTTGACCTATGTGACATATTCTATGTATATGTATTTATAACAACAATGTACATGCTTGTACAAGTTGAATAAAGATATGTTCTGTTCTTAAAATAATGCTCATTTTCTGTTTCGTTTACACAGGTTTCATTGTACATAAACGTCATATCTCTCATTATGCACATAGCGTTACTGAGAACATAATGATAGTTTGCCAAATATTAACTTGTCCCTATTTAGTTCCGTCTCACAATGCAACATCATGTTTGCAGATATTCTGTAATACACTAGTCATCAATTAAATTATGCTTGTTTTTCCTTGTTATAAACACCTAGTCAATTATTCACATTTGCCTTACAGTTGAACATATTTAAAAAAAAATGACTATTCCTCAACAGAATTGCCTTTAGAACCCTTTTAACTGTTTGATTGTTACAATTATTTCAGAAAATGAAACATAGCTACAATATAGATCCTGCTTTTACAGCTTTGTATTATTGTACTTATTTACCAACATTGTGTCATTTGTTTCAGACCCACCTCGGCCTTTATGTTCTACTATATTATCAGTTTATTCATTTCAAAGCTCACAACAAAAACACTTAAGTTTGTCTTTTCAAACTATTCCTCCTTACCTTCAATGTCATAGTAGCAAAAGACTTGACAACAAACTATACAGTCAGTTTATTTCAGCTTACTTTGCATTTATAAATCTTATTTCAATGTTTACTAGCATTTCACTCTGCAATAATTACTTTGACATTTATGAGTCATACACGATGTCAAAACTTTCGCAATTATGCCATTAGATGTGTCCAAAACTCCCTACTTCAAACAGACCGTCTGCATTTTGAAAATATTAACAAAAGACAGTTACATCCATATTAAATTCATACAGTTGACAATTTATAGCTCTATTACACACTCTTCCCAGCATTTCGTTTGCCCGCGCTCTCTGTTGCTGCCTCTGCAGCAACTTTTGTACTTGTATTATATGTTAGCGGGAAACTCGGGAAGAAAAAGGGATAATATCTACATAATTAAAACAATCTAAAACCATTTAAAAGCAGCAAGCGAGAAATTGAGCAGACGACACTTTGTATTGCAGGACATTGTTAGAAATATTTGTTTCTATTAATATACACGTCATCTTTTTTAGGATCCCAAACAAACATGTACAGTAAATCTCCTGTAAATCGAGCGTTTAAATTAGTATTAATGTCAGTCTTTAAGACATATGGTAGCTTAATGCAGGCTGAAAGTTACTCACGATGCTCACAAAGGAGTTTTCTGTATTCTGTTTTACATTAAGCAGCCGTCATAATTTAACCCTTTACTCCATAAATACGCACTACTATGCCTTTGCAAACAGAGTAGACCCAGATCAGACTGCTCCCATAGGAGTCGTCTGATCAGGGCCCGCTCTGTTGACTTATGATATAATAGAGATATGATTACAGTATAGTTTCTGCCATGATCAAAATATCCTGTGTCCATCTGCTAATATAACAACTAATTTTAATTGATATTCATGATGCCATTTTAACTCCTAAAGGAGCAAATGCTCTATTTGTCACAATTGTCTCAACAGGTGACATTTGCAGAGGCGTCAAAAGACGCCAATATGAGGGCATGTGTTATGTAGTACATAATGGCACCATAAATATTACATTGTAGTTAAAGCGGATTTTTAACATTTGCGTCATGAACAATGTAATTTGCACTATGACATAAATGGTAGGCTCATAGGCTATTTTTAGATACAACCTCTTTGAATAAACCTACCGAAAAGGAGCATTAACTAGAGAAAAGGAAAATTTTAGATTTTTTTTCGTTTGAAACCATTGTGATAAATAGAGCATTTGCTCCTGTAGGAAAGTGACTTTTACAGAGTCGTCAAAAGTCGTCAATATGAGGGAATGGGTTACCCATGCAAAAACATTAAACTATCTGTTAATAAGCAGGCGGAGCCGATCCAGATCAGACGACTTCTTCTGATCGGGGTCTTCTCTGTTTGCACTGGCGTTAAAGGGCGTTTTATATACTAACGGATTAGTATGCAGCAGACGAAATATGTAGCAGACGACATATTGTATTACATCATAAAGAGTAACTGTAATACGAGGTAGGTATCCTAACTTCACTAGAGGATATTAATATCGGTAATTTTCTCCGAGTTCCAAATTCAACTTTTAGCCTGTCGATAGAAATATGTTTGTTCAAATTTGGGTATGATGCAATTGTGACTACAGTAAACCCCTCTATAACGGCCACTAAATTACAGTAAAACCTCTCTATAAAGGCTACTAAATTACAGTAAAACCTCTCAATAACGGCCACTAAATTACAGTAAAACCCCTCTATAACGGCCACTAAATTACAGTAAAACCTCTCTATAACGGCCACTAAATTACAGTAAAACCCCTCTATAACGGCCACTAAACTACAGTAAAACCCCTCTATAACGGCCACTAAATTACATCAAGTATTTTGTTTTAAAGGCAGGTGGCTACTTAAGGAAAGATGAAAGTAAAACAGAACGCTCCTATAGGAGCGTTCTGTTTTACTTTAACCTTGATTCAAGCAGCCACCTGCCCTAAATACCAGCTAATTAACACAATTTAGTGGCCATTATAGAGAGGTTTTACTGTACCTCTAATTTGATCAAGCTTTTGAGAAACTATTGACAAAATGTCAAACAGATTTGATCATGGTGAGACGCCGAGTTGCTCGGCATCCCATTTGGATCAATATTATTTGCAGATGCGAAGTGGCAGAAGGGTTAAACATGTTTAGACCCTTACCATGCATATTCAGTATTCATGCAAGAAATATAGAAAACATGAATATTTATTAGCTGAATCCGATCAACATCATGTCAAAAGCACACGGAACAGACCCTGATCAGACGACTCCTATAGCAGCCGTCTGATCTGGGTCTACTCTGTTTGCAAATGCGTGAAAACATGTTTATATGAGTGATAGGGTTAACTAAACCCATCAAAATTTCAACTGAACTTCAACAGATGGGGAGCAATGATCTATTTTTAGCAGTTTGGTTTTCCCCCAAATAATGAAAATTCTTCTTTCCTTTTTGAATTCCATGAAGAATACACTCAGTTGTTTCGGATTTGAATTTGTATAATAACTTATTGGTTTGAGAAAAATATCTGTTGTTTCTCTATTACAATTATCTTTTGAACATTAATTGCAAATTTATGATAACTTTAACTAACAGTTTGGATCTAGATGAGACGTCGATAGATCCATTGTCTTATCAAGAATAAAACTGTTTGACACCCGTTGTATATATACATGTAAGTGTTGTTACATCTACGTAGAACATGTTTACAAGAGTTAATGCATATTGAATATTAATTAGAGTAATTGTTACAGTGTATAACAACACACGGGCATGGGTTTTTTGTCCATGACAGAAATTGCAGAATAATATCAGTAATATATCATACGCAAACAGTGCAGACCCTGATCAGACAGCTTCTGTAGGAGTCGTCTGACCTGGATCTCCTCTGTTTGCAAAGGCGTAGAAAATCATATTTATAGAGTAAATATTTAACTCAGCACACGCTAGCGGCCAAATCGTGACTAAATATGCAAACAGTTTGGATCCGGATTAAAATACGTAAATACGTAGCTGGAGACATTTTGAGCGAACCAAAAGTTGTCCAGCAGACCGAAGGCTAACTAATTACTGATTGCGAAAACGGTTGTATGACATCTGTTTCAGTACATGGAGTCATTTAGCAGATGGTCCATACCTTATCTGGATCTATATTGTTTGCGAAAATGCAAATACTGATTCATATTTGATATACTCGTTCCACGTGGGGAAGTCCCATGAAAACTTTGCTGAAGGTTTCCCAAAGAACCACACTCGGAACACCTCGGCTATTTCTATCGAAATAACTCTGACGGAATACGGCGAGTAGTTACGATTGGATAAACCAGAGTAAAGAAGTTGATTCTGAATGGATAAAATATAAGATAAAACACTTTGTGAACAACTATGACGAGACACTGTTACGCTCACAAGGTTGCGTCGACTGCCATTCATCTCGCGTGTGAATCATGAACATTGTTATTCAGTGGCATTGGAGATGAAATAAATATAGTAAGTTTCGATTTGCTTAATTCTTACAGAGCTGTAAATGTTGGTTTAATTAACCCCCTCGCTTCACTGATGTTTTTCGATTTCCTTTTAACCCTTCTCTCCATGATTACGCCTTAAAAATTAACCTTTTGCAAACAGAGTAGATTCAGATGAGACGGCTCTGTAGAAAGCGTCTGACCAGTGTCTGCTCTCTTTGTTTATGACACTATATACTGTAAAACCTAAACCGGAATTCTAGTTGAGAAGAATTTAGATAATTTTAGGCAGGTAACTAGTTAATGATTTTATGCAGGTGGCTAATTTATGCACGACTTTCATCCTGCATTAAGCTGCAACCTGTCTCCAAGACTGATATTTATACCAAATTTAACGTCTGGTTTAGAGAGGTTTACTGTATTTATGTTTCCATATAAATAGTCTCTGTCATGATGAAAAAAAGTCATTGAAATGGTTACATGTGTATGCTTCATTAATACAATTATTTAGTTGTTTTAAGAACAATCTCATGTTTTATTTTCAGACAACAAAATCAATTAATGACCATGAGTTATATTATAATTCCTATACTGTTACCTGTGTAATTGTAGAACGAATGCAGGAATAGATTGGACGATGAAGTAAAATAAACGAGGTCCTAGTTGGACTTTTGAACCGTCAACGAAACTATATGAAAGTACATGCAAGTCTATATAACATATCGTTTATATCACCTGGCCATGATTCGCCTGTTAACTGCGACCCGAGCGGCATTTGCAAACAACCTTGATCCGAGTAACTCGGTGTCTCATCAGGACCCATGCTTATAAAACGTTTAGTTGAGTCTGAGTTCGTTCTCAAGTTTTTGATTGGTCAGATTTGAGCCTCTGGCTCAAATCTGACCAATCAAAAGATTGAGAACACAAATCTGACCAATCAAAAGCTTGAGAACGAAACTCAGACTCAACTAAAAGCTTTATAAGCATGGACCCAGGATCCAAGCCATTTGACATTCGGTCAAAAGTTTCTCAAAATCTTGAGTGGAAATTGTAACAGATCAGAGTTTGATCCTATCCTTCGTAATTATAAACGTGTTTTCAAGCATTTGCAAACAGAATAGACCCAGACCAGACGGCTCATTTAGGATCTGATCAGGGTCTGCATGCTCTGTTTGCTAATGGGATTAGAATGGTCTGTTTCTTTACTTTCTAATAAGACAAAAATGCCCCACCTTCCATATTTCATTATAACTATTTTGCCCATGAATATTCAGTAGGTATTGAAATATGGAATAAATATAGAGCAGGGAATGGGTTAATAGGCATCATTTATACAGCTGGCCCCGGTGTTATAAAACCTTCTGCTTGAGTCTGAGATTATTTTTTATTTGCTTGAGTCTGAGATTATTTTTTATTTGTTTGAGTCTGAGATTATTCTCAAGCATCTCACCAGTCAAATACTTGATAATGATCTCAGACTCAGATTCAGAAATTTTATAACCTTGGTCCTGGCTAATGGTTACTATTTATGGCTTATATTAAAATAATTGAGTTGTTCATTAAGTTTCTAAAGATTATTTTCGTATGTGTATTTTTTTTTAAATTATGGTTGTCAAATATCTTAGTGTCCATTCCCTTGTCATTCTAGTCTATTGAATTCTGCCTAATTCTTCCAAAACATCAGTATTTTGGTGCTTTTATCGCCCTTGAAAATTAACCCTTCGCTTGCTGTTCACGTCAATATACCTACCTGTAAATAGTGAAGACCCAGATGAGACAGTTCCTGCAGGAGCTGTCTCATCAGGGTCTGCGTTATTTACAAGTTGATTGTGCAACCACTGCACTCCACAGCAGTGATTACACAGCAAAATACTTGTACACAGTGAAGATATATGTAAATATACAACAGAGCATGGGTAAAGAAGGAGAAATGTATTTTAAAATTCAGCAAGAGAAGGGTTAACCCTTTTCTTCATTATAACTTATGTAAGAAATAACGACTGTATGAATACGATTTTGTATTATAATAGCAAAAGAACACGGGAAAATTATAACCATGCAACAGACTGCAGAATCAGATCTATATTATTTCATTAGCAAACAGCGCAGACCCCGGTTAGACTGCTCCTGTAGGAGCTTTCATATATGGGTCTTCTCTGTTTGCAAAGAAGTTAAAATATGTATCTAAATGCACTTGATTTATCTCTTTAATTGCATTAATTCTCCAACGAAGGGAATCAAACCACCATATCAAAGAACCATATGTTTGTATCAATACCTCTCGGTATCTGTACAATAGACACAGTGGAACCCTTATAAACCGGACGTTAGCCCATTACCTCATAGGCTATTTTTAGACCCTACCTCCTTAAAATAAATCTACCGAAAAGGAGCATTAACTAGAGAAAAGGAAAAGTTTAGAATCTTGTAGTTTGAAACCATTGTGATAAATGTTGTATAGAACATTTGCTCCTATAGGAGCAAATGCTTTATTTATCACAATGGTTTCACAAAGTGACTTTTACAGAGTCGTCAAAAGTCGTCAATATGAGGGAATTGGTTAAATATGGTGTAAGTATCGGTCTTGGAGACAGGTGACAGCTTAATGCAGAATGAAAGTCATCCAGAAAACCTCTCTATAAAGTTTACCCTGCATTAACCAGCCACCTGCATAAAAGCATCTAAATTCTTTTCTGCTAGAATTAAGGTTTAGAGGTGTTTTAATGTACATGTATATTGTAAGCTTGGTCACAAAGAGATGTAATATTTTTTTGTAACGAAATACTCCCAAGATATTTAATGAGTCGACAATTTCAAGTCCAGTTTCTTGCTTAGGGTCTCGACAAATACAGTTGTATTTAAGTTGTATTTGTATCAATTTCCAACGTCCAGTGATACCAATAATAACAACAACAACAACAAAACCTCCTCGACCGCAACCACCACCACCAGCAGAACCAACACCAGCACCAACAAAAATAATAATCATTATAATAATAATAATGCAGTAAAATTTCCTCTATGAGCTTTCTGCAAGACTTTCACCCTGCATTGAACAGCCACCTGCCAAAAATAATCTAAAAGTATATTTCTTATACCATAATTCCGGTTTAGAGAGGTTTTAGTGTAGTACATGCAGTAATAATAATATTAGAAATGATTAAAGCAAGGGTGGTTCAATTTACTATACATAAATATATCTACTATATATAATGCATTTTTATTGAAATCTCTTTACATGGATTTATATCAGTTCAGCAGACTACATGTACATCATAATGTCATGATAATTCACTTGTGCATTACAGAGTCAATTCCTTACAGCATATCTAAAACAAGTGTTGCCTGGTGGAAATCAGAACTATATTTTCATGTATTTTAATAGAGGGTAAATACACTTTTTTCCCGGCAATAACATCTGCAGTGTTTTGTTTCGTTTTTGACGTCATTTCATCAGTAAATTAAATTAACTGAAAACTAGATAGGTTAGATGAATGTGTTTACTCATAGTGCTAAATCTATGTTCTGTAAGCTTTAAATATTAACATCTAGATATATTTACTTCTACAGGCTGTCCCTTGCGTATTCCACACTTACATAAATGGCGCCTTAAATTAGTCTCATTCACTGTCTAAAATTAAGCGTTCACTTCAACTAACCCTCCTGAGGAAATTAAGATTAACCCTCTCCCTCGTATAAACGCCTGTTCATGTCTTTACAAACAGGGTAGACCCAGATCAGATGACCCCTGGAGGAGACGTATGGTCAAGGTCTGCTCTGTTTACTTATGAAATTATATAGATCTGATTCTACAGTTTCTGAAAAAGCCGATAATATACCATTATAAAAAATTAAGTATTGAAAAACCATTGTATGTCATTTTGTCTTACATGAATATTCATGGGATGAAGGGTTAACCCATTACCTCATAGGCTATTTTTAGAGCCAACCTCTTTGAATAAATCTACCGAAAAGGAGCATTAACTAGAGGAAAGGAAAACTTTAGAATTTTGTAGTTTGAAACCATTGTGATTAATAGAGCATTTGCTCCTATAGGAGCAAATGCTGTATTTATCACAATGGTTTCACAAAGTGACTTTTACAGAGTCGTCAAAAGTCGTCAATATGAGGGAATGGGTTAATATGAAACAGAATGCGATGCACGTGATATATCCGGATAGAAAGATATGAGCGCGGAGTTCATTTGACGTTTTGTCTCTTCATTGTCACGCGTTTTCGTCTGCAAAATGTCTTCTGCTTCTTTAACCCTTTACTGAATGAATATTCATGTAAGAAATAAAGACATAACGACTAGTGATTAGATTAATTTTTATGATAGGACATTCGCAAAGATTTATTTTGCTTTGCTATGGCAGAAACTGTAGAATCATATCTATATTATACCATAAGCAAACGGAGCAGATCCTGATCAGACGGCTCCCACAGGAGCCGTCTGATCTGGGTCTACTCTGTTTGCAAAGGCATAGGCATTCGTCTTTATTGAGTAAAAGGTTCAAACGCCTTACATAATCATAGCATGGGACACTTTGGACCCCAGGTTATCAGATGTCTCTTCTGGATCAAAGCTATTAACATAGGTACAGTAAAACCCCTCTAATGAACAAACACGGCTGTCTTCATAAGCAGGTTGTTGCTTAATGCAGGACGAAAGTTATGCAGTTCTACATAACTTTCGTCCTGCATTAAGCTACCACCTACCTTTGCCACTGTGAATTATGCCCCTTTTTTGCTGGTCGCATAAGAGCGGTTTTACTGTACATGCCATCACGTATTCTCCTTTAGCAGCAAAAGTGGAAAGTGGAAGGTCGCGTATTTCATTATATCGTTTTCTTGTGTCAGCACACACAAAGAATGTTAAAGTATCCATTACATGAGTAGACTAAGTGTTCGTTTTAATCCTTTCGGTGTCAGCATTGTCGTTTGCTGGACACATTGTCGTCTGCTTCTTCAACTGTTTAGCGTGTGTGTTTCTTGATTTGTTCTACATAAAGATAAACATAGTGTCAGGCAGATCGTTCCTGATGAGACGGCGAGTTACTCATCCGGATCCAAACTGTTTGCATATGATATCATAGACATGTCTTTATGACACGGACGGGGATAAATTTCTCCACTGCGATCATATCTGTTGTTAAAAATGTTTTGCAGTAGAAGTCTATTTGCTAGTAGAATTCCTACTCGTTAAACGTCTTTTGCGTGAATACCTACTTTGTTTATGGTCTTTAAATCGAAACTAATAATAATGAACCACGGGGCACTCCCATCTTTCAATATGTAAGTTTTATTTCAGCCAATTTACAAACACTATTTCAAAATTTCATGTGATTCCTTTTAACTCTTTCGCTCATGCATATTTATGTGAGAAGCAATGAATGGATGAATAAATGCCATCATCTGATAATCTGAAGAAAAAAAATTACAATGGTATCCCAAACACGTGTTTTATCAAAGTAGAAGCTATAGATTCAGATTTAAATTATTCCTTAAGCAAACAGAGTAAACGCTGATCAGACAGTCCCCATAGGAGCTGTCTGATCTGAGTCTACTCGGATTGCAAATTATGAGTATAGGCCTACATATGGTTGTGCTTATAGCAAAATGTTTCTCATGGCCAGTATTTTAGCTAGTAAACTTCTACGGGTATTCCTACTCGTTAAACGTCTTTCGAGTGATTACCTATTTTGTTTATAGTATTTTAATGACGATGAATAATAATGAATTAGTGGGCACTCCCATCTTTTAATATGTGAGGTTTACTTCAAAAACTTAACAAGCACTATTTAGATATTTTGTAACGACATAGAAGGCGAATATCATTTTGTTTTTCAATGCAGGCTGTATAATGATTTGAGAACAAGTTATATTAAGAGATATTTTTAGCCAAACCCAGTACATGTATGTTCAAATGAATTGAACTACTTACTACACATAATAGAAACGAATTATATATGTTAAGTAGATATGCATCAGAAGCGTTTAAAAAAAAAGAATTAACATAATTATTGAATCTAGTAAATGTATATAAAAATATAGTAAAATAGTTTTGTTTGCTTGTAAAATTGTCAAGGTTTAACACCACATGTTAAAAATTTATTCAAGCAGATTTAGTACGAGTAAAAATGAATGTAAAATAGAACCCCGCTAATGCGACCGCCTAAAAGAGGTATAATTATAGGTGCTAGATGCAGTGGTAGCTTAATGCAGGACAGAAGTAATGCAGAAAGCTCCTCTATGAGCTTTCTGCATTACTTTTGTGCTGCATTAAGCAACCACCTGCTTATAAAGACAGCCATGTTTATTCATTAAGTGGTCGCATTAGAGGGGTTCTACTGTATGTTCATTTGATATGGATTTTTATCATTAACCCTTTCAACGCCGAATTATCAGAGTGGAAGAGCCCATCAGTACTTGGCTATAAAGTCCACTTAATAATGAAAAGCTTAACCTTAAATGACAAACAATGCAGAACCTGATCAAAGGACTCCTATTGTAACCTTCTGATCTGGGTATGTGTTGTTTGCAATTGACAGTACATGCATGCCCCGCATGCAAAGCGTTAATAAATATACCATACATACATTAAAGCAAAGCTCATCCATGAACTGTTAGTATAGGTATCTCTATAGCGTCTTGTTTATAACTTAAACTTTTATGTGCACACATTTGTGAACAGTAGAAATTGTAAAGTTTACGTGTAATAAACTATGTTATGTTATGATATTTAATTTCATTCCTTTCATTTTTTTCCGACATGAATATTCACGGCGCAGGTAATGAATGTATGCATATATGTCTGAATTACCTGAAATTATAATGACATCCCGAACAAGGTTTTCTTTTACCATAGCAGAAGCTATAGAATCAGAACTACATTATTTCATAAGCAAAACGAGCTTAACCCATTCCCTCATATTGATGACTTTTAACGACTCTGTAGAAGTCACCTTGTGAAACCATTGTGATAAAAAAGAGCATTTGCTCCTATAGGAGCAAATGCTCTATTTATCACAATGGTTTCAAACTACACAATTCTAATTTTTTACTGTTCTCTAGTTAATGCTCCTTTTCGGTAGATTTATTCAAAGAGGTTGTATCTAAAAATAGCATATGGGGTAATGGGTTAAGAAATATGAATTAGACTATTTCTTTTTATAAAAGCACATAGGCACAGGAAATGTCGGTTATGGCAGACACTGTAGAATCAGATCTATTTTATGTCATAAGCAAACAGAGCAGACGTCTGATCTGGGTCTACTCTGTTTGCAAAGGCGTAGAAAGGCGTATTTACGGAGTGAATGGTTAAGGGTGAATACACGCGTGTGGTTACCTTTTGGTTTTGATGAGACACCAAATAACTAGGTTAATAACCCCCCCCCCCCCCCCACACACACACACACACACACACACATACACACTGTTATACCCTGATCAAACATCTTCCATATATAAGAATGAATAATGTTTACTGCATATGCATAGATAAGATAACCCTTTTCTTCATATCAACGCCTTTTCGCTCATTTACAAAACAGAATAGACCCAGATGAGACGGCTTCTGATCAGGGTCTGCTCTGTTGGATTAAAAATTATAATAGAAATGTCTCTACATTTTCCTCCAATGTCACAAGTACATATACATGTACATTCAGGCGGCTGGAACGTAAATATGTAATTGTAGTACCCTATGCAAACAGTTTGGATCTAGATTAGACGCCGAGTAACTCGGCTTCTGATCCATATCCAAGCTGTTTGACACTTAGAACATGATAATTCTGTAAAAAAAATTAAATAAGCGTGAGTAAAATATGAGCAAGTGACACTAATCGCAGACGAAAATCTAGCAGACGACAGTTGTCAGTCATCCAAAAGGATACGCGGCTATAGATGATCAATTATGAATATTGTAGACACCGGTTATTGTGTCGTATCAGATATACTATCCCAATTTTTTCCTATGTTTAAACTCCATAGAACAGAAAAGATCGTTTAGAAAATCAGATATGATACAGCTGAACAGAAATAAATTGTGAAAAGTCCCTCCGATGTACTATATGTTATATACATATACATGTACTTAATACATGTAATAGTACACATGTATAGTGAATTAGACTGATTTTCAATACCCTAAGAATGTCAAACTTATGCAAATAGTGCAGAACTGAAGGAGTCAATATCTTGACTATTTGCTACTATCGTACTTTAGTCTAATTTCAAAAGCAGAAACGTCTCAAACTGACATTTTCCTCTGTCACTGTGCACATATACAAACTAGTACAGAGTGAAGATAGGGTGTCCGAGTACTAGGAAATTAACCCTTTCCTCCACGAATACGCCTTTCTACGCCTCTCTAAAAATCACCTATTGAAACCATTGTGATAAATAGAGCAATTGCTCCTATAGGAGCAAATACTCTATCACAATGGTTTCAAACTACAAAATTTTAAAATTTTCCTTTTCTCTAGTTCCTTTTCGGTAGATTTATTCAAAGTGGTTGGGTCTAAAAATAGCCTATGAGGTAATGGGTTAAGGATAGTATCAGTTCAGCATGTATAATATTTTATCATTTATAATCTTTACCTGATAAGCCTGCCTTTTCACACCTGATCACGTCTTTGTAAAAAGGGTAAACTCAGACCAGATATCTTTTGTTGTCTGATCAGAGTATGCTTCTACATGCATGCTACACATATACACAGAAGAGTCCTTGTAAACCGGACATTCAGAACAGGTTTAATACTGGACTGTAAGAAAGGTGGCAGCCTAACCAAACTTTATTATAATACTTGACTATTTTGCCTATGCATATTTATAAATCAAACAAATCAAACGACAGTTTTCCCTTGCATAGTGTTGTTATTATGACCAACCGTGCAGATCCTGATCAGAGGGTTCCTAGGGGAGTAATCTAATCTTAGTCTACAATGTGTGTAAATGACTGATGCAGTAAAACCAATCTTAACCGAAATTCTGGTAGAGAAAAAATTAGATACCTTTAGGCAGGTGGCTGTTAAATGCAGGATGAAAGTCATGCAGAAAGCTCCTCTAGGAGCTTTCTGCATGACTTTCAGTCTGCATTAAGCTGCCACCTGTCTCCAAGACAGATATTTATACCAAATTTAAGGTTCGGTTTAGAGGGGTTTTTAATGATACAGTTGTTTCCCATCTGTATATGGTTCAGACTCGTATCTATGAGGTAATGGGTTAACAGTGAAATCCATTTCATATTGAAGGTTATACTTTGAATTTTGAAGGAAAGCAACTACATACCCTGATCAGTGGAGCCTCCGTGCTAGTAATTTCCTCCGAAGTTCTTAAATATACATGTATGTTGATGCCGAGGCACTGCTGTTTAACATAAAACACGTACGTCGTACTATACTTAGCGATTGGTTTACATTTAGCAAATGCAACATAACCCTTTCCTTCATACAAACGTGCCATCATGCATTTGCAAACAGGGTAGATCCAGATTAGACGGCTCCTATAGGAACCGTCTGATCAGGATCTGCTCTGTTTGCTTATGGAATTTAAATAATAATCTTCTAAAAAATATCTACAAGCTTGATATTGATATCGGTGAAAGTCATTACTTTCGGTTTTAAACTGAAAGTAAAGACTTACAAACCGAAAGTAGTGACTTTCGCCGATATCAATATCAAGCTTGTAGAGATTTAAGAAAATATTATTTGAAGAAATTGTGAATACATGATATCCATTCATGCTATCAGACCGGGGCAATGCCTTATAGACCAGTTATATGGTGTTTCGACTTGAATTATAGCGTATTTCAATTTCGAACCTCAGAGTTAACCTGTGTCCTAGAGAGGTTGGTTGTCACGTTGGCGACACGTTGTAAATGCGTGTTAATATTCTGAGAAAAATTAGATGACTGCTCATCAAGAGTGATGATTTCGTTGATAAATGAGACACAGTTTATGGAAATCGTTGGTCAAATAAGCTTTCAAGCACGATCGAAGTAAATGAAACCATCGATTTTTGGTTGGGTCAGAAAACTATCTTTTGGTATGTTTTAGATACTTATGACATGTGATTAAAAAATAATGTATTTGTGATGGAGTTGTTGTTCTTGTTGTTGAGACATAGCATGCGAGGGGCACCTGTGCTCATAGACATATAGTAGCTTAACGCAGGACGAAAGTTAGACAGAAAGCTCCCATGAGCATTAATCAATCACCACTAATAGGTTACTATAAAGAGGTTTTACTGTATATATATGAACACACCTACTGCACATTGCTTACTGGAAATTAGGCCAATAGATTGAATGCATGCATACAGACAAGATATTGGGGAATGTGGAAACATGTACCCAGCACCTTAACCCTCTCCCTGTTCTATGTTTATTCCAAATTTCAATACCTACTAAATATTCATGCACAAAACAGTTATAATGAAATGTGGAAGGTGGAATAGTGTAGCCATTTTAGAAAGTAAAGAAACAGATCTATCAAATTCCACTAGTTTGCATATGCGTTAAAATGCGTTTACATGTAAGAAAAGGTTAAACCAAGGTCACAGAAGTTTATTATCAACATGTTGAACCAAGGTCACAGAAAATTATTATTAACATTTTAAACAAATGTCACAGAAGTTGATTATTAACATGTTAAAGCAAGGTCACGGACGTTTATTATTAACATGTTAAACCAAGGTCACAGAAGTTGATTATTAACATGTTAAATCAAGGTCACGGATGTTTATTATTAACATGTTAAACCAAGATCACAGAAATCAAGGTTACAGAAGTTATGGTTATTATTTTGAACCAATGTCACGTAAATTATGGTTATCTTTTGAAACGAAGGTCACAGAAGTGATAAGTAATATTTTAAACCAAGGTCACAGAAGTTATGGTTGTCGTGTTAAACCACTGCCACATAAGTAATGGCAATCATCTTAAACTAAGAACGTAGAGGTTATGGTTATGTTGTGAAATGTGCCAAGAATCATGACGCAGTGTTTATTTTATACCTTACGTTAATGCTCAAGGTTGACAAAATGCGATGCAACTTATCGTGTGAACTGCAATAAGCATATGGAATTATCGAACAAGTCAGCAAATTGTCACTTCAACTGCCTTACAAGATTCATAACTCCAATCGCTCTATTGGTGGTACTTTGTCTATAATAGCCCCCGACCCCATCTACTCACACACGCATGCGTTGGTGAAAGGCGTTAATTAAACATCAATGGTCAAACGTCAAGAAATATAACAGGCGTTCAAGGAATCACAGTTAACAGTAAAATCCCGAAATACATGGGCAAACAGTGTAGACCCAGATCAGAGGATTCCTTCACGGACCCTCTGATCAGGGTCTGTACTGTTCGATAAGCCAATCAATGCCAAAAGATTTCCTCAGCATACATTTCTTTTTGTAGGAATCCCTCGCATGTAAATGTTTTGTCAAGAAGTTTTATTGCTAAAGTGAACAATCTATCACGTTAATTATATAGCTATACATAGTCATGACATAAGTACATAGCTTACAGAAGAAACGTTATCGAGTTGGAAACCCAAGAATTACGCGCATAGGTAGCAATATCGAACTGACTTTGTTATGTACTTGTGACCATACTGGGACATGCTTAACTGAACTGCTTTCCATAAACCGGACGTTAAAAATTAGTATAAATATCGGTCTTGGAGACAGACGGCAGCTTGATGCAAGATGAAAGTCATGCAGAAAGCTCCTAGAGGAGCTTTCTGCATGACTTTCACCCTTCATTTAAGCAGTCACCTGTCTTAAAATATCTAAACTCTTCTCTACTAGGATTCCGGTTTAGAGAGGTTTTACTGTAGAGTAATTTTGAAGTTATACAGTAAATCGGACATATTTGTTTTTATCGGACATATTTGTTTTCTTCTAAAAATGCAGATATATCTGGAATACAAATCAGTTCAGCGGGGTTCAGTGTCATTTTACACACAGGTATATACATACATTTTATATAAAACAGCGGAGATAGACCGAAAACGAAACCGAAAATGCATAACCCTTTAAACTGCTGTAAAATTGTGATGACCGCTCAAACTTGGATATAGAATAATCTTACTTCTCCTGCTGAATTTTCAAATGGACATTCCAAAATTCAAACAGGTGAAGCTTACGGTGAATATTTAGGGATGTTGTTTAAAGAAAAGTGTAACATGATAATGGGAGCCGTCTGATCTGGGTCTACTCTGTTTGCAAATGCGTGAAAGCACGTTTACGTGGAGGAAAGGGTTAAGGACAAGCTGTTGACAGAGTGTCGTATAGTTTAGATCCAGGCGAGACACCGCGCTACTCGGCATCTCATCCAGATCCAAACTAAACAGGATACTCATTATGTTCTTAGATCATTGACGCTTTCGCTACCAATGTCGCATCTGTGATTACCTATGCAAACAGTTTGGATCCAGATGAGACGCCGAGTAACTCGGCGTCTCATCAGGATTCAAACTGTTTGTTACTGTGGCTGGTTATTAAAAATGAAAATTGTAGCAGACGACAAATGTTGCAGACAACAAAACCTGGCAGGGAAAGAGTTAAGTCCATGGACAGTTATTAAGAAACAATGAATACATCAATATTATTTAACAGTATTTTTATAATGACATTACAAACAAAGGATTTTCTATCATCGCAAAAACTGTAAATTCATGTCTGTATTATTTTATAAGCAAACAGAGCAGACCCAGATCAGACGACTCCTGTATTAGCCGTCGGATCTGGATCTGCTCTGTTTGCAAAGGCGTGGAAAAGCGTCTGTGTGAGGCAAAGGGTTGGGGAGTAAAGGATTAATCATAGTAGAATATTCCATCAGTTTTTAACTGTAGAGTCCATTTTGCATGAAAGGGTATACATTAACCCATTACATCATAGGCTATTTTTAGACCCAACCTCTTTGAATAAATCTACCAAAAAGGAGCATTTACTAGAGAAAAGGAAAAAATAGAATTGTGTAGTTTTTAAACCATTGTGATAAAAAGAGCATTTGGTCCTATAGGAGCAAATGCTCTATTTATCACAATGGTTTCACAAAGTGACTTCTGCAGAGTCGTCAAAAGTCGTCACTATGAGGGAATGGGTTAAGAGAGGATCTGGATTGACAAACAGTGCAGACCTGATCAAATTACTTCTCCAGAACCCTCTAGTCTGAGTCTACAGTTTGCAAATTACCGTACCGTATTTTCCAACTTCTCAAAGGGTTAATTCTAGGAAGTAAAATACTGTGTTTCTAATTACAAATGTATATCTATATTTATTTATGGATAATCATTTTAGTGTTAATGGTTTTTGATCAGTGATGCATTTAAAATCAGCTATAAATATCCACGGTACGCAATTGAAATCTAAAACACGACTTCTCAAACAGTTGAATTTCGAGCTACGGAGTTTAGAAATGTAGGACGATATCTCAGTTTGAACTAAGCACTGTCTCATACTGTAGACCGTACTATCTCGTAGCATTTTCCAAAAGGAGCTTATCGCATTTTGTACACATGTAATTGCTTAATGCAGAATGAAAACAATGCAGAAAACTCCCATAGGAGTTTCCTGCATTGTTTTCAGTCTGCATTAAGCTACCGGGCCTGTCTTTTGAAAACCACTATACAATGTATTCCTTAATTCATTGGTTGTTATTATATAGGGTTTAGTTGTTTTATTCATCGTTACCCTCCAAGTAAATGCTCCTTTTCGGTAGATTTATTCAATGAGGTTGGCTCTAAAATTAGCATATGGAGGAGCGTAGTCAGCTGCATTGTCATTATCTGACAGTCTATCAAAGCTGAATTGTCAAGATGACTATTGCAAAATTTAATAGGCGTAGATTAGCGTACATATTCAGGGAGTTTCAAAAGAAATGTGTAACATGACAAACAGTGCAGAATCTGATCAGTGGATTCCTCTAGAAACCCTCTCATCTGGGTCTACATCGTTTGCAAATGTCATTACAGACTTATTTCCTGAACTGAAAGGGCTCAATACCCAGAATTATACCTTTTATTTGCTGGTCTGTGTATAGAGAATTGAAATACAGCAATCCAGTTTTACAAAGAGGTATCTAGCACGAAAGAGTATCCCGCGCGTTGCTAATCGGTCCGTCTGATCTTGTTGTAAATCAAAAGGCGTGTAAAGGCGTATATATTGACTGAAGGGTTCAACGAATGTGCTGTTTCTATCTACAAATGTAATTAAAAAGATCTTATCTTTTTTCACAGATTATTTTCGGCGACTGGAGACAAACACATGACAAAAGTATAGTGGACTCATACGTGCTTTGAGATGTTACATAAAATGAATAGCTGCAAGGACATCGGTACATCGGCAATCCATCAAAGACAGCTTACAAAAACAATACAAAACTGAATGAAAGACCTTACACATCAAGATCACAAAAACTACACATGAACATTCTGTCAGGAAACTTTCCATTACATACGTCATTGACGTAGTTATCATTTTAAAATCTATCAAATTTCCAAGGGCTGTGTACAAAAGAGCAGAGAATGAGCTTGTCTAAACCAGTTCCGAGAGGAGTAGTGAAACCAAATTACCGCGCGGTGATGGGTTGCTATATAGAAGTAGTAGGTGAGAGCGAGCAGCTATACGGGGTCACTTGCGAGCATGTCACCAAGTCTGCAGTGGATGCTTTACTCTATATACAAAATACGTGTAAGGAAATTATGAAATTCGGCGAAGTTCTTGATAGGCAAAGTCCCGAAGAAACCATCGATTCTAACGCAGAAATAATCAATTATACCAGTCTACAGCCTCCCGATATCGACATATTTAAAATAACATCTGCAATAACGAAACTATGTAAACCTGTTTATAGAAACGCTTCTGGCAAAGTTGTATCATGTCGTTTGTTCAGAGGCAATATTGAAGACTTGTATGGGAAAACGGTATTCCAATGCAGCATAGATGCCGCGCAGAAATCTGACCAAGCAACTTTCCGTTCCGTTTTGGGTGAAGTATCTTCTTTCGAAAATCATCAGCGGTTTGCTGAATTAATAGACTTGTCAGCAAAGTTCATTGTTCGCGGAAAATGTGAGAAGTTTGCGACCAGGGGTGATAGTGGAAGAATAGTAGCAGTTGAGACTGGGGAGGACACGATTGAGGTAATTGGAATCATTTTAGCAGGGGATTATACAGGAAAAGAAACCGGAAGCGACGACTCTGTGTGCATCTGCCTCTTACTAGAGAAAGGCCTGGAATATCTAAGTAAAGAGTATGGAAAGAAATTTACCTTAAGCGTTTCTGAAGATAGTACAGAAGTAGAGGCCACGATAGAACCAGGGTGCATGATTCTCTACTACAATCCCACAAACAAAGTCCCGGATATTGATTTAGTGAAACAGCTCACCATGCTGATAGACTGTCTTGATTTAAAAGTCACCGGAACAACGCCTTTGGAGACGATTGCAATATTTGAGACAGACTTAAACAGGAAGGTTTATCAGAGAGAAGACTTGGCGTGGAAAAGCATGCAATATCCAACTGCAGACCAGACTTGCATTCACCAAGCTCTTCTCGCCTGTGAGTACGTCTACAGCGGGAAACTGCATCAAGCTGAGAAGTGCCTGAAGAAAGCCTACTCGATGATTCGAACAAGCTGCTTCCGTTTGCGATTGCTGTGCAGGGTTTACACTTACAGTGCATGGTTAATGCTGGAAACAAACAATATAGAACAAGCAGGACAAATTCTTGAAAGTGGCATACCGTTTATGGAAGGCAACAAATCTAAAAGTTCCTTTCCCAACGATTGTTTGGGATACCAGTATTATGACTACTCAAGGTATCTCCAGAAAGTTCCCGGAGCCGAAAATAATGAAAAAGCCAAAGTCAGAGCCTTGCAGGCAATCAGGGTGTTTGAGGATGATCACAGAAACAATGCAGGCTCAACTGAAACGTTGGCACTAGCTTATGCTAATTATGCTCACCTGCTACTTGGCTTTGATGAACACTTCGAAAACGTCAACAGCGAAATTGAAGATTATCATGTAAATGCAGCAAAAGAGTTTCTCGATAAAGCTGAAGACATCAAGGGCAATAACAACTCTGTTGAAGAAATATATATATTGAACGCATGGGGAGAGTACCATTTTCGCAAGGAGGAATATGGAACGGCAATGGGATGCTTTGAGAAAGGCATGAATATGGCGGAGTCGATGAAACTAACAAAGGAAAAAGGACTCTGTAGCAAAAGACTAAATGCAGTCAGAGCTTTTAATTAACGTTTAGCCTGTCAAGCAAATTATGTTTTACAGAATGTTTCACCTGCTACATTTCCAAAATGTGAGCTATAATCAATTTGTCTACCATAATGCAATCAGAGTGTCAAACATTCTTAAAGGAGGTCATAGTGTTGGTAATCCAATTTGAATAGACACATATTTCACTAAAACACAAATAAATGAATTTTCGCGTACTTATTGTTAACGGTTTCGACCACTTCCTTCTGTGGTACCAGGCTTAAGGAACACGCCAAGGACGTAGAACAGCACAACAAAAGGGCATTCACGAGATCAAACAGAAAGCAGTCTGGAACTGAAATGAACAAAATTGCTATAACAGACTATGTTAACCAACACAATCATGAGACTGGGAGAGGGTATCAGTATTGGAAAGAGAAGGAGATTACAAGATCAGGACGATCAAGGTAGCGATTCAAATACGAATCAACAAGCAGGTCATGAACAGAGACGAGGGAGTCCACCAACCCTCCCGAGTTTACGACCCAACTTTAGCCAAAAATCACCGGGATCGTCGACCGTGACCTTACCACAGTTAGGCAGTTCTGGGGATGACCACAGAAGGAAGTGGTCGAAACCGTCAACAAAATGTACATGAAAAATCATTTATTTGTATTGTGGTAGAAGACAATGTTTCTATTCAAAAAGGGTGTCAAACAGTTTGGATCCTGATGAGACTCGGTTACTCGGCGTCTCACCTGGATCCATACTGTTTGCATATGCATTAACTCATCCGCCCTTAGCAGGCTAAAGGTTAATTTCTTATGTCACAGTAAAAACTCCTTTAAAGTGACCACCTTATGAATACAGAAAATTCATAGGTGTATTTTAAAGCAGGTGTTTGTGTAATGTAAAGCATGGCGAAAGTAATACAGAACGCCCCCGCATGAGTATTCTGTGTCACTTTCGTGCTGCCTTTAAGACGGAGAATTAGACCCATTTTTGTGGTTTTGCAGTGTCTAACTTGACGTTCGATCTCATTTAGGCGCATTTTTATCACGGTCTCCAATGTTTGGTTATGAAATAATAATATGTTTATACAATGTTTCTGCAGCTTTTGCTATTTCTAAGCATGTCTGTGTCCATATGCCATTATAAAAGATACATGTAATATTAATGTCAGATTAATATTCATGATGTCATTGTTTCTTAAATGAATGGTCATGGAGGTAAATAAAGGGATAAGCTGCACGTAGTAGCCGAACAGCGTTAACATCGCGGTTATTTGGTGGGCTATAGCTGGTTTTCAGTTAAACACGATAAATAATGAAATATTTAACCCTTTACTCCATAAATACACCTTTCTAGGACTTGGCAAAAAAGTAGACCCAGATCAGACGGCTCCCATAGGAGCCATCTGTTCAGGGTTCTTCTCTGTTTGTTTATGTTGTAATGCAGATGTGATTCTACAGTTTCTGCCATGGCCAAAACATCCTGTCTCTATGCGCTTTTTGAACAACTAATTTCACTAATATTCGTTATGTAATTATTGTTTTAAAATGAATACTGATGGAGTAAAGGGCTAAAGTTAGTGAACACGTTAAGTATATCTTTGTAATGTGCATATACCAAATTTGGCATGGCATATTGGTTAGTTACGACTGTCTGATCTGGTGCTACTCTGTTTGCAAATCCATTAATCGGCGTACAGGTCTATGGAGTAAAGGGCTCAACTGCAAGCTACAAGTAGCTACCATAGTGTCTGCTCCTGTATTATGTTAGTTCCTCTGAAAAAGGATCGATCATGAATTACATATTTACATCTGTATGCAGTGGATGGGCATATTTTTGTCGCATATACTGCTATAATTTACTCAATTACTGGTTGATATTCGTTGATTGGTGTAGTCATGTTTTCGTTTGTTGTGTTAGCATGTGTTTGTGTGCATGCGTGTGTAAGTGTGTGCGTACGTGCGCATGCCTCTCCCTGATACATGTATATTATGTGTACTATTGTACCTTTTGAAATGTTGATATTAACCCTTTCGCTGCCAATGCCGGATCTGTGATTACCTATGCAAACAGTTTGGATCCAGATGAGACGCCGAGTAACTCGGCGTCTTATCAGGATCCAAAATGTTTGTTACTGTTACTATGTTTTTGAAACAAAAATGAAAATAATCAAAAGAATGAACATTTGTAGCAGACGACAAAGTTAGCAGACGACAGAGTTTGGCAGCGAAAGGGTTAATAAGTACAACAGGGTACTTTAACTTGCTCAGCAAAAACTTAACTTGCTCAGCAAATACTATCTACATGTTTTATCAATTCTCAAGAAAAAACAAGAGTACCGCATACGGTACATAATACGCCCACTTGCAAACTTTCTCTGATTCAACATGCCTTATACATGTAAGTGTTGAAATTTTCTAATCTGTGCTTCAGATCTTGATTTCCATATTAAGGTGATACTATTTTTAAAAAAATGAAGTGAATATCTTATTAAATAAAAAAGTTACAGCTAATCCTCATTTTTGCAGATTTTTGTAAAGTGCAACGGCCATAACTCTGTAAAGACAAACTGAATGAACCTCAAAATAAACTCAGCTTCAAATTTTGTTGCTTAAAACATTTGTGTTAAGTTTCATTTATATCATTTTAATAGTTTTCCCAGAAAACAACAGACAAACTAAAAGTTTACCGACTAACAAAGCAACGAACACACGAAGTTCAAGGACCATAACTTTAGAATAAAATGACATATTTAAACCCCCGCAATATATGTGAAAATTCACATTAAGGTTTAACCATATAAAAAAATTGAAGTAAATATCATTTCAAATGAAAAAGTTATGGACATCCTCATATTTGCATAGATTTGCATTATTTTTTTAAGTGCAAGGGCCATAACTCCGAAACAACAAATCAAATGATCCTCAGAATCGACTTAGCTTCAGGTCTTGATGCATTAAACATGTGTATGAAGTTTCATTAATATCTGTCAAACAGTTTTGCCAGAAAACAGCGGACAAACTATTTGCATATATTTGGATTTTTTTAAGTAAAAGGGCAATAACTCCGAAACGACAAGTCAAATAAACCTCAAAATCGACTCAGCATCAGATTTGATGCATTAAACATTTTTGTGAAGTTTCATTAATATCTCTCAAATAGTTTTCCCAGAAAACAGCGGACAAACTATTTGCATTATTTTTAAGGACAAGGGCCATAACTCTGAAACGAAAAATCAAATGATCCTCAGAATCTATTCAGTTTCAGATCTTGATGCATTAAACATTTGTGTGAAGTTTCATTAATATCTGTCAAATAGTTTTCCCCAGAAAACAGCGGACAAACTATTTGCATGTATTTGCATTATGTTTTAAGTAAAAGGGCCATAACTCCGGAACGACAAATCAAATGAACCTCAGAATCAACTCAGCTTCAAATCCTGATTCATTAAACATTTGAATTAAGTTTCTGTGTGAAGTTTCATCAATATCTCTCAAATAGTTTTCCCAGAAAACAGCGGACAAACTATTTGCATATTTTTAAGGACAAGGGCCATAACTCTGAAATGAAAAATCAAATGAACCTCAGAATCAACTCAGCTTCAGATCTTGATGCATTAAACATTTGTGTGGAGTTTCATTAATACCTGTCAAATAGGTTTCCCAGAAAACAGCGGACAAACTATTTGCATGTACTTGCATTATTTTTTAAGTAAAAGGGCCATAACTCCGAAACGACAAATCAAATGAACCTCAGAATCGACTCAGCTTCAGATCTTGATGCATTAAACATTTGTGTTAAGTTTCATTAATATCTCTCAAAGAGTTTTCCCAGAAAACAGCGGACAAACTATTTGCATATTTTTTAAGGACAAGGGCCATCACTCTGAAATGAAAAATCAAATGAACCTCAGAATCAACTCAGCTTCAGATCTTGATGCATTTAACATTTGTGTGAAGTTTCATTAATATCTGTCAAATAGTTTTCCCAGAAAACAGCGGACAAACAAAATGTTGACGGGCGAACGGACGGATGGACAGGGCCACGACAATATACGACCACCTTTATTAGGTGGGCGTATAACAACAAAGCGGCAAATGCTTAAAAAATAATGCAAATACATGCAAATAGTTTGTCCGCTGTTTTCTGGGAAAACTATTTGACAGGTATGGGCGGATAGGTGTATAAATTTGCAAACAGTTTGGATCCAGATGAGACGCCGAGTAACTCGGCGTCTCATCAGGATCTAAAACTGTTTGTCATTTTGCATTTTGACACTCTGGTTGCATTTTAGTAGACAAATTGATTATAGCTTGAATTTTGAAAAATGTAGTACGTGAAAAACATTTGCTCAGCAGGCTAAAGGTTAATGCAGGATAAGAGTTCTAGAGGTACTTTCTACATGACTTTCATCCTGCATTAAGCTGCCACCTATCTACTCATTACTTTTCCAAACAATGTAGACCCAGCTCAGAAGACTCTTATAGGAACCATCTGACCAGTGTGCAATGTTTGCTTATTTAAAACAGTATCTGTAAAAATACCCCAATTCCATGTACACTGGTCCATGTTTTGGTGACAAAAATATCTACAACATAAAAACCTGCAAGAGTTACTTAGTGTTGAAAGGGTTAAACGCAAACAGTGTTTGCCAATACACACACATTAAAACGCTGCTCAGGGCTTCATGCATTAAGACTTTGGTTATCGTGGTGTTTTTCATTGCTGAACTTTTCCAATAAATGTTTTACACAAAATGCAACTACATTGTACTTATTTCATTCCTCTACTCACAGTTCAGGATAAGCATGCCTTACCAAATTATTCTTCAAATAACTCACTAACTTATCCAACAGTTTCTATGGTGTAACCAATTGAACAGACCTTTATACAAGTTATCGCATCATAACAAGGGTTTGGTGCAAAACTGTTGTAACATTTTCACTTTAGTGAAGATGCTATAGAAGATAGGCACCTAACCCTCAACAGAAATTCTTGAAGAAAAAAAAGAACTTTGTAACACCAATACATAACCGTCTTTGCTAAAAGCCCCTTGCTAACAGCACTTTCAGTGCTTTGATTTGATACTGGCATAGTCCTAGGTTGTTGGACTGATGATTTGATAAAACGAATATATATAAACAACAAGATGTGTTTGTGAAATACTATGCCCCAAAATTGACCTTTGGGCGAATGATATTGACCTTAATAATGAAAAAGTAGTAAAGTCAAGCAGGAAAAGCCACACACAAAACGCCACCATCACCAAAACACCTACAGAAAGCAATGCTATAGCAATTTATACTCATACACGCACATACAGTAGAAAATCACATACAAGACGCAATCACCACCAACACAGCGATAGACAACACACACACAACAAACACACGAGAAGAACACAGAAAACACGAACAAATACACAAGCACCAGAGACAAACATGAACAAAACACAAGCACAAGGACACAAGACAAACAAAAGTATGGGTGACAAAGAGAGAACCGTCATGGCACGGTCAGTAGCAAAATCACCACTGGGGGTTTAAACCGGTTTACGGACGTCCTAACCTCACATTTATCTCAGTCACCCTAGCTAAACAAACATTGTAAATAAAGGTATCCCCGCCGGACTTCCCCACAACATAGAAGACAGTAATCACAGTACAAAATGTAAAACATAGCATAACAACTGTGAAAGTCCGTCAAATATGTACCCAATGACTTTGCTGAAGACAGAGCAACTGCAGAGAAGTCGTTAAGGGCACGACAGAGAAAATGTAATACATGAGTCTGGTAAGCTCATCCCATTTCTGGGTTTAAGAGTATACCATCATAGAGTACTACCCTCGGCCTGTCATCGTGCAAGCAAAGAGGAAAACGTAGCGACCGACTGTAAAATCCCCTCTAAAATTAAATGTTCGCCTCCATAAGTTGCACATGCATGCCAAGTTGAAGTACACATATGCGATCGCTACAAAATTATCGCCAACGTTAAAGTTTGGAACAAACCAACCTACAGACAGACAGAGCATAAACACTATGTCCCCCTGGGCATAAAAAGGAGACCCCAAAAAAGTTCTAAAATCATTGACCAGTTGCATTACTTCGCTATATAAATTATTTATAAGCATATTGAATAACAGACTGAACAAATTCGCGGAAAAAACATAATGTTATACAAGTCGGATTCAGAAACACCATTCAACAGCAGATAATATTTCTATATTCCAAAGTTTGATTGATGCTTTACAAACAGATAAGAAAAAACCTGTATTGTTGTTTTATTGATTTCAAACAAGGATCCCATCCAGTTTGGCGATTAAGTCTATGGTATAAACTAACAACAGACAATATAAATGGGAAATGTTTTAAAGTCATACATAATATCTTCATCAGTATAAAATCTAGAATTACAACAACAGAAGGCATTTCACCGCCATTCGTAAATTCTGAAAGTGGATGAGCTTAAAATGCGTGAGGCAAGGGGACGATTTGTTACATTTCCTCTTCTCTATCTTTCTTAATGATTTAAACACTTTCTTGAAAAACAACAATACAAACGGAATCTTAAAAGACACAGTAATCGAAGAGACAAGCGTCTTTGTAAAAGTGTGTATGCTCCTTTAAGCAGACGATACTGTGATATTTAGTGATGACCCAAATGATGTGCAGAACATTCTCAATTATTTTAAGAATATTGTATAAGATGTGAATTGAAACTAAATGTTGCTAAAAAGCTAATGGTTATTTCTATAGGAAATTTGAAAAAAAAACCCAAACCATTTCGTCTTTGAACAAATAGATGAATACGTGTATTATCTTGACCTTCGCAGTTCCTTTCTTAACCCTTCTCTTGCTGAATTTTAAAATACATTTCTCCTTCTTAACCCATGCCCTGTTGTATAATTACATACATCTTCACTGTGTACAAGTATATCGCTGTGCAATCACTGCTGCGGAGTGCATTGGTTGCACAATTAACTTGTAAATAGTGCAGACCCTGATGAGACAGCTCCTGCAGGAGCTGTCTCATCTGGGTCTTCACTATTTACAGGTAGGTATATTGACGTGAATAGCAAGCGAAGGGTTAAAACCAAAAACTACGTTGCCGAACAAACCAACAAGGCGTTATTCTCATTCGCACTAGTCAGAAACTCTAAATGATATATATCGAGGTTCCCTCCCATTTGATCTATTTATAGAGTTATTTGAAAAACAAAAACACTATAAAGCCACTTCTAATGTATGGTAGAGAAATCTGGAAATATGGAAACGTTGATACATTAATAAATACAGCTTGAATACTGTAGATACATTGTATATACATGTATTTAATTTAAAGAAATCAACACCATCCAACATTTGTCAATCGATATCAAGAAAATGGATATCGTACTGGTCGTCGCTTATTTAAAACATAAATGACAACATTACTACAAAACTAGCATCGCGACTGAACATCTTGACTTAGGAACAGTCAAAACTCGTTGAAATCACAATGGTTGGAAAATCTAAAATTACCATTATGTATTACGGGATACTCTGGCATTTTGTACTGCCAAAGTTTCATATGCCTCAAATGGGTGGTTAAATCCTCGCTTCAAAAGCTAACGGACATCATTATCCAATCCTGGCACTCCCAACTTAACAAAACTTCAAACGACACCAAGCTACAAAGCAAAGCCTATAAACGTATTTCACCGTCATCTCTACCCGGCTACATGTATCTATAGATCACAGATGCCAGGCGCGTGACATATTTCTTTCGTGTAGTATCTAATACTATGTATACATAGTATTATACTATACAAAACTGTCACGCGCCTGACACCTGTGGTATAGATGTACATGTATTATAAACATATCAAAATAGCATTCAGAGATGCACATTATATAAACAGTTATCAGCATACCATCGCCCAAATCTCTTTCGCCACAAGAAATCACTAACTTCCCATAGAATCTGGTAGATGACAAAACATATCAGCAAATGAACGAAAATGCCCATATTGCATGGGTGTAGGTAATGGATTCCACTATACATTTATTTGTCCAACATTTTATGATGAACGCAAAAACTATTGTTTGCAAAAGTGTAGAAAGGCACCTGGGTCTTCTCGAAAATTTAACAAGATGTGTCTTGTGAAACACTGTTCCCCCCGATTATCGCCAATATAAATTTTATATATATACCTTGATATATGACCTTGGCCTTGACCTGAATAAGTCACCGCTAAAATGTTTGCCTCTATAAGTTGCACATGAATGCCAAGTTTGAAGTATGTATATGCAATGGCTACGGCTACATAATTATAATCAACTTTAAAGTTAACCAACGGACAGGTAAAAACAATACCCCCTTTGATCGGAAAGGGGCGGGGCATAAAAAGGATCCAGTATCATTTTGAATGGTTTTCTGAACATCTGGAAAGAAGCAACGGGTTAACATTAGAACAAGCTAAGGGGTAACACAAGCTAATGTCCCAGGGCCTCTTCTATCCATTGATTATATAAACGACACTGTCAGTCTCCGACATTCAGTGTAATATTCTGATATATGCTCCTCTTCGTATATGATAAAACTCGTTTATATACACTTGAACACTCAACTCTGACATTAAAATGGTCAACGAATGGAAAAAATATATATTACCACCCAGAGCGTTGTCTAATCTCATACAAAACAAAATTATACATTATCCCGCTCTATCAATTTTGAATCAGGACATTTTTAGGTTCACTTCCGCCGACATTTAGGGCTTCTTTCATCTACCGACGGAAACTGACAATCACGCGCCGGTGTAATGAGGAAAAGTGACCCCCGTGGTAGATCGACCGGGGTCGATTTATTATATAGTACTATGACCCCCGGCCATATTACTATAAAGTATAGTCACGAAGTAAATACAGATCTGTATTTACTTCGTGGTATAGTGACTCCCTTGTTATAGTATAATGACCCCCACCCCCTTATAGTATTGTGATCCACTCGTTTTATCGTAGTAGGTCGACCACGATGTCCATACATTTTATTGAACCATAACCCCGGTCATTTTACTATAAAATATAGTTACTCCTTTGCAAAAATACCTCCACAAGGGGGGGGGGGGGGTCGATATACTATATAGTACTATGACCCCCCCCCCCCTTGTCATTTCACTATAAAATATAGTGACTCCCTTGCAAAAATACATCCATGATGGGGTCGATATATTATATAGTACCATGACCCCCATGCCACTTTACTATAAAATATAGTGACTCCCTTGCAATAATACATCCATCAGTGTGTGGGTCGACATATTATACAATACTATGACTACAATGCCATTTCACTATAAAATATAGTGATTCCCTTGCAAAAATACACCCATCAGGGGGTCGATATATTATATAGTACTATGACCCCCGTGTCATTTTACTATAACATATAGTGACGCCCTTGTAAAAATACATCCACTTGGGGGTCGGTATATTATATAGTACTATGACCCCCATGCCATTTTACTAAAAATATAGTGACTCCCTTGCCAAAATACATCCATCGGGGGGGGGGGGGATTGGATATAGTACATAGTACTATGACCCCCTTGTCATTTTACTATAAAATATAGTGATTCCCTTGCCAAAATACATCCACCTGGGGTCGATATATTATACAGTAGTATGACCCCTATGCAATTTTACTATAACATATACCGACTCCCTTGCCAAAATTTATCCACGATGGGAATCGATATATTATATAGTACTATGATCCCGTGCCATTTTACTATAAAATATAGCGACTCCCTTGACAAAATACATCCACGGGGGTTCGATATATTATATAGTACTATGACCCCAGGCCATTTTACGAGAAAATATAGTGAATCCCTTGCCTAAATACCTCCACCAGGGGTCGATATATTATATAGTACTATGACCCCCTGTCATTTCATTATAAAATTTAGTGATTCCCTTGCATAAATAAATCCACGATGGGGGATATATTATATAGTACTATACCACTTTACCATAAAATATAGTGACTCCCTTGCAAAAATACATCCACCACGGGGTCGATAAATCATAAAGTACTATGACCCCCATGTCATTTTACTATAAAATATAGTGACTCCCTTACAAAAATACATCCATCACGGTGGTCGGTATATCATATAGAACTATGACCCCGGTCATTTTACTATAATGTATAAGGTATATTTTATAGTAAAATGGCCTGGGGGTCATTATGCTATATAATATATTGACCCCGGTGGATGTATTTTGGCAAGGGAGTCACTGTATTTTATAGTAAAATGGCATGGGTGTCATAGTACTATATAATATATCGATCCCAATGATGAATGTATTTTGGCAAGGGAGTCACCATATTTTCTAGTAAAATAGCATGGTGTCGTCGTACTATATAATATATCGATCTCCCCCATCATGGATGCATTTTGTCAAGAGAGTCACGTTATTTCATAGTAAAATGACCGGGGTCATAGTACTATATGATATATCGACCACCGTGGTGGATGTATTTTTGTAAAGGTCTAAAGGAGTCACTACATTTTAAAGTAAATAGGCATGGGGGTCATAGTACTATATAATATATCGACCCCCATATCGTGGATGTATTTTTGCAAGGGAGTCATTATATTTTATAGTGAAATGACATGGGGGTCATAGTACTATATAATATATTGACCCCGGTGGATGTATTTTGGCAAGGAAGCCACTGTATCTTATAGTAAAATGACATGGGGGTCATAGTACTATGTAATATATCGAATATCGAACCCCATCGTGGATGTATTTTGGCAAGGGAGTCACTATATTTTATAGTGAAATGACATGGGGGTCATAGTACTATATAATATATTGACTCACCCGTGGTGGATGTTATTTGGCCATGGAGTCACTATATTTTATAGTTAAATGGCATGGAGTCATAGCACTATATAATATATCGACCCCACTATCGTGAATGTATTTTTGAAAACTAGGGAGTAACTACAAATGTGTATTTTATAGTGAAATGGCATGGGGTCATAGTACTATATAATATATCGACCCCCTTGGTGGATGTATTTTGGTGAGGGAGTCACTGTATTTTATTTAAAGAATCTAGCCTAAACGAGTTATGGATGCCGCAAATTTTGTCATTAATTATCGCATATTCAAACTATTCATGGACAATAACTCAAAAACTACCAGAGGAGAACTGAAAATATGGAGGTACACAACAACTTATACTGGGCAACATCCCTGTGAAATTTCAAGATTCGAACCTTAAAGTAACCTGTTCACGTTTGACCCACCAAAAATGAACGAAATACAGAAGTTTTGAGTTACGCGTGCCGCAACATCTGTGACAGACAGACAGACAGACAGACAGACGGAAGGACAACTCTGGCAAAAACAATATGTCCCATATATATTTGAAGGAGACATTTATAATGATAACTAAGTAGGAATTACTTCACTTTTATGCACACTTTTTAGGGACAGGTTGTTATCTCGTACGTGAGGTCGATTTCTTATATGTAAGGGGAGTCATTTTGTTATATGAGGGGTCAGACTTTTATATGTAAGGGGGTCATAGTACTATATAGTAAATCGACCCTAGGTCGATCTACTACGAGGGTCACTTTTTTATATGAGGGGTCAGAATTTTATATGTATGGGGGGGTCATAGTACTACGACTCCCCCGGTTATAGTACTATGACGGGGGTCATGCAGGGCCGTACCCAGGATATTTTTGCTGGGGGCGAGTTGGGGTCGGCACGGGAGGAGTGTCCCCTCCCGGTAGTCGAATTTTTGTTTGTATGCCGCATTGAATGGTGCAATTTCCTGCTATCTGAATCACTCTATCAAGATATAATTTTATGTTATAATATATAGGAAATCGGCTCCTTTTACACCTGTATTTCAGTGTATAGACTTAAAGCATGATGAATGATCACCAATGTTTCAATGCAGGGACTTCATACAAATTATACTAACACCAAAATTTGTGATCAAGGCTAAAGTTTTTTGCCATTGACAGACAGGCAGACACATATATATGAACAGGATTATTTTTTTTGCCATTGACGGACAGACAGGCATTTGATTATGCATAAAGTTTTTTGCCATGGACAGACTCGGCATTATTCATCTCAGAACTAGCATCCGCTTATGTCTTTATTCTGAATGTGAAAACAACCCTGATCAAAACTACAAACATCAAATGTTACAGTTTACCAAGAGGGTCATGATATGGCCCTTATTCGCTCACCTGGTTATAACAGATTTATGTATACAATGAAAAAGACATTCCATTTTATCTTATTTTACAATAATACTTTGGCTGATTTTATAGCCCTTATTCGGGTATATTCCCAATAGCAAAATGTGTCTTTTGCACCCATTTTTTAGGAAAATTCCCAATCTCAAGTTACAAAACAAATCCATGAAAAAACCGTTAAGAAACCTTGATTTATTCAGTACAATAGGCCTGGGGACGAAGATCATTTTTACTTTTTTTATCATTCGAAATGTTCAGTTATCTTTTTATTACTATAGTTACTCATCAATTTCAGTAAAACGCTTATCGGTCGAAGTGCATACTGCTTTTTGTAGCTATGCTATAGCGTCTTGATACGTCATTCCCATCGTCTTAATTTTGCGACAATGTTTCCTCGCTTAATTAATATACGTGCCACATGTGGTATTTGTGGAAACACAGCAATTTGCATTTTGACATGACTGGTTCCTGAACAATTTATTTGCTAAACTCCAGTATAGCGAAAACTGGAACCAACTCGTGATTGAGTAATTTGGGTGTTCTCCGCGGGGGGGGGGGGGGTTACCCCCCTGATTGGTCCATACCAAAATAGGCCAAGCGTGGATCATAGCATGACAGCATGCTAAAGGTTGTCTGTCTGTATAGAGAACTAAAAGATAATCTCCCCGAGGTAGGAAAATATCGGTCACTAAAAAATTGCCTTGGTCAAATTCTAGCTGAAAACTAAAAAGGGGCCCATTAACAAAAATGGTATCTTGGCAGCCAGCGGGGGGGGGGGGGGGGGCGAGCCCCCCACCTGGGTACGGGCCTGCCATGGTACATGCACTATATAGTAAATTGACCCCGGTCGATCTACTACGGGGGTCACTTTTCCTCATTACTCCGGCGTTAAATAAAACTTATCTTATGTATCAGTATATTTCTGTGCGGCCTTAATTACACCCCAATCCCTGATTTTTATTACATTTGTGGCGGTTTTTTTTCTTCATTTTTTTCAAAGGCTCAAAGAAATTATTTTAGACTACCGTTTCATTCATTAAATACACCATTACTTGCTTCATTCATTGACGGGTTCATTTATTGACTCATTTGTTACGGGTGTAGGGTTTAGGCCACAGGAGTTCGGCTCATGAAATATCTCTAAAATAAGTTAAAATGTACCTAAATTGGCGTTTTGTAACATTTGGAGCCGAAAAATAAAGTTTGGGCGTTTTGAGACAAAGCTGAAATTTCGTATATTCTATATTAGGGACTCCCTGGTCCCTCTCTGATATAAAAAAAAACACCTTGTCATCACAAATATGAACATTTTAAAAAAAATCAATTATTATTTTCACATTTTATAATAAAGACTAGTCAATGCTAATATATTATGTATAGTGGCCGAAACGACCAGGGGAGCGAAACGACCAGGTACAAAACGTCATGGGAGTGAAGTGTCAAGTGCGCGAACTGGTTAGTGGGCGAAACGTCTGGACACCAGTCACATGATACGAGGGAGATCACGTGATATGTCAAAATGGCCGATGTAAATAGTGTTTCAACTTCCCGATGAATGTTTTATGTAGATCGTAGCCGAAGTGGTCAGCAATAGCCTATAATGATCTAGCCAGTACTTCGGAGACAACTGAGAAATTATAAAAGCAAGTGTTTATATCGTCGTGCATCGCTATTTTTGTCTGTATGTATCTGTATCTCTATGTATACGTCGTAGAATCCTATAAGGCTTTTACACGACGGGCTTTTACACCACTTGTCACCGAGAAACACCAGAGACATGTATCATTATAAGATTGGCAATTTGCAGTAAATGATTAATCATAGAGCACATCGCGTATTTTTCGTTCAGTGAATGTACATGTCTCTTGAAACACAAAGCTACCATTTAGGTTGTGAATAAAAGCTGTATGATAGAGCTTATGTTATTTGTTGTATATCCGACTCTATTTAAATGAGATTGACTTGACTTGACCTGTGAAGAGCAAAGGTGCCCGACGCATGCTGGGACACACTATAAGCTGTAAATCTAAACACTAGACTACTTGTACTACAATAGAACCTGCCATGGCAACCATATTATAAATAGACGTGATGGTATATAAAAGCAGGTGGTATAGCTTTTTGCAGGGTGAAAGTGATGCAGAAGTCTCGCTACCCTGATGCAGAAGTCTCCTTGGGAGGTGGTTTCCGCACAACTTTCAGCGATTTAAGGATGCTGCGCTACACAGCGTTTCGCTACCCTGACCATTTCACTACCCTAGCTGTCTGCTGACCATTTCGCTACTGTCATTTCACATCCCTACGGAAAGTCATTTCGAGGGCTTGGTGCAAAACTATTCTAACTCCTTCACTTTGTGAAGGAGTTAGAATAGTTTTGCACCAAGCCCTCGATTTCGCTACCCTGCTTCCAATTGCATATTTGCATATGAATATTCACAGATTTCATTGATTTGGACGATAATAGTTTAAGTTAACAGATGAAAAAAGTCTGAGAAGGGAGTAACGTGAGTAACACAAGTAAGACCTGTCAAACAACGGCGTCACAATTGTTTGTAATAAGTGATTGCTTGTTTGACAAATAATTTGTCAGTATGATCGATAGAGATAATAAATAAATTTATTTTAAGTTCTTTTTATGCCCCCAAAGGCGGGCATATAGTAATCGCATTGTCCGTCCTTCCGTCTGTCCGTCTGTCCGTCCGTCTGTCCGTCCGTCCGTCTGTCCGTCTGTCCGTCTGTCCGTCCGTCCGTCTGTCCTTCCGTCCGGAATTCGTGTCCGGTCTGTAACTTCTTCATCTATCAATAGATTTCAATATAACTTACCACAAATGTTCACCAGACAGAGACGATGTGTCGCGTTCAACTCCCAGGTCAATGGGTCAAAGGTCAAGGTCACAGGGTACAATTACTTTGTCACAAATTTCGTGTCCGGTCTGTAACTTCTTCATCTGTCAATGGATTTCAATATAACTTGGCACAAATGTTCACCACACAAAGACGATGTGTCGCGTTCAACTCCCAGGTCCATGGGTCAAAGGTCAAGGTCACAGGGTACAATTACTTTGTTACAAATTTCGTGTCCGGCCTGTAACTTCTTCATCTATCAATGGATTTCAATATAACTTGCCACAAATGTTCACCAGACAGAGACGATGTATCGCGTTCAACTTCCAGGTCCATGGGTCAAAGGTCAAGGTCACAGGGTACAATTACTTTGTCACAAAGTTCGTGTCCGGTCTGTAACTTCTTCATCTATCAATGGATTTCAATATAACTTGCCACAAATCTTCACCACACAAAGACGATGTGTCGGGGTCAACTCCCAGGTCCATGGGTCAAAGGTCAAGGTCACAGGGTACATTTACGTTGTCACAAATTTCGTGTCCGGTCTGTAACTTCTTCATCTATCAATGGATTTCAATATAACTTGGCACAAATGTTCACCACACAAAGACCATGTGTCGCGTTCAACTCCCTGGTCCATGGGTCAAAGGTCAAGGTCACAGGGTACAATTACTTTGTCACAAATTTCGTGTCCGGTCTGTAACTTCTTCATCTATCAATGGATTTCAATATAACTTGCCACAAATGTTCACCACACAAAGACAATGTGTCGCGTTCAACTCCCAGGTCAATGGGTCAAAGGTCAAGGTCACAGGGTACAATTACTTTGTAACAAATTTTGTGTTTTGCCTGTAACTTCTTTATCTATCAATGGATTTCAATATAATTTTGCACAAATGTTAAACACACTAAGACGATGTGTCACTTTCAACTCCCAGGTCCATAGGTCAAAGGTCAAGGTCACAGGGTACAATTACTTTGTCACAAATTTCGTGTCCGGTCTGTAACTTCTTTATGTATCAATGGATTTCAATATAATTTGGCACAAATGTTCACCACACAAAAGATGATGTGTCGCTTTCAACTCGCTGGTCCAAAATATGTCAAAGGTCAAGATCACAGGGTACAATTACTTGTTTATCTGTGAATGGATTTCAAAGGAACCTGGCACAAATGTTCACCACACAAAGACGATGTGTCAACTCCCTGGTCCATGGGTCAAAGGTCAAGGTCACAGGGTATAATTTTGGGGGCATTTGTCACGTGACTGTGACATCTCTTGTTTATATTACATTTATACAGGGTCTGTACATGTATCTAACAGACACATCATTCATTCTCTGATATAGCACTTTATTTTTCTTTTTTGGTGTCTGAACATAAATATTTATTATATGTTAATAAATTTGACTCTCAAATCACTATATAACCTCTGCCGCAACAATATTGGTTTTCCAATTAAATTTGATAGGTAGCGAAACATATAGGTAGCGAAATGGTCAGGGTAGCGAAATGACTTTCCGGTGGGTAGCGAAATTACTGTAGCGAAAAGGTCAGGGTAAGGAAACGTCCGGCAGCCCTTTCATCTTGCATTAAGCTACCACCTGTCTTATAACCCCTGAGTAAGTCCTATTTTTAGTATATGCTGTAGCAAGCTTTGCTGTGCTTTGCAACATAAACTTTGAAAATTGAAAATCAGAGCTACAGATGCAGGTGCATATTATCAAATACTAAAATTGTCATTTCTCCACCAAACTCTATGTTATGACCGCTCTTTAGAATTGTCTCTTTGAGATGATGATTCTAAAGAGTGGTCACAACATAGGATTTGGTCGAGAAATAAAAAAGTTATTCTTGAAAATGTATTAATCTTATCTTATCTAGAGCTCTGGATATCTATGGTAACCTGCATTTTTCTAGATGTTTGTATGAAAACAAATATTTAAGTTTGCAAACAGCATAGAACCAGATCAGCCTCTGCATTTAATCAGACATTACAGTGTCACACAAATCAGCAAAACAGAATAATAGTGTATCAAACAATGCAGAACCTGATCAAACAATGTAGAACCTGATCAGGTGCCACATTTTAAACATTCTTGTACTGGTTCTACACAGTTTACAAAGCCAACTGGCTGGTTATTAACCCTTTCCTCCATAAATACGCCTTTCTACGCCTCTGTTAAGGTCACCTGTTGAAACCATTGTGATAACTAGAGCATTTGCTCCCATAGGAGCAAATGCTCTATTTATCACAATGGTTTCAAATTACGAAATTCTAAAAAATTCATTTTCTCTAGTTAATGCTCCTTTTCAGTAGATCTATTTAAAGACGTTGGATCTAAAAATAGCCTATGAGGGAATGGGTTAGTTATATAATTGGCTCTGATGGATGACAAACAATGTAGAACCTGATCAGATGTGACATTTTAAAATGGTTGTTCTGATTCTACAACAGGTGTCAAATGGACATGATGGCCTCAGCTGAAGAAGTCACTGAAAGCACTCAGCATGAGTCATTCATTGTGGCTGTAGATGTTGGCTCAACAAGTCTTAGAAGTCACATATACAATAGCAGTGGACACATCAAAGGAACCAGCTCAAAAAAGGTAATTTAATATACTTATTGAATGAATGTGTGTCATTAGCCATTTCCTCCATGAATATTAATGTCAGAAATAATGATATCATGACTATTATTTATTAGATCATTTTTTTAATGGCATATTGACACACTTTTTTGGGGGCAAGGTTGAAGCTGTAGATTTAGATTCAGGGCTCTTTTTGATGTCTACATGGGTCTGTTAAAAGGACCAATTTCCAATGGAAAATAGTATACATTTTCCCCAATTTTAGAAAAAAATCCAAATAGACGCTAAATAATTGCAAAATAAGTTAAAAATGGGACCAAGATGCTTTCCAAATTATTCAATTTCCCATTAATTAAACAGCATTGTTTTTAAAATTGCCAGAAAAAAACCTGAGATACATGTATATTATTTCATTACCTTAGGGGCCATTACCGGTCCATGGAATTCTATATACTGTATAATGTTATTCTATTGTGTATAGAATCCATAGGAGCAGCACAGGCCCCTATGAATCAGACAGCGCCTACAGGAACTGTCTAGTTTGGGTCTACTCTGTTTTCAAAGGTGTTAAAATGCTTATCTATGGAGGAAAGGGTTAACCCTTTACTCCATAAATACGCCTTTCTACGCCTTGGCAAACAGGGTAGACCCAGATCAGACGGCTCCTATATTATGGAATGATATAGATCTGATTCAATAGTTTTGACTTTGGCAAAACTATCATGTGTTAATATTCCTCTTGAAGAATTAATCTGATTTAACCCTTTCCCTCATATAAACGTGTTTTCACGCATTTGCAAACAGAGTAGACCCAGATCAGACGGCTCCTAGAGGAGCCGTCTGATCAGGGTCTACTCTGTTTGCTAATAGAATTTGAAAGATCTGTGTCTGTACTTTCTAAAATGGCTACAATGTTCCACCTTCCATATTTCATTATAACTATTTTGGCCATGAATGTGCAGTAGGTACTGAAAAATGAAATAAACCTAGAACAGGGAAAGGGTTAAAATCCATGATGTAATCATTTATAAATGAATGTTCATGGAGTAAAGGGTTAAGTACTCCAGATATTTTAGGAAATTGGTTGATTCTTATATAACAGATTTGTCATGCAGTTTGTCAACTGTGCTGAATTTAATGGCATTCAAGTCCATGTTTTATAACTTATCCAAGGAAAGCTATCATTGATCACCTAAATGATGAAACGGTCACAGTTTCAAATAAAATATTTCAAATACAAGTCATATACAGTTGGCTCTTTAACCCATTCGCTCATATTAACGCCTTTTGATGCCTCTGCAAAAGTCACCTGCCGAAACCATTGTGATAAATAGAGCATTTGCTCCTATAGGAACAAATGCTCTATTTATCACAATGGTTTCAAACAACAAAATTCTAAAAAATTCCTTTTCTCTAGTTAATGCTCCTTTTCGGTAGATTTATTCAAAGAGGTTGGATCTAAAAATAGCCTATGAGGTAATGGGTTAAACATCAGAAGCTGTAAAGCTGATCTGTAGTTAAATCGTATATTAAGCTAAAGTGTTCTATAATGTAATCAAATGAGCATCTTATGATTTTTTCATGTGTATGTATTGGTAAAATATGATAACATGTGATTCAATAAGTACAAACAGAAATTAGTATAGATCAGTGTCTCATATTTATAGCTCAGACATCATCTTTTGAGTGCAAACATGGAGAAATGTTATTATTTGATTACTTTAACCATTCCCCTTGTATATATATACACTTTTCCATGCCTTTGAAAACAGAGTACATCAAGATCAGACAGCTCATGTAGGAGCCATCTGATCTGGGTCTGTTCTGTTTGCTTATGACTTGATAAAAATTGGATTCTACAGTTTTTGCCAAAACAAAATATTCCCTTGAAAATTTTACAGTATAAAACTTCAGTTAATAAATATTCATGAATCATGATGGCATTATTTCTTACATAAATACTCAACAGGCAAACCATGAAACAGTGTATCCCAAGATATGTTTTGACATTTAAACCTTTTCTTGTTGAATATTCATGTAAGAAATAATGACATCATAAATATTTATTAGCTGATTTCTTATAATGGCATATTCACACATGATTGTTTTGGTGTTGGTAGAACTATATTGTCAGATCCATTATAATTTCATAAGCAAACAGAGCAGACCCTGATCAGACTGATTCTCCTATAGGAGTCATCTGATATCGGTTTACTTTGTTTACCCCTTTCCTCCATAAATACGCCTTTCTACGCCTCTGTAATAACCACTTCTTGAAACCATTGTGATAAATAGAGCATTTGCTCCTATAGGAGCAAATGCTCTATTTATCACAATGTTTTCAAACTACAAAATTCTAATATTTTACTTTTCTCTAGTAAATGCTCCTTTTGGGAAGATTTATTCAAAGAGGTTGGGTCTAAAAATAGCCTATGTAGGAAAGGGTTAAAAAGGCATGAAAAGGCGTTTGTATGAGGGAAAAGGTTAAAGCACAGTATTCAATCAGCCTAGGGTCTGTTTAGTTGGTCACTTAACAGAATTTTGTATGCAGAATAAACACATCAAAATCCTGACAGATGATTTTGTTCTACACTGTTTGTCTTTTACCTCTTGCTCCTATTATGCATACTGTCATATCAGATTGAGCACATACACCCAAAACCAGGATGGTTTGAGATGGACCCAAACCGTATATACCAGCAAACCGTGGATTGTGTTGCCGAATCAGTCAAAGGTACTACATTTACTCTATGGCTAAATTTCCGACAGACATAGGCAAATAATGTAGACTCAGATCAAACTGCTCCTGAATGAACATTTGATCAAGGTATTCACTATTGGATATCCCATTAGTTTCATTTTCCCTGTTCTGTGTTTTTTTTTCAAATTTCAATACTTACTGAATATTCATGGAAAAAATAGTTACAACAAAATATGGAAGGTGGAAGAAGGTGGACCATTTTAGAAAGTATAGGAACAGATCTATCAATTTCTATTAGCAAACAGAGCCGACCCAGATCAGATGGCTCCTATAGGAGCCATCTGATCTGGGTCTGCTCTGTTTGCAAATGTGTGAAAACATGTTTACATGAGGGAAATGGTTAAAGTCATAAAACAAAGCACTGTGTTGAATTATTCTGCTTTACAAACAACTGGTGAGGGGACATTTGGTGTCAGGAAAATTGGGGTAAGTAAGTTATTTAGTTTGCACATCACAAGCTGTGTCATATTCAGGGTATTTCAAATGAACCTGGTGTGGTTAGTGATACAGATATATAGCTAATATTTAACAAAGTCTGAAGGTACCTTTTGTCAAAGAACTGAGCTCATTCATGAAGTCTTTATTATATTATGACTTGACTGAAGATGAGCAAAATTGTGAAAGAAATTGATTTCTACAAATACAATCAACAGTATTAGACTTTGCACCAGACTTTTTGCTTATCACAGATAGTTTGACCCATTCCCAATCGGACTTTTCATGAATTTGTTGTTTGAAAATTGTTGCAAGCAACAATTTCGTATTTGAACTTTTATGATAATTCCACCTTTTTAAACATTTCCGAAGGAAGTAAACCCGGGTCAGGCAATCCTGTAGGGTCCTCTCTGTTTATATGTTACAGATGTAATTCTCTATGGTCTGCAATGGCAAGTTTTATCCTTATTTCCTATTTAATGCCTTTTCATGCCTTTGCAAACAGAGTAGACCCAGATCAGATGGCTCCTGTAAGAGATGTCTGAGCAGAGTCTGCTCTGTTTGCTTATGGTATAATATATATATACAGGCACGTACCCAGGTGGGGGGCTCGGGGGCCCGGGCCCCCCCAGCTGGCTGCCAAGATAACATTTTTTAATGGGCCCTTTTTAGTTTTCAGCTAAATCATTTTACCAAGGCACTTTTTATTGACCGATATTTTCCTCCCTGGAAGAGATTATCTGTTAGTTCTCTTAGTCACAGACAGACCTGTCACGCTGTGATCCACGCTTGGCCTATTTTGGTATGGACCAATCAGGAGAACCCCCCGCGGAGAACACCCAAATTACGTAATCACGAGTTGGTTCCGGTTTTCGCTATATACTGGAGTTTAGCAAATAAATTATTCAGGAACCAGTCGTGTCAAAATGCAAATTTCTACGTTGTTCACAAACATTGTCGAAAAATTAAGACGAGGGTGTGACGTATCAAGACGTTATTAAGCATATCTTACTACAAAAAGCAGTATACACTTCGACCGATAAGCGTTTTACTGACATTGATCAATAGCTAGTAATGAAAGAATAACTCCGAACAATTCGAATGATAAAAAAGTATGAATGATTCGTCCCCAGATCGATTGTACTGAATAAATCGAGGTTTGTTAACGTTTTTGCATGGATGTTTTTGGTGACTTGAGATTGGGAATTTTGCTCAAAAAAATGGGTGAAAAACATACATTTTGCCCTTGGGGATATAGCCGAATGAGGGCTATAAAATCGGCTAAAAAGCCCTGAAACTTATTGTAAAATAAAACAAAATAAAATGTCTTTTTCATTGTATAAATAAATCTGTTATAACCAGGCAGGCAGTTTTTTTCACTTGAAGGGGAAAACATTGCTACCCGCTTTTATATAGTAAAGGGGAAACATTCATGCGCAGTGTGCCAATTGGGGAAAACCCTGAGGTAAACCCATTTTTAGGGGAAAACTGCATATGATTTTAAAGAAAATCGCGAGTATCTGTTATATAGAAAAAAGCCCTGCCAGGTGAGCGATTAAGGGCCATCATGGCCCTTTTATTAAACTGTAACATTTCATGTTTGTAGTTTTGATCAGTGTTATTTTCACATTTAGAAGAAAGAACCCATTGTGATGCTATGGTTAGTTGAGTGTATATTTATTTGGATATTTTGCTTTTTTGTATATAATTTGGTAATGTTCAGAAAAACAAAATAATCTATATATTTGCATTTCAGTTATTTATTCTTACAGATTTTTTTTCCATATGTCTGTATGCCTGCCTGTCAATTGCAAAAATCTTTAGACATGGTCACATGTCTGTCTGTCTTTGTGTCAATGGCCAAAAAACATTAACCAAGATTACGTCTGTCTGTCAATGGAAAAAAATCATGAACACATATCCGTCTGTAAGTCCATACACTGAAACCCAGGTGTAAACGGAACTGATTTCCTATATTATAACATAAATTATATCTTGATAAGAGTGATTCAGATAGCAGGAAATTGCACCATTCAATGTGGCAAACCAAAAAAAAATCGGTTACCGGGAGGGGACACCCCTCCCGTACCCTCCCCACCTAGGCCCCCCCAGCAAGAATTTCCTGGGTACGGCCCTGATATATATGATTCTACAGTGTCTCTCTGAGCCAAAATACCCAATGTTCATATGCCATTTTAAAAAATAATCTAATTATTTAATTAATGTTCATGACGTCAGTATTTCTTACATGAATAATCAACATGGAAAAGGTTAAATACAAGAATAAATTTATATTCATAATGAATGGCGTCATGCATGAATATACATAAAGTAAAGTGCTAAACACTGTTATAACTAAAGGCTGAGTTAGACTAAATTGTTGATAGTTATATTGTTTTCTTGCAGCTGCTGGTATAAAGATTCACGACATTACTTGTATGGGTATATCAGTACAAAGAAACACATTCCTGACATGGGACAGGTATGTCTCTCATGAAATACAGCCTCATATTTCGTTATTAGAAAAAGATGTCTGGGGTTTCGGTTTTTTCGTCTGTCTATCTGTCTGTCTGTCACACTTTCTTGTTTTGGCTGTCATTTCTAAACTAATCATTATAGAGCTTTCAAATTTCGATGTGTCTTCCTCTCATTGAGGACCATTGATGTAACTAAGGACCATCACTCTGCATGCAATACCTTTTGAGTTAATCCCCTTTGTTCTGATTTTTGCACTCCAGCATATGAACAGTTTTTGTGTCAGCTTCGAGCTGGTGACACATGTGTTCCTCTGAACACTCTAGTTTTTTAGCTCACCAGAGCACTTTTGTGCTCAGGGTGAGCTTTTGTGATCGCCTGATGTCCGTCGTCGTGCGTCGTGCGTCGTCCGTCGTCGGGCGTCAACAATTTCAACCTTTAAAAATCTTCTCCTCTGAATCTACAGGGTTCTCAGCTTTCATCTTTGGTACATAGCATCATCTGTAGGTCCTCTACAAAAGTTATATAAATTATGCCCCTGGGGTCAAAATTGGCCCTGCCCCAGGGGTTTTCAGTTTTCAATAGAAACATATAGTGAAAACTTTGAAATTCTTCTCCTCTCAAACTAGAAGGTTCTCAGCTTTCATATTTGGCACATAGCTTCAACTTCAGGTCTTCTACAAAAGTTATATAAATTATGCCCCTAGGGTCAAAATTGGCCCCACCCCAGGGATTGACAGTTTTTGGTAGCTGACTGCATAAACAGCCCATGGGATCACTATATACGCATAGGAAAAACTTTGAAACTCTTCTTGTCAAAAATACATGTCCTAGAGCTTAGATATTTGTTGTAAAGATTAACTTAGCATACCTTTATGAGTTTTGTAAATATCATAGTTCTGAGGTTAAAATTGGCCCTGCCCTGTGTATATTCACATCTACAGTCTAAAGGTTCTACAGGTTAAAGTTTTCCTAACCAGTGCTCTGATAGGACTGCTGGCCAGAGTGTATTGGTAATCACCCTTAGCCTGATCAGTAGAGTAGAAATTGTGTTTAGACAAATTACACACACTCATTTTAGATTGAGAATACTTTGTGGATAATACTCAAAATGCAGAAAGCTCTTAAAGCTTTTTTCCATATCTATGCCCTGCATTCAGCTGCCAGCTATCAATATATATATCCCATAACTGTATCTGCTGTGAAGTTCAGCTTAATACAAATTCAAGTGTTCTATTGCATCTTGGAGAGCAGTGTCTATTTTTAGCTGGCTATTTTAAGCATACATCTCCCTTTCACACTTTTTGATTACAACTGGATTGCCTCCCTTCTGGATAATGGCAGTTGCAAATTAGATCTGACCTGTAAATAGAACAATTAACCCTTTACTCCATAAATATGCATTTCTACACCTTTGCAAACAGAGTAGACCCAGATCAGATGGCTCATGTAGTAGCCATCTGATCAATCTGCTGTATTTGCTTATGATATAATATAGTGCAAATTGCATTAAATTATTTTTATTTTATGTACAATATACATGCACTTATAATATGTTTACTTATAATAAGCATTTCCCTCATATAAATGACTTTTCATGCATTTGCAAACAGAACAGACCAAATCAGACGGCTCCTATAGCAGCTGTCTGATCAGGGTCTGATCTGTTTGTCAATGGAATTTGAAATATGTTTCTTTACTTTCTAAAATGGCTATACTGTCCCACTTTCCATATTTCATTACAACTATTTTGTCCATGAATATTCACTAGGTATTGAAATTTTGAATAAACATAGTACAGGGGCAGGGTTAAAAGTACATCAATCTTAAGATAAGATATGAATAATAATATGAACTTATGAAGATGTAATGAAAATATCTGAAATTTTGAACATAAGTATAGATTAATTTATTCTTTCTGAATTAAAATTTGCCCCACCCCAGGGCCGGCTAGTTTACTATAGAAACATATAGTGAAATCTTTGAAAATCTTCTCTCCTGATTGTCTGGTGAGCGATGTCAGGGCCATTCTGGCCCTCTTGTTTTAAATTCAGACAAGTTACAGCATCATTTCCCTGTTTTATGTTTATTTCAAGTTTCAATACCTACTGAATATTCATGGAAAAAATAGTTCCAGCGAAATATGGAAGGTAGAACATTATAGCCATTTTAGAAAGTAAAGAAACAGATCTTTCGAAATCCATTAGCAAACTGAGCAGACCCAGATCTGGGTCTACTCTTGTTTGCAAATGCGTGAAAACATTTTTATATGAAGGAAAGGGTTAACCCTTTCGTTCATGTAAATGCCTCTTTCACCCTTTTGCAAACAGAGTTGAGTTGACCCAGATTGCCTTTGCAAGCAGAGTGGCCCCTACAGGAGGTGTCTGATCTGGGTCTGCTCAGCAGAGTGGCCCCTACAGGAGGTGTCTGATCTGGGTCTGCTCTGTTTGCTTATGAAATCATAATAGAGCTAGGTCTACAGTTTCCAAAACTTCGTGTGTACATTATGCTATTATAAAAATTAATCTAATAAATATTCAAGATGATATTAAATATTCACAATTATATTATTTCTTACATGTATCTGCATCTGATCAAATTGCTTCTTCAGGTACAGTTTAACCCAGTCCCTCATAGGTTATTTTTAGGTACAACCTCTTTGAACAAATCTACCGAAAAGGAGCAATATCTAGAGAAAAGGAAAATTTTAGAATGTCGTAGTTTGAAACAAAGTGACTTTAACAAAGTCGTCAAAAGTCGTCAATATGAGGGAATGGGTTATCCCAGTCTCTCGTAGGTTATTTTTAGACCCAACATCCTTGATTAAATCTACCAAAAAGAAGCATTTACTTCAAAAAAGGAAAATTTTAGAAATGTGTATATTTGCAACCATTGTGATAAATAGAGCATTTGCTCCTATGGAGCAAATGCTCTATTTATCACAATGGTTTCAAAATGTGACTTTTACAGAGGTGTCAATATGAGGGAATGGGTTAATCTGGATCTGCATTTTTGCCAATACATGTATGTTCTAATAATTGGGGTAATTATGGTCAATTTTGTTCTGGTGTTGCTCACATATTCTAGAAATTGTTTTATGTTTTACAGTGAAACAGGAGAACCATTCCATAACTTCATAACATGGCAGGACATGAGAGCCAGAGATTACGTCAAAGTCTGGAATGATTCATATAGTTTAAAAGTAAGCTTACTGTCTCTGTTCTTTCTTTCATCTTTTTTGCATGCTACCGGATACCGTTTTGTTTTTTATACCCTGATGAAGTCCTATGGATGAAACAAGTCAGATAAAAAGTAAATATTTTCAAAAATTCTGAAGTTAGTTCCTCATTTTATCTGTTACCATATATTCAAGTAATTTTATCAGCACAAATGATCAAATTCAATTTTCAGACTAGAAACTTTCTTTTAATCCTTTTCCTGTTCTATTATTAGCCCTAATTCAATACCCACTGAATATTCATGGACAAAATAGTTATAATGAAATATGGAAGGTGGACTTGTTGCCATTTTAGAAATTAGATTCTATTAACAAACAGAGTAGACCGAGATCAGACGACTCCTAGAGAAGCCGTCTGATCTGGGTCTACTCTGTTTTCAAATGCGTGAAAAGTCGTTTAAATGAGGGAAAGGATTAAAAAGCATTTTTCAGCTATTACTCAATAAACACGCCTTTCTACACCTTTGTAGTGTAGACTCAGATCAGATAGCTCCTAGACATAATGCCAGGGCAAAACATTTTTGTGCTCCTATAGGAGCCGTCTTATCAGGGTCTGCTGTTTGCTTATGAAATCATATAGAGGCTGATGTTATGAAATGTTATAACATGCATATGATTCTATGGTTTCTGTCCATATGCTGTTATAACAATTTATATTCATGATATCATTATTTCTTACATGAATATTTTTGGAGTATAGGGATATGCACCAATATCATCATACATTAACTTATATATAACTTTTGTATAATGATAATTTTAAAGAAGATTTTTTTTCCATATCTGGTAATTGGAGTAATTGTAAGGTTTAACTCTTTGCATACTCCCACAATGATGACTTATGCATACAGTTTGGATCCAGATCAGGCGCCACAAAATTGTAGGTGGCGGTGGTCTAGTGGTAACGCGCTTGACTATCAGTCCGAAATCCCGGTTCAAATCCCGGTCCCTCCCGGAAATTTCAGAGACGCTTTTCCGTGTCTCCCACCTGCACATCCTCTCCACTCAGGGGTTAAAATGGGTACTTGTGACGGTCACTCGCTGTACTGCGGCTGCATGATTGCGCCATATGTTAGCAGTGCTCAATATTGTAGGCCAATGACTCAGTGACCAGGGGAGTAAATGTACAGTTGGGTGAGCGGTCATTCGGACAGAAAGTAGACTATAACTAGGTACTTTTTTTATGCCCCCATTGACGATAGTCAGGGGGCATATTGTTTTTGCCCTGTCTGTTTGTCTGTCTGTTTGTCCGTTTGTCTGTTTGTCAGCAACTTTAACATTGGTCATAACTTTTGAACCAGTACAGATAGAGACTTGATATTTGGCATGCATATGTATCTCATAAAGCCGCATATTGTGAGGGGTGACATGTCAAGGTCAAGGTCATACTTCAAGGTCAGAGGTCAAATATATGGGTCAAATCACCGACTTTAACATTGGCCATAACTTTTGGACCAGTAGAGGTAGAGACTTGATATTTGGCATGCTTGTGTGTCTCATGAGGCTGCACATTAAGTCAAGGTCAAGGTCATCCTTCAGGGTCAAAGGTCAAATTTTCTGTTTCTTTGTAACTTTAACGCAACCTTAACATTGGTCTTAACTTTTGAGCCAGTACAGATAGAGACTTGATATTTGGCATGCATATGTATCTCATAAAGCCGCACATCTTGTTTTTTTACAAAATGTCGGGCCTGATTTGAGATCCAAAATGTTTCTCTCTCAGGCTCAACTTCTGCAAAAAAATCAGATAGAAAATTTATAGTTAGGATAACATTATAGATCCACTGATCAGACTTGGCCAAACAGATTAGTGTAAAACAGTTTAACCCTTTCCTCCATAGGCTATTTTTAGACCCAACCACTTTGAATAAATCTACCAAAAAGGAGCATTAACTAGAGAAAAGGACATTTTCAGAATTGTGTAGTGTTGAAACCATTGTGATAAATAGAGCATTTGCTCCTGTGGAGCAAATGCTCTCACAATGGTTTAAAAAGTGACTTTTTTAGAGGCTTCAAAAGGTGTCAATATGAGGAAATGGATTAATCCATTTCTCCAGGAATAATCATGTAAGATTTAGTGACATCATTAACCCTTCTCTTGCTGAATTTTAAAATAAATTTCTCCTTCTTTACCCATGCCCTGTTGTATAATTACATATATCTTCACTGTGTACAAGTATTTCGCTGTGCAATCACTGCTGTGGAGTGCACTGGTTGCACAATCAACTTGTAAATAGTGCAGACCCTGATGAGACAGTTCCTGCAGGAGCTGTCTCATCTGGGTCTTCACTATTTACAGGTAGGTATATTGACGTGAATAGCAAGCGAGGGTTATTATTTGTTTTCTATAGTAGCATATGAACACAGGAAGTTTTGGCCATAGCAGTAATTGTAGGATCATATCCATATTATATCATAAGCAAACAGAGCAGACCCTTATCAGACAGTTCCTACAGGAGCCATCTGATTTGGGTCTACTCTGTTTGCAAAGGCATAGAAAGGCATATTTATGGAGTAAAGGGTTAAACCCTGATCATACATCATGATTTGAGTAGACACAGTTTTGCAATGCTCAAAAGACACCTTACATATTGGCAGTTCCTGTATGTTGTTCGTAATAATAGCTGCTGTTGTATATTTCAGGTGATGAATGGAGGATCAAAGGTGTTACATGCATTTACGAGAAAGAAAAGATTTTTGGCGGCCAGTGTGCTCAAATTTATGACTCCACAGGTGAGGAATGCTCTTTGGGCTTTTTATTTTGTTTCTATCTTGGTACATGGTTTCTTTCATGGTACATTCATTTATATTTTGGAACTGGGTCCCATATTACAAAAGATTGTATGACTGAAATGATCACAACCGAAATTCTAGTAGAGAAAAATTAGATACTTTTAGGCAGGTGGCTGCTTAATGCACATTGAAAGTCATGTAGAAAGCTCCTAGAGGAGCTTTCTACATTACTTTCACCCTGCATTAAGCTGCACCCTGTCTTAATACTGATTTTAAAGTCTTAAAACTCTTTCTTAACCCTTACAATGCTGAATTTTCAAATGGACTAATCAAAAATTCAAACGGATCAAGCTTAGGTGAATATTTATTTGACAAACAGTGCAGACCCTGATGAGAGGGCTCCTCCAGGGTACACTGTTTGCAAAGGACATTAGTGACTCCTGTCCCACACTGTTAAGGGTTAGCCCTTTCTCACATATAATGCTTTTTTATGCCTTTGCAAACTGAGTGGACCTAAATCAAATGGCTCCTGTAGGAGCTGTCTGATCAGGGTCTGCTCTGTTTGCATATGAAATTATAATAGATCTGACGCTACAATTTCTACCGATAAACTCCTTTGCACATATGCCATTATAAAAATTCAGCTAATGAATTGTTTCTTAAATGAATATTCAACAGGGAAGAGACACTGCCCAGAGACATACAGGTCTATCCATTGTCTTACTTTTTAGCACGACCATGTCTTGTTGGTACTTATAAGAATTTATTTGGAGAAGTTATTTCTACCACAATAAAGAGGTGATTTTTAATGAAGAGGTGATTGCTAATAAGGATGTTATTGCTAATAAAGAGGTGATTTCTAATGAAGAGGTGATATCTGCTCTATTTGCTAATGAAATTGAATAGATCTGTTTCTTTAGATTCTTAAATGGCTAAACTGTTACACCTTCCATATTTCAATATAACTATTTTGTCCATGAAAATTCAGTAGGTATTGGAAATTGGACTAAATATAGAATAGGGAAAGCGTTAAACCGTTCCCTGTTCTATGTTTATTTCAAATTTCAATACTTACTGAATATTCATGGACAAACTAGTTGTAACAAAATATGGAAGGTGGAAAATTGTAGCCATTTTAGAAAGTAAAGAAACTAAATTACAGTAAAACCTCTCTATAACGGCCACTAAATTACATCAAGTATTTTGTGTTAAAGGCAGGTGGCTGTCTAAAGCAAGATGAAAGTAAAACAGAACGCTCCTATAGGAGCGTTCTGTTTTACTTTCACCTTGCTTTAAGTGGCCACCTGCCCTTAATACCAAATAATTAACACAATTTAGTGGCCGTTATAGAGAGGTTTTACTGTAAAAATTAAATCGAGCAGAGATGCTTTATCACTACTGCTACCTTTTGTTGGCTCATGTATGTGATGTATTCAGAAGGAATGCATTCTACAAAACCAAAGTTAATATCAACGGCCCTCGTTCAGTTGACATGTCTTCCCAATTAATTAATTGCATATTCAAGTCTCCTGCCACTATTTTGTAAGAATATTTTAAATCACTTATTGTATTTATGAGCCTACAAAGGCTAGCATTATCTTCTATTGAATCCCTAGGACTGCGATACACAGATGCAAATAGGAGTTTATCACCACCTCTAAGTTTTTATTTTGTAATCACTAAGAGCAAACACTGTGCTCTTAGTCTTAGTGTATGATTTGATTGCTATTACTTGTATTTTTTGCAGGTTACACTCAGGTTGTTATGGTTACTGGACAACATTCCAAAGGTAAGCATGTTAAATATTCCTAAAACAGATACATGTAGTTTGACATTGAAGATAAATGTACTAGTGCTAATGTACTCCAAAGTATCCTTCCTAACTTTTGAGATCGACAGTTTTGGGCAAATATTGCAGACCCAGATCAAACTGATCCCGAAGGAGCAGTCTGCTCCCGAAGGAGCAGTATGATCAGGATCTACACTATTTTTCACTTTGTCAGTCTACTCTAAAGTTATCAAAATTGTGCCAAATTATCAGCTTTTTCAGCTTTACAAATTAATGGAGAGGAGATATTGGGTGGCCGAGTGCTTATGGTAATTTGTTAACCCTTTCCCTCATATAAACATGTTTTCACGCATTTGCAAACAGAGTAGACCCAGATCAGACGGCTCCTAGAGGAGCCGTCTGATCAGGGTCTGCTCTGTTTGCTTATAGAATTTGATAGATCTGTTTCTTTACCTTCTAAAATGACTACAATAATCCACATTCCAGATTTCATTATAGCCATTTTGTTAATGAATATTCAGTAGGTATTGAAATTTGGTCTAAATATAGAACAGGGAAAGGGTTAATCCTTTCCCTGTTCTATGTTTATTCCAAATTTCATTACCTACTGAACATTCATGGACAAAATAGTTCGAATGAAATATGGAATGTGGAACATTGTAGACATTTTATCTGATCTGGGTCTACTCTGCATATGCATGAAAAGGTTAACCTTTAGAGTGCAAATATGAGTAGGATTCTTACTGTATGGCTGTATAGCTCGGAAAATTTGACATAGACCCTAACATACTAAATTTGCATAAATCAAAATTCATTAAATTTCTATTGATATCATCGGCATTGTACGAATTTATCCTCGGCATGTGTCCCGGTAAACAACTATGCATGGACACACTGATGATTATATGGTTTACATATGCACGGGTTATCGCTCTCTCGTAATTTCAGTTAGAATAGACTCCATGATTTACCAGCGGAGTTTTATTTATACAGCGTCATCTCTCGAATTATGTATTCTGCATATGGGACAGGGTCCAGATCAAATTTCCGAGCTACAATGTATATCAGTTATGTTTCTTGAAATAAAGGGATAGAAGTTTACCTGAAAAATGCATTATCTTATGTTTGTTAAATGATTTTTTGTACAGCTGAGGGAAAAGGCCAGTGAAGGTCTAGTTATGTTTGGATGCATAGAGACATGGTTGCTATGGAAACTAACAGGGGGTACAGTTCATGCCACCGATTATTCTTGTGCAAGTGCAACTGGTCTGTTTGATCCCTTTCAGGTAAGGAACTTTTTGTACACGCTGTTGTACACGCTGCTCTCTGAGAACAGGGCTTTATGAAGGTTCAGATCAGGGTCCATGCTTATAAAGCTTTTAGTTGAGTCTGAGTTTCGTTCTCAAGCTTTTGATCGGTCAGATTTGAGTTCTCAAGCTTTTGATTGGTCAGATTCGAGCCAGAGGCTCAAATCTGACCAATCAAAAACTTGAGAACGAACTCAGACTCAACTAAAAGTTTTATAAGCATGGACCCAGACATGGCACAGTAACACCACACTAAACCAGACTTTCATTTTAGTATACATATCGGTCTTGGAGACAGATAGCAACTTAATGCAGGGTGAAAATCATGCAGAAAGCTCCACTAGGAGCTTTCTGCATGACTTTCACTCTGCATTAAGCAGCTACCTGCCTAAAAGTATCTTTAATTCTTCTCTTCTAGAATTCTGTTTTAGAGGGATTTTACTCTACTTGATAAAGTTTTACACTGTATGGAAACATAGAGAACAAATCTCTACAAATTATGATCTCTGATGATTAATGCAGACCCTTACCAGAGGTCACAGCAGAGAAATGGTGTCTGGTCTTGGTCTACACTCTTTACAATGCAGTAATGCAATAAGATGTCTTATGTGTGTGTTCCATCATTCAATATCCAATAGTTGGTTTGACAAATTCTTAATTTAAGGTTTAAGTTATAAAGTTTTTTGGTTCCATTGATACACTGTTCTTTACTCTTTTAAGAAATAATAACATTATGAAGAAAATATTCCAAAATAGGGAATTAATATAATACATAAATACTTGAACTGCTCTGATCTAATATTTCGACCACTAAGGGCCTTTTTCAAAGATTATCATGTCAAAATACACGTCACATTTTTGTTACATGCATTCAGCCATAAAATCAAAGAGAATAATATAATATTTCGACCACTAAGGACCTTTTTCAAAGATTATCATGTCAAAATACACGTCACATTTTTGTTACATGCATTCAGCCATAAAATCAATTCTCTTTGATTTTATGGCTGAATGCATGTAACAAAAATGTGACGTGTATTTTGACATGATAATCTTTGAAAAAGGCCCTTAGTGGTCGAAATATTAGATCAGAGCAGTTCAAGTATTTATGTAATAACATTATGAATATTAATGAGTTGGATTTTTATAATGGCAAATGGACACAGGAATATTTGGTCATGGCAGAAACTGTATATTCAGATCTACACTTTTTCCATATGCAAATAGAGCCGACTCTGATCAGGCAGCTCACCAGGCACAAGGTGCTAACATTAGTGGTTGTTTGTGCTGCACACTGTTCCAACAAATTGTTAACCAGTTATCTATTAGATACAACTCTTAATGCCTTTGCAAACAGAGTAGACTCATATCAGATGGTTCCTACAGCAGCTGTCTAACCATGGCCTGCTCCGTTTGCCTATGAAACATATACATATCTAGATGAGATTACACAATTTCTGCCAGGGTAAAAACTTCCTGTGTTCATAATGTCATTATAAAAGTACAGCTAATTATAAATGATGATGTCATTATCCCATTACCTCATAGGCTATTTTTAGACAATACCTCTTTAAATAAATCTACCGAAAAGGAGCTTTAACTAGAGAAAAGGAAAATTTTATATTATAGTTTGAAACCATTGTGATAAATAGAGCATTTGCTCCTATAGGAGCAAATGCTCTATTTATAACAATGGTTTCACAAAGTGACATTTACAGAGTCATCAAAAGTCGTCAATATGAGGGAAAGGGTTATTATTATTTACACGAATATTTACGAGGGTAAAGGGTTAACCCATAGCTACATGAATATTCATGTAAGACATTATGACATCATGAATATGTTTTGACTTTTCATAATGGTTTATGATTACAGGATTTTATGGCCATGGTAGAAACTAGAATCATGTCTATATTATTTCATAAGCAAATTAAGCAGATCCTGATCAGACGGCTCTTATAATTCATTAGTAATTTTTATACGCCCACCTAATAAAGGTGGTCGTATATTGGCGTGGCCCTGTCCGTCCGTCCGTTCGTTCGTTCGTTCGTTCGTCAACATTTTGTTTGTCCGCAGTTTTCTCGGAAAACTGTTTGACAGATATTAATGAAACTTCACACAAATGTTTAATGTATCAAGATCTGAAGCTGAGTTGATTCTGAGGTTCATTTGATTTTTTGTTTCAGAGTTATGGCCCTTGTCCTTAAAAAATGCAAATAGTTTGTCCGCTGTTTTCTGGGAAAATTGTATGAGAGATATTAATGAAACTTCACACAAATGTTTAATGCATCAAGATCTGAAGCTGAGTCGATTCTGAGGTTCATTTGATTTGTCGTTTCGGAGTTATGGCCCTTTTACTTAAAATATAATGTAAATACATGCAAATAGTTTGTCTGCTGTTTTCTGGGAAAACTATATGAGAGATATTAATGAAACTTCACACAAATATTTAATGCATCAAGATCTGAAGCTGAGTTGATTCTGAGGATCATTTGATTTTTCGTTTCAGAGTTATGGCCCTTGTCCTTAAAAAATAATGCAAATACATGCAAATAGTTTGTCCGCTGTTTTCTGGGAAAACTATTTGAGAGATATTAATGAAACTTCACACAAATGTTTAATGCATCAAGATCTGAAGCTGAGTCGATTCTGAGGTTCATTTGATTTTTCGTTTCAGAGTTATGGCCCTTTTACTTAAGAAATAATGCAAATATATGCATATGGTTTGTCCACTGTTTTCTGGGAAAACTGTTTGAGAGATATTAATGAAACTTCACACAAATGTTTAATGCATCAAGATCTGAAGCTGAGTTGATTCTGAGGTTCATTTGATTTTTCGTTTCAGAGTTATGGCCCTTTTATTTAAAAAATAATGCAAATATATGCAAATAGTTTGTCCGCTGTTTTCTGGGAAAACTATTTGAGAGATATTAATGAAACTTCACACAAATGTTTAATGCATCAAGATCTGAAGCTGAGTCGATTCTGAGGTTTGTTTGATTTTTCGTTTCAGAGTTATGGCCCTTTTACTTAAAAATAATGCAAATATATGCATATAGTTTGTCCGCTGTTTTCTGGGAAAACTGTTTGACAGATATTAATGAAACTTCACACACATGTTTAATGCATCAAGACCTGAAGCTAAGTCAATTCTGAGGTTCATTTGATTTGCCGTTTCGGAGTTATGGCCCTTGCACTTAAAAGAAATAATGCAAATCTATGCAAATATATATATGAGGATGGCCATAACTTTTTCATTTGAAATTATATTTACTTCAATTTTTTTTACATGGTTAAACCTTAATATGAATTTTCACATATATTGCGGGGTTTTTGGTAAGTCATTTTATTCTAAATTTATGGTCCTTGAACTTTGTGTGTTCGTTGCTTTGTTTGTCGGTCAGCTTTTAGTTTGTCTCTTGTTTTCTGGGAAAACTATTAAAATGATATAAATGAAACTTAAAAGAAATGTTTTAAGCAACAAAATCTGAAGCAGAGTTTATTTTGAGGTTCATTCAGTTTGTCTTTACAGAGTTATGGCCGTTGCACTTTTCAAAAATCTGCAAATATGAGGATATTTTTTATTAACCTTTTTTATTTAATAAGATATTCACTTCATTTTTTTAAAAAATAGTATCACCTTAATATGGAAATCAAGTTCTGAAGCACAGATTAGAAAATGTCAACACTTATAAGGCATGTTGAATCAGAGAAAGTTTGCAACTGGGCGTATTATGTACCGTAAACAAGTTTACCTATCTTAACTCTATACCTAATGCATTTAACCCATTCCTCCATAGGCTATTTTTAGACCCAACCTCTGTGAATGAATCTACCCAAAAGGAGCATTTACTAGAGAAAAGGAAAACTTTAGAATTTTGTAGTTTGAAACCATTGTGATAAATAGAGCATTTGCTCCTATAGGAGCAAATGCTCTATTTAACACAATGTTTCCAAGAAGTGGTTATTACAGCGGTGTAGAAAGGCATACTTATGGAGGAAAGGGTTAAATACCATAGCTAAAAGAGTAGACCCAGATCAGATAGCTCTGTAGGAACTGTCTAATCAGTGTCTGCTCTGCTTGCTTATGGAATTATATAGATCTGATTCTGCAGTTTCTGCCATGGTTAAATAATCTCTCATTCATAATGCATATATAAAAATCATCTAATTAATATTCATAATCATTTTTCGTTCATGAATATTCATTAGGTAAAGCGTTAACTCTTATCCATTTCCAGGTAGAGTGGAGTACAATTGTGTGTGGCCTTGTCAACATTCCAATGACCATTTTTCCAGAAGTTTTACCCACCAGGTAATATGAAGCACTTCTTTTAACCATTTCCTTCATATAAACACTTTTTCATGCATAGAACTGTGTCTTTACTTTCTAAAATTGGAAAAAGATTTCACCTTCCATATTTCATTATAACTCTTTGTCCATGAATATTCAGTTGGTATTGAAATTTAGAATAAACATAGAACAGGAAAAGGGTTAACTCATTCTCTCCTACTGACCCCTTTTGACTCATCTGAAAAGCCATTTTGAAACCATTGTGAGAATTCGAGAATTTGTTCCATAGGCGCAAATGTTCTATTTGTCACATTGGTTTCAAAACTATACAATTATAAAAAAAAATCCTTTTTGTATCACCTGCCAAGAGGCAGTGTGTCACTTAGGGATCACTTTTCTGTTGTCTGTCTGTCTGTCTGTATGTCTGTCTGTCTGTCTGTCTGTCTGTCTGTCTGTCTGTCTGTCTGTCTGTCTGTCTGTCTGTCCATCCATCCATCCATCTATCCATCTGTCTATCCGTCTGTCTGTCTGTCACACTTTCCTTATTTTGACAATCATTTCTAAACTAATCATTATAGAGCTTCCAAATTTCACATGTGTCTTCTTCTCATTGCGGACCATTGGTGTAACTAAGGTTCCTCACTCTACATGCAATACTTTTTGAGTTATTCCCCTTTGATCTGATTTTCGCACTGCAGGGGATTAACAGTTTTTGTGTCACCTGTTGTTCCTTCGAACACTGTTGTTTCTTGTAAATACTACTTTATTGTAGATTTATTCAAAGAGGATGGGTCTGAATGTAGTCCAGGAGGGAATGAGTTAACCATTTACCTGATGAATGAATTCTATGTCTTATTAGTAAAAGCTTAGAACTCTGTGAGAATTTTAATTTTAGTAAGATATCCTGCCAGTTGTTAAAGATGATTTTGTTTAGCTAGTTAGCCCTGTACTCCATAGATATGTCTTTTGCATTCAAAGAAGACCCAGATCAGATAGCTCCTACAGGAGCCTGGCCCTGACGTAATAGAATCTTCTGCTTGAGTCTGGGATCATTCTCAAGCACCTGATTGATCAGGTGCTTGAGAATGAACTCAGACTCAGAAGTTGTATATCCCTGGAGCCTGATCTACTCTGTTGGCTTATGGAATTATTTATCAGATTCTACAGCATTTGCCATGGTCAAAAGTTCCCTTTTTCATAAATGCCATTATAAAATCTCATCCATGATTCATGATGTCATTATTACTTAAAGAGGAGGTCCCTACAATGATCGCATATTTTCAATAATATCTTAAAACTTGGTATTTGTTATGCTCTATCATTATTATGAAGGTTCCCAATTTGAACTTATATCGAAAAATGCCCCTGTGATACAAATGAACTAATTTCATCAATAGTGATAATTTTTGTTCTACAACACAATATTATCGGCCCTTTCCGTTAAATTATTCCGCGTTTTGCCGATGATCACCCGATCCCTCCATTGTTTACGTTATAGCTTTCTCGGAAGTGGTCGGAGAATCGCGAAAAGGGAACAGTTACGAAACTAAAACCCAACCCGAATAAAACTGAAACTTCGGGCAGTAAAACCGGGATCGGCGATATAAAAAACATGGATGTTTTCTCATTATAAACGGTAATTGGATGGGGCTTTTTGCGATATACTACTTTTCAGCATATAAATAAATGAGTTTTATATATTTGAAGTGTTTATGAAACGCGTCAAATGTAGGGACATCCCCTTTAAATGAATACATATGGATTAAATGGTGATTATGTCAGACACCGGAGAGTAATATAGTTCTTCTGTTGTAAACTCCTGGAAGTTGAGTGGCCATGTTTGACTCTCATATTGTTAGATAACTTGTTGTAATCCTGTATACTTCATACTGATACCTTCTGACACGGTTACAAGCAAAATAGACTCAGATCAGAATTCTGCTTTATTGCATCAGTCTGGGACACTATTTTCATACCTTTTTCCCATCACTCTATGGATATTCATGGCAGACTGCAGCCAATGTATATATTAATTAGTAATTAATAATAAGCCTGTCTGTTTCAAAGAAAAGTCGAGCTATTGTGATCACTGGATCATCGTCGTTGTCCGCGGCGGCAGCGGCGTGCAAAAACTTTAATGTAGCTCATTACTCAAAAAGTATAAGAGGTATCAACATGAAACTTCATAGGTTAGTAGATCTCATTGAAGAAAAGGCCCCTTTATAAGAAGCATAATTATTGATTTCTAAATTTTGGAGTTATGACCCTTTATTCTTTTCATTTTTTTAAATTTAGCTGGACAAGCACCAAATCAGACGAGTGTTGGCACCGCACGTGACTCTTGTTTTATATTGTATTATATAAACGACTTAAACAAGTGAATACATAGCTGTGCCAACTAGATATTCTATAAGCAAACAGGGCAGACCTTGATCAGAGGGCTCCTACAGAAGACATCTTAACACCTTTCTACGCCTCTGTAAAAGTCACGTTTTGAAACCATTGTGATAAATAGAGCATTTGCTCCTACGGAGCAAATGCTCTATTTATCACAATGGTTTCAGAACTACAAAATTCTAAAACTTTCCTTTTCTCGAGTTAATGCTCCTTTTCGGTAGATTTATTCAAAAAGGTTGGGTCTAAAAATAGCCTATGAGGGAATGGGTTAAAAGGCATATCTATGGAATAAAGGGTTAAACTATTTCTACTGAGTGATATCTATTTGTAATATGAAGTAAGTGACCCTCAGAAGTTAGTTGATTTAGATTGAGCCATATTGACATGTAACTGCCATCTCTACTACCATTAAAATGTTTGTAACTAATTTAGTATACTTGATATTTATGTAGCGGACTTTTCGGCCACACAGATGAAGCAATATTGGGTGCTGCTGTTCCTATTACTTGCTTGGTAAGTGTCTCTGCTTGAGTTATTAACCCATTACCTCATAGGCTATTTTTAGATCCAACCACTTTGAATAAATCTACCGAAAAGGAGCATTAACTGGAGAAAAGGAAATCTTTTTAGAATTTGGTAGTTTGAAACCATTGTGATAAATAGAGCATTTGCTCCTATAGGAGCAAATGCTCTATTTATCACAATGGTTTCACAAAGTGACTTTTACAGTCATCAAAAGTAGTCAATATGAGGGAATGGGTTAAAGCAGAGGTCCAGATAAGATGCGTAAATTAAAACATTTTCAAGAATAACTTCTTTGTTTCTCCCACAAACCCTATGTTGTTTCTCCCACAAACCCTATGTTGTTTCTCCCACAAACCCTATGTTGTAGTTGGGCATCCAACTGAGGAAAATGTGTCGAGCCATGGCATGAAATAGTAGAATTTGGCATGCACTGGATATGTAATATTTGATATATAAGTATTCAGAAACTGCCCCATGCCACCTGAAATTTTGCCCTTGTTTCTCTTAATTAGGTCAAAGGTCAACTAAGTGCATATTTTATATACGTTATTTGAGAAATCATTATATCTTTATCAATTTTAAGTGTAAAATAATAAACATGGTACCAAAATGAAGGTTAAACATTGGCCTTTAAACTGAACGTACTTTGTGTAAAATATATTATTTGAATATTCATGAATATTAATGAGAACATCCAAAAACAGTAAAAAAGTCGTTAAAATCAACATGTAATGATGATACATGTTGTTATGTATTCGCCATTGTTGCTATTTAACAAACATAAATGACATCAAAATAAAAGTTAGAAAGAATGCTACTGGAACAAATAACTGCATGCAGTCATACCAGCTATACATTATGCACAAGTACTTCTTAAAGTAAAGTGGATGGGATAAACGTATTTACTGGATTGGTACCATTAAAACCATCACAAACTTGTGTTAGTGTGCGTTTTAAAGCTGCTTTAAAACATTTACAGCGAATAGATTTGCACTTGGTTTTGCACCTATAACTTGTTTAATGCATACATCAGGGACAGTTATAAGGGTGTGGTACCATCTTGCTATGCGTTAGTATCAATAGCATTCAGACTTCAATGACTTATAAAGGCCCAAGACGACATATCAGTACAAGCAGTACATCAAAATCGTAGCATTTGACAACTATCCAGCCTTAACCCTTTCTAGCAGCATCCAGGCCTTGAAGGCATGCCAGACAATCCCTGTATCCACCCTTATTATGAATTGATGGCAGATTGGATACTTCATGTAGCTCTATGTTGGACCATCTCCTCACGATTTGTCATAGCCTTGGTATGTGGGTCCAAAACACAGAATGTGTACTCAACCTGCAGACTGACTCTGGGGTTTGTAACATTCCTCCAAGCCTTGAAGGCATGCAAGATAATTCATGTATCCACATCATGATGATTTGATGGCAGATTGGACACTTCATGTCAGCATTTGCCTTGAATGCCGATATTCCAATGCATCTGCTGAATACTGCACTACTAGTATACTGCATCAACTTTGTGTTTGTGGCTTCTTCTTCTACTTCTTATTTTGTTGAGTTTGGCCGCTTTAAAGCAGGCTACTCGCACCATTGTGATATGCACATAGGTGAGGGAGGGTCCAACCTTCAAATAAAACAGGTTAAAACATTGCAAACAGAAGAATATTACATGACAGCTAAGATCCCAGCCTGGAAAAGTGGGAGCTATCACCCGATGTTATGGTAGCTTGTTCCAGATGATATTGAAAGCAGAGTGATAGCAATATTCCCTTAGGAACTTGGTCCTGCAAAATCATGGAACGAATCTTAAGGAGTGTCCTCTTGTAGATGCACCAAAAGGGCGTCAGAAGGCGGGGTGTCAGCTGCCACAAAACCATTCACAGACCTATAGCACATCGCGGCCTTTACCTTTGTCTGCCTCTGTTTGAGCAAATCATGTTGAGCATGGCACAAAGCTGCGTCTTCTGCAGTAATTCAAATAACAACTCTAGTAGCTCTATGTTGGACCATCTCCTCACGATTTGTCATAGCCTTGGTATGTGGGTCCAAAACACAGGATGTGTACTCAACCTGCAGACTGACTCTGGGGTTTGTAACATTCCTCCTTGGTTGACTTTTTGCAGGATCCAAGGTTCCTACTTAGAAAGGGTGCGGATAAGTTTTCCTTCTTTATGACCATATCAACATGGGCTTTCCAAGACAATTTAGAAGACAGTAGCATCCCCAGGTATTTTGCCTTCTTTGTTGCCTTCCGTCTAACACTTCTCTGCATTGAACCCAGTCTCTTCCCTTTCCTACAGACTGTCGATGCTATTCTGGAAGACGTCTGCATCTGCTATTGACTCTGCACAAAAGTGATGCGTCAGCAAAGAGTCGACAGGGAGAGCATAGGAATTCCGTGTGGTCATCATTGCCTATGAGGGAAAGGAAAGGACTGAGAACGGCACATTGATGAACATCGGATGTTATCGGTACTGACTCGGAAGAAACACCTTCCAGCATGATTAGTTAGATATACTCAAGCATTGTGCAATACGCATCGTAGTGTTGGAGCTTAAGCAGGTGTCTGTAAGACATTTTGTCAAATGTTTTGGAAAAAGTCCAGCAAGATTGCGTCAATCTAATGGGACTGGTCCAGACCTGACACAATGTCATTGACCATATTGATCACTTTGTCTCACAGAAGCGCTGCTTCCTGATGCCATGCTGGCATTGGCTGATGATGTCATGGTACTAAGAAAAACCAGGTTACTGTGTATGAAGTATTCAGTGATCTTACATTCAACAACAGTTAGAGATACGGGACAGAAAAGAGGTTATTCTGGACTATTTGTTTTGTGAATAGGATTAATGTGACAGTCTTCCAATCAATGGGGACTTTATCCTGGTTGAGATGCCTGGAAGATCACAGCAAGAGCAGGAGCCAGGGAATGTGCCACTTCCCCCAAGAACCTTGATAAGATGTAGCTTTGTGGAGATTAAGGCCCTTAAGAACCTTGCAGACACTATTTATCGTGACATGAATAGGAAGGACATCAAAATAAGGCACAATGGAGAGATAGGTTCTCATGTGTAAAGATAGAAAACTAGTAGTTCAGTATTTTAACATTGATTCGTGTATCAACATTGTTAATGTCATCATTCTTCAGTGGGGTTACTCCAGAGCTGTCACAGGCTTCCTTCGTAAAGGAAAGATATTTTAGTAAGTACAATGACATGCTCAATTATTCCGGGTATTGAGGCTTATCTGTTTAACTAGTGATCGTTTGCGGCAATAACATATAGAGTCGTGATACTACAGGTTAACCGGTTAACCGTTTCAGATCCGGTTATCCGGTTACGATTTTGCAAATAGATTAACCGCTTGGGCATATTGAAAGCAGGTTGCATTTTCAAAACAAATACATAGTGCGATGCCCCTCTAATAATAACTACAACTACAACTACAACATTTTATTGCATTAAACATACAACGACGTTTATAGCAAATTCAATATTGCAAAGATAAAGGACACATAGTGTACAGAGAAACAAACACACATAATTAAATACATATACAGAAAAACAAATACATGTAGCGTAAATTTCCCATCGAACATTACATATGACCTCAGACTCTAATCAAGTTTGCATTATATAATAAGTAAGTGTCGCATTGGTCCATTACCCTCTTCCAATCAGGCCAATCAACACGTTGTCATTAAAAGCGGGACCAAGACCCCCCGGGCATTTTTCCACCCACTCAATTTTGCCAGGGTGGAAGTTTTGTCCCCCATGGGTTTGCAAGGGTGGACATTTTGTCCCTCGTGCTTTTGCAAGGATGGACATTTTGTCCCCCGTGTTTTTTCAAGGGTGGACATTTTATCCCTCGTCATTTTTTACAATGCGGACGTTTTGTCCCTCACTTAGTTTTGGACAAAATGCCCTCCATAAATCTAGCTTAACCCCTTTACTCCACGGACAAAATGTCCCTCACTTAATTTGCCTAAGTGTTACATACAACCCTTGAAATGACACAAGTTTTGCAAACAGAGAAGACCCGGATCAGACGGCTCATTTTTTTCTAATATAAATATCCATGGAGTAAAGGGTTAAGCCATATTTATGGAGGGTATTTTGTCAAAAATTTAGTGACGGACAAACATGTTTTGCAAACAGAGAAGACCCAGATCAGACGGGACATTATTTCTAACATAAAGGGTTAAGCCGTTTGATCAGGATATATTGTGTTTGCAATGTCGTTAAAGCTGATGTATGGAGTAAAGGGTTAAGAGAATATTTATACGTAAACATATATATAACATCTCTAGGGTATCATACGTATTGCATAATCGTTTAACATTACAACAACAAGGAGCGTACGGTGTTAAATCAGCAGTTAACCAACTAGCCATAATGTGCATGCATTTATCTCATATAACAGGTTTCGTAAGGGATGGCGCTGTGGTAAATACTATTGTCTGTATGGTATTCTTGTATCATGACCTCCAATGTCATGTTGTGAATAGAAACTAATATCCAATCACAATGGACTGGAGACGACGACGATAACAAACGCAATTTAATACACTGGTGTACCTGTTCTCTTTGTAGAACGAAATCATTTATTCAAATTATTAAGTTACTGAAGGCGATAGATAGATGTTAAAAACCATATACCAACATTTTCATCATGGCTTTAAAGCTTGGTTTTTTGTAACGTGAGCTTTAATTCATATTAGAGGGTAATGTAATGCGAAGCATGCATGCTACAGTTTGTATCTTGTTCCACTTTAGCTAGTGGTCTACACTGTTTTCAAAGCATAACCACTTAGCACTTTCAGTCCGACATTCTGACTGTTCGTCCACATCAGATGTTTGACACTGGTATGAATTACTGACATCCACGGGTTCAACGTCCTGTCTTGACCCTGATCAAATCACTCAACCAGGAGCCAGGAGCCCTCAGATCTTGGTCAATACTGTTTGATCTGTCCAAGCTATATGATCAGATCTTGGTCAATACTGTTTGCATATGTACTAGATATAGGATCAGATCTTGGTCAATACTGTTTGCATATGTCTCAACTATGGCATCACATCTTGGTCTATATTGTTTGCATATGTCTAAGTTATGGTATCAGATCTTGGTCAGTACGGTTTGCATATTTTGCTTACAATTTCTAATTATAGAAGTGTAACATATTTCGGTTTGGTATAAAACACTGCCAGCTTACAAAGAACAAATTCGGCCTGACAGCACGTCGGAAGTACATAGATATTCAATATACATTTGTATCACTTCATTCACTTTAACCCATTCCCTCATATTGACGACTTTTGACGACTTTTGACGACTCTGTTAAAGTCACTTTGTAAAACCATTATGATAAATCACAATGGTCTCAAACTACAAAATGTTTCCAGTTAATACTCCTTTTCAGTAGGTTTATTCAAAGAGGTTGTATCTAAAAACAGCCTATGAGGCAATGGGTTAATACTAACGATACAATGATAGTTATAACCAAAATTTTGACAATGTCTCTTCAATTATTGTTGATGGGTGGGGTAATACTTCGAACTTGTCTATGCAGCGTCTTAAGTCTCATCCGGTTAACCGGTTAACCGTTCGGTTACTGCTTGCGATTAACCGGTTACGATTTCTGTAACCTGTAACATCACTAATATAGAGTGTTGTCATCACTGATAGGGAAGGTTACTCATATCCAGTGGCACTGAATATGTCTATGAATTCATTGTTGAGTGAGAGTGCCTATGGCCAGTAACTGTTAAAATGGCCAATCAATTTCCTGCAAATGTCGAAATGGTTTTGTCATCATAAGTACTGCTGGTAAAAGTAACATATATCAATTCATTATGTAAAAACATCGCCGTACTCACCAGCAACTATGCCGTTTCAATCACTAGAGATACAGACAGCTAATATAAGTTGTGTACAATCAAACGGACCATTATTACACTGAGATTACGGCAATAAGAGACTAATTTTCTGGCATTTTTATTATCATCTCTAAATGATACATCTGCGTGAAGAGGTACATCTGCGTGAAGAGGTACCATAACTTGCACAGATTTGCATCAAAGTTATAATTATACTGTATGATAATGTACTGTAAACGTATTTAAAACGATGTTTTCCGAACTCAAATCGTTCTTAAATGTGCCATAAATATTTCTATACTTACTGTGGAGACATTGCTAAGAAATTAAATGCAAAACAAAGTGTCGAAATTGTCAAAATTACGGTTATTTTATACTATATAGAGATTTTATTACATTTTGCACTCATTTGACCTTTGACCTAGTTTCTGACCTTCAAAGAGGGTTTTGGGAGTGGCATGGACCAGAACCACAAACGATTAGTATCTGGCAACACAATTATGGTATTCAAACATTTCTACTAAAAAATGCCATGGACCTCGAAAAATAAGCGACTTTTTACACCTCGGATTGCCAACTATTGTGACCACTCTTTAGAATTGTCTCGAAGGTAGGGTTTGGTGGAGAAAGGATGATTTAATGTTTGAGTATGCACCATTATATCTGTTCTCTTCTTTCTGTGCATGGAGTAAAGGGTAATGAAGAGCTGCTGTGATGAAATATTTCTTAAGATCTAGTTCAATGTTTCTTTAAATACATACATGTATATGTTATTGGTTATGAAATGGGAATGAAACTTGGCACACATCTATCAACAATAAAAGGGGTGTAAAAACGGGGATTGCTTTGTTGGATTTCTTGGTGCAAAGCCAAGACAAAATAAATACCACCTCCCTCTATCTTTCATGTTATTCCATGTTGTTTTTCATATTATTACTTGTATACAAAAATTAGGTAGGGGACCAGAGTGCTGCCACCTTTGGGGAATGCTGTTTTGATGTAGGGGACATCAAGTGTACATTGGGTACTGGAATGTTCCTGGACCTGAACACTGGAGACAAGCCCCATGCCTCTATTGCAGGCAAGTCTGTAGTTGTTTTAAAAATTTAACCCGTTCAATGCTGAATTTTCAGAGTGAAATAGACCATCAGTGTTTAACCCTTTCCCTGTTCTATATTTAGTTTAAATTTCAATACCTACTGAATATTCATGGACAAAAAGGTTATAATGAAATGTGGAACATTGTAGACATTTAGAAAGTAAAGAAACAGATCTATCAAATTCTGCTAACAAACAGAGCAGACCCTGATCAGATGGCTCCTCTAGGAGCCGTCTGATCTGGGTTTTCTCTGTTTGCAAATGCATGAAAACACGTTTATATGAGGGAAAGGGTTAACTATGGAATCCACTCAGTAGGAAAGGCTGAAATTTGCCAGAGGATTTTTAATGACAAACAGTGCAGATTTTGATCAGAGACCTCCTCTGCAATATTGTTTATGTCTGTTTGTGTCTAGACCTTTACTCTCACATTGGATGGAATACGAGAGTGTCCACTGTATATTGTTAATGTCTTTTTAGGCATTTACCCCTGTATTGGCTGGAATATTAATATAATTTACTATATATTGTTATTGTCTCTTTAGGCTTTTACTCCTGTATTGGTTGGTATATTAATATCTTCTACTATATATTGTTAATATCTGTTTAGGTCTTTACCACTTTATAAGTTGGAATATGAGAACATCTACAGTAAAACCTCTCTATAATGGCCACTAAATTACATCAATTATTTTGTGTTAAAGGCAGGTGGCTGCTTAAAGCAAGGTGAATGTTAAACAGAACGCTCCTATAGGAGCGTTCTGTTTTACTTTCACCTTGCTTTAAGCAGCCACCTGTCCTAATTCCAACTAATTAACACAATTTAGTGGTCGTTATAGGGAGGTTTCACTGTACTGTATACTGTTTATGACATTTTAGCTATTTATCATCTATTTGGTTGGAATACCAGAACATCTACTGTATAGTGTTTATTTATGTTTGTGCCTCTTTAGGCCATTACCATTTACTGGTTTGAAGATTGGAGTTTTTGCTGTTTTATTGTTCATGAATGATGACATCTTTACCTCCATATTTGTTTGAAGATTAAAAGAATCAAGCATGGGTTTTGTTAAAGACGGGGAGTTCTATACCCAAGGTCGGTCTATTCCAGTGGGAAACCCATGCTTGATTATTTTTCTGGCTGAAATAGGCCCTAAACCAAGTTAATTAACGAATTTTGTGAATTACTAATTTAGATTGCGTAATACGACTTCCATATCTAATAGCAACATACAGCAGCATAACTTTAGGTGTGACACCAAAATGACGTCATTTGTTATGACAACCACAAACGTTACGTTTTGGCGTAAAATATAAATGACTGGGTGACTACAAAACAACGTCTTCAGTTAATTAAATATGCTTTTAAAGTGTTTATAATTATGATAAATAGAATTTCATATTCGTGCTAATTTCTTATATTAACTTCAATTCATAAGGTTGTTGCCTATAGAAATGTTGGTATAATGCTGTAAGAATTCCTTCCCTTGTATGAATTTTACCCAATCGCGCGTATGAATACACTAGTCCAGATAAGGATTTCTAGTATGGCTATTTTTAGTAACTCAGCTTATCTAGCACGGCTGGGAAGCGAGAAAAGAACTTCTACTGAATCTTTTTTATGTCCGTTTAGACATTTAACTCCTCATTGGATGGAATATGAGAGCTTCTTTTGTATAGTGATTATATCTAAGTCATTACCCTCATATTTGTTGGAAAATAAGAGCTTTTACTGTATATTTGTTTTGTCATATTAGCATTTTACACTTCCGTTGGTTGGAATATGAAAGCAGTTACAGTATATTGTTTACATGTACAGTAGAACCCCTCTAATTTGACCACTTAATAAATACACATGGTTGTCTTTATAAGCAGGTGGTTGCTTAATGCAGGTCAAAAGTAATGCAGAAAGCTCCTAGAGGAGCTTTCTGCATTACTTTTGTCCTGCATTAAGCTACCTACTGCATCTAGCACCAAGAATTCTCTATTAGGTGGTCGCATTAGCAGGGTTTTACTGTTTAAATCGTTACTCCCATATTTAATCCTTTCCCTCATATAAACACATTTTCATGCATTTGCAAACAGAGTAGACTCAGTGTCTGTTTGCCTTTGACATGTTATAGATAATGATTCTACAATTTTTATCAAATCAAACTTTTCCTTTGAAAAATTCAAATTAGAAAGCTTCAGCTAATAATACTCAGGATGTCATTATTTCTTACTTGAATATATATTGAACAGGGGATCTACTGTATGTTCTTTATGAATGTTTGGACCATTACCCCCATATGTCTGTTTAGATCTTTACCCTCTCAATGATTGGAATATGAGAGCTTCTACTGTTTATATCTGTTTATATCCGTCTAGGTCTTTACCCACTCATTGGTTGGAAGATTGACGATAAACTTACATATCTGGCTGAGGGAGTAGCCTCTGAAACAGGCACTGTTATCAACTGGGCTCAAAGTATAGGTATGTTGAGAAAACTGTTTTCTGATTACCGGGTATTCTTTGTGAGGTAAAACTACTGTTTAACTCTTTCCCACATATAAATATGTTTTCACACATTTGCAAACAGAGTAGACCCAGATCAGATGGCTCCTAAAGGAGCTGTCTGATCAGGGTCTGCTCTGTTTGCTAGTGGAATTTGAAAGATCTGTTTCTTTACCTTCCAAAATGGCTGCAATGTTTCACCTTCCATATTTCATTATAACTATTTTGTCCATGAATATTCAGTAGGTATAATATTGAAATTGGGAATAAACATAGAACAGGGAAATGGTTAATAAAGAATTTAGATCTTTTTAGGCAGGTGGCTGCTTTACCTTTCACTTTGTTAACCCATTACCTTATATGCTATTTTTAGATACAACCACTTTGAATAAATCTACCGAAAAGGAGCATTAACTAGAAAAAAGGAAATATTTTAGAATTTTGTATTTTGAAACCATTGTGATAAATAGAGCATTTGCTCCTATGGGAGCAAATGCTCTATTTATCACAATGGTTTCAACAGGTGATTTTTACAGAGACGTAGAAAGGCATATTTATGGAGGAAAAGGTTAATATTTATGTCAAAACAATGACATCATGAATATCGGTTACTGGTAGATGAATTTTATAATGGCATATGAGCTCAGGAATATTTGGCCATGGAAACTGTAGAATCAGATCTATTCTATTTCATAAGCAAACAGAGCAGATCTTGATCAGACAGTTCATACAGGATCTACTCTGTTTGCAAATGCACGAAAAGGTGCCTATATCAGGTGAATGATTAATTCAGTCATGCAGAATGCTCCTGTGGGAACTTTCTGCATGACACTCATCATACATTAAGCTGCTACATGTTATAAAAAATGATATTGGTTTGGAGGGATTTTATTGTATATACAGTAAAACCTCTATAACGGCCACTAAATTGTGTTAATTAGTTGGTATTTAGGGCAAGTGGCTGCTTAAAGCAAGGTGAAAGTAAAACAGAACGCTCCTATAGGAGCGTTCTGTTTTACTTTCACCTTGCTTTAAGCAGCCACCTGCCTTTATCACAAAATACTTGATGTAGTTTAGTGGCCGTTAAACTGTAGAAGTAAACCCTTTCTAAAGCAGCCATTTGACAGAATTTTGGATTTTTAAGATTGGTAGCTAACTCTTTCGTTCATATAAAGGTTTTTTCATGCATTTGCAAACAAAGTAGACCAGGATCAGACAGCTCCTGTAGGAGCTATCTGATCTGGGGTCTACTCTGTTTGCTTATGACATGATATAGATCTTAATCTACAGTTTTTGTCAAAGCAAAAAGGTACATGTACTATAAAATTCAGCTAATAATATTCATAATATTTCATTATTTCTTACATGAATATTGAACACAAGTAAAGGGTTAACACTTCTGATTGAATTAATGAAATTTACTGCATTTGTATACAAATATTTCTAACTTTGAGGTTTACGGATTATATGAACAAAGTCTTGATAATGCAGTGAATGTTTTATCCCACCCTGGGTCCCTGCTTATAAAACGTTTAGTTGAGTCTGAGTTCGTTCTCAAGTTTTTGATTGGTCAGATTTGAGCCTTTGGCTCAAATCTGACCAATCAAAAGCTTGAGAACTCAAATCTGACCAATCAAAAGCTCTTTGCATTGACAGCTGTTCTGTTGTATTTTTCAGGGTATTTTGAAGATGTCCGTGAAACATCTGATATAGCTGAATCAGTTCCAGGTAAAAAAATTCTAGCAATCTTAATTTTTATCTGAGTGCAGAGATTGTTTTCTGCTAACCCTTTCCTTCATATAAACACCATTTCATGCATCTGCAAACAGAGTAGACCCAGATCAGATGGCTCCTATAAGAGCCGTCTATTCAGGGTCTACTCTCTTTGCTAATGGAAATTTGGTTTTTCAGATTTTACCAGGGTCAAAACCTTTCTTGTATATATGCCAATATACATGTACATAGTAAGCTAATTAATATTCATACAGACATTATTTCTTGCATAATTATTCATTTTTTTATGTTTGCAGATACAGGTGGTGTTTGTTTTGTACCTGCCTTTAGTGGATTACAGGTAATGCTTCGGTATTTCTACAAACACTTCAAGGAATGCGTTCATTACTATATTCATTCCAGTTCTTACTTTGCAACCCATCCAGTTTTCATATGGAGGGGGGCATGGCAAACAAAATATTTACTGAAATAAGCCATAGACATTAATGGGTTCAGCAAACAGTGCAGACCCTGATCTGAGGGCTCCTCCAAAATCATCATTTCTCAATCAAACCATGGGTCCATGCTTATAAAGCTTTTTAGTTGAGTCTGAGTTTGTTCTCAAGCTTTTGATTGGCCAGATTCAGAACTCAGACTCAACTAAAAAGTTTTATAAGCATTGAACCTGATGTTGTGACTCACTCCCATTGAGAAGATTTTGAAGAATGGTCACAACATAAGGATTGATGGAGAATGTGATGGATAATGTATGCAGCTTATCTGTTTCTCACTAAAGGTTAAACAAACAATAAATTGAACCACTTGCAGTTTTGTTTAATTATACCTCAGCTACAACCTGTCCAAAGTACTCACCGTTCACAGTTGACAAAATTCTGTTTACTTCGACAAGCTTTAAACCATTAGTATGTTTCCGGCAAACTTGTGATTACTGTTGCAAACAGTTTGGATCCAGGTGACATGAGTATAAATCAGGATTTAACACAATAAAGCAGAGGCATTGATAAGATGCATACTTTAAAGCTTTTTGTCGAGCTCGCTTGCAGTCAGCTTGACATAGTTGTCACAATGTCCATGTGTATGTTAGTGCATCAGTGAATCTGTGCCTCAGCATAAACCAGGTCAGTAGCCAAAAGGTCAAGGTCATACTTAGATATCAAAAGTCAAAAACATGTATTTTTTGCTTGTCCTGGCTCTAACTCAGAACTCTATGGATGGATTGTGAAATTACTAGGCATAGGTGTTTTTCAAGAAGGTATGGCGTGTTTCGCGATAAAACCAGGTCAGTAACTGAAAGGTCAAGCTCATACTTAGAGGTCAAAGGTCAAAAACATATTTTTTTGCTTGTCCGTGCTCTAACTCAGAACTCCATGGATGGATTGTCAAATGACGAGGCATAAATGTTCCTCTAGACGGCACGGTGGGTTGCCTGTAAAAACCAGGTCAGTAACTAAAGGTCAAGCTCATACTAAGAGGTCAAAGGTCAAAAACATGCATTTTTTTGTTTGTATTGGTTCTAACTCAGATCTCACTCTATGGATGGATTGTGAAATGACTAGGCATAAATGTTTCTCTAGAAAGTATGGCATGTCATGCACAAAACCAGGTCAGTAGGTGCAATGTCAAAGTCATACTTAGAGGTCAAAGGTCAAAAACATGTTTTGCTTTGCTTGTCCGGGCATTAACTCAGAACTCCATGGATGGAGTGTGAAATGACCAGGCATAAATGTTTCTCTAAAAGGTTTGGTGTGTCGCACAAAAACTAGGTCAGCAGATGAAAGGTCAAGGTTACTCTTGGAGGTTAAAAGTCAGATTTCACAAACACAATGTATGCCTATAATTACCCTTTACTTGATATTCATGCCTTTTCATGTATTTGCAAAGTAGACCCAGATCAGGCATTCCTATAGGAGCTACCTGATAAGGATCTGCTCTGTCTAACTTTTGCATGTACTATTGATGAATGGCCAGCAGGTTCGATATGTTGCCTATGGGCATCTAGTCTAAGAATAGCTCCTTAATATTTACAGAAAATCTTACGTTGTGACGGCTGTGTAGAATCCTGTTTTTGAGACAATTCTAAAGAGTGGTCACACAATATTGAGTTTTGTGAAGAAATGACAATTGTAGTCTTTGAAATACACCCCTTTATATATATACTTGTAGCTTATGTGTTTCACCCCTTTATATATATATAGCTTATGTGTTTCAACTATTCCTTCATTCTGATGCCTTTTGATGCCTCTGTAAAAGTTACTTTTTGAAACTTTTTGAAAATCATTGCTCCTATAGAGCAAATGCTCTATCTATAACAGTTGCTTTAAAACTACACATCCTGATCTGCAGGTTTGAAAATGTATAAGACTCCATTCTATCATTACATGACTTGTTTGTTACTATCTTAGGCTCCAATTAATGACGACAAAGCATGCACCCTCATGTTGGGAATGCAGCCGTCCACAACGAAGGCACATGTGGTGAGGGCAATACTGGAATCAGTTGGGTTTAGATTTAAACTTCTGTATGAGACAGTTCTTCAGGAAACCAAAATACCTCTATCACACATACGGTAGGTAAAGTTGACCCTATTTATGCAAGAATAAATGACATCATGACTATAAATTAGATTAACCCTTTCCTCCATAATACGCCTTTCTACGCCTCTGTAAAAATCACCTGTTGAAACCATTGTGATAAATAGAGCATTTGCTCCTATTTATCACACTGGTTTCAAACTACAATATTCTAATTTGTTTCCTTTTCTCTAGTTAATGCTCCTTTTCGGTAGATTCATTCAAAGAGGTTGGATCTAAAAATAGCCTATGAGGGAATGGGTTAATAATGGCACATGAGAACAGGAATGATTGACCATGGCAGAAACTGTAGAATTAGGGTCTACTCTGTTTGCTTATGAAATTATAATAGATCTGACTCTACAGTTTCTGCCAATGTATTGAATTAACGTGTTCCATTTAGGGTAATGAAAAATCATGATGAATATTCATAAGGTAAAGGTTAATCAAAGAACAGTTTTATTTCTTTATTACAGACCTTGAATGTGTCATTTATAAACACATTGTCTGTAGCTCTTTCCGTCATATAAATGCGTTTTCACGCATTTGCAAATAGAGTAGACCCAGATCAGACGGCTCCTATAGGAGCCGTATGATCGGGTCTGCTCTGTTTGCTAAAGGAATTTGAAAGATCTGTTTCTTTACTTTCTAAAATGACTATGATGTTCCACTTTCCATATTTCATCATAAAGGTACTTATTTTGTCCATGAATATTCAGAAAGTATTGAGATTGGGAATAAATATAGAACATGGAAAGGGTTAACTCATTGCATGCTAGCGGCAAAATCATGATTATCCATGTAAATAATGTGGTTCCATATGAGACACAGCATAATGCACGGTCTCATCAGGATCCAAACTGTTTGACACTCTGACCATATATTGCGAAGAAATGAGAGACTTTTTTTTTAAGAGTTGAAGAAGTCGAAACATTACTTAGCATGAAGAGGAGTTAAATATTTAAGTTGAATTTAACCCATTCCCTCAAAGGCTATTTTGAGACCCAACCTCTTTGAATAAGTCTACCGAAAAGGAGCATTTACTAGAGAAAAGGAAAATTTTAGAATTGTGTAGTTTTGAAACCATTGTGATAAATAGAGCATTTGCTCCTATGGAGCAAATGCTTTATTTATCACAATGGTTTCCAAAAGTAACTTTTACAGACGCGTAGAAAGGCGTATTTATGGAGGAAATGGTTAAAATATAATTACTACAATGATTTTGATCAGCTGATGTTTAGCTTGTCTGTTTCGAAGAAATCACGAGCTATTGTCGTAACTCCGGCGTCCACGTCGTCGTCGTCGTTGTCGTCTTCCGAAATCTTAACATTGACCATAACTTCTTCAATTTTTCATTTACAACCTTCATTTTTGGTATGCATGTTCATCTTGACAATACCGACAGATGAGCGTTCGCACCCACTTGTTTTAATGCCATTATGAACAAGGGAATTTTTTAACATGGTGGAAACTGATATATCAGATATATATATCAATTCATATTAAGCGAACAGATCAGACCCTTATCCTGCAGGAGCTGTCCAATCTGGGTCTACTTTGATTGCAACTGTATGAAAATGCATTTCTATCTTCTAACATTATTTCTGCTACAACTCACAATGTTATTTTTCTTCTTTTTCTCTTCAAATGTTCAGTTCATGTAAAACAGTTTATCTCCTGACAAGATGCCAAGTTCTCGGTGTCTCATTTGGATCCCAACAGTTTGAATATTTAATCCCAAATTTTGCATTTATAGTAATGTGCAAAGACTAAACCCTTTACCTCATATAAATATTCATGTATAAATAAATAATAGCATCATGAATATTTATTAGCTGAATTACTATGATGACATATGATAAAGAGAATTTTTAGCAGAAATGTATCATCAAATTAAAACCTGATTCTTTAGACACTAAAATAAGTATCATTATTGGTCTTTAAAGACAGGTGGTAACTTTAAGCCCCGTTCCCACTGTCCTGGATTGGCCCCCAGGTACGTCCCGGATGTGTGGTCCGGGGGAAACCGTGTCAAACCGTGTCAAACTGGGAGTACATCCTTGGCGGCACCGTTAACATCTGGGAAGATCCCCGATGAACCGTATTGATCCGGCTTAATCCGGCAGACAGCCCCGGATGTTTTAAAATGTTTAAAACAACCGGGGGTCACCGTGAGTCACCGGGAAAGATATCCAAAACCGGCTTAATCCTGGCAATTCCGGGACAACGCCGATATATTCCGGTGCAGGTCCGGATCTCTACCTTGGCTTTACCGTGATAGTCCCCAGTAATCCGGGATGTTGGCGAGCACCTCATTCACTATATACCTTTGGGCCGGTATAGCTCCGGTGTACGACGGTATAGTCCCGTTTTGTACCGGTGAAGTTAGGGACTGGCAAGGTATGAGCCGGTTTGTCTGCCGGTCAACCCCCGTTTATACCCGGATAACGCCGGCTTGTCACCGGCGCACACCCGGGATATGACGGGGTGATACCGGCAGCCACTGATGCACTACCGGGGTCACACCGGATTGTATCGTGTTCAACCGGGAAAACGCCGGCCCTAAACCGTAAATACACCGTGCCAAACCGGAAACTAACCGGGATAGTCCGGGGTCAAAATGGAAGATCCTGCTTCTAAATCGGGGGAACACCGGGGCAACGTCGGGAATATGGGAATGTACATTTATTTTTTAAGAAATAAGGCCCCGTATCATCCCGGTCGCCGGCTATTTCTTCACCGGGAAGCACCGGGAGGTACCGGGACCAGCGCCGTGACAGTGGGAACGGGGCTTTATGCAGGGTGAAAGTCATGAAGAAAGCTCCTCTGGGAGCTTTCTGCATGATTTTCACCCTGCATGAAGCGGCTGCCTGCCTTAATGGTTCTCAAGTCTTCATTACTATAACTATTTGATCTATTGAACTTTTACTGTATATACATTTGTAATTCCATAAGCCAGGACAGCAGACTCTGATCAGACAACTACTATAGGAGCCATCTGATCTGGGTCTACTCTGTTTGCAAAGGCACCAAAAGGAGTCTCAGGTAGATACAGGGCTAAACCAAGTATGGTTGTATATACATTGTATATTACAGGGTGGATGGTGGAGTGTGCAATAACAATTTCATCGTTCAACTAATGTCCGATCTGACCAACCAAACTATAGACCGGCCGAAACAGACGGAGAGTATCACAAGTCTAGGGGCGGCCTTCTTTGCTGGACTAGCTGTTGGTATGTTATATGAGTGATCTGGTTTGTTGTTAATTAACCCTTCACCCTTCCTTCATATAAATGCCTTTTCATACATTTTGCAAACAGGGTAGATCCAGATCAGACGGCCGATCAGGGTCTGCTCTGTTTGCTAATGGAAGTTGATAGATCTGTTACGTTACTTTCTAAAATTGCTACAATGTTCCACCTTCCATATTTCATTACATGTATAAGTATTTTGTCCTTGAATATTCAGTAGATGTTAAAATTTCAAGTAACATAAGAACAGGGAAATACATGTAGTTAAATTCTACAGGAACCATCTGATCTGGGTCTATCCTGTTTGCAAAGGTGTAGAAAGGCTTATTTATGGGGTAAAAAGGGTGAATGAACTTGGGATGACGTTTGCAAACAGTTTGGATTTAGATGAGACACTGAGTAACTTGGCCTCTCATCAGTTCTCACACAGGTTTAACTCTCTGATTACTCCTTTTAAAGAATGGAAGAAAATCTGTTTCAGATATGGGTCCAAGGTTATAAATCTTCTGAGTCTGAGTCTGAGATCATTCTCAAGTACATGTATCTGGGTCCATGCTTATAAAGCTTTTAGTTGAGTCTGAGTTTCGTTCTCAAGCTTTTGATTGGTCAGATTTGAGTTCTCAAGCTTTTGATTGGTCAGATTTGAGCCAAAGGCTCAAATCTGACCAATCAAAAACTTGAGAACGAACTCAGACTCAACTAAAAGTTTTATAAGCATGGACCCTGATTGGTCAGATTCTGAGCAAACTCAAGAATCTGACCAATCAGATGCTTGAGAATAATCTCAGACTCAAGCAAAATGTTTTATAACCTCGGGCCTGAAGTAGATAACATTTTCTTTCAACTGCAATCATTTTCAATTTGCTAAAGGTTTGACCATTTGATTATGGGTAACAAGTGCAGTGACAGCTGCACACAGTGTAGACCTTATTCCTAGAGGAGTTTGGCATTCGAAATCCTCTTGCAGATTACACTGTTTTGATATTGAATAGACTTTATCATTAAACAATTATTGAGTTTTTCATTAACCTTTTCCTCCATGAATATTTATGTAAGAAATAATGACATCATGAATATTATTTAGATTATCTTTTATATAGCACATGGACTTAATAACTTCTGGCCACGGCAGAAACTGCAGAATCATATCTGTATGATAACATAAGCAAACAGAGCAGACCCTGATCAGATGGCTCCTATAGGAGCCATCTGATCTGGGTCTACTCTGTTTGCAAAGGCATAGAAAGGTGTGTTAATGGAGTAAAGGGTTTAACAATTATTGAGAGTTTTTCATTTTGGAAATTGGGCATACTAAAGTGTGATCGTGTTATGTTCTGTGAGGGTATGTATTGTAATGATGTGAATTTTTTTCAAGGTGTATGGAAAGATAAAGAGGAGCTGCTGAAGATTAGGAGTACAGAAAGAGAGTTTGTGCCTGGACAGACCTGGTCCCATTACAAAAACGTCTTCCACCGTTGGGAACGAGCAGTCAACCGCTCAAAACAATGGTTCACAGAAATATAACTGTTGAGATAGAAATTGTCTAGTTTTTTATCTTTGCTTTTATGCGGTGATTTGGTGATAAACTTTGCATATAATATGATGGAGCCCACTTGATTGACACACTAGTTTAACCCATTCCTCCATAGGCTATTTTTAGACCCAACCTCTTTGAATAAATCTACCGAAAAGGAGCATTTAATAGAGAAAAGAAAAATGTTATAATTGTGTAGTTTTGAAACCATTGTGATAAATTTATCACAATGGTTTCATAAAGTGGCTTTTACAGAGGCATAGAAAGGCGTGTTTATGGAGAAAAGGGTTATTCAATCTTGGTCCAGTAATTGCAGGTCTTCTGCTTAATCCTCTCCCTTATGAATATTCACTTGAAAAATAATGAATGAATGGATATTAATAAGCTGATTTTATGAAAGCATCATGAAAAAGAGGATTTTTTACCATGGCAGAGGCTGTAGAATAAAATCAGTATTACCATATTCTATAAGCAAACAGAGCAAACCAAGATCAGATGGCTCCTCTAGGAGCCGTCTGATCTAGGTCTACTCTGTTTGCAATGGCATCTAAAGGTGTCTACATGAGGGAAAGGTTTAACAGTTTAAAAGCATTTTTCTTGGATTTCAAAAAGCAGAGCAAATCATTTGGAGTCTTGGTGAGACACTGAATCACTAGGCGTCTCATTTAGATCCAAACTCTTTTCAGTGTATGCCATAAATCTGAATATCTTGGACTAGGAGTCAAGTATTGTAAGCATTTTTAGCTCACTTGGCACAAAGTGCCAAGGTGAGCTATTGCGAACATCATGTGTCCGTTGTTCATCATCCGTCATGCGGTGTGCATCGTCTGTCGTCATTTTATTTCAAATGACATCATTCTCCTCTAAAATTATATGGTTAAATGTAATGAAACTTTCCAAGGATGGTCTTTTAATGATCCTCTGTCAAAATAGCTAAAATGGTTTGGATCTATGTAGAACTTTGGTTGCCATGGCAACCAAAAGAAAAAATCTTTAAATCTCTTCTTCTCCAAAACCATTGGTCAGATATCAAAATAATTTCATGGGAATAATGATTAGGTGCCTATCTATCAAAACAGCTAAAACCACCAATATCTAAAACAACATAGCTGCTAGGGGGCGGAGCCTGTTTTACTTATATGTCTGTATAGAAGACATAGCAAAATCTTCAGATCTCCTCTTCTCCATATCCAACAGTCTGATTTCAGAATAATTCGATGGGAATAATCATTACGTGACTATCTACCAAAATAGCTAAAACCATGACAATATCTAAAACAACATGGTGGCTAGGGGGCAGGCCTGATTTCTTAATATGTCTACATAGAAAACATAGCAAAATCTTCCAATCTCCTCATCTCCAAAACCAATGGTCTGATTTCAGAATAATTTAATGGGAATAATCATTAGGTAACCCCCTAGCAAAAGAGCTAAAATGGTTTGGATCCATGTGGAACTGTGGTTGACATGGCCACTATTTAAATCTCTTCTTCAATAAAACTGATGGTCAAATTTCAAAATAAGTTGATGGGAATTAGGTGACCCTCTAACAAAATAGCTGAAACAGTGACAATATCTAAAAAATGGCTGTTAGTAGGGTGGGGCCTGTTTTCTTTATATGTCTGTATAGAAAACATAGCAAACCAGGTGAGCGATTCAGGGCCATCATGGCCCTCTTGTTTATGATAAACTTATATTCTGTGATAAATCATTTCCATGGCAACAAAATACATTTTTCATTAATATATTTTTTATATGTTCATGTTACATGTATTGGTATGAAGAATATGTTTATATTAAGCCTTTGCCTGATGAATACTTATGTAAGATATTATCACATGATGATTATTTATTAGCAGTTTTTGTTTAACCCATTCCATCATAGGCTATTTTTATATCCATCCACTTTGAATAAATCTACCGAAAAGGAGCATTAACTTGAGAAAAGGACTATTTTAGAATTTTGTAGTTCGAAACCATTGTGATAAATAGAGCATTTGCTCCTACAGGAGCAAATGCTCTATTTATCACAATGGTTTCTATCTATCTATCTATCGATACTGCCCAACTCATGCATAACAGAAATTATGACGGAAACACCAAATTCCGCGATGTAATGTGTCAGGGAAATTTAAAATTATGTCAGGGAAATGTCAGGGAATTGTCAGGGAATTTTGTGTATTTATGGAGGAAAGGGTTAATAGTATATGAACACAGGAAGGAAGTTTTGGCAATTACAGATATTGTAGTATCAGATCTAAGTTATTCCATATGCAAACAGAGCTGACCCAGATCTGACAGGAGCCGTCTGACCTGGGTCTACTTTGTTTGCAGATGTGTCATATGGCGCCTCTGTTAGGTAAAGGTTTAACCCTTTACGCCATAAATACGCCTTTTAACATCTTTGCAAACAGGGTAGACCCAGATCAGACGGCTCCTGTAGGAGCCATCTGATCAGGGTCTGCACTGTTTGCTTACGGAATAATAGAGACGTGATTCTAAAATCTCTGCCATGACTAAATTGTCCTGTGTTCAAATTAAATTTTAAACATTCATCTGATTTATCATTATGATGTCATTGTTACTTATATAAATATTTATGGAGGGATATTAAAAACATTCCTAAGTTGATTTTATATTGACTTCCTGCTCAAATTAACCATATCTGTCGTAACCCTTTCCCTGTTTAGTATTCGATATAAGGATGTCATGAATATCTATTATTTTTTATTGGCATATGTATGCCTGAATCTTTGGTATTGGCAGAAATTATAGAGTCAGGTCTGTATTATTTCATAAGCAAACAGAGCAGACCCTGATCAGACGGTTCCTAGAGGAGCCATCTGATCTGGGTCTACTCTATTTGCAAATGCATGAAAATGCATTTATATGAGGGAAAGGGTTCATTCTTGGAATAGAATTATATGCCAGTCAGCTCACATGTAATATGAGAAGGGTTAATCCATTTCTTGATAAGTATTTCAGTATGACATAATGACTGTATGAATGGTAGTTGGCTGAATTTTGCTGACAGCAGGGAAATTTTGACCTGTAGAATCAGGTCTGTGTAAACAGACAAGACCCAGATCAAGCAAACTCCAACATGTGCTGCCTGCTCTGGGTCTATTTTGGTTTTTAAGACGTCAAAAGCATTCCTATGTCACTCTGATATAGATAAATTAATCATATCTGTCAAAACTGTTTTGGATTAGAACTCGTTGTAGATAATTAAGGAATGTAAATTGTCTAAAGATATTAAAGGGATGTAGAAATGATGATTTAAGCTCTTACTGCGTGGTCAGGTTTAACGCTTTATTCTAGAAATAAACATTTGCAAACAGAGTAGACCCAGATCAGACGGCTCCCATAGATTTTATTCTGTAGTTCCTACCATGACCAAAAATGTTTGTTTCCCTGTACCATTTAAAAAAATGCTTGTTACAGAGGACACTATAATTGCTTGCTACAGAAGACACTATAATTGTTTATTATAGACAACAGTATTGTAAGTGCTTGTTACAGAGGACACTATAAGCGTTGTTACAGAGGACACTATAATTGTTTATTATAGACAACAGTATTGTAAGTGCTTGTTACAGAGGACACTATAATTACTTGTTATAAAGGACACTATAATTGCTTATTACAGAAGATACTGTAATTGCTTGTTACAAACAGTAAAAAGCAGTATTGTAAGTGCTTGTTACAGAGGACACTATAATTGCTTGTTACAGAAGACACTATAATTGTTTATTATAGACAACAGTATTGTAAGTGCTTGTTACAGAGGACACTATAATTGCTTGTTACAAACCACAATATTGTAAGTGCTTGTTACAGAGGACGCTATAATTGCTTGCTACAGAAGACACTATAATTGTTTATTATAGACAACAGTATTGTAAGTGCTTGTTACAGAGGACACTATAATTGCTTGCTACAGAAGACACTATAATTGTTTATTATAGACAACAGTATTGTAAGTGCTTGTTACAGAGGACACTATAAGCGTTGTTACAGAGGACACTATAATTGTTTATTATAGACAACAGTATTGTAAGTGCTTGTTACAGAGGACACTATAATTGCTTGTTATAGACAACAGTATTGTAAGTGCTTGTTACAGAGGACGCTATAATTGTTTGTTATAGACAACAGTATTGTAAGTGCTTGTTACAGAGGATACTATAATTGCTTGTTATAGACAACAGTATTGTAAGTGCTTGTTACAGAGGACGCTATAATTGCTTGCTACAGAAGACACTATAATTGTTTGTTATAGACAACAGTATTGTAATTGCTTGTTACAGAGGACACTATAATTGCTTGTTACAGAAGACACTATAATTGTTTATTATAGACAACAGTATTGTAAGTGCTTGTTACAGAGGACCTTGCAATTGATTGTAACAGAAGACATTATTGTAATTGCTTGTTACAGAAAACATTTTAAAAGTGTTTTACAGAGAACATTGTAATTGTTTGTTACAGATGACAAAAGTATTGTATTATATACAGTAAAACCCCTCTAAACAAGAATTCTAGTAGAGAAGAATTTATATACTTTTAGGCAGGTGACTGCTTAGCTGGGCAAAAGTCATGCAGAAAGCCCCTATAGGAGCTTTCTGCTTGATTTTCACCCTGCATTAAGCTGTCACCTTGCATTAAGCTGCCACCTGTCTCCAAGACCAATATTTTGTTAGCCCCCAAAAGGACAAACAAGATTCCAACACGTCCATTATCTTGGTGTCTGCATTGGATGCCTTTCCGCAATACACATTATATACATACATGTACTTATTTTATTAGCTGATAAAGATATCTGTACTGGAGCTTTATATTAACATTTCTAACGAGCCTATCTTAACCCTTCGCTTGCTATTCACGTCAATATACCTAACTGTAAATAGTGAAGACCCAGATGAGACAGCTCCTGCAGGAGCTGTCTCATCAGGGTCTGCACTATTTACAAGTTGATTGTGCAACCAGTGCACTCCACAGCAGTGATTGCACAGCGAAATACTTGTACACAGTGAAGATATATGTAATTATACAACAGGGCATGGGTAAAGAAGGAGAAATGTATTTTAAAATTCAGCAAGCGAAGGGTTAATGAATAGACATGTGTGCCTTTAACCCTGTACATGCTGAATACTCATTTAACCCTCTACACCATGAATATTTATGAAAAATAATGATATCATGAATATTAATTAGATTAATTATTATAATAGCACACGGACATTGGAAGATTTGGCCAAGGCAGAAACTATAGAATCATATCCTATATTATATCTATAGCAAACAGAGAATATCCTGATCAGACAGCTCCTACAACAGCCACATTATCTGGGTCTGCTGTGTTTGCAAAAGTGTAGAAAGTTGTATATAACTATTTATGGATTAAAGGGTTAAGAATCATGACTATGAATATAGATTAGCCGTTGGTTATAATGGCATGATGGACAAGAAATGTTTTTACTTAGACAGACATTGATATATATCATCAGCAAACAGAGCAGAGTCTGATCAGACAACTCTTACAGGAGCTGTCTAATCTTGGTCTGCAGTTTTCAGATAACTCTAGACATATTGATCTGATTCAACCCAAAAACTATAGGCATGTTCCTCTGGTGATACTAAGCATATGCTCTTAATATAAAACCAATATGTGAAGTACTATTTGAGTTATCGCTTCACATAGTGTTGACAAAATTTGATGGCATTTTTTATGAATCAAGGGCAGATAACTTTAGACATAGTGATCCGATTCAACCCAAAAACTATAGGCATCTTCCTCTGATGATACTTAGCATATGTCATTAATATGAAACCAATATGTGAAGTACTGTTTGAGTTATCGCGTCACATCAAAAGTGTTAACAGACGGACGGACGCATAGACAGACAGACAGACGGACAGAAAACGTGATTCCTATAGGGCTCCTGCATTTTCAATGCAAGGCCCTAATAAAATGTCTTTAAAAGAGGGCACTCAAAAAGGTTTAAAGTTGATTTTAATGTGGTAGCTTAATGTAAAATTAAAGTAGGAGCTTTCCGCATTACGTTCATTCTGCATTAACCCTTTACTCCATAAATACACCTTTCTATGCCTTTGTGAACAGAGTAGATCCAAATCAGGGTCTGCTCTGTTAGCTTATGATATAATTTAGATATGATTATAGTTTCTGCTATGGCCAAAGATTCCTGTTTCAGTGTGCTTATATAACAATTAATATAATTAATATTCATGATGTCATTTTTTGATGTGAATATTCATGGAGTAAAGGGTTAAGCAGCTACCTCCTTATGATGGTACCATGTTTGTTCAGTAAATGGCTACCTTAACGCTGTTTGACAGTATCAAGATGTAAGCAGATGTATAGATAAGTTACATAAATTAAATTATTTTACAAGAATATTTTCTTTATTTCTTCACTGAACCCTTTGTTGTTGTTACAAGATTCTAAAGAGTGATCACAGCAAAGAAGCTTTCATCGCAAAGAAGCTTTCTATATTACTTTTGTGCTACATGAAGCAGCCATCTTTCTTTTAACATTCTTTTCTATTTTCAGTCATTTGTTGCTCTAAACAGGATTTTCTGTACTTAAACAGATGTTACAACTTTTAGTTTTATTCATAGATGTAATTTGGATACATTTGTATACATTTTACACATGGATGTTATTAGTATGCAGATAACTTGACGTACAGCCATACCCCTGTAACACCATCATGCAAAAATGTTTAATTCTTGGTCATTTAGAAAGGCGGTTGCTTAATGCAGGGAAAAAATATGCAGAAAGCTCCAACACGAGCTTTCTGGGTTACTTTCATCCTGCATTAAACAACTATCTGCATTTAATGATGCTAACATCTATGCATATCTATTCATGGATGTGGTTGTTAGTCCCCCACCGGTTACCGGTTGGGGGACTATAGGTTTGCTCGATTCCGTCTGTCTGTCTGTCTGTCCGTCCGTCTGTCTGTCTGTCCGTCTGTCACGCTTCTTGTCCGGGCCATATCTCCTACAAAGTTAGGCCAAATTCAATATAACTTCACACATTGAAGAAGCATGATGAGGGCTAGTGTCATGCACAAGGGCCATAACTCTAGCATCAATATTTTTGGAGTTATTCCCCTTATACATATTTTTTTGTCTGGACAATAACTCTTTATCTACTGGTTCAATTGATTTGAAACTTCACATATGGAACAATCATGATGAGGGGTAGTGCCATGCACAAGGGCCATAACTCTAGCATCAATATTTTTGGAGTTATTCTCCTTTTTCATATTTTCTTGTCAGTCCGTCTGTCACGCTTCGTGTCCGGGCCATATCTCCTACAAAGTTAGGCCAAATTCATTATAACTTCACACATTGAAGAAGCATGATGAGGAGTAGTGTCATGCACAAGGGCCATAACTCTAGCATCAATATTTTTGGAGTTATTCCCCTTTTACATATTTTTTTGTCCGGACAATAACTCTTAATCTACTGGTTCAATTGATTTGAAACTTCACATATGGAACAATCATGATGAGGGGTAGTGTCATGCACAAGGGTCATAACTCTAGCATCTATATTTTTGGAGTTCTTCCCCTTTTTATACGCCCGTTTGAAAAAACGGGACGTATTATGGAATGGCGCTGTCTGTGTGTCTGTCCGTCTGTCCGTCTGTAACATCTCTAACTCAAGTTCCGCTTGGTGGATCCTTCTCAAATTTTAACACAATGTTTATCTAGACATTCTACAGTTGCCTGCCAAGTCCCGTTTTTTTTATCCAAGGTCAAGGTCACACAATTGGACTTAGAATTTGCGTTTAGCAAAAAATTTAACCGGTCTGTCTGTCTGTAACATCTCTAACTCAAGTTCCGCTTGGTGGATCCTTCCCAAATTTAATCATAATGTATATCTAGACATGCTACAGTAGCCTGCCAAGTCCCGGCTCATTTATCCAAGGTCAAGGTCACTTAATTGGACTTAGAATTTGCGTTTAGCATTTGCGTTAAGCAAAAATGTTAACCTCAATTTATGTGGAACAAGTCCACTTATCTACATAACACTTTGAGATAAAGCTTTGAAACTTGGAACACATGTTCACCGCCACAACCTTCACCTGTAGGCAAGAGCAAATAACTCTGTCAAGCATTTTGACTGAATTATGCCCCTTTTTAACTTAGAATTTTTGGTTACGGCTTTGTTAAAGTCCATTTATTTACATAACCCTTTGAGATAAAGGTTTTAAACTTGGAACACTTGTTCACCATCACAACCTTCACCCGTAGGCAAGAGAAAATAACTCTATCAAGCATTTTGACCGAATTATGCCCCTTTTTAACTTAGAATTTTTGGTTGAGGCTTTGTTAAAGTCCATTTATTTACATAACCCTTTGAAATAAAGCTTTTAAACTTGGAACACGTGTTTACCTTCACAACTTGCACCTGTAGGCAAGAGCACATAACTCTGTCAAGCATTTTGACCGAATTATGCCCCTTTTTAACTTAGAATTTTTTGTTAAGGTTTTGATTAAAGTCCACTTATTTACATAACCCTTTCAGATAAAGCTTTTAAACTTGGAGCACTTGTTCACCATCACAAGCTTCACCTGTAGGCAAGAGTACATAACTCTGTCTAACATTTTGACATGATTATGACGCTTTTTAGCTTGGAATTTTTGGTTAAGGTTTTGGTTAAAGTCCACTTATTTACATAACCCTTTCAGATAAAGCTTTTAAACTTGAAACATTTGTTCACCATCAGAAGCTTCATTAGTAGGCAAGAGTAAATACAATGCAACTCTGTCAAGCATTTAGACACAATTATGGCACTTTTCAATTTAGAATTTTTGGTTAAGGTTTTTTGTTAAAGTATGCCTATTTACAACCTTGAAACTTGGTCGCAAAATTGGGCTTAGAATTTGAGTTCAGCAAATACGTTAACCCCAGTTTATGTTGAACAAGACCCCGACGGGCGTATATTGTGTCCACTGGCACTCTTGTTCATATTTTCTTGTCAGTCCGTCTGTCACGCTTCGTGTCCGGGCCATATCTCCTACAAAGTTAGGCCAAATTCATTATAACTTCACACATTGAAGAAGCACGATGAGGAGTAGTGTCATGCACAAGGGCCATAACTCTAGCATCAATATTTTCGGAGTTATTCCCCTTTTACATATTTTTTGTCCAGACAATAACTCTTTATGTACTGGTTCAATTGATTTGAAACTTCTCATATGGAACAATCATGATGAGGGGTAGTGTCATACACAAGGGTCATAACTCTAGCATCTATATTTTTGGAGTTCTTCCCCTTTTTCATATTTTCTTATCCAGTTAATAACTATTTATGTACTGGTTCAATTGATTTGAAACTTCTCATATGGAACAAGCATGATGAGGTGTAGTGTCATGCACAAAGGCAATAACTCTAGCATTAATATTTTTGGAGTTACTCCCCTTTTTCATATTTTCTTGTCGGGACAATAACTTTTTATTTACGGATTCAATGTATGAAAGTAGGTACTAATACCATTCAGGTGGTCATGTATATACCATGGTCAACCACACCATGGGTGGGTGGGGTGGGGAGAGTGGAGGTTTTTTTTCAGTCCGGTGGGGGACTCATGTCTTGCATAGCAATACAACATGCCCTTGTTTTATAGAGGTTGTACTGTATCAGTTGAAAGTGGGTAAAATTATATGAAACAAAAACAGCAATATTGGCAAACCGATGTTCCTCACCTACAATGAAATATGATTTGTATACATTCTAAAAGCAATGTTCAAGTGAATGACACCTGGTACAATGTTCTATTTTTACCATAAGCTGACTTTGTGATATGTAGTGTGAATTGGCGACTTTCAGACCCGTTTTCCTATATCTCACCAAATACAGGTTGCCATATATAGCAAAAGCTCTATAATTTGAAGTTTTCGGCAAATGGCTGTTCAATGCGGAGTGAAAGTCTCCTAGAAGAGCTTTCTGCATGACTTTCAATCTGCATTAAGCTGCCATCTGTCTGAGATGAGACGGCTTCTAGAGGAGTCGTCGGAACAGGGACTGCTCTCTTTGTAAATGGAATTTGATAGATCTGTTTCTTTAGTTTCTAAAATGGCTACAATGTTCCTCCTTCCATATTTCATTATAACTACATTTGTATATTCAGTATATTGTCCAAGAATATTCAGTGGGTATTGAAATTTGGAACTAGAACACTGACCAAGTCAGAAAAGGCCCCCACATGATGATCAACTATAAACCTCAGGGTGAGCTTTTGGGAGACTTGAATGTCCGGCGCCCGTCATCCGTCATGCGTCGTCAACAATTTGCTTGTGAACACTCTAGTGGTCACACTTGTAGTCCAATCTTCATGAAACTTGGTCAGAATGAATGTCTTGATAAAATCTCGAACGAGTCAAGATTTTAAACCTATTAAGATTCCCTGAAAGTATGATGAAGATCAGATGAAAACTATTTGAGTTTGAGAGCGGACAAGGCTAAAACTGTCAATTTTGACTGAATCAATGGCCATAACTCAGAAGTGTCTAATGTGGTTTAGGTGGTAATCGTAATTGGTCAAGATTTTACACCTATTAACATTATCTGAAAGTTTGGTGAAGATCGGATGAAAACTATTTGAGTTAGAGAGTGGTAAAAAAAAGCGTGACGGACGGACGGACAGACTGACTGACTGATTGACTGACGGACAAGGCGATTACTATATAGGACACCCACACTAAGGTGTGGGCCCTAATAAATATAGAACAGGGAAAGGGTTTAAGACCGATATTGATACTTGTTTCAGTGTTCTACTATCAAGGTTTTTACTGTATGGGACTAACCAGTTATTCGCCCTAAGCTGGATCTACAGTTTAGAAATTTTAATCTTTGACCATGAATTAAATTTTAAAACTGTTGCTAGAGAATGATTTCAATTAGGCTTCAGCAGAATAAATAGACCGAAATTTAGTTGTACAGCAGAACCTGTCTTAACCCTTTCCTCCATGAATATTAATGAAATAATGATGTCATGAATATTAATTAGACTAATTGTTACAATAGCACATGAACACGAGAAATTTTGGCAATGGCAGAAACTGATAAATTATATTTATATTATGTCATAAGCAAACAGAGCAGATCCTGATCAGATGCCTTCTATAAGAGCCATCTGATCTGGGTCTACTATGCAAAGGTGTATTTATGGAGTAAAGTGGCCATTCATTTGTTGAACATATTAGGAGTCTTAAAAAGCAGATGGTTGCTTAATGCAGGACCATGCATTACTTTTGACCTGCATTAAGCTACCACCTGCCTTACAGACCCATAATTAGACCTCTTTTTGATGGCTGCTTAACCCATTTCCTCATAGGCCATTTTTAGGACCTACCTCTTTGAACAAATCTACCGAAAAGGAGCATTTACTAAAGAAAAGGAAACTTTTAGAATTGTGTAGTTTTGAAACCATTGTGATACATTACATAGCGCATTTGATCCTACAGAGCAAATCACAAAGGTTTCAGAAAGTGACTTTTAAAAAGATGTCAAAATACATGTACGTCAATATGAAGGAATAGGTCCACAGTGGTCACCGTAATCATAAAAAAACATTTTTAGCTCGTCCGCTTCGAAGAAAAGGCGAGCTATTGTGATCACTGGGTCGTAGTCGTCGTCGTAGTCGTCGGCGTGCAAAAACTTTAATGTAGCTCATTACTCGAAAAGTATAAGAGGTATCAACATGGAACTTCATTGGTTAGTAGATCTCATTGAGGGGAAGGCCCCTACATAAGAACCATAACTCCCAATTTCAAAATTTTGGAGTTATGGCCCTTTGTCGTTTTCTTTTTTTTTGAAATTTAGCTGGACAAGTACCAAATCAGACGAGCGTTGACGCTGCAGGCGGCCCTTGTTTTAATTTTGTATTAAGGAACAGCCGCTTATCTATTCTACCCATTACATTGATCAATGAAATTCCACCAAATATATCACAAAAGCCATGTAAACCCCTTTAAATTATTGCCATCGAACTTTTATCGGACTAGTCAGCCATTTACGAAGAAGGGCTTATTGGGGCACCTAGGGGGGGGGGGGGGGGGGGGACTGATACTTAGGACATGCGCATGATAAACATTTAGCCATATTTCTCTCTCGGTAGCTTCAAACTATGTAGGCACACGTGACTAGATAAGCTTTCTAATGAATGATTTATGGGAAATTGGCAATAAAATCAGCTTTTTATGTCCCCGTTGACGATAGCTTTGCACCTGTCTGTCCATCTGTCTGTGTGTCACGCTTGTACGTGCAGTTGGTTATCACATTTTTTTTCATTGTCAAGCACCACCAAGGGGGCATCGCTGTGTCTTACAGACACAATTTTCTAGTTAATTGATCGGATGGAAGAAAGGGGGAGGAGCTTAGTGGAAAATGTCACACATATTATAAGCTCTTTTACCAAAAAGCTTTTTTACCAAAGGGACAGAACTTGTACAATCTTGGTAGAGGACTATATGGTTAAGCTGCATGTAAAATACTAAAGGTACTGGCCTTATGGTTTCAGAAAAGAAAATCTTCAAAGGTTTTCCTATATAAGCCTATGTAAAACTGATAAATCCCGGGTGGGGCCTTGTGCACTGCACTTAAGGTCAATGTGATCTACCTGTATATGAAGTTTGAAGTCAATAGCTTTTATACTTTGGAAGTTATGATCCGGACAAGCCGGCCGGCCGGATGGACAAACAGATGGACGGACATGGTGACTCCAGTATACCCCCGCCCCCAAAACTTCATTGTGGGGTATAATTATGAAGCATTTGTATTTCTGAGAGTCATCTAAGCTATGGTGTACATGTATAAATAAGGTGAAAATGAAAAACAACTAAGTAGTTTTTTTGTATCTTTTTTATTTTCTTTGAGAAGTTTCCTAGTGTGTACTGAAAAAAGTGATGAGTCAAAGAAAATTTGAATTAGAAAATGCAAAGATAAAGGTTGGAGAAAAGACGAGACAACAGACAGAATACCTACACAAACATACTTTACAAATTAAGCTGCACCTCTACAAAATAGGCACTCTAGCATGACTAGCAGTGTAGACTCAGATCAGCCAGTGTACTGCAAATTGTAACTGAAGTCCCAGATAGAGAGATACAGGTTAACATCTCTTAGCATTTGCAAAACGTTCCCCTTCTTTTATTCTGCAAACATTTTTTTCCCAAATTCACGATCAGAATGTCAAATAGATTGGATTGTGACGAGATTCTAAAAGTTTCCTTTTCTCTAGTTAATGCTCCTTTTCGGTACATTTATTCAAAGTGGTTGGATCTAAAAATAACCTATGAGGGAATGGGTTAAATCCTGATAAGATGCTACAAGACGGCTGATCATGGACTACATAACTGCCTATCTCTCAGTGCCCTTAGGACATGCGCATGATAAACATTTAGCCGTATTTCTCTCTCGGTAGCTGCAAACTATGTAGGCACACGTGACTAGATAAGCTTTCTAATGAATGATTTATGGGAAATTGGCAATAAAATCAGCTTTTTATGTCCCCGTTGACGATAGCTTTGCACCTGTCTGTCCATCTGTCTGTGTGTCACGCTTGTACATGCAGTTGGTTATCACATTTTTTTTCATTGTCAAGCACCACCAAGGGGGCATCGCTGTGTCTTACAGACACAATTTTCTAGTTAATTGATCGGATGGAAGAAAGGGGGAGGAGCTTAGTGGAAAATGTCACACATATTATAAGCTCTTTTACCGAAAAGCTTTTTTACCAAAGGGACAGAATTTGTACAATCTTGGTAGAGGACTATATGGTTAAGCTGCATGTAAAATACTAAAGGTACTGGCCTTATGGTTTCAGAAAAGAAAATCTTCAAAGGTTTTCCTATATAAGCCTATGTAAAACTGATAAATCCCGGGTGGGGCCTTGTGCACTGCACTTAAGGTCAATGTGATCTACCTGTATATGAAGTTTGAAGTCAATAGTTTTTATACTTTGGAAGTTATGATCCGGACAAGCCGGCCGGCCGGATGGACAAACAGATGGACGGACATGGTGACTCCAGTATACCCCCGCCCCCAAAACTTCATTGTGGGGGTATAATTATGAAGCATTTGTATTTCTGAGAGTCATCTAAGCTATGGTGTACATGTATAAATAAGGTGAAAATGAAAAACAACTAAGCAGTTTTTTTGTATCTTTTTTATTTTCTTTGAGAAGTTTCCTAGTGTGTACTGAAAAAAGTGATGAGTCAAAGAAAATTTGAATTAGAAAATGCAAAGATAAAGGTTGGAGAAAAGACGAGACAACAGACAGAATACCTACACAAACATACTTTACAAATTAAGCTGCACCTCTACAAAATAGGCACTCTAGCATGACTAGCAGTGTAGACTCAGATCAGCCAGTGTATTGCAAATTGTAACTGAAGTCCCAGATAGAGAGATACAGGTTAACATCTCTTAGCATTTGCAAAACGTTCCCCTTCTTTTATTCTGCAAACATTTTTTTCCCAAATTCACGATCAGAATGTCAAATAGATTGGATTGTGACGAGATTCTAAAAGTTTCCTTTTCTCTAGTAAACCCATTACCTCATAGGCTATTTTTAGATACAACCTCTTTGAATAAACCTACCGAAAAGGAGCATTAACTAGAGAAACTGAAAATTTTAGAATTTGGTAGTTTGAAACCATTGTAATAAATAGAGCATTTGCTCCTATAGGAGCAAATGCTCTATTTATCACAATGGTTTCACAAAGTGACTTTTACAGCGTCGTCAAAAGTCGTCAATATGAGGGAATGGGTTAATGCTCCTTTTCGGTACATTTATTCAAAGTGGTTGGATCTAAAAATAACCTATGAGGGAATGGGTTAAATCCTGATCAGATGCTACAAGACGGCTGATCATGGACTACATAACTGCCTATCTCTCAGTGCCATATTCCACCTCCATTGTGTGCTTAATATGTAAATGTTCAATCTACCATAGATACCTTAAATATTAGGACAAGCAATCTCCCCATTCCCACCAGTAATGTTAAGCTAAACAGTCAATTTTGACTTGTTTTGAATACAGTAAAATCCCGCTAATGCGACCGCCAAAAAGAGGTATAATTCTGGGTGCTAGATGCAGATGGTAGCTTAATGCAGGACAAAAGTAATGCAGAAAGCTCCTCTAGGAGCTTTCTGCATTACTTTTGCCCTGCATTAAGCAACCGCCTGCTTATAAAGACACCCATGTTTATTCATAAAGAGTCGCATATGAGTGGTTCTTCTGTATTTCAAATGGAACTGACGGAGTTGCAAACAGTGTAGACACTGTTCAAACTGTTCTCTAAGGAGCAGTTTGATCTGGGTCTGCACTATGCATCTGGCCAAATATTCAAGGTATGTATGGTATAATAACAAGAATAAACATGGAATATAAGATATGTAGTCAGAGTCAACTGGTGCTGGAGAGAAAATCTTCATGCGAATAATAAATAGGAGAAAAAATCAACAACTGTGTCAATATATTCTATAAACAGAGCAACCCCTATTCAACCCTTTAGTTGATGAATATTTATGCAAACATTATATCATGAATATTAATTAGATCAACATTGTTCCATATAATAAGCAAATAGAAGACCCTGATCAGACAGACTCTGTGGAAGCTGTCTGATCAATGTCTGCTCTGTTTGCTTGTGGAATAATATCAATCTGGTTCTACTGTATTTACCAGGGAAAAAATGTCTCCTGCTCATATGCCACTTTATAAATTAATTTAATCAATATTCAAATTCATTAGTTCTTGCATGAATATTCATTAACCAATTTCCTCATATTGACGCCTTTTTAAAAGTCACTTTCTGAAACCATTGTGCTAAATATAGCATTTGCTCCATAGGAGCAAATGCTCTATTTATCACAATGGTTTCTACACTACACAAATCTAAAAAAATCCTTTCCTCTAGTTAATGCTCCTATTTGGTAGATGTATTAAAGGAGTTATGATCTAAAAATAGCCTATGAGGTAATGGCTTAATTAAAGGGTAAAGTGACTGTTGTAGAAAAGTTCCATTTTGCAAATGCCAGGTCAATCATTTTTAGCATTTAAAAGATTAAACAGCCGGCTGTGCAGTACATGTATTCTAATGTACAATGTCAAAAAGAATGATAAAGGGATTTTCAAGGTATATGACTATCTGCCCTATAGCCAGGACAAATTTACTTAGAATTAACAATACAATATTGCACAACTGTGTCAATATTACATACAAACCTGGTATATAAATAAATACACCTTAATGCACAAAATTTCAGATGGAAAGATAAATGCCGCCAAACTGTCTAAAACTTGATTCTTATATTCAACCTATTTCACATATTTACTGCTAAATTTTCAGTTGTAAGTTTAAAAAGACAAACAGTAAAACCTCTCTATAACGGCAACTAAATAGTGTTAATTAGTTGGTATTTAGGGCAGGTGGCTGCTTAAAGCAAGGTGAAAGTAAAACAACGCTCCTATAGGAACGTTCTGTTTTACTTTCACCTTGCTTTAAGCAGTCACCTGTCTTAAACACAAAATACTTGATGTAATTTAGTGGCTGTTATAGAGAGGTTTTACTGTAATTGCTGAAAGATATATCTTTATTTTATAAATATTTATGCAAGATTCTGCACATCATGAATATCAGTAAATCTAATTCTTGTAAAACAAATTATGAAATTAATTGCTACACAAACAGAAGAGAGTCAGTTCTGTAACTTACGTACAAACAGAGCAGATCCTGATCACACAACTCCGACAGGAGCTGTCTGATCAGGGTCTACTCTGTTTGCAAAAGGTGTGATAATCAAGACAGGAGTTAGGCAGTAACTTATTTAGATCATGGTAAAGTAGGACCAGAACTTAAGAAACAAGCTTTAGAGTGATTAGTGACAGAACAACTAGAGAACAATCTCCACAATGTGTTACAAAATGATCTTTAACCCTTTCCTTCATATAAATGCCTCCTCAGGCCTTTGCAAACAGAGTTGACCCAGATCAGACGGCTCCTACAGGAGCTGTCTGATCAAGGTCTGCTCTGTTTGCTTCTGGAATTATATAGATGTTATTGTACAGTTTCTGTGAAGGTTAAAATAATCCTGTGTTCATGTAGCACTCTAAAAACAGCTAATAGATATCCATGATGCCATTATTTCTTACATGAATATTGAACAGGTAAAGGATTAACCTTCAGCAATCAATCTGAGCAATAATTGGCTTCTTCAAATATTGTCTCAATTCTAGAAGTACATTTTTACTTTCACAAACAAAACAGTTTCCAGGTGTCAATCAGCTTGGTTCCTGCCGAGTCACTCTACTTATATGTAGAGAATACAACAGCACAGTTGGCTGCATATTACTATATTTCAACCAAGCCTAATGCTAAGTCATGTCTGCATATTTTTTTGTAGTATTTTTTAAACCCTTTACTCCATTGACATGCATCTCTATCAAGTAAAGGGTTAAGCAGTGAAAACCCTTCCAACATACATGTAAAACTGTCTTCACTGGCCAGCACTAGATACTGAACAGGTCATGGGTACTCAAATATACAAGAGAACCTCTCTTTAAAAATCCAATTACAAAACGGTAACCCTTTCAATCACGGACATGCATGCACTGCCATTTGCAAACAGTGTAGATCCAGATCAAATGGGCTCCTACAGGAGCCCTCTGATCAGGGCCTGCACTGTTTGTCATTCAAAATCCCCTAGCAGGTTTAACCCTTTCCTCCATAAATACGCCTTTCTACGCCTTTGCAAACAGAGTAGACCCTGATCAGACAGCTCCTATAGGAGCTGTCTTATCAGGGTCTGCTCAGTTTGCTTGTAATATGTTATAGATATGATTCTACATTTTCTGGCATGGCCAAAAATCCCTGTGTCTATGTGCTATTATAACAATGAATCTAATTAATATCAATGATGTCATTATTTCTAACATCAATGTTCATTGAGTAAAGGGTTAAACGTTTCATACTGGATCGACACAATAGTTGTCCATGATTGACTGGATTGACACTTGTCTCCGTCTAAACCTTTGGTCCATTTGAATGATATTGCATGATTACTATAACAACAAGTTATACAAATAAACAAGTGCACTTTATGAATATTCAAGATGAACCAATAAAAATCTAAGTCACAAGATCAATGTGAATATTCATAAAAAGAACAAATGATTAAATATATATATATACTGTCAGAGGTACAGATAAGATGCGTTAATTTAAACATGTTCAAGAATAGCGCATTTATTTCTCCACCAAACCCTATACTGTGACTACTCTTTAGAATCGTCTCTTCGAGATGATTCTAAAGAGTGGTTACAGTATAGGGTTTGGTGGAGAAACGGCAAATTTAGTACAGTAAAACCCCTTTAATGCGACCATCTAAAAGATAATATAATTCTGGGTGGTGGAGGCAGGTGGTAGCTTAATGCAGGACAAAAGTAATGCAGAAAGCTCCTAGAGGAGCTTTCTGTATTACTTTTGTCCTGCATTAAGCAACCACCTGCTTATAAAGACACCCGTGTTTATTCATTAAGTGGTTGCATTAGAGGGGTTCTACTGTATTTGGATATCATCTTTATCTGTAGCTTGGTATTGTTCTTTGGATGGAATTGCATGTCAAATATTTCAGATTTTATTGACATATGCACAATACATAGCACAGTAAATGTGACTAGTGAGTCAATGAAACAGTCCTTCAATATGTAGATTTCTACAAATGCTTCAATTTCCATCAAATATTAACCCTTTACCCAATGTACAGTAATGCAACAAGTAATGACATCATGAATATTTATTAGCTGAATTTTCATAATGGTAGGTTTTTATGGTTTCGGCAGAAACTGTAGAATCAGACCTATATTTTCCCATAAGCAAACAACTAACCCTGATCAAACTGCCCCTACATGAGCCATCTGATCTGGTTCTACTCTGTTTGCAAAGGCGTGAAAATTTGTCTATATCAGATAAAGGGTTAAGCACTAATCCTACTTTGGGACAAAATAATCTTTATATCAGAGGTAAAACTCTCCATCTCTAAATATCACCCTATAGTCACAACTATTCTTTGACTAGTAGTAAAAGTATTCATTCCTAAACATGACTCTATAGTAACAAATAGTCTTTGTACAAGTAATAACATTGTTCACTTCTTATCATGACTCTATAGTGACAAATATTCTTTGTACTAGTAGTAATATTCCTCACCTCTAAAAATCTATTTATAGTGACAAATATTCTTAGTATTAGAAGTAACATTGTTCACCTCTGCACACCACTCTTTAGTGACAAATATTATTGTACATGTACTAGTAGTTAAGTAACATTGTTCACCTCTGAATATCAACCTGTAGTGATAAATATTCTTTGTACTTGTAGTAACATTGTTCACCTCTGAATATCACTCTATAGTGACAAATATTCTTTGTACTAGTAGTAAAATTGTTCACCTCTAATCATGACTCTGTAGTGATAAATAGTCTTTGTACTACATGTAGTAGTAATATTCTTCACCTCTAAAAGTCAATCTATAGTGACACATATTCTTTGTGCCAGTAGTAAAATTGTTCATCTGTCTAAACACCACTCTATTGTGACAACTAATCCTACTAATCTTACTACCAGTAGTAAAAGTCTGTCTAAACACCACTATTTTTACAACTAATCTTACTACCAGTAGTGCCGGTAAAAGTCTGTCTAAACACCACTATAGTGACAACTAATCTTACTACCAGTAGTAAAAGTCTGTCTAAACATCACTATAGTGGCAACTAATCTTACTACCAGTAGTAAAAGTCTGTCTAAACACCACTATAGTGACAACTAATCCTACTACCAGAAGTAAAAGTCTGTCTAAACACCACTATAGTGACAACTAATCTTACTACCAGTAGTAAAAGTCTGTCTAAACACCACTATAGTGACAACTAATCTTACTACCAGTAGTAAAAGTCTGTCTAAACACCACTATAGTGGCAAATAATCTTAGTACCAGTGGTAAACGTCTCTTATCACTCTAAAGTGACAAATAATCTTTACATATACCAATGGTAAAAGTCTCCATATCAAATACTTCAACATTTCTTTTTCTCTATAAATAGAAATCTGTAAAACACTATCTATTTGGGAATGATGATTTAAAACCTGCAGGAGAATTTATAACCTTTAACCCTTGGAGTGTAGTATTTAAATAAATGCATGAATAACCCTTTACTCCATGAATATTCATATAAAAAATAAATAGCATCATGAATATTCAATGGATTAATTTTTAAAATGGCACATGGACACGGACATTTTTGGTCATGGCAGAAACTGTAGAATCATATCTTTATTATTTTATATGCAAATAGAGCAGACCCCGATCAAATGGTTCCTACAAGAGCCGTCTGATCGGGGTCTACTCAGTTTGCAAAGGCGTAGAAAGGTGTATGTATGGAGTAAAGGGTGAGATAGATACTAACAACGTTAACCTTTCCCCACTCAAAATCCTCCAGAAATAACACTAGAACCTTTTTACTCCATAGTGCTGAACTAGCTACCAATTTATCAGAAGCAGTTTTTGTGTCAATTTGATACAGTGAACCCTCATTATACTGGCATTCGTTACAATGGCACCCTCGTTATACCAGCAGTATGCATTGAAACAAAATTACCATTAAGTCTTTGAAACAACCACTGAATAAATAGGTGCAATGCCAATAAGACAGGTGATCGCTTAATGTAGAACACAAGAAGTGCAAAAAGCTCCCAAAGGGAGCTTTTTGCACTTCTTGTATTCTGCATAAAGCGTTCACCTGTAAGTACTAGTTTAAAACTGGCCATATGGCTCCTTCCATATTTAAACTCGTTATAACGGCAACCTCGTTATACCAGCAAAATGTCTGGAAACAAACACCTCCATTGAAATGAGGGTTCACTTCACTGTATAAGCAAAACCACTCGAAACCAGATATTCAATTTATCATAAATTTTGGTCCTGGAGACAGCTAAATGCAGGGTGAAAGTCATGCAAAAAGCTCAGAGCTTTCTGATTGACTTTCACCCTGCATTAAGCAGCCACCTGCCTAAAAGTATCTTAATTTTTCTCTACTATAATTCCGGTTTCGAGAGGTTTTACTGTACTGACTAGAATTGCATTTTAGCCCTGAAGCAACATCTAGCTACCCTTACTACCCTAAGTATTCAGACAGACAAACTTAGGCAAACGGTGCAGAACCAGATCAAACAATTCCTTCAGGATATAAAGTCTGATCAAGATCTACACTTTGCTACTATGTCTGTCTAATTTAATATTACCAAAATGGTACTAAATATACTTATTAACCCTTTCCTCCATAAATATGCCTTTCTACGCCTCTGTAATAGTCACTTCTTGCAACCATTGTGATAAATAGAGCATTTCAAGGGCTTGGTGCAAAACTATTCTAACTCCTTCACTTTGTGAAGGAGTTAGAATAGTTTTGCACCAAGCCCTCGATTTGCTCCTATAAGTTGGATCTAAAAATAGCCTATGGAGGAAAGGGTCAACTTAAACCTTTCCCTGTTGAATATGAACCCTTTTCTCCATGAATATTCATATAAGAAATAATGACGTCATGAATATCAATTAGATTTATTTGTTATAATAGCATACGGGCAAAGAGATCTTTAGCCATGACAAAAACTGTTGAATCATAGCTATATTATATCATAAGCAAACAGAGCAGATCTTTCGTATTTATTGAATAAAGGATTCATGTAAGATCTAATGACGTCATTAATATTTACTAGCTGAAATTTTATAAAGGTGGAAAAATAGTTATAATGAAATATGCAAGGTGGAATATTGCAGCTATTTTAGAAAGTAAAGAAACAGATTTATCAAATTCCAATAGCAAACAGAGCAGACCCTGATCAGACGGCTCCTCTAGGAGCCCTCTGATCTGGGTCTACTCTGTTTGCAAATGCATGAAACACATTTATATAAGGGAAAGGGTTATACATTATAATTCCATAGGCTAACACAGCTGAACCTGACCAGACAGTCCATGCAGGAGCCTTCTGATCTGGGTCTGCTCTATTTGCAAAAAAGCGTTTATATGAGGTAAGGATTAAGCCTTACAAATAGGAGGAGAGGGGAGATTGTGTATCTGAATACTTAAGTGTAATCAACACATTGTCCCCTAGTGACGCATATTTGCGCCTCTATAAATTCACATTGTGAAACCATTGTGATAAATAGAGCATTTGCTCCTATAGGAGCAAATGCTCTATTTATCACAATGGTTTCAAGCATCAAAATTCTAAAAAAAATATTTTTTCTAGTTAATGCTCCTTTTCGGTAGATTAATTCAAAAAGCTTGGTATAAAAATAACCTAGGAGAGAATGAGTTAAGGTATGTCTTTGGTAAATGCTTAAATGCCTAATGAATTCCTATGCATATTCTAAACTACGGTAGAACCTCACTACAATGAATTACAGTAAATCTCTCTAAACCTAGAATTGTAGTAAAGAAGAAATTAGATCTTTAAAGTTAACCTGTCTCTCAAAGGCCATCCTAATGAACAGCAAGGTGCTGTTTGACTGAGAAGTAAGAGATCCTGATAGCCTAGTGTGCGTCCTATTTTACAACTCTGAGACAGCCATGCTAATTCAAAAAGCTGCAGCAACAACTAAAGAGAGGTTTTATTGAAATTTACATTGAGTGTGGAACAAATAAAAGCAAACATGGAAGAATTTGTTTTAAAAAATACACATACAGCTGTTGTTCTTTAGAAAATCTGGAGCAGTTCTGAGCTGGTCCCTTACATGATTGTAGCCCATTGTGATGGTGAATAACTATGTGAGATTTTATAGGGATAACTGTACTGATTTAAAAGTTATGACAAAATGTCAAAGTTTTTTCACAATGACAACTATGTCCACAGGCTATATCATTGCAATATTTTACTCTTAATGACAGGAGAGATAAAATTGAAGTTTTGAGTGGATGCAAATTTATGCAGAAAGCTTAGGATCAACAGGTGGCTATTCAATATGACAAACAAAATGGAATAATACAAACTAAAAAAGCAAAACAACTAAAATATTGCACAAACAATGAAACACATTATATGCTTAGCAAAAAAGTAGCCAAATAATTAAAAAATAAGCCTAACAGGTGAAGAAAATCTTTCGCAACTGTTAAAAAAAATAAAAATCTCAAGCTTTGGTAGAGATCTGTGAAATGATTTTCACACACCAAGACTTACTTTCTTTGAAATTAGTACAGATGCAATATTCAACAGCAATTAAATACTCAAATTTGGAACTGTATCCGGTACTAATTTCAAAGTTTTCTGACGCCACAAACAATAGATTCACTTTCGTAACAATATTGTCATAGACAATAGGCCAACTTCTTGATATTTTTCATAGAAGTACTGTGGCTTCTCAAGTGAGTGAAATTAGTGTACGTTCTCACATATGATAATTGCAAATTGAAGTTGAAATCGTTACATATTACAACTTAATTAGTTCATTAGTTAGCCTTAATTGTTGCACTCTAGAATGTGCTATAATATTGGCTATTAGTGTACAGCAGAACCTGTCTTAATCAATTACCTCATAGGCTAATTTTAGATACAAACTCTTTGAATAAATCTACCGAAAAGGAACATTAACTAGAGAACAGGATTTTTTTTTAGAATTTTGTGGTTTGAAACCATTGAGATAAATAGAGCATTTGCTCCTATAGGAGCAAATGCTCTATTTATCACAATGGTTTCACAAAGTGAGTTTTACAGTCGTCAAAAGTCGTCAATATGAGGGAATGGGTTAACAATCCATCAAACCGACTAAATATCTAAATATGGGTCTGTAAGGCAGGTGGTAGGTTCATGCAGGGCAAAAGTAATGCAGAAAGCTCCTATAGGAGCTTTCTGCATTACTTTTGCCCTGCATTAAGCAACCACCATTTTTTTTAAGATTCCTAATATGTTCAATAATTGAATGGCCGTTTAAGTCTTTCCTCCATAAATACGCCTTTCTACGCCTCAGTAAAAATCACCTATTGAAACCATTGTGATAAATACAGCATTTGCTCCTATTTATTTATCACAATGGTTTCAAACTACAAAATTCTAAAATTTTCCTTTTCTCTACTTAATGCTCCTTTTTGGTAGATTTATTCAAAGTGGTTGGATCTAAAAATAGCCTATGAGGGAATGGGTTATGACAAGTTCTCCTGTAATATCAGTTGTCATGAGTTTGAACTTGTAATAAGTTTGGTCATACAATCTTTAGAAAGACGGACACCTGCCCAGGAAACACTTAACATCTAATCTTTAGCGAAAACACTTGGATATACACTAAAATTTATGTCCACTGAGGAATAAATAAGATTCCTGAATTAAATGTTGTTTTAAGTTACAAGAATATTCCTTTGTTTCTTCACCAAACCCTATGTTGTAACCACTCTGTAGAATCATTGTAAGAGGCAATTCTAAAGAGGGGTCACAACATAGGGTTTGGTGAAAAAAGGATACTTTTGGTATGCCCCTTATCTATGGTCCTGAGTTAACCCTTTACCTCATACAAACTCTTTTTTACATCCCTGCAAACAGAATCCTTTGACGATAACAAGTATCAACCATTTTCTCCATAAACACTTTTTAACTCATTCCCTCATAGGCTATTTTTAGACCTAACCTCTTTGAATGAATCTACCGAAAAGGAGCTTTAACTAGAGAAAAGGAATTTTTTTCAGAATTGTGTAGTTTTGAAACCATTGTGACATGGAGCAAATGCTCTATTTATCACAATGGTTTCACAAAGAGATTTTTACAGAGTCGTCAAAAGTCGTCAATATGAGGGAATGGGTTAAGGCCTTTGCAAACAGAGTCGACCCAGATCAGATGGCTTCTGTATAAGCCGTCTGATCAGGGTTTGATCCGTTTGTTTATGAAAATATAATAGATCTGACTTTACAGTTTCTACTTATACCAAAAACCCCTGTGTACATTATAAATGTTCTGAAAAAACATTGTATACATTCATGACATAATAATTTTTTACATGAATATTCAAACAGGGAAAGGGTTAAACAGTATACACTAAAGCAGATGTTGAGTCTTTGACAAGGCACATGGTCTGAAATTGAACACCAAATAACCACTTAGTATATTGGACACATGTACATGTAATAGCATTCCTAAAAAAGTAATGTCTTCTTTGAGACACATTTACAGTAAAACCCTTCAAAACCAGATGTTCAATTTAGTATAAATATCGGTCTTGGAGAAAGGTGGCAGCTTAATGCAGGGTGAAAGTCATGTAGAAAGATCCTCGAGGAGCTTTCTACATGACTTTCACCCTGCATTAAGCAGATACCTGCCTAAAAGTATCTAAATTCTTTTCTACTAGAATTCCGGTTTCGAGGGGTTTTACAATATACAATATTCCAGATTATAATAGCTCCAAATACACATTGTTCTCTGTAAGTATATATTGTGTGTTTTCCTCTTTACCCTTTACTTGATACATATTCATTAACCCTTCTCTTGCTGAATTTTAAAATACATCCTCCCTTCTTTACCCATGCCCTGTTGTATAATTACATACATCTTCACTGTGTACAAGTATTTCACTGTGCAATCACTGCTGTGGAGTGCACTGGTTGCACAATCAACTTGTAAATAGTGCAGACCCTGATGAGACAGCTCCTGCAGGAGCTGTCTCATCTGGGTCTTCACTATTTACAGGTAGATATATTGACGTGAATAGCAAGCGAAGGGTTAAAGACCAAATGCATATTGAAATTTGTAAGCAATTCAATTCTCGTATTATAAATATAAAATAACGAAACTTATTGCAACAGCAAACAGAATAGAATTAGATCTGTAACAGACAGACAGCAAACAGACAGAACCTTATCTGACAGTTCCTACAGGAGCTGTCTGATCTGGGTCTACTCTGTTTGCAAAGACATAAAAAGGTGGGATTATCAAGTACTGGGTTGAGATACCCTCCATAAATCATTAATAAATACACCTTCATAAATGATATAACAAAAATAATACTGAAAGAAACGTTCAAACGTACTTTTACAAATGCCTTCCCATCAACAAATAGCTAATGTATCCCTGTTTTAAGCTGGATGGACAAAAGCTACATTTGTTGGTATAAAGCTATATTGTCAGTACACAGCTACAAATAGCTTACCATCCATCAATAACAAAACATTTTATTCTATTGTACAGCATTTGGTCTTTCATATCAAAATAAGAGCATGACTAACAAATCGCTGATGACCTAAAGACCAAGATCTGGAACTGCTACATCGAGATTGGAGTGCAAGGCTGTAGTAACTACATGTACATCATTAATCCTTTATAAGCATTTATTATAGTAGTTCCCCTAAAACTGTTAACCCATTCCTCCATAGGCTATTTTTAGACCCAACCTCTTTGAATGAATCTACCTTAAAGAAGCATTAACTAGAGAAAAGTAAAATTTTAGAATTTTGTAGTTTGAAACCATTGTGATAAATAGAGCATTTGCTCCTATAGGAGCCAATGCTCTATTTATCACAATGGTTTCAAGAAGTGGTTATTACAAAGGCGTATTTATGGAGGAAAGGGTTAAAGTTGGATTTTCTTCCATTTCTAATGAAAAAGGCCAACAGCACAGTGTCAAACAACTTGGATCCTCAAGAGATACCAAGTTACCCAGCATCACATCAGGATCCAAACTATCATCACAAGTCCACCCCATATATTGCAGTTATAACAGTTATGACCTCAAACCTGCAACTTTGATCTATGAGTTTTGCTGTTCCACTTATTGTTCCAGAAACAGTTTTCAGTAAAACTCTTAACTATACAAAAAATAATGTCTAAATCAAATCTAAACTTAGTATTTTTACTTCTTCTATACCAATGTCGCATCTCGATTACCTATGCAAACAGTTTGAATCCAGATGAGACGACGAGTAACTTGGTGTCTCATCAGGATCCAAACTGTTTATTTCTGTTACTATATGTAGTTTTTTTTAAACAACAAGAGTGTGTTTGTGAAACACGTATGCCCCCGAACTTTGACCCTGAAGGATGACCTTGACCTTTGACCCATGGACCAGGGAGTTGAACACGACACATTGTCTCTGTCTGGTGAACATTTGTGGCAAGTTATATTGAAATCCATAGATAGATGAAGAAGTTACAGACCGGACACGAATTTGGGACGGATGGAAGGACAGACGGACGGACGGACAGACAGACGGAAGGACAGACAATGCGATTACTATATGCCCGCCTTTGGGGGCATAAAAATTAAGAAAACTAAAGAAATGAAAATTGCAGCAGATGTCAAAGTTTGCAGACAACAAAATTTGGCAGCGAAAGAGTTAACAATCAGAGTATCAGACAGTTTGGATCCTGACAAGATGTCCATTTACTCAGCTTCTTGTCTGGATCTAATCTGTTTGCAAAGGTAATCACAGACGGGCAGGCTGAAATTTTACTCCATGAATTATCATGTAAGAAATAATGATGTCATGAATATTAATTAGATTAGTTGTTATAATAGCACATGGACACAGGAATTTTGGCCATGGCAGAAACTGTATAATTTTATCTATATTATATCATAACCAAACAGAGCAGACCCTGATCAGACAGTTCCAACAGGAGCCGTCTGATCTGGGTCTACTCTGTTTGCAAAGGCAAAGAAAGATGTATTTATGGAGTAAAGGGGTTAAGAGAACTCACAAATATATTAATTATACATGTATGTATAAATAAATAAAAAGATGAGTTAAGATTTTTTCTGTTCAGCAGTTAATAATCAAAATGATTCAATTATTGATAATCAAAATTATTATGCACCAGTTCCTGCTGAAACACTAGTCTAGCAATATCCTACTTACACAATAACTGCAATTACCTGAAATATTCGACCACACCAAACAGTGTGGATCCTGACAGAGTAGTTTATTCAGGGTCTACACTATCTGCTACTCCACAAGTTTCATTTAACCCTTTTCCTGTTGAATATTCATGTCAGAAAAAATGACATCATGAATATTTATTAGCTGAAGTTTTAAACTGATACATGTACATGGCAGTTTTTTGGTAGTGATAGAAATTGTCGAGTCAGATTTATTACAATTTCATAAACTCAAAGGCAAACAGGGCAGACCCTGATCAGACAGTTCCTACAGGAACTGTCTGATCTGGGTCTACTATGTTTGCAATGGCGAGAAAAGGTGTTTATATGAAGGAAAGGGTTAAAGAGTCAGATTTATTACAATTTCATAAACTCAAAGGCAAACAGGGCAGACCCTGATCAGACAGTTCCTACAGGAACTGTCTGATCTGGGTCTACTATGTTTGCAATGGCGAGAAAAGGTGTTTATATGAAGGAAAGGGTTAAAGTTATCAAAACAAATGTCAAATCAACCAAGCAAATGTGTGTGCGAATATTTAAGGGAAATACAGATTACAAATACTCATAGCTATAGAGATCCATGAGCTAGGAAAGAAAATGACAAAGTCATGAATTTTGAGAATAAGTTATGATTCCTATTTACAGGTACAAATTGTCTTAACCCTTTACTCCATAAATATGTCTTTTAATACCTTTCAAACACAGTAGCCCAAAATAAGATGGCTCCTGGAGAAGCCATCTGATCAGGGTCTGCTCTGTTTGCTATTGATTAATATAAATCTGATTGTACAGCTTCTACCATGACCAAATATTCCTGTGTCACCATATGCCATTATAAAAATTCATCTAATTAATATTCATGATGTCAAAGTTTCTTACATGACTATTCATCTAGTAAAGGGTTAAGAAAATTGTTTTAATATTATACATGTTAACCTTTTCCTCCATAAATACGCCTTTCTATGCCTCTGTAATAGTCACTTCTTGAAACCATTGTGATAAATAGAGCATTTGCTCCATAGGAGCAAATGCTCTATCTATCACAATGGTTTCTATACTAAACAATTGTAACATTTTCCTTTTCTCTAGTAAATGCTCCTTTTCGGTAGATTCATTCAAAAGAGGTTGGATCTAAAAATAGCCTATGGAGGAAAGGGTTAATATTAAACATGTTAACAAAAATTATGGATAATAACAACATGTCTGTAAGCATACTGGATCCAAAATCTTGTGCAATCCTGAGACAATCCCATAAATTGACAGTCAAGATAAAATGAGACTAATTTAGGATTTAATCTGTGTCATCTTCAAATGAGGGTATCAATATTTGCAAAGTTAATGTTCCAATTTAACAACATGCATGGCAAACATCTACATTCAAGGAGGGATAAACCCCTTTACTTCATGAATATTCATACATGACTCCGCCCACTATGAATATCAATTAATATCAGATATACAAAATAAGGAAATTCATTGTCATTGCAAACAGTGGAAAATCAGATCACAAACAGAGCACAGCCTGCTCAGAAAGCCTGTTGTTTAATCTGGGCCATCAGTTTGCAATGATTCAAATCACTAGAACATTTTTTGTACGACTTTATCTGGGTTTCATGACCGATAATCCATTGACATGTCCCTTTCAGCTTGGTTATCACCTTCATTTACAGTGTGTATCAGGCCAATTAGGTTACTGGCCTATATAACACCAGTACCCCCAACATTCAAGTCATACTAAAATCGTCACTTCTCCACCAAACCCTATACTGTGACCACTCTTTAGAATCGTCTATTCTTGAAAATGTATAAATTTACGCATCTTACCTGGAGCTCTGACTAACTTCCACTCTATAATACGGTACATCTTTCTCTATTGACCCTTTGATTTGTGGACCATATCGAACATTGGTCTTGTACCAAATATGTAATCCACTTAAAATAAAGTCGTTATTATTGTTATTAGTGTTGATTATTCAAAGAGGAATGGCCCATTAACCCTTTCCCTGTTCTATGTTTATTTCAAGTTTCATTACCTACTGAATATTAATGGACAGCATAGTTATAACGAAATATGGCAGGTGGAACATTGTAGACATTTTAGAAAGTAAAGCAACAGATCTATCAAATTCTATTAGCAAACAGAGCAGACGCTGATCAGACAGCTCCTCTAGGAGCTGCCTGATCTGGGTCTACTCTGTTTGCAAAGGCGTGAAAACATGTTTACATGAAGGAAAGAGTTAAATGATATGATCCATGCAGTATGAAAGGGTATAATCTGCAAGAGGATTTTAAATGACAAACAGTACAGACCCTGAGGAGCCCTCTGATCTGGATCTACACAGTTTGCAAGTGCCAATACACTCACTTCCTGCATTCAAAGATTTAACAAAGACTTAATACATGTATGATGAATAAGTAAGATGATGCTTGAGAAGAAGACTGAAGTTAGAGACTTCTGAAAGATCACGAAATTCAGATTCAAACACTATATCATATGTTTAACCTATTTGTACGTGTTTAAATGAGATATCCTATCAGAAAATGACCTACAACATAGATAGCCTTTCTCATTATTCCTGTCCCTATATCAACAAGGTCAATCATCTATGTCCTATGCATCAATTCTGTTTCATCATTATTCACCTTAACCCATTCCTGCATATTGACGCCTATATAAAAGTCACATTTTGAAACCATTGTGATAAATAGAGCAGTTGCTCCATAGGAGCAAATGCTCTATTTATACAATGGCTCCAACCCTACACAAATCTAAAATTTACCTTTTCTCTAGTAAATGCTCCTTTTCAGTAGATTTATTCAGAGAGATTGGGTCTAAAAATAGCCTATGCGGGATTGGGTTTACCCATTTCCACTTGAACATAATTCAAGATTTCATGACCTTATGAAAACTCATTGACAGAAGTTTATACATGGACAGGAGATTTTTTATTTAGCAAAAAAAAAGGAACTGTAGAAACATATCCGTCAATTACCACGAGCATACGGAGCAGACACTGATCAGATGGCTCCTACAGGAGCCATCTGATCTGGATCTACTCTGTTTGCAAATGCGTAGTTATAGAGGAAAGGTTTAATACATGTACATGTACATCTTTCATGAGATTTGTTTGTTTGTTTGTGTTAATGTCCGTTTCTGCTCACTATAGGCTAACTGGACGCCCCAGAGAGAGGGGAGAGGATACAGTGAAAACTGGGTGCGATACCCTACTCTAATTATCGACTGAGTTTCACTGGTTCTTTTAGATGCCCAGTGTAAAGCACCGATACATGAGATTTGTAAATATGAATATCACTTCTAGCTATAAGCTATAATTTAACCATGGATACTTCATTACAAATTTGTGACCTTTGCAAACACTGTAGATCCAGACACGTTATGGCTAGTCCATTTAAATATGTACAGGGGACGGATGGCATTTTAAAAACCGGCTATGCATGGGTGGGGTTCTCAAAATAAATACGGTGGTGGTGGGTGCTAAATATCACAAATAATTTCTGTGGGTGGCTGTCCAAATGCACAAAAAAAACAAAAAACACAGGCGGGTGTATTTCGCTAGTTCATTGAAGAAAAAGTGAAATAAATTGTTTATAGATAAAAGAGAAACTTAATAAAAATTGGAGAAAAATGGCAAATAATTTGCATAAGCGAAATTACACTGTGTTGCTACGTGATTTCACATGATACAGGCAAACAAGATGGTGACCTGGACTCCACAGGAGGTGGGGGAGTGGCTGGTCACATGTGGTCTTGGGAGCACTAAACAGCTGTTCCTGGGTAAATATGATTGATGCACATACATGCATTTTAGAAGAGTTTGCTCGTGGAAATATATGAATTGACATGTTCACTGTTTGTCCGCGGAAGATTTGTGATACGATCGAGTCTATATTCTTTTGAAGAAAACTATTTAAAATAATGCAAATTATATTGTTTGGTGGAGTTTAATGTACATTGTTGTTTAAACTTGACAATGGCTAATTCCTGCTGCATATTATACTGCAGATGTGTTTGTCCTGACAGGCTGTGTAACCATACATGTCACATTCGACCCCTATCAGATTTGACACTAAACCCATTACCTCATAGGCTATTTTTAGATACAACCTCTTTGAATTAATCTACCGAAAAGGAGCATTAATTAGAGAAAAGGATTTTTTTTTAGAAATTTGTAGTTTGAAATCATTGTGATAAATAGAGCATTTGCTCCTATAGGAGCAAATGCTCTATTTATCACAATGGTTTCACATAGTGACTTTTACAGAGTCGTCAAAAGTCGACAATATGAGGGAATGGGTTAATATTAATTAATAGACACATTTCTCGTTTTTCTTGATTTCAAAAGGAACATTTAAATACATTGTGATGAACACTTTCTTGGCTATTACTATCTTCAAAAGTACTATTACAAACAGTGCAGACCTAAATCAGCTGTCGCATTTTCAAGGCGACAGCTGATCTGACATAGACTTCAGTTTCCATGTTTAGAGCTGTGTTAGATAGGATTTTTAAACCAAAGTTGTATCCCTGTAACAAACATAAATAATCTATTAAACAAATTTTAACCGAGCCTTGTATAAATTAAGTATTCAATCTTTAAAGCGAAAGAATTTCAAATATTATGGGTGGTTCTAATAATGTTAAATTCGCATATAAAGTATTATATGGTCATTATTTCTGGCATGAATATACAAGAAAATGTTTTAGCCTTAAACCGCTCCTTCAAGAGTTATTTGATCGTGGTCTGCACAATTTACCCGAGTCTTTCTGTCCCATAATTATGGTAATTGGGGTATCTTTTAAAGTGCATTAACCCATTACCTCATAGGCTATTTTTAGACACAACTTCTTTGAATAAATCTACCGTTAACTAGAGAAAAGGAAAAATTTAGAATTGTGTAGTATTGAAACCATTGCGATAAATCGAGCATATGCTCCTATGGAGCAAATGCTCTATATATCACAATGCTTTCAAAAAGTGGCTTTTACAGAGGCGTAGAAAGGCGTATTTATGGAGGAGAGGGTTAACAGAAAACCCTTCCCCTGTTCTATGTTAATTCCAGATTTCAATGCCTACTGAATATTCATGGTCAAAATAGTTATAACAAAATATGGAATGTGGAACATTGTTGCCATTTTAGAAAGTAAAGAAACAGATGTTTCAAATTCCATTAGCAAACTATAGGAGCTGTCTGATCTGGGTCTACTCTGTTTGCAAATGTGTGAAAACATGTTTATATGAAGAAAGGAATAGAAAAAATACCCTGCACTTGCACTGTTAGGTAAAATATTCTTCACAACAGCAGGTGTTAAGTGTTTGTGTGGCGGCCGTAAAAAGTCGCCACATACTTCATTCTCAGTGTTGTTATATTTTCTGGTTTTTCGGGATCATTAGTTTTGATGTTAATAGTTTTGAAAATTGAATACTGCTAAAGACGGTGCTAGGAGGCGTGGGTAGTGTTGCACTTTTAATTACTACTCATGAACAGACTCAATAAAACCGAGACTGCAGTTTTCTCTTTCCACATTGCTACTTTTGCTTTCTAAGGATCTCCCATTTTCAGACTATTTGAACAATTCATTATTTCTTTTATTCCTTACTTCAAAACAAAGGATAGGCACATGGACAAGCTTCAAAAGTCATGACAATGACAATATCTGACAAGCTTCAAAAGTCATGACAATGACAATATCTGTTAACCCCTTACTACATAAATATGCCTTTCTAGGCCTTTGCAAACGGAGTAGACCCTGATCAGACGGCTCCTGTAGGACCTGTCTGATTAGGGTCTACTCTGTCTGCTATATGATATGCCATAATACAGCTTCTGCCATGGCCAAAAATTCCTATGTCCATGTGCTATTATAACATTTCATCTTATATTCATAAATTATTTCTTACATGAATATTCACGGAGTAAAGGGTTAACACTATAGTTCTTCTGTATTTTTTAACCCGTTACTCTATAAATGCGCCTTTTTATACGTTCCTGCAGGAGCCATCTGATAACGGTCTGCTCGTTTTACTTATGATATACAGTAAAACCCCTCTAATGTGACCACCACAAAGCAGCGTAATTCACATTGGCAAAGGCAGGTGGTAGCTTAATGCAGGACGAAAGTTATGCAGAAAGCTCCTATAGGAGCTTTCTGCATAACTTTTGTCCTGCATTAAGCAACCACCTGCTTATGAAGACAGATTGTTGTTCATGAAGTGGTCACATAAGAGGGGTTTTACCGTAGATGTGATTCCATAGCTTCTATCTTGTCCAAACATTCCGGTGTTCATATGCCATTATAACTAATAATCTATGTGTATTTGATATTCATCACATCATTATTTCTTACATGGGTATTCATTCATGAAGTCATGGGTAAAATGGGACATTTCCATTGAAAAATCAGAGAAAAATGAGTCGAGGTAGTAAACCGTGGTCCCCTAAGTTTCTATCCAAACTGTTAACCCTTTACTCCATGAATATTAATGTAAACAATAGTGACATCATTAATATCACTTATATTACTTTTAATAATACACATGAAATTTTGGGCATAGCAGAAACTGTAGAATCGCATGTATTTTTTTTCATAAGAAAACAGCAGACCTTGATCAGATGGCTCTTATAGGAGTCGTCTGATCTGGGTCTACTCTGTTTGCAAAGATAAAGAAAGGCATATTTATGGAGTAAAGGGTTAAATATAGTTTGGTTTTGCGGAGAAAAATACAATGCCAAATCATATCCATCGTACGGCAACAAGAAAGAAGCAGAATCCAGTGTGCACACAAACACCAAATATTACATTGCAAGTGTGGACTAATTTCAATTACCACCATGGCAACAGAAATAAAAATAAAAAGGCGTTTGTGTACTTTGGTTACCATGGTAACAATAAAAAACAAAGAATTGCCAAGACAATATATCAAGACATTTTCTGGTGTCCATTTTCCTGTCGACTATGTAGGTTCTGTTTTTCCTCTGAGTGCCCATTATAAATTCCCTTCTTCTCCGATATTGGCCTGGTAATTCCATTTTCATGATTCTCTGGCTGGTCGACAAACACTAATTTCTCCTCCACGTCAGACTCTTTTGCCAGTTTGAAATATTGTGAGGTGGCCACAATAAATTTACCAATCGAAGGGATGACCGTGACTTGGTGACACATAGCGAAGATTCTGTACAGTCGGCCATAAAATGGATCCGATACCGCAGGACAAAGCATGTTGTTAAGATTCACCTGGGAAATCTGTAAACATATATAAGAAAGTATTGAGTGTCAAAAACCAACAGGAACATATTTGTCATTCTCCTGAATGTTGCCTATACGTATGGTAATCTTCCTTTTGATCATGCAACTTTTCATATTTCCTTTGCATTATTTTACATTCAGCCGACCTTGTCAGCTATTTTTGTGAACATCTAATATTCTTAGTTTTGTTCTGAAATTGATTCTGTGTTTATATGAGGGAAAGTTTTCAAGAAGATATACTGCTGGAGCCGTGAATATGATTAATCCTTTCTCTCATATAAATGCCTTTTCATGCATTTGCAAACAGAGAAGACCCAGATCAAATGACTCCTAGGAGCCTTCTGATCAGGTTCTGTTCTGTTTGTTAATGCAATTTGATACATGTAGATCTGTTTCTTAGTTTCTAAAATGGCTACAACTTTCCACCTTCCATATTTCATTATAACTATTTTGTCTATGAATATTCAGTAGGAATTGAAATTTGGAATAAACATAGAAAGGGTTAAATGGGATATGCATAAGTCAGCTAGTTGGGTGTCCTTGTTGTCTGTCTGTTCAAACTGTGGAGTCAACTACTTCTGCAGTTTTTCCAGAGCTACAGATAACGATGCGTACCCAAATACTAAAATCGTCATTTCTCCACCAAACCCTATACTGTGACCACTTTTTAGAATCGTCTCTTTGAGACGATTCTAAAGAGTGGTCACAGTATAGGGATTGGTGGAGAAATAAGGAAGCTATTATTGAATATGTTCAAATTTACGCATCTTATCTGGAGCTCTGGTTTTTCGCTGCATTTTCACCACATTTCACAGAAATGATAGACATGATGAGCAGTGTAGACTGCTAACAGTTACACACTTAACCCGTTACTCCATATAAACACCTTTAAACGTCTTTACAAACAGAGTAGACCCAGATCAGATGGCTCCTGTAGGAGCCGCCTGATCAGGGTCTGCTCTGTTTGCTTATGTAATAATATAGATATGATTCTACAGTTTCTGTCATGATAAAACGCCCCATGTTCATAGTGACATTATAAAATTTCAATTAATTAATATTCATGATATCATTATTATGTCATAAATAGCCATCTTTACCTGAAGATTATTCATGTACCAAATAATGACATGGTAGAAATGGCCATGGTAGATAAGTTTTTATAAGAAAACAGAGCAGACCCTGACCAGGCTACTCCAATTGTGTGCAAAGACATCCTTATCAGTTAACCCATTCCCTCATAGGCTATTTTTATATCCAACCACTTTGACTAAAAACTACTGAAAAGGAGCATTAACTAGAGAAAAGTAAAATTTTAGAATTTTGTACTTGAAACCATTATGATAAATACAGCATTTGCTCCTATAGGAGCAAATGCTCTATTTATCACAATGGTTTCAACAGGTGATTTTTACAGAGGCATAGAAAGGCGTATTTATGAAGGAAAGGGTTACAGGGTAAGTAACCAGTCTTCTGCTTCATTTCTCTGCTCCACTTCAGTACAAACAACTATTGCCTGAGTGTCACACAGTTGAGGTCCTGATGAGAGGTAGAGCTATCTGCTATTACTGCAAAGCATATCGCAAATTTGCCAATATTGTGGACAAGGTCGAGGACAAAGAACTTACATATGCTAGATAGCTGAGGGGTACAAAATGAAAGAAGTAGAGCCAGCCGAGGGAGAGGGCTGCCCAGCTCATGTCTCCCAGCTTCTCTGGAGTGTACACACCTAGAAATGAGAAAAAAAGCATTTATGAACCTTTCTAAAACAATGACTTACAAACCCATTCCCTCACAGACACACATCTGCAAACAGAGTAGACCCAGATGAGATGGCTCCTATAGGAGCTGTCTCATTAACCATTTCCTCCATAAATATGCCTTTCTACGGTTCTGTAAAAATCACCTGTTGAAACCATTGTGATAAATAGAGCATTTGCTTCCATAGGAGGCTGAGCAAATGCTCTATTTATCACAATGATTTCAAACTACATGAACAAAATTCTAAAATTTTCCTTTTCTCTAGTTAATGCTCCTTTTCAGTAGATCAAAGTGGTTGGATCTAAAAATTGCCTAAGAGGGAATGGGTTAAGATCTGTTCTATTTGCTTGTGGAAATATAATAGATCTGCTAGTTTCAACCAATACCTAAAAATCCTTTGTACATAATTATGCTATTATAAAATTTCAGCCAATAAAATATTCATGATCAGATGTCCTTACTTCTCAACACAGATAGGGTTAACTTATGATTAAAAGTGGCATATGTAGTTCAGAGCCATGAATAAAAGGGCATACATCTAAACTGGACAAACTAGTATCAATTTCTGGTTTTAACCCATTCCTCCATAGGCCATTTCTAGACCCAACCTCTTTGAATGAATCTACCCAAAAGGAGCATTTACTAGAGAAAAGTAAAATTTTAGAATTTTATAGTTTGAAACCATTGTGATTAATAGAGCATTTGCTCCTATAGGAACAAATACTCTATCTGTCACAATGATTTCAAGACGTGGTTATTACAGAGGCATAGAAAGGTGTATTTATGGAGGAAAGGGTTAAGACAAGTGGCATATTAATGTGGGTGACAGTCATGCAGAAAGCTCCAATATGAGCTTTCTGCCTGACCTTAACCCTGCATTAAGCAGTCACCTGCCTAAAAGTATCTAAATTCTACTGAAAGTTTCACTGTATTTCAAATCCTCTTTGGTATTGTCTCTTAGAGATGAATCTAATGAGTGGTCATAACATGGTGTAGATGGAGAAATAAAGCAGCTGCATCCAACTGTGAAGACAACTACTTGTATACCTACTTCCATCGAACACATGTACATTTTTCTTCTCAACTCCCCCCCACCCCCACCCCGCCAATCCCCTTCCATAGAAATTTCATTACCCAGGACCTTGTTACTCAGGAGTGTTTTTATGGAGAAAAGGGTTAAGACACCCTGACACTGACATAATGATGTGTTACCTCATAAGTGATGTGTACAAAACCATACAGGTATTCCTACTCTTAAAATATTTAATGTACCATCTGTCAACATCATAAACAAGGGAGATAATCAATATTGGACCCAATAAATTAGTACTTATCACAGAGCAACATACTTTATAAGTGCGATACAATTTACATAACCTTTAATATGGTAAGGGCTAGTGTGTTAACCCTTTCCTCCATGAATATTCACGTAATAAATAATGACATCATCAATATTAATTAGATTAATTGTTATTATAGCATAATTATGAGCACAGGAATGTTTGGCCATGGCAGAAACTGTAGAATCAGAACTATATTATATTATCATAAGCAAACAGTGCGGACCCTGATAAGATGGCTCCTACAGGATCCGTCTGATCTGGGTCTACTCTGTTTGCAAAGGCATATAGCAACTTAGCAAGGCATATTTATGGAGGAAAGAGGGTTAACTTTTAAACCAGGGATGTGATTGACCTAAGAGCTGAGGGGCTGAAATATTTTGGCGAGGGGTTTGGGGGCCGCTGTAAACCCCCAACGGGGTCCAAGGGAGAGCCCTGGTGGGGTCACAGGGGGCAAATCCCCCTTCCAAAAATGAAAAACAGGGCTTTAAAGGTCAGTTGAAAAGCTCTCCCTGAGCTATCATACATGTGATAACTTCCTACGGTAGGTGAATTCTACTGTTTTAAAACATTCTCCAAAGGAAGATGCGTAAAAAGCTGTATTTCTTCCAATGGATTCTTGTCTATTGTTTTAATTCTATCACAAGCAGGGTGACTAAAAGAGGTCAATCTAATATTGTCTTATAGCCAGTTTGCATCCTAATAAGACACATAGTTATCTAATAATGATCTGAAATGAGAATTTGTTAAGCTTAGCACTTAACTCCACAATTTCCATCACTTGATAGCTCCTTTATTTTTCTATCAAATCATATGTTGTGTCCACTCTTTAGAATTATCTATTCAAGGCAATTCTAAAGAGTAGTCACATCATGGTTTGGTGGAGAAAATAATGATTTTAGAGTAAATTTTAGTATTTAACCCATTCCTTCTTCTTGAAACCATTGTGACAAATAGAGCATTTGCTCCTATAGGAGCAAATGCTCTATTTATCACAATGGTTTCAAAGTACAAAATTCAAAAATTTTACTTTTCTCTAGTAAATTCTCCTTTTGGGTAGATTCATTCAAAGAGGTTTGGTCTAAAAATAGCCTATGAAGGAAAGGGATAAATACGCACCTTTATCTATTGCTCTGTACACAAAATTATTTTGAACAGGTAAAAATTATGGAAACGACCAATAGTTAGCTATCCTGACCATACAGATCATTTCTCTCATTTCAAATGTCTGATGTCTTTCATTAATCCTTCAAACATGGGGAACAGTGCAGACTCAGATCAGAGAGCCTCTGGCTCCTTGTCAAGAGTCCTTGAGTAGGTCGATGTTTTCCAATCAAAATGCTTTTCAGGAAATTCTATCCTTTTATATTGAATCAACTGAACTATAAAACAATGATGGAACATTTTGATTCAGACAAAAAATATTAACCAGACCCCTGACTACCTACCTCCAACTCTCATCAAATAGTATGGAATGATCATCATCAAGATGTGTTGTATAAAATACACTTCCGTCTCAAACGGCAGCTGAAGTAGAGAACATGGAATAGTCCATTGGAAATTCAGCATTGAAAGCATTAACTGGGTTAAGAATAAACTAAAAGGAAATTATTTCATAGCAAACAGTGGAGAATAAGATCTATGATACATAAGTAAACACAGCAGATACTGTTGGACAATTTTTTACTCTTTCCTTCATATAAACATGTTTTCACGCATTTGCAGAGTAGACCCAGATCAGCCGGCTCCTATAGGAGCTGTCTGATCAGCCGGTCTGCTCTGTTTGCAAGTGGAATTTGAAAGATCTGTTTCTTTACTTTCTAAAATGGCTACATTGTTCCACCTTGCATACCGGTATTTCATTAATAACAGTTAGTATATTATCCATGAATATTCTGTAGGTATTTAATTTGGAATAAATGTAGAACAGGGAAAAGGTTAAAGTAGTCTTATCTGGGTCTATACTGTTTGCGAAGGTGTATATAGGTGGGATTATTAACCCTTTTCTCCATAAATACGCCTTTCTACGCCTCTGTAATAGTTACTACTTGAAACAATTGTGATAAATAGAGCATTTGCTCCATAGGAGCAAATGCTCTATTTATCACAATGGTTTCTATACTACACAATTACAACATGTTCCTTTTCTCTTGTAAATGCTCCTTTTCGGTAGATTCATTCGAAGAGGTTGTGTCTAAAAATAGCCTATGGAGGAAAGGGTTAATTGGTAGAAAGAAAATAGCACGTTACTGACAGACACCTTTGTACACAGAGTTAACCTGGCAGACCAGTTGACTTCTGTAGAAGCCACTTGACTAGGTTCTGCTCTGTTGGCTCATGGCATAACATAGATCTGAGTCTATAGCTTCTATCTATGGGATTAAAACAATCTGCTAAGGGATAAAATTCTTTTACATAAAACTCTTTAGTCTAGAGATGGTTTATTGTATCTAAAACATCTGTGCAGAAAGGTTGCCTTCAATCAATAACATTTGGTGTTCTCCGTCATTCCCATATTCTAATGTAATCAACTATCTATGTTTGATTAGGCAGATCAATAAGATCATGGTATTCAGGCAAAGAAAATCTCTAGACCAAAACCTAATGCAGTTTAGATACCCAAGCCACCTTACTCTGGTAGTGTACACTTTAACCATTTATTCCAATCCATTAATATTCATGTAAGAAATAATGATGTCATGAATATTGATTTGATTAATTTTTTATAATGGCACTAAAAATGTCTTTATCATGACAGAAACTGTGGAATCATGTCTATATTATATCATAAGCAAACAAAGCAGACCCTGATCAGATGGCTCCTACAAGAGCTGTCTGACCTGGGTATACTCAGTTTGCAAAGGCGTTCAAAGGCGTAAACATATATCAGAGCTACAAGGTGCGTACCCTAATACTAAAGTCGTTATTTCTCCCCCAAACCCTAAACTGTGACCACTCTTTAGAATCGTCTCTTCGAGACGATTCTAAAGAGTGGTCACAGTATAGGGTTTAATGGAGAAATAAAGAAGCTATTCTTGAAAATATCTAAATTTACGCATCTAATATCTGGAGCTCGGTGTATGGAGTAAAGGGGTTTACTACAGCAGAACTTGCCTATAGCGATAATGTAATAAATAATCACAGGAGTCTATAACAACAGGTGGTGGCGTAATACAGGACAAAATTAAGGTACAAAGCTCCTGCATAACTTTTGTCTTGCACTAAGCTACCACCTGTCATTAACCCATTCCCTCATAGGCTATTTTTAGATCCAACCTCTTTGAATAAATCTACCGAAAAGGAGCATTAACTAGAGAAAAGGAAAGTTTTAGAATTTTGTAATTTGAAACCATTGTGATAAATAGAGCATTTGCTTTCATAAAGTGACTTTTATAGAGGCGTAGCATTTTCACACTTTTGCAAAACAGAGTAGACCCAGATCAGATGGCTTTTATAGTTTTGCCAAAAATTCCCTATTAAACTTCCACTTTAAAAAAATTAAGTTAATGTCTTATGAATATTCATTAAGTGATCAATCCATACATAAATGTACAAAAGGGAAAGGGTTAAGAAATAATATACATGTAGATTTGAGTATACAGTGTCTGCAATGACTGACATATCCTGCATTATAAAAAATAATATAATTAATATTCATGCTGGTTCATACTTGTTAGCATTAACCCTTTCCCTGTTCTGTGATTATTTCAAAGTTCAGTACATGATGAATATATATTCATAGACAAAATAGTTATAATTAAATATGGATGATATAGCCATTTTAGAAAGTAAGGAAAAAAATATATCAATTCCATTAGCAAATAGAGCAGACCCTGATCCTGGTCATATAGAAAGGCATATGTATGGAGTAAATGGTTAAGTTATGGCCCTACTATATTTGACAGATTACTATAACCCATACACATACTGAGTCCTATAGCAGCCATCTGATCTGGGTCTACTCTGTTTGCAAAGGCATAGAAAGGCATATTCATGGAGTAAAGTTTTATGTTGTGAATTATATATAGTGTCGGTCTCTAACTTATTAGATCTACTGAGATACCTTTTTGAATGAGATCCCTTTGAAGCAGTCAGGTGTACCGTATTCTGCTATGCATGACTTCACTGGTATTTTACAAACAGCTTTGATCCAAATGAGTTACGTAACTTGGCATCTTATCGCAGAGACCCAGATAAGATGCGTAAAACATTTTCAAGAATAACTTCTTTATTTCTTCACCAAACCCGGTGTTGTCACCGCTCTTCAGAATCGTCTCAAAGAGACGATTCTAAAGAGTGGTCATGACATAGGGTTTGGTGGAGAAATGAGGATTTTAGTATTTGAGTAATACTGCACTTGAGGTCCAAATTTGGGTAGACTTTTTATTACAGCCGGATAAGGGTTAATTCATCATCTGAATATTTTACGATACACAAAGATTTACTCTTGCGGAAAAGACTGCTGTACCAGAGATGGTATCTTAGCCCTTTGAATGCAGGATACACATTAACTGGGATTTGCATAAAGTGTAGACCCAAATCAGCCGACTTCTAATGGAGTCCTCTGATCAAAGTCTTCAATGTTTGTTGTTCAAAATGATCTAACCAATTTATGCCTTTAAGCTGAACTGAGTCTACAGTTAAACACTAATAGGCCATATTCTACTTTGAATATATAGCATTCCAAGAGTTAATGTCCAGACAAACTCGTCTACTTATACATGTCGTGAAAACAGGTAAATTTGTCAAGCTCTACGTGCATGTCAAACATTTACCTTGTGTATGCCATGCACATATTAATACCCTAATTACTCTAAGCATTTTGACAGCAAATAGTGCAGACCCGGGTCAAACATACTTTATCGTCGCTCAGCATGAATGAATCAATCTGATACTTTATCAGTTGAACATGAATGGATCAATCTAATGATGCATAATGGAAGGCAGGGCCTAATTACTCTAAGCATTCAGACACAAGACCTCCCCTCTCCATGGGTTTGCAAAGCTGAATACCATATTCTCCCTAACTAAAATTCCCCTTACTTTATTCGCTTCATTTGGGGGGGGGGGGGGGGGGGGGGGGGGGGGGGGGGGGGGTTTATGATGACCATTAAATAATGAAATACAAATTTTTTCAAAATGTTCTTCAAAATACAAATGGAAGCTTGATGCAGACTTAAAGCAATTCAGAAAGTTCCCCTGTACAGGTTTTTAAAAAAATATAAGTGGAAGCTTAATGCAAACTGAAAGCAATTCAGAAAGCACCCCTAGGAGCTTTCTGCATTCCTTTCAGCCTGCATTAAGCAACCACATGTGCATATAATGCAAGAAGTTATAAATACTGTTACTAATTAAGCTCCTGATCAAACTGCTTGTTCAGTGGCAGTTTGATCTGGGTCTACACTATTTGCATAAGCTAGTCTACTTGAATACTTAGGGTAATTAAGATATGACACTCGTGTACATAATGATCTTTATTTTAATAAAATCTTGGTTTCTTAAAATTCTGTGTGTTTTTTAATTTCATATAGCAGGGTTGAACACAAATCATTAACTATACGGTATGCCTTTCTATGCCTTTGCAAACAGAGTAGACCCTGATCAGATGGCTCATTTAGGAGCCGTCTGACCAGGGTCTGCTGTTTGCTTATGATATAATACACAGGGTTTTCCCTGACCCCCTTTTTCTATTGAAATGTCCCTTAAATTGTACAAATGACCCTCAAAATAAAGAGGGTCTGTGCTTTACTTTATAGAGAGGGGGTCAAGAGGGCCCTCAAATTGGTCTTTTTGAAGGGGTCAAGGGAAAACCCTGAATACAGATGTGATTCCACAGTTTCTGCCATGGCGAAAATTCATGGAGTAAAGGGTTTCTCATCTTGGCCAAACCAGTATACATAAAAGCTGTTGCTAATTTGCCCGTAATGTGTTCTAAATGTACCTATCACTATAAATTTTTCATCAGTTTCATTTTCAAACAGTATCAAACTGGCCTGCCCCAACTACCCGAGGAATTAATGCAAATAGTGCAGACCCAGACCAGACTTTTTCTCTCAGGATCTACTCCATTTGCCACTACATGTGTACATATTGTCTAATTCAAATTTATCAAAAGGGTGCAAAATTGATGTAACAATTTCCTTCATATATAAATGCTTTTTCACATGTTTGTAAACAGAGTAGACCCAGATCAGATGGCTCCTGTAGGAGCCATCTGATTAGGGTCTGCTCTGTTTGCTTATGAATTATATATAGATATGTGAAAAGGTGTTTATATGAAGGAAAGGGTTTTTAGAATGTTGCAAATTCAGTCAAGCTCTGATTAGCAACAGAAGGTGTATTCTGTACCTGGTGAATGTTCATGTAAAATATAATGACACAATGAAGATTTTGTAACTGTTTTTCAATAATGGCAATGTTATGAACACTGGAACTTTTTGTCATGGCAGAAATTGTAGAATAAGATCTAATGATATTCCATAATGCTAACAGAGCAATCCCTTATTTAAAAACAGTTTACTGCTCCTACAGCAGCTGTCTGATCTGGGTCTACTCTGTTTGCAAAGGCATCAAAAGGCATCTTAATATCAGGTGAAGGGTTAATTGAGATACAGATCAATACCTATACCAGGTGAAAATTGATTTATTAGATAGACAACTTTTAATTAGCTTTGAATTAATCATGATGCTGTTATGGTAGTGCCTAAGTCAAGACTTATGTGCGCCATCTAACTAGAAATTGTTGTCTGCCACAATTGTTGTCTGCTACAATTCAAAAAGATTTTTTCTTTCACTTCTCCCTAAAATAATAAGAAACAAAGAGTTAAGATCCTGATGAGATGTCTATTTACTCGGCATCTAATCTGGATGTACATTAACCCTCCATAGGCTAATTTTAGACCCAACCTCTTTGAATGAGAATACCGAAAAGGAGCACTTACTAGAGAAAAGGAAAATGTTTTAATTGTTTAGTATAGAAACCATTGTGATAAATAGAGCATTTGCTCCTATGGAGAAAATGCTCGATTTAGTCACAATGGTTTCAAGAAGTGACTATTACAGAGGCATATTTATGGAGGAAAGGTTGAAAAACTTGATTATTCGAACTCTGATAAAAGTATCATTACTGGCCTTCAAAACAGGTGGCAGCTTAATGCAGGGTGAAAGTCATGCAGAAAGCTCCTCTAGGAGCTTTCTGCTTGACTTTCACCCTGCATTAAGCAGCCACCTGCCTAAAAAAGACATCACTTCTTCATTAGTAAAATTTCGATGTAGGTTGATCACTTACTTGCTGCTTGATGTCAATAATTATGATGAACTTCAGTATCGTTATGCCCCTTTAGTTTCTTTCTACATTAACCCTTTTCCTGTTGAATATTCATGTCAGATACAATGACATCATGAATATTTATTAGCTGAACTTTTATAATTGCAAACATACGTATACATAGGCAGTTTTGGTATTGGTACAAACTGTAGTCAGACCTATTTATTATAATTTGTTTATAGATACGGGAAAGAAATACTTGTAATGCCATTATGAATAAATTTGATTATTTTTTTATAACGGCACATAAAGTTTTGGCCATGGCAGAAGCCGACTCAGATCGATCTAGGTATATAATCCCATAAGCAAACATAGCAGATCCTGATCAATCGATGGCTGCTACATAAATGGTCTGATCTGGCTCTACACTGTTTGCAAAAGTTTTAAAATGCGTAATTAAGGAGCAGAGGCTGAAGTAGCCATCTGCTCGTTAGAGAATCAAACTTAATACTCACCAATCTAGTATTTATAACAGGAAACAGTATGGCTATGGGGGCCCCTGACAGCATATGAAGATGGAGGCGGAAAACAGCCGTGACTAGCTTACTTGGTGGCGCAGCCAACAGGTAGATCTGAAATAAACATTTGGATCTCAAATAAACAGGCAGATTTAACAGGCAAGTCTGAAATAAGCAGACTGATTTGAAATTAACAGGAAGATCTAAATTAAACAGGCAGGTAGATCTAAAATAAGCAGGTAGATCTAAAACTAGAACTATCACTAAAGGTGATAAATACCCCCGCATGGCTACTCGGAGATTTGATTGCAAATTCAAGTTTTTGACACCAACTACCCATGTAACAGGACAAAAATACTTAAAGTTCAAGGGGAGGTAATTTTGCAATGCCCAGTGCTAAACACATGAAAATTGTGTCATATACATCTGCTACTTGTGGTTATTATGTATGGAAAGTATCAACTGAATAACTTTCAAACTGAAGGAGGAGTTTGTGACACAAACTCCACAAGTTTCATGCCAAAATGACAGAAAATACTCTAAGTTCAAGGGGAGATAATTCTACAATGCCTAACAGTAAACACAAGAAAATTGCATCTTGCACATCTACCATTCGTGGTTATTATATACGTAACGTGTATACCAAATATAAATTCAATAACTTTAAAACTGAATAAGGAGTTTGCAACACCAACTACCCATGTTCAAATGCGGACAGACAGACGGACCAACCGCATGACCGACCGACCACCGGACAGGCTGATTCCAGTATGCCCCCTCAAAAAGGTTTGCAGGGGTATAAAAACAAGTTTGAGGGGTAATAATAAGCTGGTAGGTCTACAATGAGCATGTAGGTAGATCTAAACAAACAGGTAGATCTTAACAAGTAAATTTGAAATAAACACTTCCCATTATAAAATTAAATTTTTCTCTCCTATTGCAAAGGGAGGGAGAGAGGGGTGGGGTGGGGGAGGGAGAAGCTGCATTGTATTTACAAACATTTCAACTACAGCAGAACTTATCTTATACATGTATGTAGAGACAACTACATGGACAAACATGAGTGTCTTTCAAAACATGTGGCAGTTTAACAGAGTGAGTGAGTTGGGTTTTACGTCCGACCAACAGTATTTCAGTTATTTGCAGACTGTACCCGCATGAGACAAGTTATAGTGCTGCCTCACTGGAATACCCCTGCCGCAGGTACATGGCAAGGGCACCCCACCCAGTCACATTATCCTGACACTGGGCCGACCAGTCCTAGAACTACACCTTTTAATGTCGAGCGTAGACAAGGGAGCTACTAGTACCAACTTTTAACGACTTTTGGTCTGTCGCGGCCGGGGATCGAACCCACGACCTTCCGTACCACAGGCGGACTCTCTACCACTGAGCCACGCGGCCGGTCAGTTTAACAGAGAAGGAAAGTAATGTCATTATTTATTACAAGAATATCTATGGAGTAAAGTGTTAACCCATTCCCTCATAGGCTATTTTTAGAAACAACCTCTTTGAATAAATCTACTGAAAAGGAGTATTAACTAGAGAAAAGGAAAATTTTAGAATTTTGTAAGTTTGAGTGAAACTATTGTGATAAATAGAGCATTTGCTCCTATAGGAGCAAATGCTCTATTTATCACAATGGTTTCACAAAGTGACTTTGACAGAGTCGTCAAAAGTCGTCAATATGAGGGAATGGGTTAAACGGGTCAATGAAGTATTTTAAGTGTTTACTGCTCTTGTCCATTGTTTAGGAATTAAGTTGAGTTCTTGGTATTGTACAATATCCTTATAATATAAGGACATGTCACTCTCCCTTCTCCAAATGGTTAATTAATCCTTTCCTTCATATTAACACCTTTTCATGCATCTGCAAAGAAAGTAGAACCAGATCAGATGGGTCCTATAGGAGTCGTCTGATCAGGGTCTGCTCTGTTTGCTAATGGAATTTGATAGATCTGTTTCTTTAGTTTTTGAAATGGTTACACCGTTCTACCTTGCATATTTGATTAAAACTATTTTGCCCAACAATATTCAGTAGATATTGGACTTTGAAATAAATACAGAACAGGGAAAGGGTTGCACTGAAATATACAATATGTTAACCCTCTCCCTGCTGAATATACAGGTATCATGAATATCTATTAGCTGAATTGTATAATGACATAAATGTATGTATACAAGGGACTGTTTTAGTACTGAGAGAAATTAACTGAAGAGTCCGATCAGAGGATGGATAGATCAATGGTCTCTTAGAATCCAACTAATCTAGTCTATACTGAATCGACTGATTGCAAAATGAAACTTAACCCATTCCCGCTTACGCTATTTTTAGACCTAACCTCTTTGATTAAATCTACCAAAAAGGAGCATTAACTAGAGAAAAGGAATTTTTCAAAATTGTGTAGTTTTGAAACCATTGTGATAAATAGAGCATCTGCTCCTGTGGAGCAAATGCTCTATTTATCACAATGGTTTCACAAAGTGACTTTTACAGAAGCGTCAAAAGGCGTCAATATGTGGGAATGGTTTCACAAAGTGACTTTTACAGAAGCGTCAAAAGGCATCAATATGTGGGAATGGGTTAAGTCATTACCTGCATTTTATGGGCCAAAGGAAGTAACAATCTTTATCTCTGGTGAATCTAAAATCAAACACTGATCAATGAGGAAAACTCTACCGGTATGCTTAATCCAATGGAAAATGGGGAATTTTTTTTTAGGGTATTCACCGACGCCGTACAGGTGGCAATATTTGATAAACAGAGATCCAAATGAGATGTAACACAAGGTTTCAACAAGGTCCAAAAGGGTTGACACTCGGATTATATCGTTCCAAGAAAAGTATGACACTTATATGTGAGATGTGAGGATGCCCTTAACCCTTTCCTCCATAAATACGCCTTTCTACGCCTCTGTAATAACCACTTCTTGAAACCATTGTGATAAATAGAGCATTTGCTCCTATAGGAGCAAATGCTCTATATTAAATTTATCACAATGTTTCCAAACTACAAAATTCTAAAAGTTTACTTTTCTCTAGTAAATGCTCCTTTGGGGTAGATTCATTCAAAGAGGCTGGGTCTAAAAATAGCCTATGGAGGAAAGGGTTAATGCCCTATGATTACAATTATAAGCCTTTCCATGTTCAATATTCATGTAAGATCTAATGATGACAACATGAACATTAGCTCATTTTTTATAACATTTTTTTTTTTTGCTTTGACAAAAAACAGTAGAATCAGAACTATATCATGTCAAAAGCAAACAGAGAAGCTACTATAAGAGCTGTCATATAATCTGACTGTGGGTCTACTGTGTTTGCAAATGAGTGAAAAGGGTTTATATGAGGGAAAGGGTTAAGTCTTTGAACATCAAGTCTCCAGCCTCTCCCGGGGTTTGTAGAGCTAAACTAGAACAGTCACTAAATGTGTCAATTTATATAATTACCCCTGCAAAAGCTCTTTGATAGTAAAAAATGATGAAAATGTACCATAACTACAGAAAAAAAATGCCAGCTAAAGGTAAATATTTTACCAAAAAATTCCTCTTCCTGGTTTTGAATATGATCCTTGTATATTTCTTTGCACACTCAAGTACGGTATACAAATGTATATCAGCTTTAAAAATTGTCATTTGCTGTAATTTTCTTAAGATTTTAAATCTGAAAATCTTAAATCTTTAAGAGGTATTTTCTTCTATTACTCCCAAATAATAAAATCACGGTTGTCAAACAGTTTGTATCCTTATGATACAATCATTATTTGATCAGCATCTCATCTAGATCCAAACTGTTTATGATGAAAGCTATATAAGTACAGTAACTCCATGAATATTCATGTTAAAAATGAATTTATTACTTACATGACATAATGGTTAATGAACACTTATTTTAATTAATTTTATAATGGTGCATGGACACAAGAATTTATGACCATAGCAGAAACTGTAGAATCATATCTACAGTAAAATCTTGATTATTCAAACATTAAAATACGTAACATTATCTATCTTAAGACAGGTGGCAGCTTAATGCATGGTGAAAGTCATGCAGAAAGCTCCTCTAGGAGCTTTCTGCATGACTTTCACCATGCATTAAGCAGCCACGTGCCTAAAAGGGTCTAAATTCTTCTATACAAATCGAGATTTTACTGTATATATATTATTTCATAAGTAACAGTAACCACAGAGCAGACCCTGATAAAACGGAACTGGCAGGAGCAGTCTAATCTGGGACTGACTCTGCTCAAAAAGATGTAGAAAGACAATTATCTATGGAGTATAGGCCAGGGTTAAGCCACCATTCATTAACCCATTCCCGCATATTGACGCATTTTGACGCTTCTGTAAAAGTCACTGTGTGAAACCATTGTGATAAATAGAGCATTTGCTCCACAGGAGCAAATGCTCTATTTATCACAATGGTTTCAAAACTACACAATTCTGAAAAATTCCTTTTCTCTAGATAATGCTCCTTTTTGGTAGACTTAATCAAAGAGGTTAGATCTAAAAATAGCCTAAGTGGGAATGGGTTAATTGAATACAGGAGTCATCAAAAGCAGGGGGTTGCATAATGTAGGCATATGTATTGCAGAAAGCTCCAACAGGAGCTCTCTGGATTACTTTCAACCTGCATTAAGCTACCATCTGTCTTAACCCTTTCCTTCATATATTTACACATTTGCAAATAGAGTAGACCAAGATCAAACTGCTCCTATTATAGGTAAGGAACCATCTGATCAGGGTCTGATTTGTTTGCGAATGGAATTAATGGTAGATGTATCTGTTTGTTCACTTTCTCAGATGATTACAATGTGGCACCTTCATATTTCCATGTAACTATTTTGTCCATGAATATCCGGTAAGTAATGAAGGATGAAATAAACATAGAACGGAAAATGGATGAAGCGTACCATTGCCGAAGCGTACCAGGACTATACGTACCATTTCCTGGCCGAAACGTACCAATAATAAAAAACATAAATTATATTTGAATATAACACTAAAGTATTATACAGTAAAACCTCTCTATAACGGCCACTAAATTACATCAAGCTTTTTGTTTTAAAGGCAGGTGGCTGCTTAAAGCAAGGTGAAAGTAAAACAGAACGCTCCTATAGGAGCGTTCTGTTTTACTTTCACCATGCTTTAAGCAGCCACCTGTCCTAAATACCAACTAATTAACACAATTTAGTGGCCGTTATAGAGAGGTTTTACTGTACTAATGTATTATACAGTGTTTTAAAATCAAAATACTCTTACAAGATTACAAGTATTGGACATCATATGTCGACTTATTAGATTCTGTGTAAGAACCCAATATGCCGATTTCTTGACATCGCCATACAGGAAATCTACAGGTTACAAGTTTCCCCAACACAGTCATAATACATGTAAAATGCACAAATAAACATTAACAAAAGTCACCTGTATTGGACATCATATATGCCGACATTTTAGATTCTGTGTAGAACCTCATATATGCCGATTTGTTGACATCGACATACAGGAAATCAACCATTTACAAGTTTCCCCAACACAGTCGTAATAAAATGCACAAGTATCCATAGAACACCTGGGAAAGGGTAGACAACACAGATTTAGACCTCTTTTTAATGGTCACTTAAGACAGGTTCTATTGTACATGTGCAAAGAGTTGAACACTTCTAGGACAATTTAACTGAAATGACATATGCGGGTAACACTCGACTAACACTAATGATTGATGCATCTTAATATTTAGATCTTTTAGCCCTTAGAAATTACTTGATCAATATTCATGTAAGAAGACATGTATACATAAGACTTGATGAATATTTAAACCCATTCCCGCATGGGCTATTTATAGACCCAACCTCTCTGAAAATATCTACCGAAAAGGAGCATTTACTAGAGAAAAGGTCAATTTTAGATTTGTGTAGTCTTGAAACCATTGTGATAAATAGAGCATTTGCTCCTTAGGAGCAAATGCTCTATTTATCACAACGGTTTCAAAAAGTGACTTTTACAGAGATGTCAAAAGGCGTCAATATGCGGGTTAACTAGATGACAAAAAACAGCAGAATGTGATCTATATTATTCCAGAGGTAAACAGATCGGATCCTCATCTGTAACTATCTTATTTACAAATTACAAATGTGTAAATATGCCCCTATACCAAGTGAGAGTTAACCCTTTTCCTGTTCTATGTTTATTACAGATTTCAATACCTACTGTACGAGGGGTGTTCCATAAATAATGTCATCTGTGCTTTATTTCGCGGAAATCGTGCAATTCATGCACAAAACCACCTCGTGTCGATTGAGTGATCACTGGCTCGTGACACAGGTAAATATCTCGTCCACACGTTCACTTGCCTCGGTACAGTGTACATCGTTTCATAGCCTATTCCTTAGACTATACACAAAATGACAGGAAAACGAGCTGAAAATGTTCTTGAAATTGGGGCCTATATAAAAGGTAGGTCATTACTTGGCATAAAGGCTGTAGATATTCACCGCGAGGTGTGTGACATTTATGGGGAGGGCCAAATGTCCCACAGGACTGTTTGTAGGTGGGTAGCTAAATTTAGTGCTGGGCAGCAGCAACTGAAAGATGCTGCTCGCCCAGGTCGTCCTGCAACAACTACGACCAAAGGTAACATAGAAAAAATCCGAAATATCCTCAAAACTGATGCTCGATTCACCGTAAGACAATTGGCTCGAATGACAAACTTGTCGTTAGCAAGAGTTCATGCAATTTTGAAGAAACACCTAAAAGTTAGAAAGATAAATGCAAGATGGATACCCCATTTGTTAACGGATGAGCAAAAGAAGACGTGTGTAACAATGGCAAAAAAACTTCTCAAAATGTACCCAAAATATAGTAAAAAGGCTTTTGATAATATAGTCACTGGTGATGAGACCTGGGTGTATTATTTTGAACCAAAGCGGAAGGTTTCCAACCGAATATGGGCCACTAAAAATGCCAGACGCCCAAGTATTGCCAAACGAATACGAACGGTAAAGAAGGTTTTGTATGCTATTTTTTTCACTAATAAGGGTCCAGCTATTCAAATCCCGGTGCCAAAAGGCAGAACGGTCACAGGCAAGTTCTATAAAAATGTTGTTCTGAGAAAATTGAAGAACTACTACAAAAGTAGCCGCCCCAAAACAGGACTTAAGTATGTCCGACTTTTGCATGATAATGCACCCGCTCACAAGGCACGTATTGTGACTGACTTTTTGGAGTCACAGAAGGTTACCGTCCTTCCGCACCCTCCGTATTCGCCAGACTTGGCCCCCTGCGACTATTTTCTCTTTCCAAAACTTAAATATCATTTATCTGGAAGGAGATACAATTCGAGAAATGCCCTTGGATCTGCTGTTTATCAGTGTCTGATGGGTGTCCCCATTGAAGAGTATGAAAAATGCTTCCAAAAATGGATTGACCGGCTAAAAAGGTGTATTCTGGCTGGCGGAGAGTATTTTGAAAGGCAGAGCAAATTAAAATGAACAAAAGCACTTCCGCTATATGAGCACCGATGCAAGTGACATTATTTTTGGAACACCCCTCGTATATACATGGACAAAATAGTTAAGAAATGTGGAAAGTGGAATATTGTAGCCTTTTTAGAAAGTATAGAAACAGAACTATCAAATTCCATTAGCAAACAGAGCAGACCCTGATCAGATGGCTCCTATAGGAGCTGTCTGATCTGGGTCTACTCTGTTTGCAGGTGCCTGAAAGCATGTTTATATGAGGGAAAGAGTTAACATTCCACCAGCTCCATGCAGATAAATTAGGTAAGATAAGTTTCCCCTACAAAAAAAATGTTCTTTTCATTTTTTCACCAAAACCTTACATGTACTTTTACAGAGGCGTAAAAAGGCGTATTTATGGAGGAAAGGGTTAAAAAGCTGGTGGTTGCTTAATGCTGGACAAACGTAATGCAGAAAGCTCTTATAGGAGCTTTCTGCATTAGTTTTGACCCAGGGTTTTCCCTGACCCCCTTTTTCTAATGAAATGTCCCTTAAATTTTACAAATGACCCTCAAAATTAAGAGGGTCTGTTCTTTACTTTATAGAGAGGGTGTCAAGAGGACCCTCAAATTGGTCTTTTTGAAGGGGTCAAGGGAAAACCCTGGTTTTGACCTGCATTAAGCTAACACCTGCCTTACAGATCCATAATTAGACCTGTTTTTGATGACCAGTAAGACCAGTTCAACTGTAATTCATGACTTCATGAGAATTCATTAAATGAATTCTTATAATGGCCCCTGAAGAAAGGATCTTTTTTATCACAGTAAGAAACTGCATAATTAGATATTTATCATATCACAAGCAAATGGAGGAGACCGGCTGATCAGATGGCTCCTACTGGAGCCATTAGAATCGAGGGCTTGGTGCAAAACTATTCTAACTCCTTCACTTTGTGAAGGAGTTAGAATAGTTTTGCACCAAGCCCTCGATTTGATCTGGGTCTTTAGTGTTTCCAAATGAACCCTTTCCTCCATAAATACGCCTTTCCAAAAAGAGTAGACCAAGATCAGATGGCTTAACAGATCTAGAGTCTGCTCTCTTTGCTAATGATATAATACACATATGACTCTCTCTAGTTTCTGCCATGGTCAAATAGTCCAGTGCCCACATGCTAATTATGAATATTAATCTAATTAACATTTATGATGTCATTATTTTTTACATGAATATTCATGTAGTAAAGGGTTAACCCTTTCCCTGTTCTGTGTTCATTCCAAATTTCAATACCTACTGAATATTCATAGATAAAATGATTATAACGAAATATAGAAGATGGAAAATTGTAGCCATTTTAGAAAGTAAAGACACAGATCTTTGAAATTCTATTAGCAAACAGAGTAGACCCTGATCAGACGGCTCCTCTAGGAGCTGTCTGATCTGGGTCTACTCTGTTTGCAAATGCGTGAAAACACGTTATATGAGGGAAAGGGTCTGTGTGAAAAGATTTCTATATCAGGTGACAAGTTAAAAATATTTTCATTTTATTGAGCTTAAACGCCGGCCCATAAAGGCCATAACTCATTAATTATGCATGACGGAGTAATGACCCATAACAAAATTGAGCTCTTGCGACAATGGTGAACAACTGTGTGAAGTGAAAATCATACTAAACTCTGTTAGACAAGAAAATTCTATACAGTGGTGTTGCAAAAATCTGTCTAATTTACAGGATACAGTATGAATTTCCATGTTTATATTAATTAATATACATGTATATATATACATCTTAACCTGTTCCTTCATACACTTTATGAAACCATTGTGGTAAATAGAGCATAAAATTTTGCTCAAATGAAGCAAATGCTCCATTTTAATTAACAACAATGGTTTTAAAACTATATAATTCTATAATTTTCCTTTTTTCTAGTAAATGCTCCTTTCCGTACATTTAATCAAAGAGGTTGGGTCTAAAAATAGCTTAACCCTTTCCCCTCATAAACGGGTTTTCACGCATCTGCAAACAGAGAAGACCCAGATCAGATGGCTCCTAGAGGAGCCGTCTGATCAGGGTCTGCTCTGTTTGCTAATGGAATTTGATAGAACTGTTTCGTTACTTTCTAAAATGGCTACATTGTGCTCCACCTTCCATATTTCATTATAACTATTTTGCTAATGAATATTCAGTAGGTAATCTAATTTGTAATAAACATAAAACAGGGAAAGGGTTAAGAGGTAATGGGTTAAAGTCAGTTTGTGGCAAAATCTATTTACAGACATAGATACATTTCTGTGTAGATCCTGTTTGTATAGATTATCATAAACTTGTTCATCACATGTGCTTATTATCTCTAGATACCATTTTTCACTGAATATGCAGTATGCTCAGCTGATCTGTCAGCTGAGATATTATAATGTAATATGACTATGACATAAAGATTTAATTTAAGAAATACATGTAATCAGATCTTGAACATTAATTAATATTAATCACTAAGCCTTGTATTCTTATAATGAAATTGGTATTATGAAAAAGGGACTTTTTAAATGACAACAGCATTAATTGCCACAAACCAGAGGAAACAAAATTCCCTGACATAATTTCAAATTCGACCTTACCTGTTACATTGTAACATTTGCTCTGTTTGTCATAATTTATGTAATATTTTTGAGGGAAGTTTAAAATATATGGCCTTAACTTTTATTCTTTTGAAGTTCCCTGACAATTCCCCTCACATTTGCCTAGGTTTTCACTGACATACCCAAATTAAAATTCCCTGACAGAACAGTATCTTCAATTTCCCAGTCTTTTCCCTGACATATGGCACACGGCAAGTCTACACAGAACACAGAGTTACATCTACTGTTAGTCCATAACCCTTTCCTCAGATAAACAAATTTGCAAACAGAGTAGACCCAGATCAGACTGCTCCTGTAGGAGTCATCTGATCAGGGTCTGCTCCGTTTGCTTATGGAATCATATTGGAGATGATTCTAAAGAATGGTTACACAACGTATTTGAACGTAACTACTGGGTTTGGCGAAGACATAAAGAAGTTATACTTGAAAATATCATAATTTCTGCATCTTATCTCTGGAGCTCTGAATGTTGTCATTATTTCTTGCATAAATATTAATGGAGTAACTTTTTTACGCAAATGGCAAAGTGGTGACCGTGACTACATGGGCAAAAGGTCTGGATCTTGACGAGGCACCAAATAACTTAATTACAGTAAAACCTCTCTATTACGGCCATTAAATTACATTAAGTATTTTGTGTAAAATGCAGGTGGCTGCTCTAGTAAAGCAAGGTGAAAGTAAAACAGAACGCTCCTATAGGAGCGTTGTGTTTTACTTTCACCTTGCTTTAAGTAGCCACCTGCCCTAAATACCAACTAATTAACCCAATTTAGTGGCCGTTATAGAGATGTTCTAGCTTCTTATGATACTTTGATTGTATTTTTGAAAGAGAAAACATCATTTTCAGAATATATTAGTAGCAGATGGCAAATTTTGCAGAAGATTACTTAGCTTGCATAGTGTAAAACAATGGTGGACCACCATACCATTTAAAAGATTAAGGATCACCTATTGTACTGAGATGAACTTAAACTTGACTAGCTGATATATTGACATGTTCTCAAAACAAATGATGGTCTCACCGCAGTGCATTGCATGTTCTAGCCTTTACATGTATTACCGCATGAGAAAATAAAACTTTAAACCTGCTCATGCTGAATATTCTAATGTGAATATTGATTACGTGAATCATTCTACATGTACCGGTAGATCAAATGTTGCCATAGAATTATCATGGCAAAAATAGCAGACCTAAATGAGACAGCTCCTCTAGGAGCAGTCTTCATATGGGTCTACACTATTTGCAAATGCAGACATGTATGCTACTAGCATTAACCCATTACCTCATAGGCTATTTTTAGAAACAACTTCTTTGAATAAATCTACCGAAAAGGAGCATTAACTAGAGGAAAGGAAAATTTTAGAATTTTGTAGCTTGAAATCATTGTGATAAAAAAGAGCATTTAATTTTTTGCTCCTAAAGGAGCAAATGCTCTATTTATCACAATGGTTTCTTGACTTTTACAGAGGCGTCAAAAGTCGTCACTATGAGGGAAAGGGTTAAAATGTGTTGATCAGAAAATATGATACATTAATGGGCATGTCTGAAAAATTATGGTCACAGAACCAACATGCAACATGCATCGATTCAATCAGACCCTAATTAGGAGCCGTCTGATCAGGGTCTGCTCTGTTTGCTAATGGAAATAATAGATCTGTTTTGTTAGTTTCTAAAATAGCTACAATGTCCCGACTTCAATATTTCTCTATAACTAATTTGTCCATGAATATTCAGTAGGTACATGTTACAATACCTGGTATTGAAATTTGGACTAAATGTAGAACAGGGAAAGGGTTAATTCTAGACTAATTGTTATAATAGCACATGAACACAAAAAGTTTTAGCCATGGCAGAAACTGTAGAAAGTTTACATATCTATATTATAATTATATTTAGCAAACAGAGCAGACCCTGGTTAGATGACTCCAGTACAGGAGCTGTCTGATCTGGGTCTACTATTTGCAAAGGAGTAGAAAGGTGTTACAGAGTAAGGGGTTAATCCTTTCCTCCATAGGCTATTTTTAGACGCAATCTCTTTGAATGAATCTACTGAAAAGGAGCATTAACTAGAGAAAAGGATTTTTTTTAGAATTTTGTAGTTTGAAACCATTGTGATAAATAGAGCATTTGCTCCTATAGGAGCAAATGCTCTATTTATCACAAGGGTTTCAACAGGTGACTTTTACAGAGGCGTAGAAAGGCGCATTTATGGAGGAAAGGGTTAAAGGCTTCTCTACAGGGCAAGCTAATCTCATGACCATATATATACAGAGTAGGGAAATACGATATTACTTAATTGTAGCACAATACATCTACATGTAAGTAATTAATTAGTTAGTTTGATAAAGATAATGCTTGAGAATTGTTTGTGCTAGATATCAAATCATAAATAAAACCTAATTGTAGAAAGACATTTCAACAATTCTTATACGCTAGCCATTAGCACTTTACGGATGTCTATGATCACCTGGGTACTTAAAATAAAGAGCTTGCAGTATATTCATGTAAGAAATAATAACATCATGAATATTTATTAGCCATCTGATCTAATTCTACTATGCTTGCAAATGCATGAAAAAAGTGTTTGTATGAAGGAAAGGATTAACTTAATTCATACATGTAAGAAATATTAACTTTTTATGAATATAATTTTATAATAGATGAATTTTTTTATAACATTAGACAAATGAAGAGTGGAATATTTGGTCATGGCAAAAATTCTGAATGATTCTACATTTGTATATTTGTTAATATTCCATTGCAGACAGCAGTCTGATCTGGGTCTAGTCTGTTTGCAAACTTTATATAATGCATAAATATACATGTTCATCATGTACATATATAGTTAACCCTTTCCTGTTGCATATTGACATCATTTTGAATACAGTAAAACTTTGATTATTCGAACACTAAAATACGTATTATTATCGATCTTTAAGACAGGTGGCAACTTAATGCATGGTGAAAGTCATGCAGAAAGCTCCTCTAGGAGCTTTCTGCATGACTTTCACCATGCATTAAGCAGCCACCTGCCTAAAAGGGTCTAAATTCTTCTATAACGAAAATTCGAATAATCGAGGTTTTACTGTATTAATCAGCTGAATTTTTAACCTTCAAAATCCTCCATAAATACGCCTTTCTACGCCTCTGTACTTTTTGAAACCATTGTGATAAACAGAGCATTAATTTTGCTCCTTTAAAGGGGCAAACTTAATGCTCTATTGATCACAATGGTATCAAAACTACACAATCCTAAAATTTTCCTTTTCTCTGGTAAATGCTCCTTTTGGGTAGATTTATTCAAGAGGTTGGGTTTAAAATAGCCTATGAGGTAATGGCTCATGGCCACTGTGATAATCTTTTGGTATTGGTAGAAAGACTAGAAACTGTAGATTCAGATCTATAATAATTTCATTAGCAAACACTGGGCAGACTCTTGCAGGGACCGTCTCATCTGGGTCTACTCTGTTTGCAAAGGTGTGAAAAGGCATTTAACCCATTCCCGCATATTGACGCCTTTTGACGCTACTGTACAAGTCACTTTGTGAAACCATTGTGATAAATAGAGCATTTGCTCCACAGGAGCAAATTAATGCTCTATTTATCACAATGGTTTCATTGATACTACACAATTCTGAAAATTTCCGTTTCTCTAGTTAATGCTCCTTTTTAGTAGATTAATAAACAAAGATGTTGGATCTAAAAATAGCCTATGCGGGAATGGGTTAAATGAAAGAAAGGCTCAAAGGCCAGTATGTTACTTTCGAAATGGTCAGAAAAAATGCCAAATTTCAAGAATAATACAGCTGTTTTTCACGCTCGACTCATACTCTGCTTTTTATAACAAATACATACCTAATTTACCCTAAATATCTGGATATCAATCACGCCCATTCCACTGGTGTGTAAAGCTGAATTATTCAATTTGGCACCATTTTGATAACTTTAACCCTTTACTCCATAAATTTCCAAACCTTTGCAAACAGAGTAGACAGATCAGATGGCTCCAATAGGAGCCATCTGATCAGGGTCTGCTCTGTTTGCTTTTAACATAATATCTTTAGATCTGATTCTAGAGTTTTGTCCAAGCAAAACAAATCCTAGAAATGTTTAAATTATAAAAATTCAGCTAATAAATATTCATGATGTCATTATTTCTGACATGAATATGGAACAGGGAAAGGATTAAATTAGACTAACATGGTAGCAAATAGTGCAGACAATGATCAAAACTGCTTTTCATGGTCTGCACTATTTGTCTAAGACTTAAAGTTTATCTGTCGGAATATTCAGGGTTACTTCTAAGGATACAATAATTAACCCTTTCTCTGTTCTATGTTTGTTTCAAATTTCGATACCTACTGAATATTCATGGGCATAATAGTTATAATTAATTAAGGAAGGTTGGATATTGTAGCCATTTTAGAAACTAGAAAACCAGATCTATCAAATTCTATTAGCAAACAGAGCAGACCCAGATCAGACGGCTCCTCTAGGAGCCGTCTGATCTGGGTCTACTCTGTTTGCAAATGCGTGATAACACATTTTGTATGAGGGAAAGGGTTAAATGGCAAGATAACGGTTGCATGTGTGTAAATGCCACAAACATGCACTGAAAATTATGAATCAGCTGTACCATAATGAAGCTAATTGCCAGTTTTAGGATTTTGCAGAAGTGCAAACTCTGAAATCCTCAGTGCACTTTTAAATCTGCAAGTACCATTTCAGAGAAATTTGAAATTTATGCAAGAGACACTTTAACCCTTTCCCTCATTTAAATGCTTTTTCACAACTTTGCAAACAGAGTATACCCAGATCAGGAAGCTCCTATATATAGAAGCCGTCTGATCAGGGTCTGCTTTGTTTGCTTCTGAAATAATCAATCTGATTCTACAGTTTCTGCCATGGCCAAAACGTCTCCTTTTCATATGCAAAATTAAAAATTGTTCTAATCAATATACAAAAGTCACAAATTCTTACATAAATCTGATTCACTCATGAGGGAAGGAGTTCAACAAAAGAACAAGATGTGTTTGTGAAACACTATGCCCCCTCATATATTTGACCTCTGACCTTGACCTCTGACCCTGACCTTGACATGTCACCCCTCAAAATGTGCAGCCTCATGAGATACACAAGCATGCCAAATATCAAGTCTCTATCTCTACTGGTCCAAAAGTTATGGCCAATGTTAAAGTCGGCGATTTGACCCATATATTTGACCTCTGACCTTGAAGGATGACCTTGACCTTGACACGTCACCCCTCAAAATGTGCGGCTTCATGAGATACATATGTATGCCAAATATCAAGTCTCTATCTATACTGGTTCAAAAGTTATGACCAATGTTAAAGTTGCTGACAAACAAACAGACAAACAGACAAACAGACAAACAAACAGACAGGGCAAAAACAATATGCCCCCCGACTATCGTCTATGGGGGCATAAAAACAAAATGTGTTAATTTAGTACTTTTAAGCTCTATCTCTCAACTACCCTTAACCCATTACCTCATTATGCTTTTTTTAGATACGTCGTTGAATAATTCTACCGAAAAGGAGCATTAACTGAGACAAAAAGAAAATTTTAGAATTTTGTAGTTTGAAACCATTGTGATAAATAGAGCATTTGCTCCTATAGGAGCAAATGCTCTATTTATCACAATGGTTTCACAAAGTGACTTTTACAGAGTCGTCAAAAGTTGTCAATATGAGGGAATGCCCCAGGTAATGCCTTTGATATACAGACACTCCCTTCTTCATAGGATTGTGTACAGCTGAATTTAACCCTTTCCCTGTTCAGTTAAAGAAATAGAGACAAAATAAATATTTATTAGCTTAATTTTTATTATGTAAATTTAAGTTTTCAAGGGAATGTTTTGCTTTGACAAAACTTTAGAATCAGACAGACCTACATAGTATCAAAAGCAAACAGAGCAGACCTTGATCAGACAGCTCCTATAGGAGTTTGGCATCACTTTGATAACTTTAACCAATTACTCCATGAATATTCATGAAAGAAATAACTAGAATTATCACTAAAGGTGATTGAATACCCCCGCTCAGCTGCCTTGATCGCAAATCAAACAAGTGACCTAGTTTTTGACCCCATATGACCAATTTCGATCTTGTCCGAGATTTTATCAAGACAATCATTCTGAACAAGTTTCATGAAAATTGGACAAAAAATGTTACCACTAGTGTGGTCACAAGGTTTTTCTACTGTTTGGCCTAGTGACCTAGTTTTTGACTCCACATGACCCACTTTCAAACTTATCTGAGGTTTTTTCAAACTTGTCTGAGATTTTATCAAAACAATAATTCTGATAAAATTTCATGAAGATTCAGCTGCAAATGCGACCTCTAGAGTGTTCACAAGGTTTTTCTACTATTTGACCTAGAGACCTAGTTTTTAACCCCACATAACCCACTTTCAAACTCTCCTGAGATTTTATTAAAACAATCTTTCTGACCACTTTCATGAAGATTGGACTGAAAATGTGACCTCTAGAGTGTTCACAAGGTTTTCCTACTATTTGACAATGTGACCTAGTTTTTCACCCATGGCCCACTTTCAAACTCTTCCAAGATTTTATTAAAACAATCATTCTAACCATTTCATGAAGATTGGGCTGAAAATGTGACCTCTAGTGTTCACAAGGTTTTCCTACTATTTGACCTAGTGACCTAGTTTTTGACCCAATGTAACCCACTTTCAAACCCATCCAAGATTTTATCAAGACAATAATTCTGACCAAGTTTCATGAAGATTGTACTAAAATTGTGCTCACTGTGACAGGTTGAGCAACGGACATGCCACGGACAGACAGACAGATCAACCAACACATTGACTCCTATTTACCACCTCTCAAACTTTGTTTACGGGGGTATAATGATATCTAAGCTGGCTTACTCTGTTTGCAAATGTGTTAAAAAGCATCTATATCAGGTAAAGACCTGGGTTAATTAACCCTTTACTCCATGAATATTCATGTAAGAAATAATGACATCATGAGACCTTGATTAATTTTTATGACGGCACATGGACGCTGGAATTATTGGCAATGGCAGAAACAGAATAATCATGTATCTATTCTATATCATTTCATAAGCAAACAGAGCAGACCCTGATCAGACGGACCCTACAGGTGCCATCTGATCTGGTCTACTCTGTTTGCAAAGGCGTAGTTATGGAGTAAAGGCTTAATTAAGTTAATACTAGAGCATAGATACTCCCACTTACATATGATTGTGTTATGACAAGAGTGATAATAAACCTACATGTAATCAAGGGTCATGATAAACTGGTTACCTAATTGTCATGACCTTATAATCCTACAAAGTGTTCATGACTATGTCAAGTACCGGTACCTTTAGACTTGTACATGACCAAAAACATTGCAGAAGATTGGTGAAGTGACAAACAGACAGGTGGGGATGACTTCTAAAGGGAAAATCTAAAAGGCTTCCAAACACAAAGTTTCCAAAGTGAGGTCTTAACCCTTTCAACCAAGGACGTATACATGCAGTCATTGTCATAAATTTTGCAAACAGTGCAGACCCAGATCTGAGGGTTCCCAGAGGAGCCCTCTCTGATCAGGGTCTGCTGTCTGCCATTCAAGCCTTTCATACTGAGTGGACATTATAGTTAAACTCAGATTGGTTATTCTATTCTAATAATTTGGGGTTGAAAAGATTAACCCCAATAACAGTGTCCAATAGAAATACACTTTCATGTACATGTATTTGCAGATCAATAGATCAGATGGCTGCTGATCAGGGTTTGCTTATGAAATAAAATAGATTTGATTCTACAGTTAACCCATTCCCTCATATTGACGCCTCGATCTGTAAAATAACCGTTTGAAACCATATGCATTGTGATAAATAGAGCATTTGCTCCTATAGGAACAAATGCTCTAGATATTTATCACAATGGTTTCAAAACTACACAATCCTAAAAGTTTCCTTGAATTGTCTGTATTAAATGTTCATTTTTGGTAGATTCACTCAGAGGTTGGGTCTAAAAATAGCCTATGAGGTAATGGGTTAAGAAGTTTTCATACAGTCAATGTTTCTCACATGAAATATTCATCAGGTAAAGAGTTAACCTCTAACATGCTGAGAAACATTTTCTTGACATAAATGTCATAATACAATTTTCAAATTTCATGTATCTCGCTTTCTTTTCAAAAACAAGATTACAGTGCAAAAACAGTGCAAACAGATCCTGATGTAAGACACCTAGTAATACATCATCTCTATCTAAAACGTTTGCAAAGGCAATTATACGAATTCGCTCGCAACATGGTATGATTAAATCATATTATTCAAAGCAATCAATCGCCTGCAGTGCCTGTTACATTTAACCCTTTCCTCCATAAATACGCCTTTCTACGCCTCTGTAAAAATCACCTGTTGAAACCATTGTGATAAATATAGCATTTGCTCCTACAGGAGCAAATTTTAATGCTCTATTTATCACAATGGTTTCAAACTACAAAATTCTAAAATTTTCCTTTTCTCTAGTTAATGCTCCTTTTCGGTAGATTTATTCAAAGTGGTTGGATCTAAAAACAGCTTATGAGGGAATGGGTTAAAACAAGCTGAACAAAAGAAAATCCATGTCTTTGGTGTGCTACGTAATGAAGACTCAGATCAAATGTCACATCTCTCTAATAGTCACTGATCAAAGACATAAGCCCCATTGTTAATGTCAAATAGAGTAATTAACCATTTACTCCAGGAATATTAGCACATGTAGGAGCTCCTATAGGAGTCGTCTCCGAAGTTTCTACCAATATCAAAAATTCATATGTACATATGCCATTACAAAAGTTTGAACAGCTAATAGTCATATTCATGATGTCATTCATAATTTCTTCCATAGATGAATAATCAACCGGGAAAGGATTAATTAGATTAGGTTTTATTATGGTATACAAACACACTGGAATTATTAACCCTTTCCCTCATATAAACGTGTTTTCACGCATTTGCAAACAGAGTAGACCCAGATCAGACGGCTCCTAGAGGAGCCGTCTGATCAGGGTCTGCTCTGTTTGCTCACGGAATTGGATAGATCGGTTTCTTTACTTTCTAAAATGGCTACAATGTTCCGCCTTCCGTATTTCATTTTAACTACCGTATTCTGTCCATGAATATTCAGTAGGTATTGAAATTTGTAATAAACATAGAACAGGGAAAGGGTTAAGCAGTTTATAAAGCAGATATCAAGTTTTACTGCAGTATAAGGAAACTTTATTCTTTCACCTCAGTGACTGTAGTGTGGCACCAAATAGTCTCATCATGATCCAGACTGTGTTTGTCACTCTGATTGTAGTTATGATGAGTAATAGAAGAAAACGTAAACTTAATTGTATATTGTAGCGGACGGCATTTGTTGCAGGCAACACATATTTAATATACCCTTTATGCCATATATATGCCTTTTAACCCTTTCCTACATAAATATGCCTTTCTAAGCCTTTGCAAACAGAGTAGACTCAGATCAGACGGCCTCCATAGGGTCTGCTCTGTTTGTCTATCACTCATTGTGAGTCATTGCCAAAAATTCCTGTGTCCCTGTGCTATTATACCAGTTACTATAATTAATATTCATGATGTCATTATTTCTTATATGAATATTCATGGAGGAAAGGATTAACACCTTAAAAAATGCTAACAGAGTAGACCCAGTTCTAATGTAGGAGATGTATTATCAGGGTCTGCTCTGTTTGCATATAGAATAATATTGATCTGATTTTTACAGTTTCTGCTTAGATAATGAATGATAATGGTCAAAATTTCCTTTGTTTATATATACTATTTATGATTATAACATGTCAGTTAACTAATATCCGTGTCATTTAGAGGTGTCATTGATAGAAATTTCTGTATCAATATATTGATTTCTATACACGAACATGATTCATGCTCTGTAGTTACATCCTGATCTGGGTGTAAAAAGTTAAAACTTTCAATAAAATTACATGTATGTAAAAAGAATACTATACATGTATATTATCCTTTGTGCCTTATACTATCCGGCAACACTTCCAAGTTATAATTATTTAACTTTATTTTTCAAACTGTAAACCAGTAAGTTGAAGTAACTTATGGCAAAACTTGCAGACCCAGATTGAGACAGCACCTTCAGAAGAATCACAGTATGCAAGTTACCAATCTGTAAGAAATATAGCCCGTGGAAAGGTGTTTATTTGTCCTCGGATTTGTATCGATATTTTGAAACCAGTATCGATATCAGATCGACTGACCCGACTCAATATTGTTCCTATCAATGACACCTCTATTAGTTGGTTACATGTACATGAATATTCATGGTGTAAATAATAAAATTAGATTTTTTTTGGACCATGGCAGAAACTATCGAATCTGGTCTACATTGTTCCAGAAGCAAACAGAGCAGACCCTCAGACCAGACTGCTCCTAGTCCTACGTACAGGAACCATCGATTCTGGATCTGCTCGATTTACAAAGGCATTAAAAATGGTACAATCAGAATATATATATAGAGTCAAGTGTTGACACAATTACTTAGAAATGTTACCACTGCATTTGGCAGCTAGCGAGCTTATTTTGTCGTTTCCAGTGTGTGATGAATACCTCTACATATAGGTACCGTAGGTTATTTAGAACTGTAATGGGATCCTGGTATACCTGTAGTACAATACAGGTACACAGTTCATGATGTCATTATTTCTTACATGTATATACTTAGAAATGTTACCACTGCATTTGGCAGCTTGCATGCTTATCTTGTCACTTCACTGTGCGATGACTATCTCTAGGTGAGACCTATTCTTGGCAAAGTTCAACCATACAAGCTGCATGACTAACCTGATGTATGTGGGTTAACATTTTCCTTCATATAAATACCTTTGCAAAAACAAATGGCTCCTATAGGAACGGTCTGATCAAGGTCTACTCTGTTTGCTTATGATATTATAGTAGTTTCTACCATAACCCAAAACATCCTGCCTCAACATACCATATAACTTAACCAGAAGTCCAGATAAGATGCGTAAATTTAAACATTTTCAAGAATAGCTCCTGTATTTCTCCACCAAAACCCTATACTGTGACCACTCTTAAGAATCATCTGGAGAGACAATTTTAAAGAGTGGTCATAGTATAGGGTTTGGTGGAGAAATGACGTTTTTGATAGTTGGGTACGCACTCTTATCTGTAGCTCTGTTAACCCTTTCCTCCATAGGCTATTTTTAGACCCAACCTCTTTGAATGAATCTACCGAAAAGAAGCATTTACTAGAGAAAAGGAAAATGTTATAATTGTGTAGTATAGAAACCATAGGAGCAAATGCTCTATTTATCACAATGGTTTAAAGAAGTGACTATTACAGAGGCTTAGAAAGGCGTATTTATGGAGGAAAAGGTTAAACTTATGAACATTCATGATGTAATTATTTCTTACATGAATATTCAACAGGGAAAGAGTTAATCGTTTCCCTGATAGATACGCCTTTCGATGCTTTTGCAAACAGAGTAGAACTAGATCAGTGAGAGTCTCAGAGAATTCCAATAGAAGTAATCTGATGAGGATATACTCTGTATGCTTATGGAACTTACATGTAATGAGATCCTATGGTTTATACCATCAGCCAATCATGTATATAAATATAGTACATGTATATACCATTATAAACATTCAGTTAATAAATATTTCAGATGTCATTATTTCTAACGCAAATATTCATGGAGTAAAGGGTTAAAATGCCGTAACAATATCTCGGTATACATAATACATTGTAATGATATATCAATATTTACATGTACATGTAGTGCTGTACAGGATTGAAGTATTGTATTTTAAAATATTCATCATTAATTGCAACATGATCCATTTTGCCAGATTATCCTTATCCATTATCTACATGGCTAAAAATTTCCGATGTTTGAAGAAAGATTCCTCTCTTAACCATACCTGACGGACATTCATGTACATGTAAGAAATAATGGCATCATGAATGAATATTATTTGCTGAATTTTTTAAAGGCATATGAAGACAGGACTGTAAAATCAGATCTATATACATGTTAAAGTAGAACCTGTGTTAACCCTTTCCTCCATAAATACGCCTTTCTACACCTCCGTTATAGTCACTTCTTGAAACCATTGTGATAAATAGAGCATTTGCTCCTATAGGAGCAAATGCTCTATTTATCACGATGGTTTCAAACTACAAAATTCTAAAAAAAATCCGTTTCTCTAGTTAATGCTCTTTTTGGGTAGATTTATTCAAAGTGGTTGGATCTAAAAACAGCCTATGAGGGAATGGGTTAAGCGGCCATCAAAAATAGGTCTAATTAAGGGTGTGTAAGGCAGGTGATAGTTTAACCCTTTCCCTGTTCTATGTTTGTTCCCAATTTCAATACCTACTGAATATTCATGGACAAAACAGTTTTAACGAAATACGGAAGGTGGAACATTGTGGCCATTTCAGAAAGTAAAGAAGCATGTATTTCAAATTCCATCAGCAAACAGAGCAGACCCTGATCAGACGGAGCCGTCTGATCTGGGTCTACTCTGTTTGCAAATGCATGAAAACACGTTTATATGAGGGAAAGAGTTAAGGCAGGTCAAAATTATGCAGAAGCTTTTGCCCTGCATTAACCAACCACCTGCTTTTTAAGAGTCCTATGTCCATTAAATGAATGAATGCTTAAGACAGGTTCTGCTGTAATTCCATGAGCAACAGAGTAGACCTTGATGAGACAGCTCCCACATGTATAGGAGCCTTCTGATCTGGGTCTACTTTGTTTGCAAATGTGTTAAAAGGTGTATTTATGGAGCAAAAGTTAAACTACAACAAAAAATTTGCTGATTTTATAATTATAGTTATAAGAATCAAATTAACACTTTCCCTGTTCATGTAAGAAATAATGATATCATGAATATTTATCAGCTGAATTTTTAATGTAAAATTTTCAAGGGAATATTTTGCTTTGAATCAGATCTATATCAAACAGATAAGAGCCATCTGATCTGGGTCTACTCTGCAAATTCGTGAAAATGTGTCTACATGAGGGAAAGGGTTAATTCATAATCACAATGGGTGGAGTTTTACATTAATATCCATCAAATAAAGGGTTGAGACAACTGTCCTTGTGGTGTGTGACATGTTGTAGAAGTGAAAGGCATACATGTAAAAGTTGTGCTTACCTGTATCATACTGGTCACATGACATGGATTGAACACCCATATAAACTGCCGTGTGGCAAACTTGAACCCCAGTTCAATTCCAAATGTCAAACACATCACCACTAACAGCACTCTTTTCCCACATCGATCAGATCTCTCAATATGAGGGATTTTTTCAGGAAGTCTAACACGAGTATATGCATATCTCATAACGATTGCTGCAAAAAGACAAACAAGTCCACTCTCTGCAACTCTCTGCCATGCCGGAAGGAAGTCCACGCAGTCCTGTCCCCCATTTCCTGGCAGTGTGTGGTCCACACCTACGTAGGCCCACTCAAACATCGTCCCCTGATGAGATATACTCTAGTCTACAAGCTGGTCCCTGTAGTCCCCTTAGACACACTACTTGGCTTTAGGCATTGATACCTGATAAAAAACCAACAATATAGAATGACTTAGTATGTCTTCCTATAAGTATATTTTCAGTAGAATCAAAAACAGTGAACTTGAACCCTTTCCCTGTTGAATATTCAATCATATAAGAAAATAATGACATCATGAAAACTTATCAGCTGGTTTTTCAGAATAGTGCATATCAGAGCTACAGATAAAGGTGCATGCCCAAATACTAAAATCGTCATTTCTCCACCTAACGGTTAAACCCTATGCTGTGAACACTCTTTAGAATCATCTCTTTGAGACGATTCTAAAGAGTCACGTCACAGTACAGGGTTTGGTGGAGAAATAAATGAGCTATTCTTGGAAATGTTTAAATTTACTCATCATACCTGGACCTCTGGTATAATAAAAAATATGTACACAGGACTTATTGGTAGAAACAATAGAGTTGATCTATTATAATTTCATTAGAAGCAAACAGAGCAGACCCTGATCAGACAGCTCCTCCTAGGCCTTTTCTGTTTGTAAAGGGTGTAAAACAGCATTTATATAACCTTTTCAATAACCAGTGTTTTAACCCATTCCCACTTAGGCTATTTTTAGACCTAACCTCTTCGATTAAATCTACCAAAAAGGAGCATGAACTAGAGAAAAGGAATTTTTCAGAATTGTGTAGTTTTGAAACCATTGTGATAAATAGAGCATTTGCTCCTGTGGAGCAAATGCTCTATTTAATCACAATGGTTTCACAAAGTGACTTGTACGGAAGCGTCAAAAGGCGTCAATATGCGGGAATGGGTTAAATTAACTTTTTTCCCTGGTGGCAAGTACTTGCCACCTGATCTGAAAGTTGGTAGCAAAATGCTCTTACCTGGTGGCAAAATAGAAAAATAGAAAGCATTGTATGGTAATTTTCAACCAGCAAGAAAAACAGATGGTGGACTGATAAATCTTGAAGTATTTTTCCGATTGTTTTGTTTTCCATCCAAATATTTCTGGTGGCAAGATTTTGCCACTGACTTTCAGATCAGGTGGCAAGTTGGACATTTCTGAAGGCAAAACTGCCACTTGCCACTGTTAATTTCGAACCCTGATAACATATAATATAATATTTCATTCATTCATTCATAAATATTTATGGTCTGAATATTTATAATTACACATTAACCCATTCCCTCATATGCTATTTTTAGATCCAACCTGTTTGAATAAATCTACCAAACAGGAATATTTACTAGAGAAAATGAACATTTTAAAATTGTGTAGTTCTGAAACCAATGTGACAAATATAGCATTTACTCCAATTAGGAGCAAATGCTCTATTTATCACAGTGGTTTCAGAAAGTGACTTTCACAGACTCGATATGAGGGAATGGGTTAATGTAACAATGGAACAGGTTCAAAAGGTCATAATGACCTGACTTAACCCATTCCCTCATATTGACACCTTCTGACGCCTTTGTAAAAGTGACTGACTTTTACATGTAAAAGCACAAATGAATGAAATTATTTCCTTTACCCATTCCCCAATAGTGATGCCTTTTGATGCCTCTGTAAAAGTCACTTATTGAAACCGCAGGAGCAAAATTAATGCTCAATTTATCACAATGGTTTTAAAACCACACAATTCTAGAGTTCCTTTTCAGTAGATATATTCAAAGAGGTTGGGTCTATATACCCGGTAGTCTATGAGGTAATGGGTTAATACACTACAGGCCTGTGCGTCTTACCTCGTTACATATGGTTAGTACAAATGTCAATTAGTGCTTTAAGTATGAATAAATAATAATTCCTGCAAGTACCCTAGTGCCACTGGTAACAGGCTCACTCTGATGTCAATACAATTAATCATATTTATATGACTGACAGATTTCCCAAGAGAACATTGGAAGCCTTTTACCCTTTAACTCATGAATATTGATGTCAGATAAAATGCATTAATTATAGAGCTACAGATACATGTAAAGGTGCATACTCAAATACTAAAGTCATCTTTTCTCTATCACTTTCTCCACCAAACCCAATGTTGTGACCACTCTTTAGAATCGTCTCTTCGAGACGATTCTATAGAGTGGTCACAGCATAGGGTTTGGTGGAGAAATAAAGAAGTTATTCTTGAAAACATTTTAATTTACACATCTTATCTGGAGATCTCTGGCATTATCATGAACACACAGGACAGCAGAATCAGAATATAGATTTTTTTTTTTATAACATTGGAACTGTAGAATCATATCTGTATTATTCCATAAGCAAGCAGAGCAGACTCTGATTAGACAGCTCCTTAGTAACTGGAGCCATCTGATCTGGATCTAGTCTGTTTGTGAAGACATTAAAAGGTGCATCTGTGGAGTAAAAGGGTTAATACAAACGCCAATAAGTGAATAAGTGCTTTAGTATGAATAAGTAATGAATCCTGTAAGTACACTTGTGCACACTCTCATGTCAATATAATAGATCTATATGACTGACCGAGTTAACCCTTTCCCTCCTGTAAGCGTGTTTTCACACATTTGCAAACAGAGTAGACCCAGATCAGACGGCTCCTATAGGAGCCGTCTGATCAGGGTCTGCTCTGTTTGCTAATAGCATTCGATAGATCAGTTTATTTGCCTTCTAAAATGTCTACAATGTTGCACCTTCCATATTTCTTTATAACTATTTTGTTAATGAATATTCAGTAGGTATTGAAATTTGGAATAAATATAAAACAGGGAAAGGGTTAACAAGACAATGCTAGATACCATGATCAACCCTTTAGGCTTTACCTGATGAATATTCATATTAAATAATGACAGCATGAATACTAATTAAATGGATTGGGTTTTTTCACAATGGCATTTTAAATCACGGCAAAAACTGTTTATTCAGATCTGTATTATTTAATATGCAAATAGTGCAGACCCTGATCAGACAGCTCCAACTCAAGACTGGCGTCTACTTTGTCTGCAAAGGAGTCAAAAAGAGTCTCTATACAGGAACCGTCTGGTATGGGTCTACTGACTCTACTCTGTTTACAAATGCTTTAACTATTTACTCCTTTCAACACCTTAGCAAACATGGTAGACCAAGATCTGACAGCTTCTGTATTCATGAGCCGTCTGATCAGGGTCTGCTCTGTCTGCTTACGAAATAATATAGATATGACTTCCTGTGTCATGTACCATTATAAACATTATTCTAATTAATATTCATAATTATTTCTTACATGAATATTCATGGTGTAATGGGTTTAACAGGTAAATGGTTTGTATGAATAAATAATGAATCCTAATATGTGCACTTGTGCCATACTGCCAGTAGCAACAAGCTGATGTGTCAATTAATCATCTACAGTATTAAAACCCCTCGAAACTGGAATTCCAGCCGAGAAGAATTAATTTAGATACTTTTAGGTACATGGCTGCTTAATGCAGGGTGAAAGTCACGCAAAAAATTCCTTGAGGAGCATTCTCCTTGACTTTCACCCTACATTAAACTGCCACCTGTGTCCAGAAAACCGATATTTATAATACTTAAAATTTAATGTCCGGTCACCGTTTAATTAGAGGGGTTTCAATGTAGTATACAGCTGATGGAGTTGACCCCAAGAGAATGCTTAAGTCATCATCAACCATTTCCCTGTTTGAATATTCATATAAGAAAAAGTGACATCATCAACAATTACAAGCTGATTTTTTTTTATAAAAGCATATACAGTAGAACCCCTCTAATGCGACCACTTAATGAATAAACATGGCTGTCTTTATAAGCAGGTGGTAGCTTAATACAGGACAAAAGTAATGCAGAAAGCTCCTAGAGGAGCTTTCTGCATTACTTTTGTCCTGCATTAAGCTACCACCTGCATCTAGCACGCAGAAGTATACCTATTTTAGGTGGTCGCATTAGTGAGGTTCTACTGCACATGTAATTATGTACACAGGATTTTGTCACAGGTATTGGTAGGAACTGATTTTGTCACAGGTATTGGTAGGAACTGCTGAGTTAGATCTATTATAATTCCAAAAGCAAACAGAGCAGATGGTTCCTACAGGTGTCGAGTCTAAACTGGGTCTTCTCTGTTTGCTTCTGCATATTAATTAACCCTTTCCCTCATATAAACGTGTTTTCACGCATTTGCAAACAGAGAAGACCCAGATCAGACGGCTCCTAGAGGAGCCGTCTGATCAGGGTCTACTCTGTTTGCTAATAGAATTTCAAAGATCTGTGTCTTTACTTTCTAAAATGGCTACAATTGTCCATCTTCCATATTTCGTTATTATCATTTTATCTATGAATATTTAGTAGGTATTGAAATTTGGAATGAACACAGAACAGGGAAAGGGTTAAATGATATGAAGTTTGGCACATGAACACAGTCCTGAATGTTTGGCCATGGCTGAAACTGTAGAATCAGATTTGTAGCATGTAACCCTTTACTCCATAAATACAACTTTCTAGGCCTTTGCAAACAGAGTAGACCCAGATCAGACAGTTCCTATAGGAGGCTTTAGGAGCCATCTGATCAGGGTCTGCTCTGTGTGATAATGAACTAATAATATAGATCTGATTCAACAGTTTCAACTATCGCCAAAACTTCCTGTGTCCAATAATGTGCTATTATAACAAATTAATCTGATTAATATTTATTATGTCATCATTTTTTAAATGAATATTCATAGAGGAAAGGGTTATTAAGCAAACAGAGCAGACCCTAATCAGACATTTCCTACTCATAACTGGTGTCTCATACATAAATTCTGTTTGCAAATGTGTCAAAAAGCGTCTCTATCAGGTAAAGGGTTAAAAGTAGTGTCCATTCCGTATGAGAAGATTATATTTATTATATAATATATATGAGATTTTTAATGACAAACAGTGCAGATATGATCAATCAGATTAACAAATTAATCTACAAATGTAATTAATATTCATGACGTCATTATTTCTTACATGAATATTCATGCAGGAAATTAGGATTAAAAGCAAATATATATATATCAGAGCTTGATGCTGCAAAATTACTTGGTGAATAACATTAACCCTTAATTTCCCTGTTCTTAGTGCTCTATGTTAAATATTTCAATACCTAGACTGAATATTCATGGCTAAAATAGTTATAACGAAATAAATGGAAGGTGGGAAACTCACTGCCAGTGGCAGAAAAAGAAAATATCTGTTCTCAAACAGAGTAGACACTGATCAGACGGCTCCTGTAGACTAGGAGCTATCTGATTTGGGTCTACTGACTGTTTGCAGATGTGTGAAAAGGCGTTTATATGAAGGAATGGGTTAAAAGAAAAGTACATGTATGCTAAAACATTAATTAATTATTACCACAAGAAATTTTATTCTAAATGTGAGGTTTACTATTTTTAGATACATATCGATAAAATTTCTTCTATTATCATTATGTTTTAGTAGCTTATATGTTTCATATTGATTGAATAATTTTGCCACATCAAACTGCGATATCTCACTCAACCTTTAAAGTTTAAACTCTATTGACATACATGCATAATATGGAAGAAATTTAAGAATAGCTAACTTTGAACATAATGAAGCAGACAATGATTTTTGCAAAGAACACTTGCTTAACTCTTTACCTACACTCCAAGATTACTTATTATGAACACAGGAATTTTTGGCATGACAGAAACTGTAGAATCATATCTGTATTATTTTATTTGTAAACACAGCAGACCCTGATCAGACAGCTCCTATAGGAGTTGTCTGATCTGGGTCTACTCTGTTTGCAAGGATGTTGAAAAGCATATTTATCATTATGAAGTAAAGGGTTTACATGCAAAGCCTCATTCTTGTAAGCTGGTCCACAGTACATGTACATGTATAATTATGTGTGGTATATTTCCTAGACTTCTCATAATTAAAGTATGTGCAGACATAATTACAGTAGTAACTTGCGTACAAACGAGCTCATTTCACAGCTAAAGCATTTCTATGACAACTGCCTGAGTATTGCATACAGCTATAAAAGATTAGCTGCAGGCCTTAGACTCTACAGCAATCACGATGACATGCCTTTAACATTTTACTCCATGAATATTCATGTAAGAAATAAATGTATGTACATGTATGAATATTCATCAGTAATCTCTATGGACTCTACCAATTTAACCCTTTCCTCCATAGGCTATTTTTAGACCCAACCTCTTTGAATGAATATACCCCAAAGGAGCATTTACTTGAGAAAAGTAAAATTTTAGAATTTTATAGTTGAAACCATTGTGATAAATAGAGCATTTGCTCCTATAGGAGCAAATGCTCTATTTATCAGAATGGTTTCAAGAAGTGGTTATTACTGAGGCGTAGAAAGGTGTATTTATGGAGGAAAGGGACAATGATGTTTCCCACTCTGAAAATTCAGGGCTCCTCTAGGATCTGTCATTATCTAGATCTACACTGTTTGCAAATTCTACTTAACCCATTACCACACAGGCTATTTTTAGAACCAACCTCTTTGTCAATAAATCTACCGAAAAGGAATATTAACTAGAGAAAGGGATTTTTTTTAGAATTTTGTAGTTAGAAACAATTGTGATACATGTACGAGAGCATTTGCTCCTAAGGAGCAAATGCTCTATTTATCACAATGGTTTCAACAGGTGACTTTTGCAGAGGTTAAGTCAATTCTGCATTCAATGGGTCAATATGAAAGGAGAGTAAAGAAGAAAGCTCACTTTGGAGATTTGTCAAAAACATCTATCATGCTAATGCATGACCCTTTGGGTCCCTTTGCCTAATTACAAATTATATGCATGAATAAAAATGATCACTTATGAAGTTCATTAATATTCGTTAGTCATAATACTTCAAATTATTATGTTACAAAATGAAAACAACATTCTCTGAATACAACTCAGACAAGTTTTAACCGTTTACATCAATCTGTTTGCTTATGGAATTATATACAGTATATATCTGTATCTGCTGGTTCTGTCAAACAATCATTAGTTCTTAATATACACTGTTATAAAATTATAATATGATTGCATTCAGATAAGAAGTTTTCACGTCCACAAAGTCATTTCTTACATGAATATTTATGAATGAAAGTAAAAAGTGTTTCTTATAAGAAAGAATTTTTGATACAAGTATCATTTCCATTATACAGTAAAACTTCGATTATTCGAACACTAAAATACGTACATGTATTATTATCGATCTTTAAGACAGGTGGCAACTTAATGCCTGGTGAAAGTCATGCAGAAAGCTCCTCTAGCAGCTTTCTGCATGACTTTCACCATGCATTAAGCAGCCACCTGCCTAAAAGGGTCTAAATTCTTCTATAACGAAAATTCGAATAATCGAGGTTTTACTGTAGTTAATATTTCCCATGGTTATAATAGCCTTAGGGCGCTACAGTAAAACCTCTCTATAAAGGCCACTACATTGTGTTAATTAGTTGGTATCTAGGGCAGGTCGCTGCTTAAAGCAAGGTGAAAGTAAAACAGAACGCTCCTATATGGAGCGTTCTGTTTTACTTTCACCTTGCTTTAACCCTTTCCTCCATAAATACACCTTTCTACGCCTCTGTAAAAGTCACCTGTTGAAACCATTGCAAATGCTCTATTTATCACAATCAGGTTTCAAACTACAAAATTCTAAAGTTTTCCTTTTCACTAGTTAATACTCCTTTTTGGTGGATTTATTCAAAGTGGTTGGATCTAAAAATAGCCTATGAGGGAATAGGTTAAGCAGCCAGTTGCCTTTAACACAAAATACTTGATGGAATTTAGTGGCCGTTATAGAGAGGTTTTACTGTAGTTGCAAACAATCTATACCTTTAACCCTTTCCCTGTTCTACGCTTATTCCAAATTTCAATACCTACTGAATATTCATTAACAAAATAGTTATAAAGAAATGTGGAAGGTGGAGCTTAATTTGTAGACATTTTAGAAAGCAAAGACACAGATCTATCAAATTCTATTAGCAAACAGAGCAGACCCTGATCAGACGGCTCCTCTAGGAGCCGTCTGATCTGGGTCTACTCTGTTTGCAAATGCGTGAAAACACGTTTATATGAGGGAAAGGGTTAACTCTTTCCCTATTCAATATTCCCGTGAGAAACATCATGAATATTTATTACCTGAGTTTTTATAATGTAAACTTCTCAAAGGAATTTTTGCTTTGACAAAAACTGCAGAATCAGATCTACATCATGTCACAAGCAAACAGAGCAGACCCTGATCAGACAGCTCCTACAGGAGCCATCTGATCTGGGTCTACAATATGTGAAAACATGTTTATATGAAAGAAAGGGGTAAGTCATCCAGGCTTCCTGTCAGGCAGTCAAATCCTATTATACACGCTGTCTTTATTTCCTGCTTATCTCTCTGCACTGTAAGTAATTATTGTAGTTTGCAAAAAGTGTTGTTTGCTCGAGTCTAAAAATAAAATATTCGATAGTAAATAAGATGTGGACTAGTGTATCAAAATGGTTCTCAATCAAATTCTATCTTGCTGCTACTAATTAGAATCACCTAAGAGAGGCGATTCTATTGAGTAGTAGCAAGATACAGTTTGATAAAGAAATATAAAAAAAAGATTTACCGTAATTGAATAAATAAGCATCTCATCTGTACAGCTCAGAGTTTTTCTTACATATCTTCCAAGAAACATATAATTGACCCTTTACACCATAAATACGCCTTTCTACGCCTATGCAAACAGAGTAGACCTAGATCAGATGTGTCCGAATTACATGCAGTTTTCGGCATATCAAAGATTCAAAATGCATTGTCGCAGTGAGGGATCCGTGTCACAGTTTTCTTATTTCTTGCTTTGATCGTCTAAGCGGGGGCATTATTTATGGGGTCTTAAAACTAAAATATTGCATAACTCCAAAACGGAGGGTTTTTTACTTTTATAAAAATTCTGTGACAAATTTCTTTATGTTTTACATATTGGCCAATTATAATAACTTGTCCAAGAGATGATCTTGTAACCGCTGTTTAAACATTTTTAAACTGGCACATTTTAATGGACTTCGATAGGATTGTTGATGTTTTTGATAAATATTCAAATAAATTAATATAACTAACCAACTAGGTTTAGAAAAAATGACTTTTGTTAGTATTAGATACCATTTTCTGATAGCTAGTGCTAATCATATCCCGCTACCTTAACCCTTTACCCAATAGCCTGTTTCTAGTTTTGAAGACATATGACCACTTAAAGCAGGTTGAAAGTAAAGCAGAATGCGCCTTAAGGCGCATTCTGCTTTACTTTCAGCCTGCTTTAAGCTACCACCTACTAGGATATAGAAAATATTTATTATGCAATATGTTCATGACTGTATGAATTTGAACTATTTTCTTCAGCGGAGGAATAAATCAAACACGCTAAAAGCCGCTTCTATCAGGTAAAGGGTTAAACAGAGAATTTAAGGTTAAACTAAAAAGGTGAAGAGATAAACTAAGTATCAATTATCTCAGTTAACTGTGAATACATGCAATAAACCAACATGTAAGTACATGTACATGTAAAATGCATATAAAATTACTACCCCCCAAAAAAGGTTTGATATCTAAGGTCTTCAACCCTTTCCCTATACTAATGAACATTTGTGTGTGAATAGGTGATCACCTCCTAAATATGCTTTAACCCTTACATTTACATTTACGCTGAATTTTCAAATCGAGGGCTTGGTGCAAAACTATTCTAACTCCTTCACTTTAGTGAAGGAGTTAGAATAGTTTTACACCAAGCCCTCGAAATGGACTCTTCAGAAATTCAATCAGGTCAAGCTACTGGTGAAAACTTATGGGTTTTTTAATTTTCTAAAGAAAAGTGTAACATGAGAAACAGTGCAGACCCTGATGAGGGCATTTGTGACTTGTGTACCGCACAGTAAGGATTAACTTAGACAGAAGCATGAGGCGCCAAAATCACTCGTCTGATTTGGTGCTTGAAAAAAATAAAGGGCCATAACTCAAATTTTTTGAAATCAAGAGTTATGGTTCTTATAAGGTCCTTCTCCTAAATGAGATCTAACCCACCTATGAAGTTTCATGTTGATACCAGTCTTATACTTTTCGAGTAACGAGCTACATTAAAGTTTTTGCATGCCAACAACGATTATAAATCCATGTATACACAAACAGAGCTGACCCTAATCAGACGGCTCCTACAGGAGTTGTCTGATTGGGGTCTACTCTGTTTGCAAATGCATAAAAAAAGCTTTAACAATACAATGTACTTCAGCAGGCAACACCAGGCCAAACCAAGCCCTCATAATGCTCAACCGCTGCATACTGGTACTGAGAGAGCGATCCACTTGTACATCTTAAAGTCTTCACCTCTGCTCATGAATATTCATATAACTCATGAATATTCATGTAAGAAATAATATTATCATTGTTCATTAATATTCATAAATCTACTAGTTGATTTTTAATAATCGTAATTATGTCATATTGAACACATCATGTTTTGGTCAAGATCTGTCTGATCTGGATCTACAGTTTACAAAGCCCTGAAAAAACATCTCTATGAGGTCAAAGTTAACCCTATACTCCAAGAATATTTAAGACATCATGAATATTAATTACATGTAGATTAATTTTTATAATGACACAGGAGTGTTTGGCTGTAGGAGAAACTGTAGAATCATATCTATATTATTTCATTTGCAAACAGAGCAGACCCTGAACAGACAGCTCCTATAGGAGCCATCTGATCTGGGTCTACTCTGTTTGCAAAGGCGTAGAAAGGCGTATTTATGGAGGAAAGGGTTAAAGTCCTTTGCATGACACAATCTCAAGATTAACCCTTTACTCCATAAATACTCCTTTCTATTTCTTAACCCTTCGCTTGCTGAATTTTAAAATACATTTCTCCTTCTTTACCCATGCCCTGTTGTATAATTACATATATCTTCACTGTGTACAAGTATTTCGCTGTGCAATCACTGCTGTGGAGTGCACTGGTTGCACAATCAACTTGTAAATAATGCAGACCCTCACAGATGAGACAGCTCCTGCAGAAACTGTCTCATCTGGGTTTTCACTATTTACAGGTAGGTATATTGACGCGAATAGCAAGAGAAGGGTTAAATGCAAACAGAGTAGACCTGCCTGTAAGAGCTGTTTGGTCACGGTCTGCTCTGTTTGCTTATGAAAAAATGTAGATCTATCTATGTTTCTACAGTTTCTACTATGGCCAAAAATCTCTGTGTCCATGTGCCATTATAAAGATTAAATTAATTAATATTATACATGATGTCATCATGAATATTCATGGAGTAAAGGGGAAAGGAAAACCTAACAAAGCTATATATATGCTTTACCCTTTCCCTCATATAAACTCATTTTCATGCATTTGCAAACAGATCTAGAGAAGACCCAGATCTGACGGCTCCTGTAGGAGCCATCTGATCAGGATCTGCTCTGTGTATGGATTTATAGATATGATTCTGCAGTATGTCATTATTGTCAATGAAAACAAATTCCCTGTCCATCTACATGTCAGTACCATTATAAAAGTTCAACTAATAAATATTCATGACATCATTATTTCGTACATGAATGCTGAACAGGGAATGGGTTAATTAAAGACATTTCTTGAGGGAAGTGTATTACGTACAGCCCCAAGACTAGTTTAACCCTTTCCCTCATATAAAAGTGTTTTCACGCATTTGCAAACAGAGTAGACCCAGATCAGACGGCTCATCTAGGAGCCGTCTGATCAGGGTCTGCTCAGTTTGCTAATGGAACTTGAAAAATTTGTTTCTTTACTTTCTAAAATGGCTATAATGCTCCAACTTCCATATTTCATTATAACTATTTTATTCATGAATATTCAGTAGGTATTGAAGTTTGAAATAAACATAGAACAGGGAGAAGGGTTAACAGTTGGACACTGGATAAGCTGAGTTGTGTAACTGAAAATTATTGGTTCTGTATCAATTAACAAAATGGTAGATTACAGCAATAACGTCAGTTCTTAAATATTCATCCAGACAAGCTTTAACCCGTTACTCCATAAATACGCCTTCGGAAACAGAGAAATTGGAAAAGGCGTCTCAGACAGATGTTAGCTAAACGTATTGTGAAAGTCACCTGCTGCGAGGTCAATAAGTTGTAATACCGCTACAATAAATAATGAACTCATGCCATACAAAAACTGCTTATATGGAAGATTGCCTGCTCCTCAACAGTTAAGACTATTGATTTCCAAAGTCATCCTGACCTTCTAACCCCTGCCTTGCATATAACTGTCTAGCACAATAAACTCAATTGACAAGGTATAATAAGTCTCATAATTTTCAGAAGTTTGTAACATAATTACACAACTTCCGTCCATTATTATGGATACTGAATACTTGTAATATAATTATACAAATTATGGTGTATTCACTGTATTGTGTTACATCCCAGTAAAGTTGCAAAGAAAAAGAAGACGAAAGCAAACCTGGCTTATTCTCAAACATGTTGCGCCATCAAGAGTCGAAAGTGCACATGAACAGTGTGCAACTTCTAACTGTTTCCCTGTTCAATATTCATGTAAGAAATTATTTAAAAATGACATCATGGATATAATAATCATTAATAAGCTGATTTTTTATAAAAGTGTATGTACACAGGATCTTTTGGTATTGACAGATACTGTAGAATCAGATCTTTTATAATTCCATATGCAAACAGAGCAGACCTTGATCCTACAGGAGCCATCTAATCTGGAGATACATGTATATGTACTCTGTAAATGCAAAAACCTGAAAAAGGCATTTGGTCCCTTCTGAGAATTTTAACCCTTTACTCCATAAATATGCCTTTCTACACCTCTGTAAAAAGAGCAGACCCAGATCAGACTGCTTCTAATCTATAGGATATAAAAAGTATTTAAGCCTTTGGGGGGGAAAAAGAAGTAAAATTTACAGGTCTGCTATTTTTCACAAATTATTCAAACCATTACAAAAGTTAATCAAGGTGTGTACATCATTTAAAAAATTATTGGTGTTTATTAACCTTTCATCTGATAGAATTTTAAAATGCATTTCTCCTTCTTTACCCATGCCCAGTTGTATAATTACATATATCTTCACTGTGTACAAGTATTTCGCTGTGCAATCACTGCTGTGGAGAGCAATGGTTGCACAATAAACTTGTAAATAGTGCAGACCCTGATGAGACAGCTCCTGCAGGAGCTGTCTCATCTGGGTCTTCACTATTTACAGGTAGGTATATTGACGTGAATAGCAAGCGAAGGGTTAACCTTTCATCTGATAGAGATGCCTTTTCCTGTGCAAACAGAGTAGACCCAGATCAGATGACATGTGAGAGCCTACTGATCAGGGTTTGCTCTTTTAGCTTATAAATGAAATGATATAGATCTGATTCTAGTTTCTGCCATTCACAAAAAAATTGGCAATAAATATTCTAATTCATAACATCAACAGGTAAATGGTTAAGCATTATCTATATATTTATAGCATTGTCTCCTTGCATTTGACATATACATGTATATGGAAGTCCTTCTGAAATGTGGTATAATGTGATGCATGTCACAGTTTCCGCAGAACTTTCTCAGATTACCAGTATTCTTTATTTCTGACAGTCAAAAAACACTAGGACAATAGTGACAATCATGAGGTCTATGATAACAAACACTCACGGTAATGCTAAGTTAGCACAAAACAGTACTACAACACAAATATTTATAAGAATATTTCATTATTTGTATACTGTTGTTTCAGTAAATATACAATAAAAATTTAACACCCAGATTATAGGGTTACAGATAAGGGGAGTATTGGGATATTTACGGGGAAATTACCCAATTAAAATTGTGGGAAAAGCAATTGTTTTTCAAAACAATGAGTAACACAAAGCAAATAAATATAGCAAAAAGCAAAAGAAATTTACAATACCTAATGAGAATATGAATAATAATACCCAATTACGAAAATTGCCAATACCCAATAAAAATTGCAAATACCCAATTCTGTAAAAAATCAAGGAGTAAATACCCAATTGCATCAAAACCTTATCTGTAACCCTGAGATTAATAGGTTAAATTAATCTTGAGGCATTTTGAAAAAACATATAAATTTACCAAATTCATATATCAATTGTGCTGATTGTGAATATTGAATTGCTATTCTCACTATACTATGATTATTTTACCGCACTACATTGATACACAGGGAGCCATTTCGTGGGTCTAAATGGTCTAAAAAGAAAAAAATAAATGATTGTGTCCATTTAGTGCTAATATTATATACAAGGGTTCCAACAACAGATTTCGCAGATTTCCTGACCGGTTCGAAACAACGCCAGGTTTCAGAGAGCCAAGATGGAATAACCACTAATGTTGGTAAGACCGTGAAGCTGGGACGTTGTACTTTTCAAATAATATAACTTTTGATACATTCCGACTAAGCCGTAGCCAGTGCCGACATGAAATTCCTACAAAATACGCTGATTTTGCTTACTCAAACGAGAAGTCGCAACAACGATTGCCGCTTGGCCCCCTTGTAAAACGGCCATAATTGCGATGCATCGGGACAAAACGATTGTGCAATCAATGCATATGACAAAAAGCTATCGTTTACCTCTCAATCTATCTGCAGACACTGATGCAAATCCGAAATGCAGACGAATCAATTAGCAGATTTAAAGCTCTTTCAGGCCACTATGAGTCACGTGACCCGCTTCCATTACAATAACAATATCTGGGTGCCTGTTATCTTGCTTACCCTATAAGCGTTAACGAGAACACAGGGCACCATCGCTTGGTCAATCAGGTGCCTTGTTACTGACTAAGTAGGAAGTGGGTCACATTGTTGCTACTTCTCGTTCGAGTTAGAGAATTTCACATCGGCACTGGCTACGGCTTAGTCAGAATGTATTAAAAGTTATAATATTATTTGAAAAGTACAATGTCCCAGCTTCACGTTTGTACCAACATTAGTGGTTATTCCATCTTGGCTGTCTGAAACCGGACGTTATTTCGAATGGGTCAGGAAATCTGTGAATCGAGAGTTGGAACCCTTGTATATATAATATAACACTAAATCGACCCAATCAATTTTTTTTACTTTTTAGACAACCTAGACATACGAAATGCCCCCCCCCCCCCCCCCCCCCCCCCCCCCCCCCCCCCTGTCCACAGAGCAGTAGACATGTACATTAAAATATACTTAAATCATAATTTTTCCACCAAACAAATGTGGAAAATCCTTAAAATTGCTTTTTTCGAGACAATTATAAAATAATGGTCACAGTATAGGGTTTGGTGGAGAAATAAACGGGCAATCTTTAAAAATTGTTTTAATTTATTCATGTTGACACCGTACACATGTGCAAGAATGACATTCAAATGAAATTAGCTTTTAGACTAATAAGAATATAATATATGTAAACAAATACATATAATATACATAACATTTGAATGGATAAAAAACAGCATTCAGCATCCACAAACCTATAGATGGAACGCGAAGACTGGAAACAAAGAGTTTCCGCACTAAACATTCAATGATGCCCAAATTCTTGCGGAGTTCAAGATATCGATTTTCCTCTACAATAAAGTTTACTTTGTAACAGCAACTCTGTCAAAATACCAAGAACAAAAAATAATCTGTTAATATAGACTGTTACCTAATATAGAAATCAGCTGATCTTTTTACACGTATAGGCACTCGTCAGTGTAAAGCATGACAGAAATAATCCAGTGACATTTCTGGGTCAATAATTTTTACTTTATTTTGCGACCTAACAACCACTCGTCGGATGTTTCGGCGCGGCAAAAAAAACGTATCACATGTGTAAAGAGAAAGACACACACGATGACACAAATACTAAATATATAAGGAAATATATTCATGCTGTTGATCGTATCATTTTTTGTATAAAATAATAGGTGAAATTACGTAAAATTAAAAAGGATTTTATGTGTATTCTTCCGCAACATTTTGCAATCGACTAAAAATGTATCGCTCAGTGCGATTGGCTTATAGATTTCTCAGACTGGTTCCCTACGCTCAAACGTACTTTCGTTTTGAAAAGAGGCACAAGTTTCCCGTATAAATAAAAGCGCAAGAAAACGTGCGTTTAACGTTTACAGAAAATACTTGTATTAGCATCACTGTCATGATGCTTCTATCTAATGTATCGACACCAAATGCTGGTGTTCAGCATAAAGAAGACAGCACAAGCGCTTTTATCGATGGAAGAAATGCTGGCACTGGGACATTGTACATTACAGATAGGTAAACATTAATCCCAAGTAGAAAAGAGTGGGTGGGGTAACAAAGACCATATAAACTAAGTAGGGGAAGAAATGTTTCGCTCTAGATCTGGATAGAACTAATGACTCCTGTAACAATAGTGCATATACTACTACTTACTTATTGTTACTTATTGTAGTTTTCCAACTCAGGTTCCCATCGGATCCTCTATGTTGGACTCTTCTTGTGATCTGTAATTTTTGCACTTTCCGGTTTTTAAAGTGGCCTTATGCTCAAATAGAATATCTTGGTTTAACCAGTATCTGTCCAGTCTATTTTTGAAAGTATTGATATTTTCTGCATTTATAACATGTTCTGGTAAGTCATTCCAGGCTTGTGCTGTTCTTAAGCCAAAACTGTTTTTCCTTACGTCTAATTTAGCCCTTTGGGTGAACAATTTCAGTGAATTTCCCCTATTTGATGTTCTGATTGCCATCTCAGTTCTTGGTTTTAGCACTCTGCCCACAGCTTTCTTGTCATATTTGCCAGTTAAAAGTTTATAGGTTTCTATCATATCACCTCTCTTACGCCGGTACGCAAGTGTTGGTAAATTGAGCTCCCTGAGTCTCTCAGAATATGATAGGTTACCGAGCCCTGGGATTTGTTTAGTTGCACGTCTTTGTACACCCTCGATCATGTCTATATGTTTTGCTTTGTAGGGTGCCCATGTTGCACTGGCATATTCAAGATGGGATCTTACCAAAGTTTTATAGAGCGGTGTGAAACTTTTTCCGTCCAAGTGGCGGAATATCCTTCTGATGATGGCTGACATCGAATTTGCCTTTTTGATCTTTTCCCCAATATGTTTATCGAAACTTAGTTGATTATCTATGATGACACCTATATCTTTTTCCTCTGTGACATAATCTAGTTTTGTATTCATTACTTCATATATGAAATCTGGGTCTGGGTCATATTTCCCAATATGCATACTCTTGCACTTTTGAGGGTGTAACTTTAGTAGCCATTTGTCTGTCCAATTTTCGAGCGTGTGCAGGTCTCTCTGTAACGATTTTTTATCTTCCGGCGTTTCAATAATATTAAAAATTTTGGTGTCGTCTACGAATAGATATACAGTGGAGCTAATTGCATCTGGCAGGTCGTTAATGTAGATGATGAACATCAGTGGTCCGATCACGGATCCTTGGGGGATTCCGGACGTGACCTCTTTCCATTCTGATCCGCTTCCATTTACTGTTACTTGTTGAATTCGATTACATAAGAAGTGGTTAAGCCAGTCAATCATTTCTTTCCCAATATTGTATGCTTCTAACTTTTTCAGCAGTCTGTTATGAGGGACGGTATCGAATGCCTTTTGGAAATCCATGTATATACAATCTATGCTATTCCCATTATCGAGGGCTTCAGTCCACTCATCCAGGACATTTATTAACTGTAATACTGTAGACCTGCCTGACATAAACCCGTATTGCTTATCTGTAAAGTAGGCATTTGCGCTCATAAATTCCATGATATGGTCCCTAATTTTTCTTTCCATTACCTTGCACACTATTGAGGTTAAGCTTACTGGTCTATAGTTCCCCGCATTGGATTTGTCTCCTTTTTTGAATATTGCACTGACTTTGGCCTTTTTCCATTCATTGGGGATCTGATTTAGTTTCACGGATAAATTGAAGATGATTGCAAGTGGGACAGACAGCTCTTCATACAGTTCTTTTAGTAGTTGCGGATGCATTCTGTCTGGGCCTGGTGATTTGTCAGGTTTCAGATTTTTTAAGGTTTCTGCTACCGATTCAGGTGTGAAGTGAACTGTGTTCCATGTTACCTTCTTGGTTCTTTGGTTTAGCGTGGGTATGTTATTCGTGTCTTCTTGAGTGAAGACACTGCTGAAATATTCAGCAAGGATATTAGCCTTTACTTGGTCGTCTGATGTTTTCGGTGATTTAATGTCGGAAGGGTCTAGTCGTAGCTCTCCAATACCAATCTTCGTTTTACTCTTAGAGTTAATATATTGCCATACCCTTTTGGGGTTACTTTTTGCCTCTGATGCTAAGTTTTTCTCAAAACCTTTACGCGCTAGCCTGACTAATTTTGTTACCTTATTCCTGGCCCTATTATACTTTTTCCTGTCTTCTGCTTGTTTACTACTCATAAATTTCCTTTGCGATGCGTTTTTTTGCTTAATTGCTTCCAGTGTTTTTTTGTCAAGTGGGATTGTGTAATTTTTCCTGCTTTTAATTTTGATTATAGGTATATGTTTATCTTCCAGTTCTTGGAGTTTATCCCGAAATAATATCCAGGAGGTATTTATGTCTTTGTCTGCCATTAAGAAAGAAACCCAATCTATGTTACTCAAATCTTGTCTAAATTTGCTGTAATCTGCGTTCCTATATCGTCTTCTTTCTTTCACCTGTTTTTTTGTTGTCGTGGCACATATGAAGTCAAACAGAACTACACAGTGATCACTTTTTCCTAGTGGACTCTGGTACTCAATATTCTCTATGTTATTCCCATCTTCTGTTATCACTAAGTCTAAGATATTCGGAGTGTCAGTGCCCCTCCATCTTGTTGGTTTACCTATTACTTGGAACAGGAAATTATCTTGGAGGCAGTCAACAAATTTTTGTTCTTCTGATATTTCATTTTTTGCTAGTTGTGTATCCCAGTTAATTAGAGGGTAGTTGAAATCACCCATTATTAAATATTGAGAGTATTTTTCCCTTGTTACCATGATTATTAATTCCCGTAATGATTCATGGTGTGCCTGTGACGTTTCTGAAGGGGACCTATACAGCACGCCGACTAAAACATTTTCATTTTTATTGGTTCTGATTTTTACGAATAGGTTCTCTTGGAATTCTTCATCAAATTTTACTTCTGTTGCTTCCAGGGATTTGTGGATGTAGAGGATTAGGCCTCTGCCTATGTAATTATCGATGTTCATATGAAACATGTTGTATTCATTTGTCCAGTCTAGATTATATTCTGCTGGGTTCATAAGATATGAGCTGTTTTTTGCTTTAACCTCAGTTATTCCTATTATCTTTGGCTTTGTATCCCTGATCCTGATTTCAAACTCGTTCATTTTATTTCTAAATTGGTCTGCATTTGTATAGAAACAGGTTAACTTATTTACAAAATATTCCCTATGTACATTTGCGGTATTTACATGTTTTTGGCTCTTCTTTACGCCTCGCTTTCGTCCCTGGTTTTGGCTATTTTGACAATTTTCCTTGCCCAGGGAGGACCCCTGACCCGGAAGATGTGTTCCCCCGACGATTGCTCCTTTTCCATTTCTTGTGCCCTATCTTTCAATGTTTTTTCGTTATCCCTTTCTGCTTTTGTTAGGTCATTAGAAATTCTGATGTCTTTGTATTCTTCTATTTCCCTCATATGTTTAACCCCTTTGAAAATGCTGTTTTTTGTGTCCAGTTCTTCGAATTGCACAAGCATGGGTCTCTTTGCTTTATCGTTATCGTACTTGCCTAATCTTCTCACATGACTTATGTCTTCAAACTTTATCTGTGGGTTGCATGCTGCCGCTACATTGATTACTTCCTCCTTACTGACTGAGCCACATGGTGCTTTGTTGTCAGCACCATCGCCTCACTTATTTCAATAAAGAACTGGAGTCGATGTCGACTGTTTGAAGTTCTGTTGGACTGTATCTATCTATCTGCCAATAAGTCAAACCCCTGCTGGGGACATAGACTTTGTCTCGAGTCAACTCACAAGACGTTAGTAAGACTTGAGTTAAAAGCATGTAAAAAGGAAAGAGAAATATAAATTTGTTAAAACAGGGCAGGTATATCTAGGGAGACGTGTTCAATCTGGCTCACAGCCAGACTGAACTCTGATCCGGGTAATGCAATGAGGTCTGGGGGCAAGGCATTCAAATGGATGATAGTTCTAGGGAAAAAGGAGTATTTATGATAGTTTTCGTTTGGATTTGCTGGAATGCCCGGGAGTGAGAAGTTCTGGAAGACCTTTTGTTCTGAATAATATATATTCAATTTCTGGACATGAAATAGCAACCTGGCCATTCAAAATGTTATGAAACATAGTCAAGCGCTGGTCGATGCGCCGGAGGTCAAGACGTCTCAACTGCAAGGAATTTAGCATTTCAGTAATTCATGCTTGACCCATCTAGCAGCCCTCCTCTGCACAGACTCAATCTGCTCGATGTGAGTAGTAGTATGCGGGGACCAAAAAAAGAGCTACAGTATTCAAGCTACTCTGCGCTGTTTCCAGACACACACAACAGTTGTCAACTTGTCCAATAAAATATCTACAAGTACAAACATCAGCGATTTTTTTCCTGGGATTGTGAATGGGTCCGGTACCCCTTGAATTGTGAAAATTTAGCATCGTTTTGGCAAATATTGTGAAAAAAGTATCGGTGTTTTTACAAAAATTGTGAAAATTTGGATAGCTGGTTAAATTTAGCAGTTTAAGAGGAATACACAAACAAATAAGGACTAACAGTATTATTGTCACCTGGCCCCGATGCAACCAGACCTATGCTTACAGATTCGATGTTATTGTCTATTTTACTTTGGTTCAACAAAATATCTATTCATTGACAACCTCTTGAAGCAGACTTTTCAAACTTTTTAACATAGTATTTGCCGTTTTGCGACATCTTGCAGCTAGTGTTAATGTAAACAATCAAACGGTGTCGAAGTAACGGTTTTAAGCCGGTATAAAACAATGAATTTTAAAAACTGATTCCACATACCGGATAGTATCAGTAACTTTCGCAAACGCTTTTTAATATCAAACCATACAAAAATAATTTGAAGGCATATATCGCCTGCACATTTTAACAAATTGAATCACCTTTTGAAAGAATTTTTGGCCGAATATAAATTTGCGGACTGAGATGCATCGTTTTATTAATATTCTTGTAAAAGCGTCCGAGACGTGCAATTTAGAAAAGCGATACAAAATTCGAATACCTCAGACTTTATCCCGAGAAACCGTTTGAGATACAAAACTTTGCAAAGGGGAATATAGCGTTGTAAATATTGGTAAAAAAATCGAAAGTACAAAGTAAAAGGCCAATTGTGAAATAATTCAACAGCTTTGTGAATGGGTCCGATGGACCCTGCTTGTAAATTGTGAAGGTCCGTTTCAAATTGTGACAGGGTCCGTTTTACGGTACCAGTTATATAGGGAAAAAAATCGCTGAACATTGTTCTAGCAGCTGGCACCAACAGGACTATTCTAACCAAACCAAAAGTTTTGCCCCGAAATCCTCGATGGTGCTCACTAATCCTGCCATGGCTGGTAGACAGTTCCAATCAACAACTGTTCTGATGAAGACTGTGTTCCTGTATGTAGTGTTGTTTGGTATTTGGTATGTAGCATCATCTAATGGTCCTCTACTAAGATTGTTCAAATTATGACCCCCAGGACAAAAATGGCCCCGCCCCAAGGCTTATCAGTTTTTCATCGGAAAATCTTTAAAAATCATCTTCTCTGAAACTGTAAGGCATAGACCTTTGATATTTGGTATGTAGCATGATCTAATGGTCCTCTACTAAGATTGTTCAAATTATGACCCCTGGGCCAAAAATGGCCCCGCCCCGGGGCTTATCAGTTTTTCATAGGAAAATCTTTAAATATATTCTTCTCTAAAATTATAAGGTATAGACCTTTGATATTTGGTATGTAGCATTATTTAATCGTCCTCTACCAAGATTAATCAAAATATGACCCGGACCAAAAATGGCCATGCCCAAGGGCTTATCAGTTTTTCATAGGAAAATCTTTAAAAATCTTCTCCTCCAGAACTGTAAGGTCTAGGCCCTTGATATTTGGTATGTAGCATCATCTTATGGTTTTCTACCAAGATTATTCAAATTATTACCCCTGGGTCAAAAATGGCCCCGCCCTGGGGCTTATCAGTTTTTCATATGAAAAGCTTTAAGAATCTTCTTCTCCAAAACTGTAAGGCAGAGACCTTTAATATTTGGTATGTAGCGCTATCTAATAGTTTTCTACCAAGATTGTTCAAATTATGTCCCCTGGGTTGAAAACGGCCCCGCCCAGGGGCATATCAGTTTTTCATAGGAAAGTTTTTAAAAATCTTCTCTTAAAAATCTTTAAAAGTCTTCTCTGAACTTGTAAGGCATAGACCTTAGATATTTGGTATGTTGCATTATCTAATAGTCCTCTACCAAGATTTTCAAATTATGAACCCCGGATCAAAATTGGCCCCGCCCTGGGGCTTAACAGTTTTTCATAGGAAAATCTTTAAAATATCTTCTCCTCCAAATCTGTAAGGTCTAGACTCTTTATATTTAGTATGTAGCATCATCTAATGGTTTTCTACCAAGATTTTTCAAATTATGCAATCTGTCATTGAAATCATTAATATGTTACGAACAGGTGAGCGATTAAGGGCCATCATGGCCCTCTTGTTTATGTTGATGTCGTCTTGATTGTGTTTGATCTTATACAGCATGCATAAACGGTTGTTTGTCCTTTGCTCTTAAGGCTTTGCCAACCAAGGGATTTTACCATGTGCGTAACAGGTGTTCGGGTTGTGAAATCGTTAGTCACAAAATGTGCTGCTCTTCTCTATACATTTTCCAAGGCTTTGATTTTGTTCTGACTGCCCATACAGTGATACTGCAGATGCATATTCTAGTGTTGGACATACAATTGTGTAACTGGTCTCTCTCACCGGTTTGGGACAGTCTTTCAGGTCCTGTCTGATGAATCCAAGGGTTTTGTTACCACATTGTCTACATGTCCATCCCAGGATAGGGTTTTGGTTAGGGTTACTCCTAGTCCTAAGTATTTACTGGCATCCTCTACCTGTAGGGTATTATCATGAAGCTGGGATTGCCTGTCTGGTACTGGCTTGGATTTCCGAGGTGTTACTCTTATCACTGCACACTTGGTATTAACCCTTTCCCTGTTCTATATTTAGGCCAATTTCAATACCTACTGAATATTCATTAACAAAATAGTTATAAAGAAATATGGAAGGTAGAACATTGTAGACATTTTAGAAAGCAAAGAAACATAGCTATCAAATTCTGTTAGCAAACAGAGTAGACCCTGATCAGACGGCTCCTCTAGGAGCCGTCTGATCTGGGTCTACTCTGTTTGCAAATGCGGGAAAACACGTTTATATGAGGGAAAGGGTTAAGGTTGACATCTGCCTCAGTCTCCCATGTTTCCAATACAGTAAGATCCTCCTAAAGAAGATGTTGGTCTTTATTGTTGGTTATTTCTCGGAAAAGGGTGGTGTCGTCTGCAAAGAGTCTGGTCTCTGGAAAATCAACTGCACATGCCCAAACACAAACAGCTGGTTTTTCTTGCATCTATTTGTTCAGTTGTGACAAAAATATATGTTTTTCTTCATAGAGAATGAACCATGGAGCCGCTGCACTCATTTGGGGTTTGTATGTTGTTGTTTCTTAATTTTTTGAGCTTTTCAATACCATAGGTTGTCTACCATTCTGACACCAGTTAAGTGTGTCATGGTCCTATAGAGAACATGTCAGTCCAAGGTTGGCATAAAACCCACTGGTTACAGTGTGTCCATTTACTTTTACAGGGGGTTTCAGGACATCTTGTGATTTGAAGTTGAGGGTACAAAGAAAAAGTTGGGGGGGGGTGCAATAATTATTGGTAGATAGGAAAGTTTAGAACTCTTTAATGATCAGTTCACATTATGATATGCACCTTGCACTATAGTGAATAGAGTAGATCTAACATCATGAATATTAATTAGATTAATTTGTTACAACAGCACAAGGAGACAGAAAATTTCAGCCATGGCAGAAACTGTAGAATCATATCTATATTATATTATAAGCAAGCAGAGCAGACCATGATCAGACAGCTCCTATAGGAGCTGTCTGATCTGAGTATTCTGTTTGCAAAGGTGTAGAAAAGCGTATTTATGGAGTAAAGGGTTAGTATCAAAATTTCAGTATCTACTGAATGTCCATGGACAAAATAGTTTTAATGGAAGGTGGAACATTGTAGTCATTTTAAAAACTAAAGTAACGGGTCTATCTATCAAATTCCATTAACAAACAGAGTAGACTGATCAGACAACTCCTATAGGAGCCATCTGATCTAGGTCTACTCTGTTTGCAGATGCGCGAAAAGGTGTTTATATAATGGAAAGGGTTATACTATGCATAAACTGGAATAGTGGCTAATTTTCGTTTCCTCCATAAATACGCCTTTCTACACCTTTGTAAAAGTCACTTTTTGAAACCATTGTAATAAATAGAGCATTTGCTCCATAGGAGCAAATGCTAGATATTTATCACAATGGTTTCTAAACTACACAGTTTTAAAAATGTTCCTTTTCTGTAGTAAATGCTCCTTTTCGGTAGATTTTTTCAAAGAGGTTGGGTCTAAAAATAGCCTATGGAGGAATGGGTTAAGCAATCACCCACTTTAGGCACCAGAAAGGTTCACATGTATGGTCCACTTTAAAAATTCAGCGTTCAAAGGGTTTGGGCTTTAAGTTTAACGTCTTTTCTAGAGCCCTAGAACTTAGATCTACATGCAAGATCCATCTTCTATCATGTCTGTAGTTTTGAGTTGCTGATTAATGTGTGTACAACAGATTCTGCTGGATGATCTGTTATTTTTTTGTGTTTGTTTTGCAGTCAGGTATCATGGCTGAATGAAGCTGGACAAGGCGTGGATCTGGAGTACCCTAAAATATGTTTACATGCTATATCTAGGGACCTTAACTCATTCCCACAAGAATGTCTCTACCTTCAAGTGGAGGGGAAGTTAATTGGTAAGCTCTTTTGAATTGATATTTATATACCCACAAACGAAGTTGGGGGTGGGGGGGGGGGGGGGTATATTGGAGTCACCATGTCAGTCTGTCCGTTCGTCCGTCCACCATGTCCGGATGTTAATCACATTCATTTGATATGATTCATACCAAGTATTAGAGTTATTGCCCCTGATTGAACCCTAAAAAGTTTGTAATGCAAAGTACTACTTCTACATTTCTTCACCAATGAACCTCAAATTTTGCATATGCATTTATAATGATGTGTAGATGTGTGTTACATAATTTTCATATGAGTCCTTCCCTGATTGGACTTTCAAAATCTTCTTTTCACAAGTGTGGATGAAAGGATTATTGAGCTATTGCCTCTTGTATTGAAGTCATTGGATCTTGTGACAAGGTGGTGGGTGGGGGTATTAATCACCTTTAGTGATAGGTCTAGTGTTATATATAGAAAATGACATCCTGTACTAAGACATTCTTTCCCTCATAAAGATGACTGTTGGCACCTTTATAAATATATAGTAGATTGAGGGCTCCTGTAGGAGCTGTCTGATCAGGGTCACCTCTGTTTGCTTATACCATAATATTGATCTGATTCTGTGGTTTCTGCTATTGTCAAAAAGTCTGTGTTCATGTACCATTCAGCTAATAAATATTCATAATTGTCATTATTTCTTAACCTTTTTTCTCCATAAATATGCCTTTGCAATCAGAGTAGACCCAGATCAGACGTCTCCTATTGGAGCCGTCTGATCAGGGTCTGCTCTGTTTGCTTATGGATATAATATAGATCTGATTCTCTAGTTCTTGCCTTGGCAAAAATTTCATGTGTAAATATTCCATTTTAAAAATTAATTTGATTAATATTCATGATGTCATAATTTCTTACATAAATATTCATGAAGGAAGGGTTAAAGTAGTTTACTCAAACAATAATACATGTGGCAATGATTAGACTCCTTTGAGCATTAGATGTGTTGAAACTGTCTTAACCCTTTCCCTGTTCAATCTATATGTAAACAATAATTATGACATCATGAATATGTATTAGCTGAATGTTTATATTAAAAGAAATGTGTTAACATGATGCTTTGGTATTGGTAGAAACTAAAGAGTCGGATCTATTAGCAGGAGCTGTCTAATCAGGGTCTGCACTGTTTGCTTATAATATAATGATTATGAACATATTATTTTACAGTTTCTTTCATGACCAAAATCTCCTGTGTCCATGTGCTATTATAACAATTAATCTAATTAATATACATGATGTCATTATTGAGTTAATTGGTTACCTGTCTAGATCCAATTTGTTTTCATAGGTTAACCCTTTACCTGATGAATAGTCATATTGGAAATACATTGTAATGACATCATGAATATTAATTAGCTGATTTTTAGCTCACCTGAGCTTGCTCAAGTGAGCTATTGTCATGGTGCTCCGTCCGGCGTCCGTCGTCGTGCGTCGTGCGTCGTCAACATTTGGCTTGCGAACACTCTAGAGGTCACATTTGTAGCCAAATCTTCATGAAACTTGGTCAGAATGATTGTCTTGAAAAAATCTCGGATGAGTTCGAAAGTGGGTCATGTGGGGTCAAAAACTAGGTCACTAGGTCAAATTATTCAAAATCTTTGTGAACACTCTAGAGGTCACATTTTTAGTCCAATCTTCATGAAACTTAGTCAGAATGATTGTCTTGATAGAAACTTGGATGAGTTTGAAAGTGGGTCACATACGGTTAAAAACTAGGTCACTGGGTCAAATTATTGAAAAACCTTGTGAACAATCTAGAGGTCACATTTTTAGTCCAATCTTGATCAGACTTGCTCAGGATGATATTCTTGATGATATCTCGATCAAGTTCGATCATGGGTGGGGCAGGATTAAAAAGTAGGTCATTAGGTCAAATCTTAAAAAAATCTTGTTTACACTGTAGAAGCCACAATTTCTGCCTAATCTTCATCAAACTTGCTCAGAATGATAACCTTGATGATATCTTGATCGAGTTTGATCATATGTGGGCTTGGGTCAAAAAGTAGGTCACTAGGTCAAATCTTAGAAAAATCTTGTTTACACTCTAGAAGCCACATTTTCTGCCTATTCTTCATCAAACTTGCTCAGAATGATGACCTTGATGATATCTCAATTGAGATCCATCATGGGTGGGCTGGGGTCAAAATGTAGGTCACTAGGTCAAATCTTAGAAAAATCTTGTTTACACCCTAGAGGCCACATTTTCAGCCCAATCTTGATCAAACTTGCTCAGAATGATAACCTTGATGATCTCTCATTTGAGTTCGGTTGTGGGTGGTGTGGGGTGAAAAAGTAGGTCACTAGGTCAAATCTTAGAAAAATCTTGCCTACACTCTAGAAGCCACATTTTCTGCCTAATCTTGATCACGCTTGCTCAGAATGATAATCTTATGCCGTGTGATTCTTGCTCAGAATGATAACCTTATGCCGTGTGATTCTTTAGCCTATTGGAGGGGCTGTATTCGAATAAACTTTTCAAGCTACAATAGTAATGTGTACCTTGTCTGCATAAGCCTTTCAGATTGAATAACTCTCTGCACAATATGGATATTTTCAATGTTATCAAATGAAAATTAGAAATATTAATTTGTTTTCAACACAAGCCTCACCGATAGTCCATAAAATTAGCTCATTTAGGTATTTAACTATATAAGTAGCAAGCTTGCTGTTTATACAGCTAAATATCTAAATGAGCTAGTTTGGATTTGCAATGAAGAGAATTGGCAATCATAGACATGCGGTCAACTTTTCAAGCTACAATAGTAATGTGTACCTTGTCTGCATAAGCCTTTCAGATTGCATAACTCTCTGCACAATATGGATATTTTCAATGTTATCAAAATGAAAATTAGAAATATTAATTTGTTTTCAACACAACCCTCACCATTAGTCCATAAAATTAGCTCATTTAGGTATTTAACTATATAAGTAGCAAGCTTGCTGTTTATACAGCTAAATATCTAAATGAGCTAGTTTGGATTTGCAATGAAGAGAATTGGCAATCATAGACATGCGGTCCGAGTTGGAAATGGGCCAAGTTGACCCCCATCCGAAAAGCACAGTAGCAACTCCAACGCTTTCATCACTAGATCATTGAATGAATTATTCACATCTTTTATTGAAATTTTATTTCTGCTCAGTATCTGGTAATAATCTTTGACTGCATGTTTGTGAATATGCCCCTGGGGTCAAAATTGGCCCCGCCCCAGGAGTGGGAAGTTTTCAATAGAAACATATAGTAAAACTTTGAAAATCTTCTCCTCTGAAACCAGAAGGTTCTCAGCTTTCATATTTGGCACATAGCATCGTGTTCAGGTCCTCTACAAAAGTTATATAAATTATGACCCTGGGGTCAAAATTGGCCCCGCCCCGGGGGTGGGCAGTTTTCAATAGAAACAAATAGTGAAATCTTTGAAAATCTTCTCCTCTGAAACTGGAAGGCTCTCAGCTTTCATATTTGGCAGAGAGCATCATGTTCAGGTCCTCTACAAAAGTTATTTAAATTATGGCCCTGGGGTCAAAATTGGCCCCGCCCCAGGGGTGGGCAGTTTTCAATAGAAACAAATAGTGAAATCTTTGAAAATCTTCTCCTCTGAAGCTGGAAGGTGCTCAGCTTTCATATTTGGCACAGAGCATCATGTTCAGGTCCTCTACAAAAGTTATATAAATTATGCCCCTGGGGTCAAAATTAGCCCCGCCCCAGGGGTGGGCAGTTTTCAAAAGAAACAAATAGTGAAATCTTTGAAAATCTCCTCTGAAGCTGGAAGGCTCTCAGCTTTCATATTTGGCACAGAGCATTATGTTCAGGTCCTCTACAAAAGTTATATAAATTATGCCCCTGGGGCAAAAATTGGCCCCGCCCCAGTGATGGGCAGTTTTCAATAGAAACATATAGTGAAAACTTTGAAAATCTTCTCCTCTGAAACTGGAAGGTTTTCAGCTTTCATATTTGGCACATAGCATCATGTTTAGGTCTTTTACAAGAGTTATATAAATTATGGCCCTGGGGTCAAAATTGTCCCCGCCCCAGGGGTGGGCAGTTTTCAATGGAAACAAATAGTGAAAATATTGAAAATCTTTTTCTCTGAATCTGGAAAGTTCTTAGCTTTCATATTTAGCGCATAGCATCATGTATAGGTCCTTTACAAAAGTTATATGAATTATGGGCCTGGGGTCAAAATTGGCCCCGCCCCAGGGGTGGGTAGTTTTCAGTAGAAACATATAGACAGGGTTCCCACGGACAGGGAAAAGTCAGGGAAAAAAGTTTTTTTTTCAAGGTCAGGGAAAAGTCAGGGAATTATTTAATTGGTCAGTGAAATTTGAAATTTGGCAAAAGTCAGGGAAAAGTCAGGGAAATTTGGAACCAAAGGATGAGGACTGAGGAAATGTGACAAACAAAAGAAAGAATGAAAATAAAAGGCTAAGGCAGTTTCTTCAATTTTGACTAAACCAAACATCTTTATACATCTTTGATTAGCTTTGTATATTTCACATCCAAATTTTATAGTATATCTGTCATGAAGTCTGTTAAAACAAAATCATTGGAGAATTCTGGCACCTCTGCAAGACTCCAGCATCCATTTTGACAGCAGTGCTAGAATAGGGCAGCAATGCTAGATATTGGACATTCTACTTTAGTGTCTTCACTTGTTAGGACAGGCTGCAGGGCAGCGTTGCTAGATATTGGACATTCTACTGTACTGTCTTCAATTGTAAGTACAGCAATATTTGGTCTGCTATTATGAAACAGTGAAAATGCAGACCCTTTTCTGGCGTCTACAGAGACCCATTAAAAGGACCTATTTTTCCCAATTTGGGAAAAACATCCCAAGTGATCCAAAATTTTGCTTAAATTGCAAAACAAGAGGGCCTGAAAGGCCCTGATAGAAGAGGAGAATATTTTCAAAGTTTTCACTGTGTGTTTCTATAGAAAACTAGCTGACCCTGGGGCGGGGCCAATTTTGACCCCATTTTAATAGCATGCTATATCAGTGTCTTACTGTATGTACTATTTTAAAATTCAGCTTACACAGAAAAACTGAAAGATTAACTATTTCCACCATAGACACTTTATCACCTTTGCAAACAGAATAGACCCATATCAAGCAGCTCCTGTAGGAGCTGTCTGATCAGGGTCTACTCTGTTTGCTTAGAAAAATATCATAAATCTGAGTTTTTACTGTAGTCTACTGCCAAAATATTTCATAACTTTGCTTAAAAATAAAATTTTACTTAATTATGTATTCATAGTAGATGGAGTCTCTAATAAAAACTCATGGAGGAATGGGTTAAGAGAGGTAGAAAAGATTCAAGAGACTTTATACTTTGGGTGCATATCAGGACATGTTTGTCATCCTGCATGTTGTAGCCGGGTATTGAGCAATTACAAATGAAAAAGTCAAAAACATTTTTTTTAAAATGATCAAAACACTACTGCTGTATATATAGTTATCATAAAGAGAGAGGTGGTAAGGATTGGCTGATGGGGAGGACGGAGGTCAACATTTATTGATCTATTATGCGCATAGATGAACAATTAAACTACTGTTAACATGGGGTCAGGGAAAATTGAAATTCGGTCAGGGAAAAGTCAGTGAAAAGTCAGGGAATTTTATTTTTTCTGTTTTGTGGGAACCCTGATAGAGAAAACTTTGAAAATCGTCTCCTCTGAAACTGAAAGGTTCTCAGCTTTCATATTTAGCTCATAGCATCATGTTCAAGTCCTCTACAAAAGTTATATAAATTATGCCCCTGGGGTCAAAATTGGCCCGCCCCAGGGCCGGCTAGTTTTCTATAGAAACATATAGTGAAAACTTTGAAAATCTTCTCCTCTGATTGTCTGGTGAGCGCTTCAGGGCCATTCTGGCCCTCTTGTTTAGAAACGCCTTGTGAACAAGTGTGTTTTTGACCATGACAGAAACTGTAGAATTAGATTATTTCATAAGCATGCAGGGCAGACCCTGGTCCTACAGGATCCATGTGATCTATGTCTACTGGTTGCAAAGGCATCAAAAGTCGTGTCTATGAAGTAAAGGGTTAAGCATTTGTGTTTATTTTACAGATGAAGGGGAGCAAGAGGAAGATTCCTCCGACAATGGTGACTCACCGATGACAGAGGTTAGATTTGTACCTACAGATAAAACAGCGTGTAAGTTTGCCCTTTTGATGTTTAACCAACATTGACTCATTACTCTATGGACATTCCATGTAAGAAATAATAACATAATGAATATCAATTACATTCTAGTGTTATAATGGCACATGGACACATGAAGTTTTGGCCATGGCAGAAACTGTAGAATCATATCTATATTACATGTATATCCCTAAGCAAACAAGAGTAGACGCTGGTCAGACAGCTCCTATAGGAGCCGTCTGATCTGGGTCTGCTTTGTTTGCAAAGGTGTAGAAAGGTGTATTTATGGAGGAAAGGGTTAACCCTTTTACCTGATTAATATCCTTGTAAGTAATCATTCATGGCCTCAATATAAATCTTTACTCCATAGTAGACTCAGATCAGATGGCTCCTGTAGGAGTCATCTGATCAGGGTCTGCTATGCTTGCTTATGACCTAATATAGAACTTATTCTACAGTTTCTGCCAAGGTGAAAAATTCTCATATTCATGGTGTCATTATTTCAATTCAGTTGATTAATATCCATACATACATTATTACATGAATATTCATGGAGTAAATGGGTTGTGGTACATCCAGGCATTTGGAGAATTTAATTTTAATGACAAAGAAACGTTTGATGACAAAGAAACATAGATAACTTGTTCAGTAGACAATGTCAGCTGGTTCAAGTCAATACAGCTGTGAATCAAACAAATTGAGGTGGTTGCGAATTATCGGCCAGTGATAACCAGGAATACCACTATATCATGGTATTTGCATATTTTCACCCATGTCTAAGAGATGGTTCTGATGGAGGCAAACAAAATTTAGAAAATAGTTTACCTCATAGATGTCTTAATTCTTTACTCCATAGATATGCCTAATCCTTGTTATGCAAACAGAGTAGATGATATCCAGATCAGATTATAAAAATTAAGCTACAGGTAATTAATAGTCATACATACCATATATGAATACAGTAAAACCTCTCTATAACGACCACTAAATTGTGTTAATTAGTTGGTATTTAGAGCAGGTGGCTGCTTAAAGCAAGGTGAAAGTAAAACAGAACGCTCCTATATAGGAGCGTTCTTTTTTACTTTCACCTTGCTTTAAGCAGCCACCTGCCTTTAACACAAAATAATTGATGCAATTTAGTGGCGGTTATAGAGAGGTCTTACTGTATACATGAAGTACTACATGAGTTAACTACTCCTTATATAGAGCTCTGTATTCACAGTGGAGGCCATGTTCTCAACAATGTCAGACTGTCAAGCATTACATCCTGACCCAGAGGACGTAGACTCTGAGGAGGAGGGAGAAGAGGGTCAGGGAGAAGGTATGTACTGTGATATTTATGCTACCTAGCTCACCCCATTAAAAAAAGGGGTTAGAATTACCCCTGCCCATCCTTTTTTCACACATTAATGTATGTACCCACATTCTTTTTGGAGGGGGCATATTAATAGTGTTGCAATTGTTCATCTGTCAGTAGGTACACCCCACAACTCTTTTGTGTACACTTACTCCCAACACCTTGGAATTTGTTTCAAACTTACAAAGATTGTCAATTTCCATGTACAGATGTGCATAAAGGAAGGATATTATATACAGCTGCAAACATTGTTGTCAGAATTACTGCACTGTATTTAACCCATTCCCTCATAGGCTATTTTTAGATCCAACCACTGAATAAATCTACTAAAAACAAAGATCTATGATGTTATCATAGGTCTTTGCTAAAAAGAAGCATTTTCTAGGAAAAAGGATATTTTTTTTAGATTTGTGTAGTTTTGAAACCATTGTGACCCAGATGAGAGGGCTCCTAGAGTTATTTATTTATATGCACCTCATTGCACAAACAAATTGCTCCATTTGTCTTAAGGAAATTCAGTGTTTACTCATTTTCAAATAATAAAACTAAATATGCTTCGTTATTATATTTAATTCAAATTTATAATTCTGATTGGTTTGATCAACATGTAGATTAAAATTTCTATTGCAGGCGGCCAGTTTTATGCAGGAGAAGAAGGGGAGACGGAGCTTACTCCGCAGGGGCGGGCAACTCTTCAGCACTTGGAAAACTTGCTACATGCAGGACAGGGAGATAGCACTAATACTCAGACAGCCAATGGTAATGTCGAAGGTGAGGAGAATGGTGACAATAATGCCACTTATTGATATATCCAATAAGGCCATAGTTATTAATCCTTACTTCGTAAACAGAGTAAACCTAGATCAAACAGCCTCTGTGTTTTCTACAGTTTCTTCTATGGCCCAAATTTCCTTAGTTCATATGCCATTAATGTTCATGATGTCATTATAACCCCACAAACGATGTTTTGGGGGGGGGGTATACTGGAGTCCCCATGTCCGTCCGTTTGTCCGTCCAGCTTGTCCAGATCATAACTTCCAAAGTATAAAAGCTATTGACTTCAAACTTCATACACAGATTGATCACATTGACCGCAAGTGCAGTGCATAAGGTTCGTAACTCTGTCTTCAGTATTGTTGGAGTTATTGCCCTTTGTTATTTTTCTCAAAGGTTTTTCTCTGGTTTGTCCGGATCATAACTTTCAAAGTATAAAAGCTATTGACTTCAAACTTCATATACAGATAGACCACAAGTGCATTGCACAAGGTTCATAACTCTGTCTTCAGTATTTTTGGAGTTATTGCCCTTTGTTATTTTTGTGGGCTTGTTTTAATAATTTAATTTTTTTTTCCGGATCTTCTCTCTGTCATACCTCAACAACACTTTTTTAAATTTTGCAGTATTGTTGAACACCATCTGAAGTTCTGCACCTGCAATAAAGGTTTTGGTTTGTCCCTTATGCATGAATGAATGATCTCCCTTTTTGTAATTTAACAAATGAAAATTTAACGGTCTGGAGCTTTATTTCTATAACCCCATATCTGTGTCAAATGTGCTAGTGGGGGGTATCACCGTAAGTGATAGTTCTAGTTGTTTTTTGCATGAACATTCATGAAGTAAATGGTTATGAAATTACTTTATGCAAGTCAACAGTTTTTTATACGCCCGAAGGTAACTTCGGTCGTATTATGGTATGGCACTCGTCCGTCTGTCTGTCAGTCCGTTAGCCACATCATTGTCACTCAATAACTAGACAACTATTAGGTGTATAGTCCTAATACATAAAAGGAAGGTAGGCCATGGCAAATAGATGACCCCTATTGATTTTGAGGTAAGTTAGTCAAAGGTCAAGGTCACAGTGACCTTCAACTCAAAAATCTTGTCCACTGAATAACTTGATAAGTATTTGGTGTGCCGTCTCCATACTTTGTAGGAAGGTTGGTCCTGGCCAGTAGATGACCCCAATTGATTTTGAGGTCAGTCAGTCAAGGTCAAGGGTACAGTGACCTTCAACTCAAAATTCTTGTCTGCTCAATAACTTAATAAGTATTAGGTGTGCTGTCTTCATACTTAATAGTAAGCTTGGTCATAGCTAGTAGATAACCCCTATTGATTTTGATGTCAGTCGGTGAAAGGTCAAAGTCACAGTGACCTTCAATAAAAAAAAGTCTACTCAATAACTTGATAATTATTAGGTGTGAAGTCTTCATACTTAGTAGGGAGGTTTGTCATGGCCAGTAGATGATTTTGAGGTTGACCGGTCAAAGGTCAAGGTCACAGTGACTAAACAACTTATCTACTCAATAACTTGACAACTATCTAGTGTGATGTCTTCATACTTAGGTGGGAGGTTGGCCATGATCAGTAGATGACCCCTATTGATTTTGAGGTCAGTCAGTCAGTCAAAGGTCAATGTCACAGTGACAGTCAACTCAAAAATCTTGTCTGCTCAATACTTAGTTGAAAGGTTGGTCATGGCCAGTAGATGACCCCTATTGATTTTGAGGTCAGTCGGTCAAAGGTCAAGGTCACAGTGAATTTAAACTCAAACATCTTGTCGGCTCAATAACTTGATAACTATTGGGTGTGCTGTCTTCATACTTAGTAGGGAGGTTGGTCAAGACAATTAGATGACCCCTGTAGATTTTGAAGTCATTTGATCAAAGGTCAAGGTCACTGACCATCAACTCAAAAAACATTGTCCGCTTGGCAACTTGATAGCATGAACCCCCTCCCATATTAACATTGTGCATGTTACGACAGCACATACTTCGGGTGTATAATGCTCCGACACATAGAGCTCTTGTCAGGTTAGATATATGAAATTCAACACTATCACACAAAGTCAAAGAAAAATATGAATTCGGTATTCTAGTTGTTTATGTAGATATAGAAGGAAAGAACCGGTTTTAAATGATAATGGGTTTACAAATAAAAGAATGCGGACTGACTGAGGTAAACCTGTTACTTTCTCGATTCTTTTATCTATCGCAACTCAAACTTTCCATGTTAACACGTTACCTAATATGCTATTTTAAGATCCAACTTATTTTAATACATGTAAATCTACTGAAAAGGAGCATTAAATAGAGAATAGGGACATTTTAGAAGTGTGTAGTTTAGAAACCATTGTGATAAATAGAGCATTTGCTCCTATGGAGAAAATTCTCTATTTATCACTGGTTTCAAAAAGTGACTTTTACAGAGGCATCAAAAGACATCAGTATGAGGAAATAGGTAAATGTACCATTATAAAACTTTAGTCAATTAATATTCATGAAATAATAAATTCTTGCATTAGTATTCAACCAAGGGAAAGGGTTAACCCTTTCCCTGTTCTGTATTTATGCCAAATTTCAATACCTACTGAATATTCATAAACAAAAAAGTTATAAAGAAATATGGAAGGTGGAACATTGTAGACACTTTAGAAAGCAAAGAAACAGATCTATTAAATTCTGTTAGCAAACAGAGCAGACCCTGATCAGACGGCTCCTCTAGGAGCCGTCTGATCTGGGTCTACTCTGTTTGCAAATGCGTGAAAACACATTTATATGAGGGAAAGGGTTAATTGTCTTCATCTCTGTTCTTATGAGTTTTACTTTTATTTTCAGCTATGGAAGATGAGGGCCAATTCGATGATGCAGACATGGAAATGTGATGCTCAGCTTATATTTAAAGTGAAAAGACTAGGTTATGGAGTAAATGGGGCCAGCTTTAGACTCCTAAGTGCTAGTGTTACTCTAATTATGCTAAGAATTTAGACCGACAAACTTACGCAAATAGTGCAGAACGAGATCAGATAGCCTCTGAAAGTGTTTGATCAGGGTTTACACTATTTGCTACTACGTCACTCTATTTTAAAATTATATAAATTGAATTATTCAGCTTTACAAAAGCAGTAGAGAGGGAAGAATGGGCGTCCAAATAATTAGAGGAATAAGAGTGGGATCACTGTAAGATGCTAATTGCAGGGGAGAACATGTTTGAGGAAGATGGGAGGACAGAGAGGAAAGAAACTTCAGTCTAGTATGGCTCTAAGTGTTGTAATCTAAAGGCAGCGATAGAATACTGTAGAGAATCTCTCAAGTGGCCACTTAGTGAATAAATACAGAGGTCTTTAAAAACATGTGGCTGCATTCAGTATATGAAAGTAGTGCAGAAAGCTCTTTTTGGAAGATCTCTGCAATGTTTTTTATCTTGTATTATGTTGCCACCTGCTTTAACTCATGAATATAAGAAATAATGACTTAATGAATATGTATTCGATTAAAAAACTAGAATCATATCTATATTTTTGTCAAGCAAACAGTGTAGACCCTGATCATACAGCTTCTACAGTAGCCCTCTGATCTGGGTCAAATCTGTTTACAAAAGCTAATAAGAAAGATGTGTTTATGGAGTAAAGGGTTGAAGATCAACTATTAATATACCTCTGTTAGTGTTTACTTTAGAGACTGTATTGCTTTTATACCTGATAATGGAATGAAAAGTGTTGCAATTGTTTGTTCCTGAATGATTTAATTTTACCTAATTACTTGAAGTATTTGAACAGACAAACTTAGGCAAATAGTGCAGACCCAGATCTGGATGCTCAATATTTGCTTCTTGGTCAGTCCAACTCATTCCCTCCTAGACTATTTTTAGACCCAGCCACTTTGAATTAATCTACCGAAAAGGAGCATTAACTATAAAAAAGGGAAAATTTTGGAATTGTCTAGTTTTGAAACCATTGGGATAAATAGAGCATTTGCTCCATAGGAGCAAATGCTCTATTTATCACATTGGTTTCAATAAATGAGTTCTACTGAGGCGCAAATAAGCGTCAGTTATGAAAATGGTGCAAAAACTGAGTTATTCAGCTTTCCAGATCAGTGTCTGCTCTATTTACTATAGGTAAACAACGAGCAGTGAGCCGTGAATGTACTTTACATTTTGGAACATTCCACGATTTAGGGGTGTCTGCGTTGCTGCAGTCCATCTAACTAAGGGGAAAGTCATGCTTTTCTCATGCAGGTTTTAATATATAAAACAGACAGAATGCTGATTCCCCCACAAAAGTGGAATGGGCTGATTTTTATGGCTCACTGCTTGTTGTTTACTTATAATATAGATACAATTCCAAAGTCTTTACCAGTGTCAAAACTGTTCTTGTTCTTATGATATAATAAATATTAAACAAATAAATATTCATACATTCATTAGTTCTTGCATAAACTTTTAGGAATAAAGGGTTAAATGAAAAATGTAGAATGTGTGTCCAAATACTGCTGGTAATTAGATTAAAGGAAGAATCATGTTGGGGGGAAAAAAGTGTAAAAATTCTTGCTAGTTACAATTGGTTGACGTACACCAGTTTCGCTTGTGTTGCATCTTTCTTAATCCTTTCTTGTTCTATATTTATTTCAAAATTCAGTACCTACTGAATATCCACGGACAAAATAGTGACAATATAATGGAATGTGGAAGGTGAAACATTGTAACCAATTTAAAAAATAAAGAAACATCTTTCAAATTCCACTAGAAAACGGAGCAGACCCTGATTAGACGGCTCCTATAGGAGCCATCTGATCAGGATCTACTCTGTTTGCAGATGCGTGAAAACACGTTTATATGAAGGAAAGGGTTAAGAATCAGAAGTTACGTACATAATTGTTAGGCCATCCATAAATTGTGGATACATTCTTGTACAAACCCTTTACCTGATAGAGACACATGTGCAAACAAAGAAGAATCAGATCAGACAGCTCCTGTAGGAGCTGTGTGAACAGAACTGTATGCTTATGGAATTATATAGATCTGATTCTACAGTATGTGCCATGACCAAATAATCATATGTTCATATGCCATTGTAAAAAATCCGCTAATTAATATTCATGACATTCATCAGGTAAAGGATTAAGTGACTGATTTTAGCTACTGAGGCTCAGTGATTTTAATGATCTTTTTTTGTTTAACCCTTTCTCTCATATAAACGTGTTTTCACGTATTTGCAAACAGAGTAGACCCAGATCAGACGGCTCCTAGAGGAGCCGCCTGATCAGGGTCTGCCCTGTTTGCTTATGGAATTTGAAAGATGTATTCCTTTACTTTCTAACATGGCTACAATGTTTCACTTTTCATATTTTGTTGTAACTATTTTGCCCGTGAATATTCAGTAGGTATTGAAATGAGTACTAAACATAGAACAGGGAAAGGGATAACCTGTTGCTCTGTTTGCTTAGGCTTAAATTAAAATTCTGTTTGTTTACCCTTTACCAACCGACCCATTTTTTCCCCACCAGCTCAAAAAATTTGATTGCCAAATCTGTTAGAATATTTATTTTATTTTTGTCCGCCGCCAATCGCTATCTGTCCGGCCATTTTCTCATTTTGAGCCCTGAGATGCATACATAAGGTACTATAGCTACAGTGCCAAAACAGTTTTATAAATCTTAATATAGAGTACAATTTTTCAGAAAAAAAATAAATAATAATTTTCCTACCTAAAATCTAGGGTTGGTAAAGGGCAAAGAAACAATTGTTTAATTGTGGCCTTATTACATTATAATACATCTGAGTCTATGGTTTCTACCAATACTGAAAACCAATAAGTCATATGTGCATATGCAATAAACATTCTGCTAATGAATATTCATGATGTCATTACTTTTTATATGAATATTCCACAGGAAAAGGGTTAACCCTTTCCCTCATATAAACGTATTTTCACGCATTTGCAAACAGAGTAGACCCAGATCAGACGGCTCCTCTAGGAGCCGTCTGATCAGGGTCTGCTCTGTTTGCTAATAGAATCTGATAGATCAGTTTCTTTGCCTTCTAAAATGTCTACAATGTTGCACCTTCCATATTTCTTTATAACTATTTTGTTAATGATTATTCAGTAAGTATTGAAATTTGGAATAAACATAGAACAGGGAAAGGGTTAAGGCACCATGTTGTATGGAATGCTGTTGATTTTAGAATGTCAATTGATTGTTGGATCTTGTTTTATCCCGATTCTTCGGCCTCTGTGGTCGAGTGGTTATGGTCTTTGACTGATAATAGCTTAGCCCCTCATCACTGATTTGAATCCCGGTTTGGGCATTGTATTTTTCATGTGAGGAAACCTTCCAGCTGGCTTGCGGTGGATCGGTGGTTCTACCCGGATGTTCTTCTGTGCACAAAACAATGCATTTTGTTCAGTGCACAAAAGAACCTCTGGGGTTTTCCTCCAACTGTAATTGGCTGGACGTCAGGATATGACTGAAATACATGTACTGTTAAAGTGACGTAAACCAGATAAAATCCATGAATATTCTTATCAGAAATAATGGCATCATCATGACATGAATATTAACCCTTTCCCTGTTCTACGTTTATTCCAAAGTTCAATACCTACTGAAGATTCATGGACAAAATAGATATAATGAAATATGGAAGGGGGAACATTTTAGAAATCAAAGAAACGGATCTATCAAGTTCTATTAGCAAACAGAGCAGACCCTGATCAGACGGCTCCTCTAGCCGTCTGATCTGGGTCTACTCTGTTTGCAAATGCGTGAAAACACGTTTATATGAGGGAAAGGGTTAATTAGATGAAAGTTAAAACTGTTTATGATCACTGCAAATATTTGTATTTCATTATTTGTGATATGAAGAGAACCATGAAAATTAAATAAATTGTGCAAGTGTTGAGATTAGGAGTTTATTGAAAATTGCCATTTCAATACATGTACATAACTTTGTTATATTTCGAAGACATAAGAATTACTATGCTAGTAGTTTGGAAGTTCAGCTGTATTTTGGCGAGTTAGAAAAGTTGTTAAATGCGAGCCTTGGCGAGCATTTAACTACTTTTCTGACGAGCCAAAATATAGCTGAACTTCCAAACTACTAGCATAGTAATTCTTTTATCATGCAACTCCAAGAAAAATGGAGAAAATGAAGAAAAAGAAAGATTGCTAAAGCGGTTTCGTCCCCTGAATGAAAATACATGAAAGTACGAATTACGTGACGTCATGTTGGCATGCAGTGACGTCATCGACTTTTACAACATAAACAAACTTGATTTAATCCTTTTATATGGACAGATAGTTGAGACAAAGGTAAGAAAATGTGTTAATTTGATGTTTATGTTTAACTATGCCTTTTTCGTCCTTCTGTTTTCCTCCTATTGGCTGAACCAAAATTGCATTCCAGTCGGGTCAGTACACATGCACTATACCTCACAAAATACAGCGTCGACGTGGAAAATATTATGCTAGTAGGAAGTGACTGTATTTCGTGACGTTGCATGATAAAATAGGTTAGATGTCGGACTTGATGATGTCTTGGACCAATGTTTGTTTTTATTTCGTTAAGAAATTTTAATCTTTAGAATGCCACAAGCAAATTATGATAAATTTTGCAAACAGTTTTGATCAAGATGAGAAGCTGAGTAACTCGGCATATGATCTGATCAGGATCCAAACAATTTGGCACTAGTTATATGTTTATACAAGAAATGACAGAAAATGCTGCAGACTGGCACTGTACACTGTTTCACCATCACAAAAGTTACATTGTGACCAAGTACCTTCAGACTTTTTGCAACACTGCAGAGTTCTAAATAAGTGGAGTGTTCAGAAACTTTCTATTTTTCTCCACCAAACCCAGTCTTTTTAACCCGTTCCTCCATTGGCTATTTTTAGATCCAACCACTTTGAATAAATCTACCAAAAAGGAACATTAACTAGAGAAAAGGATTTTTTTTTAGAATTTTGTAGTTTGAAACCATTGTGATAAATAGAGCATTTGCTCCTATAGGAGCAAATGCTTTATTTATCACAATGGTTTCATAAAGTGACTTTTACAGAGGCGTAGAAAGGTTATGGAGAGAAGGGTTAAATCCCACGTAAATATGTGGGATTTGGAGTGAAGGGTTAGAAATAGTCAGCCATCATTTAAATTTCCATCTTATAAACAACTAGTTCATGCTTTTGCAAACAGGAGCCGTCTGCTCTTTTTGCTTAGGGATATAGATGCGATTTTACAGTTTTCGCCAAGGTAAAAAATCCTGCGTTCATGTATCATTATAAAAATTCAGGGAATAAATATTCATGATGTCATTTCTTACATGAATATTGGAACAGGTTAAGGGTTAAACCATGTTTTCTAAGATGTACCTTGGCCAGTTCAAGTTTCAAAACAGTATATGGTCATGTTGTTATTTTGTATATTGTCTTATTTTGAAATGTGAAAAAATAAATCAAAATGTGAATTTTAAACAAAGCAGTTAATATTTATTGATTTCCAAATCATGTATCAGACAGCTAAGTTTACTCATATTGCGTGCATTTTACAATCTGGGTCCATGCTTATAAAGCTTTTAGTTGAGTCTGAGTTTTGTTCTCAAGCTTTTGATTGGTCAGATTTGAGTTCTCAAGCTTTTGATTGGTCAGATTTGAGCCAAAGGCTCAAATCTGACCAATCAAAAACTTGAGAACGAACTCAGACTCAGCTTAAAGTTTTATAAGCATGGACCCATGTCTTGTAGTTATTATGTGCCCCCTAGGCAAACAGTTTTACTGAACAGAATAAGTAATTTGTGTTTTGCTTCCAAAGATTTGAATAGATGTTTATAGACATGATGATATTCAGTTATGTTACATAAATTACACATTATTACAATTATTAAAAGATACTCAAAGGCACATATTATTAAGGCCCCTTATGAAAATGCGGGTGCCCTATAGTAATCAGTCTGTCTGTCCATCCGTCTGTACGTCCGCACTCACCAAAGGGTAGTTGTGTGACTTTTTCTAACTAGTCGCACAAGTAAAATCATTAACCTGGCCATCTCTTGTGACATTAACCTGGCCATTTCTTGTGACATTAACCTGGCCAGTTGTGGGACATAGGGTTAGGGTAAGGGTTAGCTTCCAGATCATTCTATTCCAAAGTTAGAGCCAAAAATAGTTTTACTTGTGGGACTAGTCACACAAGAAAAGATCAAAGGAAAAAGTCACACAACTACCCATTTGTTAGTATGTCCGTCCGTCTGTCCGTTTTGGTTTCCACACAATATCTCCTTAAGGAATGGTCCAATTTTCACCAAACTTGTTCAGTGTACTTGATATTCAAGTATTCGCAAGGGTTCTGTGTTCGGCAATTTCCGCCCATTTTTAGCTCACCAGAGCACTTTTGTGCTCAGGGTGAGCTTTTGTGATCGCCTGATGTCCGTCGGCGTGTGTCGTCCGTCATCCCGCATCAACAATTTCAACCTTTAAAAATCTTCTCTGAAGAAACTGGAAGGTTCTCAGCTTCCATATTTGGCACATAGCATCATGTTCAGGTCCTCTACAAAAGTTATATAAATTATGCCCCTGGGGTCAAAATTGGCCCCGCCCCAGGGGTGGCCGGTTTTTAAAAGAAACATATAATGAAAACTTTGAAAATCTTCTCCTCTGAAACTGGATGGTTCTAAGCTTTCATATTTGGCAAATAGCATCATGTTCAGGTCCTCTACAAAAGTTATATACATTATGCCCCTGGGGTCAAAATTGGCCCGCCCCAGGGGTGGTTAGTTTTCAATAGAAACATAGTGAAAACTTTGAAAATCTTCTCCTCTGAAACTAGAAGGTTCTCAGCTTTCATATTTGGCACATAGCATCATGTTTAGGTCCTCTACAAAAGTTATATAAATTATGCCTCTGGGATAAAAATTGGCCCCTCCCCAGGGGTGCCTTGTTTTCTATAGAAACATATATTAAAACTTTGAATATCTTCTTCTCTGAAACTGGAAGATTGTCAGCTTTCATAATTGGCACATTGCATCATGTTTAGGTCCTCACTAAATATTATGGGCATTTTCACTTAGGCTGCTGCAATTTGATTAGCTGATTGGTTTCCGCACAATATCTCCTCAAGGAATAGTTGAAATTTTCAACAAACTTACTCAGTTTTCTTGATATCGATGTACTTTGCATGGGTTCTGTGTTCGGCAATTTCCGCACAGTTTTAGTAAAATTATGGGCATTTTCACTTATGCTACTGCAATCTGATTAGCCGATTTGTTTCTATGCAATATCTCCTGAAGTAATGGTCCAATTTTCACCAACTTTGCTTAGTGTTCTTGATATCCAAGTACCCTGTATGCGTTCTGTGTTCAGCAATTTCCGCGCCTTTTTAGCTTGCCTATTCGTAGAACAGCAGAGCTTATGCTCTACCCGCGTGGGTGTGAGCTTGCGCGTGAACGTGACCAAGGTTAAACATTTTTGGATGGGTTGTTTTAAAAATTAATATTTGTGCTAGGATGCTGACATTTTGTATGGAGGTTCATTTAGGGTCAAATATTACTGTTATGAAGTTAAACATTCAAAATCTTTTTAAATTTTATTCAATTTTGACATGTTTTGGACTTAGTTTTTTAGGGCCAAAAATCACCAGGTTAAAGTTTTTGGGATGGGTTGGTAAAAACCATAATGTTTGTGCTATGATGCTGAAATTTGGTGACAAGTTTCATATTGTCTAGGACTTTCTGACCATGCCAACATTTTTTTCCTTCAGACCTTGACCTTTGACCTACTTTTGCAAAAATCTTTAAATGCTTATATTATTGGAACCAGTGTGCCTAGGGCTTCCATACTATGTATGAATATGCCAACATTTTTAGCTCAACTGAGCAAAGCTCAGGGTGAGCTTTTGGGAGACTTGAATGTCCGTCGTGTGTTGTCCGTCGTCAACAATTTGCTTGTGAACACTCTAGTCGTCACAATTGTAGTCCAATCTTCATGAAACTTGGTCAGAATGAATGTCTTGATAAAATCTCGGACGAGTTTGAAAGTGGGTAAAGTTGGGTTAAAAACTAGGTCAAATAGTAGGAAAACCTTGTGAACCCTCTAGAGGTCATATTTTTAGCCCAATTTTCATGAAACTTGGTCAGAATTATTGTCTTGATAAAATAACGGAGGATTTTGAAAAGTGGGTTACGTGGGGTAAACAACTAGGTCACTAGGTCAAACAGTAGAAAAACCTTGTGAACACTCTAGTGCTCACAATTTTACTCCAATCTTCATGAAACTTGGTCAGAATGAATGTCTTGATAAAATATTGGACGAGTTTTGAAAGTGGGTCAAGTGGGGTTAAAAACTAGGGCACTAGGTCAAACAGTAGAAAAACCTTGTGAACACTCTAGAGGTCACATTTATAGCCAAATCTTCATGAAAATTGGCCAGAATTATTGTCCTAATAAAATCTTGGACACTTTTGAAAGTGGGTTATATGAGGTCAAAAAGTAGGTCACTGGGTCATATCTTAGAAACATTTAGTTTACACTCCAGCGGCCATTTTTTTAGCCCAGTCTTCCTCAAACTTGCTCAGAGTGTTTGTCTTGGTGATATCAAGGTTGAGTGTGATCATGGGTTGGGTGGGAATAAAAAGTAGGTCACTAGGTCAAATCTTAGAAAAACTACTCTAGAGGGCACATTTTTAGCCCAATCTTCATTGGTCAGAATCATTGTCTTGATAAAATCAATATACTAAATCTTTGAAAATCTTGTTCTGCAGAACCACTGCTCATGATCCACTATCAACATTGTTCAAATATTGTCCCTAAGGTCAATATTGGCCCTACCCATGGGCTACCCAGCAAAATTCTTAAATATATGGTAATCAGGTGAGCGATTAAGGGCCATCTTGGCCCTCTTGTTTTCCCTTCTGACCTTGATCTTGACCTTTGGCATACTTTTGCTTTTTTTTAAATGACTATAACATTTGAACCAATGGACCAAGGGCTTCAATACGTGGTATACAACTTTTTGTGTTCAGACCTTTCCAACAATAGCATTGTTTTTGCCTTATTACATTGACCTACTTTTGCAAAATTCTTTAAATGCCTGTAAAACTTGAATCAGTAGGCCAAGGGCTTCTATACCTGTAATGCAACTTTCTTGTCTTAAGACTTTTCCAACCATACCATTGTTTTTACCATGTGACCTTGACCTTTGACCTACTTTTGCAAAACTTTTCAAATGCCTATAGCATTGCAACCAATAGACCTAGGGCTTCCATACTTGGTATGACAATGCCAACATGTTTGCCTTTCTGACCTTTACCTTTGACCTACTTTTGCAAAAGTTTTAAATGCATATACTCCCATATTTAGTATGCATCTTTTCTGTCTTATGACTTTTTCAAACATACCGATGTTTTTAACCTTTGGCCTACTTTTGCAAAAATCTATAACATTGGAACAATAGACCCAGGGCTTCCATATTTGGTATGACCATGCCAACATATTTGCCCTTCTGTCTGACAGGCTCTAGAAATTTTGAAATCCCAACCGGTCCAGCCGGTAAACGGACATTAGTCCCCCCCCACACACACACACACACACACCCGGACATTTGCCACCAATTTCTGGATGAGCGGACATTTGCCCCCTTGTCTTTTTTGTGATATGCGGACATCAGTCACCTGGTAATATGTTTATGAGGGTCATTTGCCAACTTATAGTTTATATATAATAATATGATAGCATTGAATATCGAAATTTGTGAAAAACTTTTGACATTTGACATTCGCGAAAACTAATGACATTTCAAGTTTGTATGAACGGCAGTTTTGAAGGCTTTGATAGAGAAGCAAGAAAACAAGTTTGTATTTAAAATCTTACATGATAAGTATCGTTTAATTTATTATGTATACTTATTTCTCGTCAGATAAACGAAAGCCACTACTCAGAATCGTTTTAGTTTCACTCCAACATATTTTTAGCAGTCATTGTACCTATGGAATGCGGGTCGGGACATGCCAATTGCCATTTACTAAACTGCCATTCGTCAAATGAAAAATTTACGAACGTGTTCTTCTCGCTTACAGATGTACATAGATTGGGTATATTACTGTTTTGATAAGGATACACACCACATTGTAGAATGAAGCCCGCCGATATGTCTAATCCTTAGATCCGCCAAGCACTCTTCAGAGAAAAGAAACTAGAATTAATGACAATATAGCAATTAGCAACTGGCATTCAGCAATTAGCATTTGGCAAATTAGCAATTGGCATTTGGCAAATTAGCAATTGACATTTAGCAACTGGCAAATAAGCAGTTGGCATTTAGTAATTGGAATGGCCCGGTCCGCATTCCATATCGCTGATCTGGATCCCGAAAATGCAATGTGGTGGCGGTACTTGACTTACTAAACATACCATCAAATTTGCCGGGTACCAGCAAGCACTCTTCAGAGAAAAGAAACTAGAATAAATAGCAACTGGCAAAAAGCAATTAGTATTTGGCAAATTAACAAATGGCATTTAGCAACTAGCAAAAAAGCATTTTGCAAATTAGCAATTGACACCTTTACCTTGAATCAAGCGGACATATTGGTGAGTTTTTGTTCTGATTGTTCAAAGTAAAGTGTGTTGCTGATTGATATCAATAGAATATTTGCTCATAAAAACTGATTACCTGGTGTAATAAAGGTTACATATCTATTTATTTGGATAAACATAATTGCTTCAGTAGCCTAAATCTACGGACCGTTTTGCTAACAGGTACAAGGTAGGTACATCTGTAACTTACTACATATGTCATAGCATGACTGTATTATCAATATTAACATGGTTGAGTAAACTGGATCGATTTAATCCATGACAGATAATCTCTGTTGAGTTGTTCTATACAATGATTTTTTATTGGAAACGTGTTGTTTGGGAACAATTGTTTTTCAAATTCTGAAATACAAACCGGTCTCAAAAGTAAGAAATCGGTCCAGACCGGCGATTTTCCGGATTTCTAGGCCCGGCCCATGCAGTGATTTGAAGTTGAAGGCTTCTGACCTTGATCTTAACCTTTGACTTTTGTAAAAGTCTTTAAATGCATATAACATTGGAACCAATAGACCAAGGGCTTCCATACTTGGCATGTATCTTTCCTGTCTTAACCCTTCGCTTGCTATTCACGTCAATATACCTACCTGTAAATAGTGAAGACCCAGATGAGACAGCTCCTGCAGGAGCTGTCTCATCAGGGTCTGCACTATTTACAAGTTGATTGTGCAACTCCACAGCAGTGACTGCACAGCGAAATACTTGTACACAGTGAAGAGATATATAATTATACAACAGGGCATGGGTAAAGTAGGAGAAATGTATTTTAAAATTCAGCAAGATAAGGGTTAAGACTTTCCAACCATACCAATGTTTTTTACCATGTGACCTTAGACCTAATTTTGCATTAATCTTTAAATGCCTCTAATATTGGACAATATGGGCAAAGGGATTGTACACTTGGATTGATCTTACTTTCACCTTTAACCTACTTTTGCAAAATCTTTAACTACCTATTACATTGGAACCAATAGACCTAGGGATTCCATTTAAGTTGCTGAAAATTGGTATTTGGTTCTGATATTGATGCAGTTAAGTTTAAATTGGAAATTGAATGATTTTTTGTTCAATATGACACGTTTTAGACATAACTTTTAAACAGGGGGCATCAGGTAGCTTTGACACCATTTCTGGTTTTAAATTACAGGCTGTTGCACTCTGATTAGCCAATTGGTTCCGTGCAGTATCTACTTAAAGAATGGTCCAGTTTTCACCGAACTTACTCAGTGTACATGATATCGAATTACCTCATATGGGTTCCGTGGTTGGCATATTCTGCACCTATTTATTGATGATGATACAATCTGGTTGGCTGATTGTTTCTGTGACATATCTTCTGAAAGATTGGTCCGATTTCTATCAAACTTGCTCACTATATGCTATTTATTCAAGTACCTAGCAAAGAGTACTCAGTTAAGCAAATTACATGCGTATTTAATTTCGCTACTGCAGTTCTGCATTAGTAAAAATCAGGCTTACAATATGCAGGCGTATGCGATACCACATACGCCGGTGAGGGCCCTTTCTTGATAGTAGCCTAGTTACAAGACACTTAACCCTTTCCCTGTTTTATGTTTATTACAAATTTCAATACCTACTGAACGCAACATGGAAGGTGGAACATTGTAGCTATTTTAGAAAGTAAAGAAACACTATCTTTCAAATTCCATTAGCAAACAGAGCAGACCCTGATCAGATGGCTCCTCTAGGAGCCATCTGATCTGGGTCTACTCTGTTTGCAAATGTGTAAAACACGTTTATATGAGGGAAAGGGTTAAAGGCACTATGTTAAAGACCAGTATCGTTGTTTCTAGGTTCGATATGAATAATGGCCCCAATCTGTTCCCTTGCTGCTCTTTGTGTATTGTTATGAGGTGCACTCGCAAAATATACAGTAGCACCTTTCCCAAGCGGCCATTTATTTATTGAATGTAGTAGTCTTAAAAAGCCGATGGTTGCTTAATGCAAGGCAAAGTAATACAGAATGCTCATACAGGAGCTTTCTGCATTACGTTTTACTTGTATTAGGCTACTACCTTCCTTAATTAGACCATTTCAGCTCACCAGACTACAAAGTGTTCAATGTGAGCTTTAGTGATCGCCTGATGTCCATTATTATTATGCCCGTCGGCGTGCGTCGTCAGTCGTCAAAACTCTTTTCTTCCGATTGTCTGGTGAGCGATATCAGGGCCGTCATGGCCCTCTTGTTGATGGCTACTTAAGACAAGTTCTGATTACCCTGCCTTTCTGTCACAGCATACTTTGTAAATTTGCAATTTTGACCCTGCATATAATATCTACATGTATATAAATCAATTACTATTAACCCTTTACCTGTGAAAAATAATGAATAATTCATACAAATATGAATTAGCTGAAATATAATATTGACATAATTATTACCCATTCCTTCATGGGCTATTTTCAGACCCAACCTCTTTGAATAAATCTACCGAAAAGGAGCATTAACTAAAGAAAATGAATATTTTAGAAATTTGTAATTTGAAACCATTGTAATAAATAGAGCATTTGCTTTTATAGGATCAAATGCTCTATTATTACAATGGTTTCACAAAGTAACTTTTACAAAGTCGTCAATATGAGGGAAAGGGTTAACAAGAGACTTTGGTTGTCGCAGAAACTGAATAATCAAATATATATACATGTAATCCCATTAAAAAGTGGAGCCTCTCTGATCACATGACTCATACAGGAACCTCTGATCTGGGTTTACTTTTGCAAATGTGCATTTAATTAAATGCATATCTATCAGGTAAAGGATAAAACCAAGATGTGTCATTCCAATATTAAAGTTCAAGGTTAAAACAACCATTAGCAATGCACACTATGAAAGCTAACTGTTAGCACGCACTAACTGTTAGCACGCACTATGAAAACTAGCTGCTAGCACGCTATGTTTGATTATTATACCCTCGCAAACTTGTTTGTTTGACGGGGTGTACTGGAATCACCCTGTCCGTCCATGGGTAGTTGGTGTGGCGAACTCCTTCAGTTTTAAAGTTATTTAATTTATATTTGGTAAACATGTACATAATAACCACGAATGGTAGATGTGCAAGACGCAATTTTCATGTATTTAGCGCTTTGCATTGCAGGATTATCTTCTCTTGAACTTTGAGTATTTTTGTCATTTTTGCATGAAACATAGGGAGTTGGTGTCACAAACTACTCCTTCAATTTAAAAATGATTCAGTTTATATTTGGTATACATAATAGACATGAATAGTATATGTGCAAGACAGAATTTTCATGTGTTTAGCGCTGGGCACAGAACGCTCCTTGGAGCGTTCTGTTTTACTTTCACCTTGCTTTAAGCAGCCACCTGTTTTTAATACAAAATACTTAATGTAATTTAGTGGTCGTTATAGAGAGGTTTTACTGCACATGCTTTATGAAAGGGTCCATTCCTTGAATTTCCTTCTCTTGTTGATGTAATTTTAACTAACAAACCAAAACTATGCTTTTATACCTCTGAAGTTTGAATGTGGCGTCAGTGACTGGCGCAACATGATTGGTGTGCAGGTCAAAGGCGAAATGCCCAAAATTGAAAAACAAAAAAATAGATATAGAAGCTTTAAAACTTTTCAAGAGAAAGATTTCGCTGATGATGTCAGTCGGGTGCCTTTCCATACTACCTTTGTCTTTGATGATGTAGACGACATATATTGGGCACATGGGTGGCTGCTGAATGATATCATTGATGAACATGCACCCCTTGAGGAAAAAACTGTGAAACACAAAAAGCCCGCATACATGAATAGTAATCTACGGCGATCAATTTTAAAAAGAAAATGCTTTTTAACAGATATAAAGCAAACCGAAGTGGTAAAAAATGGCAAGCCTATAGACAGCAAAGAAATTTTGTTAATAAACTAAAAAAGGAATTAATTAGAAATTATTTTTACGAAAGATGTTCTGGTGGACCCAAGTCGAAGGATTTTTGGCCAATCATCAAACCATTTCTCTCAAAGAAGGGGTCTGGTGGTGGGTCACAATCATACTTTCTGAAAATGATAAAATAAGCAATGACCAGTCTGAGGTCTGCAGTGTTTTCAATGACTTTTTTTTTATTGATGTTGCTGGTGATATTGGTATGAACAGCAAAACATATGACAAAATGTTTTCTGGACATCCAAGTATTCAACAAGTATCGCAGGAGGATATTTTTGAAGTAATTTCAAATCTCGGCTCCAAAAAGGCTACAGGAGCAGATAATATTTCGGCCAAACTCTTAAAGCAATGTGCAGAACCTATCAGCCATGCTGTTTCTGAGCTTCATTATCAATCATACTTTTTCTACTTCTGTTTTTCCAACAACCCTTAAAAAGGCTCAGGTTCTTCCTTTATACAAGAAAAAAGATCCTTTGAAAAAGAAAATTATAGACCTGTAAGTATCCTGCCAGCTATGTCTAAAATCTATGAAAGGATAATCCATAACCAACTTTCAGAATACTGTGAAAACGTTTTTAATCCATTTCTAGCTGCTCTTCGAAAAGGATATGGATGTCAAACGACTCTTCTACGTCTCTTAGAGGACTGGCGTCAGGCCCCGGATGACCATAAGTATATATGCTGATGCCAATCTTATGGATTTATCCAAGGCTTTTGGCTGCCTTCCTCACAATCTACTTCTGGCAAAACTACAAGTCTATGATCTGTCCCAGGAAGCTGTCGATTTACTTGGCAGCTACACAGGTGACAGACAACAAAGGATAAAGATTGGATCCTCTACCAGTTGCTGGCAAAACCTGATTAAAGCAGTTCCGCAGGGGTCTATTTTAGGACCTCTTCTTTTTAATGTTTTTATCAATGACATATTGTACTCTGTAAAAGATTCTACAATCTACAATTACGCAGATGACAATACTTTATATTTTATTTAGAGTGACGTAATACACTTAAATCAGTTCTAGAGAATGAAAGTCTCCAACTTGTGGATTGGTTTGATGATAATATGATGCAAGCCAATCCTGAAAAGTTTCAAGCTATTTGCTTAGGAAGGACTCATGAATTTATCTCCGATTTTCAATTAAATGAGACTGTAATAAACTGTGAATCTAACATTACACTATTAGGTATAAATATTGATTTTATTCTGCGTTTTAAAAGTTCTTAAAAGATTAGGAAAACTTCTCAGCAGAAAAGGAAAGATAACTGTTTAATTCTTTCATTTTTTTCCTAATCTTAATTACTGTCCTATTGTGTGACACTTTTGCAGTCAAACCAGCACCAACAAAATGGAAAGAAAAGATCTAGGAGAAGGCGCTAAGATTCATCAACAATGACTTCTTGTCTCCTCTCCCAGACCTTCTAGCTGCAAATAAAATAACTGTTTTTACACATCTCTAGAATTAAGTATATGGCTGGAGAAGTTTTCAAAATCTTGAATGATATCAGTCTCCATCTTACTTGAACAATTTAGTAAATTTTAAAAACTCTCATTACAATTTCAGGAAAGAAAATCTAACTGATCTACCGAGAGTTAAAAGTACCAGGTATGGACTTAGATCATTTAGGTATGAGGCGGTTCGGATCTGGAACAGTCTTCCAAATGAGCTAAGGTCTGTAGAGAACTATCCAAAGTTCAGTAGAGTGTTTCAGGCCTGGGACCGCCCCATATGTGAATGCTCGTACTGTTCAACCTAAAGTATAAAGTATTTTAGTTTGCTTTGCAGTGTGTTTTATTTTGGCTGCTTTACCCTTTTTAATTGCTTGTTGAGTACCAGACACAGCTGCAGCAGCCTGTATCCTTATAAGGCATATATCCTATCTTATACTAATTTGGATATAGGCTGTACATAGCACTGCTTTAGGTGGTTTATTAAAAAAAAATACCTTCTGAATTAACACGATTAATTAGTATCTTTTAACCTCAAGGTTTGCTTTGTATGTATGTCTTCTGTTTTTATTCTGTGTTGCTTGTTTAAATACCACAAGCCGTGGTGTTTGTGCTTTGTAGTAAATGCTTGCAATTGTGCTTGTTTTTATGTGTAGATTTAATTTTGCATGCTTGTTTATATTTGTTTTTACTTGTTATCTGTTGATTTACATTTGTTTTGTCGGAATAAAAGCCCTACAGGTCTTGTGTTATATTGTTTGCTGTATCCGACTGAACATAAAAATTTGTCTATGTCTATGTCCCAAGATATCAGGTTCTGGAGTATTGTCCCCCAGTCAACAGGTGCGGATTTAGAGGGGGTGGAGCCGGCGTATGCCCCCCCCCCCCCCCTCCTTAAAACTTAAAACAGTTAATATATCTAATTAATTTTGCAAGATATGTAACTGCCTAACAGTCATTAACGCTCTTTCTCAACATGCATTACAAAGACGCTAGAGATGTCATCCAACTTTTAAAAATCTACGTCCCCCTTCTAATCTGAAATCCTGAATTCGCACCTGGTTAGCGCTTTTGACTGTCCAGAGAGAGAAGCTGCACGAATTATCTAGGGTGCGAATAAAGCGCACCTGCTAATGTAATATTTTTTTCAGCCAATGAAATTGCAGATCTACAATTACTGCGTTCTGTGTACCGCAAGTAAACAATTTGTTGGCAACCAAAATGCCAGGTAAACTTTTGTAAATTTTAAGTAGTTTTAGATTGCTTTGGTGTATTCATGCTCAATCTGTGAAATTCTATCTTATTATTTCAATATTCTATAGATCAGGTTGAAATATAAATCGCGTAAACGCGAAAGTCTAGTCTTCCAACATACGTCAAAAAGTGGGTGGGGAAATTCCGATTAACGGGTATTTGTATTTCGTGTATGGCTAAGCTTTACTATTTTCTTATTAAACATGTATTTTTGTTGGACTCAGAATTATTCCAGCGTAGCAAAAATGTGGTCTGACCAGGATTCGTATCTAGGGTCTGTTGTTAATTAATTTATGTCTCGTCTTAATGACAACAAATCTTGTCATACTCTGATATTTTCCTCACAAAACATAAAAGAAAAGGCATACCTCACTTTAGTAAGACCCCCAACTAGAATATGCTTGCACTGTATGGGACCCATATAAGAAAACGCATATAGATAAATTAGATAAAATTCAGAGGCGCAGTGCAAGATATGTCATGGGCAAACATAGGAACAGATCCAGTGTAGGGGAAATGTTAAACATACTTCAATGGAAAGACCTTAGAACCAGAAGAAGGGAAGCCAGACTGTCCATGTTTTACAAAATAGTCAACAACTTAGTAGAAATAAATCCTGATAAATACTTAAAAAAACCCACTAGAAGTACTAGATATGCACAACCCCATAGTTATGCAGTGCAAACATAAAGAACAGATTCCAGGAAATGGCCATTCTTCTACCAAACTACTAAAGACTGGAATGCACTACCACCAAATATCGCAGAAGCAAAGTCGCTTGAGATATTCAAATCTCAAGTGACCATGCAAATCTGACAAAAAAAGCTATTCCAAAATATCAATGGGAAGGGGGGTTGTTATTGCGCACAACTGGCAGAGTATTCGGCACGACAAAGGCGGCCAGACAAAGGAAGAAGAAGAAGATATAAATTATGAAGTCATCTCTTAATTGTATTGCACATGGGTACGACAGACAGTTTTTTTAATGATGAACAAACTCGGAACAATTCTGTGAAGTTTGTGGATGTGTTTGTGAGTGAGTGCACCTAATTTGTGATTCTGGGGTGGCTGTGCATTCTGTTTGGCATCTCCTATCAGACTTATTTTTTGTTTTTATAAATCGGGTTTAAATACTGAAAGGGATGTATCATACAAAAAATACATGATAAATAGGCAGACAACTGTAAAGTCTTGCAGGAATGAACAAAATGAGTGACTTTCAATTTATTTATTTATTTTTTTTGAATGAGGAATTAATGTCAGATTTCTTTCTAGCACAAAAGAGATACCTGAATATCCATGATGCTGTGGCTCATGGAGATGTTACGGCTCTGGAGACTATGGTGAAGAGTGGGGCCAGCATCAATGAGGTTGAAGAGAGGGACAAATTTACACCTCTTCATACTGCCTGTAATGCAGGAGCTTTAGAGGTAAAAACAAGGGCTTAGCTCAAAACTGTTTTTTTTTTATCTTCATGAGCCAATATAATTGATAAGCAATTTGAGGACTAAGCACTGCATTCTTCAACCCTTTCTAAAATGGACATTTATGCATGAACGAATCTCCTAATATTAATGAATATTCATTAATTATTAATATTTATAAGGTAAACTTTTCAAGAGAATCTTTTGCTTAGACAAATACAGGAGAATCAGATGTATATAAGATCATAAGCAAACAGAGCAGGGCCTGATCAGACGGCTCATACAGGAGCTTTCTGATCTAGATCGACTGTGTTTGCAAGGCATGAAAAAGTATGTTTTTGAAGGAATGGGTTAATCTCTATGAGCATTTGCAAAATTGTCCTCTTTAATTTGCAAACAATGGTTTCTTCCATTTCTATCCGAATTCACAATCAGAGGGGCAAACAGTTTGGATCCTGATGAGATGCCGAATAATTCAGCGCCTCAACTTGATCTAATATCTATTTGCAAGGTCATCAATATTTTGCCTCATATATTGTAGTTACAATAATTTTGGGCTAAGTCATCAAATTGCAAAGTTAAATTAAATCATCAGAGTTAAATTTTCTTAAAGTTCTCTCCAAAATCAGTCAAATAGTTTATATCATAAAGAGATGGATCTCACCTAGAAATGGATCTCATCTGAAACCAAATTGTTTGCAAAGTTATGAATTTTCCCCACATAATGTGAGAGTAGAAAGGTTTTTATTTATGTACATGTAGAATCCTATCTGCATCAAAGGATTATTTCCGTTATTCTTGTAACTGGATGCATGAAAAATGTTTGACATTTGCAGGGCAAAGCCATCTGATTAGGTTGAAACTCCGATGACAATTGAATAGAATATTTATTTCTTTTTCATCCTTAATTAACCCTTTCTCTAATGAACATTTATGCGTAAATTGATCACTTCATGAATATTTTTAAGCTTAAATTTTATTATGTGAATTTCTCAAGGGAATTTTTTGTTTTGTTTTCTGATAGACAATAATATTCTATAATAAAATTTGAAGGTGATTTTGTTAATATTTTCCATTTGTATCTACAAATCCTTTTGCGTAAGCATCTTTATTTGCAATATTTATAATTCAAAACAGTCTTAAATTTCCCTGGTCTGCTTTTGTAAGACCTACTGTATTGAAGGTTAAATTAGATATGTAACTATCATATGTATTGAACATGTCATAAGTTTGCTAACAGACTCCAATTAACTCTGCATCTCATTTGGATCCTATTGTTCAAACTTCAAAGCTAATGTTCTCTATATTCACAGTGTTTACATTGGTTGGTATGGCATGGGGCAGACACTAATGTCACCACACCTAAAGGCTGGACCCCAGCTCACATTGCATCCATTCGCGGACAGGATGCATGCTTGCAGGTAAAATGCTGAAGATGGATTAGTTCACAGAATGCTAGATGAGAGGTTAAACAAGCTATATAATAGGGCTGCAGATAAGTCTAGATATTAGAAAGGTCCAGCAGACATAATTTTTTCAGCATGATAAGCATTTACCTATTTTCACATATTGACACCTCTGGAAAAGTCACTTTTTTAACCCATTCCTGCATAAGCTATTTTTAGATCCAACCTCTTTGCTTAAATCTACCAAAAAGGAGCATTTACCAGAGAAAAGGAAAGTTTCAGAATGTAGTTTTGAAACCATTGTGATAAATAGAGCATTTGCTCCTGTGGAGCAAATGCTCTCTTTATCACAATGGTTTCACAAAGTGACATTTACAGAAGAGTCAAAAGGCGTCGATATGTGGGAATGGGTTAAACAATTTTTTGTGATAAATAGAGCATTTGCTCCATAGGAGCAAATGCTTTATTTATCACAAATTCACAATGGTTTAAAAACTTCACAATTCTAAAATTTTCCTTTTCTCTAGTAAATTCTCCTTTTCGGTAGATTTATTCAAAGAGATTGGATCTAAAAATAGCCTATGAGAGAATGGGTTAAAACATTTTTTTATATCTTCACCAAACCCTATCTTGCTGCAATTTATTGTTTGTCATGTTACATTTTTCTCTAGAAATATTCACCATAAGCTTGACCTGTTTGAATTTTGGAATAGTCCATTTGAAAAGTCAGCGTTGTAAGGGTTAACCCTTTACCTGATATAAACACCTTTGAGGTCTTTGCAAACAGAGTAGGTCCAAATCAAATGGCTCTTGTATGAGCTGTCTGATCATGGTGTACTCTATATACTTAAGAAATAATATACAGTAAAACCTCTCTATAATGACCACTTAATTACATTAAGTATGTTGTGCTAAAGGCAGGTGGATGCTTAAAGCTAGGTGAAAGTAAAACAGAACGCTCCTATAGGAGCGTTCTGTTTTACTTTCACCTTGCTTTAAGCAACCCCCTGCCCTAAATACCAACTAATTAACACAATTTAGTGGTCATTATAGAGAGGTTTTACTGTATATCTGATTCAACAGTTTGTACCATGGTAAACAAGTCTCTGTTTGATAATTCCATTAAAAATTAAGCTCATTAATATTCATAATGTCATTTCTTTCATGAATATTCAAGAGGTAAAGCATAACACTTCACTGGGTTTTTCTCATTACAGGCCTTGGCTAATAATGGTGTGAACCTCAGTGCCCGTGATCATAGAGGTAGTACACCAGGTCACCTCGCTGCTGCCCATGGGAACTCCTTCACTCTCAACACCATCCTGCGATCAGGAACGGTAATATAGTGTTGATCTTTATCACTTAACTCTTTGAATGTTGGAAAGGAGTGTACTGTCATTTGCAAACAATGTAGACCCAGATCAGAGGTCTCCTAGAGGAGCCCTCTGATCAGGGTCTGCACTGTTTGTCATTCAGAATTCTCTGGTATAATGAAGCCTTTCATACTGAATGGACTCTATAGTTAAACACTCATAGGCCAGTCCACCTTGAAATTCAGTATTCAAAGGGTATATAAGAGCTTTGCAATCAATGTGGACCCAGATCAAAGGGCTCCTGAAGGATCAGGATCTGCACTGTTTGTCGTTTTCTTCAGCGATAAATTTTGATTTTGTTTAATTATTATTCAGATAAGGAGGAACTAGTTTTAATTATTCAACAAATGAAGACTTAAAGCTGTTTTATATATTGTAGGTGCAGTAGTACATTTATATAACAGTCAACTAGTGAAATATTATGAATGTCTTTAACCCTTTACGCCATGAATATTCATGTGAGAAATGTATGTATGAATATTAATTAGCTTAATATTTATAATGTCATGTGAGTAAAAATTGGGCATGTCAGAAACTGTAAAATCAGATCTAAATTATTTCATAGCCAAACACAGCAGACCCAGATCAGACTGCTCCTACAGGTGTGGTCTCATCTTGGTCTACTCTGTTTGAAAAGGGGATAAAGGTGTATCTATGCAGTAAAGAGTTAAGCACAGGTGACTGCTAATGCAGAATGAAGCAACGATCTGTTCCTGAAAACCCAGAATTAGACTTCTTTTGAGTGGCTCGTGTAGAATGGCTTTATTATAGATTTTGTTTAGATTTTACTTCTCCTTTTTAGCTCGTCTGTTTCAAAGAACCGTCAAACTATTGTGATCACTGGGTTGTAGGCGTTGTCGTCGGTGTGCAAACACTTTAATGTAGCTCATTACTCAAAAACTATAAGAGGTATCAACATGAAACTTCATAGGTTAGTAGATCTCATTGAGGGGAAGGTCACTACATAAGAACCATAACTCTTGATTTTAAAATTTTGGAATTTTTTTTTCAAAAAGTTTTAATTTAGCTGGACAAGCACCAAATCAAACGAGCATTGGCTCTTGTTTTGTTCCATAACCTTTTCCTTCCTTTTAGCTTCAGTCTGTTCTAAGATATTAGTACCAAATAAGTGAAGTACAATAATAGAAAAAAATGACAGATGAACAAACCTTTTGCAAGTTATCCAAACATGCTATTTATCCAATGCTACCAAACTTATTGTACAAATTTACGGAAACAAGAGTATGATGTATTTTTCAGTTTTCTTTCAACAAAAACGGAATGTTGATTCACTGTCCCCATTAACCATTTACTCCATAAATATTCATGTAAGAAATAATGACATCATGAATATTAACCCTTTCTTCCATGAATATTCATGAATGTTAATTAGATTAATTTGTTATAATAGCACATGAGCACAGGATTTTTTAGCCATGACAGAAACAATATAATCATATCTATATTATATCATAAGCAAACAGAGCAGACCCTGATCTGATGGCTCCTATAGGAGCTGTCTGATCTGGGTCTACTCTGTTTGCAAAGGTGTAGAAAAGAATATTTATGGAGTAATGGGTTAAAACCCATGCTGTAGTTTTATACTGATATGAAAATAATTATATACTGAAAATGTTATGCACATTATTCTCTTCTCAGGGTTTTTTGAATAAAGATGGTGAAAAGGTAAAAATTAACACTTGCAGTGATTTGAAAGCATGATGCATGGCAAGGTTGCTTTATTTAAATGATTTGGAAGTCTTTGGTGTTTATTTTAAGTGAAGTTATTTATGTTACATATGAAGACTGACGTTTAGAATTCTGTGTATGAAGTTATAACAGTTGTATGTGCATGCTATTAACCTATATAATCTGCATATCTCAGTTGTCTTGTCTGGATGAGCCCTCATAGACTATTTATAGACCCTACCTCTTTGAATAAATCTACCGAAAAGTAGCATTAACTAGAGAAAAGGAAAATTTTTAGAACTATGTAGTTTTGAAACCATTGTGATAAATAGAGAATTTGCTCCTATGGAGCAAATTCTCTATTTATCATAATGTTTTCAGAAAATGACTTTTACAGTGGTGTCAAAAGGCATCAGTATGAGGGAATGGTTTAAGTCAATCTTATGTTGTTTAGAGGGGTAAATTTTAAGACAGTTTTGCATGGACAGTATTAAATTAATTGATTTGCATGGACAATATTAAACTAACAGTGCAGCTCCTAATAAAAGGGTTTCTATAGGGGCCCTTTGATCTGGATCTATGCTGTTTGCCTTTTTTAGGGACACAAGACACAGATGGATTAATGTTTAATATCAAATAATAAATGGCATAATGTATAACACATTTGCCTCTGTCTTTCTGCAAAGGGGGTTTCTAGCCAATATCTTCTGAAAAGGTTGATTGTTTTCAATACAGGCAGTATGTCTACCTGTCTGGGCATTTGGATTTTTCATATGAGGAAGCCTTCCAGCTGGCTTGCAGTAGAATGGTGCTTCTACCCGGATGTTCTTCTGTGCACGAAACAATGGAATTTGTTCCTTGCACAGAAAAAGCTCTTGGGTCTTCCTCCACCTGTAATTAGCTGGACGTCGTGATATGACTGAAATACTTAAAGCGCCGTAAAACGCGACAAAAGACCAAACCAATATGTCTATAAATGGTGCATTTTAGAATTCCTTAAAATTAAATAAAATTGTAGTGTGTTTAGCAAAAAAGCAGAGGAATGTGGAAATAACTTGCATAATTATTTAACAATGTTAAGGTATTGATGTTGCTGTCAGATGTTATTCGCTCGCTTATTTTAAAAAACAATTGAGGTACATTTTAGTTTTGTATCAATTGTAACTTGTAACCCGGTGATGTTTTGATTGGTTCTTGGAGCTGTTCAGAACTTCTGATGGTTTCTGCATGTATATGTTCAAGATTTCTCAATAATATTTTGTTTTATAACAAGAAATTACAAGTGGTAATGTAAAACCTTATTACTGATTCACAAATACATTTAATGATATAAATTGTTCAGGGAAATCCTCATAAAAGAAACAAGTTATTAAGACAGATTGCCATTAAACCTTTCCTTCATATATACATGTCTTCATGTATTTGCAAACAGAGTAGACTCAGATCAGATGGCTCCTGTAGGAGCTGTCTGATTAGGGTCTACTCTGTTTGCTGGTGGAATTTGATAGATTTGTTTCTTACTGTCTAAAATGGCTACAATGTTCCACCTTCTATATTTCATCTTAACTATTTTGTCCATGAATATTCAGTAGGTATTGACATTTGGAATAAATATAGGGAAATGGTTAAGATGTCATTTAACCCTTCCCTGTTCTGTGTTTATTACAAATTTCAATACCTACTGACTATTCATGGACAAAAAGGTTATAATGAAATATGGAAGGTGGAACATTGTAGCCATTTTAGAAATTAAAGACACAGATCTTTGAAATTCTATTAGCAAACAGAGTAGACCCTGATCAGACGGCTCCTCTAGGAGCCGTCTGATCTGGGTTTACTCTGTTTGCAGATGCGTGAAAACACGTTTATATGAGGGAAAGGGTTAATGCAACATTTTAAAAAACAGAACTGCTTGACTTTGATTTCATATGTTTCATCTATTTTGGATGTGCCATGGACCTTTTTAGATTCATTAGCATTTAAATTGATAAGCCACTCTTACAGATAGTGACTCAAAGTCCTTTTTTAGTATTTAACCCTTTGAAACAAGTGTACAGGAATTTGCAAACAGTGTAGACCAAGACCAGAGCCCTTTGATCAGGGTCTGCACTCTTTTTTATTCAAAATACTCTCGTAGATTATACCCTTTCATACTAAATGAACTTTTATCATTTTGAAAATTCAGCATTCAAAAGGTTAAACGGAAGGATAAACGGGTTGACTGGTTCAAGTTCTTATGACAATAATGGTTGGTTTCTATGTCTTTGGAAATGTGTGTACAGTAAAACCTCTCTATAATGACCACTAAATTACATCAATTATCTTGTGTTAAAGGCAGGTGGCTGCTTAGAGCAAAGTGAAAGTAAAACAGAAAGCTCCTATAGGAGCTTTCTGTTTTACTTTCACCTTGCTTTAAGAAGCCACCTGTCCTAAATACCAACTAATTAACACAATTTAGTGGCCGTTATAGAGAGGTTTTACTGTATTAGTTTGTTAAGAATCTAACATTATAGTAATGTGTTGGTTTTAGTAGATTTGCAGAAATTGCACATGTTAACATAGATAAATAGAGTGTTTATTTGTGTGTTCCATTTGGTTAGGTTATCACTTTCCATGTTCTATGTTTATCCCAAATCTCAATACGTAAACCAAATATTCATGGCAAAAATAGTTATGATGAAATACGGAAGGTGGAACATTGTAGCCATTTTAGAAAGTAAAAAACCAGATCTTTCAAATTCCATTAGCAAACAGAGCAGACCCTGATCAGACGGCTCCTACAGGAGTCGTCTGATCTGGGTCTACTCTGTTTGCAAATGCGTGAAAATGATGTTTATTCCGTTTTATTAGGTTATACCATGTTTACAAACAACAATCTGGACACCAAATATTTCCACCCCAGTAGCATGTAAAGCTAAATAGGTCAAAATGGCACTGTTTGGAGAATTTTAAATGAAACTAATGAAACAGCAAATTGTGCAGACCCTGATCAAACTTCCAGAACAGTTTAGTCTGAATATGAACTGGTTGCTAAGGTTTTGCCGCACTGAATATTATGGGTAATTATGGTATAAGTAAATTTTAACCCTTTTCCTTTTCAGTATTCGTTAAAGAAATATAGACATCATGAATATTTATTAGCTGAATGTTTTACTACCCTATGTACACAAGACTATTTGGCACTGTTAGAAACTATAAAATTAGATCTATATTATTTCATAAGCAAACAGAGCAGACTCTTATCAGACGGCTCCTATAGGAGCCATCTGATCTGGGTCTACTCAGTTTGCAAATGTGTTAAAATTTAGAGTCTGCTCTTCTTGCATATGATTCCACTAGCAACAGAGCAGACCCTGATCAGATGGCTCCTATAAGAGCCTTCTGATCTTGGTCTACTCTGTTTGAAAAAGGAAAGGGCTAAAAAAGATGTTGTGTCTGTTAGCAATTAACCCTTTACTCCATAAATACGCCTTTCTACACCTTTGCAAACAGCGTAGATCCAGATCTGATTGCTCCTGAGTTCTTATGCCATTATAAAAATGAAACTAATTAATATTCATGATGTTGTAATTTCTTAAATGAATATTCATGGAGTAAAGGGTTAAATGAGTAGTCGAATAATGCAGAAAAAAATGCAGTGATGCAACATGAGTCAGTGTGCAGTAGACCCTGTCTTAACCCTTTCCCTCATATAAACGTGTTTTCACGTATTTGCAAACAGAGTAGACCCAGATCAGACGGCTCCTAGAGGAGCCGTCTGATCAGGGTCTGCTCTGTTTGCTAATAGAATTTGATAGATCTGTTTCTTTAGTTTCCAAAATGTCTACAATGATCCACCTTTCATATTTCTTTATAACTATATGTTAATGAATATTAAGTAGGTATTGAAATTTGCCCTAAATACAGAACAGGGAAAGGGTTAAGTAGCCATCAACAATAGGTCTAATTATTGGTCTGTAAGTCAGGTCAAAGTCATGCAGTATTACCTTTGTCCTGCATGTAGCAACCACCTGCTTTTCAAGTCTCCTATGTTCAATAAATGAATGGCCATTTAGGACTGGATCTGCTGTAGATGATTGCTATGTAAGTGATAATCGTTTATCTGATGAATATTCATGTAAGAAATAATAACAGAGCTACAGATAAAGGTGCATACACAAATACTAAAATTGTCATTTCTCCACCAAACCCTATGTTGTGACCACTCTTTAGAATCATCTCGAAGAATGGTCACAACATAGGGTTTGGTGGAGAAATAAAGAAGTTATACTTGAAAATATTTTGATTTACGCATCTTATCTGGAGCTCTGTAATAACATGATGAATAGCTATTGAGAGAAGTATTGTAATGGTATATGAAAAACTATAGAATCAGATGTACATGTATACGATTCTAATATCAAACCGTACAGACCCAGACCAGGAGCTGTCTGATCTTAGTTTTACTCTGTTTGCAAAGGCACCAAAAGGCATCTATATCTTGTAAGTTTATTTTGTCTTTAAGTTGTGTGGCTTCCAGATGTAAGAAGATTAAAAAAATATAGTTTTTTTGCTTTGAAAATTATTTTTATTTCTGTTTAGATGTGGATTTCATGGGTTTATTTGCGCTGTAGGCAAATTTGTATTAACCTATGCAAAAACTTTGGGTCCAGATGTGATGCTGAATGGATCTGCTTCTCGTCAGATTCCAAACAGTTTGGTAATGTTAATTACTTAGTATGCCAAAGAGTTAGATTTAAATATTTTCCCTTCTATTTCAGGATATCAACTCTACAGACAAGAGTGGCTGGACCCCAGTCCATGCTGCCTGCTATCATGGTAGACTGGGATGTCTGCAGTTACTGAACAAATGGGGATCCAGCATAGATGAGGTGGACAATATTGGCAACACCCCTGGTTAGTACTTTAACCCATTATCTCATAGGCTATTTTTAGACCCAACTTCTTTGAACAAATATACCAAAAAGGAGCATTTACTAGGAAAAAGGAAAATGTTAGAATTGTGTAGTTTTGAAACCATTGTGATAAATAGAGCATTTGCTCCTATGGAGCAAATGCTCTATTTATCCCAAATGGTTTCAAGAAGTGACTTTTACAGAGGCGTATAAAGGCGTATTTATGGAGTAAAAGGTTAATGTGGGGGAACAGGATAACTTGTATTTGCAAATAGTGTAGAGTCAGATGAGATGGCTTCAAGAGGGTTCTCATTCAAATTCCTTTTACAGAATGATGTAACCGTATCATGCTTAATGAACTTTTCCATTCAACAATGTTGGACAATGCCCCTTTAAAAAATCAGAATTGAAAGTGTTAGAAATTAAAATCCTTAGCATGATGTGCAAGTTGTTATCTGCTTCCCATTGAAGCTTTTATTCATGGCGACACTTTTTGCATGATCTGCTCTGTTTACTTTATAGAATAATTAAGATCTGATTCTTGTTTCTTTTGTGCCAGACATTTCTGTGTACATATACCGTTATGAAATATAACCTAATTTATATTCATGGTGCCTTTACTTCTATATGAATATTAATACAGTAAAGGGTTCAACATTTTTTGTAAAATTTTCAAGGGAATTTTTCTGACAAACACTGTAGAATCAGATCTATATCATGTTATAAGCAAACAGAGCAGACCGTGATAAGAGTGTGCCTACTGGAGCTGTCTGATCTGGGTGTACTCTGCAAAGGCATGAACAAGCACTTTTTGAGGAAAAGTGTTAAACCAGAATGAACATAAGGAGTTTTCTGCTTCCACCTACCATAAAGTTTGACAAGTTGACATCTTGAATTCTTCAACTCATTACTCCATAAATGCGCCTTTCTATGTCTTTGCAAACAGAGTAGACCCAGATCAGATGGCTCCTATAGGAGTTGTCTGATCAGGATCTGCTGTTTGCTTTTGAAATATAATATTTTATATTATAAATATAGATATGATTCTACATTATTTTCTGCCAGGGCCAAAATTTCCTGTATTCATGTCATTGTGCCATTATAAAAAATAATCTAATTAGTATTCATGATGTCATTATTTCTTAACACGAATATCCATGGAGTAAAGTGTTAAGAGGTCACTATGTAGAGATTGTGCTCATAGAATTGTACAATAACTTAATTCAAACAGAAAAAATAGGCAAATAGCGAAGACCCAGATCAAACTGCTCCTTCAGGAACAGTTTAATCAGGGTCTACACTATATGCTTCTCCCATTAGTTTTCATCAAAAGAATGCCAAATAAAATTGACTTACTAAATTTTACAAACTAGTGGAAAGGTGATATTAGATATCCTAGGAATTAAAGTGAGTGCAGTCTCTGTTTTTATTTACAGCCCATTATGCAGCAATGGAAGGTCACCTGCCCTGCTTGAAATTTTTGGTCAGCAATGGCATTAGCCCCACCCATATACTGGGAGCCCGTAATGACCAGGGTGAAACCCCAAAGGACCTGAGTCATCAGTTTTACAAAGATAATATTATAGAGTACATCAATGGTATTGAGTGGGAAAGAGACCATCCGGAAGAGGCCGAGAGTGAGTATATTGACGACACAGTCAAACCTGTTTAACCCATTCCTTCATAGGCTATTTATAGACCCAACCTCTTTGAATAATTCTACCGAAAAAGAGCATTTACTAGAGAAAAGAAAAAAAATAGAATCATGTAGTTTTTAAACCATTGTGATAAATAGAGCATTTGCTCCTATGGAGCAAATGCTCTATTTATTACAATGGTTTCAAAAAGTGTATTTTGTTGAGGCGTCAAAAGGCGTCAATATGAGGGAATGGGTTAAATTCTTTGGACGCTAAGTGAAGTAAAGTCTTGCTAATCTGAACTTTCAGTAAAGGTAAAGCAGGGTGAAAGTCATGCAGAAAGTTCCCAGAGGAGCTTTCTGGAAGACTTTCACTCTGCATTAATCCTTTACTCCATAGATATGCCATTAAATGCCTTTGTAAACTAAGTAGACCCAGATCAGACAGCTCCTGTAGGAGTCGTCTGATCAGGGTCTGGTATTTTTACGTATAGAGTAATAAAAATGACAACATGAATATTAATTAGATTAAATTTTATAATGGTACATAATCATAATCAACCAGAACAGATCCTGACAGGTGCTGTCTGATCTGGATCTAATCTGTTTGCAGAGGCATAGAAAGACATATTTATGGAGTAAAGGGTTAATTAGAGGCCTAGATAAGATCCATCAAGTAAATTAACCCTTTCCCTGTTCTGTATTAAGGCCAAATTTCAATACCTACTGAATATTCATTAACAAAACAGTTATAAAGAAATATATTGAAGGTGGAACATTGTAGACATTTTAGAAGGCAAATAAACAGATCTATCAAGTTTTATTAGCAAACAGAGCAGACCTGATCAGATGGCTCCTCTAGGAACCATCTGATCTGGGTCTTCTCTGTTTGCAAATCCGTGAAAATGCGTTTGTATGAGGGAAAGTGTTAATCAGCTTCTTTATTTGTATATGTTGTGACCATTTTTAGAAACGCTTCTTCAAGAGGATTCTAAAGAGTGGCCACAACACAAGGTTTAATGGTGAAATTATAATTTTCATATTTGAAGTGTTTGTTCCTTCATCAATGCCTTTGTTAATGAAACTCAACCTACTTCAAAGAAAAAATAGATAGGATTACGAAAAAATGCTGTAAACAGGGATCCAGAAAATTTAGCTACAGTTATCTTTATTTCTCTACCATTGAGACCTTTGAAATAATTCTAATGTATAGTTGTTTTTGTATGATGGAGAATTAAGGATGTTTACATCTGAAAAAGTCGCCATATTTTGAGTTCTGTAACAATGACGTATTGAACCTTTCTACTATTTGTTAACCATGTCTTAAACATGTTTTCACGCATTTGCAAACAGAGTAGACCCAGATCAGACGGCTCCTAGAGGAGCCGTCTGATCAGGGTCTGCTCTGTTTGCTAATGGAATTTGTTAGGTCTGTTACTTTGCTTTCTAAAATGTCTACAATGTTCCAACTTCCATGTTTCTTTACAACTATTTTGTTAACGAATATTCAATATGTATTTAAATTTGGAATAAATATAGAACAGGGAAAGGGTTAATAAATATTCAAGAGATGAATATTAATTAGATGAATTTTTATATTATAACAAGAGAATATTTGGCAATGGCAGAAACTATGCAATCATTTGTTTTTTCACAAGCACACAGCAAATCCGGATCAGACAGCTGCTACAGGAGCCATCTGATCTGTGTCTACTCTGTTTGCAAATTTGTTATAACTTGTCTGTATCAATAATTCAAATATCAACTTCAATCAAATTTTGAATATTAGTTCCATAGATTGGAAAATGAAAATGATACAAACAGGCATTACTACAGCATCTGAAATATTTTCTTATTTGCTTCTTTGGTCAGTATTATACCATAATAATTTTTTAACATTTCCATAAATTTTTATTTTTCTAGATCTGGCCTTCCCGGCACATGTAGCATCTTTTAGCGGTGACTTAGATCACTTGCGGATGTTGGTGGAAAACGGTGTTGTTAACATTAATGAGAGGGATGACAAAGGCTCTACACCAGCCCATAAAGGTATGAAACAAGTGTATAGTAGATCGAGTTACTTAACCCTTCGGTCAGTCTGTTGAATTTTTTTGGGGGTAATATTGGCTTGAAACATGGGTACATTTGTGTTTGGATTTGCTATCAAGGCTGCTGTGTGGGGGTATTCCATCACCTTTAGTGATAATTCTAGTTTCCATGAGTTCTTAGATATCTTTAGATATTTTTCTCAATTTATTATGATAGAAAATGCAGAAATTACCAGTTCTTTGGGTTTGGGGCGTTTTTCTAAAATTGTAAATACAGAATGAATGATGCTCCCTTGGGACTATTACCATTTTTAAAACTTTGATGAATGGCAACTAGGACATTGTGTCATTACAGCTTTGTCTTGTTTTGTCACAACATGGATCAAATGATCTCATTACAGCTGCTGGCCAGGGTCATGTTCATGTGCTACAGTGGCTGATAGAGATGGGAGCCAACATGTCCATAACCAACCAGGCCGGGGAGACGCCTAGGGACGTGGCTAGAAGATTCTCCAAACTGGCTTGTGTCAAACTGCTGGGTCGTGACCCCCTGCTGAGAGGAGAGCAAGAAGATGGGGATGGTAGGTTTAATAGTTTTTCTGTCCCTTCTGTTTGAAGTTTGTCATGGCAGAGCTCTAAATTAGAGGCATACTTACCAAAATGTTTTGATTCTCCGCCAAATCCTATCTAGTTAGTTCTCATTACAGTTGCTTAACCTTTTACTCCATAAATACGCTTTTCTAGGCCTTTGCAAACAGAGTAGACCCAGATCAGACGGCTCCTATAGGAGCAGTCTGGTCAGGGTCTTCTCTGTTTGCTTATGATATGATATAAATATGATTTTGCTGTTTCTGCTATAGACAAAATTCATGGAGGAAAGGGTTAAGGATTATCATATTCAAACTAATCAAAATAAACCTCTTATATAGAGCCATGTATCTGACAAGGGGTTAATTCAAATCTACAGTAGAACCGCTCCAAACTGATTTTTGAAAAAAGAATTTAGATCTTTTTAGGTAGGTGGCTGCTTAATGCAGGATAAAGGTTATTCAGAAAGCTCCTTTTGGAGCTTTTTGCATTTTTTTCAACCAGCATTAAGCTTCCACCTGGCTTATAGGCCAGCATTGATGTTAAATTTGAATGTCCGGTTTAGAGGGGTTTGCTGTATTATAACTACACTATTGAAGTACAGTAAAACCTCTCTATAACGGCCACTACATTGTGATAATTAGTTGGTATATAGGACAGGTGGCTGCTTAAAGCAAGGTGAAAGTAACAGAACACTCCTATAGGAGCGTTCTGTTTTACTTTCACCTTGCTTTAAGCAGCCACCTGCCTTTAACACAAAATACTTGGTGTAATTTAGTGGCCGTTATATAGAGGTTTTACTGTATAGCAGTTTGATTTCATGTGAGACACCAGTTAATTTAGTGGCTCATCAGAACTCAAATTGTTTGACACTCATATAACTTAACCCTTTACTCCATATATGCCATTCTACTCTTGTAAACAGAGTAGACCCAGATCAGATGGCTCCCATAGGATTTGACTGATCAGGGTCTGGCTTATTTGCTAATGGAATAATATAGATTTGACTCTACAGTTTCCAACTTGGCAAAACTGTCTATTTTAAAGATTAATTTAATTAATATTCATGATGTCATCATTTCTAACATGAATATTCATAGAGTAAAGGATTAAACTAGAGACAAACTGTTATAAGCAATTAACCCATTCACCGCCAATGTCGCAAAAATGCACCACGACAAATAGTGCAGTCCCAAATCAGACGCCGCCTTTTCAAGGCGGCGTCTGATCAGGGATTTCACTTTTTGTCTCAATCTCCATTTCAAGATCTGTGGTTTATTCCTTTGAATTCTGTATTCATTTACCTCATTTCCTAATTTTACCGAATGATTTAACACAATTAGGCTGCAAACGACAATTAGAAATTTTGCGCCAAAAGAGTTAAACAGTTAAACCAGAATCAGTGCCCACAGGCTGCATTTTTGCCAATAAAATGCTTTGATTTGCCACTGAATTAGTACTCAGACTTTCCCTGTTCCTGACTAGCATCATCCACACACCTTCACTCTTCTTATCCCTTTCCTCCATAGATACGCCTTTCTACGCCTCTTTCTTCATCACCTGTTGAAACCATTGTGATAAATATAGCATTTGCTCCTATAGGAGCAAATGCTCTATTTACCACAATGGTTTCAAATCACAAAATTCTAAAAAATTCCTTTTCTCTAGTTAATTCTCCTTTTCAGTAGATTTATTCAAAGAGGTTGGATCTAAAAATAGTCTATGGAGGAAAGGGTTAACTCAACCCTTCTCCTGCTCAATGTGACCTGTCTGGCATTTGCATAGAGTAAATTGGCGTCTCATCAGGATCCAAGCTGTTTGACACTCTGTCAGTAGTTTCTCAAAAGCTTGATTGAATTGCTTGTAGTCAAAATTGCACCAGATTCAAATTTGAGTGGACATAATTTTTAAAATCAGGGTAAGAGTTTCAACATGATCTGTTGTTTATATTTCAGACCTGTCATACCCAGCTCACCTGGCGGCCTACAGTGGTGACTTGGAGCATTTACAGAGTCTGATAGGGAGAGGAGTCAGCAACATTAATGAGCAGGATGTCAAAGGATCCACAGCAGCCCACAAAGGTACTGACTTCTCCAGCAGTTTGTTTTTATGCCCCCCAACGGCCGGCATATAGTAGTTAATCGCATTGTCCGTCCGTCCTTCCGTCCCAAATTTCGTGTCCCTTCTGTAACTTTTTTATCTGTGAATGGATTTCAAAATAACCTGACACAAATGTTCACCACACTAAGACGATGTGTCGCGTTCAACTCCCTGGTCCATGGGTCAAAGGTCAAGGTCATCCCTCAAGGTCAAAGGTCGGGGCATAAGTGTTTCACAAACACACTCTTGTTTGGTTTTGAAAACAAAAGTTATTGGTGTGTTTGAACTAGGCAATCTCTACCACTAAATATAACATCAGTTATAACAGTATTACCTGTGCTTGCTTTGGTGAAGAGAAATTCCATGGTAAGATCAAATTTGTCAACATAAACATTACCAATTATGAATATCCATTCCAACTGGAATTGTTGTTAGATTGTCTGATTACTGAAACTATAATATCAATGCCTTGTCATGCCTTTGCAAACAGAGTAAACTCAGGGATTTTCCTAGCCTTTCTGCAGGTCCGGAAAACGGACCCGTTCCCAAAGCAAACGGCACCGTTCCCAATAGAAAATTCCTTTAATTTTTCCCAATTGTCGAGCAATAAATTTTCTGAGAAAAAAAAAGAAACCTCGATTTATTCAGTACAGTCGGTCGTGAGATGAATCATTCATAGCTCTGCTTTTTATCATACGGAATGTTCGGAGTTGTTCCTCAATTACTATACTAAGCTATTGATCAATGTCAGTAATTGATCAATGTCTATAGAATTGCATACTGCTTTGTGTAGCTATGCAATTGCGTCTTGATTTGTCACCCCCATCGTCTAACTTTTGCAGCAATGTCGCATAACAGCAAGTACTATACTGCATTCTATTCTGGGACGAGTCTTTTCTGGATTCCCGCATACAAATCACAAATGGCGCAGAGAGAATTCCATCCCAGGGCCATGCCGGTGCACAAAATCCAAAATTCCTCCTCCCGAAATATATAATTTAATCTGAATTCACATCGGGATGTTTTGTTTTGTTTCACGGTCGCGAAAGAGGTCGCGGAAGAGACTCGCTTCTTGTTGCTTTGAGACTGCAAATTTATTTCCGGTAGTGATGTCGCCCGGATACAACATCTGGTGTGAAGGGTTTTGCACGATTTGATTGTTTAATTTATATATCAAAACCACGTAGTCTCACGCGAGTCGAAAATGAAAGTGAAAAACATTTTGTTAACAAATGTGATTATCTGGACTTTTCTATACGATATCAAAGCAGTTATGTCCAAACAAAGGCTGAAAGTGAGGGCAGGACTTTATTACATTTCTTCACGAAAGTGCCAAAGCAACCTATGGATTCAGGGTTAGCTGAGTCTGAGAATTTAAAGGCAAACTGAATATGCCAGCTACCAGGCTTCTTGTAGCTCGGATAACCGTGTCGCCGTGGATTCAGACAAGTTGGCTGTCTAAATTTAACTGGTTACATTACAATGCTGAAATAAATCGAGGTTTTTCATGTTTTGTTTTTATAGTAGTAAAACCTTTCTATATAAGCAACTCAATAAACAAGTATAGTTGTGTTTATGAAATTTTTTTCCAAGAACGATTGTACTGAATAAATCAAAGTTTTTCTTCATATGTTTTCTGGTTATATCAGCGACATGTACATAAGTGCAACTAAATAAACAAGTATAGTTGTGTTTAAAAGCAAGTGAGTGTTTAATGCAGCACAAAACTATATGGAGAAAGTCCCTAATATTGAGACATTCTATATTACTTTTGATATGTAAGCAATCACCTGTAGTTATAGTCTATAGACATAAAATAGATCTCACTTGAATGACCTGGTCACCTTTAAAGACATACATGTACTTCTTTTTAAAAAGCCAATTTTAAATCTATATTATAAATAAAAAAACAAGCATTTGGTAGAAATAAACAATAAATTTGATGTTAAACAGTACAGATGCTGAAAACCCATATCAAAGAAAATTCCCAAAATGAGAATTTTTGTCGATTAAAAATTCCCAAAATCAGCATTTTTCGCGCTCAAAAATTCCCAATTTTGCTAGGGTCCTTTTCCCAAAATGGCTAGGAAAACCCCTGGTAGACCAACATTAGATGGTTTATATAGGTGCTGTTTTACAAGGATCTGCACTGTTTGCTTTTGGTATAATATAGATCTGATTCTAATTTCTGAAATGGCAAAAATATGCATTTTTCATTGACCACTATACAAGTATTGCTATGACTTTTAATAATATGGACCAGAAGAAAAGTAGACTGTATGTTAATCCTAATATTAATTCACAATTTGTTTCAAGTTTCGCTAAATTGTTTCCATTCTTTTGAAGATTACTACAAGGGAAATGTAAACGTTTTTTCTTTTGATATGCTGCTAGTTCTGATTATACTGTTTTTAAAAAAATATCTTTCTTGTTTTTACACTTCAGCGGCCAGTCAGGGTCATGTTCAAATTATAGAGTGGCTTGTTGAGAATGGAGCTGATGTAAATCTGAGGAATACCCAGGGCAAAACTGCGATAGATGTAGCTCGTAGGTTTGGCAACAAAGACTGTATCAAAGCCCTTGGAGGAAATCCTGGTGAGTCCAATGACTTCAGTTTAGGCACAAAGTGTTGGTGCCTTCAGCATTTTTCAAATACAGTAAAACTTTCTACAATGACAACTCAAATGAAGCCTTATTTTGGGACTTAACCCTTTTCTTGTTCAGTATTCATATAAGAAATAAAGACATCATGATTATTTATTAGCTGCATTTTTATAATGTAAACTTTTGAAGGGATTTGTTTTGCTTTGATAAAAACTGTAGAATCTGGTCTATGTCATGTCAAAAGCAAACAGAGCAGACACTGATCAGACAGCTCCTATAGAAACCTTCTGATCTGGGTCTACTCTATTTGCAAATGTTTCAAAATGCTTTTATATGAGGGAAAGGGTTAAGGACAGGTGGTAGCATAATGCAGGATGAAAATTTTAATTAGGGCAGATAGCTCAAATAGGAGATTTTTGTGCATTATATGTACTTTCATTCAGCATTATGCAACCACCTATTTTCACAATTTCTGCCTTGCCCAAAATTTCCTGTGTTCATGCGCCATTTTAAAATTTCGTCTAATGTATATTCATTATGTCATTAATGAATACTCATGAGGTTATTGCTAGAACTGAAACTCACATTTTCTTATTCTTTGACTCATTTATTTTTCATGCAATCTACATAAGAAAAAAACAGAATACAGTCTATTTTATCAGTAGTCTATGAGTACATAGTTCATTCTGTTATAAAAAAAAGTTTTTATTTGATCTACAGATGATCTTGACAAGCTGGGAGAGTGGAGTGATGATGAGGAGATTCTGGGGACAGAAGGAAACACAGATGGGGTCTCATTGACCCTTACAGCCAAACAGAAGAAGGAACAGAGAGGTTAGTCATATCTTTGTTGTCAAACATTTTGATCATGTAATTAACCCTTTCCTTCATATGAACACATTTTCACACCTTTGCAAACAGAATAGACCCAGATCAGATGGCTCATATAGGAGCCATCTGATTAGGGTCTGCACTGTTTGCTTATGGCATGATATAGATCTCATTCTACAGTTTTTGTTAAAGCAAAACTTTGAAAATTTTACACTATAATAATTCAGCCAATAAATATTCATGATGTCATTATTTTTTATATTTATATGCAACAGTGAAAGGGTTAACCCATTGATGGCTGAATTTGTAAAGTGTAACTGCCCATCATTATTTAACGGTAGTGTCCACTCAGGATGAAAGCATTATGTTTGCTATGGGAGTTTTGAAATGCCAGTACATTCACTTCACACAGTTGCATAAACCAGTGTGTCATCAGGGTTCAATCTGTGAAGAGAAATATATTCTAAACAAATATGTAGACAGCAGTTTCGAAAATTCTTACAAAATATATTTTTAAAATAAATGTAGAGAACATTTCTGAATGTGTTTTCTAATTCTTAAGGTTAAACAAAAATCATTGAAAGGTCTATGAACCTTGTGATCTCAAGTAATCTTATAGAAGCTAATATGTTCACAACTGTTTGATACAAACAGGTTTTTAGCTTGTCTGTTTCGAAGAAATCACAAGCTATTGTCATAACTCCGGCGTCTGCATTGTTGTTGTTGTCGTCGTCGTTGTCGTCGTCGTTGTCGTCGTCCGAAATCTTAACATTGACCATAACTTCTTCAATTTTTCATTTACAACCTTCATTTTTGGTATGCATATTCATCTTGACAATGACGACAGACAAGCTTTGACACCCGCTTGAGGTGCTCTTGTTGACATATCTATTAGCGTTGAATAACTTCATAGATTCTAATTTTGACAATTTTTTTAAACAAACAGATCAATGAATATTCTATGATCTATGAGTATTAAATTTTGCTGCTCTTGTGATATCATGAACAATAATTTTGACAACTGTTTAATACAAACAGGTCGAGCGAGGAGGAAGGTTGAGGATTTGGAGAAGATGTTGGATATTGCCAAGAGGAACTACACCCAGCTCGGTGGTACCCTGACAGAGGACAGGAAGAGGCTGCAGGCTATAAGGGACAAGGACAAGTAAGTTTTAACTCTTTACTCCATAGATAAATCTTTTAATGCCTTTGAAACAGAGTAGACCCAAATCTGAATAGGGTCTGTTCTGTTTGCTTATGTATATAGATCTGAATCTACAGTTTCTGTCTTGTTCATGAGATTAATTTAACCCATTACTTCATAAACACCTTTTAACAGGTTTGCAAACAGAGTAGACACATATCAAATAGCTGCTGTAGGAATGAACTGTATTTTTGAGGACAGAATAATACTTTTCATAGGTTTTAGGACAATAAAAAGGGTTAGTTTAGATGGGTTTCCTGTATGCTTGAGGGCAATGGATAGTCACTTTAGATCGGTTTAGATCATTTTATAAATGTTTTGCTGTATGTTTGAGGGCAATGGGTATTCATTTTTGATAGTGTTCAGATCATTTTACAAATTTTTAACTGTATATTTTAGGACAATAAATGAGTTGGAGGCCCAGCTGGACTATGAGAGACTGCGTCGAGAAAAGTTGGAAGCCCAGTTGGACCAGTACAGAAGAGAAATGGCTGAACTAAGCTATACGCTACAGAGCAGGGCCGCTGAAGACTCTGGGGTAAGACAGTTTTATACCCTACAATTCCAAAAATAGGGGACAGTATTGGAATGCCAGGTTTCTAATGTCTTCATATATTCAGCCTATAAATAGGAAATTGGTGCAAGAAGAGTTGTCTTCTATATAGGGCAGTACACATTTCAGCACGTGGTCAAATATGACAAGATGCGTATGGGCATAAAGTATGCACTTGGTAACAAAAGAGTTATAGTTCTTGTCATTGGCCATCTCATAGCTATACAGTCGTACATAAGTATACATACAGCCATACATAGGCAAAAATTGTATGGCTGTTGCTTAACCCATTCCCTCATATGCTATATTTAGATAAAACCTCTTTGAATAAATCTACCGAAAAGGAGCATTAACTAGAGAAAAGGAAATGTTTTTAGAATTTTGTAGTTTGAAACCATTGTGATAAATAGAGCATTTGCTCCTATAGGAGCAAATGCTCTATTTATCACAATGGTTTCACAAAGTGACTTCTACAGAGTCGTCAAAAGTCGTCAATATGAGGGAATGGGTTAATTATGCACTAGGTTGCACAAGAGTTATAGCTCTTCTATAGGATCTTGCTGATCAGGATCTGTTTTGTTCGCTTATGAAATAGTGTAGTTCTGATTTTACACTGTCTGCCATAGCGAAATTCCTTTGTTTCATGTGCCATGATAAAAATTCACTCCAGTATATTCATTACTTCATAAATTCTGCCATGAATATTCATGAAATAAAAGGTTAACAATCCAGAGAAAAGACCTTGTGAGTAGCTGTTGTAGAGAGGTTTTATTGTATTGGATTCTTGCTTTGTTCTTTCAGTCTGACTATGACAATGATCACTACATGGCCAGATCTGTACGACGACACCCATCACCAACTAAGAAAAAGTCAGCAACCAAGAAGCGGAGTCAGGATGAAGGGGGCGTGTTTATTAGGAGAAATGTGACCACTCAGAAGCGAGGCACGCGGTACCAGAGGGTTGTTTGAAAGAACTCATGAGTTCTACGCATTTTATAAACGCTTTGTAGTGTTCACTCGAAAAAAGTTAGTCTCTGTAGACAGAGGAAAGTTACTCATAGACTTGGGGTAGTAAAAACGTGTTTAGCCCTTTCAGTGTCGTCTGCTGGACACATTTTCATCTGCTTCAAGTTTTAGAGATGGCACTTGTTCAAAATCTTTATTAATTAAGCAACAAACAGAGTGACAAACAGTTTGGAACCTGATGAGACGCTGAGCTGCTCAGCATCTCATCTGGATCCAAATTGTTTGCATATGATATATGAACCGTCTTCATGACACTGAAGGGGTTAACCGAAGAATACCAATTTTTCTGATCATGCATACAGTCATCGTCTGCTATCAAACTACATTGTAGTTTGCAATATTTCTTTCATAGATCTGGCAAACAAAATGTTTTATCACTTACCTGCTAAATGCTAACAGTTTGGATCCAGACAAGGTGTTGAGTGACTTGGCATCTGTTTAGAATCCAAGCTGTTTGACACTCTGTTGACAGTATCATAAAAAATGGAACTGAAACATTGTAGCCATTTTAGGTAATAAATAAATAGATATATCAAATTCCATTAGCAAACAGAGCAGACCCTGATCAGACGGCTCCAATAGGAGCCGTCTGATGAGGGTCTACTCTGTTTGCAAAGGCATATTTATGGAGTAAAGGGTTAAATTGTTTGATTACTGGCACATTGTTCCAAGAATGCCCATTTTTGTGTATTCTTTGGTTTTATTTCTGTTATCATATGTATTTTTTGAAGAGGAGGTATGGCTGGTTTAAGATGAACCCAGGGTTGTGGAAGTCTAAACGTGTGCTGTATTCAGTTCTATTTATATATCTTTGTCCTATTCACCCTTTACCTAATGAATATTCAAGCAAAAAACCATGACTTTATGAATATTAATGAGCTGAAGGATAAGAGAGTTTTTAACCATGGCAGAAACTAGAATCAGAGCTATGGTATTCCATAAGCAAACAGAATAGATCCTGATCAGAAGGCTCCTACAAGAGCTGTCTGATCTTTTTCTACCCTCTTTGCATAGATGTAAAAATGTGTCTTTATCAAGTAAAGGGTAATCCTTTCACACCTCTGCAAACATAGTAGATCCAGATCAGACATCTCCTGTAGGAGCCGTCTGATCAGGATCTGTTCTGTTTGCATATAAATTTATAATATATCTGACTACAGTTTCTATCAATTCCTAAATATCCTTTGTACATAATTATGCCATTATAAAAATCCAAATAACAAATATTCATAATGTCATTATTTCTTACATTAATATTCAACAGGGAAAATACTAATATATGGCTGGAATTGAAGTACATGTATCTCATCAAGATCTGCACTGTGTGACAATGGTTTTAATGATCAAGTCTGATATCAACAGTGTAGATCCTGATCAGATGATATGTCTCTTTGAGGACAACCAGTCTGTTTATGTAGTGTGCATATCCAACAGGACAACCTCCTGTTAACACATGTATGAAAGATGAAATATAGTGTTATAGATAGATATATGGAACTGAGGAGATTCGCATGAGAGGATAACAATTGTGCTCTTTAACCCTTTCCCTGTTCTTTACCTACTGAATATTCATGGACAAAATAGTTATAATGAAATATGGAACATTGTTGCCATTTTAGAAACTGAAGAAACAGATCTATCATATTCTATTAGCAAACAGAGCAGACCCTGATCAGACGGCTCCTATAGGAGCCGTCTGATCTGGGTCTACTCTGTTTGCAGATGTGTGAAAACACGTTTACATGAGGGAAATGGTTAACTAAGAAATAGAATGCTTGTGATTTTATTAGGCATACATGTTTTTGTATTGGTATATTGCTTTGACTGTGATATATTGTATAAATTATTATACCTCCCATAAGATAGTGAGTTTTTATGGGGGTGGAGAGGGTATATATACAAACAAGAATCAAGCAGAGGCTTACATTTTTAGTAATTTATGTTGTATAATTTGTTAGATAGACTGCCAATATTGGTATAGTAGTCAGATTTTTATGCCCCGGGGGCATATTGTTTTTGCTCTGTCTGTTGGTTGGTTGGTTTGTCCCCAACTTTAACGTTTGCGATGAATTTGTCACCATTGCACATACTTTAAAGTTGGCATGCATGTGCAGCTTATAGAGGCAAACATTTTTAGGGGTGACTTTTTAAGGTCAATGTCATACATCAAGGTCAAAGGTCATATCGGGGGCATAGCGTTTCACAGACACATCTTGTTTATGGATGTTTTGGAAGGGGATAGGATTATCAAGTTAGAAGCAGATTTTTAATCACAACTTCGTATTTTTATTTGTAATTACATTGTATTGTTAGGTTTTGTCATTGCTGATTTATTTGTTGCTGTTGAATGTTACCAAAGAGTTTAGTTCAGAAGGTCAAGAACTTCGTGATTGAATCCAAGCTGTTTACCACTGTTTCAGTTGTTTCTCAAATCATAGCAAGAGAGGGGTTGATACTTTCAGCACTGTGATTACCTTTACAAACAATTTGGATCCAGATGAGATGCTGAGACACTCAGCTTCGCATCCTGATCCACACTGACACTCAGATGCTGTTTCTACAAAAAATGAAGAAAAAATGTACTTTTATAATTTTAGCAGACAAAACTGTTTGCAGACCAACATTACTTAACTCTGCATGCTAGTGGTGAAATCATGATTACATAGCTTAAATTAAGCTTACAGAGATTAAGATTACAGAGGCTTAAATTAAAACATTTTCAAGAATATTTCTCTACCAAACCTTATACTGTGAACACTCTTTAACCCTTTCCCTGTTCTGTATTTAGGCCAAATTACAATACCTACTGAATATTCATTAACAAAATATGTATAACCAAATATGGAAGGTGGAACATTGTAGACATTTTAGAAAGTAAAGAAACATATCTATCAAATTCTATTAGCAAACAGAGCAGACCCTGATCAGACGGCTCCTCTAGGAGCCGTCTGATCTGGGTCTACTCTGTTTGCAAATGCGTGAAAACACGTTTGTATGAGGGAAAGGGTTAAGACAATTCTAAAAAGTGGTTACAGTATAGGGTTTGGTTTTAATATTTGGGAATGCATCCTTATCTGCAGCTCAGCATGATTACATATGCAAACAGTTTGGATCCAGATTTGACACCGGGTAGTGCAGCATCTCCTTGAGATTCAAACTATTTGACACTTTGACCAAATGTTTTTGCAAAGAAATGAGAGAAGTGTTGGTTTAAGAATTGAAGCAGATGACAATTGTTGCAAATGAAAAATGACGTAGCAAGCAAAGCGTTGAAAAGATTACGATTACAGTATCTCTGATGACAATTGATTGTCAAGATACAGTAAAACATGTTTTAAGAAACATTGTAAAAGAAATACAAATCTAAGTTTTAATGCAGGTTAAAAGTAATGCAGAATTGTCCCAAAGAACTTTCTGCATTACTTTTACCCTTCATTAAGCAACCATCTGTTTTTAACTCATGTTAAACAGTAAGTGGAGACTTGGAACAGGCTTTACTGTATTTATTTCCTCAGAATATCTTTAACAGTGATATAAAGAATTTGTTTTTATTATTTCAAAATAGTGTGTCTGTATGATGTTTCTTTTTCAAAACTACATGTAGTTTTTTGATAAAAACAAATTCAATTTTATGCATTTCTCACTCATTTATTTTCATTCTCTTTCATTTTCTTTATGTATTATGTAGCATTGTTTTTTATGCATACTGTCCAAACTCTACCGTCCATGTGTTAAAATGACTGTTAAGAATTTTCTCTCATTTAACAAAACCATTGTAAAATCATTATCTTAATTAAGTTTGGGGTTGAACTAAGATAACTAACCCTCAATACGAGGGAATCATCTAGTATATAATACCTTTGCAAATAGTATAGACCCCGATCAAAGTGCTCCTGAGGAAGCTCTTTGATCAGAGTTTGCACTGTTTACCATACAAATCATTTTCTTCAGTGATAAATTTTGATTTCTTAATATTCGGAAAAGGAGGCACTAGTTTTTAATCATTCAACAGACTTATTTGCAGATGGGTGAAACATGTCACTTTCTCTAGATTTGTCAAACATCATGTGGAAATTAGTAACATATATGTATTTAGTCATTTGTTCAAGTTGGTTTCTGTTACATTTGAGAGCACTATTAATCATTTCTTTGAAGTTTTTGCAAATAATTTGGATCCGAATGAAACACGAAATACAAAGAATGTTATCAGGACATACTCAATGGATCACTGATTTGTGATTTTGAGAAGAGGGACCTACCCTCAAATTTTAAGTCTTTGTATGTTAAAAAGTCAAATGGCCCATCCGTGTTTAACAATGGAGTCAGTGCTGAAATGTGCTAGAGTATTTGAAATGACGAGCAGTGCAAACCCTGATCTTCTTGAAGTCCTCTTAACTGGGTCTAGTTTGTTTGCAAATACCAGTAGAATCGTTTGCCAAAATGAAAGGATTCAATTGGCATTAATTTAAGCAGACAAAGAGGTTAACATTTCTCATGAATATTTATGCAAAACTGCACCTGTTACGAATATTATTAATAAGGAATTAATAAGGCATGGTTATAGAGCAAAGCGCTAAGTTTATACAAATACTACTAGAAGAGAATAGATCCAGTTCTTTGAGATAGTGGTCAAATAACTACGTCTCCTTTTCTGGTTATTCAAACGATAGTCACATAATCAGATGTTTAGCAAATTAAGCTAAAAGATAGACAACTTTTACTTACTTATGTTATGATGTCAAATGAAAATAAAAATGTCTTTAACTGTATAAAGAGTTACTTTTTATACCTTCATGGTTTGAGTTTAGGAGGCCTACAGTAAAACCTTTTCACCGCCGCAGTCGCATAAATGCACCACGACAAATAGTGCAGTCCCAGGTCAGACTCCGCCTTTTCAAGGCGGCGTCTGATTAGGGACTTCACTATTTGTCTCAATCTCTATTTCTATATATGTGCTTTATTCGTTTGAAATTTGCACTCATTTATCCCATTTCCTTATCTTACTGAATGATTTAACAAACTTGGATTGCAGACGACAATTAGAAATTTGGCGCCGAAAGGGTTAAGGTGACCGTTAAACGAGGTCTAGTTCTTGGTCTTTTAGGCAGTTGGTCGCTTAATGCAGGACATAGGAACTTTCTGCATCAGTTTTGTCCTGCATTAAATAACCACCTGCTTTTGAAGACATCCATGTATTTTCATTTTAAGTGATTATTTTTGAGAGGTTATGTACATACAAGATTTGCATACGCACGGACAGAGGCCAATAACTATATGCATGTCATATTATGGGTGGTGGAGGCATAACAACGTACTAAATATCGTAAAAACAAAATTGTCGTTAGTCCTAATTTAGGATAGTCGGATTGCCTGAATTATCGTACATTCTTGCAATAATTTCAGTCATTTCGTAAGACTGGCCCATAACTGTGACACTTGCAAAGATAATTTTCCTTGAGTTGCTAATAAAACTCCAGCATGATGCCATGATACAAATATATTTCCTATACATGTATTCATTATTTTACACGAATATTCATTAGGTAAAGAGATACAGGTCATAGTTGAAACCCCATCATCCGAGCGTGCTATGGCTCAGATACAATACCTGGTAAGAACATCACCTGTTCAAACTAAGTGTCTTTGAAGTTTTCACCTCGGTAACCATTTCCAGATATTAAAACTGATTTACATGGTAACACATCAAGAATGAACTCGGAATATTTGAACGATTGTCATATTTATTGGATCGTCCTGTTTACCTGCACCATTGAAAAGCTTTTACGTCACCGCTATCTTTATCTCTTGAGTACTTGGAGCAAAGTTTGGTATAGCAAACCAGTGTAGTGTTGAACCTTATCGTGCTGAAATAAATTCGTCTGCTAAAACTCTGATTTGTTGCATTTTGTTACTTACAGTAAAACCTCTCTATAACGGCCACTAAATTGTGTTAATTATAGTTGGAATTTTGGGCAGATGGCTGCTTAAAGCAAGGTGAAACATTCTGTTTTACTTTCACCTTGCTTTAAGCAGCCTACTGCCTTTAACAAAAATGCTTGAATTTAGTGGCCGTTATAGAGAGGTTTTACTGTATTTCTAAATACGCAAACGCGTTCAGAAACCGTTGACCGAGTGTCAAACAGCTTGGATTCGCGGAGACCCCGAGTTTCTCAGCGTCTCATCTGGATCCAAGCTATTTGCAAATGCGAGCCGGGTCGCGCTTAACATGAAAAAGAGTTAAAATTTGCAAAGTCGATACTTCTCTAATTTCTTCCCCAAAGACGATCAAAGAAACAAATGGTGAAGATCCTGACAAGACACCGAGTTGCTCGGGGTATTATCTAGATTCAAACTGTTTTCAAAAAGTAACCATGGTATGGCACAAAACGGAACGTAATAGTTACCCGTTATAAACGCCCCTCCCGAGCGTTACTTTAAAAAAATGAACCTCTTGCAATTTGTACACATGTGGTTGCTTAATGTAGAATGAAAGCAACGCAAAAAGCTCCTAGGGAGTTTTCCATATTGCTTTAAGTCTGCATTAACCCATTCCCTCATACTGACGACTTTTGACGACTCTGTGAAAGTCACTTTATGAAACCATTGTGATAAATAGAGCATTTGCTCCTATAGGAGCAAATGCTCTATTCATCACAATGGTTTCAAGCTACAAAATTCTAAAGTTTTCCTTTTCTCTAGTTAATGCTCCTTTTCGGTAGATTTATTCAAAGAGGTTGTATCTAAAAAATAGCCTATGAGGGAATGGGTTAAACTACCACCTGTATTTTGGAGCCTATACTTCTTACAGCAAAAATCCTCTAAACCGGAATTCTGGTAGAGAAGAAAGAGACATTGGGCAGATGGCTGTTAAATGCATTAAGTTCCCACCTGTCTCCAAAACCGATATTCATATACTTAAATTTAATGTCCGGTTTAGAGAGATTTTACTGTTTATTTAATTATGGTTGTTTTATTCCTCTAAGTTATCCGAAAAGTAAAGTGGCGCTCATTTAGTATTAGTTTTAGTCAGCCACTGGCATTACGCGGTATTTCATCAGAATCCAAACCATTTGATCCTCAGATTATGTGGTCCAATACTGTCTGTTTCGAAATCCGAATAAGACCGGGACCCGAGGTTAAAAAAATTCTGAGTTCAAGTCCGGATTCATTCTCAAATATCTGATTGGTCAGGTTTTGAGCTAGCTCAAAAGCTGACCAATCAGATGTCGAGAATGATCCAAGAATCAAGCGCTCTGGACATTGTGTATTTTGTCGCCTACCACGCTAAAGGTAAATGAAGAATATCTCGTCGTGAATTGACCAATGACATTACTTGTGTTTGATGTTGGCCAGTAAATCTCCAAGAAACATGAACGATAATAATAGTTTATGGGCAGATCAAACCAGTCAACGATCTTTTCTCATTTCCTCCACAATTTCTCAAGAGATAGACACGTGTGTGAGCTGTATAGTCATTAAAATGAGGAAGATAAACAGTTAAAATATGTTGAGGTATATATTTGTGTGTATGTTTATTATCAGCAGCATCGTTGTGAGACTGAAGGGAGAGGGTGAGTATTTTCTATCAATTTCATTAACCCATCTGCTCCCACGATCCCATATATGGGACGTAGGCAAACAGTGTAGACTCTGATCAGACGCCGCATAATGCGGCGTCTGATCAGAGTCTACACTGTTTGCTGATAGGAATTTCAATATAAAACAAAACGCAATTGAAAATTTAGGCCATGCACCCCTTAGATAAAAAAAAAGGACTAATCCAATATATAAACATGGAAGAATCCACTGGGAGCAAATGGGTTAAGTATATCACTGCCAGTTAACTCCTCTCCAAATGCAGTCTGAGTATCAAACAATATGGACCTGAAAGAGGCGCCCTTGCATTTCGGCGTCTCATCTGGACCAACAAGTTTGTATATGCCACCAGCGCGCAAAGAATATATGGGAAATGAGTGTGTTTGCATTTACAAATATTGTAGACTCAGATCAGAGGGGTCCTGGAACACACCTCTTATCAGGGGTCTGCACTGTTTGTCATTCAAAGTTCTTTAGCAAACTATACAATTTCATACTGAATGGACTAATCATCCCTATACAGTTAAACACTAACGGATCATTCTACTTTGAGTATTCAGCATTAATCCTTTCCCTCATAGGCTATTTTTAGACCCAACCTCCTTGAATAAATCTACCGAAAAGGAGCATTTACTAGAGAAAAGGAAATGTTAGAATTGTGTAGTTCTAAAACCATTGTGATAAATACAGCATTTGATCCTATGGAGCAAAATTTTTAATGCTATCTTTATCACAATGGTTTCAAGACGTTACTTTTACAGAGGTATAGAAAGGCGTATTTATGGAGGAAAGGGTTAAAACACTATAAAACACAGCATAGAGAGATCGTATTGCGTTCATCTAAACGCTGACCTCTTTCGCTGCTACTCGACCTGACTCGCATTTGCAAACAGTTTGGATCCAGATGAGACACCAAGTGTCTCGTCGTCTCATCAAGATCCATGCTGTTTGACACTAGGTCAATAGTTTCTCATACGCTTGTTCCAATCGGAAATAGTCAAAATTGCACCAGATCACCAGACATTGTTGCTTCTCTTAACCCATTCCCTAACATTGACGACTTTTGACGACTCTATATTTATAAAGTCACTTTGTGAAACCATTGTGATAAATAGAGCATTTGCTCCTATAGGAGCAAATGTTCTATTTATAACAATGGTTTCAAACTACAAAATTCATTTTCCCCTTTTCTCTAGTTAATGCTCATTTTTGGTAGATTTATTCAAAGAGGTTGTATCTACAAATAGCGTATGAGGTAAAGGGTTAAAGCGGGGCAAGGGTTTATTCTTATCGTGCCAAAATTCTGCAAATACAATGAACTAAATGTATGTAAATTTCTTTCACTTCGGCCAAACTTTTGAGAGACTGTTGTGCAAGTGGCTAAAATATTGTATCCACAAAAGACGCCGAAACCCTGGATCCAATCTGTTTTCAAACCATTCTCAGAGTAGTCAGGATAAGTTTTAATGCATGTTACAAGGGTGTTGTATTGTTTTGACTTTTTTATCAGAAGAGAAATGCGAAAGTGTACCAAGTTTGGCGGTGCAGTTCCAGAAAAAATGCATTTGGGCCGCTCCCGGGGGGAACATGTCCACTGTGAAAGAAGCCTGCAGGGCATCAAATGGTGCAATATTCTCTTTTGACAACGTCCAGGAAGCAAGGAGAATACTAGAGATCATGAGTATCAGTGAGTAATAATTAGAGATATATGTATTATGGAGCGGACGTACATTATTAAAACGGCATTTTGTTAAATAAAAGGCTTTCCTGACACTCTCAAACTTGTGCTTAAGAATATTTTCAAACATGCTTGTTTGGTGTCCGTCTTCGACCATTTCTACTGAAAACCAAGTAAATATGTTATCGATAAACCTTTGCAAACCGGGTAAGTCACCCATATCTACAGGAATTGTCGTACGAGATCTGTTTGCTTATGGAATAATACGATTGCACTTTTTCTGCCATGGGCAACCATTTCTTTGTAAAACTTCCACAAATTAATATCCATGATTTCTTACATAGATAATCATGTGACAAATGGTTTAGACTATTATTGAGTTTTTCGAAATGTTTGGTAAATTCAAACCCGAAGAAAATAAAAAGGAATAAATGGAGGTATACGAGATTGAACAAGAATAGGAAATAATGGAGGATCTAATTCATATATTGAAATAACTGTTCTCCAAAATCTAAACTGATTTATATACAGTAGACCCCCTCTAAACTGGAAAACTGTAGATAATAATTTAGATACTTTTAGGCAGGTGGCTGCTTAATGCAGGGCGAAGGTCATGCTAAAAGCTCACAGAGGATCGTTTTGCCTGACATCCACGCTGCATTAAGCTGCCGCTTGTCTCCAAGACATAAAGTTATACTAAATTTAACGTCCGGTTTAGAGAGGTTGTACTGTACTTCTGAATACAACATTTTTCCTACCTTAAAACCTAACCCATGCATACTAAGTATCTGAATATTAATAATGGTATAGGAACACTAAATGTTTTCCCATGGAATCAGATTTATGTCGTTTCATATGCAAACAGATTAGACCCTGATCAGAAGCTCTTATAGGAACCGTCTTATCTGGGCCTGTCCGTTTTGTAAAGGAATGAAAAAGCATATTTATGAGATATTGGGTTATTAACCCTTTCACCGCCGAAGTCGCATAAATGCACCGCGACAAATAGTGCAGTCCCAGATCAGACGCCGCCTTTTCAAAGCGGCGTCTGATCAGGGACTTCACTTTTTGTCTCATTCTCTATTTCTGCATATGTGCTTTATTCTTTTTTTGCATCTATTTATCTCATGTTCTTATTGTACCGAATGATTTAACAAAATTTGGATTGCAGACGACAATTAGAAATTTGGCGCCGAAAGGGTTAAGCTAGTTGTCACAAGAAGAATAACTTAGAGAATGGATATCTTTATAACATCTTACAGACCCAGAAACAGAACTGTTTGTTGGCGCGGTTAGGAATGAAATGAATGGTTCCGACTATTACGATTGGTTGAGCAGACCCGGTACTTGGTCTCCAGATGTCGAGTTGCTTCTCCGCATTACGCCGACAATGGTTGATGGCACAGACGCCATCAAAGACATCTGCCTGCTGTTGCAAAACGAGCAATTGATTCCAACAGATTGTGACTTGCATCTACCGGTCACCATATGCGAGAAAGGTATTCAATAATAACAAACTTATAAAGCGGACACTCAATAGAAGTCGAATTACTGGTACTGTATTAACCTTTATCATGTTAACCCTTTCCCTGTTCTATGTTTATTCCAACTTTCAATACCTATTGAATATTATTGACAAAATAATTATAATGAAATATGGAAGCTGGAACATTGTAGCAATTTTAGAAAGCAAAGAAACAGATCTATCAAATTCTATATGCAAACTGAGCAGACCCTGATCAGACGGCTCCTCTAGGAGCCGTCTGATCTGGGTCTACTCTGTTTGCAAATGCGTAGAAACACATTTTATGAGGGAAAGGGTTAAGCATGACCTGATTGGTATGTGCAAACACCTTGGATCATGATGAAATGCCGAGTGAGACGCCGAGTAATTCGGCATCTCCTCTTGATCCAAGGTGTTTGACATCTGATCAAAGTTTCTCCAAAGTTCAAACGACTTGAAAGTATCTAATATTTTCAACAAACCAGGGTGCTAGCAGCCATAGTTTGTTTGCACGAAGAAGGCCAAAAGACAGGTAGTGGCTATTGCTGGACGACAGTTATGCACACAGCTTTTGCTTCACTTTCATTCAGCATTTATCAATTTCCTCCTTTTAAAGATGTCCATGTTTATTCACGAAGAGATCACTTTATAGAAGTTCTACTGTAGACATATATCTTGTGAACTTCTTAACATGGCTGATTTGGTAAATTCTTGGTACAAAGTACCCTAAAACGTGAGTCATTAATAACAGCATACATACGGCAGATATATGAGCTCCCTAGTATACGTGTATTGCCATTGGGGAACTTACTGACAACCTCCCATTAAGACTGTTTGTCATTTCATTCAGCCTTTATATATGACACACGCTATTCGTTTTGTTCAAAGAGAATTAGCATTCTAATGACGACCAAAAGGTGCACTTCAACAATGTACCATTTAATATATTCGTATACGGTGGCATATTTCTTCCACCGCTTAAGTACTGTGCGTAAGGGTCAAGCATTTCAAATGTTTTATATATTGTTTTCCAGTGCAAAATGAAGCATGTTCATGTGGTACTAGCAGTGATGAGTCAAATCCTACAGGACCTGTGACATCACACATTACGACAAACGCACCTACTGTGCAACTGTTAAACAAGAACATCAGTGTTTCAAATGATGATTCAGTGTCTAAGACAGGTGCAAATGACACTGAAGTAGCAACGGATGGTTTCGAACTATCAGAGCTCCAGATAGTTCCAGGACCGCATGGCTCCTCCCAGTTCAAGAACATGTCATCCATTTTTGAACACGTGATAAATCACGTTGTAGACTCTTCAAATAAAACCGAGATTCATGCAGCACAAAATTATAGCAAAGACATTCTTAATGTAACAATTAACAACAAGTCAGAGAGTATTTCTTTTGCTGATCTATTGGACCTAGTCGTAAACAGGTCCACGATAGCTAATGAAACGGCCAGCGACAATAAATCTAGCGAAATCATCAAGGACTCGGGAAGTTTGCCGATATTTTTATCCGGATTGTTTCATCGGAACCACACATTTCCTACTGGTTTTAACCACACCATTGGAGTGCCTGTGACTGAGATAAAATTTCAGATATCAGGTCTACCTGTGAGTATTCAAACAGAAAATAACGTGTCCGCTGGACGAAAGTCAGCTTTTAGATTTTGCGAACAGTGTAGGTCCTGATCAATCATCGTGTTTTCGTATACAGGTAGTGGGACTCGGTCTTTATTGCTTCAAATATCTAGAGGACATTTTGGTTTGAGTACACGCCTTCAAACAGATCATGAACAAAAGCTGAACCAATAAAGTCAGATTTTTATGCCCCCGCCTTTAGGCGATGGGGGCATTAAGTTTTACCCTTGTCCGTCCTGACGTGCGTACGTCCGAAATTTTCGTCAATGATTTCTTGGCTTGTGTTAGATGGAATGATTTGATATTTGGTCTGAAGCATTATCATAGTGAGTTGTAACGTATCTCCCCTTTTCAGGTTTGTCGTCCTTCTACTTCCTGTTTGTCGACACTTTGAATTTTGGCGATTGTTTAAAGACAATTTCGTCAAAGATTTCTTCGCTTGTGCAACGTGCAATTATTTGATATTTGGTCTGAAGCATAATCATATCGAGTTGTACTGTGTCTCCCCTTTTCAGGTCTGTCGTTCAATTACTTCATGTTTGCCGACGGGGGCATCCGTGTCCCATGGACACATTTTCTTTTCTTTTTTTAAAAAAAAAAGAAGACCCCAAAAGAAACAAATAAACAAACAATTACATCCTTTGATAACAACAACTATAACAACAAGTGCCATTTCAAACACAACATTTTTTTGTTATTAATTCGAATTGCAGGTCGTTTTCATTAGGCACACAAATACTCATGTCTATCATGACAAGTTCTCAAAATATTGGCTGGCGATAAAACAAAACCAAAATACAACAACACAATACAACAACAGCAGCAACAACAACAAACAAACAAACAAAACACTCCAGAAAATGTTAACGCAAACAGAACAAAAAATCGCAAAAAAATTATGCTGAGATACCTACCCTATTTTTTTTTTATTCAGGACCGGAAAGAAAGATATTTTTATATTTGCCTAATTTAAAATATACAAAATTAATCTACTCAAGAGTAAATGGTGTGCAGTTTGAAAGATATATTGAACTAGATTTTATGATTGAAAATAAAACAGATAAAAGTGTACTTTATGTACCCTAAGTATTCGGACCCTTTCAACAGGGTTTTAAATCTGGAAAAAACCCCGCTCATTTTGGCACCATTTGATAACTTTAAGTTAGACTGACATTGTACCAAATAGTGAATACCATGATCAAACTGATCTTTCAGGAGCAGTTCGATCTTGGTTCGATCTTCCGTGAGGTTGTCTGTCCGAATAGTTTTGATATTCCTTCTTTCACCGTTTTCACAAAGAGCTGACGCACATACTGGTGTGTCGATCTTTTTCTGCTTCCAATGATGTGACAAAAGAATGGACAGGCGAATTTATAGGATTCTTTTTCTGTTTGTACAATGAAACCCCTCTAAACCGGAATTTTAGTAAAGGTTTTTTTAGAAGTTCGTTTGGGAGCTTTGTATGTGAGTTCACTCTGTATTAAGCTGCCATTGATACTAATTTGAACGTCCGGTTTAGAGAGGTTTACTGCACTCCACTGTTCGTTTATCCCGCGTGCTATTTGGTAGACTATAGCCGAGGTATTCCGAGTGCTTGCTATAGTTATAAACGAATTCAAAGTTTTCCTACTATAAAATGTCTAGATCTCGTTATGCTGCTTTTTCCGCTTCAACGATGTTATTAAACCCCCCAAAACGATTGGTCAAGTAGCAAACAACTAGGATCATGATGAGATGCACGGGTCACTCATGCAGTTTCTCACATGAATCCTTCAGTTTTCATAAATATTAATTACTTAAAAGAATAATGAGTACCAATTTTAAGTACTCAGCTAACTCGAGCAATCTGGGAAAAGAAACCGATTTCATAGAGGACTGTCGATTTGTGGAATACCCTAATCCATAGCCGAATACGTGATACTCTTTGCAAACAGTTTGGATCCAGATAAGACGCCGAGTAATTACGCGTCTCCTCGAACTCCAAACTCTTTGTCACTGGTTATATTTTTTTTGTAAAGGAATTAACATGTCCCCGTTTTTTGTTTATTCCAAATTTCAATACTTACCGAGCATTCATGGACAAAACCGTTACCTGTATCATGAAATATGGAAGGTGGAATATTATAGCCATTTTAGAAAGCAAAGAAACACATTTATCAAATTCCATTAGCAAACAGAGCAGATTCTGATCAGACGGCTCCTATAGGAACCGTCTGATCTGGGTCTACTCTGTTTGCAAATGAGTGAAAAGGCGTTTATGCGAACAAAAGTTTGAAAATGTCACTTTGAATCTCGAAGCTGACGGCAGTTTTATTGGAGCAGAACGGGTTTATCCATTAGTACCCAGTATCCCTGGAAAGGCACATAGGCAAAACCCCAAAATAGTGTAAACAAAGATCAAAGGGCTTCAGAAAGCGGGCTCTGTTCCGGGTCTGCACTGTTTGCTGAACCCAAAAGTGTCAATGGCTTATTCCTAGGACTATTCTGTTTGCTTATCCCCACCACATGGAAAATAAATGGATCACAAGGTAAGATCGGGACGGAGTTTCCTTAAACTATACGGAAATAAATGGTTAAAATGTATCATTGTAGGTTCACGAGAAGCCATTAATAGATTCGCACCCTTTGCTTATCACGGCGCACGTGTCTGTCAATCACCCAGAATGCAAAGATATATCAGAGGCATTATTCGACCTTCAGAAAAAGTCAAACGTCGACGAGCACGATCTCCAGGTAAATGACAGTACAGTAGAACCTCTCTAATGCGACCACTTAAAATAACCATAAGCAGGTGGTTGCTTAATGGAGGTTGAAAGTTACGCAGAAAGCATAACTTTCGTCCTACATTAAGCTACCATCTGCCTCTGTCACCCAGAATTATGCCCCTTTTTGGTGGTATCATTAGAGGGGTTTTACTGTATTTCATAATGAGGTTTCGACAAATCATGTATCCTCTATACATGTACATGGTGATTATCCGTGCAAGACTGCATCTTTCATGAATATTGAGTTTTGTGCTTATTATATTCATATATCTGTATGTAAAATTGTTTAAATGAGACAAAACATTGCTTGATGTTGCAAGAATCTATAAAATAAGAATTACGTTATGATTTGGAAACAACTATACGGGAGTTGTTGCCACTTTTGTTTCTATGCACGTGATAGACTAGCGTAATGGTGGGATGTAGCTTACCGTGTTTGCGTTTGTTCCTGGTCCAGTTTGAATAGTACTCAATGCTACAAGTAAAAAGAAAATCGGTGATTGAACAATCTTTAACTTATAGAAACACTTTTACGCATTTGCAAACAGAGTAAACCCAGATCAGGGAGTTTGTGTAAGAGCCGTCTGATCAGGGTCTGTCCTGCTTGCTTATATAGTAATATATATCACGATTCTACAGTTTCTACAATTGCCAAGCCAATTGCCATTACAAAAATTCATCTAATTAATATTCATGATGTTATTATTTTTATCATAATACAAAAAATATAATACATGTATACAGTAATTCCCCTCTAACCCGGGCTTTTAGTAAAAAATAATTGAGATCTTTTCAGGCAGGTGTCTGCTTAACGCAGTGTGAAAGTCACACAGAAAGCTCCTGTGCATTAACCTGTCACCTGTCTGAATCCTTTCCTCCATAAATATGCCTTTCTACGCCATTGCAAACAGAGTAGACCAAAATCAGACGGCTCCCATAGGAGCCGTCTGATCAGGGTGTACTCTGTTTGCTTATGATATAATATAGGTATGACTCGACAGGTTCTGTCGTGACCAAACTTTTCTGTGTGCTGTTATAACAATTAATCTAATTAATATGCTTGACAAGTTGACATCATTATTTCTTACATGAATATTCATGGAGGAAAGGGTTAAAGGCACTTTGTCAACCAGGCTTAGAGAGATTTGATTGTACTTGTGTGTATCATGTTCTACATATCAATGCTCCATTCCTTCAGACGTTTACCAACACTGTTCAACGTGCCGTCGAGAACAATCACATCAAGAAAGAAACCACTGAAGTAAAGGTATGCAATGCATTGTACTTCTTTCTCTTTATCTCTATTTCTCTTCTTCCTCTCTTTCTCGGTACCCAAATTACCAAATATGTTCGGACACAAACTTAGGCAAATAGTGCAGTTCCAGACCAAACTGATTATTTATTCTATCTATACTAATTGCTGCTATATTGAATTGCTACATAGTGTAAAACCCATCTACACCGAATTATAGTAAAGAAGAATTAGTATCACGCTGAGCCCAGCTCATTGTCAGTATAATTTTAAATCAATTCTTGTATTAAAACATAAAATAAGTGTATTGCCCTAGCAAACAGATGAGAATCAGACCTGTAACATATATAAGGAAACAGAGCCGACCTTCATCGGACGGCTCCAGTACGAACTGCCTGATCTGCGTCTACTCTATTGTGCAATCCGTGTTAAAAGTCGGGTACGTCAAGTAAAGGGTTACGTTTTACCAACTTTTCTGATTACCCCACCTTTAGCATGCTAAACACATTTTCTTCCACTTAACACAGCAAACTTTGGTTATGACAGAAACGAAAGAATCAGATCTATATAATTCCAAAAGCAAACACAGCAGACCCTGATCAGACGACTCCTCATCTGATATGAGTCTACTCTGTTTGCAAAGGCGTATAAAGGCGTATTTATTGAAGAAAGGGTTAGTTTTTCAAATACATGCACACTGAATTTTAATGTAATCTGAGTGCCCACCAGTTCATATCTGGATGCGTATGTACAAAGGTAATCAACAATTCAGACAGAGTGTTCTCTATGTCAGTTCCTACAACGATAACATCCCATTGTTCATTGTAGTTTTACTTTACCACAGTCCTGCATTTGTCTCATAACCAGTACTGTATTGTAGTTTTACTTTACCACAGTCCTGCATTTGTCTCATAACCAGTACTGTATTGTAGTTTTACTTTACCACAGTCCTGCATTTGTCTCATAACCAGTAGTTTTACTTTACCACAGTCCTGCATTTGTCTTATAACCAGTACTGTATTGTAGTTTTACGTTACCACAGTCCTGCATTTGTCTTATAAACCAGTACTGTATTGTAGTTTTACGTTACCACAGTCCTGCATTTGTCTCATAACCAGTACTGTACCTTTTCAATATTCATGTAAGAAACACAATTCAAACAATTCCACAGGAACAAATCTGTCAACCTGTTTCCAACAATATAAAATGTATTATTCCATACATACTTTTTTACACACATAAACCAAAAATTACAATTCAACCATATTCTCACAGTTCTTGATAAATCAGCCCTCCTACCAGTGAAATTGAAAAGCATTCCATAAAGACGGATGGCTTTCAGCCTCGTGCCAATAATGACATCATGAATAATTGTTTGCTCAATTTTGATGAAGGCATATTATGCGGCAGGGTGTTTTGGTATTGGTAGAATCCCTAAAGTAAGATCTATAACAAAGTCATTAGCAAACAGTGTAGACCCTAACCAGACAGCTCCTACAGGAACCGTCTCATCTGGGTTTATTCTGTTTGCAAGGCGTGAAAAGTGTTTATATGAAGGGAAGAGTTAACAATTTTAAATGATTTATTATCACGAATTATACAACATAGCGGATTTCGTTAAAGCAATTGATGGTTTCTGTTTTCATGGTTTCAGAGAGATCTCTTTATGGACTTACTGATGGTAGCCGAGCAACTGGTCAACAATATCGGTGATCCGTCAACTGATCTACACGTAGAAACAGACACTGTTGGTAAGTGAAATCAAACACAACCACCACCACTACAACCACAGCAATGACAGCAGTAGCAGTAGCAGGAGCACCACCACCACCACCACCACCACCGTTACCAACACTATCACTGCCACCAGCACAACCAGCACTACCACAGCCAGTTGTACCACTACCACAGCCACTAACACCACCACCACCACCACCACCACCACCGTTACCAACACTACCACAGCCACTTGTACCACCACCACTACAGCCACAGCAATGACAGCAGTAGCAGGAGCACCACCACCACCACCACCACCAACACCGTTACCAACACTATCACTGCCACCAGCACAACCAGCACTACCACAGCCAGTTGTACCACTACCACAGCCACTAACACCACCACCACCACCACCGTTACCAACACTACCACAGTCACTTGTACCACCACCACTACAGCCACAGCAATGACAGCAGTAGCAGGAGCACCACCACCACCACCACCACCACCACCACCGTTACCAACACTATCACTTCCACCAGCACAACCAGCACTACCACAGCCAGTTGTACCACTACCACAGCCACTAACACCACCAACACACCACAATATTAATATGCAACAGAATTATTAATAATTCCAGTTTTCTCGTCAAGATCCAAAAGGTAATATACTCTGAAGAAACAGGTGAAAGACTGCAATTGATGAAATTCGCTTAGCATGTCAGATGTTCAGGCAAGTAATACTGCATCATTTCTAATTCATAATGGCGTGGTTAAATGACTGCTCGACGATTTCTAGTTTAGAATATCATGTTAAAATGACCGGTAGGTTTACATAGAATACCATCTTTGAAGTACTAGAAGTTCCGCAGGAAAACTTGACAGACAATGATTACAGAATGAACTACACTGGGCCACAAGCGCACGTGCTTTACGTTTGTACTGTATACATACTTGATGAAACTAACACTGGGCCTAGCTGGTCCCTATACGTCCAATTATAGCTGATAAGACTAGCAAATAGTGGTCGGTGCAAGTTCCACGTGTTTCCACAATCGATATGTGTACAGCAAAAACACTCTAAACTGGGTGTGTTTAGTAAAGACAAATTTAGATATCTCCATACAGGTGACAACTTGCAGAGAGAAAGTCACACAGAAAGTTCCCAAATCAAAAGTTGTAGTAGACGACAAATACTTACAGACAACAACATTTGCAAAAGACAACATTTGGCAGCGAAAGAGATAATGCCGTCCAAAAATACTTTGATCGTGTATAAGGTAATTCTGTCCTAAAGGAAATACTATTAAGAGAAGGATGTTGTACTTTTGTCTTTCATTTTGTTTTCTTTTAAATATCCAGAAATCAGGTCTAGAGTTGTAGAAGCGCCTTCAAGCAATGCCTCCCACATTGAGATAATCAAACATGAAGGAGACAGACTAATAAAGCTGTCTACATCAATATTTGACAACAGCTCCTACGATGGTAAGTAGAATGACTCATGTATTGTGTCACATCGAGGGTATAATTGTGTATGTGTATTAAGCATTGACCTTTCAAAAAAGTACCTAGTTATAGTTTACTTTCAGTCCGACTGTATACATTTACTCCCCTGGTTATTGAGCAATTTGCCTACAATATTGAGTACTGCTAACATGTGGCGCGGTACCGGCTAGTGACCCACACAGATGCCCATTTGAATCCCTGGGTTGAGAGGAGGCTGTAATGAAATAAAGTGAGCCCCATAATGCATTGACCCCGGTCATAATATTACGGAAAAAGTGACTCCCTTGTCGTAATATAAATATTTTGACCCCCTTGTACGTGAAGTTAAATTGTCTATTCCATCTAAATTTTAGAATACTTCTCTTAAATGTATCACGAACTATGGTGATATTTGCACGTTGTGTCTGATTAAACGGCAAGTTTTGAATAATCTGGAGCTTGAATATACATTGTCTAAACGTTTAAGGACAATTATGCGAATGCTGGTAAGCTGCAGGGAAGAGATACATTAAACGCCATGTTGTGTTAAGTACCGGGCATGTTCAAATTTGTTGAAATACTACAATCAGATGATACTCACTAGCAAACAATTTTAAAGGCCGGATTTACTTTGCACTGTACATTTATCTATATAATGTTCTTTCTCTAAAGATAACAGTCATAACTGACTTGCTGGAATGATGCTAGAATGGACGAAGAAGTGCTAAACCGGATTAGCTGCCACGTCCCGAATGCGCAACGCGGTTGAGGATCGGGGTTTACCCGTTTATATAATGTTTTATAAGATAGCAATTATGGCAACACTCCAGACAACCGTCAGATCACGGTCTGCGTCGCATGTTCCGCTCAAGTGTCTCTCTGTGCGGGATGTTTGTCAATTATATCAAAATTAAAAACAATAGACTTTCACATGAAATCATATTTATATTTACTATTTCAGCGCCATTTCTATTGCCGTTTTTTCAATTAATTTATTTTTATTGTTTTGTAAATACATGTATATAATGATTAAAGTATATGTAATATTTCAGAAATAATCCTCTACCTTTCATCACAGAACATACAAACAGTGAAGTGTCTAACCAGACGCCGCCTTGCACTATTTGTAAGTGTGCCAAAAGGCGAGGTTGGCCGTGGAAGAGTTACAATTTTCTTCTGATTATTTATGTGTGTGCGTGCATATGTTCGAATACTGACGATCATTTGCGTCAGTACTTTGTTCACAACCGATATGACTAGATTCCTATTTATGTCTAAATTGTTTTACATATAACTGGGGTAATTTGTTATCTTTTTATGTTAACAGGTGTTCGTGTGTCATCCATCTTGTACAAGAATGTCACCTTGCTGGCACAGGCCATGGGTAGTCACATTTCTAGTACGGTTATGTCCGTTTCCGTACAGTACATACGTGGTGAGTTGTCAACATACGTCGCGGGTTGTTTAAATATGCACTGAGTTATTAACTCATTATCTCCTAGGCTATTTTTAGACCCAACCTCTTTGAATGTATCTACCGAAAAGGAGCATTAACTAGAGGAAAGGAAAAAATAAAATGTTGTAGTTTGAAACCATTGTGATAAATAGAGCATTCGCTCCTATAGGAGCAAATGCTCTATTTATCACAATGGTTTCAAAAAGTGACTTTTATAGATGCCAAAAATGCGTCACCAGGGGATAATGTGTTAATATATGCGGTGAGATGGCAGCATATTCAATAAGTTGTCAACATACTTAGTAAGTTGCCAACATATGCATAGAGAAGTTGTCATCATGTGCAGTGAGTTGTCAACAAACATGTTGATTTGTCAACATATGCATTGACAACAAAACAGTGAGTTGTCAACATACAGGTACCTGGATAGTTGCCAAAATATAAAAAAACCCCCCTAATTCGATCTGTTTTAAGACGGATAGAGTCTCAATATAGGACTTAATTTATAAGTTCAACTTTTCTACCTGTATCGGAAAATACCTACTGAATATTCGTGGACAAAATAGGTATAATGAAATATGCAAGGTGGAATATTGTAGCCAGTTTAGAAAGTAAAGAAACATATCTATCAAATTCCAATAGCAAACAGAGCAGACCCAGATCAGACGGCTCCTATAGGAGCTGTCTGATCTGGGACTACTCTGTTTGCAAATGCGTGAAAACACGTTTATATGAGGGAAAGGTATATTATTTTTTAAGCATGATAAAGGTTAATATAATCCTTTACTTAACATAAACGCCTTTTCATGCCTTTGCAAACAGAGTAGACCCAGATCAGAGGACTCATGTAGGAGCCGTCTGACCAGGTCTGCTCTGTTTGCTTATGTAATTATAATCCCTCTCAAGTTTTTACCAATACCAAAATCTCAAGTTTACATATGTCATTATAAAAATGTCACTAATATAGAACAGAATATAGGTTTAATGGCAAATATTGAATTCTTATAAATATTCATATATTCTTATAAATAGTTCAGTTTACAATACCATTCGCAAATAGTACTGAATGTATCATCGATGTCTAAATCATTTTCAAGTGCGATCACTAAATCACCCCTAGCGAACTAAAGGCTGTATAAGGTTTCCTTAATCCTTTCCTTCATAGGCTATATTTAGACCCAACCTCTTTGAATGAATCTACCGAAAAGGAACATTAAGTAGAGAAAAGGATTTTTTTTAGAATTCTGTAGTTTGAAACCATTGTGATAAATAGAGCATTTGCTCCTATAGGAGCAAATGCTCTATTTATCACAATGGTTTCATTAAGTGACTTTTACAAAGGGCGTAGAAAGGCGTATTTATGGAGGAAAGGGTTAAATTATCCACCTGTATACCTCTTTACTTAAGTTTTCCGGTTGTCATTCTATTTTAGGTTACTAGCCATTGCACTTTTCAAACTGCAGAAAAATTAAAAACACGCAACTTTTTTAATTTTACAGACAATAAGACCCATGAGGTGAATGTGAACACTGAAGAGGCTGTCATCTTTACTATGAAAACATTTCTGGAAGAGGTAAGACATGACGTGGTACATGTAACTCAAAGAAATTTATCAGGATTTGCGAGTTCGATTCTCAGCTAGGTTTTATTTAACAATGGTGCTAGTGTCCCTGTTATTATTTAGTATATAAACTCCAATGAGGCGGTACGGACCCCTATGCTGTCACTTACATGTAGCTCCCTGCACGTGACATGGGAGAAGTGCTATGACTTGTGTTTCCGTTATCATGAGAGTGTAGTTGGGTTATACACCTACAGTGCACTAAGGACCCGTCTTGCCAAAGACCGTACAACTAAAATGATTGTTAGTCCTGTCAACTACAACGGTCGTGACAGGAGATGAATTTAAATGACATAGTACTGACGCTGATAGGGGCCTGTTGAAGCCCTCTGATCAGTGTGTAGATGGAGAGTAAGGGCGTCTTTCAGAATAAATGTTGTCCCTTTACTCCATTAATATTTATGTAATGACATCATGTATATTAATGAAATAAATGTTTATAATGATCAATGAACAATGGATTGTTTGGCTATTTCAGAATCTGTAGAATTAGGTCTATATAATTCTATATAAAAGAGCAGAGTCTCTTACAGGAACCGTCTGATCTGGGTCTACTCTGTTTGCAAAAGCGATAAAAGGCGTATCAATGGAATAAAGGGTTACTCCTTTTAATAGGAGAAAGGATTTAATGGGAATTTATGGAGTGAATGATTAGTTATTATATGTTTTATATACCGACAATAATGAACGGTTAGCGAAGAGAGGTGTTACTGTCTATAACATTACAGTTGTATTTTGTGTTATTTCAGAGGCGAGTAGAGGACAACAGAATGTGCGCATTTCTGGATTTCACTGCAAAGTAAGTAGTACAGTAGAACCCCTATAATGTGACCACTTAATGAATAAACATGGATGTCTTTATAAGCAGGTGGCTGTTTAATGCAGGACAAAAGTAATGCATAAAGCTCCTCTAGGTCAAGGTCACTATTTCGAAAACTTTGCCTTTTTAACAAGCTTTAACATTGCTATAACTTCTGAACTACAAATGCTAGGGCAATTCACCTTTGGTATACACATGGCTTTGGTAAATGCCATTCAGTTTATATAAAGATATTTCAAATTAGGTCAAGGTCAAGTTCACTATTTTGACAAGTTGGCCATCATTGAAAAACTTCAACATTTTGTCTAAACTTCTGAACCATATATGCTAGACAATTCATATATTGTATAGATATAGCTTTGGTGAAGGCCTTTCAGTTGATATAAGGATACATGAAATTGGGTCAAGGCCAATGTCACTATTTTGAAAACTTGGCTGTTTTTTAACAAACTTTAACATTTTGCTGTAACTTTTGATCCACAAACGCTCGGCAACTCACTTTCGATATTCAGATAGCTTTGGTAAGGACCTTTACAGATGACAGAAATATACCTGAAATCAGGTCAATGTCAAGGTCACTATTTCGAAAACTTGGCTGTCATTAATTTTTTTTATAACTTAATATGCTAGACAATTTATATTTGGTATGCAGATAGCTTTGGTGAAGGTCTTTCAGTTGATACAAGGATACATGAAATCGGGTCAAGGTCAACACAAAAAATCCGGCTTTAATGCGGTTTCCGCATTTTTTTTTGCTTGTTATTCAATTTGTTTAGACTTTATAGAAACAGCTTGAATCCTGGTGAATTGCTGAGTTGCTTATGAAATAATATTGATATGTGTCAACATTTCTTTGTACATTGCTATTATAACGATTAATCTAATTAATATTCATGATGTCATCATTTATACATGACTATTCATGGAGTACAAGGTTAATTTCAGCATAAATGATTCTACACAGTGATAAGTTCTCAGGTACATGTATATAGATTGTAACATGTATTTGTTAGGTCATGGTCGTCAGCGGGATGTCACGTGGTATCGAAGAATTCTAGTCACACGACGTGCGAATGCAACCATTTGACAAACTTCGCCATTCTTGTAATGTATGTGGAATCCGAGAATGTAAGTTGGCAAGCTTTAAATGTACCCTGTGTGTAAACATATTCTACAGTGATCACAAACGAAAATAAAATCTGATTATGGGTTCTTAACCCTCTGTATGCTGAATTATAATATTTAACTCCTCCCTCTATGAATATTTGACTCCTCCCTCTATGAATATTTGACTCCTCTCTCTATGAATATTTAACCATTTCCATCATACTAACGCCTTTTCGCGCATTTGCAAACAGAGTTGACCATGATCAGACGGCTGCTAGAGGAGCCGTCTGATCAGGATCTGCTTTGTTTGCTATTAAATGGAATTTGATAGATCTGTTTCTTTAGTTTTGTTTGCTAATGGAATGTGATAGATCTGTTTCTTTAGTTTCAAAAATGGCTACAATGTTCCACCTTCCGTATTTCATTATAACTATTTTGTTCATACATATTCAGTAGGTATTGAAAATTGTAATAAACATAGAACAGGGAAAGGGTTAAGAAGCAAACCATTAAAAACAAAATGTATGACTTTATGACAAGCAGCACAGACTTAATTGAGAGGGATCCTACATTTACAACAGGACCTGCATATAGTGACCACAAAATGAATAAATATGTGGGCATATACGAGCAGGTTGTTGCGGGACGAATATCATGCAAACAGCTCTCAAATGAACAGAAATCCGGGAGCTTTCTGCATTACTTATGTTCTGCATTCAGCAGTCACCTGCTTTTAACCATTTCCTCCATAAATACGCCTTTCTACGCCCCTGTAAAGGTCACTTTTTGAAGCCATTGTGATAAATAGAGCATTTGTTCCTTAGGAGCAAATGCTCTATTTATCACAATGGTTTAAATACTGCACAATTCTATTTTTTCCTTTTCTGCAGTGAATGCTCCTTTTCGGTAGATTTGTTTAAGGAGGTTGGGTCTACAAATAGCCTATGAGGTAATGGGTTAAAAACAACCAGGTGTATTTATTAAGTGAACGCTTTTTATATATTCTATTGTATTTATTTAATTTTTCAGATCTCACTGGAGAACCAGCAAGTTTTGTTCACTCTGACAACAGTGGGTTGCAGTCTCTCCATAGCTTGTTTAGCGATGACGCTGATCACATATGTGTACCTCAAGTAAGTCAGTGACTATACAACAATTACAACCAAACCTCTATACAACATTCACTTAACCCTTTCCCTGTTGAATATTCATGTAAGAAATAATGCCATCTTTAATATTAATTAGATTGAATTTATAATGGCATATGAACACAAGACATATTGGCCTTGACAGAAACTGAAGAACCAGATATATAGTATACCATAAGCAAACATATTATACCCTGATCAGACGGCTCCTGTATGAGCTTCTGGTCTGGTTCTATGCTGTTTGCAAAGGTATGAAGGAAAGGGTTAATGCGTAAACATGGGTGTCTTTAAAAGCAGGTGACTATTTAATGCAGCATAAATGTATAACAGAATACAGTAGAATCCCTTTAATGCGACCACTTAAAGAATAACCATAGCTGCCTTTGTATGCAGGTGGTTGCTTAATGCAGGACAAAAGTAATGCAGAAAGTTCCTCTTGGAGATTTATGCATTACTTTAGTCCTGCATTAAGCTACCACCTGCATCTAGCACCCAGAATTATACCTATTTTAGGTTTTCGCATTAGCGGGGTTTTACTGTACTTCTTTGGGAACATTATAAATGCATAACTCTTGCCCTGCTTTAAACTGTCTTAACGCTTTGCCCCGTGAATATATAAATAAAAATGACATAATAAATGTAAATTGCCTGATTTGTTTTACAATGACATTATGATAAGGGTAGTTCTGACAACAGCAAAAAACTGTAGAATTACATCTATATGATTACAGAAGTAAACAGAGCATTCCCTGATCATACGGCTAGAGGAGCCTTCTAGTCCGGATCTGCTCTGTTTGCAAAGGCACATTAAATGGTGTTTCAATGGAGTAACGGGGTAAATACCTAGATCTCTTTATTGGTGGTCGTTGTGCTATATTTGATTTCTATAAGCCATATCTATATATGTAAATTGAAACCAGTGTATGTCTAGTGTCCCAAAATAGGAGCATAAACATAGAGGGATCCAGATCAGTGGGATCCAGATCAGTTGGATCATTAAAGATCATCAGGTCACAGTGTGCATTGTTTTCTGCACACAAATTATTTGCTTAATTATTATTTTATTATTATTATTATACCACATTTATATAGCGCTCTTTTCACAAAGGATATGTGCGTTCAAAAGCGCTTCAATGTCACATCGGCAAACTATTATTCACAATGAAGATAGTATTCGAAAAAGGGAATTAATATAATACATTAATACTTGAATAGCTCTAATTATATAAAACTAATATCTCGACCACTAATTCAGAGCCTTTTTCCAAAGAAAATCATGTCAAAATACACGTCACATTTTTGTTACATGCATTCAGCCATAAAATCAAAGAGAACAATCAATTGTTCTCTTTGATTTTATGGCTGAATGCATGTAACAAAAATGTGACGTGTATTTTGACACGATTTTCTTTGCAAAAGGCCCTTAGTGGTCGAACTATTAGATCAGAGCTATTCAGGTATTTATGTAAAACATTTTTTGCAAATGATGGATCACAGTAACATTCCTCTAAATCGGAATGTTAGTAGAGAACAATTGAGATACTTTCAAGCAGGTGGCTACTTAATGCAGGGTGAAAGTCATGCAGAAATCTCCTAAAGAAGCTTTCTGCATGACCTTCACCTTGCATTATGTTGCCTCCTGTTTCCAAGACCTATATATATACTAATTTTAACGTCCGATTTAGTGAGGTTTACAGCATTCTCCTTTGAAACATCATTAAATGATAACAGAATATTCCACGTTTGATCTGTATTGTTAAACAGTGATGAACTATTCCACTTTGATCTACTCACTCATTCAGGATGCTGGGTCGGGAGAAGATCATGATTCACGCCAACCTGTGTCTGTCCTTACTGTTAAGCCAGCTTGTGTTTGTCTCCTCCAGTGACGCCTACGAAAACACGGTAGGCATAATGGACTTAAATTCATGTTCCTATAATCCAAACATACTGGAATATTTAAACATAATCATTCTTGATTTCTACCTAAATGCTAGAGCAAAGAGCACAGTAAAAAGCCTTTAAACATATACAGAGTGTCAAACAGTTTGGATCCGTAAACGTAATTGATAAGTAATTAATAACTACATGTGAGCATTTGTGCTTAAACCATACTATGAATAAAATATATATGACCACTCAGAGGAATCAAGTCAGACATTTAGTGTCTCCTTTCCTCCATAAACAGCCTTTCTGCGCCTCTGTAATAGTCACTTCTTGGAACCATTGTGATAAATAAGGCATTTGCTCCACAGGAGCAAATGTTCTATTTATCACAATGGTTTCTATACTAAACAATTACAAGATTTTCCTTTTTTCTAGTAAATGCTCCTTTTCGGTAGATTCATTCAAAGAGGTTGGGTCTAAAACTAAAAATAGCCTACGGAGGAATGGGTTACGCATATAGCAGGACGAACTGATGCAGAACGCTTCAAAAAAGGAATTTCTGCATTTTAAGCAGCCGCTTGTTTTTAACCCATTCCTCCATATTTTAGATCCAACCACTTTGAATATATCTACCAAAAAGGAGCATTCACTAGAGAAAAGGAAAATGTTAGAATTAGAATTTTGTAGTTTGAAACTATAAGAGCAAATGCTGTATTTATCACAATGGTTTCAACACGTGACTTTTACTGAGGCGTAGAAAGGCGTATTTATGGAGGAAAGGGTTAAATCTCTCTATCCTGAAGAGGACATGTTTAAATGTGTTCTGATAGCAATGATAAAGGTTTTAAAGTCTCAAGAGTGTTTGTTATTTGAAAAGACCACACTTGCAGAGCTCCAGATAAAGGGGGTGTTTCAGACATCCTTATGTCTCCACTATACTCATAAATTTGACTACTCATTAGAATTGTCTAATGAGTATTCACAAATATAGACTTGGCAAAGAAAATTAAGAAAATATTGTTGCAAAATATCTAGTTCACTCCTGTTTTCTGGAACACTGTTATTAGTTCACTCTGGAGCACCATTGTTTTCTTTTCCAGAGTAGGAGATAAGAGGAGTATCTAGGGTAAACTATTTTCCTTATCTTAGTATAATGTAGTACTCATAGGAATTGCATCTACGAGGCAATTCTAATGAGTACCACAAAGTTAAGGTTTGGTGGTGAAATAAGATTTTTTTCCAGATGAGTACACCTTTTATTTACAGTCCTCTCTTTCTTGTATAGAGCGTGTGTAAAGCCATTGCCATCGTCCTCCATTTCCTGTTCATGTCCGCCTTCACATGGATGATGGTGGAAGGTGTCGCCCTCTATCTTTGCTGTACCAGGGGTCTCTTCAATCAGAGAGATATGCGCGTTAAATACTTTCTGCTCGGATGGGGACCTCCGGCGCTGATCGTTACCATTTCCGTGGCTGTTGAGTTTCCAGATTATGGCAATGGACCCCAGTATAGGTAATTTGAAAGAGTAACATTGTTTTGGACTATAATGTTTATATAGTAATCCCTGTCTGCAGGTAATACAAAAAATGAGTTTTTTTTTAAAGACACATGATAGTTTAATGCATGCTCATCATGGAGCTTTCGTCCTGAATTAAGCAACCTTTTGTTCTCATATAACTTCATGTGTGTATTCACTATGTGGGTAGGTTATACTGTATTATGAAAATGTTGGCCAGTAAAAGTTGTTTATAATCGTTGACTTAAACTTGGTCCCTCAACAGGCTTGAAACCCGGACAGTCTTCTGCATTTTTCGTACGAGGAAGAGCCTTCAGGATGATTTGTAGTACAAATTGGGTGTCTTGCATGCATGAAACAATGCTACATGTTTCATATGTAGACAGGCGTTTGGACCATTCCATGGTAATGAGCTCAATGTTAAACCCGAGTCACATTTGTTCTACGACTGTCGTATGGCGGCCGTAAATCACTGAACTCGAGATATTTCTGCGGAGGCCGCAAAACATCTGCGGCACCCGCATGGCCACCGTACAACGTATTCCTATTTTACAGGCCGTACGGTCGCCATAGAATTTTGATTTCAACAATATTATTTTTATTCTATAAAAAACGGATTGGACAACAGACATAGCCTATGTAAGTCCTCTCCAGTGGTACAATGTAACAAATATAAATGCATGCAGTAATTAACATGTAAACAATTACATCGTTCATGCAAGATTGTTATTAAATAATGATTAATCAGTATTACCTGGGCCCGATTGCACAATCACTAATTAGATCGATCAATCCATTTTCACTAACATTATTTGGAACAATTTTTCATTATGAAATCGATAATTCTGATTGATTTAGCATAGTAACTATAGTTTACTTTAGGATTGTATATACCTATATGCGGTATATACGCATATATACGATTGAGACGACAACTATAATACATAGCTTTCCAGGTTAAATAGCGACATCTAGCCAGACTGAGCACAAGGATGACGTACAGCTTTCTTGTGGCTGTCGTAGAATTTAAAAAAAGGCGGCAGCACCTTGGCCGCCGTACGGTGACCGTGGTTCATCACTTCAAAGGCCGTATGACAGCCTTAGTTTTCTACACAAATTCAAAATACACCATAGGGCGGTCGAAGCATAAAATGATGTGATCACAGCAGTATATGGCCTTAGGAATTCTGCAGCGCCCGCAGAAACACTATTGGCTGTAGAATTTTGCCGCCATGGCAAATGTAATTGAGGTTTTACACGGTACTGATATACTGTTGAAGCGACAGTAAAACAACCCAACAACAAACAGTACGCGAATTGGATTCTTTGCACATGTTGAGAGTCCTTAAATTATTGAATAGATATTTACTTTTATTCTCATCTGATTAATTGTTTATATTGCTGCAATATATTTAATTGCAAGTTCGGCAACAATTATTCTCTTCACAATTGCAGCTCTTTGCAAAAAAAACATATTGCAGTACATTTGTAATTATCACTTATGAATAAACATAGGTTTCTTTAAACGCAGGTAATTTCTTAATTTAAAATGAACAGTCACCAACTGTCTTAAAACACCCGCCTCTCACCGCTGTGGTTCGAATCCCGATCTGGACATTTGGATGTTTCATGTCAGGAAGCCTTCCAGCTGGCTTGTGGTAAGTTGATGGTTCTAGCTGTGTGTTCTCTGCACAAGACAGTGCAATTTGTGCCATGCGCAGAAAAAGGCCTTCTACATGTCATTAGCTGGACGTGGCGATATGACTGAGATGCTGTTAAAGTGATGTAAAACCTGATACAAACAAACACACTTTAACACACAGAATTAGAGAGAGTTGCTGTTGCAGCACGGTTATATATTTTTTAATTATTATATTGGCTGCTGGTTATCTGTGCACAATGGTCTTACAGAGCAGCTTTTTTCTCTCTTTTTAGCTCACCTGAGCCGAAGGCTCAGGATGAGCTATTGTGACCGCGATGTGTCCGTCGTCCGGCGTCCGTCGTCCGGCATCCGGCGTCCGTCGTCCGTCGTCCGGCGTCTGTCGTCCGGCGTCCGTCCACATTTTCAAACGACATCTCCTCTGAAACTGCTGACCCGATTATAACGAAATTTTGTCAGAAGCATCAGTGGCTAGGGGTAACGAAATGTTGTTCACATTATGACCCCGGGCCAAAAATGGCCCCGCCCAAGGGCTTATCAGTTTTTCATAGGAAAATCTTTAAAAATCTTCTTCTCTGAAACTGTAAGGCCTAGACCTTTGATATTTGGTATGTAGCATGATCTTATGGTCCTCTACAAAGGTTGTTCAAATTATGACCCCCGGGCCGAAAATGGCTCCGCCCAAGGGCTTATCAGTTTTTCATAGGAAAATCTTTAAAAATCTTCTTCTCTGAAACTGTAAGGCCTAGACCTTTGATAGTTGGTATGTAGCATGATCTTATGGTCCTCTACAAAGGTTGTTCAAATTATGACCCCTGGGCCAAAAATGGCCCCGCCCAAGGGCTTATCAGTTTTTCATAGGAACATCTTTAAAAATCTTCTTCTCTGAAACTGTAAGGCCTAGACCTTTGATATTAGGTATGTAGCATGATCTTATGGTTCTCTACAAAGATTGTTCAAATTATGACCCAGAACAAAAATGGCCCCGCCCAAGGGCTTATCAGTTTTTCATAGGAAACTCTTTAAAAATCTACTGAAACTGTAAGGCATAGACCTTTTATGTTTGGTATGTAACATGATCTAATGGTCCTCTACAAATATGTAGCTGTGGCTTGTGGTCCTCTGCCAAGCATGTTCAACGTACGACCCTGAACACTGGGCGAAACTTGGCCCTGCCTCAGGGCTTATCAGTTTTTCATGGGAAAAATATAAAATATTATTTTTCTCTGAAACCATAAGGCTTAGACCTTTAATTAATGGCATACTGCTTCGCCTTGTGGTTCTCTACCAAGGTTGTACAAATGATTTCTTGTGGTACAAAATGGCCCCGTCCCTGGGGTTATCTCAGGTGAGCACTTCAGGGCCTCATGACCCTCTTGTTTTTATTATTAGCTGCTGGTTATCTGTGCACAATGGTCTTATATGGGCGTTCCTTGGGCCTATGGTGGTGATCCTGATGGTAAGTATTAATGACTAGGGAATAATACTGAAGAAATATCATTGCATGAGCATTTCAATTAACCAATTAACCATTTACTCCATAAATACGCCTTTCTACACATTTTCAAACTGAGTAGACCCAGATCAGACGGCTCTTGTAGGAGCCGTCTGATCATGGTCTGTTCCGTTTGCTTATGGAACAATATACATCTGCTTTTACAGTTTCTGCCATTGCCAAACTATTTTGTTTTCTTAAGCCATTTTAAGAATTAATCTAATTAATATTCACGGTGTTATTTATTTTTTACATGAATATTCATTGAGTTAAAGGTTAAAATGCAACTTACAGCCCAGACAATATACATCTGTCATAGGTCAGTCCAGACAATATACATCTGTCATAGGTCAGTCCAGACAATATACATCTTTCAAAGGTCAGCCCAGACAATATACATCTGTCATAGGTCAGTCCAGACAATATACATCTTTCAAAGGTCAGCTCAGACAATATACATCTGTCAAAGGTCAGCTCAGACAATATACATCTGTCAAAGGTCAGCCCAGACAATATACATCTGTCAACGGTCAGCTCAGACAATATACATATTTCAAAGGTCAGCCCAATCGAAAATCATTGACAATAAACATAACACGTACATGTACTATATACCTGAGTCGGTCGTGTCGAAAATAGATGACGATTTCCGATTTACATCAGCTATATAGAGGATCTGTTGCGAGTTGTCTTTTAAGATCACATGTTCCTAAACGAGCCTTAGAAAATGTCATAAAGCGAGCCTTGGCGAGCTTAATAACATTTTCTTGGTGAGTTTAGGAACATGTGATCTTAAAAGACAACGAGCATCAGATTCTTTTTCTCACATATCAAAAAAGTGTATTTTCGCCGTTTAAATGACATGTAAACATAGGTTTCCATGGCTTGACGTCATATATGACGTCATACGTTCTAAAGTGATCTTACACGTGTTACAGATAAGGAAATCTTAACCTGTTGTTCTAACTCGGAGATAAGGGAAGGTATGTGAGAAAATTGTATCTTATTTCACCAGACTGAGTGGTTATGGTCTTCGCTGCTGTGGGTTCAAATCCCGGTCTGGGCATTTGGATTTTTCATGTGAGGAATCCTTCCAGTTGGCTTGTGGTAGATTGATGGTTCTACCCGGATGTTCTTCTTTGTACCAAAACATGGAATTTGTTCCATGCACAGAAGTTTTTCCCCCACCTGTAATTAGTTTGATGTCGAGATATGACTGAAATACTGGGTCCATACTTATAAAGCTTTGTAGTTGAGTCTGAGTTCGTTCTCAAGCTTTTGATTGGTCAGATTTGAGTTCTCAAGCTTTTGATTGGTAAGATTTGAGCCAAAGGCTCAAATCTGACCAATCAAAAACTTGAGAACGAACTCAGACTCAACTAAAAGTTTTATAAGCATGGACCATGATGTAAAACCCGATAAAAACCAAACCAACCCACCAAACCCAATCTTTGAACCTTACAATAATATACTTAAAACGATGAATGCTGAATGATTTAGAATCTGATCAGAGTGTTGAAATTGAGATTGTTTAAGTAAGAAATGTAGAGAAACTGCAGAGCGGAGACAGACCGCAGATAGAGAGCAAGAGATAACGATACAAAGGTCCCCAGGCCCCCAGAGATGCACCCAGACAGACAGACAGACAGGCAGAAAGAGACAGAGGGGCGTAGGGGATATAGATAACATTATTTGGAAAATATTTTGAAAACAGAGAGTTCATGATTTCAGTTGAACATGCTAGTGATGGGACTAGTGGTTAAAGTGTTCCTAACACTGAAGACGAACACACAGAAAACCGAGGTGGCACGCTTCAGGTAAACAAACACACTGTTAAAAATGAACATGTTCAGTCCATGACTCCAAAAAAAGTCTCGACCCTTTACTCCATAGACACATCTTTCTACGCTTTGCAAACAGGGTAGACCAAGATCAGACAGCTCCTATAGGAGACATCTGATTGGGGTCTTCTCTGTTTGCTTATGAAATAATACAGATTTTGTCATGATAAAACTTCCCGTGTCCATAAAAAAATCAGTTAATTGATATTCATGATGTCATTATTTCTTGCATGAATATATAAAGTAAATCGTTAAACAGGGTATACATTGTTTGCTTTACCAGTATAATCTAAGCTCTATACATTTTTGTGTCACCTGCTATAAGTAGGTTGTCATGTAGGGATCATTTCTCCACTGTCTGTTTGTCTAGATCTTTCCTCATGTATTCACTTCTGCATATGTATTCACTTCAGATCTGCATATATTTTTATGTGTTCCTTCTGCATATGTGTTCACGTCTGCACATGTGTTCCTTTGAACACTTTAGTAATTTATGAAAAGTATAGATAAAATTATGCTCCAAAATACAATTTGGGCGAGTTCATATTCTCTTCCTTCTCTTCTTTTTTTGCATTAAACGTGCACCACTTGACATAGTGAGAAGTATCTACAGTAAAAGTTCTCTAAACCAGACTAAAACCAATGCCGGTCTGTAAGGGAGGTGCCAGCTTAATTCCAGATTAAAGTCCTGTAGGATATATCTGTATGACATCCATCCTGCATTAAGCAGGTACCTGCCTAAACATATATAAATTCTTTTTTATCAAAATTCCTGTTTAGAGGGATTTTATTATACCTCCGCAAACTTGTTTGAGAGGGTATACTGGAACCACCCTGTCCGGTGGGCGGTTGGTCGGTTGTTTGTGTCGCGAAATCCTATTTCACTTTCATTGTATTTTGTATACATAATAACCACGAATGGTAGATGTGCAAGACGCAATTTTCATGTGTTTTACGCTGGCCATTGCAGAATTATCTCCCCATGCAATTTGAGTTCTTTTTTTGTTATTTTTGCATGAAACATGGGTAGTTATTCCAATTATATTTGGTATACATAATATCCATGAATGGTAGATGTGCAAGACACAATTCTAACATGTTTAGCGCTAGACATAGCAGAATTATCTCCCCTTGAACTTTGAGAATGTTTTGTCATTTTGGCATGAAACATTGTGAGTTGGTGCAGCGAACTCCTCCTTCGGCTTTACAGTTATTGATTTTTTATATGGTATAAATAATAACCACGAATGATAGATGTGCAAGATGCAATTTCCATGTGTTTGCCACTGTCCAATGTTGCAAATTCCCCCTTCAATTTGAAAGTTATTTAACTGATACGTGCAATATATAATAACTACGAATAGTACATGTGCAATATGCAATTTTCCTGTGTTTAGTAGCAGGCATTACTGAATTATCTCCACTTGAACTGAGTATTTTTGTCATTTGATCCTGTCACATGGGTAGTTGGTGTCACAAACATGGATTTGCAATCAAAGCTGATGTGCATGGGGTAGTCATCACCTTTAGTGATAGTTCTAGTTGTATTTGTGAACCCTTTACCGAATGAATATTCATGTAAGAAGTAATGACACAATGCATATCAATTAGCTGAATTTTTATAATGTCATATGAACATATAGTAAAACCTCTCTATAACGACAAGTTAATTGTGTTAATTAGTTGGTATTAAGGGCATGCTTAAAGCAAGGTGAAAGTAAAACAGAACGCTCCAAGCAGCCACCTGCAGTGGCCGTTATAGAGAGGATTTACTGTAGGACATTTTGGTAGCTGCAGGAAACTAAAAAATCAGATCCGTATTATTTCATTAGCAAACAGAGCAGACCCTGATCGGACGTCTCCTACATGAGCCATCTAATCCAGGTCTACTATGTTTGTAAAGGCATGCAAAGGCGTTTATATGAGGGAAAGGGTTAAATTGTATGACTGCTAACTGTTATGAATGAGTCTAATAAGCACCGCCCTAGTAGGTGGAGTAAGCATGCTAATAAGCACCGCCCTAGTAGGTGGAGTAAGCATGCTAATAAGCACCACCCTAGTAGATGGAGTAAGCATGCTAATAATCACCGCCCTATAGTTGGTGGAGTAAGCATGCTAATAAGCACCACCTTAGTAGGTGGAGTAAGCATGCTAATAAGTACCACCCTAGTAGGTGGAGTAAGCATGCTAATAAGCACCGCCCTATAGTAGGTGGAGTAAGCATACTAATAAGCACCGCCCTGGTAGGTGGAATAAGCATGCTAATAAGCACCGCCCTATTGTAGGTGGAGTAAGCATGCTAATACGCACCGCTCTAGTAGGCGGAGTAAGCGTGCTAATAAGCACCGCCCTAGTAGGTGGAGTAAGCATGCTTCAACATCCTGTGTACCTTTGTACATGTCTGTAGAATAGTCTGTAGAAATTGTACAGTGAAGTTATTCATGTTAAAACGAAGTCCTGTTATAAAACTTCTGAGTCTGAGTGCATTCATAAGTACACGTATCTGATTGGTCAGAATTTGAGCAAGCTCTAATTCTGACCAGTTAGATGCTTGAGTATGATATCAGACTCAAGCAGAAAGTTTTATTATGTCAGGGCATGTGGTGTTGTCTCCGTTGTATTATTTAATATAGCACTTACAATTATTGTTATGCGGGCATGAGATCGAGTCTTACAGTGAGAAGTATTGACCTACCCTTTTTCAAACAAATAATTACAATGTGGTTCACCTTAAACTAATCATTGGTTCTTGTACAACAGAGGCAGTGTGCGGGCGATGCTGACCCTTCTGCCGCTCCTAGGTCTCACCTGGATCTCCAGCCTGCTCGTGCCTTTCAGTATTGTGTTCCACTACTTGTTTGTCATCATCAACACTGTCCAGGGCATGTGCATCTTCTTCTTCCACTGCATCTGCAATGACGAGGTAAAACTTGTCAGCGTTTCTGTTAACCCTTTCCCTCATATAAATGTGTTTTCACGCATTTGCAAACAGAGTAGACCCAGATCAGACGGCTCCTAGAGGAGCCGTCTGATCAGGGTCTACTCTGTTTGCTAATAGAATTTGAAAGATCTGTGTCTTTACTTCCTAAAATGGCTACAATGTTCCACCTTCCATATTTCATTATAACTATTTTGGCCATGAATATGCAGTAGGTATTGAAAAATGAAATAAACATAGAACAGGGAAAGGGTTAAGTTAACCATTAGTGCAGTTACGGGCGATGTCGTCATTACCTTGGCAAACAGTTTGGATCCAGATGAGAGGTTGAGTAACTCGTCGTCTCATCAGGATCCAAACTGTTTGACATCTTCAGTCATGGTAAAACTTTCCCTTTCTTCATATGCCTTCATAAAGAGATCAGCTAATTTATGTTAATACAACTATTATTCTTATATTAATATTCAAGAAATAATGGGTTAAAATGGGCATTAACCAGCGTGTCATGGAAACTGTGTCCGGAAGGGTTTACGATTATGATAAATGTACACGTGAAAACAATTTACTTTAAAGTTTTTACTTTGAAAATCTAGTGAGCTCTGTGCATGATTTTTACCCTGAATTAACCCATTCCCTCATACTGATACATGTACCTTTTGACGCATCTGTAAAAGTCACTTTCTGAAAGCATTGTGATAAATAGAGCATTTACACAAATCTAAAAAAATCCTTTCCTCTAGTTAATGCTCCTTTTCGGTAGATGCATTCAAAGAGGTAGGATCTAAAAATAGCCTATGGGGTAATGGGTTAAGCAGCCACCTGCGTTAATAACATTTACTGCATATATAACTTTTTTACACGAATTTTCTTGCACGAAATAATGTATATATGACTATGTACATATTAGTTTAATATTTATAAGATCGTATGAACAAGAACAGTAATTACGAACAATACAGTAAACCGCCTGTAATCTGGAATTTTAGTATAGAAGAATGTAAATATTTTTAGGCAGGTGCCTGCTTAATGCAGGGTGAAAATCATGCAGAAAGCTCCTTTGGGAGCTTTCTGCATGATTTTCACCCTGCATTAAACTGCCACCTGTCTTGCTAAAAGATTATTCAATATCGAATATCATAATTGCACTTGAACATATTTTGTCTACTTACCCTAATTACCATAAGGTTTCGGAAAGACAAATAGTGTAGACGCAGATCACACGGCTCATGAAGGAGTCGTTTGATAAGAGTCTTCAATATCTGTTACTGTGTCGGTCTACTTTGAAGTCACCAAGAGTATTGCCAATTTGAATTGTTGAACTTTATAAACCCGGGGAGAAGAAAGATCGTGCTTCTGAACACATAGGGTAAATGTTGTGTATTATACTTGTAGATTCGGCAAAAGTTTAAGGAGAAAACCAGGCGTTGGTCCAGCTCGAGAACAGGTTCCGAGCAGGATATGAGTAACCAGCAGAGGCGCAAAGCCGGGGTAGGTACCAGCAAAAGAATAGTATATAGTCATGTCACGAGAAAATGGGTCTACGCGGTCCATGGTCCTATCAAAACGCAGTTGACCAAGGTATTCGCTATTTGCCAGATAGGAAAACAGTGCTATCGAGGCTGGTGCCAAATACTGTTGACCTTGTCTCAACATTACTGTCCGTTACCTTTACCCTGCTATGTGTTTGTTCATGATTACCATTGCAACTTTACAAAACTAAAAAAGGCACTTGTTCTTATGGTGTTGTTCAGTACAGTAAAACCTCCTTAAAACGATCATTTAAAAGAGGTGTAACTGAGTGTTAATGACTAATGACAGGTAGTACCTCAAAGGCAAACATCGGATTTCAGGAAACGAAAAGCACGCTAAAACATTGCTACTATCACTTTAAATTTGATGAAATATAAGACTTTATAAATATTTACATTTTGATATTTTACTCTTTAATTTTGCACCGACCAAAACTTCAAAGGTGGGAAAATCTGGTGGAAAATAAACTCACAACATATAGTCAACGACAGGTTTTCCCAATCTTAAAGTTATGGTCAAGAGAGAGACACACATAGAGAGTCTGTCAGAAAGAGAGACGCAGAAGACAGAGAGAGAGAGAGAGAGAGAGAGAGAGAGAGAGAGAGAGACAGACAGACAGAGACAGAGAGAGACAGAGAGAGACATAGAGAGAGACAGAGAGACAGTGACAGACAGAGACAGACAGAGATAGAGAGAGAGAGACAGAGACAGAGGTAGAGAGTGAGCGATAGAGAGAGAGAGAGAGAGAGAGAGAGAGAGAGAGAGAGAGAGAGAGAGAGAGAGAGAGAGAGAGAGAGAGAGAGAGAGAGAGAGAGAGAGAGAGAGAGAGTGTTATTACTGTTTTGAACATATGACATATCTGGATGTTTGCATTAGTCTGTGATTGTCAAATTTGTTATTATCTTTGCAAACAATGTCTACATGTAGCCTGGTTAATCTTCAGTCTGGGTTACACTGAAGATTAATTTCTTTCATTTTTTCTTCACATCAGAGTTTCTATGCGATCAAGACTAATGCCGGAGCTTCCCAGTCGCCGTCGTCATCTAACAGTGGTAAGGAGCCGTGTAGTAGTATCAGGGTCCATGCTTATAAAACTTTTTAGTTGAGTCTGAGTTCGTTCTCAAGCTTTTAATTGGTCAGATTTGAGTTCTCAAGTTTTCGATTGGTCAGATTTGAGCCAAAGGCTCAAATCTGACCAATCAAAAACTTGAGAACGAAGTCAGACTCAGCTAAAAGTTTTATAAGCATGGACACAGGACTACATGTGGATTTATTTAAAATGATTAAAATACATTAACACTTTACTCCAGAGATGCCCCTATGCATCCAGAATAGACCAAGATCAGAACGGTTCCTAGATGAGCAGTCTGGTCAGGATCTACAATGTTAGCTTAATTAATACAGATCCGATTCTAGAGTTACAGCTATGGTAGACTAAAAAATTACACGTTTATGGTACTATATTGTAAAAATGAATCTAATTACTTTTCATGATATTATTGATTTTTACATGAATATTCAATGAGTAAAAGTTTATCCCTTATCCTGTCCTATATAAGTGTCATCTGCTAAAATCATCGTTTGCATTTCTTCCAGATATATTTTAATGTAGGCTACTTAGCTGTTTAAAACCTCTCACCAGGGTCTGCACTGTTTGTCATGTTACACTTTTTTCTTTTTCTTAAGAAAAAATCCCATAATATTCACCATAAGCCAGGTCTGTTTGAATTTGGGAATAGTCCATTTGAAAATTCAGCGTTGTTAGGATTAATACAGACTTTTACAGGATTGAAAATACGTCAACATCTATATATTGGGTGAGATTTGAAAATTCAGTATTTAAGGGTTAAGTTGTCTGTGACACACAATTCTGTTAATGTCTAATCTGTGATTACCTATGCAAACAGTTTGAACCCAGATGAGATGCCGAGTAACTCGGCATTTTCATCGCGATCCAAACAGTGTGTTACTGTGAATGTTTTTGAAACAACGATGACGGAAATAAAAACAAAACAATGTAGGAGACGAAGAAGTTTGCAGATTAAAAAATTTGGCAGCGAACGACACTAGGTTATTCAGTGTCACATATATATGGATACAAACATTTTATGAATGTAATCTCAAATTTGCTAGTGGCACTCAAATACTAAAAAGTGATATTGTCACTTTTAAACCTTTACTCCATAAGTATGCCGTTTCGGGGAGATTAAACTAAGATCAGTCGGCTCCTGTAGGAGCCGTCTGATCAGGGTCTGCTCTAGGAATTTCCCCCAGTTTTCTATCATAGACTTCCCGTATACCTATTGGAGGACGAAGCCATACATGCTTCACAAAACTAAACAAATATATTATCTCTGGGGCGGTTGATTTCTTTTGTTAGCCTGTTACTTCATAGATATGCATTTTATGTATTGGCAAATAAAGATGACCCAGATCAGACATACCCTGTAGGTGCTGTCTGATCAGGGCCTGCTCTGCTGTTTTAGCAATAATATACAGTAAACCCTCTCTTAACCGGCAGTTAAATTTAGTATGAATATCGGTCTTGGAGACAGGTGGCAGCTTAATGCAGGGTGAAAGTCATGCAGAAAGCTCCTAGAGGAGCTTTCTGCATAACTTTCACCCTGCATTAAGCAGCCACCTGCCTAAAAGTATCTAAATTATTATCTACTAGAATTCCGGTTAAGAGAGGTTATACTGTAGATCTGATTCAACAGTCTCTAACACGGCCTCGTTCTCCTTTGTTCGCATACTATTATCTTATAGATTTTTAAAATGTCATTCTTTCTTTCATGAATATTTATTCATGAATCTCATTTCCCCAACAGGTCAAAGAAATGCTTGGACGTAAATGATTTGAGTTACAAGAAACGGGCACGTGATCCAGATTATCAGTGTCACAGTGACATAGCTTTTGGCGTGAGCATATTGGAATGGAAGCTATTAACATTGAACAAACTTTGCTTTGAATGTTTTACCTTTTAATAACCATTTCCTACGTACAAACACCTTTTCACGCCTATGCTAACAAAATAGACTTAGATCAGACATCTCCTGTAGGAGCTGTCTGATCAGGGTCTGCTCTGTTTGCTTACCTAATTATATGAACCTTATTCTAGTTTTTTTCCAAGCCAAATATTCCTTTGAAAAATTTTACATTATAAAAGTTAAACTAATGAATATTCATGAAATGTTCAATTTACGAATAAATGTTCATAAGGGAAAGGGTTAAGGCTTTTTATTTTTAGAAGTAAGATGTTGTATTTGTATTTAGAAGTAAGATATTGTATTTGTATTTATTTTACATGTATTTCGATGGCTATCTCAATAAAATTGAAAGTGGAAAAACAGTAAAATCCCTTTAACTCTTTAGTCCATAAATACACATTTCTACGCCTTTGCAAACAGAGTAGACTCATGTGTGCAGTAGATCCAGATCAGACAGCTCCTGTAAGAATTGTCGGATCAATTTCTGTTCTGTTTGGTTACATTTCATATTGTTTGTCATGCCAGTTTGTTTCAATCTTTAACCCTTTCCTTAATATACAAAAGCTTTTTCATGTAATTGCAAAGAGTAGACCAAGAGCAGTTGACAGTTGGAGTTCTCTGATCAGGGTACATGTCTGCCCTGCTTGCTTATAAAACTACTAATACCAAACACTGTCTACATATTCCATTATAAAATTTCAGGTAATTAATATTCATTCTGTCATTAGTTCTTACATGAATACTAACCCTTTATAGATCCATAAATATGCCTTTGCAAACAGATTAGACCCAGATCAGACGGCTCCTTTAGGAGCCGTCTGATCAGAGTCTGCTCTGTTTGTTTATAAAATAATATAGATATGATTCTACAGTTTCTGTCATGGTCCAAAGTTCCCATGTTTATGTGCCATGATAAAAATTATTCTAATTAATATTCATGATGCCGTTATTTCTTACATGAATATTCATGGAGGAAAGGGTTAAAGAGAGAAAGGATTAATACAAGAATTAAAATAATTTATATTCACATTGGATGGAATCTTGCATTAATGTTCATCAAGGAAAGGGTTATTACTGATATGTGAATCAGATAAACATAGAAAAAACAACAGCATTTCTTCCAAAATAGAATTTTTATTCACCAGATTGCACAAAAACATGAGAAAGTCAACAATATGATATAGCACATTTATTGTCAGCTGAACCACATAAGAGAAAGTAACTTTGTTCATTTGCTACAAGTGTAGACCCAGCCCTGCTGATGTGTCAGTAATGGGGATGTCTGATCAGGGGCAACCATTTTAACCCATTCCCTCATAGGCTATTTTTAGATCCAACCACTTTGAATAAATCTACCGAAACGGAGCATTAACTGGAGAAAAGGAAAACTTTTGTAATTTTAAACAATTGTGATATATAGAGCACTTGCTCCTATTGGAGCAGATACTCTATTTATCACAATGGTTTCACAAAGTGACATCTACAGAGTCGTCAAAATGAGGGAAAGGGTTAACCCTTACATTGGGGTACCCCATCTTCCTCTCCACTGATTTGTAAAGCTGAATCAGTCAGTTTCACTCCCTTAACCCATTCTAAACCATGCATATTCATGTAAGAAGAAAATATGATTTCATGGATATTAATTAGTTATAAAAGCGAATGAACACATGCATTTTTGGCCATGACAGAAATTGTAGCATCATATCTACATTATATCATAAGCAAACAGAGCAGACCCTGATCAGATGGCTCCTAAGGCCGTCTGATCTGGGTCTACTCTGTTTGCAAAGGTGATTTATTGAAGAAAGGGTTATCCAATTCCCTCATATTGCCGCCTCTGTAAAAGTTAGTTTGAAACAATTGTGATAAATAGAGCATTTGCTCCATATGATCAAATGCTCTATTTATAACAATGGTTTCAAGACTACACAATTCTAAAACTTCCCATATTTTGTTGAAAATGCTCCCTTTCGGTAGATTTATTCGCAGAGGTTGGGTCTAAAAATAGCCTATGAAGGAATGGGTTAACAATAAAGTATAATAGTTATTAATGTTTATAATGGAATATTCATGGCATTAAAGTTTAACAGATTAATGAATCAGAAAATAAATCAAATACTTTAGATCCTGATCAAAATACTCTTCAAGAAGCAGTGTGAATCTATTGAGGTCTACACTATGTGCTGAGTTGTGTACACTGTTTACATCTATTTCTTATTCAGCTTGACAAACAATGCTGAACAATTGGATGCCATATCTTGAAAATATAGGCACATCTAGGTTAACATAGTTTAGGGAACCCCTATAGGTACCTTTAGTTAAACCCCTTACTCCATAACTAAGCCTTTCTACACCTTTGAAAACAGAAGAACCTGATCAGACAGCTTATGTACAAGTCGTCCGATCAGGGTCTGCTATGCTGATGACATAATACAGACATGATTCTACAGATTCTGCCATGCCCGTTGTTCAAATGCCATTAGAAAAATGCAGCTTAGTAGTATTCATGGTGTCATTATTTCTTACATATGTATTCATGGAGGAAGGGGTTAACCCATTGCCTCATATGCTATTTTTAGATACAACCTCTTTGAATAAATCTACCGAAAAGGAGCATTAACTAGAGAAAAGGAATTTTTTAGAATTTTGCAGTTTGAAACCATTGTGATAAATAGAGCATTTGCTCTATGTATCACAATGGTTTCACAAAGTGACATTTACAGAGTCGTCAATATTAGGGAATGGGTTAAATTCTGATAACATTTACCTTATTTACAATACACAGACTAAAAACTTAACTCTTGAAATATACAACACAACAATAGCACTTCATTTTGCATCAAACGTGAGTCTTTAATCCTTTATTTCATGAATATTTATGTCATTAATAATGACATACAGTAAAACCCCGCTAATGCGACCACCTAATGCGACCACTTAAACAAACATGGCTGTTTTCATAAGCAGGTGGTTGCTTAATGCAGGACAAAAGTTATGCAGAAAGCTCCTTTAGGAGCTTTCTGCATAACTTTCGTCCTGCATTAAGCTACCATCTGCCATTGCCAGTGTGAATTATGCCCCTTTTTGGTGGTCGCATTAGCGGGGTTTTACTGTAATTTTATAATAAACAGAGGAAAATCACTCTTTTTCAAATTGTACTCTAAGAAACACATTTACACAAAAGGCAACACATCATGATCAGATTTTTTTTTTTCTTTCTGGGAAAGCCTTTAACCCTTTGGATGCTAAGTAATACTTTTTGTCTGTTGTCTGCTTCAATCCTTAAAATAAACATTCATTCATTTCTTTGCAAGAAGATGGTCAAGGTGACAAACAGTTTGGATCCTGATGAGATGCTGCATTATGCGGTGTCTCATCAGGAACCAAACTGTTTGCATAGGTAATTAATTTCGCCTAGTGTGCAAAGAGTTAATAATAAGAAGTAGATTCAAGAATAAATCAAGGGAGTTTACTTGAACCAATGGTTTACTGTGAAATGGCAGCATTATCTCCCCTGATAGTAAAAAAAACCCACCTACTAAATATCTTGTGCAATGAGAATTTAACATTTCCGCAAGAGTGTTCAAAGGAATAAATGTGTCACTTGTCGAAGTGAAAGCATTACAAAACAAGAGGGCCCAGATGGCCCTATATCGCTCACCTGAGAAAGTGGGGTACTAGTCATTACATTCAAAACTCGTCCGAGATTTTGTTAAGGCAATCATTCTGATCAAGTTTCATGAAGATTGGGCGAAAGATGTGACCTCTATAGTGTTCACAAGGTTTTCCCATTGTTTGACCTAATGACCTAGTTTTTTACCCCACATAACCCACTTTCAAACTCGACTGAGATTTTATTAAGACAATCATTCTGACCAAGTTTCATGAAGATGGGGCAAAAAATGTGACCTCTAGAGAGTTCATTAGGTTTTCTTACTGTTTGACCTAGTGACCTACTTTTTGACCCAACATGACCCACTTTCAAACTCGTCCGAGATTTTATCAAGACAACCATTCTGACCAAGTTTCATGAAGATTGGACAAAAAATGTGACATCTAGAGTGTTTCCAAGTTTTTTCTACTGTTTGACCTAGTGACCTAGTTTTTGACTGCACATGATCCACTTTCAAACTCATCCAAGACTTTATCAAAACAATTATTCTGATAAAGTTTCATGAATATTAGGCCACAAATGTGGCCTCTAGAGTGTTCACAAGGTTTTCCGACTATTTGACCTAGTGACCTAGTTTTTGACTCAACTTGACCCACTTTCAAACTCATCCGATATTTCAGTAGGACAATCATTCTGACCAAGTTTCATGAAAATAGGGCTAAAAATGTGACATCTAGAGTGTTCACAACGTTTTCCTACTATTTGACCTAGTGACCTAGTTTTTGACCCCACGTAACCCACTTTTGAACTCGTCCGATATTTTATCAAGACATTCATTCTGACCAAGTTTCATGAAGATTGGACTAAAATTGTGACCACTAGAGTGTTCACAAGGTTTTTCTGTTTGACCTAGTGACCTAGTTTGTAACCCCACTTGACCCACTTTCGAACTCGTCCGAGATTTTATCATGACATGTATTCTGACCAAGTTTCATGAAGATTGGACTAAAATTGTGACCACTGGAGTGTTCACAAGGTTTTTCTACTGTTTGACCTAGTGACCTAGTTTTTTACCACACGTAACCCACTTTTCAAACTCCTCCGAGATTTTTTCAAGACAATCATTCTGACCAAGTTTCATGAAAATTGGGCTAAAAATGTGACCTCTAGAGGGTTCACAAGGTTTTCCTACTGTTTGACCTAGTGACCTACTTTTTAACCCAACTTGACCCACTTTCGAACTAGTCCGAGATTTTATCAAGACATTCATTCTGATCAAGTTTCATGAAGATTGGACTACAATTGTGACCACTAGAGTGTTCACAAGCAAATTGTTGACGACACACGACGGACGACGGACGACGGACATTCAAGTCTCCCAAAAGCTCACCCTGAGCTTTGCTCAGGTGAGCTAAAAAAAGATATGTTGAAAGTCAGTCTTTTAATTTCACATTTTACTTACAGCAGATGACACTAAAATGGACAAAAATGCAAACAAAAAATACATGTATAAGAACTCTGAGTGTATAATCCAGTCATTTCAACTGATTTCAGATATGTATAGTCAGTAAATACTTTACTTCATAGACTGATGATAGAGGTACTTTTTGATACCTCTGCAAACAGAGTACACGTCCAGTCTCATGAGGGTCTTCAACAGATAAAGGTTTGTACTCTAATGCTAAAATCGTCATTTCTCCACCAAACCCTATGTTGTGACCACTCTTTAGAATCATCTCGAAGAGACGATTCTAAAGAGTGGTCACAACATAGAGTTTGGTGGAGAAATAGGAGAAATAAGAAGTTATTCTTGAAAATGTTTCAATATACATGTATGTATCTTAACTGGACGTCTGAATTACATAGATCTCTTTCTACAGTTTCTGCAACAGTAAATTCCTTTGCTGATGATGGAGTTATTAAAACATTCAGCTTAATAACCCTTTCCTCCATAAATATGCCTTTCTACGCCTCTGTAACAGTCACTCCTGGAAACCATTGGGATAAATAGAGCATTTGCTCCATAGAAGCAAATGCTCTACTTTTCACTATGGTTTCAATACTACACAATTCTAACATCGGGATAAATAGAGCATTTGCTCCATAGAAGCAAATGCTCTACTTATCACTATGGTTTCAATACTACACAATTCTAACATTTTCCTTTTCTCTAGTAAATGCTCCTTTTCGGTAGATTCATTCAAAGAGGTTGGGTCTAAAAATAGCCCATGGAGGAAAGGGTTAACACTTTCCACTGTTCAATAGTCATGTAAGAAATAATGACATGTAGCATGAACATTTACTGGTTATGTTGTTTATAGTGGTGCATGAACATGTGTTGTTGTTTTTTACCTTGAAAGAACCTGTAGAATCAGATCTATACAATTCCATTTATAAGCAAACAGAGCAGACCCTGATAAGATGAATCCTACAGGAGGCATCTGATCTGTGTCTCCTCTGTTTACAAAGGTGTGAATACATGTTTATATGAAGTAAAGGGTGAATATTAATATACATAGTCATTAACGCTTCTAACCCTGGAGTATCAGAGGGAACAGCCCAATCAGTATCACTCTTATTAACTCTTTTGGCACCAAATTCAAAAGTGTTGTCTGCAATAATAATTTCATATTAAATATAATTCTAAACTAAATAATAAAGGTATATTAGTAAAACATTTGTTTTTAAAAACCTGTATGCTTGCATTGCTTGGGTTAAAATAATACAGAAAACTGAAGTCCCAGGTCAGATGCCGCCTTGAAAAGGCGGCATCTGACCTGGAACTGCACTGTTTTCAATGATGCTAACAGGCGACATTGGCGCCGAAAGAGTTCAAGGATTAACTTGTTGGAGGAGTTTGAATGACAAACAGGGCAGACCTTGATCACAGTAGACTCTGTTTGCAAAAGACAAATGTATGCATGCCCTGTGTTGAAATGAGTATTCATGGAGAAAAGGTTAAAACAATTCATTGTGAAAATAAATTCAAGTAAAAATTAGTCATCTGATCTGGGTCTGCTATGTTTGCTTATGAAAATATAATAGAAATGACTCTCCACTTTCTACCAATACCATATTCACCATAACAATTCAGCTAATGATTATTCACAATACCAAAATTTCTTACATTCATCAGTAGTGAACAAATAAAGGGATGATTAACCCTTTCCTCCATAAATATGCCTTTCTACGCCTCTGTAATAGCCACTTTATGAAACCACTGTGATAAATAGAGCATTTGCTTCATAGGAGCAAATGCTGTAATTATCACAATGGTTTCAAATCTACACAATTCTAAAATTTTCCTTTTCTCTAATTAATGCTCCTTTTCGGTAGATTTATTCAAAGAGACAGGATCTTAAAATAGCTATGCGGGAATGGGTTAAATTTTTGTCAGTCTTGGGATTTTTCCCCATAACTGGGAAAAATGTTAACTATTTTGCATTGGATTGTGTCCTTTTAACCCTTTCCCTGTTCCATGGTTATTCCAAATTTCAATACCTACACAGTACTGAATATTCATGGTCAAAATAGTTATAATGAAATACGGAAGGAGGAACAGTGTAGACATTTTAGAAAGTAAAGAAGCAGAACTATCAAATTACATTAGCAAACAGAGCAGACCCTGATAGACGGCTCCTATAAGAGTTGTCTGATCTTGGTCTACTCTGTTTGCAAATGCGTGAAAAAGCGTTATATGAAGGAAAGTGTTGATGACCCATGCAAACGCTAGAAAAAGGTCTAACGTACCGCAGCTGTTGATAAGATTTGTACAGTACTGATCAAATAACCTCTTTTATTTCACAGCAAAACCTTATCTTATTGCTACTCATTACAACCACCTCTCCAAGACTATTGAGAAGCAGCAAAAAAGGGTTTGGCAGAGAAATTTAAGCCTTTCCCTCATATAAACACCTTTGCATGTCTTTGCACAAATTTGACTGAATTTTCCGGCTAAACACTTTTTATGGCTTTTGCCTTTGAATTGGGAATTTTTCAATCAAAATTGGAAAAAACCACACTATTTGCCATACAGGCATTGGGAACATAGCCCAATAATGGCTATAAAATCACTTGAAACAAGACTTGAAGAGTGTGTTTGTGAAACACTTATGTCCCCGATCTTTGACCCTGGAGGATGACCTTGACCTTTGACCCATGGACCAGGGTGTTGAACGTGACACATCGTCTTTGTGTGGTGAACATTTGTGCCAGGTTATTTTGAAATCCATACAAGATAAAAAAGTTATAGATGGGACATACAGACGGACAATGTGATTACTATATGCCCGCCGTTGGGTGGGGGTGGGGTGGGGGTGGGGTGGGGTGGGGGGGGGGGGGGGGGGGGGGGCATAAAAAAGCCATGCATAGAGCAAAGTTTTAGTATGTATCAAGTTCAACTGTAGAGCTGTCATTAACAGATATCATATCGTATGGCAGAGCTCCAGAAAATTAAATCATTTTCAGGAATAACTTCTTTATTTCTCCATTAAACCCTATACTGTGACCATTCTTTAGAATCGTCTCGAAAAGACGATTCTAAAATGTGGTCACAGTATAGGGTTTAGTTGATAAATGACAATTTTAGTATTTGGGTATGCATATTTATCTGTAGCTCTGTATGGATACATATATAGCAATTATATTCTTTTTTGTCAACTGATTATCAACTGAAACATAGCTTCAAAAGAATTCGACCCTTGTAATTACTATTACCATATTATTTTTTTCAAATTCTAAAATATTGATACAATCAATAATGCTGCGAAAGTATGATTAGAAAAAAACAACACTCTTGGAAAAATGTTAATAAAGTTCATTCTCAGTGTTGTTATAAATATTTTCTGGTCCTCCGGCATCATTAGTTTTATGTTATTTTGAAAATTGAATACTGCTTAAGCCAGTGCTAGGGGGTGTGAGTAGTGTTGCACTTTTAATTACTACTCATGAACAGACTCAATAAAACCAAGTCTGCAATTTTCTCTTTTTTTCATTTCTACTTTTGCTTTCGAAGGATCACCCATTTTCAGAATATATTTGCATTTGTTCTGCTCTGTATACAAAAGTGACAAATTAATCTTTACATTTTTCATAATTATTTAAATTTAAATCCAGGTTTCATTCCAGTAACCCTTTCCCCATTCCATTAAGCCTTTTCATGTGTTTGCAAACAGAGAAGACCTGGATCAGACAGCTCCTATAGGAGCCGTCTAATCAGGGTCTGCTCTATTAACTTCTGATGGAATTCTGTAAATCTTTACAGAAGCCCTGGGGAGGTTGTGCATTTACTGTGTACTGTCTTCTTATGCTAGACTGTATCTTTTATTATTTTTCTATACATCATTGATATTTTGTAAGTCAAAGTCTACATGTATATCATGGATATATGCTTCGAACTGAATCAGTTAGTTCCAATCAACACTGAACAGTATAAAAATAAACTAATCTACGAAACTGCTGAACTTGTTCTTGAACAACTGCTCCAAAGATCAGACATGTAGTTTATCTTGTTTAACTGGATATTTGGACCTTTCTTTGGATTCCTACAGCCTTTACACTTACAACCGATGCATGGTAGTTTCATACTGTAACATGGACATCTTTGTCCTAGACACGTTAACTGATTGAAATTCCCGGACTTTCCGCATTTACAAAAACTTGGTGGTTTCAATTCAGGGGGCTGTAACTCCTTCTTAACCTTCTTAATCAGTGGTTCTGAATTGTCCATTTTCTCTAAATGTTGCGGAGCATCTTTGCTGTTCTGCCTCCTTAGCTCATGAAACCTGGATTTGGGTTGTTTTTTACTTATTTGCTTCACTATCTTTTTTCTTAAAAATGTTTTCCTGTTATGCTGTGGTGCCTTTTTCATGAGAATACTTTTGACAGCTGCCCTTTTGTGAATTTTCTGATTTAAAAGAGTTTGCTTCCTCACAACCTTCTTTGATGCAATAATCTCACTGGTACGTGTTCTACTACTGTTTCTACTTAAATGTCGCCTTCTTTGCACCACAGGTTCTTCTTCTTTTATATCAAATGATTCGATTTCTTCTGTTTGCTCTTCACAAGATAAAACAGGAAATGCTGAAGCATCATCATCAGAAGAACAACCAGGCTTTGCATCTACTGATATTTCAGGCTGTTCCAAGCTTTCAGTTTCACACTGGACAACACTATGTTTAGAATTTTGTTCATTAGGATTAACACATGATCGTGACAAAGACTGAGATCCTGGCGAATAGTTGTCATCAAAGTCAACAACTTCTTTTAAGATCAACATGAGATTGTTCGTCTCCCCATTCACACTGCTATTGCAGATGCTTCGTCCAATTTGAGAGTTATAGATGTATACACAGAGTTTCTTAAAACACGACACTAGCACTTTAAGCAGGGTATTTGGTACAAAGTCCCAGTGATCCTTGCACCAACTACATGACGGTTTCAGTTTCATCTTTCCTCCTACACACTTTTCACAAACAGAGTGTTTGCAGACATTATGACCCGGACCCATCGGTTCTAAGAGTAGCTGGAAACACACATAGCAACTCAGCGATTGTCGTAGGCACGGCAATAGGCGGTGCAGATCCGCCCAACTGTCTGGAACTCTCGGATCTGCCTGCATAACACACCTGCATGTCGAAACATAGAAGTCCATTGCATGCATCTCTGTTGTTAGAATCAGCGATCTTTCTGCATAATATCTATAAAAACTGAAAAAAATGCGTTTATTTGACCTACACTTTCATCCATATGCGTAATTTACAAATGACGTCATTAAATTATGTGTAGGTGCTGCGGTAGAGTAATCGTTTCGTAAGGTTTACACAGTCATGCATACACTGCCGATTTGGGTTAGGGTAGCAATTCTCAGGAACGTGCCTGAGCATACTCACCTAGGCATGTGCGTGTAGAAAAAGCCGAACCTCTGAAAATATAAAAATAAGCATTAAAATTGATGCCTCACTTGGGTATTTAGTCCCACAGGCGTTGGGCTCATGAAATATGTCTAAAATAAGTTAAAATGTCCCTAAATTGACGTTTTGTAACATTTCGGGCTGAAAAATAAAGCCTTGGGCGTTTTGAGACAAAAGCTGAACTTTCATGTAAGAAATAATGATATCATGAATATTTATTAGATTATTTTTATAATGGCACCTTATTTTTTATTGAAATGAAATGAATTGCAGTAAAACGTACGTCTATGAAACGATCACTCAGTAAGGACAAAGGTGAGCTTTTAGACAGTTGACTGCTCAATACAGAACAAAATCGCTACAAAATGCTCTTAAGCGAGCTTTCTGCATTGCCCTTTTCCTAAATTATGCTGCCGCCTGCCTTAAAGGCCAACAATGATTTATTTTTTGGGTGTCCGGTTTAGAGATATTTCATGGTAGATATATAACAATGACAATGTATGCTGATTGAAATGAAATTAGAAATAAAATGGCAAAAATCAATCAAAATATAATACTAAGTAATTGTAGAATCCTTAATATCTTTTTAGGAAAATAAAAATGTTTTAGGTTGATGCGAGACTGGACCCCGCGTTTAATAAAATGAGCCCTACCATATACTTCCTTATCACACCGTCCAATCGATTATGGTTACCCCATCGATAAAGCTGTGGTTACCTCGGGCAGCGAGAGTCGATTAAAACGGCGAGTTTGTATTTTGCTCCTAAAGACTCCTATTTTCAGAAGACCGGCACTTCTTTGTATGCAGCCGTAAAAAGCAGTGTTTGCCGAACATGTTGATGTAATATTTTCCCAATAGCATGCAGAATGGTGTATTAAATCAGTGAATCAACGTGGATCAAGATGCCAAAACACCATTTTCCTTTCTTTGGGACTGAATATCTCCGATATATGACAAACTCACGTTAATCCAACGATGTCGAAGGTAAATCGAAGTATTTTTCTGTCTTTCCTTTGACTATCATCTTGCTTCGTTCAAAATTTAGGTAGTTACACGTGTTTTCGTGTACCGAGTTGATGCTCGAATGGCTAAGGTTACCCAAATTTGAAAATTTGGTGGTTAAGGTTCACCCTAAATCTGGGATCATTTAGGCTAAGGTTACCCGACAACTAACACATGCAGTGTTGCAGCACCTGAAGACACACACACGTCGTATGTTTCCCCTTGAACTTGAAACATAAGACCCACAACTGTCATGTATATTCTGTAAATTGTATTTAGCCAATTATGTTCACAACAATGATTATTTCTAACATGTGAATCGAGTATGTACAAAGACAACATTCAACAACGTAAGTTCACCTATATGATTTTACAATTAGGTGAGCTATCAATATGTATAAATGTATTTAACTCTATTGTAAGGACGGTTATTGATTTACTAAAACTATTCTCAATGCAAACACGATATCAGATTTGTATATATACACAACTCATTTTGAGTATGTATGGGTGAATTACTTTTAAAGACCAAAATTATCGACCCGTTTATGCAAACGGAATTGCTTTTTCTAGAAAAGGGTCCTTTCCGCTACTAGAAAATGCACATATTGAAGAATGTCTCCTATGTGAAATCATTAATAAACACTTGATTCGTCCTCGCAAACATCTTCATCGTTACACTTTTGAAGACAAAGTCTTATATCTACATTATGAAATTGATTTGGCTATGCCTCTTTTTCCGCCGTCACTGTCCTTGAAAATACCAACACGGTTATCGGACGACACAAACACATCACCATCAATAGGTATAATGTGTTCGTATGTTTTGGTCCTATACCCCAAAGCATCAGATGATTCGTCCAGTTCTAGTTCTCTATACTTTAAACATACAGCATCGTGTGCTTCAACTAGATGATCGATACTATCTGGTAATGCATTGTGTTTCATATAGCAGTAATAACATGCAGCGCCCCATGGTTATGGTTGTTAACCTGTGAAAGCAAATGGAATTCAGTAAATGCTCAATAGATGTTGATGGTGTTGTTTTTGCTGAATAACTTTCATTTTGAAAACTATTAGCACGGGAATGATGGATCTATTCAACACTAGACAAACTCCTTACAGTATAAATACAGTATAAGGGGTTAGCGTAGTTTTGCGTGTAGACCCAGGTTAAAAGTCTCCTGACTGCTTGCAATGCTATGAGCAATGAAGATATTTTAATACAAAAGGAAAAAATAGATATAATAAAGATATGCAGTACTGACACAAACCAAGTGTCACATGATAAATATAGCATCCGACCTGTGTTTACATGTTTTGTGCTTCACTACAAAGAATTGTTTTTTTTAAACAATAAACAGGGGAATAATTACTGTGAGAAATCGATCAGATTGTACGTCTTTGTAAAAACCCGATTTACACGTTAGAAATAATAATTATAGTGAACATTACTGGCTAAACACAAGTAACAGAATATACATGACAGTTGTGGGTCTTATGTTTCAAGTTCAAGGGAAAAACTACGACGTGTGTGTCTTTAGATGCTGTAATATTGCATATGTTAGTTGTCGGGTAAACCTTAGCCTAAATGCGCCCAGAATTACGGTGAACCTTAACCAATACATTTTTAAAATTGGGTAACCTTAGCCATTCGATCATCAACTCAGTACACGAAAACACATGTAACTACCTTGATTTTGAACAAAGCAATATGATATACATAGGATGGACAGAAAAGTACTTAGATTTACCTTCGACATCGTTGGATTAACGTGAGTTTGTCATATATCGGAGATATTCAGTCCCAAAAAGAGGAAAATGGTGTTTTGGCATCTTGACCCACGTTGATTCACTGATTTAATACACCATTCTGCATGCTATTGGGAAAATATTACACCAACATGTTCGGCAAACACTGCTTTTTACGGCTGCATACAAAGAAGTGTCGATCTTCTGAAAATAGGAGTCTGTCGGTGCAAAATACAAACTCACCGTTTTAATCGACTCTCGCTGCCCGAGGTAACCACAGCTTTATCGATGGGGTAACCATAATCGATTGGACGGTGTGCTTATGGTCCTACGACTTATCCACTGCGCTATGTTTCCGATAACTAATCCGCTTATTGTTTGTAACTATAACTAAATATTTTCTTTTAAAAAATGACACGTGGATGTCCGATATGCTGATCTCCCTTATAAATGCACTCGGCGAACCCGTGACCCGTCAGATCTAGTTGTTTGACTATACGTCTTGACAAACAGAGTACAGTCATATTAGACAGCTCCTGTAGGAGCCGTCTGATCAACGTCTGTTCTGTTTGCATAAGAAATAATATAGATATGATTCTACAGTTTCTGCCATGACCAAAACGTCATGTGTTCATGTGCCATTATAAAAATAATCTAATAAATATTCATGATGTCATAATTTCTTACATGAATATTCATGGAGTAAAGCTTTAAAATGTAGTGTATTCAATTGATAAGATATAGATATTTCAAGAAGCTTTGTCCAAATTCCCTCAATATGGCACCTCCTCCATTCTAGAAACATTTGGTCCAGTGAAGCATGCCCGCGAACCCTTCATCCAAGCATTGGTTTGTTTACACGGATTAGCCGCAGACACGGACCTGGCAATCGTTATCTACCATAGGAAGATTAACGGTCAAATGCATTTGTCAGTAGAAAAGTGTGTTGTAAATCGTATCATTATATGCATGATAGACTGGATCATCGGAAACACACCCAGAAGCTTACTTCACTACACTTCGGAAGTACAGTTGAACTTCGATAACTCGAACTTCAAGGGACCATACAAATTAGTTCGAGATAATAGAAGTTCGAGTCATCCGATATCTAACCTGAACAATTTCTCAAGGCTACCGCTTAATACAGGTCTAAAGTAATGCTGAACTCTCCTGAAGGAGCTTTCAGCATTACTCTAGACCTGTATTAAGCTGTCACATGTGTTTCTAGATACTGTATCTGTAGCGATACATTTCAGAGCAATTCTGTATTTTTAGTATTGAAAGGACTGATTTTTTTGTTCGAGTTATCCCGAGGTTCGAATTATCCGAGTTCGAGATATTGAAGTTCAACTGTAACACCGTTTTCTTGCAGGTCTTATGGTCGATGTTAAGTTATCGATATACATGTATATAAAACTGTATATGATCAGTCAAACATGTAGAAACAGAGCAATATCGTAAAACCCACAAACACACATTCTTTAGAGTATATCTGATCAAGTAACGGCGTACAACCACTCTGAAGAGTAAACTCGGAATCTATAGCCAACATTTGCTGTAAACAAGGAAACATCGATACCTAATTCAATTATTTGCTATCAAATAGCAGGTGCTATACTATTGTACGAATTGCCATAAATATGAGTTATTGAGATTCAATGACGACAATTTACTGGCACCAAATACTGTGTTTCAGTAGATTTTAGTTTCAAACGTAGTATTACGATATCCAATAACCACACACAGCAACATACAGTAAAACCTCTCTATAACGGACACTAAATTACATCAAGCATTTTGTGTTAAAGGCAGGTGACTGCTTAAAGCAATGTGAAAGTAAAACAGAACGTTCCTATAGGAGCGTTCTGTTTTACTTTCACTTTGCTTTAAGCAGCCACCTGCCCTAAATACCAACTAATTAACACAATTTAATGACCGTTATAGAAAGGTTTTACTGTACTTGCTTATGCTTCCTATACAATCACTGTTATACTGGTAAATATATTCAATCTCGTTGCCATGGAAAGTTAATCCGTTCAAATAATCAGCTTATCTGTTTTCATACAGCACTGTTGTTCTGGTTCCATAAAAGGTTAATGAAAGAAAAAATCCACCAGACAGAGTGTACAAAACCGAGTCCATCCTTAAAAAATATGGGCTAGAGTTATCAATGTTTGTTTTATGATGATAATTCTTCAGTTAAACACTCTGTTTTATGGTTAAAATCCTTGTGTTAACAATTTCCTTCATTTAAACGACCCTTTCACGCATTTGCAAACAGAGTAGACAGCTGGAGCCGTCTGATCAGGGTCTGCTAGGTTTGTTCATGAAATCATAAAAGATCCGACTTTACAGTTTCTTACAATACGACTATTTCACGTGTACATTTGCCATTACGAAAATGCAGCTAGTAAATATTCAAGATGTCTTTTTTTTTTACATCAATATTAATCAGGAAAGGGTTCAGCAATAGCACACACGACCAACCAATTCCTAAGACACCTTATCTGTGGACTTCCCAGGAAATGAAAATTATGAATCCTCCCCAGCTGCATAATCAACATTGTCATTTGATGCAAAGCCTTGAAAAGAATATTACATATAACCCAAAAGCCGGGTCTCGTTTATAAGATCATCCAATTTTGTGTGTACTATTTGCAAATTGAGAGAATGGCAAGAGAAAGAAAAATGATTAAAGACGTTGTTGAAAAGGTACTGCAGGCTGCAAAGACAAGAGTTGAGTGGTCCAGTTATAGAATTATAAGAGTGCGTGTTTTCAACGTTTTGTGAAAAGAAGAACCATCTCCTTTAACCCATTCCCCCTACTGACGCCTTTTGGCACCTCTGTAAAGTAATTTTTGAAACCATTGTGATAAATAGCGCATTTGCTCCATTGGAGCAAATGCTCTATTTACCACAATGGTTTCAAAACTACACAATTCTAAAGTTTCCATTTCTCTAGTAAATGCTCCTTTTCGGTAGATTTATTTAAAGAAGTTGGGTCTAACAACAGCCTATGAGGTAATTGGTTAATTATTGCGCAGTACAGCTTTACATGCAGCATGTACAAAACTAAAAGTTTAAAGCGATCGCAAGACTGAGAATATCGATTTTGAAATTTAGAATATGAGTTGACTGAATAATAAATTTAAAGTTATATTTTGCCCATATTTAGTAGAAATCAATAAACATCAAAAGTTGTACACATATTAATATATGATAATGATTGTTATAAGGCTTACAACCCATTTTCTGCCAACTGTTTATAAATATTCAGCTAAATATTACGGTATCTGAATATTGTCTATAAATTCTTAGAACATTAGAAAAACATCGACCTTTTAAGAGACGGAAAAAACGTCGTCGATTAAACAGAAGTCAATGAAGACCTTCTGCCAATCTCCGAAACCGGAACAACGCTATGGTGGTTGTAACGCGCTTGACTACCAATCCGGAGGTCTGGAGTTCAAATCTCGACCCCTCCCGGAAATTAAGAGACGCTTTTCAGTGTCTCCCACCCGCACGAGGTTGCCCGAGAGTGTCACTAGCCGGTACTGCGGCTGCATGATTGCACCTTATGTTAGCTGTGCTTAATATTGTAAGCGAATGACTCAATGACCAGAGGAATAATTGTACAGTCGGCTGAGCGGTCATTCGGACTGAAAGTAGAATATAACTAGGTACTTTACTTTATACATATATATTAATTGTGTTTTCCAAACTGTGGCTGACGTGGGTCAGTCGAAAGTGTAAATTAACTCATTCCCTCCTACTGACACCTTTTGACGCCTCTGTAACAGTTATTTTTTAAACTATTGTGATAGATAGAGCATTTGCTCCAGAGGAGCAAAATTTAATGTTCTATTCATTACAATAGTTTCAAAATTACCCAATTCTAAAATGTTCCTTTTCTCTAGTAAATGCTCCTTTTCGGTAGATTTATTCAAAGAGGTTGGGTCTAAAATAGTCTACTGTCCATTTCAATTTACTTTGTCACTGAATTTTAGTCGATATTTTTTTCATTTCGAGTCAGACTGACCTTAAATATACTTCATTTGATCGCATCGTTTTTCAGGAACTCCCATGCTAAATATCCCTCAATATAATTCAGTAACAAGTAATAAAATGCCGAAAATGCATTTTCTACATGCTATTTCGATCAGCTGTTTCTTTAAGAAATGAATGACGTGCTTCCGGTGTTCATGAGGTTATGCAACGCATAGCTTTACGAGCAAAGTTAGTGAAGCCCGAAGGGCTTCACGTGAATCTTTGCTCGCAAAGCTATGCGTTGCATAACCCCATGAACACCGGGAGCACGTCATTTATTTCTTATATTTATATTCCATTGTATTTCTTATATTTCAACGGATTTTTTTTTAAATATTATATACCGGTCACGTAATAGCCGCTATCTAGGTCGTTGCCAGGTTCGTTTCTAACGTAGTAGAATCTCTATATATGGTATGAAAAATAGTCCCAAACACATATTATAAATATAGAATGAATACAAGATTTTAATCAGTAAATTGTCCAGCTATGTTTAAACTTTAAAGAAAAGATTATCGAGATATTTCAAATCATATATATTTACGAAATGTTGGTATTAAAGCATCTTCTTAAATGTAGGTCGCGGTGTCGAAGTCAATTTACTCACCCGCCATGCTTGATCGAAAGCGGGTCACAACGTTGGATTTTATTCTCGGATTTTTCTTTGTTAACGGTAAGGACATTGACTTATTTATGCTTCACTCATTACTTGATAATATATTTTGATACGCCACGACTGTTAAAGTTGGCAATATTATGTATTCAAGCGATAATTCTCAGTAAGAAGATGCCACATTTCAAATTTTCAGGGCTTACACAGCGGAATTCTGGGAAAAGGAGAACACTCAAACGGTATTGAAATGAACGTTCATGTGAAAAAGCAACTTTCTTTTTAGAATAAGGTTATATAAGGACGTTGCAGGGCGAATGTAAATATTTGCAAATGGCCGCTGTATTTATGGATCATGGAGCGTATCATTTTTCAACAGGGGTGAATTGCATACTGATATGAAATAAATGACGTAATTTCGTGTATGACGTCAACTTTTAAGAGCTATTACCCTTAGTTAAATTCGAACATTCCACTCGACGTCAATCGTCCGCCATTTGCAATTTGAAATGAACGTGTTTACAATGGGAGAACATTGTTTTTATGCATGAAATCTTTATTTAAAGAAGGATTAAAGGGAAACTCGGGCACAGAGTTCCTGAAAAACGATGACACAAGTGGTTTAAATTTGATCTCGATCCGGTAAGAAATGAAAAAAATTCTCGATTCAAATTCAGTGACAAAGTAAATTGAAATGGACAGTAGGAGGGATTTGGTTAAATTTGAAAAATGACTATTTATTGTGTGAAACTTTTACCTACATGACCTGTACCTTTAATCGATTTTACGACAGATACTAATGTATTCTGATGAGTTTTAAATGTCCATTGGTTTCCATGGTAATAAAACATTCTCGAGTTTCAATACGAATAACTCTTTCGACCTAAAGTTGATTTCAATATCCCGATTCTTAAGTTATTTTGTCACTCAAAATTGGAGAAAATATGAGCAGAGTACATCTGGTAACTGTCCGGGGCGTTACATTTTTTAAATTGAGCTTCTTTCATTTTGTACAGAGATGGATGCAGAATGAAAACAGTGGAGAAAGCTTCTAGGGAAACGTCCCGGATTGCGTTCTGTATTTAAATACCACCTGAAGTTTGAATACTTATATTGATTTATTATATCGGGGTTTAGTTGTGTGGTTGTTCCTACAGGAACCGTCTGATCTGGATCTACTCTGTTTGCAAATGCGTGAAAAAGCGTTTCTATAAGGGAGAGAGTTAACCTTTTATCTCATAGAGACTCCTTTGCAAACGGAGTAGACCCAGATCAGATGGCTCCAGTACGAGTCGTCTGATCTAGGTCTTCTCTGTTTGCAAAGGCGTGAAAAGGCGTTTATATGAAGAAAAGGGTTAATTTGTTACAACTGTCAATCTACATTTTTACTTTTAAAACTTCACGCAATTCTTCTTAATAAGATTGAAGATTTGACCAAGAGTGGTGTCTCCTTCATGTATTATTAATGTTTTTTTGTTTCTTAGCAACATTGAAAAACTACAACGATGATAATTAAAAGTTGTAATCATCGATGGTTAAAACTTACTTACTATGGATTTTAGTAATACAGTAAAACTTCTCTATAACGGCCACTAAATTACATCAAGTATTTTGTGTTTAAGGCAGGCGGCTTCTTAAAACAAGATGAAAGTAGAACAGAACGCTCCTAAAGGAGCGTTCTGTTTTACTTACACCTTGCTTTAAGCGACCACCTGTCCTAAATACCAACTAATTAACATAATTTAGTGGCCGTTATAGAGAGGTTTTACTGTACGATCTTTAATAGAAAAAGAGGCCCCAGGTGTCTCTCACTAGCACACAGCAATATGTTTAAATAAACATATATAACCAGACTTTTCACAAATGTTAACGAACTTAACTATTGTTTTTAAACGGCGAATCTTATACAAGATATTTGCCGATTCAAACTTTGTTTTTTTGACATTGAAACGCTAACAATGAAAGAATAACGGTTTTATTCCCTGTTATGGCACGACAGACGTTGAATAATTGCAAAATTATGCATTCAATAATTACAAATATTATGTTCTATCTGATCCAGAAAAAATAGTTTGCATTCAAATATATATACGCATGCTATAAGAAGGTTCTAAAACAATTGTTGTTAAAAATATATACAGTAGAACCCTTCTAATGCGACCACTTAATGAATAAACATGGTTGTCTTTATAAGCAAGTGGCTGCTGAATGCTTTCATCCTGCATTAAGCTACCACCTGCATCCGCCACCCAGAATTATGCCCCTTTTTGGTGGTCGCATTAGTGGGGTTTTACTGTATATGGTTTATGAACAGGATAACGACTTGAAAATGTGGATTTAATTGTCTGGGACAATTAAGTATAACATACACCAGTGCAATTGAACGATTGTGAACGACCAGTGTAATGCAGAGAAATGACCCTCCCCTAAGATATGATACGACCCGGGTCCGTATTCTACGTAGAGAAATGTCCCCAGACCGTGGCAAGGTGGTGGGCGGGGTAAGGTTAATAATCACCTTTAGTGATAGCTCTAGTTGTATTTGGCCACAACCAACTTCGTGATATTCAATGAATGAATGTGACTACCGATACATCATTAGATCGTATCATATTGACAGTGATTTGCTTATTTGGTTTGAAATCAATTTCGTTCTTGGTGTTTCATAACAGAGATGATTTTAAATGAAAACAAACAAACAAACAAATTAAGCTTACTTTTCAAGGAAATATTTTTGTTCCCATATGCTGTAGAAGACAGTTGTTATTGTTCTTTTTCAAATACTCGTAAAATACATTCTACTGATATAGTCCGTGACAAATGTAATGTGTATACATGTTGTAAATAATGTCTGTGGTATTCACACGTTGTGATTTAAAAACAACAAGATCTGTTTGTGAAACACAATGTCCCAGATATGACGTTTCATTTTAACGTATGACCTTTACCTAAATAGGTCACCCCTAAAAATGTTCGCCTCCATAAGTTGCACATGCATGCCAAGTTTGAAAGATGTATGTTGAAGACGACAAAATTATCACCAGTCAAGGTTTGACCCGTGATTTGACACTTGACCATAATGTATGGCATTGACCTTAATAAGTCACCCTAAAAGGTTTGCCACCGTAAGTTACAAATGCATGCCAAGTTTGAGGGATGTATGTTGAATGGTGACAAATTTATCGCCAATGTAAATTTGACCACTAATTTGACAATTGACCTTGATATATGAACTTGACCTTGATATGTCACCCCTAAATATTTTGCCTCTATAAGTTGCATATGCATGCTAAGTTTGAAGTATGTATGTGCAATAGCTAAAACATTATCGCCACCATTAAAGTTGAGAACAAACCAACCAACAAACCAACAAACAGACAGGGCAAAAACAATATGACCCCCTCTTTGATGGGTGGGGGGATGCCATTATTAAGATATATCTATACATGTACCCTGTTATTGTTACAAATTTGGATGTCTGTGATGATGATTTTGATTGTTTGAAAATGATTTTGAAAGTCGGTGATAATGATTTTTAAATTATTTTTTATATTTAACGTTATGATTACATCAAATTTGTGATAAATACGTGCTAAGTCATAATTATTAATACATTTGAAAAAAACCCACACACTTAGTTGAGAAAATGGTGATCATTTGAACGTTAACAAGGCGCAGACTAACAATGATGATATTATCTGAAATGCTGTAAGAAGAGTTTCTTGACATAATTCTTTATACAATTTATTGATTTAAAAGAATATATCATTAAACTATTCTCAAATTATACTTTTGACCTTCCAATGATCTCGGTGATTTATTTACCTGCGAGTCCAGAGTCCCATACTCATAAAAATTCCATTTAAAGTTTGTGAGTCCATTTTACTATTAATGATATAGCTGGAACTCATTGTTTTAGGAGGAAATGAGTCCCAGGGATTCATTATGTTGAATTTGTAAAATAATCACTGTGACCTTGATTTTATGTACCAAATCCTTGGTAGAGGATATTGTCTATAGTATGTTGTATGTGCACAGTAATTATAATATACATCACATAGGTAGAAAAAAATGACTGAAATGCACAAAAATACAAATTTGACATTTGACTTCTCAAATGTGACTTTTGACCTCTACTTGCGACCTTGACATTGACAATACATGTATGTTCCAAAAAAGCCCTTGGTAGAGGATATTGACTTAGTAAGGTGTATGTGCACATTTATTACAAAACATACATCACATACATAGGTAAATTTAATGAAATTGCACAAAAAGTACAAATTAGACCTTTGACTTCTTAAATGTGACATTTGACCTCTACTTGCGACCTTGACATTGGCAGTATGTACCAAAGTCCTTGGTAGAGGATATTGTTATAGTATGTTGATCTTGCACAGTTATTAGAAATACATCACATATGTAGAACAAGTGGACTTCAACACTAAAACAATGATGTTTGACTTCTAAAATGTGACCTTTGACCTCTACTTGTGACATTGACCTTGACAGACATATAAAACTCGTGGTCAGAGGCACCTTCTTTTTTAAATGAATATCTGTGCCAAGTTTTACTTAAATATATCAATGTTAATGTAAAATTGTAGAACGAAAAGGTCTTGAAACAAAGAAAAAAACTCAAATTTGACCTTTGACCTCTAACCGTGACATTGACTTTAAAGGCAATCAATTGAAACTTATATTTTTAACATTGCCTTGATGTTAGTCATTTAATTATACAGTTATATTAAAATCCTTCTATCAGTCTAAAGATATGAAGAGATCTTTGTGTATGGTATTTACTTTATTTCTACGGCAAAGCCGTTGTCTTGGAAACTCAAATTGTAATGCTTTATAATTGTACCACAATGCTACCACCCTTCTTGTTTTGATTGTTAAGTCATACTCTTTGTTATCTGAAAGTATCCTGTCATTGTAAACCAGGTGAAAAAAATCTTCATATCGTTTTATTGAGGCAAACATTTTACCAAAAATCTCACGAATTGCCTTCAAGTGGTATTTATATAGGAGATATGGAACACCCACCAATTCACGGGTTCAAAGCTTTGACATTGAATTGTGACATCGACCGTGAGCCGAGAAGGCTGGTGCATGGAATCTGCAAATCGGCTTAATATGGTGAAAATCTCCATGTACAAATAAATATCCTTCAAGAGGTATAGCAGATGTGAAGCGGACACGGAACTCCGAGCTGAAACATTTGATCTTAAATTGTGACATTGACCTTTAGCCAACATTGCTTCGGCATGATTTCTGCACATCTTCTTAGTGATGTGAAAATTCGACTGACGTCTAATGGAAATCCTTTAAGGGGTATAGAAGATATAGGGCGGACACGAACTCCAAGATTCAAACCATAGACCTTACAGGGGTATAGGAGATATGGAGCAGACACGACCTACAAGGTTTAAAACTTCAGCTTAGATTGTGACCTTGACATTGAGCCTACATGGGTAGTGCATATATTCTCCACATCGTCTCACTGACATTAACATTTTGACTAATGTTCATTGAAAATAATTCAATGAGATATGGAACAGAAACGACTGTTAACGGACAGACGGACAGACGGTCGCACGGACTCACAGACAGACTGACATGTGGAACCTGTTCTTATATTATCTCTCCGCTTCGCATCTTCTAATTGTTCTATTTTTGCTGCTTCAACAACTGCTACTGCTAGAGAGTGCAGTACTAGCACTAGCACCGGTAGAAGTACTGCTAGAGAGTGCAGTACTAGTACTAGCACCGGTAGAAGTACTGCTAGGGAGTTCAGTACTAGCACTAGCAGCGGTAGAAGTAATGCTAGAGAGTGCAGTACTAGCACTAGCACCGGTAGAAGTACTGCTAGAGAGTGCAGTACTAGCACTAGCACCGGTAGAAGTACTGCTAGAGAGTGCAGTACTAGCACTAGCACCGGTAGAAGTACTGCTAGGGAGTGCAGTACTAGTACTAGCAGCGGTAGAAGTACTGCTAGGGAGTGCAGTACTAGCACTAGCACCGGTAGAAGTACTGCTAGAGAGTGCAGTACTAGCACTAGCACCGGTAGAAGTAATGCTAGAGAGTTCAGTACTAGCACTAGCAGCGGTAGAAGTAATGCTAGAGAGTGCAGTACTAGCACTAGCACCGTTAGAAGTACTGCTAGGGAGTGCAGTACTAGTACTAGCACCGGTAGAAGTACTGCTAGAGAGTTCAGTACTAGCAGCGGTAGAAGTACTGCTAGAGAGTTCAGTATTAGCAGCGGTAGAAGTAGCAAAAGTAGTAGAAGCAGTATCAGTAGAAGTAGTAGTAGTACAAGTAGAAATAACAGTACTAGCAGCCGAAAGAGTATTAGTAGTGCAAGTAGTAGCAGTAGTAGTAGCAGTAACAACATCAGTGTTGCAGACACAATGGGGTCATTTCTCTACAGGGGGTCATTTCTCTTCATGAGGGGGTTATTTTACTACAAGTAGATGGGGTCCTTTCTCTACGATCTTGGCCATTTATGATTATCTACGTAGAATAAGGACCGGGCCATATTTCTACGTAGATAAATGAGCCATGGGTCGTATCTCAGGGGAGGGTCATTTCTCTGCATTACACCTGCAGTTTTCCGAATGAGTTTATTCAGTGTGACTTGTCGGAGAACCCACAAATGTCCTTGGTTATTAATGGGTTGACTCGTACTTGATAATAAATAAACAGAAGGACTGTTGCATACAAACTGGTAGTCTCTTAACAATTTCCTTCATATAAACGTCTTTTCTCTCCTTTGCAAACAGAGAAGACCCAGATCAGGCGGCTCCTGTATACGGAGCCGTCTGACCAGGGTCTACTATGTTTGCTTATGGAATAATATACATGAAGATATGAGTCTCAGTTTATGCCAAGGTAAATATCCTCTGTTCATATACTATTATACAATCAGCTAATAAATATTCGCGATGTCATTATTTCTTACACGAAAAAGGGTTACATATCCCAGACAAGATGCTACCCATATTGCTCATTATAGACGATATAGGCCGGGTCCTGGTCATGGTTACCGTAGCATTCCCCCTAGACTTTTATCATGGGTAATGGGTACCAAGTTGTTCGTTGGGGTCCTCAGAACACATTTTGAGAATGCCCCCCCCCCCATTTTTTTTTGTCTAAGCTATGTTTTAACGGTTTCCATGGTAATCCGAGGTAATTTTCGAAACTACCTTGGTTAAGAACATGCGTCATAACTTTGCTTACCAAAGTAAAGCCGAGACATATAGCTTGAATATGATGTAAGAATACATTTATGAATAATAATAAAATTACACATCATATTCAAGCTATATGTCTCTGCTTTACTCTGGTTCTTGTTTTTCGCATCTATTGCCTCTAAGAAGCAAAGTTATGACGCTTTTTTTTAACCCAAAATAGGTTCGAGTAACTCGGCGTCTCATCTGGATCCAAGCTGTTTGCACATGCGAATCAGGTCGGGGATATCGTGATCAAATGTATAACCATGTCTGTACAATCATATATCTCGGTATATAATAATAATTGTTAAAATGTGCAGTTTATTTGCTCAGAAAGGCTACGGCACGGTAGGCGCACATTGGGTTTACAGTCGATGTTTTCGTGTTGTTAATCAGTTTGTATGGTTAGCACCATGGGGATTGGCATCATAAAACCATTTTTCTTCTACGAGGTCATTGGCATTTCCGTTTTATCAATATATAGTAAAATCCTTCTAAACCGGACGTTTAACCCATTTGCTCCCACGATCCCATATATGGGACGTAGGCAAACAGTGTATACTCTGATCAGACGCCGCATAATGCGGGGTCTGATCAGAGTCTATACACTGTTTGCTGATTGGAAATTCAATATAAAACAAAACATAAATGAAAATTTAGACCAGACATCCATTGGATAAAAGACAGACTAATCCAATATATAAGCATGGAAGAATCCACTGGGAGCAAATGGGTTAATTTGGTATAACTATCGGTCTTGGAGACAGGTGGCAGCTTAATGCAGGGTAAAAGTCATGCAGACATCATCTTTAGGAGCGTTCTGCATGACTTTCACTCTACATTAAGCAACCGCCTGCCTAAAAGTATCTAAATTCTTCTCAACTTAGAATTCCGGTTTATACTGGTGAATAGTGTGTCAGATTCAAAGGTTTAACCCTTTCCCTGTTCTATGTTTATTCCAAATTTCTATACCTACTGAATATTCATTAACAAAATAGATATTAAGAACCATGGAAGGTGGAACATTGTAGCCATTTTAGGAAGCAAAGAAACCGATCTATCCAATTCTATTAGCAAACAGTGCAGACCCTGATCAGACGGCTCCTCTAGGAGCCGTCTGATCTGGGTCTACTCTGTTTGCAAATGCGTGAAAACACGTTTGTATGAGGGAAACTCATTTACCCCATGGATATTCATGTAAGAAACAGTGACAGCGTGAATATTAATATATTAATATTACTCTGTTTGCAAATGCGTATTTATGGAATAAATGCTGAATGGTTGTCAATCACTCCTACGCCGAAGTTATCTACATGTCGGACATGATTGAAGTAGCAAATGCACTTTCACCAATAAAATTAATGCTTTCTTAAGTTGAAAACACGGCATTTTAACGTAGAATCGTAGAATGTGTAGCTCCCGGATCTTGATTGTGTTCCGTCATCGGGCAGCTGTAGAAGTTATGCATATTTCATATTTTGAAGAAAATCATGGGAATTCGTTTTCAGCCATATCAGATCACCTGATCATTTATGAATATCTATGACCAGCGTGCAGTTTTAAATGTAAAGTTCAAGGGAGAGTCACATGATCGATAATGGTTGTAAATACTTTTCTGAATTAGTATCGGATTTCATAAAACCTAGCGCTAAACGAGGATGGAAAAGGTTCACAATGTTAAAACCATTGCAGCAGTCATTAGTTCATGAAAGCAAATTTCCAAGCATATTTGACTAGTACAGTAAAACCTCTCTTAACCGGACGTTAACTTTAGTATAAATATCGGTCTTGGAGGCAGGTGACAGCTTAATGCAGGGTGGAAGTCATGCAGAAAGCTCCTAGAGGAGCTTTCTGTATGACTTTCACCCTGCATTAAGCAGTCATCTGTCTAAAATATCTAAATTCTTCTCTACTAGAATTCCGGTTAAGAGAGGTTATACTGTACCTAATTACGACATCATGTGAAACAAATAATGTAAGTCTGAGAAAAATCATAGCAGCGTTGTATTTAGCGAATTTTCCGACTGTAAAAGTATACATTTTCTGAAAGAGTACTCATTTGCGCAAGCAATATACTATTTGATAACATGTATGGATTCAGAAGATGGTTACAGGCGACACATCAACTATGCTAAACCTTACTTCATATAAACGCCTTTTAATGCCTTTGCAAACAGTGTAGACTTAGATAAAACGGTCCGTTTAGGAGCTATCTGACCAGGGTCTGCTCTGTTTGCTTATAAAATTACAATAGATCGGTCTCTACCAATACCAAACAATCAAGTTTATATGTGTCATTCATTATTATAAGTAAGAATATTCATGATGACACTATTTCTGACATAGATATTTAACAGGGGATATGTTAATCCTACATGTGCATAAACCCCATACCTCACAGTGACGCATTTAGTCACCTTTGCAACAGAGTAGACCCAAATCAGACAGATCATGTACACGCCGCCTGATCATGGCCTGTCCTGTTTGCTTATGGAGTAACGCAGGTGTAATGCTATAGTTTCTAACACGGCCAAAACGTCCAGTGTACATGTGAAAGCAAACAAGCAAACATCAAAACAAACATCAAAAACAACGGCCTAACTTTCTATTCTAATCTTTTTCTTTTTGAAAGAGGTATAGATCTAGCATTCATTTTTGTCTATTAACATGTTCATATATCACTGTATTGTATTCTTTATCGTGCTTGCTATAAGCATACTATGTATGTTTTATGCAATAAAGAAATTGAATTGAATTGACATGTGTCCCATTATAGGAATTCAGCTGATTAATCCTTTCGCTGCCAAAGTCTGTCGTCTGCTAACTTTATCGTCTGCTACAAATTTTTATTTTTTTGATTTTCTTCATTTTTGTTTCAAAAACATAGTAACAGTAACAAACAGTTTGGATCCTGATGAGACGCCGAGTTACTCGGCGTCTCATCTGGATGCAAACTGTTTGCATAGGTAATCACAGATCCGGCATTGGCAGCGAAAGGGTTAATTATTCTGTGCACGAATATTAATCAGGTAACGGGTAACATAAACAATATGTGTAAAATGCATACAGTTTACAGTCATCACGTAACCTTAATAACACATGGCACTGGACACAATGTATCGCTCATATCAACTACAACAACATCATGTTGTTTAAAGTATGGTTGGCATGCCATGTCATATGGCTGCCGTTTCATGTTATTGACAGTATAACTGTCATGTGACGTCGTTGCAGTATTGCTGTCGTTTGTCATGTTATAAACACAGGACTTTATTTGGTCATGTCAGAAACTGCATAGTCATATCTTTATCATTTAATAAGCAAATAGAGCAAATCTGATCAGAGGCTCCTTAAAGGACCGCCTTGTCTCGGTCTACGCTATTTGCAAAGGCATAGAACGGCGTACTTATGGAGTAAAGTGTCAGGACAGGTGGTATCTTCAGTAAGGATGAAAGTCGTATGGAAAGACCCCAAAGGGACTTTCTACACAAATTTCACTCTGTATTATGCAGCCATCTTCCTATAATGATGATGACTGATTTTAATTCTGTTAAGCGGTCAGAATGTGGTTTTACAGTACTTGAGAAATACATATTCAAATACGCCATCACCTGTTTAAATTAGAATATCGCTGGTCATAGTCCTGTAAAAGAAATATGAGGAACAGCGAGTCTGTGTGATATGATGACGTCCCGAATGTGTCAAAGTTTTAAAAAATGCTTTTTGTAAACAAATAATCGCAGTTTGTTTTTTATTTTCTTTCGAAATGCGTTAATATAATTTATGAACAATGGAAATGCACTACGAAACTTGTCTCAAACTACAGAGAATTTGGTTTCAGACAAATTATCTACGAAAATATCACCATAGTGCGTAAATGACATATACAGTAAAACCCCTCTAATGCGACCACCTAAAAGAGGTATAATTCTGGGTGGTAGAGGCAGGTGGTAGCTTAATGCAGGACAAAAGTGATGCAGAAAGCTCCTACAGGAGCTTGCTGCATGACTTTTGTCCTGCATTAAGCAACCACCTGCTTATAAACGACAACCATGTTAATTCATTAAGTGGTCGCATTAGAGGGGCTTTACTGTAAACGTTTTGTTGCCGCATTGCGTCATATCACGGCTCATGCTACTTGATACACCGTCATGCCGTAATAAAAACCAACAAATAGAATATATAACACCACATTTATAGCCACATAGTGATAATACACAAATATGTATTTCAATACAAGAAAGAAGTACCCACATTTATCTAAAGCGACCTTGCAGAGAGAGTTTCTGTATTTAATAAATTTGGAAATATTATTTGCACAACACGCATGTTAGCTGGTTTCTAAGACCATCCCCTTTAATTCGTTAGCTAACACAAAATCGTTTTAAGTCTTTGCAAACAGGGTGGACTCAGATCAGACGGCTTCAATAAGTCTGCCCTGTAAGCTTATGGGATAATATAGATCTGCTTCACCAGGTATTGCCATTCACAACATTTCTCTTGTCCATATGAAACAAATCATTAATTAACCATTTTCATGCCAGACATAATGGCATAATGTATATTAATATGTTGGATTCTTACAATTGCATTATAAACATTTTTGGACTTTGCATAAACTGTAGAATCAGATGTATATTATATCATAAGCAAACAGAGCAGATCTTGATCAGACGGTTCCTACAGTAGCTGTCTGATCTGGGTCTACTTTGTTTGCAAAGGCGTAAAAAGGTGTATCTATTGAGTAAAGGTTTAATATTCATATATTTACCATTCATGAGGTAAAGGTTTAACAGTCATCCGGTAGTCATATAAAACAAACAAGTTCATCTTAACAATCATCCGGCAATGACATAAAACAAACAAGTTTGTCTTAACAATCATCCTGTAGTCACATAAAACAAACAAGTTCATCTTAACAATCATCCGGTAGTCGCATAAAACAAACAAGTTTGTCTTAACAATCATCCGGTAGTCACATAAAACAAACAAGTTTGTCTGTAAGTACTCGGAAACTCTGCCTTAAATCCATTCTCATCTCACGTACAAAGCATACATTCAGAATTGGTGCTAGTAGAGAGTTTAAACATAGCATATGAACGTCGTACATGGGCATGTTCAGGGGATCATACACAACTGTTTCTGTAGTCATAAGTATTGACACGATGATATAAGGCCACATGGTTAGATTCGTTGCGGTGACTATTATACACAAATGTACCCAGGCCCGATGCTGGGTGCTTCTAAACGTTGTGGTGTTGATCGTTCTGGTGCCAGCGGTCTCCGGTGACCGCGTTACACCGGAAGGAATAACTCGACGCCACTGATACCGTAGAATACAAGCAGTGATGAAGTAAAATACATTTAAGGACAGAAGCATGGTCACAAGTAGTATTGTGTAGTACAAATTAATGAACAGGTACTGCTCCACAGTTCCGAACAACAATGGCGAGGCGCATCCACTGATTGTCGGTGCCCTCGAAAATGCCTTAGCGAACGGGAACACAAATACACAACTAATGATCCACGATGCAATGCCCATGGCAATTGGTATCAATGGTTTGCATCTATTGGTCGTTGCACGTGTTGTAAATCGAAGGACGTAAAATCGTCTTGCCGATAGTTGACACAGGTTTAGCACGGTCGCAAGCTGTGTTGAATTAAAGATGAGCACTATCCAGCCACATGCAAGCGTGCTCGTGTATACAGATTCGAATTTGAACAACAGAAACAAGGAGGGCGACACACCAGCGAGTCCATCGCTTATGCTGAAAGTCATAAGCTGGTACCACATGACGTCCTTGAACCTACGCCTGTTGAGAATCAGGTACAGAGCCATTATGCTGTTGAATCCAACTGTTACTATACTAATCACAATGTTTATCAACTGGGAAGCACTGTGTATTGGGGCTAGTGTCCCTGTATGGTTAAACACGTCTGTTTGATTGGTTATATCCATCGTTGATATTCTTTTTGTCCAACGAAAACATTAAATGTATTTCGTTTTAAGGATCCGTTACTCTGAATGTGACATGTATAAGCCTTCCATACAAGTTCTTATTTGTTGAAACAGCTGTACATAAATGACTTGAATTTCTGTAAAACCTGACTTACTGTAACAGTCTTTACTTGCAACGCGCTTTAACAATGCCTAAAACTGAAAGTTGAAAATGAAAATCTTTATGAAAATAGTTGAACTTAACCAATTCCATGGTTTATGATTTTATGGAATAAATGCTTTTATCGTAGATACTAACACTTTAAATGACCACTAGCTGATTGAACAAAGGAATCTTAAAACAGATTACCTAATGTTTGGAATAAATGATAAAGAGAGCTCCCGAGGGAGCTTTTAGTATTATTTTTGTCTTGTATTAAAACACAACGTTCTTTTTCCGGAATGGTCGTTGGAGCCAGACTGTACATTATCGGTCATCCGTTTCCTTGTTCCGAGAGTCATCAATAATTATGAAACTCCGTTATTATACTCGTTACGAAAATAGTCCACACCAGTACTTGATTGAGGCCTTCAACACAGACTATATTATAGCCAGTTAACTCTTTCGCTGCCAATTCGCATTTGTAATCACCATGCAAACAGTTTGGATCCAGATGAGACGCCGAGTAACTCGGTATCTCATCAGGATCCAAACTGTTTGTTACGTTGACTACGTTTTTTAACAAAAATGAAGAAAACATTAAAAAAAAGAATAGTGTAGCAGACGACAAATTTTGCAGACGACAACATCTGGCAGCGAAAGAGTTAATGATGGAAACCACAGCATTAAACCTTTACATGACACATATTCGTAGAATATAAAACATAAATGATATCTTTAACCCTTCGCTTGCTATTCACGTCAATATACCTACCAGTAAATAGTGAAGACCCAGATGAGACAGTTCCTGCAGGTGATGTCTCATCAGGGTCTGCACTATTTACAAGTTGATTGTGCAACCAATGCACTCCACAGCAGTGATTGCACAGCGATATACTTGTACACAGTGAAGATATATGTAATTATACAACAGGGCATAGGTAAAGAAGGAGAAATGTATTTTAAAATTCAGCAAGCGATGGGTTAAACCTTTACATTACACAAATTCATGGAATATAAAACATAAATGATATCTTTAATGTAAACCAGCTAAAGTGTTCAATAAGCAGAGCTCCAGATAAGATGCCTAAATTAAAACATTTTCAAGAATAACTCCTTTATTTCTCCACCAAACCCTATACTGTGACCACTCTTTAGAATCGTCTCGAAGAGACGATTCTAATGAGTGGTCACAGTATAGGGTTTGGTGGAGAAATGACAATTTTAGTATTTGGGTAGGCACTCTTATCTGTAGCTCTGATAAGCATATACACACCGGAATGTTTGGCCCTGGAGGAAACCGTAGACCATAAGCTATATTATTCCATAAACGAAAAGAGCAGACTCTTGTCAGACGACCCCTACGGGAACCGTTTAATCCGGGTCTACTCTGTTTACAAAGGCGTAAAATGCGTATGTATGAGATAAAGAGTTAACCGTGTACTCCATAAACAAGGATTCCTACGCCTTTGCAAACAGAGTAGACCCAGACCAGGAGCTGTCTGATCAAGGTCCAGACCAGGAGCTGTCTGATCAGGGTCCAGACCAGGAGCTGTCTGATCAAGGTCCAGACCAGGAGCTGTCTGATCAAGGTCCAGACCAGGAGCTGTCTGATCAGGGTTTGCTCTATTTGTTTATGCTGTAATATAGATATAATTCCACAGTTTTCACTTTAGCCAAAACTTCCTGTGTCCATATGCTATTATAATAATTAATCTAATTAATATTCATAATGTAATTATTTCTTACACGAATATTCATGATGTAAAGGATTAAAGTAGTTCCCTAATCCTTTCCTGCCAGTAGTTAGTTCACTCGATCTTTATTCGATCTTTCCTGCCAGTAGTTAGTCCACTCGAGCGCTAATATTTTCCCTCTGGTACCATCAGAACTATGCTGCTGCGTAAAGTACATTCTCCAATAGTGTACAATTGAAATATGAGGCGTATGGGTTCTTGATACAATTAGCAGTTATGAAGAGTTCGTGTCACATTTATGGTAGTCGTTCAACAAATCTACACTAAAGTACTTAATAATTTACCTTATAAATATTCATATATGAAATAATTAATGTATGAATGTAAATTAAAACCTCTCTATAACGGCCATAAATTACACAAGTATTGTGTTTTAAAGGCAGGTGGTTGCTTAAAGCAAGGTGAAAGTAAAACAGAACGCTCCTATAGGAGCGTTTTGTTTTACATTCACCTTGCTTTAAGCAGACACATGCCTTAAATACCAACTAATTAACACAATTCAGAGGCCGCTATAGAGAGGGTTTACCGTGAATTAGCAGGATATTTATGGTGCCATTGTGAACAAAATTATTTTTAGAACCTGTAAAATTAGACCTATCTTATTTCATAAATAGAACAGAGTTGCCTGATCTGGGTTCACTCTGCACAGCCATAAAAACACTCCCTATCGACTGTGTTACAATGAGGGGTGCGCCTGCGGGAAGACATGTTACGGTTTAGTAAAGAGAATGTTAAGGCGCCTGCCCAATGTGTTAAGGCGCCTGCCCATATTTTCAGCAGCGCGGGGCGAGATGGAGCAATAAAAACACATTATCAGGTAATAAGTAAGATTTGTTTCAAGTTTTAAATACGTGTTAGTCTTATTACTGGCATTTGATTTATCGGAGGAGTTTTTTCGTTTGATTTTCTCCTGATTTCATCGTTTTTATAGAGGATAATGTGAATCGTTAGGACTATTGCAAAATAAATGGCATAGTCTTTTAAATATCAGTTTCAGACACCAATGTTATGTACAAGCATAATCCAAAACTAATTATAGACCAATTTCAAAACAAATTTCTCTTTTTTGACTGATTATAAGGCAAAACGGATGCATTTTTCAAAACTGCATTGTTAAGGCGTGTGTCAGAGGGTGTTACGGTTCATGATCTACATCCAAACTTACAGTTACGGTTTCTAATCGAAAACAATAAGCGTTTTTGAGAGTATGGAATCGATGTTTTAGGCCTGATAGAAGACTCAAACTACACTAGTTTATGTCGTAGATATTGAGTGAGGTTAAAAAATAAACTGAAAGTTATATTAAAGGTAATTATGGAACACGTATCCCATTCTTAATACCAACACTTGATATGCCAGATTTTAACAGCTATTGTAGAAATTAAATCTGACTAAAACATTTGATGAACTCAGTGTATAGACAAACCAGAGTTGTCCTAGAGGCGCCCTCTGATCAGGGTCTGCAATGTTTGTCATTCAAAATCCACTAGCAATGCAGTCCCAGATGAGAAGGTTCCATTAGGAGTTATTTGACCTAGGTCTGTATTGTTTGTCATTCAGAATCCCCTAGCACTGCGGACCCAGATGAGAAGGCTCCTCTAGGGGCTCTCTGAACAGGGTCTGTATTGTTTGTTCTTCAAAATCCCCTAGCAGTGCAGAAGCAGATGAGAAGGTTCCTCTAGGAGCTCTCTGACCAGGATCTGCATTGTTTGTCATTTAAAAGCTCCTAGCAAACCTTTCAAACTGAATAGATTCTATTAATTAACCCGTTCTCTGTTTTATATTCAGTCTAATTTTCAATACCTACTGAATATTCATGGACAAAATAGTTATATTGAAATATAGAAGGCGTAACCTTGTAGCCGTTTTAGAAACTAAAGAAATATATTTATCAAATTCCAATAGCAAACAGAGCAGACCCTGAGCTGGGTCTACTCTGTTTGCAAATGCGTGAAAAGATGTTTATATGACGGAAAGGGTTAAACAATGATTGGCTATTCCATTCCAAAACATCAGCGTTGATCATGTTAGCCCTTTTCCTGATAGTGACACATTTGGTGCTTCTGTATATATAGTGGATCCAGATCAGAGGATCGCCGTGGATGTATCAGAGTCTGTTCTGTTTGCTGAAATGTTATAGATTCGTATTTGTTTGCAATAGCCTGTCGCAAAGTTTGTCTGCGCTTCTTCTCAAAAACGGCTGGGCAGATTTAAATAAAGTGTCACAGCATGAGTGTAGTTGTGCATGTCGCCAGGGTGATCTGGTTCGAATGTTTTTCATAGTTATGTCCCCTACAATTTGTTTTAGAAAAACACCGGCAGTAAAAACATCAGTTAGTAATAATTGTAATTACCATGTAATCGACGTCTTGCATAGATCCAAAGATGTGTACTCAGGGAGCCAGTGGGGTCTACCGTGCAGCCCCACCCCATAGTCGGAGTGGGGGGGGGGGGGGAGTAGCACGGTAGACCCCATTGTCTCCCTGAGTAATGACAGAATTTAAGAATCTATCTCTCGAGTATTATCTGTAGATGTACAGTAAACCTCCTCTAAACCGGAATTTTAGTAGAGAAGAATTTAGATACTTTTAGGCAGGTGACTGCTTAATGCAGGGTGAAAGTCATGCAGAAAGCTCCTTTCTGCATGACTTTCACCCTGCATTAAGCTGCCACATGTCTCCAAGACCGATATTTATGCTACATTTAACGTGTAGTTTAGAGGGTTTTTTACTGCATACCAAACACGTCGCTTATGTTAGAATAAAGTGAAAATGTAATGCCCTAAGGTATTCTGGCCGAGTCTGTAACGCTGTAGATAAGAGACCGTAACATGCGTCAGTTGATTGGGACGAACCCGTAACATGTACTCGGATGTGATAGTATGGATAAACTCGTCAAGAGCAATTTAAAACCTGCAAATTAAGTGTACATGCGGGTGCTATATGCTAAATAAGGCATTACCGGTATATATCTTTTAAAGATTTTTCGCCTTTAGTGAAACGAAATGTAAAACAGAGCTAAATCTTCATGTTTTGAACAAGTTATTACTTTTAAAACCCCTTTTTTCGCGCACCAAATGCTTTTAACTCGATTTCCTGCGTACGTATGATGTATAATTCGACATGATATACGATATTGCCTAAGTATTGAATAAAGGAACCAAAACTTAGGAAAATAAACAGCTTACTGAACGTTAAATGAATCTTCTCTCTCGCATATTTGCAGGCGCCGTAACAGTATCGAACCGATACCTTAACGTGTCTTCTCGCAGGCGCACCCCTCATTGTAACACAGTCGATAGGGAGTGAAAAATGTGTGATTAGGGCATAACGGGTTAATAGCTAGCTGATACTAGTGTGTGAGTTTGTGTAATTACAGCCTGAAGCTTTGTAATAAGGTTACATTTAATCATTTTCCCCTATGTTATTTTAAGACACAATATATTTGATTACATCTATTAAAATGAGTATTTATTAGCAAAAAGGACATATTTTAGAATTGTGTACTTTGTAAACCATTGCGATTAATAGAGCATTTGTTCCCATTGTTCTCATCATGATCCAAACTGTTTGGCACTCGATCAAACGTGTGCAGTAAAAATAAAAAATCTAATTTTTTGTGTAAAATGCAGATGGTAGTATTTTGCATTACAGTAGAAGCTGCCTTAAGCGGTCATTAAAAGAATGTCTAAGTATGGGTCTGTGAGGCAGGTGGTAGAAAACAAAGGTCAAAGGTAATACAGAAAGCTCGTGTAAGAGCTTTTTGCATTACTTTTGTTCCGCGTTAAGTATAAATGTTCATTAGGGAATGGGCAAATAAGTAATTAGATTCATTAGGATAAAAGAACAGTACTCGTACTAGTTACCTGTCTATTGCCATACTAGTGTTCCTGTTTCTAATACGATATGACGTGTTTTGTTTCCAAGGAACTATATCATTGACATCTTACACTTTCGACCAAACAAAATGCCACCATGTTAAGACGAGAGTTGACCGATCTTGTGACAGATCCGGAATGAATGGAGAGTGTGTGAGATAGTGTAGCTCTATGGTTCTGTAACTGTAGTGAATAGAGAGTGTATTAGATAGGGTAGCTCTATGCCTCTAACTGTAGTGAATAGAGAGTGTATTAGATAGGATAGATCTATGCCTCTGTAACTGGTGTGATTGCAAACATAGTAGACCCAGATCAGATGGATAGTACAGGGTCTGCTCCGTTTGCTTTATGGAATAATATTAATATAATTCTACAGTTTCTGTCATGGCCAAACATTGACGTGTGCTTATACTATTAGGAAAATGCATCTACAGTGAAAACTCGAATATTCGAATACTCAAATACGCACTATTATTGATCTTTAACACAGGTGGCAGCTTAATGCAGGGTGCACGTCATGCAGACAACTTCTCTTTGAGTTTTCTGCACGATTTTCACCATGCATTAAGCAGTCACCTGCGTACAAAGACATACATTTTAGAAGTATCTAGATTTTACTTTAGTTAATATCCATGATATTGTATAAATAATATATACAATATATAACTATCACATCCTATCGAGAGCGACAGCACGTATTGTCAACCCTAGGTTGGTAATGTTCACCGAGGCGTTAGACGAGGTGTACATTAACATACCGAGGGTTGACAGTACATGCATGGACACACTATTTATAATGAAAAATGGAAGATGGAACATTGTAGCCAATTTAGAAGGTAAAGAAACAGAAATATCAAATTCCATTAGCAAACAGAACAGAACAGAACCTGATCTGGGTCTACTCTGTTTGCAAATATGCGTGAAAATGCAAATTCATATGAAGGAAAGGGTAAAATCACCGATATAGACCGTTATTAATGGCCTATTTAGATATGTTTTACGCTTCGATCCAGATTTGATGATCAGACCCAATCGGGATCCAAACTTCCTGACAAACTCTATGTATTTTTTCTCTCTAAAATTAAGTAAAAACTTGAAACGATTCTGACAAAGACTGATGCAGATGACGTCACAAATAACAATCAGGGACATATGCGTGATAATTTCTTTTTTTCATTTGCAGCCACTCCCAAACAAAACCGCAACATTTTGGAAGTATCAATTTCCTTTTCGCAATGTAACCGTTATAATCGATCATGGCCGATGAAGACCGATGACATTTTTTTCAATAAATGTACCAGTAACACCCTATACCAGTATACAGCAAATCCGTTCATAAGCTATCAACCAATAGGAGTATAATTAAGGGTCACTAAGGCAGATGGTAGCTTAATGCAGACCAGAAGTAATACAAAACGCTCCTAAAGGAGCTTTCTGCATTAATTTGCCATGCATTCATCAACGACCTGTTTTATTAAGAGTATGCTCAATTAATGATAGCTTAAGACAGTCTCTACTGTACACACATTAATAGCTGTAATAATCACACCTTCTACCATGAAACAAGTTCATACGTCAAAGATCACACACATACACACCTATGGTTCATCAAAAAGTCATTAATTTATGGCAACTTTATACGTACAGTAAAACCCATATATACAGCGTCCATTCAAAAGAAATATTGATGTAAAGGAGAGAAAACCGAAAACACAAATTTCCCCATCTCCGAAAGAGATGAACGACCCTTTAATAGTTGAATTTTCAAAGTAGAATGGTCCGTCATTGTTTATCGAATGTGTTAACCTTTACCACGTTGACTTTTTAAATGGACTATTCCAAAATTCAAACAGGTCAAGCTTATGGTGACTATTTAGGGATTATTCTAAAGAAAAGTGTAACATGACCAATAGTGCAGACTCTGATGAGAGGGCTCCTCTAGGAGCCCTCTCATCTGGGTCTACACTGTTTGCAAAAGACATTTGTGACTCGTGTCCCACATAGTGAGGGTTAAGACTGAAAGGATATAACTTGTGGAAAGTTTTGAATCACAAATAGCGAAGACCCTAACCAGATGACTCGTCCAGCAGCCCGTTGATATGGATCTACACTGTTTGTAAACGCCAGTAAACTCGTTCCCCGCATATACAGGGATATGTTTCGATTTCTTACTTGTACGTGTACGTATACGTGTGTCTATACGTACACGTACACGTTCCAGAATTTTCAAAATAATGTTTCGGAATCAGATAACGTGTACCCGTACGGGTAGTTTGTCATACGATACGACTTCTTGCGGGGCCATGCCATTTTCTTTAGAATGAGATTAGGAAGAACTAGAAATTGCATAAAGTAGGAGAATTAGGCTACACTGTAGAAAGAAAATAAATATACGGTCAGACAGACTGACATGCATGCAGGAAGATAGACAGATAGATAGACAGACAGATAGATAATATCAATAGACAGACTGAAATATAGACAGATAGATAGACAAATAGATACAGATAGACAGACAGATAGATAGACAGGTCGAAAGACAGATAGTATCATAGATAGACATACAGACGGGCAGACAGTATACGGACAGAATGACAGACAGACAGACAGGCAGGCACGCCAGGCAGATAGACAGACATACAGACAGACATACAGACACTGTCAGACAGGCAGTCAAGTCAAGTAATATTTATTTACAAGTTGGTACAGAATTAAAACAAAAGCTCGACAGAGCTTTTAACACCGACGTTTCATACACAATACAGCAGACATAGAATTACATTAGCATAAGAGCAGCATTAAACAATCACAGCAAAATAAGCATAAGATCGCAGACAGGCAGACAGACAGATTTGAAAGACAGATGGTTGGGTGGAGGTGTGGGTGGGCGTACGGACGGACAGACAGTCAGACTGAATCACAAATACGAAGCATACACAAATTTAGTGCAAAGCCAAATTGACACAAAACACCCCATGACTCGGTTCAGATGAACTTTTCAACCGGTTCACGGAATATGATATTAAACACCTTTAATTTCACTTCTCCAGTAAATTAACTATTGTGACACGAAGAGAAGGGTTGGCACTATCATTCTATCAACACCTTTTACTAGAAAACATGCGAAGATAGGCATTAAACGATGATAACCATACACGTTTTGTTGAAACGTCTAGAAGCAATCCTACACGTTGAGAATGTCATATATATATGTACTTTATTCAAATCCATAAGGCCATCGGCCCATGAGGAAGTGTATACATAGTATACACATTAAACAATTATATTCAAAACTATAACTGACAAAACTATAACTGGCAAAACTACAACTGACATAATTATACATAAAAACATCAGTAATGTATTTTTTTTCTGGAGAAGGTGGCTAAAACATAGGGTACATTAATACGGCTTCTAAAAGTTTGAGATAATATAAGTGCATTTTTAAAATGTGCTTGCCATCATATTGTTACTAGAGTTACACTACAAGAAAAGCATTGATGTAAACATCAAAGGGCGCCATTATTAAGAACAGCCATGCTGGTTTTGTTAAAATCTAATGTGAAACAAAAATGCTTAGAATATGAGTGATCCTGATACTTATATGTTGCACTAACCCTTTCAATGAAGATATATAAACGCAGACAAATTAAAGCTTTTTACATGAAAATATACACTGATCGGCATTATTTTAATAAAATCATTCAAAGGTTTTGTTCAGCATATTGCTCTTGGAATTACTACAGACATAAGTATGATTTCAGACACCCTATCAAACAATGAAACAATTATACTTAAAACAACTAAATAATAAGTTTGTCCAAAGCTTTTCAATACTGGGAATTTAATAAATGAATCAACTACCGAAATAGTTTAAATTGTAGTTGATAGATGATTAGCACTTTTTTTTTATAAATTATTTGCGTTGATTATTGACGGATCAGTCATTATTAAATCTTAGAAAAGAATAGTATCATTTTCATTGTAAAATCTTATTCATATATTAATAAACTCTGATAAGATAAGCTTAATGTAGCACACCTATTTGCAACAAATCTGGAGTTTAACTGTATAGAGGATCTTAAATGAGTGTGCATTACAAACTGCTTCCACGAAACGAGCCTACTATAATAGTATGACACGAGCTTTAGCGAGTGTCACATTTATAACAGCAAACGAGCTCCACGAAAACAACATGTAATGAACACTAATGTAAGATTCTTTTTATCACAAAAGCCTTAAAAGTGCAATAGAAAATGAAACCGGCTATAGCTGACGGCTGTTTCGGCCATTCCTAACAATCCCTAGGCTAACTATTGCTAATTTACATAAAAAACGCACTAGTGCACTTGCGCGATTTACGGCACTCCGTTACGGCATAAATGCAGGTATATCATGCCATATATGCAGTTGTTCATGTATCAAAGGCGTAATTATGACAATATTAATCATATAATGGAAGAACAGTGGCTTGAACAGTCAGTCTAAACGTAATGTGCAATATTGGCCTCTTTAATCATTATTCATACGTATACGAATATTCGTATTAAATTGCAGACATATTATTTGAGCTAAGTGCATGTTTGATATAATAATTCAGCAAAGAACTGTTGAGAACGTCAAAGGCTGATGATATTTACACATATATTGATGACGTCACACTCCGAAATGATGACATAAAAAGGCTTACACGTATACGTACACGTACAAGTAAGGAATCGAAACCTTTCTAATAACTCTAATATTTACATGTACGTCTTGTACGGTTAGCGAAACCCAACTTGGATTCTCCTTTTTTGATAAATTATATTACGGAATGCTATTTCGGTGCAATAATAACAGCATATGTTGCCATAGAGATGAAATACAATAATTTGCCGTTACAGTTAAAACTCGATACTTTGAAATTTTTGTTATGAAGAATTCATGCATTTAAGGCAGGTGACGGCTTTAAAACTTTCACACTTAAGCTGCCACCTCTCTTAACCCATTCCCTCATAGGCTATTTTAGGTCCAACCACTTTGAATAAATCTACCGAAAAGGAGCATTATCCAGGGAAAGGGAAATTTTTTAAAATTTTGTAGTTTGAAACCATTGTGATAAATAGAGCAGTTGCTCCTATAGGAGCACATGTTTTATTTATCACAATAATTTCAATAGGTGATTTTTACAGAGGAGTAGAAAGGCGTATTTATGGAGGAATGGGTTAAAGATCTTCACTCTCATCTCTGTTCCAAAAGATACGAGAATTCACTGTATTGCATATACGTGTATAGTGCTACTATTCACACGCGAAGGTAAGGCAGTCCTACAGGTATATAACCTACTATATTTATCAAACAGAAATCCACACCCACCTGACATTCGGTGTTTACGTGTGTACTGTTTACTATTGTTTAACCCTTCGCTTGCTGAATTTTTAAAATACATTTCTCCTTCTTTACCCACGCTCTGTTGTATAATTACATATATCTTCTCTGTGTACAAGTATTTCGCTGTGCAGTCATTGCTGTGGCGTGTAAATAGTGCAGACCCTAATGAGACAGCTCCTGCAGGAGCTGTCTCATCTGGGTCTTCACTATTTACAGGTACGTATATTGACGTGAAAAGCAAGCGAAGGGTTAACCCTTTCGCCGTCAAACTCTGTCGTCTGCTAACTTTGTCGTCTGCTACAAAGTTTCATTTTTTTATTTTCTTCATTTTTGTTTCAAAAACATAGTAACAGTAACAAACAGTTTGGATCCTGATGAGACGCCGAGTTACATCTGGATCCAAACTGTTTGCATAGGTAATCACAGATCCGGCATTGGCAGCGAAAGGGTTAAAGATGGAAAGATAATATCACATTACAAAATCCAGACCCACAAGAACCCCAACACCACAAAACCTTACGAAATTAATGGTAATTATTGTAAATAAAATTGTGAACAATTGCCATAGCCAATAGTGTAGACTATGTAAATGAAGACAGACTGACTGATGAGCGGACAGGTGAATAAAATGACAGGAAACAGGCAAAATGCAAGCTTCCTATTGTCAATGTGACAGATAGCAGGACATTCATAATGAATATGTGATGAAGATATATGTATATAGAATATATTAATGACATGGATGCATTGACATACAGGCAGCTTGTTGCACAGAGAAATGCATGAATGTGGGTAGGTTCTTCGACCAGACAATGAGAGCACTAGCAATATCAGTAGTAAGAACATTAGACAAGTTTTAGTTTAGTTTCAAGTGTTTGTTGCTTTAACAATCTCATTTCCGTATAATGAAATAAGTAATATACACCTTGTTTTAAGTTCTGAGGAGAGGTGATCCCCCGAAAGTAAACATTGCAATACAAAAAGAGAAAACTGCAGGCTCGGTTGTGGTTGTATTGAGTCTGTTCATGAGCAGTAATTGAAAGTGCAACACTACTCACGCCCATTAGCACCGGCTTAAGCGGTATTCAATCTTCAGCACAAAAAGTACTGAAATTCATGATCTCGAAGGATCAGAAAGTATAACAACACTGAAAATGAAGTACGGGGCGTCGTTGTACGGCCGCCACTCAAGCACTTAACACCTGCTATTGTGAAGATTTCGGCAAAAACTGCTTCCCAATTTTGTTTGAAAATTTCTGTACAATGAAGAATTGAGATAGATGAATACAAACTACAAAGTAAAAACTGAAGACATAAAACTAGAGACTGAGACAAACAATTAACCCCTTGACATAGCTGAAAACATAAAACTAGATACTGAGACAAGCAATTAACCCCCTGACATAGAACAAGAAGTTGAGACAAACACTGAAGTCGCCGACATAGAACAAGAGGTTGAGACAAACACTGAAGTGCCTGATAAACATTAAGAAGTCGAGACAAACAGTGAAATTCCAATCATAGAACTAGAGGTCGAATCAAACAGTAAAGTTCCAGTCATAGAACTAGAGGTCGAATCAAACAGTAAAGTTCCAGTCATAGAACTAGTGGTCGAGACAAACAGTAACGTTCCACTCATAGAACTAGAGGTAGAATCAAACAGTGAAGTTAAAGACATAGGGCTAGAGGTTGAAATAAACAGTGAAATTCCGGACAGAGAACTAGAGGTTGAGATAAACAGTGAAGTCGCAGACATATAACTGGAGGTTGTGGCAGAGTCATATACACACATGTATGTATATGTCTCTGGTTGTGGCAAACAGTGAAGTTCTAGACGTAGAACTAGACGTCGAGAAAACACTGAAGTTTCAGACACAGAACTAGAAGTTGAGATAAACAGTGAAGGTACAGGCATAGAACTAGAGGTTGAGACAAACAGTGATGTTCCAATCATATAACTAGAAGTTGAGATAAATAGTGAAGTCACAGACATAGAACTAGAGATCGAGACAAATAGTGAAGTTACAAACATAGAATTAGAGATCGAGACAAATAGTGAAGTCGCAGACAAAGAGTTAGAGATCGAGACAAATAGTGAAGTTACAAACATAGAATTAGAGATCGAGACAAATAGTGAAGTCGCAGACAAAGAATTAGAGATCGAGACAAATAGTGGCAGTTACAGACATAAAACTAGAGGTTGAGACAAACAGTAACGTCCCGGACACGATGCAAGAGGTTGAGACAAAGACTGACGTTCCAAACAAACATAGAACTAGAGGTTGAGATAGACAGTGAAACCCCTAATCCCTTTCAAGGCGGTGTCTGATCCGGGACTATACTGTTTGTCGTACTGTTTGTCGTCGTGCAGTTTGGCGACATTGGTGGTAAAAGCGTTAAGTGCTATTGAGCAACAAATTAGCCTTTTCACCGCCAATGTGGCAAACATGCACCACGACAAATAGTGCAGTCCCAGATTTGGGTCCATGCTTATAAAACTTGTTAGTTGAGTCTGAATTCATTCTCAAGCTTTTGAATGGTCAGATTTGAGTTCTCAAGCTTTTGGTTGGTCAGATTTGAGCCAGAGGCTCAAATCTGACCAATCAAAAACTTGAGAACGAACTCAGACTCTAGTAAAAGTTTTATAAGCTTGGACCCAGACACCGCCTTGAATTAGGGACATCATTTTTTGTCTCAAACTCTATTTCTATAGCTGTGCTTCATTCCTTTGTAATTTGCATTTATTTTTCTAATTTCTTTATTTTACCGAATGATTTAACAAAATAGTATTGCAGACGACAATTAGAAATTTGGCACCGAAAGTGTTAAGTTTCATAACCTTTACTTTCATACCTTTCATTAACCCATATCGTGCTGAAATATTCGGTCTGATAAACTCTGGTCTATCGCAGTATTCGCGCAAGCTTTTGAGAACCTGTTGACCTTGTGTCAAACAGCTTATATCCTGATTTGACAACGAACTCTCGGCCATTAATGCCTCCCATGCTGCGAAATAGTGTCTGTTCAATATTTGATCTGCTGTACTTTTTACTGACTTTTCAAACTTTTGTAGAACTACTGACCTAGTTTCAAAGAGCTTGGATCCTTGAGAGACGCCGAGTTACTCAGCATCTTATCTAGATCCAAGCTGTTCGCAAATGCGAGACAGGTTGCGCTTAGTATGTTAATGGTTAGTGCATGACAAAGGTTTCCTGTTTTGTTGCTATAACAACTCGGTTGCCTCTCTAAATAGAAAGTAACAAGTATGGATTTTCACTAATGCGCAGTATCATGTATTGGTTCGGCGTCTCATCAATACTCTAGTTTTTCTAGTTATTCGGCGTTTCATCTGGATCCAAACTGTTTGCACAGGTAATCACACATTCACCATCAGCACACTGAGAGATAATGATTTTGTTTAGCTTAAGCGTCATCCAAGATTTTGTTTTGGGTGGGGGAAGGGGGTGGGGTTCTTTGATATTAATGATATTAATTAACCCACTTGTTCGCATATTGTAAGGAAAACTCGTCCAAATCATACTTTGGAACTGGTCCATTTTTCATGTTGAGGGTACACAGCAAACACAATATTTTCTGGAATAATTTCTGAATTAATGGGTTCAGCAAGCAGTGCAGACTTCTGATAGGCACTGCACTCTCTGCCTATACAGTAAACCGTCTCTATAACGGCCACTAATTTGTGTTCATTAGTTGGTAGAGTAAAATCCCTCTATAACGGCCACTATGAGCGTTCTGTTTTACTTTCACCTTGCTTTAAGCAGCCACTTGCCTTTCACACAAAATACTTGATATAATTAAGTGGACGTTATAGAGAGGTTTTACTGTACTATTTTTGAGGGACACTGAACACAGATGGTCTAACACTGTCATCGTTCAATTTTCAATTGGTCTATTCCAAAATTTATCGTGAATATTCAGGGTAACATGACACTGTGTGGACCCCGATGAGAGTGCTCCACCAGGAGCCCTTCTCATCTGAGTCTACACTGTTTGAAAGTAATATTAACCACTCGTGTCCAGCAATGACAAGGTTAAAGGTATCGAAACGCCTCCTAAATTACTCGTAGGACAAACAATGTGATTTGATTTAGATCCGAATAGCAAACAGAGTCTATCTTGACCCTTTCCTCCACCAATACGTCTTTCTACGCATCTGTAAAAATCACTTTATGAAACCTTTGTGATAAATAGAGCATTTGCTCCTATAGGAGCAAATGCTCTATTTATCACAATGGTTTCAAAACTACACAATTCTAAACATTTCCTTTTCTCTAGTAAATGTGCCTTATTTATTCAAATAGGTTGGGTCTTAAAATAACATATGGAGGAATGGGTTAAACCATATCCCGCTAAACGCCACCTGACTACCATTTACAAATAACTCGACACCTCATCAGGATCCAAGCTGTTAAAAGTTGGGAAGTATGGGACGTAGTTAGAATTGGACAAGATCTAAAGTTGAGCAGCCAATATATTTTCATAGATGGGTAAGTGCTAATATGACGTTGCGTTGGGTTTTTTCAACTCACCGAGTCTAAGGCCGCTTGCAAATGACAATCACGTGACGATTGCAAGTATTTCTAATGATAATAAACCTTTACTCCACGAATATTCATGTAGAAAATAACGATGTGATGAATATTAATTAGATTCAGTTTTAGAATGGCACACGAAGACATGAACACTTGGTTATGCCAGACACTTTATATAATCATATCTATATTATATCATAAGCAAACAGAGCAGACCCTGATCAGATGGCTCCCATAAAGGAGTCATCTGATCTGTGTCTACTCTGTTTGCAAAGGCGTAGAAAGGCATCATTATGGAATAAAGGGTTAACCCTTTCTCTGTTCTATATTTATTCCAACTTACAAGGTAATATTCATAGACAAAAAATTGTAATGAAATATGGAACGTGAAACATTGTATACATTTCAGAAACTAAAAAAAATGGATCTATGAAATTCCATTAGCAAAAAGAGTAAACCCTGCTCAGACAGTTCCTACAGGAACCGAGTGATCTTGGTCTACGCTGTTTGCAAATACGTGAAAAGACGCTTATATGAGGGTTAAACAAACCCATGCTAAGGGAGATCTCACTGGAATTTGCAAACAGCGTGGATCTACATGAGACGCCGAGTAACTCGACGTCTCACCAGGATCCAAGCTGTTTGACACTCGGTCAGAAGTCTCACAAAAGCTTGAACGAATCGGAAGCCAAAAAACTTTCAGCAGATAGAGATTGAGCAGGGGTTAATTTTTTTCAACATGGGAGGGGGTAATATTCTAGCAGTATATCTTACAGTCGCCTCTCAACTAGTTAAAGTAAGCAATTAAGGTCCACGCCCTTTGATGAGGCAAAAATTCATGATTATTACAGCTTGATAAATACATCAAACGCTTTGAATGCTATCATTGTTTAACCCTTTTCCTATTCTGTGCTTATTCAAAAAATTCAGTACCTACTGAATATTCATGGACAAAATAGTTATAATAAAATATGGAAGGTGGAACATTGTTGCCATTTTAGAAAGTAAAGAAACAGATCTTTCAACTTCCATTAGCAAACAGAGCAGACCCTGATCAGACGGCTCCGACAGGAGCCGTCTGATCTGGGTCTACTCTGTTTGCAAATGCCTGAAAATGCGTTTATATGAAGGAAAGGGTTAAGGTAGAGCCAATGCACAATGGAAGGTTATCATACGCAAAATGGTTTTTAATGGCAAACTGTTCAAATCTTGATCAGAGAGCATATACATGTCGACACTGTAAAAACCTTCTAAACCGGAATTCTAGTGGAGAAGGATTCAGATGTTTTAGGCAAGTGGCTGCTTAATGCAGCTTTCAACATGACTTTCACCCTGGATTAAGCTGTCACCTGTCTTCAAGACCGAAATTTATACTAAACTGAACGTCCGGATTAGAGAGGTTTTACTGTCCAGTCGTATCCCACATTCTTTAAGGGACGACTAATACAATTCTTACTGTTTTTTTGGACTTTGCAATTAGTCTGGACTTTGCAAATAGTCTGGACATTGCAAGTAGTCTGGACTTTGCAAATAGTCTGGGCATTGCAAATAGTCTGGACATTGCATATTGTCTGGACATTGCAAATAGTATGGACATTGCAAATAGTCTGGACATTGCATGTTGTCTGGTCATTTCAAATAGTCTGGACATTGCAAATAGTGTGGGCATTGCAAATAGTGTGGGCATTGCAAATAGTGTAGATATTGCAAATAGTATGGGCATTGCAAATAGTCTGGCATTGCAAATAGTCTTGGCATTGTAAGTAGTCTGGACATTGCAAATACAGTGAACCCTCGTTACAACGGAGGTGTTTGTTTCCAGACATTTTGCAGGTAAAACGAGGTTGCCGTTACAACGAGTTTAAATACGAGTATGAAAGGAACCATATGGTCAGTTTTAAACTAGTACCTACAGGTGGACGCTTATTACAGAACACAAGAAGTGCAAACAGCTCCCATTAGGAGCTGTTTGCACTTCTAGTGTTCTGCATTAAGCGATCACATGTTTTATTGGCATTGAACCTATTTGTTTAGTGGTTGTTTCAAAGATTTAACGGTAACTTTGTTTCAATGCATACTGTCGGTATAACGAGGGTGCCATTGTAACGAATGCCGGTAGTCTGGACATTGCATATAGTGTGGGCATTACAAATAGTCTAGGCATTGCAAATAGTCTGGGTATTGCAAATAGTCTGGGCATTGCAAATAGTCTGGACATTGCAGATAGTCTGGACATTGCAAGTAGTATGGGCATTCTGCAAATGCATCCGGTAAATTGTTTGTCAATATCTCACACAACGAATCTCTCGGCGTATCATCCAGATCCAAACCGTTTGTCATTCGGAGTATACATGTATATAACATACTGAATATGCATATAATATATACTACCCTGTACGCCACAGATAGACCTATTAACGCCTCTGCTCATCAATAATACCAGACAAGACGGTCCCTATAAAAGACGTATGATTAGGATCTGGCCCCGAGGTTACCAAACTTTTTGCCTGAGTCTGAGATCATTCACAAGCATCTGATTGGCCAGATTCTGAGCTTGCTCAGAATCTGACCAATCAGATACTTGAGAATGATCTCAGACTCAGACTCAGAAGTTTTATAACCTTGGACCCTGGTCTGCTTGCTCCTCGAATAATTTTACATTTTCTGCCATGGATAAAATACTCTTTTGCGCTGCGTCTGGCAGGAGTCTACATTATTTGCATTGCAATGAGGTTATTTTTCCATTGACATAGTTATATTAAAATAAAGTTTATACATTTTCAGTATTTCAAACATTGATAAACCAAAGCAATGGCCAAACATTGAATAGGCCTATATCCGCGGGTTGAAACTACTCTTGGATTTAAACCATATACAGTAAAACCCATCTAAACGGACATTCTAGTAGTGAATAATTTATATACTTTTAGGCAGGTGGCTGCTAAATGCAGGGTGAAAGTCATGCAGAAAGTTCATAGAGCATAACTTTCACCCTGCATAAAGCTTCCACCTGTCTCCGAGACCGATACGTATACCAAATTTAACGTCCGTTTTAGAAAGGTTTAACTGTATTTCAAATTCGAATGTCATTTACTAAATTGACTCTTTACTCCATAAATACGCATTTCCACAGTTTTACAAACAGAGTAGACCAAGATCAGACGGCTCCTCTGTTCAGAGTCTGATCTGCTTGCTTATAGAATTACATGTACATGTATATAGATCTGATTCTTTAGGTTTTTTTCCATTAAATTAAATTATTCACCAGAACATATTTCTTTCACATGACTCTCCGACATGAGAAATGGACGTGCTTTAACCCTATCAGTGCGGGACACGAGTCACTAATGTCATTTGCAAGCAATGCAGACCCAGATGAGAGGGCTCCTAGAGGAGCCCTCTCATCAGGGTCTGCACTGTTTGCCATGTTGCACTTTTCTTTAGAAAATTATCTTAATATCCACCATAAGCTTGACCTGTTTGAATTTTGGAATAGATATAGAACAATTGAAAATTCAGCAATTCAGCGTCGTAAGGGCTAGATTTGGATAAATTTACCTTATATATCATTGGTGTTAAAGGGTTAAATACGTACACGTCTATTTGTTAACCAGGCCCCTTTCGTACGAAAGTTCGTACGGCCAAAAGCCTCGTAGGTCATGAGTTACGACAATAGATACGACTCATATGGTCACAATTAGCGCTCGCTCTTGCGCACGTGACCAACAATGAATGCTAAGTTCGTACGACAGAAATCAGAAATCAATTGGAAGTTGTGAGCGTTGTATGGTAGAAATTATGGTGATATCAGGTGCACGATATTTCGTGAGATGGAGTTAAGAAAACCGTCTACGTCAAAATATACGCGTACGAGTTATAACGCAGCTTTTATTATGATTTAAAATAATTACGTCTAAGACCCCATTCCGTCCACACAATAACTCTGGTTTCCCCATTCCCTTTTGTGTGTCTGTCCATTAAATGATTTTCTGGCTAGTAGTGTACAGTAAAACCTCTCTATAAAGGCCACTAAATTGTGTTCAGTAGTTGGTATTTAGGGCAGGTGGCTGCTTAAAGCAAGGTGAAAGTAAAACAGAACGCTCCTATAGGACGTTCTGTTTTACTTTCACCTTGCTTTAAGCAGCCACCTGCTTTTACCACGAAATACTTTATGTAATTTAGTGTCCGTCATAGAGAGGTTTTACTGTACTCATTCAGGTTATTGAGTATTCATCTTCTTTTCTATTTATTTAAAAAATGCATTGGAATAAGCGTAAATGCTTCATTCACTCTTTCGCTTGCATGCGCTGATTTGTGACTACCGTTGTATACAGTTTGGATCCAGATGCCACGCTGAATACATGTACTTGGCGTCTCATCAATATTCAAACTGTTTGATACTGTGATACAGTAAACCTCTCTATAACGGCCATTAAATTACATTAAGTATTTTGTGTTAAAGCCAGGTGGCTGCTTAAAGCAAGGTGGAAGTCATGTTGTACAACAATGGAAGTGTCAGCAAAGAGGTTAGCAACAAGTCATCAAAACAGTACCAGGCTTTAGTAAAACAGTTTGAAAAGGAGATGAGAGGTTACCGTATTATTGTACAGTAAAACGGCCACTAAATTACATCAAGCATTTTGAGTAAAAGCAGGTGACTGCTCAAAGCAAGGTGAAAGCAAAACAGAACGCTCCTGTAGGAGCGTTCTGTTTTACTTTAACCTTGCTTTAATCAGCCAACCACCTGCCCTAAATACCAACTAATGAACAAAGTTTAGTGGCCGTTATAGAGAGGTGTTACATGTACTATATTTGAAATTGAAAGGGAATGAAGAATATTGAAAAACAAAAGTTCAGACTGCAAATGTTGACTGCACAACAGTTTATTACATGTAATACAAAAAATGATAATTAACCCTTTCAACCCGGAACTGTCATTTGCAAACCATGTAGACCCAGATCAGAGGGTTACCGCATTACTCGGCCTCTCATCTGGGTACAAACTGCTCGCAAATGTCAGCCAGGTTGCGAATAGTAAGACGATGGTTAAATTGTTCTCGTACAATATACCACGTGATCTGAACTAATTCATATGAAACGAAAACATTACAATTTACACGTTTCTTCACAGATTTTATCAACAACCAAACCTGTAGTTATTGTAAACCCGTTGTTTACATGCAATTTGACAATGACGTACATTGCAGATTGTGTAAAAAAATGCATGCACAGTAACACACCTCATTTCCTTTAATGTGGTACTTCATCTCATCCCTTATCAAACCCAGGAAAGTGTGATTGCGTACTTAACCCTTACCATGCGGGGAACGAGTCACTAATTTCATTTGCAAACAATGTAGACCCAGATGAGAGGGCTCCTATAGGAGCCCTCTCATCTGGGTCTGCACTGTTTGCCATATTGCAACTTTTCCTTAGAAAAATCCCTAGATATTCACTGTAAGCTTGTTCCGTTTGAATTTTGGAAAAGTCCATTTGAAGATTCGGCCTTGTAATGGTTAACACTCTTACGGTCATGTGTGATTATGTAATAATGGTTGCAAACAGTTTGCAACTTTGCACCAAGATGATACGTCGAGCAAGTCGGTGTATCATCAGGGTGAACACTGTTTGCCACTTTGATGAACCCTTTCCAACGCCTTTTCTGAGAGTAGACCCAGATAATGCTGCTCCTATAGAAGCCGTCAGATCAGGATCTGCTCTATTTGCTTTTGGCATGATATATCTTATTTTACCATTTTCGTCAAAGCAAGAAATTTATTATAAAAATTGGGCTAATAAATATTCATGTTGTTATTATTTCTTACATGAATACAGAACAGGATTTGAACAGAAATGAAAATAAAATCCATTTTGAAACCTGAATTCTGCTATTTGTTTGGCGTCGACAGGGTTAAACTCCCGTGTTTAAACACACTCCGATCTATAGACCAAGGGTAAATCAATTCGGACCATGAATAGATGCCGAGTTACACGGCATCTGATCTGAATCCAATTTGTTTGTTAATTTCATTAAAGGTGTTGCTCAGCAGGACTAAAGGTGTTTCATTGGCCCGAGGTCAATCTACCGTGGACTCTTCCACTGACAGTGACAGAACTGTGATCACCTTTGAAAACAGTTTGGATCCAGTTGAAAAGCCGAGTAACTCGGCGTTTCAGAAGGGTCCAAATTGTTTGTTACTCTGATTATGCTCGTTTAATGATATTGACCGGAATTCAAATAAAGAAAAACGCAGTAGACGACAAACTTTTCAAATGACAATGTGTGGCCTCGAAAGGGTTGACCATTTGAATGCGAGAATCAGTGCACTGGTATTGCAAACTACAGCTGAGCTTCGATAACTCGAACTTCAAGGGACCATACAAAAAAGTTCGAGATAACAGAAGTTCGAATCATCCGATTTCAAATCTGAACAATTTCTCAGGACCACAGCTTAATACAGGTCTAAAGTAATGCTGAAAGCTCCTACTTTAGACCCGTATTAAGCTGTCACATGTGTTTCTAAATATCTGTAGAGATACATTATTAGAGCAATTCTGTATTGTAAGTTTTGGAAGGACTGAACTTTTTGTTCGAGTCATCCCAAAGTTCGAGTTGTTCGAGTTATCCGAGTTCGAGATATCGAAGTTCAACTGTATATGAATCAAGATCAGCGTTCTCCTAGAGGAGCCAACTGATCAAGTCCTGCACCGTTTGTCATTCAAACCCCTCTCGCAAAGTTGCCCTTTTCATATTAAATAGACTCTGTCGTTTAACGTTGATGGGTCATTCCACTTTGAATATTCGGTATTTAAAGGGCTAACCCTTTCTTTCATATAAACGCATTTTCTCGAATTTGCAAACATAGTAGACACAGATCAGACAGCTTCTATAAGAGCCGTTTGACCAGGGTCTGTTCTGTTTGCTAATGGAATTTGTAAGGTCTGTTTCTTTAGTTTCTAAAATGCCTACAATGTCCCACCTTCCATTTTTTATCATAACTATTTTGTCACTGTGTATTGAGTAGGTATTGAAATTTGGAATAAATTTAGAACAGGTAAAGGGTTAAAGATGTATCGTTGGGCAATTAGTCTGGGTGTAAACCTACTAACTCATTATCTCCTACGCTACGAAATTCTCGCCAGCTAGGTTCCTGAAAGACAGATTGTTTTGTCTGTTTTCTTCTTCTTAATCTATAAAAATATCCAATGTGAACTAGATTAAACACTGACGATATACAGCTATTATATTATTTATCGTCTCGTCTAAAGATCTACAGACGTTTGCTGAAGTAATCACGAATATGCTAGTCGGCAAACAAAAGGTTAGCTCGTCAATAAATGCAAATCAATCAGAATCGGCTGATTGCACGTGCAGTACATCGTAACCATTATACAGGTTTGGCCAAGGAACATCGCTAAGTGTAATCAATCAAGATGGATCCAGATATAGTTAAAGTTTGCAGTTGATTGCTTCAACCCTTACTAAAGTATTTTATCTAGAAGTAAAAGCTAACAGATTTATTCTTGGCAGAGAAGGCACCATTCTAAAAGAGACAGTTATTGACCCTTGATTAACCCTATTTTCCGGTAAAAAATCTCAAATATTGTATTAATTGATACTTCCGATTTATTCAGGCGTTTTAGAAGTGAGTGATCAATTGTCAAACTGTGTTGATTCTGATGAGATCTATATACATGTATTGTAAAACCTCTCTATAACGATAACTAAATTATATAAAGTATTTTGTTTTAAAGACATGTGGCTGCGTAAAACAAGATGAAAGTGAAAAAGAACGCTCCTATAGGAGCGTTCTGTTTCACGTTCACCTTGCTTCAAGCAGCCACCTGTCTTACATACCAACTAATGAACACAATTAAGTGGCCGTTATAGAGAGGTTTTACTGTACACTGTATTTCCATAAGCTGTGTGCAAATGCCAGTCGGATAGCGGATAGCAGGATAAGGGTAGAGTGTTAAGAAATCTTACGAAACACTGGTTAACCCTTACACCGCCTTTTCAAATGGACTGTTCCAAAATTCAAACAGGTCGAGTTTACGGTGAATATTTAGGGATTTTATTGAAGAAAAAAATAACATGACAAACAGTGCAGACCCTGATGAGAGGGCTCCTCTAGGAGTCCTCTCATCTGGGTCTACACTGTTTGCAAAGGACATTAGTGATTCGTGCCCCTCACTGTAAGGGTTAAACGTACCATCGACAATTCATTTACTTTCGAGCCATTGTCGAAGCGTTACGTAGTTTTAATTAATGTCTATGAACGGTTAAAACTTGTGAAGATGATAGTCTGAAAACAATTATTAAATAAGCGAACATATTCACTCTGTGTTAGGGGGAATACATTATAATTGCATAGTTTCGTTTCGTTGTTGTAGTGTCTGGATACAATAAAAAGGAATACAACAGTGGCGATTTCGTTCAAGTGAGATAATGTGTTTTAATCAGTATTCAGTAGAACCGGTCTTAAGTGGCAATCAAACATATGTCCAATTATGGGTCTGTAAGGCATGTGGTTGATTAATGAAGGTCAAATATAATGCAGAAAGCTCCTATAGGAGCTATCTGCATTTCGTTTGCCCTATATTAAGCAACCGCCTTCTTTTTAAGACTCTTAATTTTTAAAATAATGACAATTTATGTATAATATCTGACCTTTTAACTGTCAATCGGGAACATGTGTTCACATTTGCAAACAGTTTGGAATCAGATAAGACACCGAGTAACACTGATTCTGATCAGGAGTCAAACTGTTATGCGTGGCGATTATGTTGTTGTTGTTGTCTTGTTTTAGAAATAACAACAACAACAACAACAAGTAATGAAAAATTCAAACATAAGACAAAGTTTGCAGATGATATTGCTTGGCAGCGGTACTCATGATATACATGTGCTAATATTGGTACTTACAGTACGTGTATAATATAGTAAAACACATTCAATGCGACCACTATGAGCATAGTTAATAAAAGAAGGTAGTAGATTAATGTAGGACGGAAGTTATATATTCTGTATAACTTTCATCCTGCATTAAGCAACCACCTGTCATTAAAAGTATGTTGTGTGTAATGATTTAGTGGTCGCTTTAGGAAGGTTATCATGTAGTCCGAACGATAAATGTCCATAGTTATTATATATTGGAAATACATGTAACTCTCCCCTGATATATTATTCAAATTACATTCATCTGTTATATAATAACTGAATGGTAATTGAAATCGATTCTTATATTACTTGTAGACGTATATTTGTACACATATGGTTCTTTTCCATTCACTTCATTACTATTCATGAAATAACCTATTCACTTCACGAACATTATTGTTTATTATAGCACGTGAAACGTTAGATAGTTTTCTATGGCAGATAGTGTATAATTTGATCTACCACAATTTAACCCATATCACTCGCATTCTCTTTGTATAGTAAACTAATTAGAACAGACCAGCCTCAACTCAAATAATTTATTGCATTAAATACATATACATATGCTTATAGCAAACATATATAAGCAGTAGATATGAATTATTTGCTGCTCAAATGGATTTACAAAGAGCTTAACATACAAATTAACCCTTTCCCTTATTTAACCGTGTTTTCACGCATTTGCAAACAGAGTAGACCCAGCTCAGAGGAGCCGTCTGGTCAGGGTCTGCTCTGTTTGTTCATATACTTTGACAGATCAGTTGCTCTGTCTCCTAAAATGTCTACAATGTTGCACCTTTCATATTTCTTTATAACTATTTTGTTAATGTATATTCAATAGGTATTAAAATTGGAATAAACATAGAACATAGAAAGGATTAACATGAATTTCTATTAGACTGTATTGGAACTGATTTAATATCTTCTTTGCTTTGCACAAATTTCTACACAAATTTGTAAAGTAGAACATTAATATCTTGATAAATCTTGACCAACTGATTTGGAACCTGCTAATAAAAGATTGGTAGTTTGTAATGTAGGCCATGTATAATAGTAGTGTTTCAAATATTTGTTTCTTAAGGCATTATATTTCGAACATGTGAGCAAGAAATGACTCATTTTCTGTTTGTCTTAAGTTACAGTTTTTACAAGTTCTCTTATTTCTATGCAAATTTGTATATCGACCCTCTTCAATAGCTACGTTATGAGACGACATTCTAAATCTTGTTAAGGCAATTCTAAATATTTTATCTTTTATGAAATCGAGATAATTTTCAAGCTCAAAATTATGTTTAAAGATACAGTACGTTTCTAATCGCGGTGAATTATTAGCAATCATACAGGACGTAATTAACCCATTTGCTCCCACGATCCCATATATGGGGCGTAGGCAAACAGTGTAGACTCTGATCAGACGCCGCATAATGCGGCGTCTGATCAGTGTCTACACTGTTTGTTGATAGGACATTCAATATAAAACAAAACAAAAATGAAAATTTAGACCAGACATCCCTTAGATAAAAGATAGACTAGTGCAATATACAGTGCTCCCTCCCTACAACGGCCCTCTCAATAACGATTCCCTCCTTACAACAACACATGTCACTGTTTCCGAAACAACAAGGCTCCAGAAACAACTTTTTTCCATCGTAGTTTCTTTATGCCTCCATCAAATCCTATGTTGTGACCACTCTTTAGAATCGTCACTTTGTGACGATTCTAAAGAGTGGTCACAACATAGGGTTTGATTGAGGCATAACGGTTTTAGTTCTCGAAATACACCTTATCTGGGGATCTGCAAACAAGCTAAGTATGTTTGATTTTCCCTCCCTATAACAACTCCCTCTGAACAACACATACAATCTTCGTATCCCAAAGAGTGTCGTTGTAGAGAGGGAGCACTGTATAAGCATGGAAGAATCCACTGGGAGCAAATGGGTTAAATATATGTCGGGATACTTTTCACACACGTACTCTATTGGAATGTTAACCATTTGTCTTGTAACTAATTATGTAAGAAATAATGACTATGAATAATAATGAGTTAAATCGTTATAATGGCAATGAACAAGGGAATGTTTTTACCATGGTAGAAACTTTAGAATCCTGTCTATAGTATTTCTTAAGCAAACAGAGCAGACCCTGATCAGACGGCTCTTATAGGAGCCGTCTGATCTGGGTCTACTCTGTTTGGAAATGCGTATTTATGGAGTAAATGGTTAAGCAAATAAAGCAAAGCCAGATTAGACGGTACCGGCAGAAGTATTTTTATCTGAGTCTACTCTGTTTTGCAAATGTATTATATCTAATACGTCTTTATAAGGCAATCGGGTTTATTAGAGAAATTGCATTATAATGCATTATGTAATATGTTAATAAATGTCACTTTAATTAACAGTCAGTACATATGTTTGAAGTTTAAAAGCATTAAAGATATGAATTACCTAATCACAATAGATTAATATAACTATTTGGCTACATTAATGTAAAAAAACATGAATATATTTGGTTTTTACAAAGTTGCATTTTTTAAATATAAATTGTTTTCGTGTATCAAGTAAATCCAGATCAGAATGTTCCTGTACGAGCTATCTGATCTTGATCTGAAATGTTTGATTAACCTTTAGCATGCTTTACAAACTTTTGTCGTTTGAAAATGTCATCGACGTCAATTGTCCGATTGAATTATCTTGCGTTTCTTTTCAACAATACGGCCACAGTATCAAACAGTTTAGATCCTGATGAGATACCGAGCTACTCGGAGTCTCATCTGGATCCAAACTGTTTGTATAGGTAATCATTCATCCGCCCGCAGCAGGCTATGGTTGAGGTAAAATTCTGAAGCTTTGTAACAAAACCAATTCTCAAAAGTATTTTCGTTAAGTAAATAAATTACATAAACACTTTAGTTTACCCCCTTTAAATGCGTAAAATGAGAGTACAGTAAAACCTCTCTATAACGACCACTAAATTGTGATAATTAGTTGGCATTTAGAGCAGGTGGCTGCTTAAAGCAAGGTGAAAGTAAAACAGAACGCTCCCATAGGAGCGTTCTGTTTTACTTTCACCTTGCTTTAAGCAACCACATGCCTTTAACACAAAATAATTGATGTAATTTAGTGGTCGTTATAGAGAGGTTTTATTGTACATGTACATTATAATAAACAGTGCAGACCCAGATCCGTGGGTTCCTAAAAGGGTTCTCTAATCATGGTCTGCGATGTGTGCCATTCAAACTCCGCTTGCAAATTATTCACTTTCATACGGAATAGAAAGGTTAAATATTGACGGACCATTTCAATTTGAAACGTTAAAGATATACTCTGCTTATATTTTCACTAATTCTGCGTAACAAAATAACTTGAGAATCGGGATCTGTGTGACATGCAACCGAATGCTAAAACACATGTTAAGGAATAGGAAAAAGAGGATTTTGTTTTGCCACGGAAACCATTAGAAACACATTCACCCACACTGGAATGTGTCATTCACCCATTTGCGCCCAGTGGATTCTTCCATGTTTATATATTGGATTAGTCCATATTTTATCTAAGGGGTACCTGGCCTAATTTTTTATTTTCGTTGTGTTTTATATTGAAATTCCTATCAGCAAACAGTGTAGACTCTGATCAGATGCCGCATTATGCGGCGTCTGATTAGATTCTACACTGTTTGCATTCGTCCCATATATGGGATCGTGGGAACAAATGGGTTAAAATCAATTGTGTGCTGTGGAATACTCGATATACATGTATGGCTACACAAAAGACATTTGATTTCGTGATTTTACACTTTCGACTAATAACTAAAAACCCAACTAATATTCAAAGTGTTGTTCCGAAATCAACGTGTCCGTTGATTTCCCTGTACTCAACGAAGTTTTTGTCCCTTAAAAAATCGGCAGTTTTCTAAGTAGATACCGTAAATATTTAGCTGAATATATATAAACTGTTGGAAAATTGACTGCACGTGATATTTTAATGATACGAATATATGCACAACTTTCAGTAATGTATGATTTGCAAAAAATATTTGTCAGGGTATTTTTTTTATAAAGGCATTATGAGCATGATATTTTTTTATCTTGTCAGAAAGTGTAGAATCATATTTTATATCATTTTATAAGCAAACAGACACACCCTGAGCAGACAGCTATGTGTTACCAATGCGTAAATATTTCATGAAAGAGAAAAAATATTACTCGTTTTAAAATTGTTGCGCGTGTAAATAACATAATTATTGCAAAACCACCTCTTTATCTAAACATTTGAACATAACTTAAATTCAAGTGTAAGAATTCAAATAAGCAAGTGTGTATGTTAAGGTTTGACAAATTACCGTCAAAAAATATATAAACGATTGCTTACAGCTATGCATGTGCAGTTAAAACATTAACATGACAAAAGACTCCACGGATATTGTCAAAGCTAGGAGCCCGGATGAAACATCTGCATCCGGCTCCTCAGAGAGTGGTGAATCTCAATGGATGGATATAGCTCTTGATGGGACCGTGGCAAAGCCCAACTGGCAGAACTATTGGAACCAGGTAATTGCACACTACTTATACAGTGAACCCAACGGAGGTGTTTGTTTCCAGACATTTTGCTGGTATAACGAGGTTGCCGTTATAACGAATTTAAATATGAAAGGAAGCATGTGGCCAGTTTTAAACTAGTACCAACAGGTGATCGCTTAATGCAGAACACAAGAAGTGCAAGTTGCACTTCTTGTGTTCTGCATTAAGCGATCACCTGTCTTATTGGCATTTCACCTAAATATTCAGCGGTTGTTTCAAAGAATTAACGTTTTTTTGTTTCAATGCATACTGCCGGTATAACGAGGGTGCCATTGTAACGAATGCCGGTATAATGAGGGTTCACTGTACATGAAGGTCATATAAGATGTACAAAAATCCCTCTAAACCGGAATTCTAGCAGAGAAGAATTTATATACTTTTAGGCATGTGACTGCTTAATGCAGGGTGAGTGTCATGCATTAAGAAGTCATCTGTCTCCAAGACCGATGTTCATACTGAATTGAACGTCCGGTTTAGAGGGGTTTACTGTTTATGCATCTATTACATATCAACGTCGCAGAGCCAGTCAGGTTTACAAGTCTTTTCAGCAATACGTAACTGTAGCATTTTATAATATTTCAATATACGGATGTATATTAATTCATTACTCCATGAATATTCATGTAAGAAAAAATGTATGGACGAACAGTAAGGAGATTAATATTTATAATGGCGCATGGGCAAGAAAGGCTTTGGTGTTGGTAAAAAACTATAATTCTATAGGCAAACAGAGAAGACCCTGATCAGACGTCTCCTGCTCGAGCTGCTTGATCGTGATCTATTATATTCGAGAAGGAATCCCAATCATCAATTACAGTAAAATCTCTGAAATTCGACCACCAAAACTATATATAAATCTGGGTCTTAAAGACAGATGTAGTTGATGCAGAAAGAAAGTTATACAGAAAGCTCGAATAGGAACTGTATTCACTACTATCGTTTTGAATTAAGAAGTTCCTTTCCCTCATATAAACGCTTTTCTATGCCTTTGCAAACAGAGTAGATCCAGATCGGACGACTCCTGAAGGAGTCGTCTGATCAGGGTCTGATCTGTTTGCTTATGAAATTATAATAGATCTGACTCTACAGTTTCTATCAATGCTGAAATACTTTGCGTGTATGTGCAATTATAAAAAAAATCAGCTAATAAATATTTCTGATGTCATTTAGTCTTACATGAATATTGAACAAGTAAAGAGTTAAAGAGAGGTTCTATGGTATTAGCTCACCCTTTCCCTGCTCTATGTTAATTCCAAATTTCAATACCTAATGAATATTCAGAAAGACAAAATAGTTATAATGAAATATTGAAGGTGAAACATTGTAGCCATTTTAAAAAAGTAATGACACAGATCTTTCAAATTCCATTAGCAAACAGAGCAAACCCTGATCAGACGGCTCCTATGGGGGCCGTCTGATTTGGGTCTACTCTGTTTGCAATTGCACGCAATGCGTTTATATGATGGTAAGGGTTAACAGTTATTTGTTGTTATTTAAATACCTAATTATAAAACAAACTGAATGTATTAGATCTAGGCTGGCAGCGGATATAATCCATCAACTTGCAAGAAACATTAATTACCCCGAAAGTTGTTTTCTGTTCATTCATTTTGGGTTGTTTTTGTTTGGAGTTACAAACAGCCATTTGTATTTATACCTCGCCAATACTTTGACTGAGTGGGGTATTGTCTTTGGTCTATGTTTTTTTTCTGTTTGTTTGCTTGTTTGTTGGTTTGTCTGAAACTTTAACCTTGGCAATATGTTTCGAACTATACGGAATCTTATTCAGTTGCGACGTTTGAGTAGTGCCATAACAATGTCGATTTTCAAGGTCAAATTATTTAACCCTTTCACCGCCGCAGTCGCATAAATGCACCACGTCAAATAGTGCAGTCCCAGATCAGACGCCGCCTATTCAAGGCGGCGTCTGATCAGGGACTTCACTATTTGTCTCAATCTCTATTTCTATATATGTGCTTTATTCCTTTGAAATTTTGATTTATTTATCTCATTTCCTTATTTTACTGAATGATTTAACAAACTTGGATTGCAGACGACAATTAGAAATTTGGCACCGAAAGGGTTAAGCTTGAACTTTGACTAAGACTTTTGAACTATTAAAGATGCTCACTTCATACTTGACATACTATATTCCCATATATACTCATCTTATGATTCTACAGGATACGTGATGTACATTATCAAGATCAAGGCCAAACCCTAAGGTCAAAGATCAAATAAAATTTATTGGTATAGTTTTTTCACAAACACATCTGTTTTAATTGGGGAAAATGGGGACAACCTAATCTTTACGAGTTGTTATTGCGATAGTCGAAAATAATCGATAATTGAGTTGAATGCTCTCGATCATTGATCAATCGGTCAAGAATCTGAGTACAGTAAAACCTCTCTATAACGGCCACTAAATTACATCAAGTATTTTGTGTTAGAGGCAGGTGGCTGCTTAAAGCAAGGTGAAAGTAAAACAAAACGCTCCTATAGGAAGGTTTGGATTTACTTTTACCTTGCTTTAAACAGCCACCTGACCTAAATAACAACTAATTAACACAATTTAGTGGCCGTTATAGAGAAGTTTTACTGTAATCAACAATAAGCGATAGCAGAACACACGTTTCAGATTAACCATGTCTTGATATAAATAAAAGATTTGTTATTTGGATAATTAAATTATCGTTTTGTGTAATTTTAAAGCAGCCCGTTTATGATGTACATGTTCTGTACACGTCTATCTCGTACTAAAGTAGAACCCCTCTAATGCGACCACTTAATGAATAAACATGGGTGTCTTTATAAGCAGGTGGTTGCTTAATGCAGGACAAACGTAATGCAGAAAGCTCCTATTTCTGCATTACTTTTGTCCTGCATTAAGCTTCCACCTGCCTCTAGCAACTAGAATTATACCTCTTTTAGGTGGTCGCATTAACGGGGCTTTGCTGTATTTATACAATAATGGACACAGTGCCTCCTAGTTCATATCCCACTAATCTCAAACAGCTTGGATCACGATCAGACGCCGAGTTACTCGGCGTCTGATCAAGATCCAAGCTGTTTGAGACTCGGTCAAAAGCTTGATCGAAATTGAAAAGAGGTCCAACTTACAGCGGATCCAAACTAGTAATTATAGAGAAGACATTTTTTTCATCGCGGGGTAAGAGTTAGTTGAATCCCTTCCCTATATTTCTATATTTATTCCAAAATTCAATACCATATTCAGGTGGAATATGTTAGTCATTTTAGAGAAATGGCCATCACGCTGTATTCATTTTTATTTACTAAAAGTACTGTATAGAGAAGTGTTACTCCAAACAAAAGTATTAATGTATGTTTGTATATCAGATACTTGTATTGTACCTCGTATTAATAAATATTTATTCTCTAAATTTGAAAGACATAAACTAGACTACCTCTTGTTTAAATTTTGAAAAATTATAATTTCATTCAAATATTCTTTAAAGATGTATTATGCGCATTTTTCATATTAATCAATCAACACCAGAAGCTGTACACGTATACATACAATGAAAATAATGCTTACAACCTATTTTCCGACAGGACATATTTGTTCAGCTAAATATTATCGCTATCCAAATACTGCTAAATTCTTTAAAAGAAACCTCCTTTTTAGAAACGGGGATTTTGTAGGGAAATCAGCGGACATCTTCGGCCAAGTTCTGAATGACCCCGACTCTATTTCTGAACAACGCTTTGAATATTAAATAGGTTGTTACCATATGTACAATGGCTGACACTGGTTGTTAGCCTACATAATACATATACATCGAATGATTATTTCCAGTATGTAAATTTGAAGCTTACGACAGATTCCGGCCCATAGCGAAGGCTGTTCCGTTGGTTTCCGTAGCAATCCATTTTTCTAGGTTTTGTGACACAAGCAACCATTTACTGACCGTACTGTTTAGCGTTAAATACGTCTTAAGGTACATAGATTCCAATTCTGAAGTCAATTCGAAACGCAAAATTTGCGGAAATTTGCGCAGCATACATTTTTAAAGACATATATTTCGGCAAAGGGGTAGGATCTTATACATGTATATTCACGTGTTAACTTATAATGCGTTGGTGCATCATTATAACAATTAAACCAAGCACATACTCTTAGTTCACTTGCACAATTAGGTTTTGTAACGATAAAGTAAAATAAGTAAAACCCTTATTCTGCTATCCGCGACCTGACTCGTATTTGCAAACAGTTTGGATCCAGATTAGACACCGAATAACTCGCCGTCTCATCACGATCCAAGCTGTTTGACAACCGGCCAATAATTTCTCAAAGGTTGATCGAATCGTAAGAAGTCAAAATTGGATCCGATATAAATTTGAGCAGACATGTTTTTTTTCCAGAGCGGATTAAAGGTAACCATGTTGATATATTATAATTATGCTTTGTTTTGTTTCCAGCTGAGAGCTCGTTGGCACCCTGTATACCTATTCGGCTGGACACCAACCTTTAACGGGTATTGGGAGAACGATAGAGAGGTATGTTTTGAAAACTCTGATACTATATGAGGACGTTCAGGATCTACCGATTTCATTGCCCTGTCTACCCGATAGATTTCCGATCTTAGCCTTGTTCCACCAAATGCGATTGAAATTATGCGTGCATTAAGTGAAACCTCTCTAAACCGGACGTTCAATTTAGTATAAATATCGGTCTTGGAGACAGGTGGCAGCTTAATGCAGGTTGAGAGTCCTATAGGAGCTCTGTGCATGACGTTTACCCTGAATTAAGCAGCCACCTGCCGAAAAGTATATACATTCTTCTCTACTAGAATTCAGGTTTAGGTTTTTTACTGTATCTAAAAGATTGGTATGTGTGTTATTTATCCGAATGAGGGCGAATGCATAATTGCCTTGACAAATGAGTTGACGTCTTTGAAAAGAAACGAAAGATAGAAGGCCTGGTACAGTAATACCTCGCCACTCCGAACAGTTAGTAAAGAAACATTAAGAACGTTTTAGGCAGGTGACTACTAAATGCAACTTGAAAGTCATGCAGAAATCTCCTAGAAGAGTTTTCTGCATGATTGTCATCCTGTATTAACTCATTCCCTCATATTGACGCCTTTTGACGCCCCTGCATAAGTCACCTGCTGAAACCATTGTGATAAATAGAGCATTTGCTCCTATAGGAGCAAATGCTTTATTTATCACAATGGTTTCAAACTACAAAATTCTAAATTTTCCGTTTCTCTAGTTAATGCTCCTTTTCGGTACATTTATTCAAAGAGGTTGGATATAAAAATAGCCTATGGGGTAATGGGTAAAGCTGACATATTTTAACCCTTTCACTGCCGAACATTTATGCATGACTTGGTGACTTCATGGGTATTCATTAACTTATTTTATTATAATGTAAACCTTAAAAGGAAAATATGAGCATAGACAAACATTGAACGATCGAATCTGTGTAACTTAATACGCAGACAAAGCAGACACTGATAACACTGTTCTTACAGGAGCCGTCTGATCTGGTTCTACTCTGTTTGCAAAGGCGTAAATATGCGTTTATATGAGGGAAAACGTAAGAGACCGATAATAATGACACTTCTATACAATTGCTGTAGGTTGTTCTGTACTTTTCAATGTAGAAGATGTTTCCTTTCAATGAAAAAAAGTGCTCAGCATGTTGTTCAATAACGCTGAAAACAGTGCAGATCCTGATCAGACTCCTTTCTGAAGAACAAATTTGTATCAACACTGTTTCCGACCGTCACTGATTTCTGGACGACGTGAGCCATTATATCAATTTTTCTAATTTGAATTTTTGTATTTTTCCTACGTATGCTTTTTCGTTTGTTAAATTTTGCATTTCTCCCTCGCTTTCTAATAACTTTAGCCTTCTTAGCATTTTATTAACAACTTCTCAAAATACAAGGTATATCTGATTTTCTCTTCAAGAGTGTTAAAATATGTACATATGTATTACATTTCTAACAATCGGTATTTTTTCCTTTCTTCAGACTTCAGTAAGGTGTGTTGGCGTATTTACTAGTGAATCAGATATACATGTACATACACCATAGTCTCTCTTAAACGATCATGTAATAAATAGACTGGCGACTTTAAAAGCAGGTCAATGCTTAATGCAGACTAAAAGTAATGTTCATGCAGGAGCGTTCTTCATAAATGCTGTTTTACATTAAGCTGCTGCCTCACGAATTTAACCCATTCCCTCATATTGACGACTTTTGAAGACTCTGTAAACGTCACTTGATGAAACCATTGTGATAATGCTCTATTTATCACAATGGTTTCAAACTAAAAAATTCTAAAATGTTCCTTTTCTCTAGTTTATGCGCCTTTTCGGTAGATTTATTCAAAGAGGTTGTATCTAAAAATAGCCTATGAGGTAATGGGTTAAGTCCTATAAATAGGCCTATTCTGGGAAGTCGTTTTAGAGAGATTTTGCTGTATCTCATTTTCACCTACATCTCATCTAAGTTCTCGTTAAGTTATATCCATCTTTCCCTCTGGCTGAAGTATTACTTTCTCGACCTGTTAATGATCTGGTGTTATATGTATCATTAATCATCATGCTTCATTGTATGTTCATTTGACTTTATTAAACTCACTAACGCCTCATTGTCGTAGTGAACTCCCCCGAAACTGTGTGCGGTAAATCTAATAATTATTTTGAAGGGTGTTTTATTCTTATGTCGTTATGACCTTTTGAAAATAGTTTTTGAAGCAAACAGTGTATACCCTGATCAGATGGTTCTTCCGGGAGTCCTTTGTTCTGAGTAGAGTGGTTGCCCATGTCCATTGAAAGAGATACAAGGCACACGTGGGTTAAGATATTCAGTTGTTAGAGTATAAGTCCCGTTTGCTACAGGTCTGTGTTCGATCGTGTCATTCACGCGTTTGTCTAATTTGTTTTTGTCGCGGTTGTTTCTTGCTTGACATGTCCTCCTTGTTTTACTTTTTTAAAGTGACAGAAAAGGAAAAGATTCGAGCTTTAACATGGTATGAAAGCTTACCATTAACACGAGAAACACTCGGCGATATGAAAAACAACATAGGATCAAGAGTACACCCTTTCTTTGTAAATCAACTATATTCGGGAGGTAACTGTGATAAAACACACGAAACGAAAGTAACCTCCCTTGAATGCATTATTGTAAATTGGTATTTTATGACGCTTTGTCGTAAATGGGTATTTTATGACGTAAACGTTTTCAGGATAAATTCCCATTGTAGTAAAATCTATGTTCATTTTATTCACATTCATCAATTGCATTTTCATTCCATAGGAATATTACGTTGAAGAAATCCCAGAGGTGATAAAAGAAGTCGTAGTTGAAGAGGTCCCGGTCGAGGAAGTCATTGTCGAAGAAGTGCCTGAGTACAGTACATATACCGTACTTCATCCTGTGGATGGATATGTCGCTTATGACTCATCCACGAACATTTACGAAAAACGCCGAAGTAAGCGGAAATCAGGGGGATGCTGCGCGTGCCTTCCATGCTGCAGCTGTTGCACATGCTGTTTTATATTACTCGGACTGCTTCTCCTCGCGGCGGCGCTTGTTCCTATAGTGTTCCATTTCCTGAAACCAGTTGGTAAGTTTACCTCGGCAATTGAAACTAAATTACATGTACAACTAGAACTATCACTAAAGGTGATTAATAACCCCACTAGCACATTTGACACAAAAATTGGGTTATAGAAATAAAGCTCCCAACCGCTAAATTTACATTTGTTAAATTAAGAAAAGTGAGATCAATCATTAATGTTCGAAGCGACAAATCAAAACCTTTATCGCAAGTGCAGAACTTTGGTGTTCAACAATACTGAAAAATTCAAAAAAGATCCGGAAAAAAAGTTCATTTATTAAAACAAGCCATATTTTGACAAAAATAACAACGGACAATAACTCCAAAAATACGGAACACAGAGTTACGAACCTTGTGCACTGTACTTCCGGTCAATGTGATCTATCTGTATATGAAGTTTGAAGTCAATAGCTTTTATACTTTGGAAGTTATGATCCGGACAAGCCGGACGGACGGACGCACGCACGAACGGACGGACGAACAGACGGACGGCCATGGTGACTCCAATATACCCCAAAACTTTTTTGTGGGGGTATAATTATCCAGGAACTCAAAGACTCTATCCATATTTTTTGCATGTTTATAAACTTCTGTTGTCTGTCTCTTTTAACCATTTCCCTTGTACGACGCATTTTCATGCATTTGCAAACGGAGAAAAACTAAATCAGACGGCTCCTACAGGTATCATCTGTATCTAGTCGCTTCATGTATTTAGTTCATGTATTTAGTTAATGTATTTAGCTGTAGAACCTGTTTAAAGCGATAACAAAACGAACAATAATTCTGGTTCTTTAAAGGTACAGTAGAACCCCTCTAATGCGACCACTTAATGGATACACATAACGGTCTTTATCAGCAGGTGGTTGCTTAATGCAGGGCGAAAGTAATGCAGAAAGCTCCTATAGGAGCTTTATGCATAACTTTCGTCCTGCATTAAGCTACCATCTACTTCTGGCTTCCAGCTTAATGTAGAACACAAGACGTGCAAAAAGCTTTTGTGCTCTGGATTAAGCGTTCACCTGTTGGTACTAGTTTAAAACTGGCCATATGATTCTTTTCATGTTTAAACTCGTTTTAACGGCAACCTCGTCATACCAGCAAACTGTCTGGAAACAAACACCTCCGTTGTAACGAGGGTTCACTGTACCAATTTTTATGGGGCTATTGAAAATATGCTTTTATTGTAGGGACTCTCACATTAAATGCATTTATGTTTTGTTTATATTGAAAAATGTTGTTCCAGCAGTGAATTGGTTAGTTAACTTTTTCTTATTAACCCTTTCCCTGTGTTTATTCCAGTTTTCAATACCTAGTGAATATTCATGGACAAAATAGTTATAAAGAAATATGGAAGGTGGAATATTGTGACCATTATAGAAACTAAAGAAACAGATCTATCAAACTCCATTAACAAACAGAGCAGACCCTGATCAGACGGCTCCTATAGGAGCCGTCTGATCTGGGTCTACTCTATTTGCAAATGCGTGAAAAGGTGCTTATGTGAAGGAAAGGGTTAACCGTGACATATCATGTGACCTTTAGGATGTTAGGAACATATTTGTCATTATCTTTGCAGACAGTTCGGATCCAAATGAGACGGCGAATAATCTCTACAGGGTCCAAACTGGTTGATAATGTGATTAAGTCTTTCATGAGAAAAAGGTTTACTTTATTAGCCGATTTTCTATCGATTCGTATAATTATTTCGACTATGATAACTCAGCGAGTGAACTGTTTATTAATATGTAAGCGTTTGATTACAGGAGGCGGCAACCCAGATGACAAGGCTGGTGAGTATCATTAATGTAGCTTTGTTATTATACCAGCAGTTCCTTCGCTATACAGTAGAACCTGTCTTTACGCGATCATCACAAAGAGGTCAAATTATGTGTCTGTAAGGCAGGTGGTAGCTTAATGCAGGTCAAAAGAATTGCAGTAAAAAGCAATTGAGCTTTCTGTATAACTTTTGCCCTGTGTTCAGCAACAACGTGCGTTTAAAGACTGCTATGTTCAATAAATGAATGACCGCTTAACCCTTTCCCCCATAAATACGCCTTTCTATGCCTCTGTAAAAGTCACGTTTTGAAACCATTGTGGCAAATAGAGCATTTGCTCTATAGGAGCAAATGCTCTATTTGTCACAATGGTTTCAATACTTATTAATTCTAAAACTAATCCTTTTATCTAGTAAATGCTCCTGTTTGGTAGATTTATTCAAAGAGGTTGGATCTAGAAATAGCCTATGAGGGAATGGGTTAAGACAGGCTCTACTGCAGTAGTAAAGTTGAGATAGCATGTTTAATCCATTCTCTTGTAGGCTTGTTAAGACCCATCCTCGTTCAATAAATCTATTGAAATGGAACATTGAAACCATTGTGATAACTAAAACAAATGCTCTATTTATCACAATGATTTAAAAAATGACTTTTACAAAGGCGCCAAAGGCGTCAGTATGAGGGAATGGGTTAATCATTCGAATGCGGGAACAGACTGTACTGATATTTGTCAACAATGTAGACCCAGATCAGTGGGAGCCAGATACACACTCGGATCAGGGTCTACACTGTTCATCGTTCAAAATTGTCTGGTACATTTGAACGTTTCATACTGACAGAAGTCTGTCGTTAGATTATGACAGGCCTTACCGTTTTGACAAGTATTAGCATTTAAAGCGTTAACCTTTCCCCTATGTAATCGCATTTTGACCTATCTGCAAACAGAGTAGACCCAGATCTGACGGCTCCTATAAGAGCCGTCTGATCAGGGTCTGCTCCGTTTGCTTATGGTGTAATATAGATCTGGTTCTACAGCTTCTGCCTGAGCCAAAATGTCACGTGTTAATATGCCATTATAAAAAAATCTTATTACTATTCATGACGTCATTATTTCTTACATTAATATTCATCAGGGAAAGTGTTAAGTTATTGAACGATGGTCCTGGTAAGCATGACCCTTCAAATACATTAATTTTATCACTTTCATGTAAATATATACGATATGTTTGTTACGCAATATGGGTCGGACACAGATTGGTTTGAGGTATTCATTTGATATATATGTACATGTTAATATGACCATCTGTTTAACAGGCCGCACACCAATAGACATCACGTTGTACAACAATGGAAGCTTCAGCGAAGAGGTTAGCAACAAGTCATCAACACAGTACCAGACTTTAGTAAAACAGTTTGAAAAGGAGGTGAGAGGTTACCGTAGTATTGTACATGTAATATGATTTTGCTTATTCTAATATACAGTAAAACCTGCCTTAATCGGTGTTTCATTTATTGATCATATGAATATTAACCCTTCGCTTGCTGAATTTTAAAATACATTTCTCCTTCTTTACCCATGTCCTGTTGTATAATTATATATATCTTCACTGTGTACACGTATTTCGCTGCGAACTCACTGCTGTGGAGTGCACTGGTTGCACAATCAACTTGTAAATAGTGCAGACCCTGATGAGACAGCTCCTGCAGGAGCTGTCTCATCTGGGTCTTCACTATTTACAGGTAGGTATATTGACGCGATTAGCAAGCGAAGGGTTAAAATGTACGTGGTTGCTTAATGCAGAGCAAAAGTAACTTATATTTCTAGCAATAAAGTCCTATTTGTTAAACCATGGTTCATTGCTTCCTAAAAGTACTGCCATAGCTGAAATATTATGCAAAACATCCAACAGATATAGCTAAGTGAAGGCAATAACCTTTAATATATATGGAAGTTCTTCAAATGACATCAACAAAGTTAACAAATGTTTGAACAATTTACAGCAAAACCACACTATAACAGTCACTTAAAGAAATCTAATTATAGGTCTTTAACCCAATCCCTCATATTATTGCTCATTTTCGGTAGATATATTCAAAGAGACTATCTAAAATAGCCTATGAGATAATGGGTTAACCGTTCCCTCATATATAAACTTGTTTACACCTTTGCAAACAGGGTTGACCCATATAAGACGACTCCTGTAGAAACCATCTAATCTGAGTCTGCTCTGTTTGTTGTGAAGTTATAATATATCTGACACGGTTTCAACCAAAATTCCCTTTGTATATATACCAGTATAAAAAGCAGCTAATGAATATTTATGCTGTCATTTTTTCTTACATGGATATTCAACAGGGAAAACGTTAAAGCAGGTGATAGCTTGATTCCGATTTGCTCTTAACTCTATCAATGCTATGGTCGCTGAAAAGCTATTCATAGGGCTTTTGGCAGTAGGCGGATACAGTGCTCCCTCCCTACAACGGCCCTCTCAATAACGATTCCCTCCTTACAACAACACATGTCACTGTTTCCGAAACAACAAGGCTCCAGAAACAACTTTTTTCCATCGTAGTTTCTTTATGCCTCCATCAAATCCTATGTTGTGACCACTCTTTAGAATCGTCACTTTGTGATGATTCTAAAGAGTGGTCACAACATAGGGTTTGATTGAGGCATAACGGTTTTAGTTCTCGAAATACACCTTATCTGGGGATCTGCAAACAAGCTAAGTATGTTTCATTTTCCCTCCCTATAACAACTCCCTCTGAACAACACATACAATCTTCGTATCCCAAAGGGTGTCGTTGTAGAGAGGGAGCACTGTATGTGATATCCTTTGTAAACAGTCTGGATCATATGAGATGTCGAGTAACACTTCGTCTCATCTGGATCAAAACTGTGTGAGACTCCACTTTGTGAACAAGAAAGTGAAGGGAATCCCACTCCGAAACTGAAAACCGACTGCAAAGTTTGAAGAGGAAAACCATTTGATTGCAAAAGAGTTCAAACTCATGTTTTTTCTCATTTAGTAGCCACGTTAGAGGAATTCTACTTTATTGTTTTATAACATCCACGATGTTTCCATATTATTTTGCAGATGAAGAAGCTCTACGTCGACAATGAAAAACTTTCGGGAAAGTATTTCAATAGGGTTCACGTAGAAGATATCGGGCTTAAGTGAGTATACATAAATAAAAATGTTATGTCTTGAAAGAAAGCACCAGAGAAGAAACATATTACAAACATTCAGTATAAATGCTCGAGAATAACCGTGTTTTCTGACATGGACTCGTAAAAACGCATTAACGTTCAGCAAGCTATGTGGAATTTCGTTCAGACTCACATGAGACGCAGTGCTACTATACATGGCAATACAACCAAAACAGTCAGACGCTCCGATTTCTTTTCTGAAAACAATAGGAAAGTCTGTCGAGACAAAACTGGCTAAGCATAAACGGTTAAAGCTTTACCTGTTGAATATTCGTGTAATGACAGCATTAACCCCTTCCGTGCCACAATGACGGGTTTCTGATATCACATGCAAACAGTTTGGATCCAGATGAGACGCCGAGTAACTCGGCGTCCCATCAGGATCCAAACTGTTTGACACTATGTTTACTGTTTTATAAAGAAAGTGGAAGAAGTGCACACACTTACACTAAAAATAAACGAAACTATGCCCAGCAGACGACAATGCTGGCACCGAAAGGGTTAATATTAATTAAGATTATTCTTATAATGGTAGGCATATACAAACTCAGGGCATTTTGGTTCAGTAAGAAATCGTGGAAACATAACTAGATTCTGTCATAAGCAAACAATATAGACCCTTGTGATCTGGGTCTACATTTTTAAAGACATGAAAAGACGTTTATTTGAAGGAAAGGGTTTAACCTCAAATTGTTTTAGAGTTCTATTTAAACCTTTCCCTGATGAATATTCATGTAGGAAATAATGACGTCATGAATATTAATAAGAATATTTTTTATAATGACATATGAACACAGAACATTTTGGCTCAGACAGAAGCTGCAGAATCAGATCTATATTACACCATAAGCAAACGGAGCAGACCCTGATCAGACGGCTCCTATAGGAGTCGTCTGATCTGGGTCTACTCTGTTTGCAGATGCGTCAAAATGCGCTTACATAAGGGAAAGGGTTAAACATCATTTTAAATGTGAATATGCGGTTTGGCTAGGTTGATCACATTAAAGTATTAAGATAAATTCTTTCTTGAATAAGAATACACGACAATTTGTACTAAACGTTCATGGAATTAGCTACATTGAAACACTGTAATTTAAGACGGAAGCATAATTTCATCCACTTTAAAATAATCATACATGTCTGTTTGATTATTTCAAGTGACTTTATTATTCTATTATTAATAAGTGAAAACTTAATTAAATAGAAACACTCCATGTTTACAAATATGTTTTTCTTCTGTTTCAGTTACATCAATTAAAAACATTTGGTAAATCTGCAATATATTCGCTACTATAATTTTCATATATTTTCTTTGAATAATAAAAATATAACAATAGGGTAAAACAATATTTTAATTATTTTCTCTACAGCGATGATGGTGTTAAAATGCAATACCACATATATTTCAACACAATAAAGGGTTGGACACCCTCGGAAAGGGAGATTCGTCACATCCTAATTTCGGTTGATAGAGACGAAGGAAACAAAGGCCTCGGTATTTTGGGAGCGCTGAAGTTTTATATAGATTCCGTTATACATAAAGGCACATCCAACGATAGTTCATCTGAAATGGAAAGTATGTTTACAACGAAAAACAAGACAGTGACTATAAGAGATGGTAAAGAGAAACCAACTGTTAATGCCGATGGAAGTTTAAAGGTCAAAGACTTCGATAAAGGAAAGGATAAAAAGCTCGCAACTCCATCAACATTTGATAACAAAAAATCTCCAAACTTGACTAAGCTTGCAACAGAGTCTACGACAGTGAAAGTGACAGATGAAACTGGTTTTTCAACTAGGTCAGTTGATACCACTCATAAGCTAAGTGACATTACGACTACAGCGACTGATGCAGCAATATCTTCAACAACTGAAGTTGAGGTATTTGTATCTACAGACGATATTCAAATATTACCTACAACAGAGACAGAACAAGATACTGAGACGACACACACACTAACCACACAAACCACAATTCAGATAGCTTCGCAGACAGATATACCATCGCCACTGACATATTTTGCAACCACTTCACAACAAGATAGAGAAAATCAAACTGCTGCAATTGGTACTTGGAAACAAATATTGCTATTAGATATATTCAACTTTTTGTTCTTCATAAATAATGATGATACAATGAAGGAATACATGGCCACGAATGAAAAATCAGCCAGCGTGAAGATGTCACAGAGCTACTTACAATTTCTCATAAACTTTGTCAGCTCGATTCAAAATGATCAAATGCCCATGATGGATCTCAGTGATGAATTTAGATTTTATTTCGAAGATCAACTGTTAAATCCTGGAGGAGCGACTGTGCCTACAATACATGTCATCGACAGAAACATATCGCATGTATTGAATGAAACAGGCAGTCAATCAGAAATAGATTTGTTTGTAACCACGCTGCGGTTGATACGAAACAAAAACTTTAGAAAAGAAATCAGCAAATTACTGCATACAATGCCTATCAAATCAGTTATTTCAACCGATGACAAAGACTTTCTGAGACAATTAATGCACATTATTGTTGCAATTGACACCTTGAAACGGTCTAATGAAACTTCGCTTGAAGGAGATATTTCCACTTTATGGACAGCACTGCATGCTGGATTGGATGAAAGACCAACTAACCAAAACAATCATTTTAACAAGGCTTGGGCCGTACTGGAAACACCACTGTTACACGAGTTCTCTTCTGTGAATGTTACCGACGAAGAATTTACATTATGGGTTTGCTTTCATATTTTACGATTGGTAGGAAAAGAGACGTTGTTAAGAAATAATTTTAGTTCAGCGGAAGGTATTGAAACATGGGGTATTGATTCTTATTCTGAATTAATAAAGCAAGTGCAACACGTTTCCGAAGATGATTTCTACAGCTTTGGCAATGATGGTGATCAATTTGATATTGTGAAGTATGTGGATATGTTAAATGGAATACAAAATAGAGAATTGCTGACTGATATTACGTTGATACAAATAAATACAAGTTCGCCATCTTTAAAGAATATGCCGAGTGATTTATTTGATTTAGGTCTTGCAACCATTATTATACATTTTGAAAGAAATGAAACATTGCTTCCAAAGATAATGGCAAAAGCATTTGACAAAAGGTTAGACGAAACCATTAACTCAGAGATAGATCCTTCGTCCAAGCGAAATTTGCATCGGATTCGCCGACTATTACAAACATGGGCACTGGTAGAAAATTCGTATGACCGTGTGAAAAAAGGCGACAACATAAATTCACTGACCACAGGAGGTAAACGAGAGTCATTTTGGAAACTATTATACTTACTACACCTGATTCAGACTGACACTGTCGAGGTAACATCTATTACCATCACAAGTAATACGACGATTTCACCAACAACTGAAAGAGTAGCACCCGTTACAACTGACTACGGTGAAATACCAGTAATCACCACTTCTGAACCTTCACAAACAGCAACTACACAAACAATATATCAAGTAACTACGGAAACAGATGAAGCGGCAACGACCAATGTTGCAACAACTCTACAAGATAGAATAGCCAAGACTACTGAGATTGACCCATGGAAGTCTCTATTGCTATCAGATATATTCAACTTTTTGTTTTTCATAAACAATGATGCTACATTGAAAGAACACATGGCACAACAAGCGCATATAGCAAGCATGAAGTTGTCACAGAGCTACTTACAGTTTCTCATAAACTTTGTCATCTCGATTCAAAACGATCAAATGTCCAAGATGGACCATAGTGATGAATTTAGATTGTATCTCGAAGATCAAATGGTGAATCCTGGTGGAGCGACTGTGCCTAAAATACATGCCATCAATAGAAACATATTGCGTGTATTAAATTTAACAGACAGTCAATCAGAAATGGATTTGTTCGTAACCACGCTGCGGTTGATAAGAAACGAATACTTTAGAAAAGAAATCAACACATTACTACACATGGTACCTATCAAATCAAACATTTCAACAAGTAGAATCGCCATTCTGAGACAGTTGTTGCACACAATTCTTGCAATTGACGCCTCAAAACATTCCACGGGAATATCACACGATGGGGACGTGTCCAAGATATTGACAACAATGCTAAGTGGACTGGATGAAAGAAAAGGAGACCAAAGTGAACTATTCAACAAGACTTGGACAGTGCCGGACAGACAATTTATTCACAATTTGTCTTCTGCAAATGTCACAGACGAGGAATTTACATTATGGATTTCCTTTCACATTTTACGATTGGTAGGAAATGAGACGGTGTTACGAAGTAATTTTAGTTCAGCAGAAGATACTGTAACAGACGATCAAACATCGGGTTTTGATTCGTTTGATGAATTATTGAAGCAGGTACAGAACATTTCCAAAGATGATTTGAACAGAAGTGTTGACTATGGTGATCAATTTGATATTGTGAAGTTTGTTGATATGTTAGATAAAAAACAAAATGGAGAACAACTGATAGACATTACTTTGTTACAAATAAATACAAGTTCGTCGCCTGTGAAGACTATGCCGAATGATTTATTTGATTTAGGTCTTGCTATTATCAATATGAATTTTAAAGGAAATGGAACATTACTTCACAAGTTAGAGGTAAACGCATTTTACAAAAGGTTAGACGAAACCATTAACTCAGTGATAGATCCTTCGTCCAAGCGAGATTTACATCGGATTCGTCGACTATTACAAACATGGGCATTGTTCAAAAATTCTTTTGACCATGTGAAAAAAGGCGACGACATAAATTCATTGACCACAGGAGGTAAAAGAGAGTCATTTTGGAAACTATTATACTTACTACATCTGATTCAGCCTGACACTGTCGGGGTAACATCTATTAAAACCACAACGATTATGACAATACCACCAACAACTGAAAGAGTAGCACCCGTTACAACAAGTGACTATGGTGATTACCAAGTAATCACTACTTCTGAGACTTCACAAACAACAACCACACAACCAATATATCAAGTAACTACGGAAACAGAGGAAGCGACAACGACCAATGTTGCAACAACTCTAGAAGATAGAATAGCCAAGACTACTGAGATTGACCCATGGCAATCTCTATTGCTATCAGATATATTCAACTTTTTGTTTTTCATAAACAATGATGCTACATTGAAAGAACACATTGCACAACAAGCGCATATAGCAAGCATTAAGTTGTCACAGAGCTACTTACAGTTTCTCATAAACTTTGTCATCTCGATTCAAAACGATCAAATGTCCAAGATGGACCATAGTGATGAATTTAGATTGTATCTCGAAGATCAAATGGTGAATCCTGGTGGAGCGACTGTGCCTAAAATACATGCCATCAATAGAAACATATTGCGTGTATTAAATTTAACAGACAGTCAATCAGAAATGGATTTGTTCGTAACCACGCTGCGGTTGATAAGAAACGAATACTTTAGAAAAGAAATCAACACATTACTACACATGGTACCTATCAAATCAAACATTTCAACAAGTAAAAACGACATTCTGAGACAGTTGTTGCACACAATTCTTGCGATTGACGCCTCAAAACATTCCACGGGAATATCGCACGATGGAGACGTGTCCAAGTTATTGACAACAATGCTAAGTGGACTGGATGAAAGAAAAGGAAAACAAAGTGAACTATTCAACAAGACTTGGACAGTGCCCGACAGACAGTTTATTCACAATTTGTCTTCTGCAAATGTCGCAGACGAGGAATTTACATTATGGATTTCCTTTCACATTTTACGATTGGTAGGAAATGAGACGGTCTTACAAAGTAATTTTAGTTCAGCAGAAGATACTGTAACAGACGATCAAACATCGGGTTTCGATTCGTTCGATGAATTATTGAAGCAAGTACAGAACATTTCCAAAGATGATTTGAACAGAAGTGTTGACTATGGTGATCAATTTGATATTGTGAAGATTGTTGATATGTTAGATAAGAAACAACATGGAGAACAACTAATAGACATTACTTTGTTACAAATAAATACAAGTTCGTCGCTTGTAGAGATTATGCCGCATGATGTATTTGATTTAGGTCTTGCTATTATCAATATGAATTTTAAAGGAAATGGAAAATTACTTCACAAGTTAGAGGAAAACTCATTTTACAAAAGGTTAGACGAAACCGTTAATTCAGTGATAGATCCTTCGTCCAAGCGAGATTTACATCGGATTCGTCGACTATTACAAACATGGGCATTGTTCAAAAATTCTTTTGACCATGTGAAAAAAGGCGACGACATAAATTCATTGACCACAGGAGGTAAAAGAGAGTCATTTTGGAAACTATTATACTTACTACATCTGATTCAGCCTGACACTGTCGGGGTAACATCTATTAAAACCACAACGATTATGACAATACCACCAACAACTGAAAGAGTAGCACCCGTTACAACAAGTGACTATGGTGATTACCAAGTAATCACTACTTCTGAGACTTCACAAACAACAACCACACAACCAATATATCAAGTAACTACGGAAACAGAGGAAGCGGCAACGACCAATGTTGCAACAACTCTACAAGATAGAATAGCCAAGACTACTGAGATTGACCCATGGCAATCTCTATTGCTATCAGATATATTCAACTTTTTGTTTTTCATAAACAATGATGCTACATTGAAAGAACACATTGCACAACAAGCGCATATAGCAAGCATGAAGTTGTCACAGAGCTACTTACAGTTTCTCATAAACTTTGTCATCTCGATTCAAAACGATCAAATGTCCAAGATGGACCATAGTGATGAATTTAGATTGTATCTCGAAGATCAAATGGTGAATCCTGGTGGAGCGACTGTGCCGACAATAAATGTCATCAACAGAAACGTATCGCATGCATTGAATTTAACAGACAGTCAATCAGAAATGGATTTGTTCGTAACCACGCTGCGGTTGATAAGAAACGAATACTTTAGAAAAGAAATCAACACATTACCACACATGGTACCTATCAAATCAAACATTTCAACAAGTAAAAACGACATTCTGAGACAGTTGTTGCACACAATTCTTGCGATTGACGCCTCAAAACATTCCACGGGAATATCGCACGATGGAGACGTGTCCAAGTTATTGACAACAATGCTAAGTGGATTGGATGAAAGAAAAGGAAAACAAAGTGAACTATTCAACAAGACTTGGACAGTGCCCGACAGACAGTTTATTCACAATTTGTCTTCTGCAAATGTCACAGACGAGGAATTTACATTATGGATTTCCTTTCACATTTTACGATTGGTAGGAAATGAGACGGTGTTACGAAGTAATTTTAGTTCAGCAGAAGATACTGTAACAGACGATCAAACATCGGGTTTCGATTCGTTCGATGAATTATTGAAGCAGGTACAGAACATTTCCAACGATGATTTGAACAGCAGTGTTGACTATGGTGATCAATTTGATATTGTGAAGTTTGTTGATATGTTAGATAAGAAACAAAATGGAGAACAACTGATAGACATTACTTTGTTACAAATAAATACAAGTTCGTCGCCTGTAGAGATTATGCCGCATGATTTATTTGATTTAGGTCTTGCTATTATCAATATGAATTTTAAAGGAAATGGAACATTACTTCACAAGTTAGAGGAAAACGCATTTTACAAAAGGTTAGACGAAACCATTATCTCAGTGATAGATCCTTCGTCCAAGCGAGATTTACATCGGATTCGTCGACTATTACAAACATGGGTATTGTTCGAAAATTCTTTTGACACTGTTAGAAAAGGCAACGACATAAATTCATTGACCACAGGAGGTAAACGAGAGTCATTTTGGAAACTACTATACTTACTACATCTGATTCAGCCTGACACTGTCGAGGTAACATCTATTAAAACCACAACGATTATGACAATGCCACCAACAACTGAAAGAGTAGCACCCGTTACAACAAGTGACTATGGTGATTACCCAGAAATCACCACTTCTGAACCTCCACAAACAGCAACCAAACAAACGATATATCAAGTAACTACGGAAGCAGAGGAAGCGGCAACGACCAATGTTGCAACAACTCTACGAAATAGAATAGACAAGACAACCGAGATTGACCCATGGAGGTCTCTATTGCTATCAGATATATTCAACTTTTTGTTTTTCATAAACAATGATGCTACATTGAAAGAACACATGGCACAAAATGAACATACCACCAGGGTGAATTTGTCACAGAGTTACTTACAATTTCTCATAAACTTTGTACTCTCAACTCAAAAAGATCATACTCCCATGATGGCACATCGTGATGAACTTAAACTGTATTTGGAAGGTGAAATGGTGAACCCTGGAAGAGCGACTGTGCCCACAATAAATGTCATCAACAGAAACATATCGCATGCATTGAATTTAACAGACAGTCAATCAGAAATGGATTTATTTGTAACCACACTGCGGTTGATAAGAAACAAATACATTAGAAAAGAAATCAACGAATTACTGCACACGATACCTATCAAATCAAACATTTCAACAAGTAGAATCGCCATTCTGAGACAGTTGTTGCACACAATTCTTGCAATTGACGCCTCAAAACATTCCACGGGAATATCACACGATGGGGACGTGTCAAAGTTATTGACAACAATGCTAAGTGGACTGGATGAAAGAAAAGGAAACCAAAGTGAACTATTCAACAAGACTTGGACCGTGCCGGGCAGACAATTTATTCACAATTTGTCTTCTGCAAATGTCACAGACGAGGAGTTTACATTATGGATTTCCTTTCACATTTTACGATTGGTAGGAAATGAGACGGTCTTACGAAGTAATTTTAGTTCAGCAGAAGATACTGTAACAGACGATCAAACATCGGGTTTCGATTCGTTCGATGAATTATTGGAGCAGGTACAGAACATTTCCAAAGATGATTTGAACAGAAGTGTTGACTATGGTGATCAATTTGATATTGTGAAGTTTGTTGATATGTTAGATAAGAAACAAAATGGAGAACAACTAATAGACATTACTTTGTTACAAATAAATACAAGTTCGTCGCCTGTGAAGACTATGCCGAATGATTTATTTGATTTAGGTCTTGCTATTATCAATATGAATTTTAAAGGAAATGGAACATTACTTCACAAGTTAGAGGAAAACGCATTTTACAAAAGGTTAGACGAAACCATTAACTCAGTGATAGATCCTTCGTTCAAGCGAGATTTACATCGGATTCGTCGACTATTACAAACATGGGCATTGTTCGAAAATTCTTTTGACAGTGTTAGAAAAGGCAACGACATAAATTCATTGACCACAGGAGGTAAACGAGAGTCATTTTGGAAACTACTATACTTACTACATCTGATTCAGCCTGACACTGTCGAGGTAACATCTATTAAAACCACAACGATTATGACAATGCCACCAACAACTGAAAGAGTAGCACCCGTTACAACAAGTGACTATGGTGATTACCCAGAAATCACCACTTCTGAACCTCCACAAACAGCAACCAAACAAACGATATATCAAGTAACTACAGAAGCAGAGGAAGCGGCAACGACCAATGTTGCAACAACTCTACGAAATAGAATAGACAAGACAACCGAGATTGACCCATTGAGGTCTCTATTGCTATCAGATATATTCAACTTTTTGTTTTTCATAAACAATGATGCTACATTGAAAGAACACATGGCACAAAAAGAACATACCACCAGGGTGAATTTGTCACAGAGCTACTTACAATTTCTCATAAACTTTGTACTCTCAACTCAAAAAGATCATACTCCCATGATGGCACATCGTGATGAACTTAAACTGTATTTGGAAGGTGAAATGGTGAACCCTGGTGGAGCGACTGTGCCGACAATAAATGTCATCAACAGAAACGTATCGCATGCATTGAATTTAACAGACAGTCAATCAGAAATGGACTTGTTTGTAACCACACTGCGGTTGATAAGAAACAAATACATTAAAAAAGAAATCAACAAATTACTGCACACGAAACCTATCAAATCAAACATTTCAACAAGTAGAATCGCCGTTCTGAGACAGTTGTTGCACATAATTCTTGCGATTGACGCCTCAAAACATTCTACGGGAACATCTCACGATGGAGACGTGTCCAAGTTATTGACAACAATGCTAAGTGGACTGGATGGAAGAAAAGGAGACCAAAGTGAACAATTCAACAAGACTTGGACCGTGCCGGGCAGACAATTTATTCAAAATTTGTCTTCCGCAAATGTCACAGACGAGGAATTTACATTATGGATTTCCTTTCAAATTTTACGATTGGTTGGAAATGGGACGGTGTTACGAAGTAATTTTAGTTTAGCAAAAGATACCGTTACAGACGATCAAACATCGGGTATTGCTTCATTTGATGAATTATTGGAGCAGGTACAGAACATTTCCAAAGATGATCTGAACAGCAGTGCTGACTATGGTGATCAATTTGACATTGTGAAGTTTGTTGATATGTTAGATAAGATACAAAATGGAGTACATCTAAAAGACATTACTTTGTTACAAATAAATACAAGTTCGTCGCCTGTAAAGCCAATGACGAGTGACTTGTTTGATTTAGGTCTTGCTATTATCAATATGAATTTTAAAGTAAACGGAACATTGCTCCACAAGTTAGAGGAAAACGCATTTGACAAAAGGTTAGACGAAACCATTAACTCAGTGATAGATCCTTCGTCCAAGCGAGATTTCCATAGAATTCGTCGACTTTTACAAACATGGACATTGTTCGAAAATTCTTTTGACTATGTAAAAAAAGGCAACGACATAAATTCATTGACCACAGGAGATAAACAAGAGTTATTTTGGAAACTACTATACTTACTTCACCTGATTCAGCCTGACACTGTCGATGTTACAACTATTAACATCACTAAAATTACGACGATTCCGCCAACAACTGAAAGAGAAATAGTCTTTACAACAAGTGACTATGGTGATTACCCAGTAATCACCACTTTTGAAACTTCACAAACAACAGCCACACAAACAACATTTCAAGTAACTATGGAAACAGAGGAAGCGGCAACAACCCATATTGCAGCAACTCTACAAGACAAAGTAGCCAAGAGCGCTGATACCGACCAATGGAAGCAGCGTTTGTTATCAGATATATTCAACTTTTTGTTCTTCATAAATAATGATGTTGCTATGAAAGAACAAATGGCACAAAAAGAGCATAACGCCGTGAAGTTGTCACAGAGTTACTTACAATTTCTCATAAACTTTATTATCTCAGCTCAAAAAGATCATATGCCCATGATGGTACATCGTGATGAACTTAAACTGTATTTGGAAGGTGAAATGGTGAACCCTGGAAGAGCGACTGTGCCCACAATAAATGTCATCAACAGAAACATATCGCATGCATTGAATTTAACAGACAGTCAATCAGAAATGGATTTATTTGTAACCACACTGCGGTTGATAAGAAACAGATACATTAGAAAAGAAATCAACGAATTACTGCACACGATACCTATCAAATCAAACATTTCAACAAGTAGAATCGCCATTCTGAGACAGTTGTTGCACACAATTCTTGCGATTGACGCCTCAAAACATTCTACGGGAACATCTCACGATGGAGACGTGTCCAAGTTATTGACAACAATGCTAAGTGGACTGGATGGAAGAAAAGGACACCAAAGTGAACTATTCAACAAGACTTTGACCGTGCCGGACAGACAATTTATTCAAAATTTGTCTTCTGCAAATGTCACAGACGAGGAATTTACATTATGGACTTCCTTTCAAATTTTACGATTGGTAGGAAATAGGATGGCATTACGAAGTAATTTCAGTTTAGCCGAAGATACTGTAACAGACGATCAAACATCGGGTTTCGATTCGTTCGATGAATTATTGAAGCAGGTACAGAACATTTCCAAAGATGATTTGAACAGAAGTGTTGACTATGGTGATCAATTTGATATAGTGAAGTTTGTTGATATGTTAGATAAGATACAAAATGGAGAACAACTGAAAGACATTACTTTATTACAAATAAATACAAGTTCGTCGCCTGTAAAGACTATGCCGAGTGATTTATATGATTTAGGTCTTGCTATTATCAATATGAATTTTTTAGGAAATGGAACATTAGTTCACAAGTTAGAGGAAAACGTATTTGACAAAAGGTTAGACGAAACCATTAACTCAGTGATAGATCCTTCGTCCAAGCGAGATTTACATCGGATTCGTCGACTATTACAAACATGGGTATTGTTCGAAAATTCTTTTGACACTGTTAGAAAAGGCAACGACATAAATTCATTGACCACAGGAGGTAAACGAGTGTCATTTTGGAAACTACTATACTTACTACACCTGATGAAGCCGGATACTGTCGAGGAAACATCTATTAATATCACAAAGATTACGACGATTCCGCCAACAACTGAAAGAGAATCAGTCTTTACAACAAGTGACTATGGTGATTACACAGTAATCACCACTTCTGAACCTTCACAAACAACAACCACACAAACAATATTTCAAGTAACTATGGAAACAGAGGAAGCCGCAACAACCGATATTGCAGCAACTCTACAAGACAAAGAAGCTAAGAGTGTTGATACCGACCGATGGAAGCAGCGTTTGTTATCAGATATATTCAACTTTTTGTTTTTCATAAACAATGACGTTACTATGAAACAACACATTGCACAAAAAGGGCATGCCGCCGGCGTTAAGTTCTCACAGAGCTACTTACAATTTCTCGTAAACTTTGTCACTTCGATTCAGAATGATCAATTTCCCATGGTTGACAACAATGATGAATTTAGATTATACTTTGAAGATCAAATAGTGAATTCCGGGAGAGCAACCGTGCCTATGAAAAATATAATCAACAGAAACATATCGCATGCATTAAAACTAACAGACAGTCAATCAGAAATGGATTTGTTTGTATCCACACTTAGGTTGATAAGAAACAAATATTTTAGAAATGAAATCAACAAATTACTCTACACGATACCTATCAAATCAAACATTTCAACAAGTAAGAACGACTTTCTGAGACAATTAATGCGCACAATTCTTGCGATTGACGTTTTGCATTATTCCACGGGAACAACCCACGAGGACGATACGTCCCATTTAGGGACAACATTGATAAGTGGACTAGATGGAAGAGAAGGAGACAAAAGTGAACAATTCACCAAGACCTGGGCCGTTCTGAAAAGACAAATTATGAACAATTGGTCTTCCGTGAATGTTACTGACGAAGAATTTACATTATGGATTTGTTTTCATATTTTACGATTGGTAGGAAATGAGACAGTGTTACGAAGTCAGTTCATGTCAGCAGAAGATACTGTTAAAGATAATCAAAGATGGAAAGTCCCTCATATTTTAAAGCAGGTACAAAACATGTCTAAGAATGATTTTAACAAAATTTTCAACTCTGCAGATAAATTCGATATTGTGAAGTTTCTAATCATGTTAAACAGGATACAAAACGGCGAATTGCTTGCAGATAATGCTTTGTTACATCCAACTCCAAGCTTGCCATCTTTAGAGGCTATACCGAATAATTTATTGGATTTAGGTTTTGCAATTATCATTATGGACTTTGAAGGGAATGGAACATTGATTCCATTGATAAAGGAAAACGCATTTGACCACAGATTAGACGCAGCCATTAGTTCGGTGATAGATCATACATCCAAGTCAAAGTTAGATCGGATTCGTCGACTATTACAAACATGGACATTAGTCGAAAATTCTATTGACCATGTGAAAAAAGGCAGTGGCATAGATTCATTGACGACAGGAGGTAAACGAGAGTCATTTTGGAAATTAGTATACTTACTACATTTGATGCAACCTGACAATATTAAGTTAACATCTGTTAATGTCACAATGATTCCGCCAGCAAGTGAAATAGTACAAACCACTTCAACTCCTGACGGCGATGTTTCCCCAACAACTTCCACAGAACAAACACAAACAGAAGTAGAACGAATAGAAACTACAACAAAGAAATTGTCTGAAACAAAGACAGTACCGCCCAGTAAAACATCGCCAACAGTGTTAGAAATAGGGCCCGATTATACCACTACCGATACTACAACAATATCTAAAGAGAGTTGGGAAGAAACATCACATTATATAACTGAATCAGAAGCATTCAAGCAAACGGATTCAATGATAAATACAACAGGAGTGTACACAATTACGTCACCGAATTTAAGTGGAACTACAACCTGGGATATAAATACGGAAGAAGAAATATTAACTACACCGGGTGTTGTAATTAAAACCGAAACAGACGTGAAATATAGTACCGAATCGGCTGTGACAATGACAGTCACGAATGAAAAGTTAAAATATGCAGAAGATAAAACGATAGCAGAAAATGTATTTTCATCCACACATTTACCGACTACGGATAGCGAGGATATACGGTTGAGAAAAACTGGTGATAGCGAGACAACAAAATTTTCTAATACTGTAGAAGAAACTGGCACAATGCAAACACCAATTAAACCTACAGTTTTAGCGATCATGGAGAAACACAAAACTCGTAACGACTTGACGAATTTTCTTTATTTTGTGGTTCGTGACAGGCTATTAAAGTCAAAAATAGCTCAGAATGATTTCATTATGGTAGAAAGCAGGGACACTAGTTATCTTAATTTTCTTCTTGATTTTCTACAGTTTATGAAAAATGCAGGCATGCCAACAGATGTTCTAAGCAACATTTTTAATGAATACTCTCTACATAACAAATCAATGTCGGAGGAAAACATCAACGAGAATTTAAGCAAAAATATAAAACAACCGAATGTGTCAGAGGTTTCTTATTTGTCAAACATGATACGTTTGATAGAAAATCAAACATATGTGGATACAGATTTGAAGAATCGCATAATGAGTCAAACGTCACCTTTAAACGATTTGTTGTCAGAATTGAATCGTCCTTTGAATGACACACAAATTAATTCAGTTCGTATAAAATATTTAACCGCTCCTTTAAAGTTGGAACACTATCTTAATTTCAGCAGACTGAATAATTCTGTTCTGTTGACAGATATAATGCTCAACTCAAGTCAGGGATTGTCAATGAATAGGACTGACGACAATCAGCAGATTTGGAATGTGTTTGATTTGTTGCTTTCAATGAAGAAAGAAGTGAACCCACTAGGATGGTTAAAACGTTTCAATATTACCCAATCTGATTATACAGAAAGAAACGGAAGTCAGAATGTTGAAGCTTTATTCCGCTTATTAAAGTATATGATAGGAAGGCCTTTGCCTGAATCAAATGCTTTTGTTAGTGCAACAAATTTCACAAACTCTCAGAAAAACTTTTCAAAGTTTCTATACAGGTTGGGTCTAATATTAGATAAAGAAAAACATGACCAAGTGGATGGTTCTCAAACAGTGAACCCTGTTCTTGGAGTAAACGGAAACTGGAACCTGCTTAAGCTGGCTAATACATTAATCACCCTTAACAATATGCAAAATGGAACCCTTCTTCGTTACGTAGATGATAATGTATTTGATGAAGGTATAATCAAAGCGTTCAATCACCTTGATGATCTCAAGCAAACCAAGAACCACATCCTGACAATACGCTTCCTTCAAGCCTGGGTTTTACTTGCAAACGCAATCAGTACAGACATAACAGACAATGTTCTTCTCTCATTTGAGAAAGACTCCTTCCCGTTCTGGAGCACATTGTATATCTTGCATCTAATGCAAAATGCACGGTTAAATGAAGATAGAACGCATTTGACAAGGTCAACTAATGTAGTACACTCAACACCTATTTCTAATACAACAACATTGTCTCATTTTTGGCACACATCTGTTAAGTTGGAACAACTGAATAGAACGGAAGATACGTTATCAATACTATCAACGACCAAACTTGACACTGTGACTCCCATTACTTATGGATATGAAACGACCAACACTACTATACATTCACATATTCTCGACACCTCAGATCAGTATACTGTGTCTAGAATTGCTGCGGAATTATCAACTGCCTACAACGAAAGTTATGCTATAGCTGGTCAAACTACCTTACACACAACAATAGAAACCACACTGTCAACTCCAATGCACGAAACATCACTTACAGCTGATGAAATTAAACTTGGTTTAGATTTCGTGGATTTCTTGTTTTTCATCTTAAATGATGGTACTTTGAAGGAAAAGATTGGACACGTTAGTGACACTAACAGACGTCGCGACCATCAATACTTTGTTGAATTTCTTGAGGTTTTTATGGATTCTTTTCCATTCGATGGACTTTCAGCTTATGAAATAAAACATGAACAGCAGGCTGCAAGAAAGCAAGCTAATAATATCTTAAATGATTATATTGAAAATGACACTTTTAATTCTACGCAACTACAAACACTTGTCATGCCACTTCTTACACTATTTAATTTTTACCGTAATATTAAAATGGTCGATGCTGAAGAACTTAGGGAAAGATTCATGCATGTTAATGTTACCAATGACTACTCAATACAAGACTTACTGGATTTGATTCGTAATACGACAGCTTTTGGAGAAGACCCTAAAACTGTTATGAATAATAGTAAAATTAATGCGATGAAAAATTCATTTGAAATGTCGAGTTGGTTGTATTTGTTGCAATTGTTTGGAAATCACATCAATAAGTGGGAAAATCTGAATTCTGCAGAACAAACTACAGGAGAGTCTGATCATGGTCTTCTGTTACATAATTGGCTGGTAATCACCAATTTGGAGAACAAAGCAATGGCAAATGATACAGTAATTCCAGATATATCCTCCACAGTTAAAACCAACAATGATGGATATAACAAAATAGTATACTCGTTAATTCAAATGATAAACAAATCCATACATGAAGATGAAGCCGATAGACACTCTGTCAGAAAGATTCATACTTCTCTGGATGGTACTTTTGATTTATTCAAGGTAGGGCAGCTGCTTATGAGTTTTGAGCACATACTGAATAAATCATCGCTGCTACCGTTAATAAATAAATGGACACATAATGGCACTAGTAACAATGCACATCATCCAGCTGACGACACACTCGAACACGAATATTTGAATCAGATGATTGCTATATTTAAGGGATTGGATAATATAAATCAAGCGATGGATGAAGTCTACAAAGAAATAAATCCGGAGACAAAACCAACGGACCGTCGTTTATCTATTTGGAAGTTACTCTACATAATACATCTAATACATACTGAAAATTATGCACACATGCCAGAGGAAGCAACTAATAGCCTGTTGCTAAGTACTGATTCAGACTCATCTCCAAACACCATCGTACAAACAACAAGCAACACCATCAATAACCAAAACGCATCAACGGCATATACGGATTCCAAAATACAAGACACAACCACAGAAGTTGATAAGACGAGAACTAGCACAGAATATGGTGTTTCATTCAATCCAACACAAACTACCTCGGAAACCTCACTACCTCAAGGACACACGTCTTACCAAACAATAACGGACGCAATAACAACCACCACAACGAAGGATGAAATGTTCCAAAACAACCGTCAAATTTTAATATCGAATTTGAAAGACTTATGGTACCTATTGATTAATGACAAATCTCTGAAACAAACAATTTCAAAGAATAACGAGATAAAAGTTGAAGCAACCGATGATGACTTTGCTGACTTTCTCATTAGCAATCTTCTATTTACTGACAACTCTTTAAAGTCCAATGAAGAGATAAATCAGCTTGTATACAAGTATTCAACACGAAATAAGACGTTGCTGGAAGAAAATATGGATAATTTCTTTGCCAAAAACCGCTCGTCTTTCATGAACATAACCAATCGTCCAGAAGCAATTAATCTAACAGCCATTATACAATTAATGCAAAATGTCACACTATTTGGTGAAGACTTCAACGTAGATTTAAACGAAAGTCGATTCATACATATTTCTAAAACTGATCCCGAGTATATCTGGAGTATCATTCAAATTCTCTTACTGATAAAAAACAAAGCATCTTTCAAAGAACAAGATTATCAAAAATTCAATGAATTGTTCTCCAGTTGGAAGACTGCTGAAAATGAGACTTTACCACAACTGGATTTTGAACGGTTGCTTAATGCAATAACAGATGGAGCGTTACCTGATGACAGGTTAAGATATTCCTATGAAATGAATGCCACTGTAAACCCGCTGCAATGGTTAGATCTAATACAAATATTGAAACTGATGAAAAATGGGACTTTAGTCGGTAACGGCTCAAGACAGAGTTCCATCGAAAAGGAACAAAATCAGTATTCACCCGATGACAACGAGGTGCTCAGTGTTTTGTTCAATATCACATTTGATACTGATGCTGTGACAAAATGGCATAAAAGTGTAGAACAGTCTCTACTTGACCCAGATATATTGATAAGGTTGACAAACACATTGAACATACTAAGTGAAGGGACAAATACATCGGTTTTAAATAAAATGAAAGAAACAGTTTTCGTCAGAAACCTGTCACACTCTGTCGACGATATAAATCAAGAAAGGAATATGAATGGCTTGATCAAATGGATTCAGGTGTGGGTCTTACTTCGAGAAGCCATGAACATGCCACTGGAGAGTAATACCGCACAACCAAAGGCAGAACTACGTAGTCCATTATCTGTTTGGGATTACCTGTATATTTTGCATTTAATGCAGAATTTACAGTTAAGGCGCGAATCAACTACTGTAACAGAATCGAGTATAATTGATTCAGTAAACATGGTAAGGACAACTCCACTTTCTACCAATAAAGAATTCCAACATACCACTACCAAGATCAGAAAAAACACTGATTCTAGTTTGCTTCTGTCATCAACAAGTGCTGAAACATTTCCACCGCCTACCGCTACCGATAGGATTTTGAGTACAGATACTTCAGAGGTTTTTATCTCATCTACTGAAAATGTTAAAACGAAATATTCAACTGTAACATACAGTAAAACAACTGCAGCAACTCCAACATCCGAGACTGTAACTACATTGATACAAACAACTAATGGCACTGAAAATATGCACTCTTCAACGGAGACGTTTTCCACAGATTCAACAACAAAACAACCAATAATAGCCGTCAAAGAGACAAAAACAAAAGACAAGCGAAGAATGGCACCTGATATGACAGATTTGAAGTTCTTAATTATTAATGATAACAAGCTGAAGAACATTATTGCTAAGGAAGATAATCATACTATTCGCACAAAAGACGACGATTTTGTTACATTTCTCGTTACCTTTCTTGAGTTTTATAAAAATGATATTCGAGCACGCTTAGATCAAGATATTAGCCAGTTATTTCACAAGTATTCTAAATCAAACAAGACAACCTATGCCAACAAGACTTCAGTGATTTTAAAATATATATTGCCATCGTTAAACGTTAGTAGTGATATATTCCAAGGAAACAATTCTCAAGTTTGGCATTTGCTGCAAAATGAGAGCACGCTTTATGAAGATATCGGAGTATTTCGCAATCACAGCATTGCCAGACTGAATTCCCAGATCCACGTGGACTATGCTTGGCAACTGATTATGTTGCTTAACTATATTAGTAGCAAAGGAATACATAGCGTAGACAATGGAGATAACTTCCTTCATTTCCGAAATCTTACAGGTGACATTCCTGAAAATATTGATTTTCGCAATATTCTGAAGAATGAAAGCAATATTACGAGTCCGAATGAAGAGAAACTGTCATTTTCTAGATCTACAACATTCGAATCAAATACCCCAGATACCCAAGTTTGGACTGAACTGATCAACATTTTGCACAGGATGCAAAATGGATCCGACCAACCTAAAACCAACGCAATGAGATTCCTGTACAATGCAAGTAGTCCTGAAAAAGTCACAGAAATGAATGAAACGTTTTCAATAGTCCATTTGCTCAACTTCCTTGGAAACAATGAGCAATATATAATTACGGAGAATGGGACATATGTGCCATCCATAAATACTACACGAAACCAAGCCGTCTTGTACTACTTACTTTATATTCTAAATGAAATGCAGGACAAATCCTTTATTAATTTCTTTCAAAATAGAGATTTCAATACAATTAACGATTCTTCCAGTTTCCGTAAGGTTGTTGATGGCTTTATACATTCAGATGGGTTTAGAAATAGAACATTTCTCGAAAGTTTGAAAAATATATTATTTAGGAAAGACATAAATCGTGATCTGAATGTAAACAATGTTCTAAATATCCGGGATGATTTAATTAATTTGACCAAATGGATTCGAACATGGATTCTACTGATGGAAGCCAAGAGCAACTTATCAACAAAAGAAAATGCTTTACCGGATAGTACTATCGATAACCGGCAATCACTTTGGACATATCTGTATATTTTGCATCTGATAGATTCATTCAAATATCGGGATGAACTCCAAGCACCGCCTGTTACCACGCTGAGGTGGGGACATCAATCAACTGAACCTATGAATGCAATAGACAATGGCAAATATTTTTCGGCCAGTACAGTTTCTGAACAATTTCTGTCAACCACAGATGCCAACACTCGTAAGACAACATTAGAAAACATGAACGACATGACAGAAAAGACAATGATAACAACATCTGATTTAATGAATGCAACCACAACTCAGGCTGGAATTATACACACACCAACTCATATAATCAATGTAACACCTACATCAACGAGAGAGCATACAATAACTCGACCTGAAGAGGACCTCATTAACGTTGGAAATGAACCTGCAAATAGAAAAGAACTTCTTTTCTTTTTGAGAAATGACAAGAAACTTACAGACATCATTACAAAATCTGCCCAAATGAAAGGTTTCGGGAGTGGTCAAGACTTTTTCACATTTCTTGTCCATTTCCTCACAGTTAACCAACAGAATAATGGGAAAGGTCAGGATTTTAATCAATTGCTCAACAAGACTGCCTCGCCAAAGAACGACTTTGAAGAATATTTGGACTTGTCAAAGAATGTTACTAGTGATAATATGGACACTAGCAAACTTCTGTATGTGTTGCATTTGATGCAGACTATGAGTTTGAGAGGTGCAGGTATGTTGAGTGAAGGTACCACTATTTCCAGCAGCACACCCATTCCATGGCAGCTGTTACAGTTACGGAGGTTCGTAAACACTCATTCGAAGGTACATGAACGGCCCATCTACGACATCTTCCTTCAGTATTCAAAAGAATTACAAGACACTCTTCAGAGTAAGCAATATCACAAAATTTTAAATTTATTGCCAAATGTTACCGATGATGATAGTTTCAACAGTTCTAGACAAGTACTATCCCGTTCATTGAATACGTCTAAAGATTTAGTACATATGCCCCAGTTACTTTACCTTTTGCATTCCATGCACAATGGGTCCTCGGGATTAGAAATAGTTCCAAAGGTCACTGACAACACCGGTAAATTAAATGATTCATCTGAAACTAATACAATGAATATTGTACTGCAGCTGCTTCGTTTATTAGAAGGAGACATTGTCCGTGATAATAAAAGTAGTTTACGAGATAATGACCTCAGATATGTTACACCTGAATTACATTACTTGATTTACATCCTAACCCAAGCGCAGAATGGCTCTATGTCTGATTTAAATAATGAAACAGTATTTCACCATTATGACAAATCTACAGCCAATGGTACCATTGATTGGCTTAGTTTTATCCAACGTCACAAAAACAATACTGTTGCTACTCAAAGCAAGGACAATAAAATGAATAGACTATGGAAATGGATTCAAATATGGACTCTTCTTGACAAAGCTGTAACCACATTAGCCAAGAATGAAACTGACTCGAAAGACATTTCAGCTAATAATAACCTGTCATTTTGGACCCAGTTCTATATTTTGCATTTAATGCAGAATATGGGATTTGTGGATGAACAACAGAGCCGAGGGGAGAAATTTTCTACACCCTCAGTAAGTGATCCTTTAAAAACATTTCTAACGACAACAGAAGAAAATGATCTAACAACGAAACATAAAGGTGTCGCTGTTGTAAGCACTAACTCACAAGTCGCAACATCGTCTTTCACCACACATGCAAGCGGTTTACTAACTACTTCTAACAAAACCACGGGACATGCCTCATCAGAACCTGAACACATAAATGCTGCTACTGAAAGCGGCAGAGGAATGGGGATAACACCAGAATATACAGCATTGGACAATGCACACACAGTAAGCGTTCGACATCACATGGATGTAACAACAGAGTCAATTACTACCTCAGAACAAACAGAAATTGCAAACAGATCGGCAACATATTCGACACATTTAATGACTGATACTGCATCAGCGCATGGTAGAACGGATACTACGTCATATATCACTTCATATGATCATGCGGGAAAAGTAACAACTCCGCATGGAACAGTTACTACACCAACCACATTGCTTACAGTATTTGACAAAACTGCAACAACTATAGATACAGAGGAATTTTCCAGGACAACAGAAGGGAGGCATGTTATCACTACGTCAGAAAACATAACATTTTCTATTCCTGAAGACCTAGATGAACATACGCCATCAACTGAATATCCGAAAACTAAGGAATCAGACTATATAACTACAACTGATGTAAGTTCAGAACAAAGGTATTCATATACTTACAGTAGTCTTATTCCAACAACATCCGAAAGCGGGATTACTGTCGATACTACTGGAACTGTAAAGATTACACCAGTCATAGAAAAGACAAAAGCGAAGGAAACCACAAACAAAACAAATGTATCAACAACAGTGTATGCTACAACTGAAATTAATGAGATGCATAGGGCGTCAAAGGATCCTGACTATATAACGACACCTGTTTCAATTATCACTGAAGTAAGTTATTTTCCTAACATAACTCATGGTAACACAGGAAAGACACCAAATACGTATGGAACACAATCTGGTAAATCCGCAATAATTACAGATGCAGAACAAATACCCACGACAACACATGAGAGCCATTTTCTCACATCGTCAGAAACGTTGACAATGGTTACTTCTGCAAACCCGGATGAAAATACTAGATCAGCTGAATACAAAACAACAAAAGCATCAGATTATAAAACCACAACTGCTGTAAATTCAGAACACATGCTTACTGCTACCGACGGCGATCTTATTCTCTCAACTCCTGAAAGTAGGAATTTTGTTGATACTACGGAATCTGTTGCAATGACAACCAACACAGAGTGGAAAACAGTGACGGAACCAACAACAGACATCAACACATCACCAGCCGTAACTATTACCACCAAAAATGATAGGCAGTCTAGAAAGTCAAACGACTCAGACAATAAAACAACAGAACCTGTTAGTTCAACTAAATATGGTACCACTAAGGTAACCTTAGATGCGAAACAAGTATTAATTACAGAACCTACCAGATTGCGCACTACATCTACAAACAGGGCAATAAATGTAACTACATATCCTGCAACATTAGATACAACAACTGCGATCGAATCATCCACAGAATACTCACAGTTAGATAAAACGACCCTTATACAAGCAGCAGTTACACAAAACGTTCCTGTAACCACTGAACCAATGAAAGTTGTTTCCGCAACATCTGGAAAGTTAAGACGTTTGAATACAGAAACAGCTAATACACCTCCAACAACTATGTCAAATGCAGATTTGAAAGCCTCAACATCACCGACAGGTGATGCGATAAGACCCGATACAAGTACAGGACGTGCTGCTGATCTCATTTCAACTTCTGAGTTCTCAAGAAATATAACTATTCCATCAGATGAAATGAATGCTACTATACAATTCGGAAGCGTTATTGAAACAACAACAGTGATGAACACTACGATGTCAAGTGATAAAGCAACAACTAAACAGATAACCGTTACCGATGAAGCAAGGGATTCACCCACAGCATCAATTAAGGAAACACTGAGTGTTTCCACAGAGTCAGATGATACTACCTCTACTACCAAATACCGACTTGATAAACAATCGACACAAACTACATCTCAGGTTTTAACAGCAGAACAATTTTATACAAGCACTGAAGCATTACCTGTAACGACTCAGTTACCTATTCAATTGCGCAATATCAGCAGAACCGAAGATGTAATTCCATGGTCAGCAATGGTAGAACTTTGGAATTTAATATTCAATAATAAATCATTTGAGGGAAACTTTTCGAACATAGACACTAGACGTTTTAAAAATTATAATGAAGATTTTGTTAGACTTTTTCTACAATTTCTGACATTTATTCAAAACGACAATCACACGGGAGTAGATGTTAGTAAATTGCTTCGAATGCTTTTGGAACAGAGCAAATCATTGCACGAGAAAAACGTCAACGAACAAAATAGACATTCATTTATTATCAACTTGGTACCGAAAGAGGACAAGGTAAAGAATGATAGTATTACTAATTCTATTGAACGAGATAGAATAAGATTGTTGTCGTACATATTTAGACTATTCAGCTTAAGAGACATGTCTAGTTTGAGTGCAAGTACATTCAATGATTCAATTAAAATCGACAGCAATGTAACCCATGGCAATCTCCTTAGAAATTGGACCTTTACTGATAATAAAGTCTTTCAGGACATCAGTAATAGTTTTGTCAATCGTACTAACACAACAGATGATAAAAGTAAACTTTGGAAACTGTTAAAGATTTTGCATACTATTAGTAATGGAACAATGGCAGGAACCTTTCCAAACTTTGTAGATATGAATGACACTAATTCGAGAAATGTTGTTCTTAATGACAAATGGGACCTAGGTGATTTGTTCTTTATTTTGCATACAATGCAGAACGGAACATTTACACCGGCACTCCTTGAACATCGTCTAAGGAAGAATAGACTAAGTGGATCAGAATCAAGCTGGACGATTTCTGACTTGGTAAATGCTTTGCACGCATTGAATAAAAGAGGAGATATGCCTAACGATACACATACATCCGTCCCCGTAAAAACAGGTAATAATCAGACAATATGGGACTTGTTAGACATTCTGCATTCAGTTGAAAATGGGACAGGTGGTAAAGAAAGTGTCAAAATGAACCGCACTCATAAAACGAATTTATTTCTCCATGACCGATGGGATCTTGAGGATTTATTTTTCATCTTGCATACACTGAAAAACGGTACCTTCATCCCTGGGGGAGACAACGCATCAATATCAGGATACGGTCAGTGGACGATGAAGGACTTGTTTAACATTTTAAACATATTGAATGGTAGGAAAGGACTTTCTCAAAGTATGAATACATCAGACACGATGGAATCAGAAATTGCCCACCGGAGGTTCCGAGATATGCAACTAATTAACAACAGCACGGAACTTCTAAAAGGACTTCTTACATTTGTCAATAGGAATGGTGTTCGTGGCCATAATACAACTTGGAGTGATCTGAGAAGTTTTTGGGATTTACTTTTCATTCTACATACGATGAAAAACGGGACAGTGACACCTGACATCATAAAACGCCATCTAAGGGGAAATGGTACTGGTAAATCGGACGTTGACCATGGCAACTGGACAACTTTGGATTGGCTTAGTATTGCACAAGCAATAAGCAATAGGACCATTGTACGTGAAGATGTGACTAAATCAGACGCACGCTTAAGATTAGGTCTACTGAATTTTTTGAATTTGTTTTATGCTTCCAATACTACGATAAATGGAACATATATACCAGAAAACATTAGTCACCATATTAAGGACGGGGGTATAAAGTCTGAAAACAATATATGGGCAATATGGAATTGGCTTTTCAGTATGCATACAAATAATGACACGACAGGGGTGCCTAATTTTATCAGGCAATATATGGATATCAATGAATCTGATGTTAAAACAACAAATGATCAGCTAAAATTGTGGGATGTGCTACACAAACTCCATGCAATAAACGATGCATCAGGTATGTCTGAAACATTTATGAACGATATGAAAACTAATGGAACTCATACAGATGTTGAACAATTAATGCCATGGGATCTGTTTTATATTATGCATAAGACACAAAATGGAACTTTTATTCCTGAAACGTTAGGATACTATTTCAATCAGTCAAGGACATTAGGATCATTCAATAGTCAATTTGAACCCTGGGATTTGTTTTATATACTGCATACGATGAAGAATGGAACAGAAATGCCTGAGGCACTGAGAATATTGAGGAACTTCAATGACTCACAAAGAACTAAATCGGTCAATTGGCCATTTGTCGATGGGTACTTATTTAATATTCTTCAAACCATCATGAACGGTTCAGTCAGATCTTGGGATTTATATAAAACTTATGTTGATAATGTCACAAGTTACAATCGTTTGTCAAATAACTCTTCTTGGTCGAAAGACAATGCAGATTTTCAATTTCATCAACTGAATGTTACCGATGACCAGTCCCAACTAATGAACTTACTGCTAATTTTGAATACACTACAAAACTTCAAATTTGTAAGAAACGATACATTTAAAGAGTCCAATATGAATACTGTTCCACAAATGGACTCCAAATATTTGGGGAGTTTGCTGATTATTTTAAATAATAAGCAAAATGGGACTTTATTTCGAAAACTGAATAAAGTGGCTTTTGATGAAGAATTTGTGAAACTTATCCAGTCATTTCCAAATAATGTCTCTAAAGGTAAACTCCTTAATCTTCTTGAGCTATTCAAATTTATATTATCATTTGACAAGGTTATAAATGCCATTTCAAATGAAACTAATTCATCGTCACCGAATATTGCACGTGATCAGCTTTCATTAAAGACGTTTCTTTACATACTACGCTTAATGCAAAATTTTAAGGCTAAGACAGGTACGAGAAATACGTCGATTACAACGCCTGTTGTTGATGTAAGTGATGACTTGGTAACTGATAGAGTCATGACCACTACTCCTTTACAGACAAATCAAGCATTTGGTCAGTATACAGTATCTACTGATGAAACAACTTTAGAACAAATCTCTAATAAAACAGAGACAAAGCAACCACATATTGGTGCAGAACCGGAGTCTACAACAGCAGTGTCGGCAAATGCTACATTTACAACCGATTTGAACACTATGTTTTCTATAACGAGCATTAACAAAATTGCTACCGTAGGCAATGAAGCTATAACAGACAAAATTGAACTATCAACCCCAAGTTCGATTGGTCCATCGGCAACAAGTGGTATTCATGGTGGTATTTCAAAGACCCTGTTTCCCTTTCTCCCCGGTGTGATTAACAGTACTTCAAGCTGGTGGCTGTCTGGTGGATTAGAAGGCATTACTGAAAAAGGACCGACAGAGGAAACAGCCAGCCCATTACCAATAAAACCCTTACCAACACCAACAAAACCTCTAGGACACATTACACTTTGGACAATAACTGATATCGTAGAACCCAGTGATAAAAAAACACATTCTTACACTAACAGTGAAACACTACCGACTACAACTCTACAACCTAATACAAAGTCCAGATTGAAACAAACAAAGACATTACTTCTTGATACAAAGTCAACAAGAATAGTGACAGTTGAATCCAGTACAAGTCAGCCATTAGTTGGAATCCAATTATCAACGCTTTCTGATAAAGATGGAACTCGTGTAACAACGAACAAGCCTGAAATTACAACAACGTTTGATCCACATTATAATTACAAATGGCATCTAAGCATTGCCGACCTTGAAAAACTATTTCCAGAAGGTGTTGGTGTAAATCAACCAGACGTTCATTGGAACGATCATGATTTTTCAGACATAGATGCCAATAGTTTGAATACCTCACCCAACGTTTCAGTCGACAAATTAAAACCAGTTACACCACGTACAGTGGGAGTTGAAGCAGTAAGTACTCTGAAAACTAAGCCGGGTCAAACAAAACAACATATTAGTGGCACGGCTTCCATTATTGGTGGATTAGCGGATATGCAACCTAATGTGCTCAAGGTATTGCAATCAATTTACAGTGTGCAAAACATTACTATACCTGACGAAAATGTTGTGGGCGTTTTAGATAAATATTTGATCCCTTCAATGAATTGGACTAGCACACATCCTGAATTTGTCAATTTGATGCAAAACGGTATTGGGATCAGCAAACTTATTGAAGGTCTTTCCAATGGAAGTGTCGTTTTTCCGAGAAATGCCACCACTAGTCGAAATAAACTAATGCACATGTTCCAAACAATCAATATGACGAATATGATTGAAAATTTGAATAGATCCGGTGAAGGTAAATTAAGAATGCAAAACGTTTCATACATCTTACAGTTGCTTCGAAATGGACACTTAATGGACCATGGCCTTCGTAATAAACTCGAAAGACGTCTGTTGGCTGCAGTGAACAACACAAACCAATTATCGAGCAGTCGCCCAAAAGTTTCCATTTTGTCAGTTTTAAGAAATGAATCAAATATGGCAAGCAGTCCAAAAAATATTGAATCCAAGACAAGATTTACCGTAATGGCAGGAGATAATTCACGCAGTGGGCTGATGCGATATTTGATGACTATAATGAAAAACCAAACAACTCCAAGTGGTTCAACGTTTATGTTTGAAAATAAAAATGCATTTCCTTCAGGCAAATTGTTCAAACAGAATGTTAGTTTTTCAGACCCATCAATTATTTTGCGAATGGTGCAAAATAGGACCTTAATAGATGTAATTAAAGATCCAAATCAACAAGAACATTTGACTGACATTCTTCAAATAGTAAGCAATATGACTATTCCAGACAAAGTTTCGAGCGGTAGACGGCCAGAGCACCTGAATGTTACTAAAGATAAAGTATTACTTAAAGTATTGCAGCTGGTTCCACATGGAAATAGAACTGTGAATATCGGACAGATTGACAGTAAACAGACAAGGAATACATCTCACGTTCCAGTGACAATTCCAACCGGAGGTGGGGTAGAACTGAAAGATATTTTGCATAGTTTTAATAAAATCCAAAATAGAACGACTTTAAGACCTTTTTCGATCAGAGGCAAAAGTGACAAAAGTGGTAGCATGTTTCATTCCTCTAATCTAACTGCCAGTCAGCTGCGGCTTATGAATATGCTTTCCGCATTACGACCAGAGCAGTTAAGCACAATCGAAGGGCAACTAAGCGGTCATGATTCAAATGAAAGCATTGTTCCAGCTTCGTTGCTGGGACTATTGCACCAGATGAATAGCGGTCTTCCAAATAAAACGAAAATGGAAGAACTAAATTTGTTTAAGGAATCGAGACTATTTGATGACAAGATAGGTTCGGAAACCCAGAAGACGTCAGATAAACGGGACATCGTCGATGCTCATACGAAAGTCAACGTTCCAGTGATGACACCTAGAGGTGAAATGCATCTTTATCAAGGCGATTCAACCAATGGAACCGAGATTGAGCCAAGTAAGTTACTGCATGTTTTGTATCAGGGTTGCTAGTACTGTCTTCAATATGTTATATGGTTTTGAATTGTAACTTTATGAACTTATTAAGTGGATTGCTTAATAACATTGTGCAATGAGTGCTATTGCATATATTCCAACATTGTTTGGAATGATTTAGAATACATCATTAAATTGAACTAATCAAGTGTAGCAGCACAAAAACGACAGATTGTAAAAGCCATGGAAATAAACTCCAATATAGCTTTTAACACTCAACTGAATTAAGTGACTGTTGATATGTGTACTCGTGCAATATCACGGAATTTCGATATCTCTAACTTCAAGGGACCATACAAATTACTTCGAGATAACGTGTAATTCGAGTAGTCCGTTTTCTAACCTGGAACCTTTCTCAGGGTGACAACTTCATGCAGGTCTCAGGTAATGATGAACGCTCTTGTAGAAGTTTTCAGCATTACTTTCGACCTGCATCAAACTGCCTCGTGCCTTTGCAGATATGTGCAGTGGTGAAATTTAGAATAAAATATCTGTGTTACAAATTTTTGAAGGGACCGAACTTTTATTCGAGTTAATACGATTGTCCGAGTTCGAAATAGTAAGGTCCCGCTGTATGTATTTAACCCATTATCTCATATTGACGCATTTTGATGCATCTGTAAAAGTCATATTTTCAAATCATTGTGATAAATAGAACATTTACTCCATATGAGTAAATGCTCTTTTTATCAAAACTACACAAGTCAACACATTTAAATTATGTTCCTGTTTCTAGTAAACACAACTTTTCGGTAGATTTATTCCAAGATGTTGAGTCTAAAATTAGCCTGTGAGGTAATGGGTTAAATAAATTGTCATGCTGCCAATATGACTCCTGGAATATAATCAGTGATGGAAACAGTGCAGAACCTGATAAAAGGGATGTTTCAAGAGCCCTCTGACCTGTGTATAAATTATTTGTTTATATCCCCTGTGGGGGAAACTAGGGATAGATGAGTTACATATACATTCCAGGCAGACACATTTGATGGAAAGTGGACAGCGCTCGGAACATTATTATCGCTTCTGTCTTTTGAATTTGAATGACAAATCAGGTTCTTAGCTCTGCGGAAACCAAACATTATTCCTTTGTAAACAGTGTAGATGCGGATCAGTCAGCGCGTCCTAAATTCGGTATCTAATCAGGCAGTGCGCTGTTTGCCACCCATGAGATCTTATTATATATTTTTCTGACTGGTGTAATACACAGCGTATAATGTGATCAGTCAGTCAGAAAATCCTAAAGGGTGATTATCGTATAGCGGATCTGTCAAGAAAACCTGTAGTATATCGCTAGGTAAGCGATTTGAGTTAACTGTAGTTTTGTATATACAGGATTATCTCCCTTTTTTAATTGTTAGTTAGATTTCATTGATTTGTTGTTTATAAAAGTAAGTTCACTTTTAAACTTCATTTTGTTTGTTTTATACCTTATAAAAATTAGTACTTTGTATATAATTTCATGTTTTCATAGTGTTCGTCTCAGGCAAAGTAGCCTCAGAACACCATACTATCATCATCTGCTAGCATAGCCCAGCCACATCAATTTTATAGTTTCAAGCCCTGTGCTGTGTTTGGCTCAAGACATTGTCACCTCACGGAACGCCCGAAATATTTAAAAAGGTCTGAAGCCGGGTCTTGTCATTGGGGCATCACCTAGCATCCTGACAATTTGGGGGCTCGTCCGGGATAGTTCTCAGAAGGTTTTTATAGCTGAAGCTACATAGGGTTGAATCATTAGTTTGGTGATCATGGACATAGATAAATGGATATCGGCTGGTGTGCGTTTAGGGTTGACTGGGCAAGACCTCAGGGACTATGCTGAGAAGAAAGAGAAAGAATATTTAGATAGGGAAGAGCGTATGTCGAGACGAGAAGATGAGCGACAGAAACGTGAAGATGAGCGGCAGAAGCGTGAGCATGATCAGTTTGAAAGAAAAGCCCATATGAAGCGTGAAGAACAGGAGCGTGAGATCGCGCTGGTCAAGTTAAGGGCTGAGACAGGCATGAGAGGGCCTACCTCAGAAACAAGCAGTAAGGCTCCCAGACCAAAGTTGCCGAAGTTTGATGAGCAGAAAGATGATATGGACTCATATATAGAACGGTTCGAGCGCTTTGCTCAGAGCCAGGGCTGGGAAGAGAAGACATGGGCAGTTAGTTTGAGCTCGCTTTTGACAGGCAAGGGTCTTGAGGTATATACCAGCATGCCTCCAGAACATGCTCATGATTACAAGGCTCTGAAAAAGGCTGTGCTCAGACGATATCAGCTGACAGAAGAAGGTTTCAGGCAGAAGTTTAGAGAAAGTCGACCCGAGCATGGGGAGACTGTTTTTCAGTTTATGGCTAGGTTGACAAGGTATTTTAGTAGATGGACAGAGATGGCTGAGGTTGAGAAATCGTATGAAGGCTTGATGGACTTAGTGGTTCGAGAGCAGTTTATACAAACCTGTTCGTCCGAACTTGCTTTGTTCTTGAAAGAGAGAGTCCCGAAGTCGGTTGATGATGTGACGAAGCTAGCTGAGCAATACATAGAGGCTCATGGTGGCTCCATATGCTCGAGCAAGCATGCCAAGCTCAACTCATCATCAAACAGGCAACATCAGAGGCCTAATACTAACCTCAGACCTAGCCCAGCACCGCGGTCTGAACCTCAGAAAAAGGTTTGTTTCATATGCAGAAAAGAGGGACATTTCGCCAGAGACTGTCGCCAGAATGGCCCGAAGAAAATAAGTGCTGGAGCAATGTGTTATGAAGACTCTGGACAGCAGCAGCATGGTGCTCAGACATACAACAAAGAGTTCAAGCATAGGCGTTATCAGAGTCAACACCAGTCTCCAGACAAGCAGAAAATATCTGCTTTGTGTATGTCGGTCTCCTGCAACCAGAGCCACATACAAGAATGTATCAGAGATGAAGAGCTATGCTTAGCTAATGGAGAGTCTGTGCCGATCATAGCAGGTGGCTGTACCGTTGAATCGCTTGAAGGCGAGAGAAATTTGAATTTGCAACCAGGGTTAGTTGATGGTCGAGCAGTCAAGGTTTTGAGAGATACTGGCTGTGAGTTGGCGGCCATACGAAAGAACCTGGTGCGAGACGACCAAATGCTGGACAAGAGATATATTATGATAACTATCGATGGCGGGGCCAAGATAGTACCAGCAGCATTGGTTCAGGTTGATACACCATATTACACTGGCAATGTTGAAGCCATGGTGTTGAGCTCACTCATATGTGATCTGGTGTTGGGAAATATACCTGGAGTTTCAAACACCCCAAACCAGGAATGGTTCGAAACCATGGGTCATGAAGCACAGAACCCCGAAGCTAGAGTTTCGGCAGCTGTCATGACACGAGCTCAGACCAAGAAGGAAGAGAGACCTCTCAGGGCATTAAGTGTTCCAAACTCTCCTGGGGATGAGGTTACTATTGATGAGCTCAGGAAGGCTCAGACTGAAGACACATCTTTGCAAAAGTTGTGGTCTTATGCCCGAGACAAGAGTACGCTGACCACAAGGGGTGGAAACAGTTATAGATATGAGGTACAGAAGGATGTTCTGTATAGGTTGTTCACAGAGAGCAAGGGCTCTGGTTCAACTGAAGTCAAACAAGTAGTTGTACCAGCAAAGCATAGAAGACGTGTGATGAGCCTGGCACACGAATCAATTGTTGGTGGACACCTCTCAACCAAGAAGACGGTTGATAGGATTACAACAAGCTTTCACTGGCCTGGGGTAACCAGTGATGTGACAAGGTTTTGTCGCTCATGCGATATTTGTCAGAAGACAGTACCAAAGGGAAGAGTCTCAAAGGTACCTATGGGAGAGATGCCAATTATGGATACACCATTTCATCGGGTTGCCGTTGATCTTATTGGTCCCATAACGCCTGTATCTGAGAAAGGGAATAGATACATACTCACTGTAGTTGATTATGCTACAAAGTACCCCGAGGCTGTGGCTTTGCCCAAGATCGAGACAGAGCGGGTGGCCGAAGCACTGCTCGATGTATTTTCAAGAGTTGGTTTCCCATCTGAGATACTCAGTGACAAAGGAAGTCAGTTCACCTCAGAGTTGATGAGGGAGGTTTGTCGGCTGATATCTCTGAAACAACTATTTACTACACCATACAACCCAAAGTGTAATGGGTGGTGTAAGCGGATGAATGGCATTTTGAAGAGCATGCTCAAGAAGATGTGTCAGGAGCGACCGAAGGATTGGGACAGATATTTATCTGCTGTGCTGTTCGCCTACAGAGAGGTCCCACAAGCTTCAACGGGTTTCTCACCGTTTGAGCTCATGTATGGTCGCACTGTTCGAGGTCCCATGCAAGTGCTGAAGGAACTCTGGACTGAGAGAGAAACGCCAGAAGTCATGACCACATATCAATATGTGCTTGACCTGAGACACAGACTCGAGGACACTTGCAAGATAGCTCGTGAGAGTCTAAACGATGCCCAGTGCGTGTACAAGCACCACTACGACAAGTCCGCCAGGAACAGGAGGCTCGTGAAAGGAGACAAAGTTTTGCTGTTGTTGCCTACTTCGCACAACAAACTGACTCTGCAGTGGAAGGGGCCGTTTGAAGTCGTTGATGTTGTTAACAGAATGGACTACAAAGTCCAAGTTGGTGACAGGGTTGGCACATACCACATCAACCTCTTGAAGAAATACGAAGAGAGGGAGCTCGAAGATGTTGTTTCATGCATGGCGATCATAGAGGCTGAACACAGTGAAGACGACGGGGTTGTAGATGATGAAGGTTTGATCGAGCTGGCAGGCTTGACCAGTTCTGAGACATACAAAGATGTCATGGTGTCAGAAAGCTTGACACGTGAGCAACGGCACGATGTGCTCAGGTTGCTTGAAGAATTCCAGAACATTTTCACAGAGAAGCCTGGAACAACTCAGCTGGAGGAGCATAAGATAGAGCTCACCAGCAAGACACCGGTTAGGGTTCGACCATACCCCATACCATATGCAAAGAGAAAAGAAGTTTCTGATGAGGTTCAGAACATGCTTGATGCTGGAGTGATAGAGCCAGCACAATCAGATTACAACTCACCAATTGTGTTGGTGAAAAAGAAAGACGGCACAAATAGGTTCTGTATTGATTTCAGAAGGCTCAACATGGTGACAAGGTTTGACACAGAACCTATGGGTAACCCTGAGGACATTATGTCAAGCTTGAAGGAAGATAAATTCTTCACGAAGATCGACTTGAGCAAGGGTTATTGGCAGATACCTGTTGAAGATAAGTCAAAGCATCTGACGGCTTTCACGACCCCAGATGGAAGTTACCAGTTTAAGAAGATGCCTTTTGGCATGGTAAACTCGGGAAGCACGTTCAACAGGATGATGCGCAAACTGCTGCATGATTGCAGTGATGCCGACAATTATGTCGATGATATCATGGGCCATACCCAGTCCTGGGGGCCACATCTCAGAATGTTGAGAGAAGTCTTTACAAGGGTGCGAGACGCCGGCTTGACCATAAGACCATCCAAATGCATGATTGGATATGAAAACATTTCATTCACAGGACATGTAGTTGGCAAAGGTATGTTGCAGATGGAGCAAGAGAAGCTTCATAAGATCAAGAATGCAGATAGACCCAAGACCAAAAGGCAAGTACGAGCATTCTTAGGTTTGGCGGGATACTACAGGAAGTTTATCCCAGCATTCGCCGACGTTGCGTCTCCCCTCACAGACCTGACGAAGAAAGGAAAGCCGAACACAGTTGTTTGGATGGATGAACATGAGCAGGCGTTCAATACGCTCAAGGACATGTTAACTCGCTCACCCATCCTCAGGCTACCAGACTTCAAGAGGCCGTTTGTTTTACAAACAGATGCCTCAGACAGTGGAGTTGGAGCAGCCTTGATGCAAGAGTTTGAAGATGGCTTGTTCCCCATAGCATATGCCAGCAAAAAGCTGCTACAGAGGGAGAAGAACTACTCCGTCATAGAGCGTGAGTGCCTAGCCATCATTTTCGGCATTAGACAATTTCAGAAGTACCTGTATGGTGCGGAGTTCATACTTCAGACAGATCATGCACCATTATCATACATACAGAAATGCAAGATAGAGAGTGGTAGGATCATGAGATGGGCTCTGTTCCTACAAAATTATCAATTCAAGGTTCATGTAATCAAGGGCTCAGACAATGTATGTGCTGACTACCTGAGCCGTCAATAGAGTAACAGGTTTTCTTGTATTAGTTGAAAACAGTAGAGCGTTTTCTTGAGAAGGGGGCTGTTGTCAAGAAAACCTGTAGTATATCGCTAGGTAAGCGATTTGAGTTAACTGTAGTTTTGTATATACAGGATTATCTCCCTTTTTTAATTGTTAGTTAGATTTCATTGATTTGTTGTTTATAAAAGTAAGTTCACTTTTAAACTTCATTTTGTTTGTTTTATACCTTATAAAAATTAGTACTTTGTATATAATTTCATGTTTTCAAAGTGTTCGTCTCAGGCAAAGTAGCCTCAGAACACCATACTATCATCATCTGCTAGCATAGCCCAGCCACATCAATTTTATAGTTTCAAGCCCTGTGCTGTGTTTGGCTCAAGACATTGTCACCTCACGGAACGCCCGAAATATTTAAAAAGGTCTGAAGCCGGGTCTTGTCATTGGGGCATCACCTAGCATCCTGACAGGATCTAAAGGGTGATTATCGTATAGCGGATCTAAAGGGTGATTATCGTATAGCGGATCTAGAGGGTGATTATCGTATAGCGGATCTAAAGGGTGATTATCGATAGCGGATCTAAAGGGTGATTATCGTATAGCGGATCTAAAGGGTGATTATCGTATAGCGGATCTCAAATTACAGTTGAACTTCAATATCTTAAACTTCAAGTGACCATACTGGTCAACTGTATGATTACGGACGTTCGAATCATCTGATTTCTAATCTGAACATATTCACAGCTTTATGCAAATCTAAAGTACAGTAAAACCTCTCTATAACGGCCACTAATATATATAAAATATTTCGTGTTAAAAGCAGATGGCTGCTTAAAGCAAGGTGATAGTAAAACAGAACGCTCCTATAGGAGCGTTCTGTTTTACTTTCACCTTACTTTAAACAGCCACCTGCGCTAAATACTAACTAATTAACACAATTTAGTGGCCGTTATAGAGAGGTTTTACTGTAATAATGAAAGCTCCTGTAGGAACATTCAGCATTACTTTCGAGCTGCATTTAGCTTTCACGTGTGTTTCTAGATATGCGTAGTGATATACTTTAGAACAAATTTGATTGTAAATGATGGAAGGACCGAACCTTTACTTTGAGTTATCTCCAAGTTCAAATTATCCGAGTTCGAGATGTCGACGTTCAACTGTAATTTCAAAATATGATGCTGATTGTTGTATACGTGTTTCTTCAGGTGATGAGAATCGCATAAAAGGTTTAGCTCTTGCTAACAAACCTATGACAATTGCCTGGCTTTTATTCGACATTAAAAGTTGGAAAAGAATAACTCTTGAAAGGAAGTTCCCTGATGGACGCATCGAAAAGATTGGAATTGTAGATGCAGAAGATAGGGTAAGACATGACGATGATGTTTCAAACCATTTATCCCATACATGTAGTTCTTCCGCTTCAGGTACCTCGTCTACGGTCAGTACATTTTCACTGTCACCAAGCTGGTGTGCTGACATCTGTTCAATGTGTAGGCTAATGCTTTACACATACTATACTATGGTACTTCGATATATCGATCAAGGATAGCTCGAACTTCGGTATAACACGAGTTAAAAATTCTGTTCCTTCGAAACTGCAGCTTTCCAACATTATCTTTGACCTGCCGCATCGAGGCAGTAAGAAATAGGATGATTCGAACTCCTGTTATCTCGAAGTAATGTGTATGGTCCCTTAAAGTTCGGTATATCAAGGTTCCACTGTATTCAAGCAAGACATTTGTTTTGCGAGGAATTCTGGAAACAAACATCATTACAAGGTTGAATACCACATTTACCCCCTCTACTTTCACCAGTCTAAAATGTATATACATTAAAATTTCGATATTATGAGCACTAAAATACGCACTCAAATTGCATACAGTAAACCCCCTCTAAACCGGAATTTTAATAAAGAATTTTGGTCTTTTATGGCTAAGTGGTTGCTTAATATAGGGTGAAAGTCAGTCAGAAAGCTCCTTCTGCTCATGCAGAAAACTCTCAAAGGAGCTCTCTGCTTGACCATCCAGTTTGCGCTTAGCAGGCAAAGAATTAAATGTTGAACATAATGTATTTGTTGTACATATCATCTTTCTGAGCTTTCCTTTGTTTATTATGTTATAGATTCCCATGTTTAACACGGGTCCCTTGTCCATTTCGAGACGACAGAGCGAGTTCTTCGACAACAAGGTGAAGGTCGTTGTACCGGTTCCGATATTCACGTGCAAAGATGAGGCTAGCTATAACCTCAACGTGACATTCGCAAACAACGCAACCATGTGGCGTCAAGATCAGATTTATGTTTATAGTAAGTCGTCATTAAATATAAATAGTGCGTTGTGTACACTCAAGACAAACTCTGTCAGTACCCGAACCCAGCACCTAAACCGCGTCGGGAACAGCTAGCTCTCTGGAAAGAACATTTAAAATCTGATATTTATTTGCAATAGCATTGCTAACGTTCTTTTCCGAGATATCTCGATTCGAAATTTAGTCTATTAACGATTTACTCCTGATAGAGTCACCCTTGCAAACAGAGTCGACCCAGTAAGAGTCGTCTGATCAGGGTCTGCTCTGTTTGCATGTACAATTCAGAGCTACAAATAAAGGTGCGTATCCAAATACCAAAATCGTTATTTCTCAAACAAACTCTATAATATGACCACTTTTTAGAATCATCAATTCGAGACGTTTCTAAAGAGTGGTCACGTTATAGGGTTTGGTGGAGAACTAAAGAGCTATTGTTGAACATGTTTAAATGTACGCACCTTATCTCGAGCTCTGTTACATGTACATGTATGTAGATCTGATGCTGTAGTTTCTGCCATGGCTAAAATATGTTTCGTAAGTCATTATAAAAATGGAGCTAATCTACTCATGATGTCATTATATCTTGCATTAATTTTCTTGAATACGGGACATAACCGTTAGTAATGCAAATGTTAATGTCCCACCGCTGCCACCAGATGTAGCTTGCAGCACCTAAATAAATCCTGGTCGTTCTCCGGACAGTGCCGATACAATCTACTTTGAATGTTAAATAATCGAGGAGACTATTCAACTGTAGAGTCAATTTTGTATGATCAACTTATCTTTGCTATAGGATTTTGAATGGTCCCTAAAGGAGACCTCTTATCAGGATCTCCACTGTTTGCAAACGTCCATACACTCGTTTCACAGCATTGAACCACTTACTCCATAAATACTCCTTTTTAAATGTCTGGAAAAAGGACAACTCCAGATCAGACGGCTTGTGTAGGCGCCATCTGATCAGGGTCTGCTCTGCTTGCTAATGCATTACATAGATCGGATTCTACATTTTCTGCCATAGCCGAGCATACCTGTATCCGTATCCCATCTTGAACAATCATCTAATTAATTAATATTAATGACATCATTATTTCTTACATGAATGTTCATGGTAAATGCTAGCTCTCCGCCAATGAAACCTTACAGTGCTAGTCTTGCTAACAGGCTCGCTGTTGCTGTGGCCTTAACCCTTTCCTTCATAGCGACGACTTTGGACGACTCTGTAAACGTCACTTTGTGAAACCATTGTGATAAATAGAGCATTTGCTCCTATAGGAGCAAATGCTCTATTTGTCACAATGGTTTCAAACTACAAAATTCTAAAACCTTCCTTTTCTCTAATTAATGCTCCTTTTCGGTAGATTTGTTCAAACTGGTTGTATCTAAAAATAGCCTATGAGGTAATGGGTTAAACCAAGTGTGGCGTTTTCACTGAAGTTGCACTATACTCATAAAGGCATGTCTGAAGATGCATTATACTATATACTATACTATATTAGCTATACGTCTATGATTGTTTTGTCGTTTCAGGCAAATCTATTGCCGAACTTTTCAAGCCGGATAATGTTTTTGAGAGTGGCGGATTGGACGATATATACTGCCACGCTCATCTTGGTCATCCAGAGCGGCAGCTGTTTTTCCGTATTCTGCTCAAAGGTGATACTGACCCCCTGCTTAAAATGGTATCACCCAGTAAATACAGCGAGGCAACACCCACCATGTGTGACAGGGTCGTCACGGTGTCTCTGAAAGGTTTGTATGTGAATATTCGTACAGCTAATAAAAAGTTACAGTATGAGTTTTCTTTATGATGTTCGTCCTGCATTAAACCTTTACCTCATATAAACGCCTTTGAGGCATTTTCAAACAGAGTAGATCTAGATCAGACGGCCCCTACAGAAGGCGTCTGATCAGGATCTGTTCTGTTTGCTTATTTGAAGTATATGTATATTGATTTGATTCATGGCTATGGACAGTTTAAACGGACAGTTAAAACCTCATTTGAGTCGCTCTCTTTTAGCAGCAACCATATATAAACATGTATTTCGTTGTAAGTATTTTGTCCTTTCCATGTTAAATATTCAAGAAAATTATGACATCATGGATATTAATTTTATTAGCTAATGTTTTGCACACATGAGTGTTTGGTACTGGTAGAAAATGAAGAGTCAGATCTATAAAAAATGTTAAGTAAACAGAACAGACCCTGATCAGACGGCTCCTGCAGGAGCCGTCTGATCTGGGTCTGTTCTGTTTGCAAATGTTTGAAAAACGTTTATGTGAGGGAAAGGGTTAATATTTCAAACAGTCTAGATCCTGATGAGACGTCGATTTAATCGGCGTCTCATCTGGATCCAAGCTGTTGCAAGTCTGGTGGCGAATAGCTGGATAGGAGGGTGGGTTGGGTGACTAAAAATGTAGGTGACACATTACGTAAAATACCAATATTTTATAGAAAGCAATTCGGTCACACTATACATATTATTTAAAACTCTATACTCAATTAATATTTATGTACGAAACTAAGAATACCATAAACATCATTTAGATTAAGTTGTATATTATTTCTTAAACAAACATAGCAGATCCTGATCAGACGACTCCTGCAGGAGTCGTCTGATCTGGGTCTACTCTGTTTGCAAATATGTAGAAAGGCGTGTGTGTTGTGTAAAGGATTACATCAGCATTTGACTCATTATGTGTAATGTGAACACATACACAGGGACTGCTATCTATAATGTAGAAAATGTCTATTCCATTGACATGTTATGCAATTTGGTAGCTTAATTAATTCATGACATTTAGACAGAATGCTTCGATGGGAGATTTCTGTATTGTGTTGGTCCTGCATGAACCCTTTACTTTATAGCAACGCCTTTTGACAGTTTTGCAAACAAAGTAGATCCAGATGAGATCTCATTTCCTTATTTTACCAAATGACTTAACAAAAATTGCATTGCAGACGACAATTAGAATGTTGGCGCCGATATGGTTAACCCGTTAGACGTATGCACTGTCATTTGCAAACACTGCAGACCACGATCAGGCGGCTCCTAGAGGAGCCATCTGATCAGGGTCTTCACTATTTGTCATTCACACCCCTCTACTGAGTGTACTCTACAAGCAAACCACTGTCGGACTATTCCACTCTGATAATTAAGGGTAGGAAGGGGTTAACCCATTACCTCATAGGCTATTTTAGACCCAGCCTCTTTGAATAAATCTACCGAAAAGGAGCATTAACTAAAGAAAAGGAATATTTTAGAATTTTGTAGTTTGACATCATTGTGATAAAAAGAGCATTTGCTCCTAAAGGAGCAAATGCTCTATTTATCAGAATGGTTTCACAAAGTGACATTTACAGAGTCGTCAAAAGTCGTCAATATGAGGGAATGTGTTAACTGGGTTTATAATTGGTGTTTTATATAGATACTTCTGTATTTCAAATACCATTTCTTCCGCTGTTGTATTATTCAGATGTTATTGAGCCGGGAACTGATGTGGACCAGGCAATTGTTCAATGCGGCCTGTTAGAGAAACGCCGACAAGGACCCAAGCCACCACAAGAGGGCGTTGTGTCCTCACAACCAGAACTTATTCGAATCATACCAGGTACTAGTATAGTACAGATAACCCTCATTAAACTCGACTTTAACACTTTCTCTGTTGAATAGTCATGCAAGAAGTAATGGAATCATGTATCTTTTAGCAAAAATGTTATAATGGCATATGTACGTACGATGGTTTTGGTATTACATGTGATAAAAAATGTAAGTTAGATCTATTGTAACTAAATAAGCAAACAGAACAGTCTTTTATCAGACGTCTTATCTGGGTGTACTCTGTTGCAAATGCATTAAAAAGCGTTTAAAAGAAGAAAAGGGATATTAAACTAAAGAGGATTTGAGAACTATTTATGCAGGTGGCACTTTAATGCACGGTGGACGTTTCCAGGGGTACTTTCTACTTGACATTCACTCTGCATTAAGCTACCACCTCTCATAAACGCCGATAATGATACAGTAGAATCTGTCTTAAGCGAGCATTAAGAGGGGTCTAAATAAGGGTATGTAAGCCTGATTGTAACTTAATGCAGGTCAAAAGTAATGCAAAAGCTACAGGCTGTTTACCGATGTGTTATTAGCAGCGAACGAGTGATAAAACGCAAAGAACGTATGAAAGGGTAAAACATACGAGATGATTTTAAATGACAAACAGTGCAGACCCTGATCACATGGCTCCTCTAGGATCGCTCTGATCTACACTGTCAGCGAATGACTGGTCACTTTTTTCCCGCATACCACGTGTTAACAAAACTCTTAAATGATACTATTATTCGAAATAGAGTACAGTAAAACCCCGCTAATGTGACCACCTAAAAGAGGTATAATTATGGGTGCTAGATGCAGGTGGTAGCTTAATGCAGGACCAAAGTAATGCAGAAAGCTCCTACAGGAGCTTTCTGCATAACTTTCGTCCTGCATTAAGCAACCACCTGCTTATAAAGACACTCATGTTTATTCATTAAGTGGTCGCATTATGGTGGTTCTACTGTATTTATGCTTGTGCGTGTGTTCCATTCTCTTATAAGAGCTGAGCACCCTGTTTTACAAGGGTTACTCGGTGCCTAATCTGGATCTAAAATGCTTGTAGAGATTATCAGAAATTAATACATGTACACATTGATGGATAATCGGTATGTCATGATGATATTTCTATTGATCTGTTCATCTTTCAGATTCTGTTTGCGAGGGTAAGAGGCACAGGGTGCGTCATCCATTCTCAAGTTGTGACTTCATCGACTGTGAAAACAAAGTTTCGGTCGAATGCCCGGAATTCTCGTGTTTCGACAATATTCGGGAATATTGTGCACCAATGAAGCAGTCCTAACACTTTCGCTTGCACGTTTTGCCATCTGTTTCAATTATGTTTTTTAGATTGTTTTTCTTTTTGAAACATAATTATAAAGGTAATCAGAGAGTTGCCTTTGGCAGTGACGATGTTAAAAAGTAGTGTTTTCGAACATATTTTAACCCATTTCCTCATATTGACGCCTTTTGATGCCTCTGCGATATTCACCTTTTGAAACCATTGTGATAAATAGAGCATTTGCTCCTATAGGAGCAAATGCTCTATATACCACAATGGTTTCAAACTACAAAATTCTAAAAGGTTCCTTTTCTCTAGTTAATGCTCCTTTTCGGTAGATTTATTCAAAGAGGTTGGACCTAAAAAATAGCCTATGAGGTAATGGGTTAATGGAGTTGTCTCCCTGTGTCCATGCGTGGGTTTCCGCTCTTTATGTTGACATAACACTTGTTTAATTACTTTGAACGATAAAGATGCAACACGTGGTATTTGCAGCTTGCTTAAGCTAAGGAACAATCTGCTTGTCATTAACTTATTTCTGACTCATGTGTTTGCATGTTTTGTACTACAAACATAAAATAACATCGAGGCAAACAACGTCGATGTGGAGGCATGTAATATACAAACATGTCGTATACATTTTTGCATAATATGGCTAAGTCTCTCTAATAGTGCAACTCAAAGGAAGCCTAATTGTGTCTTTTAAAACAGTTTCTAGCTACAAAGCTACAGATAAAGTTATACTAAAATCGTCATTTCTCCACCAAACCCTATACTGTGACCATTCTTTAGAATCGTCTCTTCGAGACGATTCTGAAGAGTGGTCACAGTATAGGGTTTGGTGGAGAAATAAAGGAATTATTCTTGAAAGTGTATAATTTTACGCACATTATCTGGACCTCTGTAATAAATACTGTGATCGGAATAGTGGGACTACGAGCGTATACTGCCTCATGTATCATTTGTAAAATACCATAACACATAATCTGTAGACTATCGTATATGATATGTTATTATCATATGTATATACATTTAAGTTAATTTGATCTAAATAAGCATCCTTACATTTCATTGATCAGTGCTGGCCAAGTTCATCTTTTCTATCATACATGTACATACAGGTTCATTTTCTACTTATTAACCCTTCTCTTGCTGAATTTTAAAATACATTTCTCCTTCTTTACCCATGTCCTGTTGTATAATTACATATATCGTCACTGTGTACAATTATTTCGCTATGCAATCACTGCTGTGGTGTGCACTGGTTGCATAATCAACTTGTAAATAGTGCAGACCCTGATGAGACAGCTCCTGCAGGAGCTGTCTCATCTGGGTCTTCACTATTTACAGGTAGGTATATTGACGTGAATAGCAAGCGAAGGGTTAAGATATGTAATTTACATCAGTTAATATGAATCATCATGTGGGTAAGTTAATGTTTACATGTACATGAATCACTCTCGAACATTGGATGATCTGTGTTTACCCTGTTTGTGCTAATAAACATTAGAATTGCCTCTTTAGACGATACCACTGAGTACCATCAAGACAGGGTTTGATTGAGAGATAAAAGCTCTTGATATATTACTATTAAACATACATTGTAATACAGTAAAGTGACTGTAATACGTCCACGTAGCAGAACTTTAATTCTGGACTTTTTTCATACAGATGTTAGCTCATTGAAGGACAAAAATTATGCAGAAAGCTCCAACAGGAGGTTCTGTTTTACTATTGCCCTGCATGTAGCAACCATCTGTTTTTACATACTCTTGTGTTAATAATCTTTACATGTTAGCTATAGTCTAATGTATTGTCATATTTCTTGTTGATATTTCTTCATATTTTCATTTATCTTTAATTAAATCGTACAGCTGTATGATATTGTTTTGTATATATTTACCCTGTACATTGTAACTGTACGATAGTGTTTTGTATATATTTACCCTGTACATTGTAACTGTACGATAGTATTTTGTATATATTTACCCTGTACATTGTAACTGTACGATAGTGTTTTGTATATATTTACCCTGTACATTGTAACCCCGTACAACTGCTATGTTTTGTATATATTTACCCTGTACATTGTAACCCCATACAACTGCTATGTTTTGTATATATTTACCCTGTACATTGTAACCACATACAACTGCTATGTTTTGTATATATTTACCCTGTACATTGTAACCCCATACAACTGCTATGTTTTGTATATATTTACGCTGTACATTGTAACCCCGTACAACTGCTACTCAAAATACATATACCTTGGATGTTTGGTCGTAGTTTCATGCAGGACGAAATAAATACAGTAAAAACCCTCCAAACCGGGTTTTAAATTTAGTATGAATATCGGTCTTGGAAACGGGTGGCAGCTTAATGTAGGGTGAAAGTCATACAAAAAGCTCACACAGGAGCTTTTTGTATGACTTTCACCCTGCATTAAGCAGATGACACATTGCACAACGTTTTGAAAGCTGATAATTATACTCATAAATGATTTGTGGTCAGATCACGGAGGTTGCAGGAAGTGCAACCGGTTTATTTGAATTTCCATAGCATAAATGATATTTCAAACGTGATAGCGAAGTGTTTTGCCAGCGACCATCACAACAATGTATTTTATTTCAACACGTCTCCCTACTGAAGAGTGGTACTCCTGAAGGGGTTTACCATGCCTACACGTCTCTCTACTGGAGAGTGTTACCGTTTTATATCGACACGTCTCCCTACTGGAGGGTTTTACCATTTGATATCTGCACGTCTCCCTACTGGAGGGATTTACCATGCCTGCACGTTTCTCTACTGGAGGGTTTTACTATTTTATGACTACATGTCTCTTTATTGGAAAGTGTTACCATTATATATGCACACGTCGCCCTACTGGAGGGTTTACTATTTTATGTCTGCACGTTTCCCTACTTGAGGGGTTTACCATTAAAATACATCTATACGTCTCCTTACTGGAGGGATCACCATTTTATATCTGCACGTCTCCTTACTAGAGGGGTTTAACATTTTCATGTCTAAGAAGACGTCTACCAAAACCCCAATGTATTTCAATGTTCCCTAATGTATTACAATGTTACTTACACCAGCCTTGTTAAGAAACCATTGACTGAGTATCCGACGGTGTCTCATCTGGCTCCAAGCGTTGTTTTCAAATGCCAGACTAGTTGCGTTTAACAAAAGATGGGTTAAATGGCATTGGACAGTTTCTTAAATAGTTCTTGTCTAAGAGCACAGGTTAATATCTTAATCCGGTATAATAGAGACGTTTTACCCATTTGCAAACATGATAGACGCAGATCTGATAAATTATGTATGAGCTGTCTGATCTAGGGTCTGTTCTGTTTGCCTAAGAACTATTGAAAAATGGTCCTACAATTTTCCCAATGGCAAAATAGTCCCCTGTTCATAGACCATGGTACAAAACGCCCCACAGCTCGGTGTCCCGTCATGATTTGAATTGTTTGATTCTTTATCAATAGTATCTCGAAAGCTTAGGTAATTAAGTAGTAAGTAAAATGTGCACCAATTCTGAGCTTGAAGACATTAACCCTTTACTCCATGAATAGTCATGTAAGAAATAACGACAGCATGACTATTGACTGGATTTTGTTTTTATAATGGCACATGGACATACCGGTATGCCATTTTGGAACATGGCAGAATTAAAATCATATCTATATAATTTCATAAGTAAACAGAGCAGACCCTCATCAGGCTGCTTGATCTGGGTCTAATCTGTTTGCAAAGGCATAGAAAGGCGTATTTATGGAGTAAAGGGTTAATTTGTACAAACAACATGCTAAGTGTTAAGGCAAACATCTATGAGTAACACCACGGTATCATTAACCCACTTTCCTTCACATAACGACTTCTTGAAATCATTGTGATATTGCACATTGCGTAAATATAGGCTGCAACAATTGTCTGCTTTAATTCTTAAAATCCATGTCTCCCACTCAATGGCAAAAACATGGTCAAGTTAAACAGTTTGATCTCGATCCAATATGTGGCGTCTCATCTGGATCCAAACTGTTTACACAGGTTTAGATAGCGTGCAGGTCATTTGCATTTCATTTGCTGTCCAGCATAATGTACTCCAAATACATTCTACACTATGAGCAATTAATGTCTGCAAATATTGTCGTCTGCTGTTTTTCTTCCATAGCTTTTCAAAACAAATGTCAGAGTGACATAGTTTTGACCCTGGTGAGGTGCCAAGTTACTCGGCGTCTCATCTGGATCCAGACTGTTTGCAAAGGTTATTATAAATGCTAAAAACCAAACCAATAGCAGCTGGAACAAAACTCATATCTGTTTAGAGGAACAGTTGCTTATTTCAGAATTCAGTTATCAATCGTCTTTGTCAGAACTTTGTATGTCCTTGCATAAAATTTCTTATAAAAATGCATATCAACAGAAAGGTTTTATATCAGAAATAAGAAAAGGTCCTTTAATCGCAACTATTCACTTTAAAAGACGTTTCAATGCCATGCTTTAACTTACACCTTTCAAATTGACTCTCAAAATGTCTTATCAGTGCCTGAACCATCACATAAGAACAATGTATTTCTGGGTTTCCAAATATTCACATTCTCTTCTTCAACCCTTTCCCTGTTCTATGTTTATTCCAAATGTCAATATCTACTGAAGATTCTTGGACTAAAATAGTTATATATTTTAATGCAATATGATGGAACAATGTAGTAATTTTAGAAACTGTTAACTTCTATCCTGCTTTAACATGTTTAACGCAGCCATTTTACGCTTGCGTAAAACCTCGCTTGCTATTTCTGATATAAATGTTCACCAGGTAAAGGGGTTACACCCTCAATAGAGACTACAGTAAAACCTCTCTATAACGGCCACTAAATTACAGTAAAACCTCTCTATAACGGCCACTAAATTACAGTAAAACCTCTCTATAACGGCCACTAAATTACAGTAAAGCCTCTCTATAACGGCCACTAAATTACAGTAAAACCTCTCTATAACGGCCACTAAATTACAGTAAAGCCTCTCTATAACGGCCACTAAATTACATAAATAGTTTGTGTTAAAGGCAGGTGGGTGCTTAAAGCAAGGTGAAAGTAAAACAGAACGCTCCTATAGGAGCGTTCTGTTTTACTTTCACCTTGCTTTAGGCAGTCACCTGCCCTAAATACCAACTAATTAACACAATTTAGTGGCCGTTATAGAGAGGTTTTACTGTATGTGTCTAGTCTGATTCTCAGCTTTTTCCTAAGTCTGTCACGATTAGCCCTTTGACAATCGTAACTACTCGCCGTATTCCGTCAGAGTTCGGAATATAGCCGAGGTGTTCCGAGTGGTCCTTTGCATGCGGCGAACGAGTGCACTGTTATTTGCAAACGGTGTTAACCAAAATCAAACTGTTTCTAGAGGAGCTCTCTGATCAGGGTCTGCACTGTTTGTCATCCAAAATTCTCTCTCGCTTACCTTCGTATGGACTGTGTCAATAACCAATGACGGACTGTCCCATTCAACGTCGAATGGGTTTGGTCTGTAGTGAGCTAAAGGTAATTTATGTCATAACTGTGATATAGTTGTTTTTAATAAGGTCTGGAGTGAAATATACTTTCAACACGATCAACACCAAATCACGCAGTGGCTTAGTCAGCACAATGACGTGTCCTTTAAATATACTATTACATAGTGGAAACACATATGTATGCTAAAACATTTCCATTAACACACACACCCTTATATTATAAGATTTAAGATCAAAATGTGCTTTGTAACATACAGTTGAACTTCGATATCTCGAACTCGGATAACTCGAACTTCGGGATAACTCAAACAAAAAATTCAGTCCTTCCAAAACGTACAATACATAATTGCTTTAAAATGTATCGCTACAGATATCTGGAAACACATGTCACAGCTTAATACAGATCTAAAGTAATGCTGAAAGCTCCTACAGGAGCTTTCAGCATTACTTTAGATCTGTATTAAGCTGTGGCATTGAGAAAGTGTTCAGATTAGAAATCGGATGACTCGAACTTCTTTTATCTCGAACTAATTTGTATGGTCCCTTCAAGTTCGAGTTATCGAAGTTAAACTGTATTTATGTTTGACACATTTATTTTTGTCTAGGCCATAAATATATGAGTGAGAAAACTGGCAGGAATCTCACAATTGACTATATATCAATTGAATCTATCTTAAGTGGCTATCAAAAAGAGGTTAAATATGTATGTGTTAGGTAGGTGGTAGCTTAATGCAGGTCAACAGTAATGCACAAAGCTCCTACAGGAACTTTTTGCATTCATTTTGCCCTGTAATAAGCAACCATCGGCTTTTTAAGACTCCTATTTTCAATTAATGAATGGCCGCTTAGGACAGGTTCTAATATATTGACTGTATCTGAAATGTGCTAGATTCGCGCCATATGTTCTAGCTTTGAATATGTGGCAGAAATAAAAAAAATAAAGAGTCACATATTGATACGTAGGTAATTATAAAGTCTAACATTGTATAATCACATTGAACTCATTGCCTCATAGGTTATTTTTAGATACAACCTCTTTGAACAAATCTACCGAAAATGAGCATTAACTAGAGAAAAGGAAATATTTTCGAATTTTGTAGTTTGAAAACGTTGTGATAAATAGAGCATTTGCTCCTATAGGAGCAAATGCTCTATTTATCACAATGGTTTTACAAAGTGACTTTTACAGAGTCGTCGAAGGTCGTCAATATGAGGGAATGGGCTAAAGTGACAAAAGTGATGTTTTAGCATGTTTATGCGTTTCATGAATATGATTTATTGAATGATTTTGCTCCCGATGTTTGCCTTTAGCTACTCACATTCGACACTCCTTCCTGATGTTTGCCTTTAACGTTTGACACTCCTTCCCGGCTTGATTTATTTTAATCAAATAGACATCTGAATTGCTATTTTGCCTTTACTCACAGGTAGCCGTTTCAAACCCATCCTCGTGTATTACAAACTCTTACAATAATTACCACTCCAAATAGCTCTAATACATGTACTAGACCTTTTAACCATTTTCTTTATGAATATTCATAAAACGACATATTGATATTACGTATATTAATCAGCGGAATGTTTAACCCTTTCCCTGTTCTATATTTATTCAAAATTTATATACCGGTGGAATATTCATGGACAAAATATTTGTAATGGAACATAGTAGCCATTTTAGAAACTAAAGAAACAGATATATCACATTCTATTAGCAAACAGAACAGACCCTGATCAGACGGCTCCTGGTGGGTCTTCTCTGTTTGCAGATTCGTGAAAACACGTTTGCATGGTGGAAAGGGTGTTTTGTTTACAAAGGGCTTAAAAAGCGTACATGTATCTATGACGTAATGTTTGTTTACGGAAGGTAGTAGCTAAACCCTTTCCATGTTCTATATTTAGTTCAAATTTCAATACCTACTGAATATTCATGGGCAAAATAGTTACAATGAAATATGGAAGGTGGATCATTGTAGCCATTTTAGAAAACAAGCGACAGACCTGTCAAATTCCATCAGCAAACAGAACAAACCCTGAGGCTCATCTAGGAGCCGTCTGACATGGGTCTTCTCTGTTTGCAAATTTGTGAAAAGGCGTGTATATGAAGGAAAGGGTTAATGCAAGAATATTGTTCAGAAAGCCGTCAACTGTCTTTAACTAGTTTTTTCATAATTGTTTTCGTCTGTACACACCGTCGGTTGCTATTATATGTCAGAGTTGACTTTCCTTAAATGTCTCTCTAAACATAAAATGGTGTGAAACACTTTGGATCCTGTTTACGAGTGACTCCATATTCATGATGTATAAAGGTGCACGCGTGTCTTACAATTGTCTAATGTAATGTGATAGTTACCCATAATATAAACGTCTTTTTTATATAAGATGTTCATTTCAACTACATTAAAACCTCTCTATAACGGCCACTGAATTGTGTTAATTAGTTGGTTTTTAGGGCAGGTGGCTGCTTAAAGCAAGGTAAAAGTAAAACAGAACGCTCCAATAGGAGCGCGTTCTGTTTTACTTTCACCTTGCTTTAAAGCACACACTTGCCTTTAACACAACATACTTGATGTAATTTAGTGGCCATTATAGAGAGGAATTACTGTATAATTATGTAGGAGAGTATCGTTAACTTTGTTGACACCATAAGGGCAAGTAACTCTTGAATCCTTGTGTGTTTGCTACATATACAAAGAATTAACCCGTAACCTGCTGAATAATTAAACCAGGCTCCTCCCATTTTGAATATTAATTAAATAAATCATTGAATCAAAATGTATCACTGAAGACAATTATTTATATGACATACAGTGTTGATCTAGGTCTACACTGTTTGCAAAATTAATATCGTATGTACTTTAATATCCTCACTTTTTATGGGGTTAAACAATGGACGTCCTGGGAGAATTTTAAATCCATGTGTCACTCCAATGACGACTGACTAGTCGTCTCACCATGATGCACGCTATTTACAAACTAGTCGTCTCACCATGATGCACGCTATTTACAAACTAGTCGTCTCACCATGATGCACGCTATTTACAAACTAGTCGTCTCACCATGATGCACGCTATTTACAAACTGGTCGGTTTTAACCCTTACTCCATGAATATTCATGTAAGAAATTATGACATCATGGATATTAATTAGACTTATTGTTTATAATGGAACTTGGACACATGCCATTTTGGCCATGACTGAAACTATATAATCATATCTATATTTTTCATAAGAAAGCAGAGCAGACTCCTATAGGAGCCGTCTGTTTGCCAAGACATAAACAGGTTTATTTAAGCAGTAAAAGATTAAACTCGAAGAAAACATTTTTAAAAATTTAAGCAGACAACAATTTGCTCCGTTTGTTGAATTCTGATATACATGTACTCATAAAACAGTCACGGTCAAAGTCTAGAGGTTTTAGGAAGTGCAACCGGATTATCAAAATATCTTAGCATAAATAATATTCATAATGTGATAGCGATTTTTTTTTATATTTACACAAACCATAACATCGACATTTTCTACATCCATAAATGCCATTGTTGTGGGGTTTATCCCTTTGTCAATGATCAGTCATACATGATTTGGTCACTCCGCGAATATTCATTGACGTATTTATTATAGTGAAACAGATTCAAGTATATTGCTGAGACTAAAACTGTAAGATTAAATCTGTATAATTAAAAAAAAGCAAACAATGCTGACCTTAACCCATTATCTCATAGGCTATTTTTAGATACAACCTCTTTGAATAAATCTACCGAAAAGGAGCATTAACTAGAGAAAAGGAAATTTTTAGAATTTTGTAGTTTGAAACCATTGTGATAAATAGAGCATTTGCTCCTATAGGAGCAAATGCTCTATTTATCACAATGGTTTCACAAAGTGACTTTTACAGAGTTGTCAAAAATCGTCAATATAAGGGAATGGGTTAATCAGACAGCCCATACGTCTGTTAAAATGCTTCAATAGGAGGGAATGGGTTAAAGGCGTTACTATGTATGAAATGGCCTCGCTGCCAAATATGGTCGTCCTCAAAATGTGTCGTCTGCTTCATTTGTCGTTCGTTTAAAAACATTACCACAGTGACAACAGTTTGGATTTCGGATGAGATGCCGAGATACTAGATGTCTTATTTGGTACATAACATCAGAGAAAGAGTTAATTGGCACTGGACACTATCTTAGCCCTTTCCCTCATAAAAACGTGTTTTCACGCATTTGCAAACAGAGTAGATCCAGATCAGACGGCTCCTAGAGGAGCCGTCTGATCAGGGTCTGTCCTGTTTGCTAATGGAATTTGACAGATCTGTTTCTTTATTTTCTATAATTTCTACAATGCTACACCTTCCATATTTCATTATAACTATTTTGTCCATAAATATTCAGCAGGTATTGAAACTTGTAATAAACATAGAACAGGGACAGGGTTAAATGATTGTGTTAGAAGTGGATAAAGGTGGAGAAAATAGAAACTACAGACAAAATGGACGCCGCCATCCAACACGTCTAAATCTTACTCTATGCATATGCCTTTTAATGTATTTGCAAACAGAGTAGATCCACATCAGACGACTCCTATCGGAGCCATCTAATCAGGTTATGCTCTGTTTTGCTTTTGATATAAATATAATGCTACAGTTTCTGTCACGATAAATAAATATTTTGCTCATAGTGCCATTGTAAAAATTCAGTGATTTAATATTCATGATGCCATTATTTCTTGCCTGAATATTTATGGAGTAACGGGTTAAGTATAACAAACTCACGAGAACTCTCGAAGCGAACTGAACATTACACACCTATTACCCATCTAATTAAATCCCTGACGTCATGTCCCTGTCTGACCACTTTAACACTTTAATTGTTATACACATGAGTCAGAGGTCCAGATAAGATGTGTAAATTTAAACATTTTCAGCAATAGCTTCTTTATTTCTCCACCAAACCCTATACTGTGACCACTCTTTAGAATCGTCTCTTCGAGACGATTCTAAAGAGTAGTCACAGTATAGGGTTTGATGGAGAAATGACGATTTTAGTATTTGGGATCGTACCTTTTATTTATCTGTAGCTCTGCATTGGTTTAATGACTTTTACAAACATTGTAGGCCCATATTAGAGAGCTCATAGAGGTATCTTCTGAGCAGGGTATGCACGGTTTGTCATTCATATTCACTAGCCAATTTCAGCCTTTCATACTGAAATGACTCTATAGTTAAACACTGATGGACCGTTCCACTTTGATTATTCAACATTCAAAGGGTTAACCCCCTTTCCTTCATATTACGCATATTTACGCATTTGCAAACAGAGTAGACCCAGATCAGACAGTGCTCCTACAGGCTTATGATATAATATAGATGCGATTCTGCATTTCTTGTCATGGCCAAAAGTTCCTGTGTCCATGTGTTATAATAACAGTTAATCTAATTGATATTCTTTATTTTATTATATCTCACATGATTATGAATGGAGTATTAAGGCAACCCGACTCGCGTCTCCAATCTGTTTACATCCAGATGAGACGCTGAATTGTTCGATATGTCCAAAATCTGTTGCTACTTAAACGACAGTTTTTTGAAGAAAAAAAAGACACAGCTGAGTAAACTGGAAACTATTCAAAAAGCACCAGACGGGGTTTTAGCTGACAACAACATTCCTAGCTAGATGCAGGTTAACACTTAAACTGCTAAATAATTAAAACTAACTACCTCCCTTTCTGAATATGATGCATCAAGCATCATCACTGAAGAATGTGATTTTATGACAAACAGTGCAGACCCTGAACAAAGGGCCCTTTGATCTGGGTCTACAATGTTTGCAAATGTCTTATTTCCTGGGTTTCCGCATTGTGAGGGTTAAGCACATTATGCTGATATACAGATACACATTCAATCAAACTCGTTTATCAGACATGAATACTTACATGCTCTACTTAATATTATCTATTTTGCAAATAAAAAACTCGACACTGTAAATTGTGATGTCTGATTCTTTAAAAACCATGGTTATGTGTTCTCTTCATTTATTTTCCAATAACCCCCACCAAGACAAAAAAAAGCCCAAAATGTAAGCAAAGTTATTCCCGAATTTCTCTATATCATGGAAACAAGCCAAACAGTAAAAGACAAAAACACACAAAAACTATTACATAATACCACGTCATCGGAAACACTTATCCTGTGAATCCCGGTCTTAATGTTATCTTCACAGCCTGGATCCAGATCAGACGTCGAGTTACTCGGTTATACATGTAATCAAGATCCAAACTGTTAACACCCTGTCAATAATAACTTCTTAACAACTGGATCGAATGGAATGCAAGCAAAATTTGAATCTGTTCGAAGTTGAGCAGACCTCATATTTGTACAGCTCTTATGGTGATTACGTGTAATCGCTGATTGGTTTACTGAAGATAGGATGATTTGAAATGAGAAGATGACGAAAGTAAAGAGATAAATTTCAGTACACGTGACAGGCTGAAATATATTTATCCCGTTACTCCATGAATATCCGTGTAAGAAATAATGATGTCATACCTATTAATTACATAATGGCGTACAAACACAAGTAGCCTTGGTCACGGTAGAAAATGTAGAATCAGATTTAATTGAATCCATAAACAAACAGAGCAGACTCTGATCAGACGGCTCCTCTAGGAGTCGTCTGATCAGGGTCTGTTCTATTTGCAAAGGCGTTAAAAGGCGTATTTATGGAATAAAGGTTTAAAGATACTAAAAATGTCATTTATCCACCAAACCCTATAGACGATTCTAAAGAGTGGTAACAACATAGGGTTTAGTGGGGAAACTAAGGAGTTATTCTTGAAAGCATTTTAATTTACACATCTTATCTGGACCTCAGCATATTCATCAAGTGGCCGCTTTAAAGAGGGGCTATTGTAAATTAATTACACATGTGACATTAATCGTTTACAGTAAAACCTCTATATAACGGCCACTAAATTACACCAAGTATTCTGTGTTAAAGGCAGGTGGTTGTTTAGAGCAAGGTGAAAGTAAAACAAAACGCTCCTATAGGAGCGTTCTGTTTTACTTTCACCTCGCTTTAAGCAGCCACCTGTCCCAATATACCAACTAATTAACACAATTTAGTGGCCGTTATAGAGAGGTTTTACTGTATATTCAAGTCCAGGGTGAAATATGCTTTCAAAATGATATATGCCAAATCATGCAGAACCTTAGTTTGCATAATATTTTAACTTGAAGTATTTATTGACACTCCCTTCCGGTTTGAAACTCAGACATGCATCTTTAACTACATACGGGTATTACATTTACTCACAGGTAGCTGTGTGCAACTGAATTTGTATAGTAATCCTCTCAAAATGTCATAATTTGATTTGTTTGGTGTCTGAACGATGAATCAAGCGTTTCCGAATGTATCTCAGTTTCATGCATCAACTAATTTGAAAGAAATTATCCTGCGATTGACTGCGAATCAGAAATGTTAAATGAAAAAACGGGCGAATTTAACCGATGAACCGAAGACGAACCAGTCTTGTTATTGTTTTTCCCCGCCCTGCTAAAATATGGGCAGACACCTTAACACATTTAGTACAATGTAGGCACCTTAACATTCTCTTTACTAAACCTTAACATGTATTCTCGCAGGCGCACCCCTCATTGTAACACATTCGATAGGGAGTGATTGTAACACATTCGATAGGGAGTGATTGTAACACATTCGATAGGGAGTGATTGTAACATATTCGATAGGGAGTATTTGTAACACATTCGATAGGGAGTGATTGTAACACATTCGATAGGGAGTGTTATTGTCAGTTCTAGTTTACGACTCGGATAGCCAACAATTATCGCACGTTAATCAAGACAGAAATCATTGTAAGGTCTAACATACGAAGATCACAACTTCCAGTTACTTTTTAACACTCTAGTAGTGTGTATAGTAGAACCTCTCTGTACCGGACGTCCAATTTAGTATAAAAATCAGGTCTTGGAGACAGGTGGAAGCTTAATGCATGGTGAAAGTCATGTAGAAAGCTCCTCTAGGAGCTTTCTGCATGACTTTCACCCTGCATTAAGTAGCCATCTGCCTAAAAGTATCTAAATTCTTCTCTATTAGAATTCCAGCTTAGAGGGGTTTTACTGTTGTTAGAAAGTATCATTAGTTCTAATATTCGATCATCGCAACTTCCAGTTGTGATCATCGAATGTTAGAAAGTACGATGATCTCAGTGATACTATCTTTCGCAAGACGGGCCCCATGTATCTATGTAAATAACGAATAGGTACATGTATTTAGATTCCAGGCAATGTGCTATCCAGCCGAATAGTAGGCACGTGGATAATGGATTAGCATAGCAATCTACGACAGCCGAAATAAAGACTCTAGTTTAATCAACTAGTAAATGCTTAGAAAAAATAAAGACAAGAAAACATATTGTCAATGAGGGGAACAATATATATACAGTGAACACACGTTATAACGACATTCGACATAACTCAATATTCACTATACGGACACGAACATCGGAAACGGAAATAGCGAAACTCCTCAGAACCGAAATATTTGTAAAGAAGAATTTAATTCATTTTAGGAAGGAAAGGGGTTGGGGCTGCTTAATGCAGGATGAAATACTTTCACCGTGCATTAATCTATCACCTGTCTCACTTGAATTGGTGCTAATTTGAACGTCCGGTTTAGAGGGATGTTTAGAAGGGTGTTACTGTATGTTCATTGCAAGAACATTTCCAATACAACGACACCTTTTGTGGGAACGAACATGGTCGTTGTTATGAGAGCTGACTGTATCTGAAAATTGCCAGCGGAATAGATGAGAAAATCTCCTAGAAGAGTTTTATGATGCAGGTTTGACATTTAATATCATCAAGGAAGTTTGAAATCTCCTTATATTTTATGTGAATTAATACCGTGCTTAATTAGCTACATGTAATGGCTACAGATGAGGTTTTGTATAGAAAAGAACATTTTTTACGCCTTGTTTGCACAGAAACGACATAGGAAACTAAGGAAAGTATCGCGCAACAAGCAGAACAATCTAAATTTAGCGCATACAGTAAAACCCCGCTAATGCGATCACCAAAAAGGGGCATAATTCTGGGTGACAGAGGCAGGTGGTAGCTTAATGCAGGACGAAAGTTATGCAGAAAGCTCCTATAGGAGCTTTCTGCATAACTTTCGTCCTGCATTATGCAACCACCTGCTTTAGACGACACCAGTGGCTGTTTATTAGGTGGTCGCATTATCGGGGTTTCACTGTATATGATGCCAGTGAGTCGTGTCACCATCGACGGTAATATATATAGAAATTCTGTTCTGCTTTTTATTTCAGTTTATCGCTTAGTTCATCAACTGAAGAGAAATTAGAAGTGAAAGAATGCAATCAACTGGTTCCATATTCCCCAGATTTCTTGGTTTAAGCGGGCTTGGACCACTTTGTCTTCTGTTCTTGTTTATTCTCCTCCGATATCGGCCTTGAATGAGAGTCCACCCTGCCATACTCGGTTTGTCAGTCGCCATTTTGTTTACAGTCTATGAGCGCAGGTGTCAGGTGACGATCACGTTGCAGTAGCTCATTGGCATTTAGAGGACGATCTGTCCAACAAGGGATTCCCTTGTACACATTCTTCCATCGAAATGAAACATTTCCGAGCATCGAAACGCATTTGCTAGTGTTTTAAAACTATATTTTAATTAAAAATCGATATTTTCATTTTTTCTCAACGAAAAGAAATGCTAAATAATAATGGGACTTCATAGTTTAAAAATAAAGAGATCCTACTGTAAAATATTGACTGGTCATTTGATAAATTCCGTATTCGAAAGTTATAACTTACAATGTACGTCAGGTTAAACATTTGTCATATTTTCTTTCATAGATACGCTTTTTAACGCCTATGCAAACATAGTATAATCAGATCAAACAGATTCTGCAATAACCGATTGACCAGGATCTGTTTTGTTTGCTTATTTATCACATAACCTGTGGCATGGGTGTACCGTAAACCGAGGAAATGCACTAGTGCATTTTAGTCAAATTAGCAGTTTGAATCCCGTAGATAATGAATCTTAAAGAGAATAAGAGGACTAATGCATGACGCATTTAATCGTTAGCCAATCGTAGTGTTGCATGACCGATTTACTCCATATGCGTCGTCTGTTGTACATGTATCATTACACTGTTTGTTAACAATGACCGTAACGCCGTCTGCTATGGCCTTTCTATGACATTCAAAAGGGTTATGTGATAAAAAATAATCTTACATTCGTGTTCATTACGAATTGTTTTTATGAAAGTCGTTTACTATAATGAATATGGCACCCGCTAAAGCTTGTGTCATATTATTATAGTTAACTCGTTTCATAAAACAATTTGTAATGAACACTCATGTAAGATCCTCTATGAATTATATACATCTGATTCTACAGTGTCTGCCATGACTGGACAATCCTGTGTTCATATACCATTATATATATTCAGTTCTAAATAAGCATGGTGTTATTATTTCCTACATTAAATTTCTTGAAGTCAACTCTTTCGCTGCCAAATTTAGTCATCTGCAACCTTTTGTCGTCTGCTGCAGTTTTCATTTCTTACATTTCTTAATTTTTGTTTAAAAAACATAATTACAGTAACAAACAGTTTGGATCCTGATGAGACGCCGAGTTACTCGGCGTCTTATCTGGATCCCAACTGTTTGCATAGGTAATCACAGATGCGACAGAGTTAAGGGCTAAAAAGACAATGTTTGTCTGCATCTCAACATAAAAGCCTAACTAGGTTTACCATGAAACCTATCTGCTTCAATTTCATATTTTGCAATGTTTACTTATCACCGACTCGCTCAAGCCTTTGCGAAACTATCAACCATACGTCAAACAGTTTGGATCATGATGCAACGCCGAGAAACTCGGCGTCTTATCTGGATCCAGGCTGTTTGCAAATGTCAGTCAGATAGCGCTAGACAGTATACACGTAATGTTTAACCCATTACCTCTTAGGCTATTTAAAGACCAAACCTCTTTGAATAAATGTACCGAAAAGGAGCTTTAACTAGAGAAAAGGAAAGTTTTAGAATTTTGTAGTTTGAAACCATTGTGATAAATAGAGCATTTGCTCCTATAGGAGCAAATGCTCTATTTATCACAATGGTTTCACAAAGTGACTTTTCACAGTCGTCAATATGAGGGAAAGGGTTAAGTGAGTGTAAGTGATAACTTATGAATATACTATAGTTTTTATTTTGATGGCAGTTTTCTACTCTTTGTCCTCTGAGTAATAATCATACACAAATATGTCATTGCAAATTTGTGTCATCTGTTTAACCTCTGAACGAAGCCTTATTTTCCATATATTTGTAAATGTACAGTAATATATCTTGAACAGTGTGAGTTACTCTGCGTCTCATCTGGATCCAAACTGGTTGAAACAAATACAGTAAAAATAACCCTCGGAATTGTAGAAGAAAATCATTTATATACATTTCGGTAGGCGGCTGCTTAATATGGGGTGAAAGTCAAGCAAAAAGCTCCTCTAGGAGCTTTCTATATGACTTTCACCCTGCATTAAGCTGTCACCCGTCTCCAAGATTGATATTTATACTAAATTTAACGTTTAGAGAGGTTTTACTGTATACCACTATGAATGTAGGAATTAACGAATATATGTCTAGGATCCACATACAGGAACACAGGAACACAGTGGCCACCCAGACCAGAGGATTGCTGTAGGAGCCCTCTGATCTGGAACTACACTGCTTCTTTCATTTGACAAATTAGTTTTTACTAATTCGACCACGTACTGTATCAACATAGAAGGTTGTTTAATGCAGTGCAAAAATATTAATTGCTTCTATCAGAACTTTCTGCATACGTTTTGAACAGCATTAAGCTATTACATTAAAACCCGTCTAATGCGACCACCTACATTGTAAAAGAGGTATAATTATGGGTGGTAGAGGCAGGTGGTGGCTGAATGCAGGACAAAAGTAATGCAGAAAGCTCCCAGAGGAGCTTTCTGTATTACTTTTGTCCTGCATTAAACAACCACCAATTTATAAAGAAACCTATGTTTATTCATTAAGTGGTCGCATTAGAGGGATTCTAGTGTACATGATTAATAAATTTAGAATTAGACTTCTTTAGAGTGGTCGTATTAGTGAGAGTTTACTGTATTTCTGAGAACGTAAAGGCTAAGAGGATCATATGAGTTTAAAGACCTAAGCAAACATATATGTATAAAATGTCAAGGACATTTTCTTTGCACGCTGCATACGACTTTGTGATAACCTATGCAAACAGTTTGGATCTATACAACTGTTGCAGACGACAACTGCCGGGCCATTGCTGCGGACGACAACTACCGGGCTATTGCTGCAGGCGACAACTACATACATACTAAGGACACAATTAAGTAAGAGTTAAGTAAACTACGTGTAGTGTTTGTCACTTGTGATCATAAAGCTTTAGTCTGACCCTTTAACAATATCCAGCTCTCCGCGACCTGACTCGCATTTGCAAACAGCTTGGATCCAGATCAGATGCCGAGTAACTCGGCGTCTCATCAGGATCCAGACTGTTTGAAACACGGTCAATAATTTCCCAAAAGCTTTGTTGAATCGGAAGTAGTCAAAATGACAACAAAACTGAATTTTGAGTAGACATAAATTTTCCACAGCAAAAAAATGAAGTAGCTGCTGATGTTGGCCAAGTGACAGCTGGAATGAAATTTGAACCTTTCTTTATCATCCTTAAATGTACAGTAAACCCTCTCTAAACCGGACGTGAAATGTAGTATAAATATCCGCTTTGGAGACAGGTTGCAGCTTAATGGAGGGTAAAAGTCGTGCTGAAACCTCCCCTATGAGCTTTCAGCATGACTTTCACACTGTATTAAGCAGCCACCTGCCTAAACGTTTCCAAAATCTTCTCTACTAGAATTCCGGTTTAAAGGGGTTTTACTGTATGTGTCATGTTTTTGTAGTTTTACGCGGAAATATGTATACCAGACCACATACATGTAGATAGTACATAGCACCAGCATGTACCTCCTAGTTGTCACTAGATTTACAGTAAAACCTCTCTATAAAGACCACTAAATTGTGTTAATTGTGTGGTATTTTGGGCAGGTGGTTGCTGAAAGCAAGGTGAAAGTAAAACAGAACGCTCCTATAGGAGCGTTTTGTTCGACTTTCACATTGCTTTAAGCATCCACCTGCCTTTAACACAAAATACTTGATGTAATTTAGTGGTCGTTATGGAGAGGTTTTACTGTATTATAATAAAACCTTCCACTAAATGAATAGTCACTGGCTTCTTTTAAAGTAGGTGCTTGGTCAAAACAGGAAAACTATGCTGCAGAAAGTTCCTGTAGGAGCTTTCTGCATAACTTTCACCAAGCATTAACCTTTTACTCATTGAATATGTATGTAAGAAACAATGACACCATGAATATTAACCCTTTCGCTGCCAAACTCTGTCGTCTGCTAACTTTGTCGTCTGCTACAAATTTTCATTTTTTTTGATTTTCTTCATTTTTGTTTCAAAAACATAGTAACAGTAACAAACAGTTTGGATCCTGATGAGACGCCGAGTTACTCGGCGTCTCATCTGGATCCCAACTGTTTGCATAGGTAATCACAGATCCGGCATTGGCAGCGAAAGGGTTAATTAGATTATTTTTATGATGACATAGTAAACTCTCTTTCCTTCATATAAAATGTCTTTTTGCAAACAGAGTAGACCCAGATCAAACGGCTCCTATAGAGCTGTCTGATCAATGTCTGTTCTGTTTGCTACTGAAATGTCTCTTTCTTTATTTTCTAAAATGGCAATAATGTTCTACCTTCCACGTTTCATTATAGCTATTTTGTCAATGAATATTCAGTACGTATTGAAATTCGAAATAAATATAGAACAGGGAAAGGGTTAACAAACCAGATGGTCATTAGAAACTGTCTTTAGTGACCATGAACTGGATAAACATGGGGATCTATGCGAGCACGTGATTGATTATTGCAGGACGAAAGTAATACCAAAAAAGACCTGCATTAACCCATTCCCTCATAGGCTATTTTTAGACCCAATTTTTTTAATAAATCTACCCAAAAGGAGCATTTACTATAGAAAAGGAAAATATTAAAATTATGTTGTATTGAAACCATTGTGATAAATAGAGCATTTGCTCCTAAGGAGCAAATGCTCTATTTATCACGATGGTTTCAAGAAGTGACTATTACAGAGGCGTAGAAAGGCGTATTTATGGAGGAAAGGGTTAAGCTACCACCTGTCTTATAATTCCAGAAATAGACATATTTTGGATGGTTGCTATAGGCAGGCGTTTTGTAGTAATTATTCGGAAACATTATACCTAAGCTACCACCTGTCTTAAAACCTACAATTCGACTTATTTTAGGTGGTCGCTGAAGACATGTTTTATAGTAGTAATCATTGGAGAGTATTTAAACTAAGCTACAAACTGTCTCAATCCTTTCCCTGTTCTATGTGTATTCCAAATTTTAATACCTACTGAATATTCATGACAAAGTAGTTATAATGAAATATGGAAGGTAGGGGAATTGTAGCAATTTTAGAAAGTAAAGAAATATATCTTCCAATTCCATTAGTAAACAGAGCAGATCCTGATCAGACGGCTCCTGTAGGAGCCATGTGATCTGGGTCTACTCTGTTTGCAAATGCGTCAAAACGAATTTATATGAAGGAGATGGTTAACTTGTGAATAATCATGAATGGAATAATGACATCATGAATATTAATGACATCATGAATAGTAATTAGATTTTTTATAATGGTGTCTGAGAACTCAAATATTTGACCATGGCAGAAACTGTAGAATCGATTCTTTATTTTTCCATAAACAAACACGGCAGACTCTGATCAGACATCCCCTAAAGGGATCGTCTGATCTAGGTCTACTTTATTTGCAAAAGCGTTAAAAAGTATGTTAACCCTTGTCTTGCTGAATTTTAAAATACATTTCTCCTTCTTTACCCATGCCCTGTTGTATAATTACATATATCTTCACTGTGTACAAGTATTTAGCTGTCCAATCACTGCTGTAGAGTGCACTGGTTGCACAATCAACTTGTAAATAGTGCAGACCCTGATGAGACAGCTCCTGCAGGAGCTGTCTCATCTGGGTCTTCACTATTTACAGGTAGGTATATTGACACGAATAGCAAGCGAAGGGTTAAGAGTTACGGAGTAAAGGGTAGACATCTTTGTGGTCGCTGCAGAGTGTAGATATGTATTGCTGTAGCCTGTAACAAACATTCTGGAATATTCTACCTAACAACATAGAGGACACATGTCGTAAGTTCTCCATCGCTGGGACATTGTTTATAGGCTGCAACAACTTCCGGTAAAATGACGTAAATTGGCTTCATTGTTATTTAAGATCTCACTCGCCTAATTAAGAATTTAGTTGATATGCAAAATGATATGGAGACTTTGTCTAGAAGAACATTTTTATCAAGATCCGTATTTGAAAAATCAAGATAGCGTGGATCAAACGACTGTAGCGTTTTACCAGACGATTCAATACAGCAGACGACAATTCAGAAGGGAGCGTTATTAAAGGTCTAACTATTGACTCATGAATGTAAAGTGCCTCTCCTTACCCCCTTCACATGCCAAGCACGACCCGAGTGGCGACATTTGCAAAGAGCTTGGATCCAGACGAGACACACAGAGAATCAGTGTCTCATCAGGATCCAAACTGTTTGGACACTCGGTCAATATGCTCTTAAAAACTTGAACGGATCAGATATAGGTAAAACTGTAATATATCATAGTTTTATCCGTCCATGTTTTCAGTATGAGAGGGGTTAATACATTTGAATACGGACGGCGGACGGATATCTTGACATCTAAAAGTAGTGTAGATCCACATAAAATATATTGTACTAGCTTTCTCCGATACAGTCCTGTCAGAGTTGCATTGGAAAGAACGCTATCCCACTACGCTACACCCCTTGTTTTAAACTTAGAGTGGTCCATGACTGCTAATTTATTAGTTTATTTTTGAAAAGTTGGCACGAAAAGGGAGAGTGCAGACCGTCACGCCACTGTGCAGAGATTGGACGGACGGGATACACTTATTATACACTTCAGCCATTAAGCTCTTTCTATGTTGTCACCAGACTTGAAGTTTAAATTCAGTGAAATCATTAATAAGTTAACTTGTTCCAAAAAGGACGGAAACTGTGAATAAAGTGTGGAAAAGTTAAGCGTGATACAACACGGAGCGGAATTCTCACATCAGCTGTAGAGTAAGTTATTGCTGGTATCCTACACATTATATTGAAGGGCTTAATGCAACATGGTAGTAACAACACTTCGTATCATTTGTAAACAGTATAAAATTGGTGCGTTCTGCGGTATAAGAACCGGGTTTGTCTTAAATCTCTTATCACAATACGCGGCGATAGAGGCAAACAGTTTGGATCCTGTTAAGACGCCGAGTAACTCGGCGTCTTAACAGGATCCAAACTGTTTGCCAAGGGTATCACAGTTCACTCATGTCATTGAGTTACACTAGTGTTGCACTGCTCTCTTCGTATGTTGTAACTTCTACTTGAATATCATCCTTGAGTGAATTTAATTGTTTTACAACGCGGTGACATGACCTATCGGTTGATATCTATATGTATATTCATGTAAGAAATAATGACTTTATGAATATCATTTACATGTAATTAAACGTGTTTTGATAGTGGCATATGAATAAGAGAAATGTCGGCCCTTGCCAAAAATGTAGAATCATATCTACATTAGGCCTACTCCATAACAAATAGAGGAGACTCTGGCCAGACAGCTCCTATTGAATAATCTGATCGGGGTCTACTCTATTCGCAAATGCGGGTTTTTTTTTCAAGAAAAGGGTTAAACGACACAGTTTAACTTCATTCTCTTCGAGACGATTAAGAAAAGGCGATCACAACATGGGGTTTGGTCGAAAAATAATGAAGCAGTTCTTGAACATACACGCATCTTAACTTGGTTTCTGTGAATCTACAGGAGCCGTCTGATCTGGGTCTACTCTGAGCCGTCTGATCTGGGTCTACTCTGAGCCGTCTGATCTGGGTCTACTCTGTTTACAAAGGCGTCAAACGGCGTATGGATGTACTAAAGGGTTAAACAGACCCTTACATTTATTCGATAGATTACCGCTTTAGAATGGATCTACAGTAGACCCAAACAAACCCCTGTAAGGCATTTGGTAGCTTAATGCAGGTCAAGTGTAATGCAACCAAATGCTTCTTAAGACTCCTATGTTAACCCTTTCTTCCATAAATACGCCTTTCTACGCCTCTGTAAAAGTCACTTTATGAAACCATTGTGATAAATAGAGCATTTGCTCCTATAGGAGCAACTGCTCTAATTATCACAATGGTTTCAAAACTACACAATTCTAAACTTTTCATTTTCTCTATTAAATGCTCCTTTTCGGTAGATTGATTCAAAGAGGTTGTGTCTAAAAATAGCCTATGGAGGAATGGGTTAAATAAATGAATGGCCGCTTAGAACAGGTTCTACTGTACTTACATGTATTTGAGTGATCGGTTTTGCTGTATGTACTACATGTAATTGCATAAGTTAGATGACATAAATGTTGTTGTTGTTTTATTTTTCAGCCGGATCATAGATATATAAAGGAATATATAAACGGTGCAGATTATAACATAATACAGCCAGTGTATAGTTTGTAGCAGATTTGGAGCAGACGATATTTATGAGCGTATGTCCCACTTGCTAGTAGTGAGTGGTTACTTCTGAGTCTGTAAAGGATACCTGTGTGTTTTGTTTTACGACTGCCAAAAGTAGGACACTGTTTTATTGGGGATTTTTAACATAGTGTTCTTACTAGAGGACTGAACTTGGAATGTCTATACCTGGAGTTCAGTTGACAGATACGAAAATAAACCCTTGGAGATTTCCTCCAACTACGAGACCTGAGGGGGTGAGGCGATATGTTCCAAGATTTAACCTTGATATACCGGTCAAGGACGGGCAGTCCCGGGGGTCGCGCAGTGGTTCACGTGGGTCACGTCGGGTATCATACGTGAGACAACATGATGTGACAAGCTCCCCAGAGGACATTTTCATGACCCCGTCCCCACACACCCCCGGGAGCAGGCAGCCATTTGTAAGGTAACACGTTTTTCTTTATCATACGAGAAACATAATTATTTTGGTGACGCAGTCAGCGCACATGCATGTATAATTGTTTACGTTTGAACATAAAGTAAAACCGCTTTAAACAGACACTTATGAATAAAGATAGGTGTCTTTGAAAGCAAGTTCTGCATTTACTGACTACCACCCGCCTTTAAGACCGAAAATCATACATGTACTTCTACTTATGCCATTAAACACGCTGAGTTAGACCTCCTGTTGGTGATTGCTTTAGATATTTTTTTCATTTTTGGGATCAGTTAGAGGAATTCTTACCACTTCATGCAGATTATATATTGTTTAAAATCCTATACAGAAATCAACTAATCTTTAATCCCAAGTTAGATGTAAGACATAAACAGTTAACCCTTCTCTTGCTGAATTTTAAAATACATTTCTCCTTCTTTACCCATGCCCTGTTGTATAATTACATACATCTTCACTGTGTACAAGTATTTCGCTGTACAATCACTGCTGTGGAGTGCACTGGTTGTACAATCAACTTGTAAATAGTGCAGACCCTGATGAGACAGCTCCTGCAGGAGCTGTCTCATCTGGGTCTTCACTATTTACAGGTAGGTATATTGACGTGAATAGCAAGCGAATGGTTAAAACACTCGTTTGTGGTCACTTACTGAACCATTGGATGCCTTCAAAAGTAAAAGGCTGCTAATACTGGAAGAAAGTAATGACATTTCTCGGTGCTTTACATTTTTTAAAAAGGAGCTTCATGCATTTTGTATTGTATACTGCTGGTTGCGTAATGCAGAATGAAATCAATTTAGAAAGCTCCTAGAAGATCTTTCAGTCTGTATTAGCTACCACTTGTATTTTGAAAAATTAAAATGACTATTTAATGGTTTTATATAGTGTTGTAGCTGTTTTATTGGCCCCTCGGAAGTAAGGGTCGGTTGTAAGAGCGGGATATTAGCGAGAATACTGTACAGTAGAACCATTCTAATGCGACCACTTAATGAATAAACATACCTGTCTTTATAAACAGGTGGTTGCTTAATGCAGGACGAACGTTATGCAGAAAGCTCCTATAGGAGCTTTCTGCATAAACTTTCGACCTGCATTAAGCTACCACCTGCCTCTGCCACTGTGAAGTATGTCACTTTTTGCTGGCCGCATTAGAGGTGTATAGTGACTATACTGTAGATGTAAAAATTGTCAATCCTTTCATGTTTGCTGCCTGTAAGTGGCCATTTCCGACGATTTCAGACAATAATACAATTTCAGCCGCTCCTCCTGAAAAGTACCTTAACCCTTAGTTACCGCCACATAATACAAATCTGCACAAATCTGGATCTAGAAATTATTGACCAAGGGTCAGTCAACCCGGATCCTGATGACCACCGAGCTACTCGGTGACTCACCTACATGTACCCAGACTGTTTGCAAATGTGAATTAGCGGTATAACTGTTAATTTTGTGAAAACAGTGTAAACTCAGATTTACCGGTCGGTATTTGGCATCTGATTAGGGTCTACTATAAGCCACTCGTACATGTATATCTTCAGTATTTGAACCCACTATACAGTTGAACTTCGATATCTCGAAATCGGATAACTCGATTTTCGAGATAACTCGAACTAAAAGTTCAGTCCTTCAAAAATCTTACTGTACAAACTTGCTCTAAACTGTATCATGATGCAGTACGCATATCTAGAAACAAATTTCACAGCTAAATGCAGGTCTACAGTAATGCTGAAAGCTCCTACAGAGCTTTCAGCATTACTGTAGACCTGCATTTTAGCTGTGAACTTGAGAAAGTGTCCAGATTACAAATCGGATAACTCGAACTTCTGTTATCTCTAATTTATATATTATAGTCCCTTGAAGTTCGAGATATCGAAGTATATGAAAACCAACACGTAGGCTTTGACAAACAGCGTTGAAACGCACTGGCTGATCAGGTATCGTGTGTCACCTATCATAGTTTATTCTCAGATGCGGCAAATAGTGTAGAACCTGAGCAAGTGTGGCGGCTGATCTGGATCCACTCTGTTTGCAAGCCTACAAGTTGACTGTCATGTAGAAGGGGCTAATTTTATTTTCCAACCGGGCATTGTAGACATTGTTAAGCCCCTACCCCGTACACAAGAGTTGGTCTGGGTCTACGCTGTTTTCAAACAAATGCCACTGGGTTCCATTACGCATGCTATAATTGCCTCCGTTACTGCATACTGTACATGCGTCTTTTAACGCCTTTGCAAACAGAGTAGACCAAGACCAGACGGTTCCTGTAGGACCAGAGTCGGCTCTGTTTGCATATCGAACAGTACAGATCTAATTCTACAACTTCTACTAGAGTAAATCTCTCCATAACGGCCACTAAATTACACCAAGTATCCTGTGTTAAAGACAGGTGGATTACTATAGGAGCGTTCTGTTTTACTTTCACCTTGCTTTAAGCAGCCACCAGAGGAGCGTTCTGTTTTACTTTCACCTTGCTTTAAGCAGCCACCTGCCCTCTATACCAACTAATTAACAAAAAATAGTGGCCGTTATAGAGAGGTTTTACTGTATGGTGCAATTATTCTGTGTTCACATACAATGTACCATTGTAACACAGTCATCTAATTAATATGCATGATATCATTACTTCTTATATGAATATTCATGGGATATATGGTTAACAGCATTGTGTGAGATATAAGGGAAGCTTTGATTTCTGAAAGATACATGCATGCTATTGAACTTGCTGCTATAGGTGGAGCACAGCATCTTGTGTTATACCCTGCATATCTCAGTTGCAACATACATAACCTTTACAGCATTAATCTTAGCATGAAATCTATACAGTATAACCTGTCTTAAACGGCCATCAAACAGAGGTTTAATTATGGGTCTGTAAGACAGGTGGTAGCTTAATGCAGGTCAAAAGTAAAGCAGAAAGCTCCTATTGGAGCTTTCTGCATTACGTTTGCCCTGCATTAAGCAGCCACTTGATTTTTAAGACCCCTGTGTTTCAATAAATGAATGGTCGCTTAGGACATTATTCTACTGTATATTCGCATGGCAACTGTTTTCGTGCTGAAAAAAACTTATACATGTATCACGGAAATCCTAATATAACACAATTTTAGTTAATATTTACTTCCGATCCGTTCAAACGTTTGGATAACTATTGACCTTGATCAAACAGATTGGATCCTGATGAGATATCTTGTTACTCTGCGTCTCAACTGGACCAGATGTGTTTTGCAGCTGCGCCCTAGCCTCATTATCTTGAAACGCTTGTAGATAGAGGCACGATAATAATGATATACAATCTGCTTTACACTCAAGCATCTGAGTGTGTGCCTCTTTTGACTACTGCTAGTTTGTCCTTTCTGTTGTTGCTATTTCTTAAGCAACGACTCTTTCTTTTTCTATCAGTAACTCATATTCCTCCTAATAACAACCACTTCCTTTTCATCAATTACTACGTATGCTGGTACTATTACTATTACTAGTACTTCTACTACCACCACCACCACCACCACCACCACCACCACCACCACCACCACTACCACCACCACCACTACCACCACTACCACCACCACCACCACCACCACCACCACTACCACCACCACCACCACCACTACTACTACTACTAACTACTACTACTACTACTACTACTACTACTTCTAACACTACTGCTACTACTACTACTTCTTCTTCTTTTACTACTACTACTACTACTACTACTACTACGTTTGTATTTGCTGTTTTTCCACTGTAGGCGTCAGTTATCGTCGCCAAGGAACATCCCCCGTTCTACGTCACCCGCTAGTACGGCTAGTTCGCCGGATGAAGTGTTCCTGACCCCGTCGCCACGTAGAAGCAGCCGTAGACCATATTACGCTAACCCCAACAACATGTAAGTGTAAAAGCTACTTAAACATATGTGTTGTTACGTTCAAGTTACTTCATTTTAACCCTTACCCTTTATGGCGTCACATTTTTTTTAATTTGATAATTTGTTTTATCCAGTATCTTATTTTTCTCATTCGATGTTTGAACATTTTTCATTGATACAATTTTTTCCCTATATATTTTTTTTCTCATTCGATGTTTGAACATTTTTCGTTTGATCTTTTTTAACCCAATATTTTCTTTTTCCCATTCGATGTTTGAACATTTTTCATTTGATAAAATAAATTTTATCCATTTTTTTTTCTCATTCGATTTTAGAACATTTTTCATTTGATAAAAAAAATCTAATATTTTCTTTTTCTCATTCGATGTTTGAGCATTTTTCATTTGATAAAAAAAATTTATCCAATATTTTCAACGAACAAATTTCATTTGATGTTGCGAAAAAACAAATAATTCGATAATTTGCCTCATGGGGTATTAGATGGAGTTGTAAACGCGATTTTCATTCCTGGAACAACAAAAATGGCTAGAAATAGTACAATGTTCACCAATACATTGGTAAGTGAAAACGGTTAACTAGAAGCTATTTTATATATATACAGTATATATATTATTTCTTGATCACACATGCGTAATTGATAAATGATTTTATTAATGAATTATGTTCTTTTGTCAATAAGTGTCCGTGTTAAAAATCTAACCATGCCATTTTGAAGCTGAGTGTGAGTGAATTGTTCATCCAATGAAATCCGAGCTTACAACTCCATCTAGTAGCCTATCCCATAGGGCAAATTGTCGAATGAAAATTTTCTACGCAACATCAAATGAAAAATGTGAAATTGAATATTGCAACGTTTGTCACGCCATAACAAAACATAACGTTACATGACAGTAAATTAGTAGCTACAGAATAACAGAGCGTATTCAAAAACTAGAAGTGTCGTTTCTCCACCAACCCTATGTTGTTACCATTCTTTGGAATCATCCCTTGCTGAGTTACATGTACTTGGTGTCTGATCTAGATCTAAACTTATTTGCAAACGTTAACACATCTCCCACACCTCCAACATCTCCCACAACATATTTAACCCGTTACTCCAAAATATTCATGTAAGAATTAACAACCTCATGAATATTAATTAGATTAAATTGTATTATGACATATGAACACAGGAATGTCTGACATTGGCAGAAACTGTAGAGTCATATCTATATGAACAAAATACTTTTTGTTCAGGCAAAAGCTGGAGAATCTAATCAATATTATAACATGAGCAAACAGAGCAGACCTTGATCAGAAGACTCCTATAGGAGCCGTCTGATCTGGGTCTACTCTGTTTGCAAATGCGTGAAAAGGAATTAATACGAAGGAAAGGTTTAATTGTGAAGGTTTTACTCCTTACCATACTGCAGAATCATAAAGGCTGGTCAGAGTTTGGAGCTTGGACAGTGTGGACAACATTCCAATACGATCCAGCTTATGAGAAATGTTGACCGAGTGTCAAACAGTTTGGATCAATCTGAGACACCGAGTTACTCGGCGTCTCATCGGTATACAAGCTGTTTGTACATGTATTTTACGAGTCATGTCACGCATAGCGAGATTACGATTAGCCATTTCCCTCATATAAACGTATTTTCACGCATTTGCAAACAGAGTAGACCCAGATCAGACGGCTCCTAGAGGAGCCGTCTGATCAGGGTCTACTCTGTTTGCTAATAGATTTTGAAAGACCTGTGTCTTTACTTTCTAAAATGGCTACAATGTTCCACCTTCCATATTTCATTGTAACTATTTTGGCCATAAATATGCAGTAGGTACTGAAAAATGAAATAAACATAGAACAGGGAAACGATTAAGGGTAGTGTTCCTCTATAGCATAGGTGGAAAAACAATACACGGATTAAAAAGTTACTAAACATTTCCCTGACATATCCCAAAGTTATGCAGATTAATGTTATAAGGCTGATTAAGAAGATTTATGGAAGTTCAATACACTGAACTCTTGTTTAAAGCAGCCAACCCAGGGCAAAGGTTACTAACCTCATAAAAAGTTATAAACTGTATAATTATAATATATCTTTAACACAATCGAAATTCCTCGGCTAATTCCGACAAGACCGATCAGAAAGATGTGGGTTACCAGACTTCGTCGAGGTGCTCCGATTGTTTTTCAATCGGATATATATGCATGTATATTACTTCATCTTTAAATGGCGGGTAGCTAATTGTTTTGCCCATGGTATTGTTTTCGGCTTTCAAATGAAACAATAAACAAGAATATGCTCATACATAAACTCACAAACACGTAGATAAGATGTGTAAATTAAAATGTTCTGCAAGAACAACTACACGTACTTTATTTCTCCACCAGACCCTATGTTGTGATATAATTTCATACTCGTCTCGATGCTCTGTGTTGTGACCAGTCTTTAGAATAATCTCTTCGAGAGGAATCCAAAGAGTGTTCACAACAGAGGGTTTGGTGGAGAATTAACATTTTAATATTTGAACTACGCCCATTATCTATGCCCCTGGTTACCATGAGTGATAAATGACCCCTAGGACGGGCTTGACTTGTTTGTTTAATGTCCATCATTTGACATAAAGGGCTAACTCTTATCCCACTGTAAAAAAACAATGTCTGCTCAAATCTTGATATACAGTAAAACCTCTTTATAACAGCCACTAAATTGTGTTAATTAGTTGGTATTTAGGGCAGGTGGCAGCTTAAAGAAATGTGAAAGTAAAACAGAACGCTCCTATAGGAGCGTTCTGTTTTACTTTCACCTTGCTTTAAGCAGCCACCTACCTTTAACACAAAATATTTGATGTAATTTAGTGGCCGTTATTGAGAGGTTTTACTGTATTGCTATTTTGACTGCTTCCGATTTGATATTGAGTGTCAAACAGCTTGGATCCTGAAGAGACACCGGGTTACTCGACGTCTCATCCGGATCCAAGCTGTTTGCAAATGTAAGTCTGGTCGCGAATAGTTTGAGAAAGGTCAATGGGCGCCTCAAAGGGTAGTTCTGTTACAGTTATATTCAACCTATCTAGTGTAGGGCATTGATAAAAGATGAGATTTTAAGCCACACCCAATCATATCATTAGCCTGATATAATGCCACATACAGAAAGACCATGGAAGATATGTCTAATTATTGGCGTTTAAGACAAATGGTAGCTTAATGCAGGGCGAAATGAAATGTATGCAGCAAGCTAATAGAGGAGCTAGTTTCATAGCAGACTATCATTTCTGTGTACACATGTGTCAAAGACGGATTTTTATGTATTTAAGTGCAGACGGCTGTTTGTAGCAGATGTAATTAAGGCATATGACACTTGAAGAATAACCATATCTGCCCTAATAAGCAAGTGGTTGCTTAATGCAGGACGAAAGTAATGCAGAAAGCTCCTATAGGAGCTTTCTGCATACATTTTATCCTGCATTAGTCTACCACCTGTCTCTTGCACCAAAAATTATACCCCTTTTTGGTGGTCGCATTAGAGGGGTTTTACTGTATACTTACTTTGTTTTGGTTTCAAGGAAATCACGAATGACAAATCATTTGAATGAGCTGACATACATGGTGTGTGCTGGTCTAGTGGTAACGCATTTGACTACCAATCTGGAGGTCCGGGGTTCAAATCCCGGTCCCTCCCGGAAGTTTCAGATATGCTTTTCTGTGTTTCCCATCCGCACACCCTATCCACCCAGGGGTTAAAATGGGTACATGTAAGGGTCACTAGCCGGTATTGCGGATGCATGATTGCGCCATATGTTAGCAGTGCTCACTATTGTAGGCGAATTACTCAATGACCAGGGGAGTAAATGTACAGTCGGCTGAGCGGTCCTTTGGACTGAAAGTAGACTATATCTAGGTATATTATTTTACATATACAGTTAAACCTTACCATAACAACCACTCTAAGAAGTTAATTGTAAGTCTGTAAGGTAGGCGGTAGCTTAACCTGACGAATAAAGTAATGCAGAATTCTTCCCTAGGAGTTGTCTGCCTTACATTCTTTCTGCATTAAGCATCCTCTGTTCTTGCATGCATATACTCCCATGCGTATTTTGTGAGTGGTCGCTATAGAATGGTTTAACTCTCTCACTACCAGTGACAAACACGTGATAAGAATTTGCAAAGAGTGTAGATCCAGATGTGGCGCCGAGGTACTCGGCATCAAATCAGGACACACACGACACTGTACACCAGCGACAGAGCTACATGGAGCTATAAAGTAGAATATATCTATAGCATTATCTTAATTAATAAAGGTAGAGGTTTTTAAAGCATGCGGTTGCTTCATGTAGGACGAAAATGATACATGCTTTTGCATATAATTATTTCTGTATTAATCCCTTGAGTATTATGAAGACGGGTCTATGATATCATATGCAAACAGTTTTGATCAATGTTAGACGCCGAATAAATCAGTGTCTCATCAGGATCCAAGCTGCCTGGCACTGTTTAATGATTTGTAAAGAAATTGAGCAAGTGCCCAATCTTAACTCTTTCGCTGCCAAATTCTGTCGTCTGCTAACTTTGTCGTTTGCTAACTTTGTCGTCCGCTACATTTTTCATTGTTCAATATTCTTCATATTTATTTCAAAATACATAAAGTCACAGTAACAAACAGTTTGGATCATGATGAGACGCCGAGTTACTCAGCGTCTCATCTGGATCCAGACTGTTTGCATAGGCAATAACAGATGCGACATTGGAAGCGCAAGAATTAAACTTGAAGCAGACGAAAATCTGTCCAGCAAACGACAATCCTGACAAAGGGTTAAGCTAGCATCAGTCTTAGAGATCCAGACAAAGACGTCTTTTTGACTGAGTGGCCGTAACACAGAGGCATTACTGTACTGATATACTGGTGCTAACCTTTTCCCGCAAAAAGACGACTATTATCATCTTTGCAACAAGCTTCTACATGTACATGTCTGCTGTGTTTGCTTAACCCTTTACTCGATGAATATTCATATAAGGAATAATGACGCCATGAATATTAACCCTTCTCTTGCTGAATTTTAAAATACATTTCTCCTTCTTTACCCATGCCCTGTTGTATATTTACATATATCTTCACTGTGTACAAGTATTTCGCTGTGAAATCACTGCTGTGGAGAGCACTGGTTGCACAATCAACTTGTAAATAGTGCAGACCCTGATGAGACAGCTCCTGCATGAGCTGTCTCATCAGGGTCTTCACTATTTACAGGTAGATATATTGACGTGAATAGCAAGCGAAGGGTTAATAACTAGGTTTTTTATAATGGAACATGAAACACAGAAAGTTTTGGCCATGGCATTAACTGTAGAGCCACATCGATATAATGCAATAAGCAAACAGAGCAGACCCTGATCAGACGGCTCCTATAGGAGCCGTCTGATCTGGGTCTACTATGTTTGCAACGATGTAGAAATGCGTATTTATGGAGGAAAGGGTTAAGGATTCCTACAGTTTTTGTTCAAGTCAATGATTTGTATGAAATTTTTACTCCATGAAAAATAAATTACAGAACATTTATGAAGTGATTAGATATCTGATTAACGCATAACTATTCATTGAGCAAGGGTTAACCTTTTAGCTTGCTGGGCAAACTCTCGTGATTAAAAAACTATTTCTGTATTAATTCTAGTATATTAATTTTGTTCTCAACTCCGTTTTCTTCTTAATAAAATGTTTTTCCTAAAGAGACACCGAATTTCTCAGCGTCTCATCTGGATCCAAACGGCTGGTAAGGGTATTTACAACATTCTCATGTACTGTTTGCATTATGCTATTTTAAATACTATTCGTCAGTTAATTGATATGGAAAAGTTAGCGAATACAAGAATGGTATTTAAAAACCGGTGCACACAACAATTTTGAAGCATTTCATAAATGTTTTAAGTTTTAACCCTTTCCTTCAAATAAACACCTTTTTACGCATTTGAAAACAGAGAAGACCCAGATCAGATCTCCTGTAGGGTAGGAGCCATCTGATCAGGGTCTGCTCTGTTTGCTAATGGAATTTGAAGATCTGTACTTTCTAAAATGGCTATAGTTTTCCAACTTTTTTTATATCGTTATAACTATTTTGCCTATAAATATTCAGTAGGTATCGAAAATTGGAATAAACACAGAACAGGGAAGGGTTAAATCGACACCAGATTTAAACCATGACATTATAAATCGCAACTTTCAATAACAAGCAGTTTGGGCTAAATTAGAGACTAAATCACACAGTCGATGGCTGAACACAATTTAAATAAGCCAACCATTTCTACAGGTAAAATGTTTGAGATAATCGAATGATGCTTAACCTTTTCCTTCATTGAAAAGCATTTCCATGCCTTTGCAAACAGAGTAGACCCGTGTCAGACGGCACCTGTAGGAGCTGTCTGTTCCGGGGTCTGCACTGTTTGCTGGTCAGATTCTATGATTTCTACCATGGATAAAAATATAAAAAAGCTTATCTAATTGATATTCATGATGCCAATATTTCGTACATGAATATTTTATGGCGTAAATGGTTACAATACTGCCTATGAGAGCTCTAGCAGGTGACACTATTTTATAATAGCATGCGTGCAAGAGTTAAGCTGTGTTAGTAGGTGGACTGAACTTAAGGGTTTTGAAAGTTCATGACCTAGGTTGTGTAACATAGAGTTATTTACCCAGGTCAAAAAGATGCGGTGGGTTTCATCTGAAAAGATTAAATTGCATGGGTCGACAGAATTCTCAATTATCCCAATGGTTCGGAAGAACAAACTTAGGCAAATAGTGACGATTCTGATCAAATTGCCCCTGAAGGAGCTGTTGGTCAGATTCTACATTTGTCCGTCTAAAAAATGTTATCAAAATGGGGCTGAGTTGACTTCTTCAGTTTTAACAAACACGTGGAGAGAACAGACTGGGTCTCCGAACATGTAGAGTAAATACTGTACCAAAGATTTCTAAGTGTCCTTACATGTACATTGTATGTTAAATTTAATCTTCAACTCGTTGGGTACATGTATATATCGTCAAGTATACCAATTCCTGAATCAGTGTTTAACCCTTTATTCCATAGACAAGTCTTTTAATACCTTTGCAAACAGAGTAGACCCAGATCAGATGGCTCCTATTTGCTCGTGAACTACTGCATGTATATATTATGATTGACTATGAAATACTGTATGTTAAACAATTTGTCATGCCATTGTTCGTAGTGCCATTTTAACAATTCATCTAACCCTTTGCCTGTTCTATGTTTATTTCAAATCTCAACACTTTCTGAATATCTATGGACAAAATAGTTATAATGAAATATGGAAGGTAGAACATTTTAGCCATTTAAGAAACTAAAGAAACATATATTTCGAATTCCTTTAGCAAACAAAGCAGACCCAGATCAGACGGCTCCTATAGGAGCCGTCTGATCTGGGTCTACTCTGTTTGCAAATGCACGAACACACGTTTATATGAGGGAAAGGATTAATTAATGTTAATGATGCCATACTTTCTTTCCTGGTTATTCACGGAGTGAGTGGTGAACCATACAGTTAAGTACAGTAAAATCTCACTACAACAGCAACTAAAAAGAGTTGTTTTAATTTTGTATTTGATTGAGACAGACAGCAGCTTAATTCAAAACAAAATTTCTGTTGAAAGCTCCCATAGGCGCTTCCGTCATTTCTTTCGTCCTGTATTACATGTAAGTAATCACCTACTTTTTTCAACCACCCACTATTAGTATTGAATTCATGACAGACTGGAAGATGTTCTGTTGTTTTGTGTAATCCGTAGCCTTGCTCGACTCCTTCGTTCCTACCATCTACAAAAGATGTCTTAGGTACAAAGAGAAGACCCAGATCAGATCAAAGGTCCCGAATATATGCAAAAAGATCATGGGCAAATAGAGATTAAATAGATATGAGATCTAGTCGGTTATGCAAACTTTAACATATTTAAACATAGCACATGGGAAAAATATGTACAAAAAGATCATGGGCAAATAGAGATTAAATAGATATGAGGTCTAGTCGATTATGCAAACTTTAACATATTTAAACATAGCACATGGGAAAGAACTTTGATTTAGTGTAAAATGTATGTGTGGTTATCTCTATCGCTTATGTTTGAATGATTGCCTAAAGATAATTAATAACAATCGTAAATGCATTAAGCGCCCCTGCTGGAACTTTCTTCATAATGTTCACCCGACATTAAGCTTCCATCCCATACAGCTACGAATGAGAGTTTTTATTTTATCCTTTAAGCATTCTCATCAAGATGCTGCTTGCTAACAATTTTGTTTGTCTCAAATATAACCCATTCCCTAAAACCGACGGCTTTTGACGCATCTAGGCATTTCACTTGCTCTATTTATCACAATGGTTTCAAAACTACTCAATTATAATATTTTCCTTTTTGTAGTAAAATGCTCCTCTTCAGAATATTTATCCCAAAGTGGTTGGGTCTAAAATTGCATAATGAGAGAAAGGGTTAAGAGCAAACTTTAATCCCACCAATACTGCATAACCCCTCTAAACTGAACACTCAAATAAATATCAATGTTGGTCGTTAAGACGGGTGGCAACTTGGTGAATATTCATCTAGGAAATAATGACGTCATGAATATTAATTAGATTGATTTTTATAATGGCATACGAATACAGGACATTTCGGCTCAGGAAGAATCCGTAGAATCAGTTCTATATTACACCTTAAGCAAACAGAGCAAACCCTGATCAGACGGCTCCTATAGGAGCCGTCTGATATGGGTCTACTCTGTTTGCAGATGCGTCAAAAAATACGCTTACGTAAGGGAAAGGGTTAATGCAGAACGCTCCCAAATGAGATTTCTGCACGACTTTCACCGTGCATTAAGCAGTAATCTGTCTTAACTTTCGGTTTACAGGATTTATTGTATTGAGTTGAAAATGTCAGATTTTGATTTGTCGCTACACTTTCCGACTGACCGGTCGTAATTAATCGACTATTTCCGGATGAGCTCATGTAACAGAAGTGTTCTAGGGGTACCTTGATACCTGGCACGGATCTAAATGTTGAATGCGTATATAGTGCACGTGTCGTCAATTACATGTAATAAGCCTTGGTACGTACATGTAGCGGCATTTTCGAGCGTTTGAAGCAGGTTGGATTCGGATCAGAAGGCAAACAAATAGGCGTCTGAGATTATTTTGAAATGCGTATCAAATTGGTTGATTGCGAATAACACAATTATCGAATCATAAATAGATGCTAGAAGTTTTCAAATATGTGTGCGCGCGCGTGCGTGCGTGCGTGCGTGTGTGTGTCTGTCACTGTTGTGACTCGACTGGGACACGAATCCAGGGTCTTTGGCTCACCATACCAACACTACCGACTGAGCTACCAAGACACACAGTGAAGCCTATCAACTGTTTCACCCCAATCCTTCCCCGGCTACAATCTCTCTCTCTCTCTCTCTCTCTCTCTCTCTCTCTCTCTCTCTCTCGCTCTCTCTTTCTTTTTGTATTTGCTCTATCTATATCTGTGTCTCTGTGTCTTATTGTATGTCTGTCTCTCCCTTGCTCTCTATCGATTTCCTCTGCCTCTGTCTCTCACTGTCCCTCATTGTCTCTGTCTGTATGTCTATATGTCTCTGTGTGTGTATGTGTGTCAATCTGTCTGTGTGTCTCCCTATTTATTTGTCCCTCTCTGTCTCTCTCTCTGCATGTTAGTTTGTCTCTGTGTCTGTGTGTATCTGTATGTATACCTATCTGTTTATCTGCCTGTCTGCATGTCTGTCTGCTGTCTGTCTGCATGTCCGCCTGTCTGTATATCTATATGATTGTCTGTCTGTGGCTGTCTCTATCTGATTACACAGTTTCTGCCAAAGTCAATTGTTCCTGTTTTCATGTTGCCATTATAACAATTCAGCTGGTAAATTATCATGCCGCCGTTATTTCTTACACGAAACTTCACGGTAAAGGATTATCACAAAATATGTGTCAGACTCTTAGATCATGATAACAAGGACCGAGGGGGCGTGTGTATGGATTGTACATAAACTACAGTGGCACCTCGGTATCTCGAACTCGAATAATTAGAACTTCGATTTAACTAGAGTGAAACATTGGGTCCCTTCAAACATTTGTAAAATAGAATTGTTCTAAAATTCACCACTGCACATATCTACAAAGACAGTCAACAGCTTAGTGCAGGAGCTCTCAGCTTTACTTCCCATCTGCATTAACCCATTACCTCGTAGGCTATTTTTAGATACAACCTCTTTGAATAAATCTACCGAAAAGGAGTATTAACTATAGAAAATAATTTATTTAGAACTTTTTTATTTGAAAACATTGTGATAAATAAAGCATTTGCTCCTATAGGAGCAAATGCTCTATTTATCACAATGGTTTCACAAAGTGACTTCTACAGAGTCGTCAAAAGTCGTCAATAAGGGGAAAGGGTTAAACTGTCACATCGAGAACATTTTCAAGATAGAAGTAGGCTGACTCGAACTACGGTTATCTCGAAGTAATTTGCATGGTCCCGTAAAGTTCTAGATATCGATATTCCGCTGTACAGTAAAACCCCGCTAATGTGACCACCTAAAATAGGTATAATTCTGTGTGCTAGATGCAGGTGGTAGCTTAAAGCAGGACAGAAGTAATGCAGAAAGCTCCTTTCTGCATTACTTTTGTCCTGCATTAAGCAACCACCTGCTTATAGAGACACCCGTGTTTATTCATTAAGTGGTCGCATTAGAGGGTTTTCACTGTATAAGCAAATGTAAGCCTGCGTTCGGACATCGTGTACTGTACACTCACACGGAATACGATATGTTAAGGATTATTATTATGCAATAAATTTTTTTTAATGAGAAATAAACTTTGGAACTCGATATCACTTACCCTGTAAAATCACACGGTAGACTTATGCTGTAGGCTATTTGTCTCCGGATATGAAGGCTGTTATGTTTCGAAAACAAACTGCAATAGAATATTTATAATTGACCACTTCCATTAATCATTTACCTGTTTAATATGTTTAATAGTTTATTAATGTCTACGACAATGTCATGACATCTTATACATATTACATATTCATTTCGTTATCACAGTAATTTATCTTGCACATAAAGCCAAGACCACCGCTGTTAATTCTGATATTTAAAAACAGTAAAATACTGATTGTTGTAAATACTGTACATGTACTATCGCACTGATTAGAAAATGAATGTAATAAAACCATAATTATATTGATCATGTAGCCTAATTAACAAAGTTGGTTTGTTTGAGAATAAAATATATTATGCACTGAACATTATCTACATATTCTTGCTAAGAAGACTGAACATTATCTACATATTCTTGCTAAGAAGACTGAACATTATCTACATATTTAAAAAGTATGGTTTGATATATGTGATTATAAATCACCCATCCCTTAAAAGGCAAACCTAAAGAAAGATTAGATAATATATTTTCAGTCTGTTTTATAAACAAGGGGCATAATCTGCTATATTACTACTAAGACAATGATAAATGGATTTTGCAGCATGAGCACCCCATATTAGTTGTTGTTCCTGCTTCCGAACCCAGCATTATAAATACATGTAGAACACATATTGAAGACAGTTTGTGCTACTTAATCATTAGTCATATTGTACTAAATATTAACTAAATTTCTGCTATGAATGACTAGTTAAAACAATTCAGAATATTAAACCATATCTAACACTCATGGTCACTGTCATATATAGTTTAATATAAAATGGAAGGTAATGGAAGGTTTAATGTTACAACTGATAGTTAGAATATTGTGCTATGAAGAAATAACAAAAGAGCCGTTCAGGTCCGAGCATACAGTAATGTTATTATGCTAATGCTACGAGTTATGCTAGTTATATAACAAGCTTGTACGAACTGTAACCCATTACCTTATAGGCTATCTTTAGATCCAACCTCTTTGAATGAATGTACCAAAAAGGAGCATTAACTAGAGAAAAGGAAACTTTTAGAATGTTGTAGTTCTGAAACCATTGTGATAAATAGAGCATTTGCTTCTCTATTTATCTCAATGGTTTCAAAAAGTGACTTTACTTTTACAGAGGCGAAGAAAGGCGTATTTATGGAGGAAAGGGTTAAGAATATTAAAACAGGTTTTGTCGGTCAATTTAACAATGCCTTCATTGGATAGCACAGACATTGTTTGATGAACATCATCAATGTCATTAAAGTTAACATCAATACCTCTTGCCACTTCATAGAGTACACTTCAATTAGTAAGCTGCACATTGAGTACGCACATGTATTTCTGTCTCAACATCAGTTTTACAGATTAAGGCAAAATATATTATCTACAGCAACGAATGAACAACACTGCATGTATAGTGTTGTTTCCCTTGTTGCCACATGGAATGGAGGATTGTTAGGAATATATGAATACGTAAACGCTTTAATTGGCATACCGGTTAAAGGCCCAGCATGAGATTTTTGTGGTGTGCAACGGTTTACTGTATATACATGAATAGACATTTTCAAAATGCCCCTATCAGACACCACATCGTTAACCCTTTCCATCATATAAACGTGTTTTACGCCTTTGCAAACAGAGTAGACCCAGATCAGATGGCTCCTATAGGAGCTGTCTGATCAGGGTCTGCTCTGCTCGCTAATAGAATTTGATAGATCTGTGTATTTACTTTCTAAAATGGCAACAATTTTCCATCTTCCATATTTTGTTTTAACTATTTTGTCCATGAATATTCAGTGGGTACTGAACTTTTGAATAAAAATAGAACAGGGAAAGGTTTAACCCTTTCCCTCATATTGACGACCTTTGACGACTCTTTAAATGTCACTTTGTGAAACCATTGTGATAAATAGAGCATTTGCTCCTATAGGAGCAAATGCTCTATTTATCACAATAGTTTCAAACTAGTGTGACAGGCCGGGTACAGGTACTGGGTGAAGACAGTAAGCGGTTCGGATAGCTCAGTGGTTAGAGCACTCGCCTTGTAAGTGAGGGTCCCGGGTTCGATCCCCGGTCTGGCTGCATGTTTTTCACCAGTCCTGTTACAGTTGGCGCCCAACTTGAAAATCGGACCCTGTGCACGCCCATGATTTCTGCTGCAGATTCGGCGAGAATCTCAGGGAAAAAGGGGGAGTAGTGTGACAGGCCGGGTACAGGTACTGGGTGAAGACAGTAAGCGGTTCGGATAGCTCAGTGGTTAGAGCACTCGCCTTGTAAGTGAGGGTCCCGGGTTCGATCCCCGGTCTGGCTGCATGTTTTTCACCAGTCCTGTTACACTACAAAATTCTAAAATTTTCATTTTCTCTAGTTAATGCTCCTTTTCGGTAGATTTATACAAAGAGGTAATGGGTTAATAGGCGGCTGGTCTGAATCTATATTGGAATATGTGGAATCCTCCTTTAACCCTATATAACCGACGAATGTTCATGCGATGGCATATGCACACTTGAATACTTGACCATTACAGAAGCTGTACTGTCCGATCTATAGAATCTAGAATCCGATCTACATTATTTTTAGGACATATTAAACTTAAATCTTACCCATTCGATCTGATCGTTTTTCAGAAACTCTTTCGCCTAGCAATCCTCCATTCCATGCGGCAACATGAAAAACCCCCCACTATACATGCGGTGTTGGTAATTCAAAACCGTATTGCAAATTTTACCCTTTCATACTGTATAGACTCTACCCATAAACAATGATGGACTATTCTACTCTGAAAATTCAGCGTTGAAAGGGTTACATATGTTTTTACTGTATTTTTGCATTATGCACAAGGGGAGTAACTCTTCCATAATTGTATGAATTTATCCGTATGAATTACCCTACGCGTTAGTTTTGACGTTGCTTTCAAAACTTCGTGTAATTTCGTTTCTGATATATCTGTATTTAGTATAGCAGAATGGAGGTTTTCACATCTCTTATAACCTTTTAACCCTTAACCTGTAAAAAATAATTATATCATGAATGTGGATTAGTTGATTTGTTTATAATGTTAACTTCTTAAGGGTATATTTTGCTTTGACAAAAACTGTAGTCAGATCTATAGCATACCTTAACCCATTCCCTCATATTGACGACTTTTGACGACTCTGTAGTAGTCACTTTGTGAAACCATTGTGTTTCAAACTACAAAATTCTAAAGTTTTCCTTTTCTCTAGTTAAAGCTCCTTTTCGGTAGATTTATTCAAGGAGGTTGTATCTAAAAATAGCCTATGGGGTAATGGGTTAAGCAAATAGAACAGACCCAGACCAGACTGTTCCTACAGGAGCCGTCTGACCAGGGACTACTTTGTCTGTAAATGCATGAAAGAAAGGGTTAAATGCTGAATATTCAAAGTGAAATGACACATAACCATTAAACTATACATTCAGTTATAATTCTAAGAACTAAAGAAATAGATATATTAAATTCTATTAGCAAACAGAGCAGATTCTGATCAGACGGCTTCCATAGTTGCCATCTGATATGGGTCTACACTGTTTTCAAATGCGCGAAAACACGTTAATATGAAGGAAAGGGATATTTAAACAAATAATTTCGAATGACAAACAGTGCACATCCTTATCAGATATATGATGCAATTTATCTGGATCTACACTGTTTGTAAATCCAGTACACCTATATCTTAATAATGAAAGTGTTCATGACAAATGCTTGTGTTATTCAACATATTGACCCTTTCAGTGCCAGCATTTTTTTTCTTCTGCTGGTCACATCTTTTAGAATAGGTACTTGTTCAATTTCTTTATAAAACACAAACAAGAGTGTGTCCTGGTGAGAATCTTATAGTTACTCGGCATCTCATCTGGGTCCAGGCTGTTTGTATATGATACCAGAGACCCGTCTTTATAGAGTTAATGGGAGATATTGGACCACGTGGCAGAATGCTATTTGTTCTCTTTATTTCTAATGTCCGTAACCTGTTATCCGATAGAGACGCATTTGATACCATTGTAAACAGACTAGATCCAGATCAGATGGCTACTGTAGGATCTGTCTGGTCAATGTATGTTCCGTATACTTCTAGAGTAAATTATACTGTTTCTACGATTTGTGCCATGACGTGCTGATATGTCCGTATGAACATGCATCTAATTTATATCCATGACGTCATTATTTATGGCATGAATATGCATAAAGACATATGTAAACAGTTATCAGTTGGACCTTTGGAACTCCCTGATCGGGGGCTGCATGTTTTGCATACCTATTTTCCATGCGAAACAATTCCTATAGAATCTTCTCCATAAGATCGAATGAAAAGAATAGTCGTTTTAAATTATCATTACGGACATGTCCTCCTTGACACATTAGCAGTAAAACCCTTCTTATTGAACGACCCCGATAGTCACCTTTACAACTCCAGAACAACTGATAAAGGTGCGCACTAAAATCGTAATTTCTCCACCAAACCCTATGTTGTGACCACTCTTTAGAATCTTCGAGACAATTCTAAAGAGTGGTCACAACATAGGGTTTGGTGGAGAAATAAAGGAGACATTCTTGAAAATGTTTTGATTTACGCTTTTATCTAGACCTCTGCAACTCCTTTTGTTAAAACTGACGACCACTAGACAACAAACTGTTTAAGCAGATGACCTTTACCGTTGCTGAGTTTCATAAGGCAGTAAACCGAAGACATCACTGTCCAATTTCGATCAGATAAAGAGATTTAGACAAATATTTATTGCTTGCCAACATGGATGTAAAGTAAATATTCCACTAAATCCACAAGGGGCTATAGTCACCAGTCACTCGTTCGTCCTAGATATTAACAATAACTCATTTATTCCCATGTTATTTAAGGAAACCTCATGTTATTTAAAGTCTTACTTTGGGACTCATCCATTTTTCAAGCGGAGGGGCCACGGCAAACAATATTTGTTGGAATAAGCCATTGACATTGATGGGTTCATCAAGCTATACAGACACTGATCAGATAGCTCCTTCGCGAGCCCTCTGATCTGGTTCTACACTGTTGCACGTGTCATTTTACGGGACCCTGTGCACTAATGGGCCAGTGACCTTTGTATATTTCAACGATCTTCATCTTGCCCTGAGGGTATGCACACTTTTTGCTTGAGTCTGGTTTGTCAGATTTGAAGTTTATAAAAAATCTTACCGATCTAATGCTTGCGAATGAACTCAGACCCAAACAGATACAGTAACACCCCTCTGAAACCTCCCACGATTTCTAGTAGAGAAGGGTTTATATACATTTAGGCAGGTGACTGCTTAATGCAGGGTGAGAGTCTTGCAGAAAGCTCCTAGAGGAGCTTTCTGCAAGACTTCCACCCTGTATTAAGCTGCCACCTGTCTCCAAGACCGATATTTATACTAACTGTAATGTCCGGTTTAGATGGGGTTTACTGTGTATAACGTCGGAGAGAGTGCATAGATGCATCGATGTCCAAGCAGGTCAAATGGTTGTGAAACATTTACATTTAAGTGTGAGTCTGAGTTCGCTCTTTAGTTTGTGATTGGTTAGATTTTGAGTCTCAAGATTGTTACATAAGGGACTAGGACGAAGATATAGTGTAATCTGATGGTCTGTTTACTTTTATTTTTGCGGCTACTAAGTTGTCCGTTATTTACATATAGAATTATCAAATGACTAATAAATAAATACACCGTCCGTTATTTCAATTGTTTTGAGAAGTATCACACTAAAGTACACTTGTTGTTTTATGTAAATGTCATGGAGCAATAAATTCCGACACTCTTACCAATATTTTACTGCTATTTCATCTATAATATATCAAATGTACTTTTTCTCTTGTGGTGTAAATTGATTCATTTAAACTTATAATGCTCCAAGCAATTGACTTCAGCCTAAAACCTCAAATTTACTTCTTACTTTCTTAAAGATATTCAAAACAGTATGTCTTCCGTTCAGTATTAAATATATGATTGCAATAGGAAACCGACTGGATCCTGATGAAACACTGATTTACATTTTGTCTGATTTGGATCCAAACTATTTGGAAAGAGCAGTCGCGAATTCGAGCATAGTGTACGTAATGAACTCATACACCAATTGTCCTTTAGATAACAAATTACCATTGTAACTCTTACCAGGTATAAAGAATAATGTTTGTCCAAAATTTGGATATGCTGCAGTATTTACTGCTCCCAATTCGATGAAACATTTGGGAAAATATTGTCCAGGTGTCAATCAGCTTGGTTCCTGATGAGATACCAAATTACTCGACGACTGATTTGGATCCAAGCTGTTTGCAAATACGAGTCAGGTGGCGATTAGTCGGACTAAGGGTTAAGAAATGGATCATTTTATGTGATGAATAACCCATGGACTCGAGAACACCTGACAGATTGGCATGAAGCAAGGTGCTAATAAGTTTATTTGTAAATGCAGTAAAACCTCGATTATTCGAGAAGAGAATTCAGTAAAGAATATTTTAGACCCACTTGTGCAGGTGGCTGCTTAATGCAGGGTGAAAATCATGCAGAAAGCTCCTGGAGGAGCTTTCTGCTTGAGTTTCACCCTGCAATAACCCTTTCCCTGTTCCATGTTTTTCAAATTTCAGTACCTACTGAATATTCAGAGAAAAAAAGTGTTATAATGAAATATTGAAGGTGGAATATTGTAGCCATTTTAGAAAGTAAGGAAACAGATCTATCAAATCACATTAGCAAACAGAGCAGACCCTGATCAGACGGCTCTTATAGGAGCCATCTGATCTGGGTCTACACTGTTTGCAAATGCGTGAAAACACGTTTATATGAGGGAAAGGGTTAAGCTGCCACCTGTCTTGAAGGTCGATAATGATACGTATTTTAGTGTTCGAATAATCGAGATTTTACTATACGTAAACACCCGCTTCTATCAGGTAAATTGTTAAGTGTTCGAATAATCGATATTTTACTATACGTAAACACGCGCCTCTATCAGGCAAAATGTTAAGTAACCTTGGGTATTTAGGAAGAAATATTGACATCATGAATATTAATTAGCTTATTATTTACAATGTCATTATAACCAAACAATATTTTACCATGGCATAAACTGTAGATTCATGTCTATGTTATTCCGTAAGTAAATATATCAGACCCTGATCAGACAGCTCCTTCAGACGGCTCCTAAAGAATCTGGATCCACTCTGTTTCCAAATGCATGAATAGGCGTTGGTATGAGAGAAAATCTTAAAAATATTAAATATGGTTTCTAAATTCATGTGAATAAAGAAAGTTCCCTTTTGAGCATTCTTTGGTACATTCGTCCTCCATTAAACTACACCTAACCCATTCCCTCATATACTATTTTTAAGTATTTTTAGATCCAACCACTTTAAATAAATCTACCGAAAAGGGGCATTAACAAGAGAAAAGGAAAAGTTTAGAAGTTTGTAGTTTGAAACCATTGTGATAAATAGAGCATTTGCTCCTATAGGAGCAAATGCTCTATTTATCACAATGGTTTCAATAGGTGACCTTTACAGAGGCGTAGAAAGGCGTATTTATGGAGGAACGGGTTAACCCTGTTTTAAGGGCACAGTTCATGCAGAAAGCTCTGCATTACTTTTGTCTTGCATTATGATACAAGCTGTCTACATGTGGACTCTCCAGAGATGCTTTATTCTGCTAAATTTACATTTGTCTATAACAGACAGATAGACAGGACTACCAAAATACTGCAATCGTCATTTCTCAACTAGACCCTATACTGTGACCACTCTTTAATGGTCACATTATAGGGTTTGGTGGAGAAATAAAGGGGTTATTCTAGAATTTCTTTTTAAATTTACGCATCTTATCTGGATCTCTGGTATACTTCATTTCATTTGCCTTTATAACTGTTTAAATATTGTATGCTCAAATTTGAATCTGGTGTAATATTGACCACCACAGTAAAATTTCTCTAAATCGGAATTATAGTTGAGAAGAATTTAAATACGTTCAGGCAGGTGACTGCTTAATTCAGGATGAAAGACATGCAAAAAGCTCCTAGAGAATCTTTCTGCATGCCTTTTACTCTGCATTAAGCTGTCACATTCTCGAAGACCGATATTTATACTAAATAGACCGTCCGGTTTAGAAGGGTTTAACTGTTCTCCCGATTGGATAATTATTTTGAGTTTATTGACCGAATATCAAACAACTCGAGTTAGATGAGATACAGAGTTAGCCGGCATCTTGCCCCGAGATTATAAAACTTTTTGCTTGAGTCTGAGATCATTCTCAAGCATCTGGTTGGTCAGATTCTGAGCTTGCTCAGAATCTGACCAATCAGATACTTGAGAACGATCTCAGACTCAGACTCAGAAGTTTTATAATTATTGACCCTGGTGTGGTTCCAAGCGGTTTGCAAGTGCGAATCTGGTCGCATTCAGCTACAATCTGTATGAAAAACAAAAACAGAATTAGAATTCTTTCGAGTGGTTAATATAGAGTATTATACTGCATTTGTCATGGTTTAGATTGCAGTGCTCAATGTACATGTACACGCTGGTTGTCGTGTTTTAAACGCGCCCGTTGATCGTGGTTTACACGATTTCTATTTATGACCGAAAGCCAAGCAGTGAATATAATTATTTTAAACGACTTAACATGTTACTCGTGCCTTCTTACCTCTTTGCCAACAGGGTAGACCCAGATCAGACAGCTCATTTAGAGGTTGTCTGAGCAGGGTCTGTGCTATTTGCTTATGTCAGAGGATTAGTTCTCTTCTGATCTCTAAATAGGTTCATCATGATCGAAGGGTTAATTCTTTTGAGTAGGTTTCTTTATATCAGACCCAAGATTGAAACTGTCACAAGGTAAACAAATTCTGGATTTGATATGAAGAAGACTATTCAAAAGAATTAATTCACTACTGGTTTTTTTCTTCAGGGCAATAAATTTGCGTAGTTTGTTTTTGCACTATAATAATTGATCTAACAATCATAATGGATAGGATCTCACACAAATATTCATAAAGTAATGAGTAAACACAATCCTGTCAATTCAACACATGTGCATTTGAATTTTGCAAGATGGAATATTAGTTTCTTATAATTTAGGTTTTGCTTTAAGTCGGAAAAGATATATTATATGCACTGCATTAATGGCCCACGTCACATCAAATTTCATTAACAAAAACGTAAACAAACAAACAAAACAAAAAAAGCAAGCTAACTGTTCTTGGATAATTTATCATACAGCAACAAAATTTATCACAATATCTCAACCAGAGTGTATGAATGGGGTATGGTCTATTTACACTTATTCCAGTATATCGTGACATGACAGTAGCTTTGATGTATACGAGACGCAGGATACCTCGACGTCTCATCAGGATCCAAGCTGTTTGACACTCGATATGAACTTTCTCAAAAGCTTGATCGAATCGGAAGTAGTCAAAATTGCACCAGATCCGAATTTGAGCAGACATTATTTTTTAACAGCGGGGTAAAAGTTTTGCTTGATGCATTATATCTTGAAAAATAATTAACGAGCTTATAGGCAAACACGCGTGTTGGGGCATACTCTGTCAATCCATGCACAGTGGAACCAGTCTATAGCAACAATATAAGGAATGAATTATTGAGGTCGATAAGAACAGGTGGTTGCTTAATGCAGGACGAAAGTAATGCAGAAAGCTCTTTCTGCATAACTTTCGTCCAGCATTAAGCCACTACATGTCTTACAAGAAACAAGAGTTAGACTGATTTAAATGGCCACTGTATACAGTATTTACTGTAGCTTGCAATCTTCTACTGAATAAACTGGGTGCGCTGTGGGAGCTTTCTGCATTATTTACGTGTTGGATAAAGAGTTCATAAGTCGTATTAAAGGCTGACTTCTGAGTTTGATTTGGATACTACATTAAACCTCTCTATAACGGCCACTAAATTGTGTTGATTAGTTCATTTGGTATATTAGGACATCAGGTGGCTGCTTAAAACAAGGTGAAAGTAAATCAAAATACTTGATGTAATTTAGTGGCTGTTATAGAGAGATTTTACTGTATATAATTACGCAACGCATAGGCATTCTAAAGTTTTAATATTATCAGTTTATATTTGATTCTGACATGTCAGACTTTAATTCAATTATTTATATATCAATATGTGACTCTTTAACCTTTATCTCTACCAAAATTTCAAGGGCAGTAAAAGCTGGCTGGGAAAGCAGCCCATAGCCGTAATAGTTCACTATGAGTTCCAGTTACTTGTAGTTAAGGTGCATGTAAAATATTGACACGTATATTATTATAAAAATCTTACGTTATGTAATAGCATTTCTTGTAATTATATTATGTTTTCATAATGGATGTATGGGTGTAATTAATTATAGTATTTTGCAACTTCAGACCCTGATGTCTGCCTTTAAAAATCCGCAACAGAATCGGACCTCCAAGAGTAGTCGATATAGTGTAGCAGAACCACTTTTATGTAGTATTGTATACATGAAAACTGTGTACAAGACACATATCCCACTCTATTTTTTCAGACTGTTCTGTTTTCACTTTATAAGAAAAGGGGTTTTAATAAGACAATATTGGTTTATTATTTAAATAGTTACTATCATTGTAAGCTATATTTTTTATTATTAGAATATTAATTAATGGATATCATAGCTTACTATGCAAGACACATTAGGAAAAATATGCACCCTCCGGTAAGGATCTCTATAAAGGGCCGAGTTTTCAAGTATCATTTGGCTTTTTTTTCAAGACAGCCAAAGGTAGTTATTACCTACCATCAGAACTAATCTCTCTCTCTCTCTCTCTTTTCTCTCTCCCTTTCTCTCCCCCTTTCTATAGTCTATGAGTTCAGGGTAAAGCAGAGCTACACATAAAACTGCGTACCCAAGTACTAATCTCGTCATTTCTAAACAAAACCCGATACTGTGACCACTCTTAATCATTCGCATGCTGAATTTTAAAACACATTTCTCCTTCTTTCCCCACGCCCTGTTGTATAATTACATATATCTTCACTGTGTACAAGTATTTCGCTGTACAATCACTGCTGTGGAGTGCACTGGTTGCACAACCAGCTTGTAAATAGTGCAGACCCTGATGAGACAGCTCCTGCAGGAGCTGTCTCATCTGGGTCTTCACTATTTACAGGTAGGTATATTGACGCGAATAGCAAGCGAAGGGTTAAGAATCGTCTGGAAGAGTAAATAATGGCTACAGTATATATAGTTTGGTGAAGAAGTAAAGGAGCTATTCTTGAAAGTGTTTAAATTTGCGCATCTGATCTGGTCCACCGTACAAACTAGAAGGTTCCAGCAACATATATGTAGGTAGTAGAAAGGGTAGTATTTAAACAAATGATATAATAGTGTGTTCATAGTTTTGTCCTGCTTCCCATGCCTGAATTGTACATGTAGCACCTTAACCCATTCCCTCCTAGACTATTTATTAGAAACTTTTAGAATTATATAGTTTTGATACAAATGTGGTAAATAGAGCATTTGCTCAAATGGAGCAAAGTGTTCAATTTATCACAATGGTTTCTAAACAATGACGTTTAAATGACTTCAGAATGGGTTTAATAATAAAGTAACCACTTTAGCTTGTAAAGCTAAGACTGTAACAATAGAGAGATTGATCGTATTTACATTTTTACTTACACAGCGTAAACTAACGTACACTAAACACTCGATGCTTCAAATGTTTAGTAATGGAGAATTGATGCTTTTTAGGAAGGTGGCTACTCAATGCATTGTGAAAGTTATACAGAAAGCTCGTACAGAAGCTTTCTGTATGACTTTAACTCGGCATTAAGCAGCCCACTGTCTTTAAGAACGATATTGATGTTTGTTTAAGTGTTCGAACTACAGTATAATATATTCAATATTCTTCCTTCCTTTTCAATTTCAAATATAAAACAGTAAAACCCTCTCTATAACGGCCACTAAATTATGTTAATTAGTTTGGTATTTAGGACAGATTGCTGCTTAAAGCAAGGTGAAAGTAAAACAGAACGCTCCTATTGGAGCGTTCTGTTTTACTTTCACCTTGCTTTCTGCAGCTCCTATTGGAGCGTTCTGTTTTACTTTCACCTTGCTTTAAGCAGCCACCTGCTTTTAACCAAAATACTTGATGTAATTTAGTGGCCGTTATAGAGAGGTTTTACTGTATCAGTATTTTACTGTATTAGTTGCTCAGGCTAAATACACATTGGGTTATAACAAAGGTGACTTATTTTTTCTTTTGCCGTCGAACGGATTGATATGCCTAATTGAAAAATGATGTACATGACTCACAATAGGATTCGGTCAGGGCTCGTTATATTTACAATACAAAGTCTGTTCTCTAGCTGAAGTGTGTTTGTATCTATACTTACACCCCTTGTGGAAATGGGTCAATATTCTACCCCCTTTCAACGCTGACTTTTCAGAGAGGAATAGCCCGTTGGTGTGTAACTATATAGAGTCCACCAAGTATGAAAGGATTTACATGTAATTTGCTTGATGAATTTGAATGAAAATCAGTGCAGGCACTGGTCAGATGGAGGAGCCCTCTGATCTTGGTCTACACTGTTTGCAAAGACCATTTTATGTGTGTATCGTATTCAAATGGTTTAAACCATTACCCTGTCAATGTCGCATCTTTGATTAACTGTGCAAACAGTTTGGATCCAGATGAGACGCCGAGTAACTCGGCGTCTCATCAGGATCCAAACTGTTTGTTACTGTGACAATGGTTTTTGCAACAAAAAATGAGGAAAAATAAAAATAATACAATTGTAGCAGACGATAAAAGTTTGCAGACGACAAAATTTGGCAGCGAAAGAGTAAAACCCTTACCCTATCAGTGACGTATCTGTGATCATATTTGCAAACAGTTGGGATCCAGATGAGGCGCCGAGTAACTCGGTATCTTATCTGGGTCCAATCCGATTGATACTTTCTTTAGTATTAGTATTTCTTTAAATAAGAAAAAGCAGAAAATTCAAACAAACACAATCGGACAAAAACCTCTTGCAGGTGACATTGCATGGCGGTGAAAGGGACAAAGACAAGACAGTGAATTATGGTGTTTACTATTCTAAGTCTGTCATCAGGCGATGTTTGGAGTCATATGATAACTCTGTATTACTAGACAGTTGACTCTTACTGCGCTGTGAAAAAAATATTGTCCGCTCAAATTTAGATCCGGTACAATCTTGACTACGTGCGAATCGATCAAACTATTGAAAAACTATTTGACTGAGTTTTATACAGCTTGGATCCTGATGAGAAGTCGAGTTACTCGGCGTCTCATCGGGATCCAAGCTGTTTGCAACTTCGAGTAAGGTCGCGGATATTGGAATACGAGTTAAAAACGTCCAAGTTAATTGTACCTGTACATCAAACTTAGCAGATTTTATTAAGATGGCATGACCTATTTCAACTCTTACAGTGCTGAAAACGAGTCACTAATGCCCATTGCAAACAGTGTAGACCCAGATGAGAGGGCTCCTAGAGGAACCCTTTCATCAGGATCAGCACTGTTTGTTATGGTACTCCTTTTCCTTAAAATAAATCCCTAAATATTCACGGTAGACTTGACCTGTTTGAATTTTGGAATAGTCCGTTTGAAAATTTCAGTGCGGAAAGGGTTAACCGTGTGTCAGCAACAGGTTACGCATCTTCGGTCATGGTCTGAGCATATATAGCAGTGTGTCTGTGTCTGTGCCTGAACAGGATCTATACCAGTTTGTACTCAGTTCTTGCATTTATCAAGTTGTATTACAATCAAGTTGTATTGCAGGAAAATAAGTGTTAATTTTTATATGATTTGGAGTGCTGATTCAAACGGATTTTTATTTCTTTTACGTATGAAGCAATGGGGGAGCTATTTTTTTTTTTTTTTTTTTTTTGGAGGGGGGGGGTGTTGAATTACTTGTGCACTGAGTTATGCAACCGCCTGAATTTAAAGACCCATCTGTTAGTTCATTTACCATCCTCATACTAAGCGCGACATAGCAAACAGAGCAGATCCTGATCAGACGGCTTCTATAGGAGCCGTCTGATCTGGGTCTTCTCTGATTGCAAATGCGTGATCATGCGTTTATACATACAGTAAGACCTCTCTATAACGACCACTATATTACATCAAGTATTTTGTGTTAAAGGAAGGTGGATGCTTAAAGCAAGGTGAAAGTAAAACAGAACGCTCCCATAGGAGCGTTCTGTTTTACTTTTACCTAGCTTTAAGCAACCAGCTGCCCAAAATACCATTTAATTAACACAATTTAGTGGTCGTTATAGAGAGGTTTTACTGTATATGAAATAAAAGATTAGGTGACTGCTATATGTTTTGCTGTATACACTACATACACCGGGGTGTTATGGCGTTTGAAATCGAGCTGGGGTTCGTGTTACTAAAGATCATACAACTAAAAGTGTCGTAACTCTTACTTAACGCAAATCGCTGCTACTCGGAAAACCAAAATTATCGCACATTCTAGCGTTTAACAATTAACCCAATCACCCAATTAATACGCCTTTCTACACCGTTGCAAACAAAGTAGTCCCGGATTTAGCGGCTCCTGTAGGAGCCGTCTGATCAGGGTCTGTTCTGTTTGTTTATACAGTATTACCTCTCTATAACGGCCACTAAATTGTGTTAATTCGTTGGTATTTAGGACATGTGGTTGCTTAAAGCAAGGTGAAAGTAAAACAGAACGCTCCTATAGGAGCGTTCTGTTTTACTTTCACCTTGCTTTAAGCAGCCACCTGCCTTAAACACAAAATACTTGATATAATTAAATGGCCGTTATAGAGAGGCTTTACTGTAGTATAATATAGCTTTGATAGTACGGCTTCTGCAGTGTCCAAATTCACGTGTCCATGCGCTATACTATAGCAATTAATCTGATTAATACACACGGTGTCATTATTAATTTTCTGTCATGAATATTCATGGAATAAAGGGTCAAGAACAGAACAGAAACTATTGTAAGTGCTAACCTACGACGATCGCAACTTCCACTCAACCCTTTCCTCCGTAAATACACCTTTCTACGCCTCTGTAATAGTCACTTTATGAAACCATTGTGACAATGGTTTCAAATCTACACAATTCTGAAAGTTTCCTTTTCTCTAATTAATGCTCCTTTTCGGTAGATTTATTCAAAGAGGTAGGATCTAAAAATAGCATATGAGGGAATGGGTTAAAACTTATGATGGATTCAGTTGCACGCTCTGTATCGCCTCCCTGGGGTTTGGTTCTTGTTGAACACCACTAGTCAGACATAACTTTGACAAATTGGGACACTTACGCGAGAGTGTAAATTAACATTTTAATTATTTTTATGACTTCTGGCCTCATTCCCTCTCACCAGCTTTATTGGATAATGTTGAAATGATGCACGAAGGCGTGAAACTATTATGATACAGGCAACAAAACGTGTTAGTCAGGAATATCCAACGAGAGTTTGAATTTGAATATGATAGTAGTACATGTAATAGTACAGACAGCTACAGTATAGAGTTTGATATTTCCGCACCAACGCTCTGGATTGTGTAATAATAATTAGAGTATACACTTGGATATCCAAATGTTAGGTATATAACATGCACGTAGTCATAGGTTATTATCCACAAGAAAATCGTGTTTTGAAAGAATCTCGGAGATTGCAAAAAGGGATGCATCGGCAAAACAAGGAATCAATTTGCTTCATTCTTGATTTTTATGATTTATGATGTATCAGCGAGACATAAATACAGTTAATTTTTTGTACATACAGTAAACAACTCGATACGTCGACATTTTAGTAATGAAGATTTGATGCCTTTAGGCAGGTGGCTGCTTAATGCAGGCTGAAAGCCATGCTGAAAGCTCCCAGAGGAGTTTTCTGTATGACGTCAACCCTGCATTAAGCTGCCCTGTTTTACAGACAGATAACGCTGCTTGTTTTAGTGTTTGAACTATCGCCGCTATACTGTATTTCAATTCAAGTCGGAGTTTTTACTGGCTATTGCACAGCATTTGCATTTAATAAATGGATGTTCTGTGTTTTACACCGGTGACTGAGAGTGATTCATATGGGACCTCCGATCAAAACATAACATAGTGAACAGTAGTATAGATAATTATGTTGGAATAGCCACTGAAAGGAAATAACAAGTGTCGGAGTAAGCAGCTGAACGTTTTGAAATGATAGGCGGACTTTTGTCAAAGTAATACCTCGTTAAAGTGACCGCATAATTTATTAAGGTAGGAGTTTTTAAAAACAGGTGGTTGCTTAATGCAGGGCAAACGTAATACAGAAAGCTCCAGCAGGAGCTTTTTGCATATAACGTTATCCTGCATTAAGCTACCACCTGTATTAAATCCAGACTTTTTTGAATGGTCATTTTAGAGAGACTTTAGAAATTATTATAATTATTATTATTCATTATTATTATTTAGTACATGTACATCAATTAGTTAATTAATGATATATGAACAACGAATCTATATTCTTCTATAAGCAAACAGTAAGCGTGAATAGACAGCTCTTACTGGAAGATTTACCTCGTAAGCAATGGCGTGAAAAGGCCTCCCTATCATGTATAGCATTATATCGATATTACTCTATAAGCATACAGAGCAGACCCTGATCAGGCAGTTCTGATGTTGGTGTATTCTTTTTTGCAGACAAATACATATTGCACTTATTATGTAAAGAGTGACCATTCTGGTACGGACAATATGCGACATAATTTTATCGCTTTACTTCATAAAAGCGCAAACAGTGTAGGAGACGTCTGATCAGGGCGTGCTCTGTTTGCTGATGAATTTATAAATATCTCATCCTACAGTTGTTGTCTAAGTCAACAATATCATTTTAAACATTTGCCTAAAAGAATATTCATGAAGTGACAAAGTCATGCATAAATGTTCAATAGGGAAATGGTTAGCTACAAAATCCTTATAACGACATTAGCATTTTAACATTAACCATTGTCACTCTCAGCAGGTTGTGTTTGCAATGGTCCGCTAAGATATAATTTATACAGAGAACCCCTCCGTATAATGACCGCTTAATGAATATTACTGGGTTCTATAATTCCATATGAAAATAGTTGCTTAACCAATTACCTCATAGGCTATTTTAGATCACACCTCTTTGAATAAATCTACCGAAAGGGAGCATTACCTAGAGAAAAGGAAAAATTAAGAATATTGTAGTTTGAAACAATTGTGATAAATAGAGCATTTACGCCTATAGGAGCAAATGCTCTTTTTATCACAATTGTTTCACCAAGTGACTTTTGCAGAGGCGTCAGAAGGCGCCAATATGAGGAAACTACTTTCTGTATATTTTCGTTCTGCCTTCCGCAGTTTAGCGATCATTTATTTATCTTTAAATGATTGGAATGTTTCTGCATATATACTGATAAGCATTAAGCTTCCAACTGCCTTAAGCAACAACGTTTAGACAATTTTGGAGTGGTGTTATTGTACATATAACGTAGTTTAGTCCTTTCATCATAAATATTCATGTAAGACACAATGACATCAGGAATATGAATATAATTAATTAAGATGTTTTTATAAAAGCATACATGGAGTTTTGGTTATTGCAAAACTGTAAAATCATATCTGTATAATTCCATAAGCAAACAGAGCAAACACTGATCAGACGGTTCCTGTAGGAGCCGTCTGGCATGAGTCTACTCTGTTTGCAAAAACATAGAAAGGCGACCCTATCATGATTTTGATCTACTCTATCTGCAAAGGCATCAAAATGCGTCAAGTAAATAGTTAAGAAAGACTGTGGGGATATTTCTGTAGGTCAAAGAAAGATACGACGATAGTCAAACATTCATGTGATATGTAAATACATGAGGTCACACCCATGATACCGGCGTGGGAGGCTCTTGTGCCATTTTAATGTGACACTTTTACGGATAGATTTGAATTATGAATAGCATGGACAAGAGACCAAAATAGAACATTCATTAAACTGGATGCATGTTTGAGGATAATCTTAGCTCGGTGGTAACATTAATTAAGAAAGTGTGGATTATCAGGGAATTTTACGTAAACGAACATAGAAGAAATCTTGACATAAAATGGGTCAAAGTGCATCGAAAAAGAAACGAAAGGAAAGGAAAAAGAAAGGAAAGAAATGTCCAACATGTGGAGTAGTTCACGACTTTGGAGCACATGGAATTAAAAGGTAATGTTTGTTCTTCTTCTAAGTCATCCATTAATGTAGCGTGGCCATTAATTCATAGGCTGTTGACAAAGCGATGCTTGATTGAACTCCAATTTGTTGCAGATTCCATGTACATTCGATTCGTTCTAGCTTTAGGGACACCTTTGACTGAGTGTCAAATAGCTTAGATCCTTATGAGATGTTGAGTTATTCGGCATCTCATCTGGATCAAAACTGTTTAAACATCCCGCGTAATGGGCTAAGGGTTGAAAGAGGGAGCAGACAAATGTTTACCCAGGTCAAAGGGGCCCTGATGAAGTCCTCTGGTCAGGGGCTGCACTGTCTCATATATTATATTCAAAATATAGATGTAATATCGATAGGAGTCTTTGAAAAAATGTCTTCAAGTGAATAATAAATTGGTTCATAGTATATGTTGAGACAAGTTTAACCCTTTATGTGTTTTATCGGATTGTGAAGGAGTTAGAATAGTTTTGCACCAAGCCCTCGAAACGGAGTAGACCCAAACTAGACGGCTTCTGTAGGACCATGGTCTGTTCTGTTTGTCTTACCAGGGTCTGTTCTGTTTGCTTGTGGTTGCGTCTTGTATGTGGCTTTTCCTGCTTTTCTTTTCTATTTTTTCAATTAGGTATTGATATTCCATTCTACAAATTCAGGATATAAATGTTCGTGATGTCGTTATTTACTTCATGATATCCATAGAGTAAAGAGATAAATAAGTTATGACAAAACAAAGTATAAACTTTAATCAATTACGTTATGATACTTCAAGTGAGAAGTTTTATAATGGCATGTGGTAGTTTGGCTATATGAAGAGAATACTTTTGTAAGGAATGAGAGATAAATGGCGAGAGAAATATAGTGAGTGAAGGAATAGAAATCAATGGACTATTTAATGGAGAGTAGAAAAGAGAAGAGGGAAGTTGACAAACAGAAACGTTTATAACTAACGATCACAACATCACCAGCGAACAAATACAACACATCCTTAAAAACTCGGGGAAGCAGAGAAGAATTAAGATACTTTCAGGCAGTTGACCGCGTAATGCAAGGTGAAAGCCACGCAGAAAGCTCCTAGAGGAATATAATCACCTTGCATTAAGCTGCCACCTGTCTCCAAGACCAATATTTATACTAAATGGACCGTCCGGTTTAGAGGAGTTTTCCAGTACATGTAAATACAGACTAGATATTAAACGAATATAACGCACAGCACACATCGTTTACTGAAGATACATACTGAAGCATTTCGGCACTGCTATGTATAAATAAACGGAATTGTTTCATCTTTTATCTTATGCATATTTATAAAACTATTCACGACTTCATGAATATTAATTAGAATAATTTTAGTCTGGTAAATGAGCACCGGCCATTTTAGCCTTGGCAGAAACTATATAATTAGATTTATATTACAGTAAAACCTCTCTTTAACGGCCACTAAATTACATCAAGTATTTGTGTTACATGTAAAGGCAGGTGGCTGCTTAAAGCAAGGTGAAAGTAAAACAGAACGCTCCTATAGGAGCGTTCTGTTTTACCTTCACCTTGCTTTAAGCAGCCACCTGCCCTAAATACCAACTAATTAACACAATTTAGTGGCCGTTATAGAGAGGTTTTACTGTACTTAATAAGCAATCTCATACAGGAGCAGTCTGATCTGGGTCTACTCTATTTGCAAAGGCGTGAAAAGTCGTTTCCATCAAGTTAAGGGCTATACGATCAACACTGTGGTTTTGTAGAGTTTGAACATTAAAACTTATGAATGATGACCCTTAATGAGATGCCTGTCTCAGGATGTAAATAAAATGCAAATCGACGACAGCGTAAAACCATTGTAACTGCAATTCATGAGGCAAAATAGTGATGACCATAGAAAACGGTTTGAAGTCAGTTAAAACGCCAAGTAAGTCGGCGACTTATCAGGATGCAAACTGTTTGGCAGTCTGATCGTGAAGTTTGAAAAATATGGAAGAACATTTGAGAATTACAGAAGAGGGCACTTTGTCAAATGTTTATAGATATTAAACAAAGCAGTTACAGTATTGTTGCGCTAATCCCTCGAAATAGAAATAAAACGTTGATATAACGTCAAAATACATGTATAAGTGTGACCAAACATTTGCGTATTTATACGTTAACTTGATTAATATTCATAAAGGAAATAATAACATAATTACGAATATTGTTTAGCTGGATCTTCATAATTGGTATTAGGAATATGGGGATGTTTGAACATGGCAGAAACTGTAGAATCAAATCTATATCGTTCTTTAAGCAAACAGAGCAGACCCTGATCAGACGGCTCCTAATGGAACCGTCTGATCTGGGTCTCCTCTGTCTCCAAAGGTGTCAAATGGGTATCTAATTTGGTAAGGCGTTAAAGTTGTATCCATAAGGTAAGGGATTATTTTGAGAGGTTAAATGATATGGTGGCATATTTGCAAATATAGAATGGACTTTATTACAAATTTGTCATCCCCAACCCAGGGCTCCTGATAAGGAGGTCTAAGTACAATGTAAACATTTCCCAAAATATGTATTCATGTCGCAATCAAACACTTAAAGATGTATTATGCGCATTTTTCGTATTTATCAATCAGCACCAGAAGCTGTACACGTATACATACAATGAAAATAATGCTTACAACCCATTTTCCGACAGGATATATATGTTAAGCTAAATATTATCGCTATCCGACTACTGCTAAATTATTAAAAAAGGAGCCTCCTTTTTAGAAACGGGGATTTGTACGGAAATCAGCGGACATCTTCGGTCAAGTTCTGAATGACTCCGATACTATTTCGGAACAACGCTTTAAATATTAATTAGATTGTTATCACATATACAATGGCTGACACTGGTTGTTGAGCTATATATACATAGATTTCCGGTATGTAAATTCGAATCTTACGACAGATTCCGGGCAATGGCGAACGCTGTTCCGTTGGTTTCCGTAGCAATACACCTTTCTATTTTTTCAACACAAACAACCATTAACTAACCGTACTGTTTAGTGTTAAATAAGTGTTAAGGTACATAGATTCCGATTCTGAAGTCAATTAGAGACGCAAAATTTGCGGGAATTTGCGCAGCATACATCTTTAACTATGATCGTCTCTTTACCAACTCAAAAGTTGGGACAACTTATATCTATTGTCTCTTTAAAATAATTCTTATGACTAGTGATAACTTTTGGGTTGAAGAACGGTACATGTAATGGTGCGGTTTATAGTCTGGAATCTATAGACAGTAGAATCTGTTCTAAACTGCCATTCATTTATTGAACACGGCAGTCTTGAAAAACAGGCTGTTGCTTAATAAATGGGAGCGTTCTGCATTACTTTTTACCTGCATTAAGCTATGACCGCCTTATAGACACATACATAGACCTCTTTTTATGACCGTTTAAGGCATGTTCTACTGTACAATGTACGCATATTCTCCCGACATTCACATATTACCCCCCTTTGATCACTGGGTTATAAGTCGCCTATTTACAGAAAGAACGATGTTTGCATTTTTCTATCTGAGTTCTGTCAATAGGATTTAACATATTTTTGTCTCTATAATAAAGTAGCGCATTTTAAAACACAAAATGATCCGATACCTGTATCAACTGAATGATTCAATCATCTACCCCATGGATATTCATGTAAGGTACACTGATACTATGAATATCAATACGATGATTATTTTTAATAAGAGCGTATGAACACAGGAATGTTTGGACATCACAAAAAGTGTATACTCAGATCTATATTATATAGTAAAATCTCGATTATTCGAATGTTCTGTATAGAAGAATTTAGACCCTTTTAGGTAGGTGGCTGCTTAATGCATGGAGAAAGTCATGCAGAAAGCTCCTAGAGGAGCTTTCTGCATGACTTTCACCATGCATTAAGCTGTCACCTGTCTTAAAGATCGATAACAATACGTATTTTAGTGTTCGAATAATCCATAATAATACGTATTTTAGTGTTCGAATAATCGAGTGTTTGCATTTTTCTATCCGAGTTCTGTCAATAGGATTTAACATATTTCAATAATCAAGTGATATTTTAAAATAAAAAATGATCCGATACTTGTATCAACTGAATGCTTCGATCATTTTCCCCATGAATATTTATGTAAAACTCACTGATACTATGAATATCAGTTCGATAATTATGTTTTATGCATGTTTGGACATCACAGAAATTGTATAATCAGATCTATATTATAACGTAAGCAATCGGAGCAGACTTCTGCAGGAGCCGTCTGATTTGGGTCTACGCTGTATTCAAATGCGCCAAAGTGTGTATATATAGTTAAGGGTTAGGGGTCGAATCACATTGTCCCAGTAGTCCCAGTAGTCGAATATCGCCTAGAGACGGGCAAAATACCCGATGTATTACCCGTTGGCAAGATACTTATTTTATTTCTATAGCAACCGAATTCTGACACTTCACGTTTCTTATTCAAAATATGCATAGAAGGGTCCCATTATATTAACTCAAGTACAGTGCGATAAGACTATGTGCAGTTTAGATGACATTCTATAGTGCAAGTCGGTTGACACGTCTACCAGAGTATGCAGATACATGTAACCTGTTCTGCGATGAAAGAGGTTGGATATAAAAAAAAAAATAGCCTAGGAGAGAAAGAGTTAATTAGAATATCAATATATTAATATGTATACAATCATTGTTTCTTCTTTAACCCTTTACTCCATGAATATTCATGTACATGAATGTTAATAAGATTAATTATAAAAAAGTCCTGCATTAATCTACCACCTGCATCTAGCACCCAGAATTATACCTCTTTTATGTGGTCGCATTAGCGGGGTTTTACTGTAATTCCATAAACAAACAGAGCATAATCCTAATCAGACAACTTCCATAGGAACCGTCTGATCCGGGTCTACTCTATTTGCAAAGGCATAGAAAGGCGTATTTATGGAGTAAAGGGTTAAAGATAACAGAGGTAAAGAGTTAAATATCAATGTCTTTGTTTCCTAACAACTGAATTTCATGTTCAAAACGCTTGTGTATTTTAAATTGGACAATACGTCCCCGCATTTGCCACTGGTGTTAAATCGTTTAATAAATAAAAATGCTGCTAAATTTAGTAACACGTGCTATAATGGTTATCGAGTAAACTGAGAAGGGTCAATATCAAGTACATGTAGATGGGTCAGTATTAAGTGGATTGGCCAGTATCAAGTGGATTGGTCAGTATCAAGTGGATCGGCCATTATCAAGTGGATCGGTCAATATCACTCTCTGGCCATAGTCGTCCGGTTAATTACCTCTTTAAGCCTTATCCATTGTCCTAATGAGCATTTGTGCATTAACCCATTCCCTCATATTGACGACTTTCGACGACTCCGTAGAAGTCACTTTGTGAAACCATTATGATAAATAGAGCATTTGCTCCTATAGGAGCAAATGCTCTATCTATCACAATGGTTTCAAACTACAAAATTATAAACTTTTCCTTTGCTCTAGTCAATGCTCCTTTTCGGTAGATTTGTTCAAAGAGGTTGTATAATAGCCTAAGAGGTTATGGGTTACATGTAATTGGTCACATCATGAATACTCACTGGCTTAAGTCTTAAACGAAACTCTTTGCTAAGACAAAAATGTAGGATCAGATCTATATATAATTTAATTAGCGAACAGAGCAGACTCTTACCAGACGGCTCCTACAGAAACCGTCTGATCTGGGTCTACTTACTTTCGGTACATTTTTGCAGTAAATACTCCATACAAAGCTCAGAGCAGAAATCTAGATGTGGGAACTTTAGAACAGGCGATGACTTGATGCAGCAATATTAATGTATCATGCAGTTGCTCTGATAGGCAAATTATACTGTACGAGTGTACGTTCGGATAAGAATTAGAATAAGTTGCTGTATACCCAAATAGTTATGGGGAGTACGAAATCCCATTGTATGTTTATGCGACATCTATAATGTGTTGTATATCTCTTGCAAAGTGATTGTCTTCAATCTAGACGAAGCCCCTTCATCTAATTATCAGAAACTCAAATTAAAAATTGTTTCACCTGTCTGTTGACACCTTGTGACCTATTTAGCGTCATTATGCACGTGATTTACATATTGGTGTCATTCACCTAATGCTATGGTCACGTGATAAAATACTGAAGGCTTTATTGTAGTGTTGGTGCAACTTTTTTAACTCTCAGTAAACGTATCTTTAGTATGTTAGCAAATCAAGGAAATTCATACAAGTCAGTATGTCGACCTACAGAAAGTATTTTGAAGGTTTTCAGGATATTTCAGCAGCTGTTGGTCAATTTCATAGGCAAGGTCAAGATCATTGACATGAACAGAATATGTGATCATTAAACATGTGAACATTAAACTACACAAATATACAATCGAAGCGAGAAAATAAGGCGATATCTTAGGAAATCTAGATTAAACAGTTGTTGTTTTTCTTTTTAAAAAAATACCCCCCTCCAAACAAAATCGTGCTAGATTCCATTGGAATCGCCGCTCGAAGGCCCTCCTTGTGAATACTAACAATATATGCTTTGAATATCTGATAGACCAGGACTCCTTTAATGTAATTTATAGCTTCGCAAACAGTGTTGAACCAAGACCAGACGTCACGTCAGAGACATTGTGTATAATTAAACAAGGATCATCCTGGTTCGACCCAGAATCTGAAGACATTTGTTCTGGAGCCAATCTGTTTGTAGTTCTGGTTCGATTCAATGTGTTACAGGTCCAAAAATAGCAAAGCTGTTGTCAGAGCAGTTGATACGTTGATTGAATTTATCGCCACATTTCACATTTTTCTGCTCGTTTGAAGTACCATAAAACCCCTCTAAACCGGATTTTAAATAATGAATAAGTCAGGTCTTTCAGTATTTTCCCTGTTTACTGTTCACGTACGAAAAGCACACGTACGAGTCATGCAGGAAACACCACATACAGAACAAACAACCACCCGAAACATAAACAGACACACAAAGACAAAACAAACATACAATAGGGGGAAGATGGAAGTACCGCCTTGGAACGGTCAGTGACAAAAGCCACTGGGGGGTTAAACCGGTTATGGGGCGCCCAACCTCACACCTATTCCATCACCATCCTAAAAGACAAACAGTGTAAATAAACATATCCCCTCTCCGACTAATCTACAACAACCGCGATGGATAATACAGTGGTAAAGTGCATGTAAAACGAAAACATTTTAAACAAACTGTATCCACCTATCGCCAGTGTACGCAATGATTGGGCTGCAAACAGAGTAACTGTAGAAAAGTAATAAAGGGTACGACAAAAACAAAATAGTACAGATATCAATCACCTCATAAACATTGATTCACTATTGTTTAATAATGGAATATGTATACAGAATTGTTTGGTGTGATAGAAACTCTAGAGTCAACACTATTATACTTTCATAAACAAATAAAGCAGACGCTGACAGACGGTTCCTATCTGGGACTACCTTGTCTGCAAACGCATGGAAAATGCGTTTATATGAGGGAAACGGTTATGGCAGGTGTCACATCGTACACGCCATTGAAAGTGAAAATTTAACTTCTTTCGTACACTATACATATTATATGTATTATATTATATTGTATACATGTGTGTCCGGGAAGGGGTTTAGTTTGCATTAACTTGTCAGTTATTATTGCGTGATTATTCCTTTCCGGTTAAACTGTTTGGAGAATGCCCGACGCCAGTGTCCATGTATTCCGGAGCTGTCATGTATTGCTTTCTAACTACACAGAAAACGTGACATGGTGTTTGATTCATATAAACGCCAGTTTTTTCTTTGATTAAATGTCACTTTCGATTCAACGTTTTTTATGTGATGCATAACGAATGTTTTAATGGAGTTTTTCTTGCATGTTAACATACCTCGTGTCAAGCGTCTACCGCTGATATGTTTTATTGCTGCTTATTTGTATATACTATGTACAATGTCAGTTTAATGGTATTTTAGTGCACTGCCAATATAAAAAGGTATTTGCTGGTTAAGTTTGAATTTACTTGTTTTATTCAAAGCATACCCGATGGTTTGGCTTTATCTTGCATACATTTTGTCTGTTCTATTTCTTGTCTGGTTTAAAGTGTATGCGGTGGTGGGGCTTTATCTTGCATACATTGTGTTTATGATAAATGTTGCTTGATTTAAAGGGTATTCAGCTTTCTGGGACTATCTTGCATATATATTATATATTTATGTCCTTATTGCAAACAGTGGTTTGAATTGACAGTACACATGTTTAGTGGCTGGCTTTATTTTACTCATATTCGGGGGTTTGGGTTGGCGTGTTCGGTGGTTTTTTGTTTAATCCTATATATACGAATATTTGGTTTGTGTTTGACTTGAGTTTAAGCTTATTCGTTGTTTGCTTTTACCTTCATGTTTTCTTTGATTTGCCATAATGCTTTATTTGGGGATATTAGTTATTTGGCGATCTTAATTTCATTCGATAGGGTTTCGTTATATAGTTATTAATCATTTCGTATTGTTGATATCGCTCGATTTGTTGATTTGACGGTTGAAGTTTCATTTTACACTTGTACAGAGGTTTGGCTCGACACTAAACATGTCCACTAGTCAATTCTCAGCGTATGTAATAGTCCATCTATAAATACACATACATGTATTTTAAAATGTATGATGCTGCTTAATGCAGAATGAAAGCAGGAGAAGTATCATTATGTATATATTCATTCGGTGTTCGGCTTGACTACCCCATTACTTCCTAGTGTGTCTCTTATAGGGACATATTAAAACACTGAAGACCAAGACCAATGTACTCCTACAAGATTCCTGTGTTCAGGTTCTGCACTTTCCCAAAGTTCTCATCTTGTAGAAGCATTCTTTCATTATATTGGTTCATATCATATATACAAAATGTATTGTCTACAAATGCGCATCATATATACAAAATATATTGTCAAATGCGCTTAGAAACGGAGTCAGAAATGGATTTACCCATTCCTTTATATGAACGTTTTTTCTCGCCTTTGCAAACAACCAAACACGAGAGACCCAGATCAGACGGCACCATTTGGCACCGTTCGATCAATGTTGTTCTGTTTGCTTATGGAATTCTAATATATTTTACTCTACTGTTTCTACCAATACCAAAACAACCTTGTATACATACCATATGGTATTATAAAAAATATCATGTAACAAATATTCATGATATTGTTATTTCTTACATGAGAATGTTACAGGGAAAGGGATAATGTATTGTGTAGTTTCGGTTAACCCATTCCCTCATATGGACGACTTTTGACGACTTTGTAAAAGTCACTTTGTGAAACCATTGTGATAAATAGAGCATTTGTTCCTATAGGAGCAAATGCTCTATTAATCACAATTGTTTCAAACTACAAAATTCTAAAAATATCCTTTTCTCTGGTTAATGCTCCTTTTCGGTTGATTTATTCAAAGAGGTTGTATCTAAAATAGCCTATGATGTAATGGGTTAAATATAACATATACACGCATTTTGTGGTTAAACTGGATTTTGTACTTGTGTTGGAAATATTTTATGTGGCAAGCAGGACACCTAAAATTCTACTAATAAAAACAATTGTCCAGACAGAACAAAAACATTTCTTTGACAAATTGAGATAAACTATCATATCCTCCTGGGCTCGTTGCAGTTTCCGCCTAAGTTCTCTGAAAAATGTAGAAGTAGAATGGGTCAAATCTTGGACAAATATTGTTGACACAAGAAACAAAATACATAAATTTTAGAAAATCTTATGAAACTGCTAAAATAGCTTATTAAATACAGGACTGCATTTGTATGTAGTAAATGATACCAATGCATCAACTATGTCATGCAATGTGCTAAAGTCAATACGGCTTACGACACACGACATGTATACTGCCCCATTACTTTTCAACCTTTTTATAAACGATTTATTGATGAGATCACTAGGTGTCGGTGTACTTATTTGAGACAAAATATATGTAGTATGCTTTATGTGGACGGCATTGTTTTAACCCTTCACTCAATGAATATTCATCGTAAAAATGACGACATCGTGAATATTAATTAGATTTGTTTTTAAATTGATATATTAACACATGCAATTTTGGACATAGGAGAAACAATTCAGAATTAGATATGTGTTATTCTATAAGCAAACGTAGCAGACTTTGGTCAGACGGCTCCTATAGGACTTGTTCGATTAAGTACAATATGTTTTAATTTCATATGCCAGATAATGCATAATATGTCTGTCTTTGAGTGGTTCGTGGAAAGGTGCATTTTATTGCGACTCTTAATTACATGTAATATATTGCCCAAGCGTATTGCAAAATGTAAGATTATCTTTGATATACTGTACGACGCGTTTACCGAACTGAATACTTTTGTTATCTGTCCAGTCTTGAGCTACAGTGCCCCGTTATGAAACTTGCCTCGAACATATTCATAACAGAGCTCCAATCAGCTGGGGCAGGCGGGTAAACGCCAACTGATTTTGTACATGTATTTAGATAATTGGGTTGGACACGTTCTATAGTTCGTAAGTGGAAATCCTTGTCATTGACTCATTGTACTGATCAACATTGGCATGTAATTGAGGATTCAGGCTGAGTAAGAGCGTGGCGCTCAGTCTAGTGGTGTGTGCGAGAGTCGGTGTTATTATATGAAGTCTTTCCTTCTATCAGACGATTTGGAAAATGTGATTCCACTTGGAAAATCCAGTGGATGGTTCCTTTGCAGAAACTTGGAAGCATATCTATATTAGCAAATAGAGCATACCCTGATTAGACGGCTCATATAGGAACCGTCTGGTTTGGATCTACTCTGTTTGCAAAGGCATCGAAAGGCGTATTTATGGAGTACATGATTAAAACACTGTCAAGAATAGTTTACCTGTTTCTCCACTAAACTCCATATTGTTATACTCTTTACAATCGTTTGGTGGACAAATAATGATTTTATAGTATTTAGACACGCTCATTTGTCTGTTGTTCTGTATAAGTACGTGTACCTTGAAGCTTACGTCCTCATGTTTACAGTGACGTCAGAATTTACTCTTTATTGCGCATACTTTATTAACTGATTCATAAGTTTATGTATCATACGAGAGTATTATCAGATTTTTTGCTTTTAATGTGTATCTCTTTTTATACATTTCTTTTATGTTTACTTGCAATTTTGCATTCCTAATGTATTTACAAGTGGGTCGCGTTTTATATTACCGTGATACTGTGAAATCAGTGATGCCACACTGCCATCCTACACTTACTTTATGGAATGGTGTTGCGCATTTTATGCCTGTAATTATGTAAATATTTATGTGTTCAGTATTGTTTGTGCAATATTGAGATGCAAGCTACAGATATTATCTGTGATATAGACCTGTACGTTTTAATCCTTTATCTGGTATACACATCGATGGACACCGTTGCAAACGGAGCAGACCAGGGTCCATGCTTATAAATTCTGAAGGGAGGTGATCCCCCGAAAGCAAACATTACAACACAAAAAGAGAAAATTGCAGACTCGGTTTTATTGAGTCTGTTCATGAGCAGTAATTGAAAGTGCAACACTGCTCACGCCCCCTAGCACCAGCTTAGGCGGTATTCAATTTTCAGAACAAGAAGTACTGAAATTCATGATCTCGAAGGATCAGAAGGTATAACAACACTGAGAATGAAGTACGGGGCGACGTTTTACGGCCGCCACACAAGCACTTAACACCTGCTGTTGTGAAGATTATAAATTCTGAAGGGAGGTGATCCCCCGAAAGCAAACATTACAACACAAAAAGAGAAAATTGCAGACTCGGTTTTATTGAGTCTGTTCATGAGCAGTAATTGAAAGTGCAACACTGCTCATGCCCCCTAGCACCGGCTTAAGCGGTATTCAATTTTCAGAACAAGAAGTACTGAAATTCATGATCTCGAAGCTTTTAGTTGAGTCTGAGTTTCGTTCTCAAGCTTTTGATTGGTCAGATTTGAGCCAAAGGCTCAAATCTGACCAATCAAAACCTTGAGAACGAACTCAGACTCAACTAAACGTTTTATAAGCATGGACCCAGAATTGGGTGGCGTCTGTAGGAGACGCTTTGTCTGCTGGTACAATATCTTAGATCTTGTTATATGCTAATTGTCATAGTAACGTATATGTTGCCACCTTTTATAATAAAAGAAGAAAACGTTAATTACATCTCATAATGCATGGGGTTTGTCATTAATATTCACCAGGTAAAGGCTAAGATAAGAAATCTAGTTTACAGGTGCTTTCAGTGTGTTAAAAATATGCAAGCCCATTTTGATACATCATACAGACATTAAATTTCCATATTTCATTTTAACAGTTATGAATGTTCCATGTGCACTGAAATTATAGTTGAAGTCATTAAAATCATAGAGCGTGTCATATTCCTTTTCTGTTACGTACGATGTACCTGCCAACTGCAACACAGACCCGCTGTGCGAGAGTCAACCTCTGTGCACTGCAAAGAAAGTTTAGACCGATATCAACAGCCATATCTGATCAGGCTTAATGTTCATAATTGCATTATTAGTCAGTATCCAGATGGTTTGTTGAATATCTCGGCGTCTTGTCAGAATCCAAAATAAGTGCAATTTATATGCCTTGTACAATAACAGTAAAAACTAGATGCTTTGGAATTTTAGTAGTGAAGAATTTGTGCCTTTTTAAGCAGATGGTTGCTTAATGCTGAGTGAACGTCATGCAGAAAGATCCTAGAGGAGCTTTCTTCGCGACTTTCACCCTGCATTAAGCTGTTGTCTGTCTTAAAGACCGATGCTAATACATGCTTTAGTGTTTTGAACTATCGGGGAATTATTTTTATTTTACAGAGTGTAAAATACCTACTTTCATGCTAACCAGAGGTTTCTCAGCATGTTAAAGATGAAGTCAGTGGCTTATTGTACAGTAAAACCTCTCTATAACGGCCACTAAATTGTGTTAATTAGTTGGTATTTAGGGCAGGTGGCTGCTTAAAGCATGGTGAAAGTAAAACAGAACGCTCCTATAGGAGCGTTCTGTTTTACTTTCACATTGCTTTAAGCAGCCACCGGCCTTTACAACAAAAATACTTGATGTAATTGAGTGGCCGCTATAGAGAGGTTTTACTGTATTTGTGCAAACTATGTCTACCATGCAGTAAAAATAATTCAAAACTTAATCACGCCCAAGTTATGTACTAATTGCGATAGGCAAAACATAATGCTGCAAGCTTTTTATAATGCTGATACAATATACGTACAGTAATACCTCGCTAACACGAACGCTTGCAGAGGTACAGATAACGGTGCGTACCCAAATACTAAAATCGTCATTTCTCCACCAAACCCTATACTGTGACCACTCTTTAGAATCGTCTCGAAGAGACGATTCTAAAGAGTGGTCACAGTATAGGGTTTGGTGGAGAAATAAATGAGTTATTCTTGAAAATGTTTTAATTTACGCATCTTATCTGGAGCTCTGCGCTTGCATAAGTGTCATTGACGGTGTTCAAAAGACTTGTGTCAGTTCAATGCTAGGTTGAAATCATGCTGGGAGCTTTCTACACGACTTCCATCCTACATTAACCTGCCATTGCCTACACGCTATCAATCTTTACTAAATATGAAATTGGATGAATGAGGGTTTACTGTACCTGCAAACTATTTAATCGATACTCTGAAAATGTTTTACAGTAAAAACAACAAATAGTAAAAATCGGACTGTGTTGGATACATTTATTCGCTGATTTTAAACTTATCCTATTGAAAAATTATGACTGCTTAATCTCCGGCCTGTTACAGTTTTCAAACTAATTTCCGATTCGCTCAAGCATCTATTAAAGTACTGACCGAGTGTCAAGCAGTTTGGATCCTGATAAGACGCCGAGTTACTCGACGACTAATCTGTCTCCGTACTGTTTGAAAATTCAAGACAGGTCGGTTTTGGCAGGATAATGTATAACTCCTGAGTTCGGAAAGGCAACCAATTAAATAACAATGTGATATTTCCACTCTCGTAAAAATAAACAACTAGGTGATAAATCAGCCATGGTAATTTTTAATAAGCTGCATGTCTAATTAATTCTTGAAATATCTATTTAACCCCTTAATTCATGAATAATAGTTACATAATTGTTATGATAACATGTTAACACAGGACACTTTAGCCCTCGCAGAAACTGTAGAATCAGATCTGTAGTATTCCATAAGAAAACAGCAAACCCCTACAGGAGCCATCTGATCTGGGTCTGCTCTTTTAGCAAAGGCTTAAAATGCACGCGTGTGCGTGTGCGCGCGCGTGTGTTTATGTGTGTGTGTGCACGCGTGTGTGTATATATGTATGTGTCATTTACTGCCGCGATCAAATAGAACATATACAACAGTGGAGTTCCAGATAAGAGGATTCCCAAATGAGCATTCTGTTCATGGTTTCCCTGTCTGCTTAGCCGATCGGTATCAATGTTTGTTTTATTGCTGTGTCGCCTCCACATGATGAAATGAATGGGTTCCAAAATTCAACATGGTCGAGTTAACCATTAGTACCATGTGTTGAAACGGGTACAGATAAAACAGAGCCTCATCCACCAAACGCTATGTTGTAACTACTCTTTAGAGCTGTCTCTGGTGATGGATTGCTCTGTTTGCTTATGTAATATAGTATAACCCCTCAAATGCGTCCAGCAAAAAGGGGCATAATTCGCAGTGGCATAGGCAGGTGGTAGCTTAATGCAGGACGAAAGTTATGCAGAAAGCGCCTATAGGAGCTTTCTGCATAACTTTCGTCCTGCATTAAGCAACCACCTGCTTATAAAGACAGTCATGTTTATTCATTAAGTGGTCGTAATAGAGGGGTTTAAATGTATTACCGATATGATTCTACAGTCTGTGCCTTGAGAAAACGTTCCTTTGTCTATATGCCATTATAAAAATAACTAATTAATATGCATGATGCCATTATTTCTTACATGAATATCAATGGTGTAAACAGTAAACAGTTATATATTACCAACAGTGTAGACCCAGACCAGCCGTCTCCTAACAGACACGTTTCTGATCAGTGTACCTTCTACACCATCAATCAGCTGATACAATAGGATAACCCCCTCTAAACCGGACTTCTAATAGAGAATAATTTAGATACTTTTAGACAGTGGTTGTTTAATGCAGAAAGCTCCTTTCACTCTGCATTAAGCTGCCGCCTATTTCCAAGGCCCATATTTTGAGGGATTTTACTGTAGTTACTAACTAAAATTAGTTAAATGTTTGAAGAGCAATTTATAACCCAGACCAGCCGCTGCGAACGTGTGGGTATCTTAGGACTTCGTCTACACTGTTTGAAAACCTTTGATGCATTGGTCACTGATCTTGTCGCTTATGCAACCCGTAAAGTAGCTGCATATAGCAGTACCGATAAGACAAAGCAAGATAGGATCATACAGGAAGACCTACTGGCATAACGATATGGGATAGAAGACAGGACAAGAAATATAAAGGTATCGGGACAAGAAATATGGTTAGTTGCAGAACAGTAGACATGAACATGATACTCAAGAAATACTGATGTAAGGGAACAAGGGCATAGCGATAGTGGACAGGCCAGGAAATACATAAATTATGCAGCAAAGATACGACGACATGGGACCGTTTGGTATGACAGGACTATAAATGTACCGGGACAGGGTATAGCAACACAAGTAGTGGACAAAACAAAGAATATAACGCAGCGGTACAGAACATAGGAAATACATACATTGCAGGAAATGAAATCGAGAATGGAACAGAGATTATGACAAGAAATACACACGTAAAGGGACAAGAGATAACGATATGTGACTGTGAAGAGGGCATGGCATACACATGTAGCAGGAAATGGCATCGCGATAGGAGACAGTGGACAGATCAGGTCAGGAAATACTCATGTAGTGGGACAGATATTAGCGACATATGACAGTAGATGGATATACCCATGTAGCAGGATATGGCATAGAAACACGTGGCAGTGGAATGGACATGACGAATAGATCATATAGACATAGGTCAGTGAATATGATCAGAACTACACATGTGGCGGGACAGAACATGGAAAAAACAAGAAAGGGGAAAGGGCTGGAAACATGTCGACGGGCATAACATATGGACACAGGACTGTGGAAAATAGCGGATAATACGCACGTTACAGGAGAGAACATAGAGACACAGGACAATGGACAGTACTGGAAATTCAAATGTAGCGGGACAGAACAAAGATACACAGGACATGACTGGAATATATACGTAACAGGACAGAATATACAGACATAGTGCAGTGGTCAGGACTGGAAAAGCGCATGTAGCGAGACAGAACTAAGATACACAGGGCAGTGGACAGGACTTAAAATGCACATGTCGCGAGATAGCACAGAGAGACACAGTGGAATGGACAGGAACGGACAGGTAATAAACATGTAGTGCAGCAGCACTTAGCGACACAGGGCAGTATTCATAACAGGAAGTCGACGTGTAGCGGGACACAACGTGAGGTAAATGCGTGAAGGGTTCGTTAAGGCCACAAAGGAGGTGCATAAGTTATGAATCACAGGCAGAGATAATGTTTAAATAGTTCTTTATTGTATTTTCTTGCATTATCCTTTAGCTGACACTTTTTTCATTTAATTTATTTTTCACAACTTCATGTAGGCCCACGCGCTTGTATATTTTATGAGCACAAATACATGGTGGAACGCATTGTATTGGAAAGATTTAATGTACCCTTGCAAATAATAAAGTTCAGCTCTAGTTCTGACACACAAAACGTGGCTATAATTGTATAATGGCTATATCATATGCTTGTATATACATGTATATACAGTATGTGGGTTTAAATGCGAACACATGCAGAGACCCGAACTATGAAGCAAGGAAACATGTTTCATGATGTCCATTTACCTAAGAATACAGCAGAACCTGGCGTAAGCGGCAATTCATTTATTGAATATAGGAGTTTTAAATAGCAGGTGGTTGCGTAATGCAGGGCAACAGTGATGCAGACAGTTCATATAGGACCTTTCTGCATTACTTTTGACTTGCATTAAGCTACCACCTGTCTTACAAACACATAATCAAACATCGTTTTGATGACCGCTTAACCCTTCGCTTGCTATTCACGTCAATATACCTACCTGTAAATAGTGAAGACCCAGATGAGACAGCTCCTGCAGGAGCTGTCTCATCAGTGTCTGCACTATTTACAAGTTGATTGTGCAACCAGTGCACTCCACAGCAGTGATTGCACAGCGGAATACTTTTACACAGTGAAGATATATGTTATTATACGTCAGGGCATGGGTAAAGAAGGAGACATGTATTTTAAAATTCAGCAAGAGAAGGGTTAAGACGGTTTCTGCTGTATTCCAAAAGGCACGTTCGCCTGCTTCCAACTTAATATCCACCAGAATGGTAGACATTGGGCAGAAAACAATTTGAAAATACGTATGAGAATTTTATTGGGTCCCAAGTCTAAGAATGGACCAATGGATTCAATCAAGATGGTACTAATAAAACAACTGGACAACATTGTCAATGTCATCAACGCATTGACTGGTGACTACAGTAAAATCCCTCTAAACCGGACGTTCAATTTAGTATAAATATAGGTCTTGGAGGCAGGTTGCAACTTAATGCAGGGTGAAAGTCATGCAGAAAGTTACTGCATGATTTTCACCGTGCATTAAGCAGTTACGTGCCTTAAAGTATCTAAAATCTTCTCTACTAGAATTCCGGTTTAGGGTTTTTTATTGTAATCATTTATAACCCCGCCTATTATGTATATCAAATATTTTAACCCTTCGCTTGCTATTCACGTCAATATACCTACCTGTAAATAGTGAAGACCCAGATGAGACAGCTCCTGCAGGAGCTGTCTCATCAGGGTCTGCACTACTTACAAGTTGATTGTGCAACCAGTGCACTCCACAGCAGTGATTTCACAGCGAAATACTTGTACACAGTGAAGATATATGTAATTATACAACAGGGCATGTGTAAAGAAGGAGAAATGTATTTTAAAATTCAGCAAGAGAAGGGTTAATATTTGTATTAAATATAATAAACAAAGGTATGCACTACCATATCAATCAACAGAGAGTCCATAACCTATAGTCAGAGCGGACCCGGATTAGACGACTCCTACAGGGTCTACACTGTTCGGGGTGTCCAATTAGCCCATAATGAGCAGAAACGGACGTCAATAAACACAAACAAACAAAGACCAATTAATCGTTTACATTCTGAATATTCAAGCAAGAAATAATGACATCATGAATATTAATTAGATTTTTTTTTATAAAGGAACATGGACAATGAGATTTTTGGCCATAGTAGAAACTTTAGAATCATGCGAATATTATTTCGTTATAAGATATGGGTCTGCTCCGTTTACAAAGGCGTAAATAATGCATAATTGTCGATACAAATATCCAATTGAATATTATGAAATGGTTACCAGATGGAATTGGAACTTCAAGACAAGAACTTCTAGATAGAAGTACGCACACGCGCATGTATGGACAAATTACACGTGGCTCGTGTCACCACTTGTATTTTAATAGCGGGCATATTACAGTTCTTTTCAGAGCTATAAATAGGAAGCGCAGTTAGAAAATCTAATTAATACATAAACCCTTCTCTTGCTGGTCATGTCAATATTCAGCAGGGTCTGCACTATTTACAAATTGATTGTGCAACCAGTGCACTCCACAGTAGTTATTGCACTGAGAAATATATGTAGACAGTGACGATGTATGCAATTATACAGCAGGGCATGGGTAAAGAAGGAGAAATGTATTTTAAAACTCAGCAGGAGAAAGGTTAATATTTCTCCGCCAAATCTCATCTTACTGCAAGTCATTAACCCTTTCCTCCATAGGCTTTTTTTTTTAGATCCAACTACTTTGAACAATTCTACCGAAAAGGAGCATTAACTAGAGAAAAGGAATTTTGTTTTAGAATTTTGTAGTTTGACACCATTGTGATAAATAGAGCATCTGCTCCTATAGTCTGAAATGCTCTATTTATCACAATAGTTTCATAAAGTGACTTTTAAAGAGGCGTAGAAAGGCGTATTTATGGAGGAAAGGGTTAAAATCGCCTCTCCAGGCCAATTCTGAGTTGCAGCAAGATCAGAAATAAGAGATTTTGATGAATTAACTAAAGTCCTTAATGATGGTGCTGAAAATGATTTAATGAGAAACCTTTTTTACCTCGTTTCTCTACCAACTCTACGCTACATACATGTATATTACGATTTCGACGCGATGAACGATCCCATAATACGTCGTCTACCAAAGGGAAATAACCTGTACGTGACTTTGAACTATCTAAGAAGAGTTAATTAACTTACAACGAACTCTTTATTACCTGGCTTATCGTACTATTTACATGAAGACAATTTACCTCATTCTTCTAATTTTAAATCAGTTATTCGTACAAGACTCAAAAACCATTTTTTTTTACAAAACTGGCATTGTATTGTTAATAAATCTGACAAGTGCTTTAATTACAGAACTTATAAAACTCCTTTACAATTTGAAAATTATTTCAATATTTCACCGCTAAGCTCGCTATCACTTTTTGTAAATTTCTCTGAACAAACCATAACATGCCCATTGAAAGCAGGCGATATTTTAATGTCGTAAAAAAACAAATAATGTGTAGTTTATGTGATAAAAACGTAATTGGTGATGAATTTCATTATCTGTTTGAGTGCTACTTTTCAAAGAAGACAGAAAGAAATATTTGAATACAGTGCTCCCTCTCTACAACGACACCCTTTGGGATACGAAGATTGTATGTGTTGTTCAGAGGGAGTTGTTATAGGGAAGGAAAATCAAACATAATTAGCTTGTTTGCAGATCCCCAGATAAGGTGCATTTCGAGAACTAAAACCGTTATGCCTCTATCAAACCCTATGTTGTGACCACTCTTTAGAATCGTCACAAAGTGACGATTCTAAAGAGTGGTCACAACATAGGGTTTGATGGAGGCATAAAGAAAATACGATGGAAAAAGTTGTTTCTGGAGCCTTGTTGTTTCGGAAACAGTGACATGCGTTGTTGTAAGGAGGGAATCGTTATTGAGAGGGCCGTTGTAGGGAGGGAGCACTGTAGTACTTTCTGGAAATTCAAGTTCAATAATCTGATGAATGGTAAAGATAAATCAAAATTATTAAAACTGTCATAGAAAATCATTTATGTCTGTAATTCATCTTAGTATTCTCGTTCTCCAAAATTCAAAATTCAGTTACTTTATTTTTTCGATTGTTTACAATTTAGTGCAAACTTAAATTATTATTTAGTTATAATTCATCTGTAATTTTAGTTGATAACTTTGGTTTCTTTTTCATGTATTTTCATATTAGCCCTTTACTCCATAGCTTATTTTTAGAATATCAATGGAGTAGGGGATTAAACACTGTTCTTCCTGTTATATAACCAATGTTGTATATATCACATGCCCAGAGTGGGCCTTGACTTACATGTATCTAAATAAACTTGTAAACTATTAGTTATCTGATCAGGATCTGCACTCTTTGTTATACCAAATGATATTATAGAGGTTCGCCAGAATATACAGTAGAACCTATCTTAAGCGACCGTCAAAAAAGAGGTCTAATTATGGCTCTGTAGTGCATGTGGTAGCTTAACGCAGGTCAAAAGTAATGCAGAAAGCTCCTGTAGGAGCTTTCTGTATTACTTTTGCCCTGCATTAAGCAACCACCTGCTTTTTAAGATTTCTGTGCTCAATCAACTCGAAGCCGCTTAAGACGGGTTTAACTGTAGTTGTTTTGCAGGCAGCACCTATACACGCAATATGAATGAAAAAGTGATGGATATCAAATTGTAATTTGGACTAGTTAACCGTATATGCTATTGGTGTAACATGGTTGGGGTGATATATTGATATATTCGTAAATATATAGTGATGAGATAATAGTTTAGTGTGAAGTGAACTAAATGCAGGGATAGACATGGAGTAAATGGGTTTTGAGTCGTGAATGAGAGAGAGAGAGAGAGAGAGAGAGAGAGAGAGAGAGAGAGAGAGAGAGAGAGAGAGAGAGAGAGAGAGAGAGAGAGAGAGAGAGAGAGAGAGAGATCCAGTCTGTTTCCGTGCCATTATCAAGTCTGTTGTAGTGGTCGGTTCTATCTATACTCATGGGCGGAAACTGCTAAGTTTACTCAAGTAGCCTCTTTACAGCTTCACAATGAAACTGCTCATCACATACCTATAGTACACTTAGTACAGTAAAACCTTTCTATAACGGCCATTACATTGTGTTAGTTGGCATTTAGGGCAGGTGGCTGTTTAAACAAGGTGAAAATAAAACAGAACGCTCCTATAGGAGCGTTCTGTTTAACTTTTACCTTACTTTAAACAGTCACATGCCTTTAACACAAAATACTTGATGTAATTTAGTGTCCGTTATAGAGAGGTTTTACTGTATGTAAATACATTTTCGCTTGTAAAACCATGGTTGTGCCTTTAACCCTTTACTCCATGAATATTCATAATGACGTCATGAATATTAGTTAGATTAATTGCCATAATAACACAAGGAGATGGAATGATTTTGTATACAGTATAACCTCTCTTAACCGGAATTCTACTAGATAAGAATTTAGATACTTTTAGGCAGGTGGCTGCTTAATGCAGGGTGAAAGTCATGCAGAAAGCTCCTCTAGGAGCTTTCTGCATGACTTTCACCCTGCATTAAGCTGCCACCTGTCTCCAAGACCGATATTCATACTAAATTTAACGGCCGGTTAAGAGAGGTTTTACTGTAGTAGAAACTGTAGAATCATAGCATAATCAAACAGAACAGGAGCCGCCTGTGTGGTTCTACTCTGTTTGCAAATCCAGGAAAGGGTGTTTATATGATGGAAAGGGCTAACCAGTTACTATGATTATTATCATCTAGAGAAAGGCTAACATCTTCGTAGTGAATTGAAACGTGGACTTATTCGATCAGCGTTTAACGGATTATCACGTAAAGGGTTAACTATGAATAGTACCCGGTTGTATTTGGAAGTGGGTGGTTGTTACTAATTATAGCATTTATGTACACACCCGTGAGTAATACATACATCACACCGGGTTTGCGGGAGCGCCCGGATGTAAATAAACTGAAATAAAAAAGTCTTACTAATTCCATCCATATAAGACATCTGATAAGAGTGAATATAAGTAATTTGCTGGCTACAATTTCCAAACATGCATCAGTGCATGTTTCTGTAACTACATGTAAATGTAATGTAAAACTCGACATCGACGCTCGATATTTTCAAAAAGAAAAAAAGAAGTGGCCAGTTTTTCAGAATGAACAAATTTCTGCCTACAAAACGTAGTCGAGACATTTTGTGACACAGGTCTCCATTCCTGACAAATAATTGTCACTGTATTGAAAAAACAAATACCACAGTGACATCTAACACTTTTCTTCACTCGCCTTTTCACTCCTTTGCAGACAAAGTAGACCCAGATCGGGCGGATCTCAGACGGCTCTTTTATGTAACATAGATCTGAATCTACTACTGTTTCTCCTTGAGCCAAAATGCCCTGTGTTCGCATGCCATTATAAAAAAACCAGTCTAATAAATATTCATGATGTCATTATTTCTTACATGGATATTCATCACGGAAAGCGATAACACATTATACAGTCAAATCCCTCTAATGCGACCACCTAAAAGATGTATAATTCTTGGTGGTAGAGTCAGGTGGTAGCTTAATGCAAGACAAAAGTAATGCAGAAAGCTCCTAGAGGAGCTTTCTGCATTACTTTTGTCATGCATTAAGCAGCCACCTGCTTATAACGGCACCCGTGCTTATTCATTAAGTGGTCGCATTAGAGGGGTTCTACGGTATGTAATGCATTTCCTTTAGGAGACATCTGATCAGTGTCCTCTCTGTTTGCTTTATACAGTGCTCCCTCTCTACAACGACACCCTTTGGGATACGAAGATTGTATGTGTTGTTCAGAGGGAGTTGTTATAGGGAGGGAAAATCAAACATAATTAGCTAATTTGCAGATCGCCAGATAAGGTGTATTTTGAGAACTAAAACCGTTATGCCTCAATCAAACCCTATGTTGTGACCACTCTTTAGAATCGTCACAAAGTGACGATTCTAAAGAGTGGTCACAACATAGGATTTGATGGAGGCATAAAGAAACTACGATGGAAAAAAGTTGTTTCTGGAGCCTTGTTGTTTCGGAAACAGTGACATGTGTTGTTGTAAGGAGGGAATCGTTATTGAGAGGGCCGTTGTAGGGAGGGAGCACTATAGAATAAAGATACGAGTACCTGCCATGACCCAAACTATGGATTGATATGATATTATAAAAGCATAATCTAACTAATATTCATGACGTCATTATTTCTTACTGGAATACCCATTAGGTAAAGGATTAAGACTCGTTCAATTACTGAGTATCAATGGACGAAGTCTTTATTGTTACACTGGAACTGTCCGTGAATCAGAATGCAAGCTGGCTCCTGTGTCTCCAGACATTTAACCCTTTACCTGTTCGATATTCATATCAGAAATAATGCCATCGTGAATATTAATAAGATTAATTTTCATGATGGCATTAGGACATTTTGGCTCAGGCAGAAACTGTATACTCAGAGCTATGTTATACCATAAGCAAACAGAGCAGACCCTGATCAGACAGCTCCTATAGGGGCCGTCTGATCTGATCATGTTTGGAAATGCGTAAAAATGCGTTTATAGTATAAGGGAAAGTGCTCATGTGTGATACTGAACACGTCACTAAATCAGATCGCACTTTTTTTCTCCAACAAATCTGATTCACTAAATCAGATTTTCAGCTGTCCAATTGGCATTAAATAACTATCAGACATATCCGGTTTATGACAATCGTTGAGTCAGACGACAGTTTGAAATGCGGGGATTAGACGAAACAGTTTACCTGTAACATGTAACATGCTGAGCCAATTGTCGTCTGCATCATTGGCCGTGCAACATTTGTGATCTGCATCATTTGTTGTCTGCAACATTTATCGTCTGCATCATTTTTCATTTTCTTCGTTTCCTTCATAAATAATATAACCACACTAGCAGACGGTTTGGATCCTGATTCGACGCCGGATTACTCATCTGGATCCAAGCTGTTTGCAAATCTAATCACATGATGGCCAATGGCGGTGAAATATTTAACCCTTTCCCTGTTCTATGTTTATTCCAAATGCCAATACCTACTGAATATTCAAATACAGTGAAACCCCGCTAATGCGACCACTTAATAAACAGCAACTGATGTCGTCTAAAGCAGGTGGTTGCTTAATGCAGGACGAAAGTTATGCAGAAAGCTCCTATAGGAGCTTTCTGCATATCTTTCGTTCTGCATTAAGCTACCACCTGCCTCTGCCACCCAGAATTACGCCCCTTTTTGGTGGTCGCATTAGCGGGGTTTTACTGTAGTTAATCTGTTTGTAAATGCGTGAAACTGAATGGGTTACGTTGTAGTATGCTTTGCAAAATGTCGCCTTCATAAAATACTCGTCAGCTTGATTTTTCAATCAAGATGGCCTTCCGTCATGTCTTTGTTCATCTAACAAAAATCCTCAGTCAAACATTTCACTGATCAGAAGCCAAACTAATTGGTGTTTTATTTTTATTCACAACTGCTAGCAATGATATCATGAATACAGTATGCCCATCTAAACTGGACGTTAAATTTAGCATAAATTTTATATCGGTTTTGGAGACAGGCATCGTCTAGAAGCTTTCTGCATGACTTTCACCCTGCATTAAGCAGCCACCGGCCTGAAAGTATCTAAATTCTTCTTTACTAGAATTCCGAGTTTCTCGGCGTCTCATCTCGATCTAAACTGTGTGCAAATTTCACATATAAAATTGGTCAACAGTGTTGAAAGATTTTACAGTTGATTAACCGCTATACATATTTGCCTTAACCCTTTACTTCATAAATACTCCTTTCTATGGCTTTGCAAACAGAGTAGACCCAGATCAGACGGTGTAGAGAGGGTTTGCTACATGTATACATTAAACATTGCATACATTTTGGGCCCAGATGAGTCACCGAGGACAACATCGGGTTTTATTTATTATATAACTGCAGGATACGACACATGGTGCAGTAAAACCTCGATCATTCGAAATGTTAGTTTAGAAGAAGTTAAACCCTTTTAGGCAGGTGGCTGCTTAATGCATGGTGAAAGGCATGCGGAAATATGCCAGGAAAGTTTTCTGAATGACGACTTTCGCCATACATTAAGTTGTCGCCTATCTTAAAGTTCGATAATGGTACATAATCGATTGTTCGAATAATCGAGATTTTACTGTATTGGTTTAAAAGGAAGTGAAATAATAAACATTGAAGAATGAGAGAGAGAAGCTGTAATTGTTCATAAAGGTCAAACAAATTAAGTGCAGGAAGAACTCGGCATTCCGAACTTTCAATATGGAAGAATTGAGAATTCTATATGCAGGTGGCTGCTCATGCAGGGTGAACGCCATTCAGAAAGCTCCCATGTGGGTTTCCTGCATTGAGCTGTCACTTGTATATAGGTACCACTGAAGATACTGATTTGAGTTATTGGATTGCGAGTGTTCCAATAAGGGAGTGTTCGTATTAGTGAGTGTTTGAATTAGCGAATGTTCGGATTATCGAGAGTTTACTGTGCAACTGTTGATCGCTATGTCATAAGACCTGCATTGTTGCACGTATCATCTTTCCATGAGGAAAAAGTTTGGTTGCTCGGAACAAAACGTCAGAATAATGAGTACATGTATATTCAATGTAAATCTTGAATTAGAGAGTTTTTATTCAATGGGTAGATTTTGTCTGTGTTAGATATACGTGATATTTAACCCTTTACTCCAAAGTAAGCATTTGCAAACAGTGTAGAAACAGATCAGGCAACCCATATAGGGACTGCCTGATCAGGGTCTGCTCTGTTTGATTCTGGAATTATATAGATACAATTCTACAGTTTCAGTCAAGGTCAGAAGTTCACGTGGTGTTCATATACCATTATCAAAATTAAGCTAATTAATATTCATACATACATGTACGTCATTTCTTACATGAATATTCATGGGGAACATACATCAAATAAAACATGAATTGCCTGAACTACAACCGCTCATCACGCTATAGCCATGTACTTGATGAACAGCCATGTAACACTCCGCCCATCATGAATACAGAACCTGTCTAAAGCGGCCATGAAAAAGAGATGTAATTATGGGTCTGCAAGGCAAGTGGTAGCTTAATGCCGGTCAAAAGTAATGCAGAAAGCTCCTAAATGAGCTTTCTGCATTACTTTTGCCCTGTATTAAGCATCAACTAGTTTCTTAAGACCCACTATGTTCAATAAATGAATTGCGGCTTAACCCATTCCCTGATATTGACGACTTTTGACGACTCTGTAAAAGTCACTTTGTGAAACCATTGTGATAAATAGAGCATTTGCTCCTATAGGAGCTTTTACAGAAGCGTCAAAAGGCGTCCTATATGAGCAAAATTAATGCTCTATTTATCACTATGGTTTCAAACTAGAAAACTCTAAAAAAAATCCTTTTCTCTAGTTAACATGTCTTTTTGGTAGATTCACTCAAAGAGGTTGGATCTAAAAATAGCCTATGACGTAATGGGTTAAGCTAGGTTCTACATACTGTATTAATTTTAGTCTTGTAATGATAATGTATCCCTAATGGAATAAAAGACGTAAATTAAAAATGACGGGATTATCGAGCAAAGGATTAAAGAGTAACCTGTATAGAATAGTCTTATCATATGATGCCTTTTGGCGCTCCTGTAAAAGCCCCTTTCTGATGCCATTGGAATAAATAGAGCATTTGTTCCATTGGAGTAAATGCTCTATTTCTCACAATGGTTTCCAAACTACACAAATCAAGATTTTTTTCTTTTCTCTAATAAATGTTTTTTTTAGTAGATTAATTGAAAAGGGCTTGGTCCAAAAGTAGTATATGGGTTTAAGGGGTTAATTGGTTAAAGCTTCTGCATAATTTCGACCTGTGTTAGGCTATCACCCGAAAAAAAACGAAGTAGATATCTGTTGAGTTGCACGTGCACTGAGGTTGTACTGTAGATCCATATCCGCGACATCTGATTTATTTTTCTTTACATTAAACATTGGTTTTGCGATAGACGCTTAATGACTGTCAGATAAAATTGATCCTGATTGGATAGCAGGTCTACCTACACCACTTACATTCCAGGAAAACACTCTTTTCGAGGCGTAGCGACATCAATTGTGCATGAGCCACCACTGAGTCATAGGTAGTAAGCTTCCCCCATCCACCCACAATGGTAGTAAGCTTCCCCCTCCCACTCGCAAGGGTGGTAAGCTTTCCCCCACCAACCCGCAAGGGTGGTAAGCTTCCCCCACCCACCCGCAATGGTAGTAAGCTTCCCCCACCCACCCGCAAGGGTGGTAAGCTTTCCCCCACCCACCCGCAATGGTAGTAAGCTTCCCCCTCCCACCCACAAGGGTGGTAATCTTCCCCCACCCACCCGCAATGGTAGTAAGCTTCCCCCACCCACCCACAAGGGTGGTAAGCTTTCCCCCACCCACCTACAAGGGGGTCAGGCGTTGTTATATATAGTTTAACCCTTTAAATGCAGAACATCAAAAGTTTAACTGACCGTCAATGTTGATCTCTTGAGTCAATTTAGTTTGGAATGCTTTTATTTACTGGGAAGTGTTAACTGTCAAACAGCGCAGACTCAGATCAGGAACCCTCTGGTCTGAATCTACACTGTTAACAAATGCTAATACACTCGTTTCCCGCATTCAAGGGGTTTGACTTATTTTGTTATGCCTTTAATATTTAACCCTTACAACGCTGAACTTTCAAATGGACTATTCCAAAACTCAAACAGGCCGAACTTGTGGTGAATATTTAGATAATATAATATTTAGGTTTAAGAAAAGTGTAACATGACATCCAGTGCAGACCCTGGTGAGAAGGCTCCTCTAGGAGCCCTCTTGTCTTGGTCTACACTGTTTGTAAATGACATTAGTGACTCGTGCCCCGCACTGTAAGTGTTAAAGCACTTTGTTTATACCGAACTTTAGCTAAGTTTGTTCGTAAAATCCGGAACGATAATATTTTGAGAACATGATAAATCCGCTCACCCATAATGTTACACATTTACCACATGAATAATTATACAAGAAATAATGTCATGAATATTTATTAGCTGAATGTTTATACATATAGTTGTATATTAACGCAGGAGAGGCTTGACAATGTCACCTACTATAGAATAAGGTCTATGTTATTTCATTGAGCAACAGAGCAGCGCCTGGTCAGGCGGCTCCTAAAGGAACCACCTGATCTGGGTCTACTCTCTTTGCAGGGACGTGAAAATGTGTCTCCGTTACCTTAAGGGTTAATCCTCTTGTGTTAACCCTTAGCCTGCTAAGCGCGACCTAACTGACATTTGCAAACAGTTTGAATCCAGATGAGGCGCTGAGTAACTCGATGTCTCATCCAAATCCAAGCTGTTTGACACTCTGTCTATAGTATCTCAAAAGCTTGAACGAATTAGAAGTAAGTGACAACGGCAACAGATCAGAGTTTAAGCAGGCCTCGTTTTCATAGCTGGCTAAGGATTAATACTGCATATATATCTCCCTTAATCTGCTGAATAATTAAAACTGGCGTCTCTTTCTGAATATTAATTAAACGAAAAGCTGTATCATAATTTACATGTATCACCGAAGAAAAGGGTTTGGATGATACACAGTGCAGACCCTGCTTAAAGGTCCCCAGCAGGTGTCCTTTGATCTGGGTGTATAGTGTTTGCAAATGTCTTATAGGTACAGCTCTGCACATTAACCCTTTTCCTCATATAAACTGCCTTTTCAAACCTTTGCAAATAGAGTAAATCCGTCTGTTCAGGGTCTGCTCTGTTTGCTTATTACTATAGTAAAACCTCTCTATAAACGGCCACTAAATTGTGTTAATTAGTTAGTATTTTTGGGCAGGTGGTTGCTTAAAGCAATGTGAAAGTAAAACAGAACGCTCCTATAGGAGCGTTCTGTTTTACTTTCACCTTGCTTTAAGCATCCACCTGCCTTTAACACAAAATACTTGATGTAATTTAGTGGTCGTTATAGAAAGGTTTTACTGTATATATTTGATATGATTCTACAGTTGCAACCAATATCAAAATAGCTTGTGTAATACGCCATTATAAAGTAAACTAATAAATATTCATGAATGCATTTTTTCTTGCATGAATATTCAGTAAGGGGAAGTGTTAACCCTTTCCTTCATGTAAAAGCCTTTTCACGCATCTGCAAACAGAGTAGACCCATCATATAGGAGCCGTCTGAGCAGGGTCTGCTCTGTTTGCTAATATAATTTGATAGCTCTGTTTCTGTAGTTTCTAAAATGGCTACATTGTTCCACTGTCCACATTTCATTATAACTATTTTGTCCATGAATATTCAGTAGGTATTGGAATTTTGAATACACATAGAACAGAGAAAAGGTTAAGGGATATCTGTTGTATTCCAGAATTGTATTTTAAAAGTGTTTGTTTTACAACACAATACCATCGGCCAAAATCGAACAGTTACGAAACTAAAACGCGACCCGAATAAATACTAATGTATCGGCGAATAACTTTGGGTCTTTGATGTTGTTTTGTCCCATTCAGAATTTTAATCGTTCGTTTTTTATATACTTCTTTTCAGCATATAAACTCTGATTGATATGATTTATAGGAAGTGTAAATCGCGTTGCAAGTAGAGACTGTCTCCTTAACCCATTACCTCATAGGCTATTTTTAGATCCAACCTCTCTGAATAAATCTACCGACATGGAGCATTAACTAGAGAAAATGAAAATTTCAGAATTTTGTAGATTGAAACCATTGTGATAAATAGAGCATTTGCTCCTATAGGAGCAAATGCTCTATTTATCACAATGGTTTCAACAGGTGACTTTTGCAGAGGCGTCAAAAGGCGTCAATACGAGGGAATGGGTTAATGTTTAAACAGCCCAATGGTTATTTTACTACTTGTATAATGATCGTTAAACATTTCCTCATATAAAAACCTTTTCATGCATTTGCAAAATAGAGTAAACCTAGATCAGATGGCTCCTACATGTATATATATGGGAGCCGTCTGATCAGGTACAGCTCTATTTGCTTATGGGCTAATGCAGATCTGATTCTACAGTTTTTCTACCTGAGCAAACATGGCCTGTGTTTATATGTCATTATAAAACAATCTACCCAATATTAATAATGTCATTAGTCCTTGCATGAATATAAAACAAGGAAATGTTTAACCCTTTCCCTGTTCTATGTTTATTTCAAATTTCAATACCTACTGAATATTGATGGTCAAAATGATTAAAATGAAATGTGCAAGGTGGAACATTGTAGCCATTTTAGAAACTAAAGAAACAGATCTATCAAATTTCATTAGCAAACAGAGCAGACCCTGATCAGACGGCTCTCTAGGAGCCGTCTGATCTGAGTCTACTCTGTTTGCGAATGCGTGAAAACACGTTTATATGAGGGAAATGGTTAAGAGGATAAATATTGCAACAGGTAGCTAGGCCGTATTGCTGTAGCTTACGTAATCTATTATACAACATGTCTACTGTTACACAGGTTTGGAACACCACCTTTGTCGGGTGCACTTTTATTACCACTTTTATGGCTATTTACAATTACATCATTACACCTAGAAGACCATTATTTAACTCCTTTTCAATGCTGAATAATCAAAGTGGAATGGCCATCTGTGTTTTAGTAAGATAGATTTTTAAACGACAAATAGTGCAGTCCCTGATCAGAGGGCTCGGAAACTAATGACCGAATTATAAATAGCTTGGATCCCGATTAGACGTTTCATCTGGATCCAATCTATTTGGAAATACGAGTCGGGTCTCTGTTAGCAAGATGAGGGTTACCTTAATTACAGTATCTGTGCATCACTTTTCGCATAAGGCATGTTGACTATTTAAGTGTTAACTATTTAAAATTTATGGTGAATTGGTTCGTCCTTGTTTAATTATACAGTAAAACTTCTCTAAAACGGCCACTAAATTTTATCAAGTATTTTGTGTTAAAGGCCTGTGACTGTTTAAAGCAATGTGAAAGTAAAACAGAACGCTCCTAAAGGAGCGTTCTGTTTTACTTTCACCTTGCTTTAAGCAGCCACCTGTCCTAAATACCAACTAATTAACACAATTTAGTGACCGTTATAGAGAGGTTTTACAGTATAGTTAATTCAGTATGAAAGGTTAAACTCTACTGGAAGACAGTTCAAATGACAAACAGTGCAGATCCTGATCAGAAGTCTCCGTTATGACCCCCATATCTGGGTCTACACTGTTTCTTAATATAATACCAGTACACTTGTGTCTCGTATTCAAAGCGATGAAGCGCTGTCTATCTTGAGGATGTTACACATAAACAAAACTCTCGCATGTCGGTGCACATAAACAAAACTATCGCATGTCGGTGCACATTGATACAATCAATTCTAAGTAAGTCTTAATTAGCAGTGTCACTTCCAAGTAAGTGTAATATAGAGCATCGTCATTTCGCACTTAAAACCATTTTGGTTAAACCAGGATGTGGGTACTTTTACGTGAAAACTCGTTTTAATTAACCCTTTCATTCACGCATTTGCAAACAGGGTAGACCCAGATCAGACGACCCCTAGAGGAGCCGTCTGATCAGGGTCCGTTCTGTTTGCTAATGGAATTTGATGGATTTGTTTCTTTAGTTTCTAAAATGGCTACAATGTTCCAACTTCCATGTTTCATTATACCTCCTTTGTCCAAGGATATTCAGTAGGCATTGAAAGTTGAACTAGATGTACAGGTCAAGCTTACCATGGATATTCAGGGAGTTACATGTTGCATAGTGTTACATGACAAACAGTAAATACTCTGGCGAGAGGGCTGTTCTATGAGCCCTCTCATCTGGGTCTACACTGTTTGCAAAGGACAAGTGTGACTCGTTAATGTTAGATACATGTATATAATAATTTCATAGGCAAACAGGACAGACCATCGATATGCGTTTTTCCGTCAGGCAACATGTATTCATCTATCCATTATTTTTCCTGTATATTTATCACACGTCCAATATACAGTGAAACCTCTCTATAACGGCCACTAAATTACATCAAATATTTTGTGTTAAAGGCGGGTGGCTGCTTAAAGCAATGCGAAAGTAAAACAGAACGCTCCTATGGGAGCGTTCTGTTTTACTTTCACCTTGCTTCCTATGGGAGCGTTCTGTTTTACTTTCACCTTGCTTTAAGCAGCCACCTGCCCTAAATACCAACTAATGAACACAATTTAGTGGTCGTTATAGAGATATTTTACTGTAGTTGAAGCATTGTGAATAGCGAAACAAGATACTTGTATAGTTTCCTCGTTTAACCCTTCTCCATCTGACACCCACCAGACTCGCTTCTGCACACAGCTTGGATACAGATGAGACGCCGAGTAACTCGGCATCTCATCAGAATCCACTCTATCTGTCACTTGATCAATAGTTTATCTCAACTGCTTTTTATAATAGGGAGTCATCAAAATGGCGCAATGTTCAAATTGTGAACAGATGTTTTTACAGCATGGTTACAGTTAAAAGCCGCGACAACTTTTTTCACCCTACGTAATTGTCGTTTGCAAATATTTTCTAACTGTTAATCCATTACATCGTAGGCTATTTTTAGACCCAACCCGTTTGAAAAAATCTACTGAAAAGGAGTATTTACTATAACACAGGATCTGTTTAGAACTGTGTTGCTTTGAAACCAATGTGATAAACAGAACAGTTGTCGCTATGGAGCAAATGATCTATTTATCACAAAAAGCGACTTTTACAGAGGCGTCAAACGTTGCCAGTGCGAAGGAATGAGTTAAGTGTGCGCTTCATTTGTTTCGAAACATGTAGACAACATTTCAAACAGATTGGATCCTTGGTTCGTGCTTATAAAGCTTTTTAGTTGAGTCTGAGTTCGTTCTCAAGCTTTTGATTGGTCAGATTTGAGTTCTCAAGCTTTTGAATGGTCAGATTTGAGCCAAAGGCTCAAATCTGACCGATCAAAAACTTGAGAACGAACTCAGACTCCACTAAAAGTTTAATAAGCATGTACCCTGGTGTATTTAAGTTCTTTTCACATGTAATCATATAAAGGTCCATAGTGATTAACACTTTCCCTTATGTAAGCGCATTTTAACGCATCTGCAAACAGAGTAGATCTATAGGAGCCGTCTGATCAGGGTCTGCTCTGTTTGCTTATGGTGTAATATAGATCTGATTCTACAGCTTCTTCCTGAGCCAAAATGACATGTGTTCATAAGCCATTATAAAAATAATCTTATTAATATTTATGACGTCATTATTTCCTACATGAATATTTATCAGGGAAAGGGTTAAAAAGGGTATCGCATTTCACAGTGAATATTTTAGTAAATATACAGTTCTGTATACAGTACAACCTGTCCTAAGCAGGTGGTTGCTTAATGTAAGGCAAAAGTAATGCATTAAACTCCTATATGAGCTTTCTGCATTACCTTTGACCTGTATTAACTGATTCTCTCTTAGGCTATTTTTAGACCCAACCTTTTTGAATTAATCTACCGAAAAGGATCATTAACTAGAGACAATGAAACTTTTAGAATTTTGTAGTTTGAAACCATTGTGATAAATAGAGCATTTGCTCCTATAGGAGCAAATGCTCTATTTATCACAATGGTTTCTCAATGTAAATTTTGTAGAGGCGCAAACATGCGTCACTAGGGGGGCAATGTGTTAAGCTTCCACCTGCCTTACAGACCCTTTTTGTGGCAGCTTAAGACAATTTCTGCTGTACTTAATTATCATAGTACATCTCACTTCCTATCTTTCCTGTCACGCGCACTGTTTAAACCCTTTTACCTCATAAGGACACATTTTTACGGCGTTGCAAACAAAGTAGACCCAGACCATGTAGGGACGCCTCGCTAAACAGCGTCTCATCAGGACCCCAGCTGACTGGGATTCGATCAGTACATGTAGTTAACCCTTTCGCTGTTTAATACTCATGTAATATATGTAATGATATCAGGAATAGTTCTTTGCTGAAAAGTTATGATGGCATATGTACACAGTAGTATGTTTTGGCACAGGCAAAAAAAAAAGTGTAGATTCATATCTATAGTTTACCATAAGCAAACAGAGCAGACCCTGGTCAGACGGCTCCTACAGAAGCCGTCTGATCTGGGTCTGCTCTGTTTGCCATGGCTTGAGAAAGCGTTCATATGAGGGAAAGGGTATAAACTCCTTTTCACACCTTTGCCAACAGTGTAGACCCAGATTACACAACTCCTTCAGGAGTCATCTGATCAGGGTCTGCTCCGTTTGCTTATGAAATAATAAGATCTGACTGCACAGTTTCTGCCATGACCAACATTTCCTGTGTTTATATCCCATGACAGAAACTATAGTATCAGATCTACACTATATTATAACCTATAAGAGCCGTCTGATCTGGGTCTACTCTGTTTGCTAAGGCGTAGAAATGCCTATTTATGGAGTGAAGGGTTTCATTGAGTAAAGGGTTAAACCAACTTGAAATGACGTCACAGCACAGATTCAGAGGTCTTCTAACGATGTACGACAGAAATTATCTTATAACCCTTTACTCCATGAATATTTATGCAAATATTGACGTCATGAATATTAATTAGATTCATTTTTATAATAGCATTTGAACACATGATATTTTGGCCATGACAGTAACTCTAGAATCAGAACTACACTATATTACATATGTATAAGCAAACAGAGCAGATCCTGATCAGACGACTCCTATAGGAGCCGTCTGATCTGGGTCTACTCTGTTTGCAAAGATGTAGAAAGGCCTATTTATGGAGTGATGGGTTTCGTTCTAACACGCGACGAGCCCATGTCCGTATGTTAGAACTAACGTTAATCTATTAGCCCTATAAGGTGTGCGATAAGGTTGAAAATTAGGACGTAAAGTGATAGTCTCTATTTACAACGCGTTTTAAAAATGGCTTAACCCTTTCATCCATAGGCTATTTTTAGACCCAACCTCTTTTGAATGAATCTACCCAAAAGGAGCATTAACTAGAGAAAAGGAAAATTTGAGAAGTTCGTAGTTTCAGACCATTGGGATAAATATCACAATGTTTTCAACAGGTGATTTTTAAAGTGGCGTAGAAAGGCTTATTAATGGAGGAAATGGTTAAAATACATAAATCATTTGTTTATATGCTGAAAAGAAGTATATCGCAAGAAATGATGAAGAAGACAAAATCCTCGGCTGTTTTTATATCGAAGACCCGGTGTTATTCGTCAATGTATCAGTATTATTTGGATTGCATTTTTAGTGTCATAACTGTTAGACATATGTCGATAATATTTTGTTGTTCAACAAAAAAATATGTTTCGACAAAAAACGGTTTATTTTGTATCACATGGGCAGTTTTGGCTACAAGTTCTAATTGACAATCTTCATAATAATGGTTGAACATGACACATACCAAGTTTTACGATGTTATAGAAAAACATATGCGTTTATTGTATTGACCATCACTCAAAATTGGTCATACTATCTTTATACATGTAATACGGGTCCCAGACCTGTTGGCACTTGTTTCGTTTTGGGATAGATATTGAAGAAATAAAGAATCTTTATATCATAAAGCAGACGACAATTATTTTCAGCGGTGAAACTCAATTAACGTACATAAAGAGTACAGCCACTCTATTTGCGTGATGACAATTGTCGCTGCTCTCTGAAGCGAATAAAATTCATATCTTAACCCATTCAACACTATGTGAATTTCGTCTTCAAAAAGTTGTCGTCTGCTACAAGTCTAAAAGAATGTTTTTGTTCCGTGTCATTACAAAAGAAACCCCACTGACGTATGTGTTTTCGAACTGTTTGGGTCCTGAGATACATGTACAGAGTTACTCGATGTAAAATATAGAACCAAATTATTTGCGCAGGTTATTACAAGTTGGTCCACAGTGATGAGAGTTTAAACACCTTCCGTGCCATGAAGAGGGTCGTGATACCATATGCGAACAGTATGGATCCAGATGAGACGCCGAGTAAATCGGCGTCTCATCATGATCCAAACTGTTTGACACTCTGCTTATAGATTTATAAAGAAATTGAACAAGCGCCCACTCTGAGCAGACGAAAATGTGTCCAGCAGACGTCAATGGCGTTGAAAGGGTTAATGTTCCCAAAAATAAACGATCACATTTCAATCGTACATCTCTTTATATATATACATGTAGGACGGTTGGGTAAAAGGACGGCACGTAGATTCTTTCCTCGTCAATTAACGATAGTCGTTGTTATTTGAACAAGGTTTTCGAGCACGACCCGCTGGATAAGATATTTGTCTTACTCGACATTGATAAAAATAAACTTGGTCTGAATTCCGACATTTGTCACTCACACGTTATCAGTTTTCGCGAGTTCATGCAGTCGACGGTCGGAAGGTTGTTTCTATTCACGGAGAGGAGTACATGTGCCCAGATTTTATTACACGTTTTTGTGAAAATCTAAGTGGATATTTGTATTTAAAACCCGTTTTTCCAATAGTTCGTTAGAGTAAGATGAGTTTAAACTGTTTAGTGGACGAAATTTAAATCCAGGTAGAATGTGTGTATTTTTCTGTTGAGCTTTTTAGGACGTGTAATGGGCTTAACACTAACTGCGCTGTGAAACATATAATATCTGCTCATATTGAATCAAATCTTACTACAGTAGAACCCCTCTAATGCGACCACTTAATGAATAAACATGTGTGTCTTTATAAGCAGGTGCTGGCTTAATGCAGGACAAAAGTAATGCAGAAAGCTCCTCTAGGAGCTTTCTGCATTACTTTTATCCTGCATTAAGCTATCACCTGCATCTAGCACACCGAATTATACCTCGTTTAGGTGGTCGCATTAGCGGAGTATTACTTTGCTTACTCGGCGTCTCATCTGAATCCAAGCTGCTTGTATAATGCGAGTCATGCTGCGAATTAGCCGGAGAAAGATTAAGAATTGATTGAAAATTACGATCCTTCTTTACATAAAGATTGTGTGATTATAGGACACGAGTGCCATTATCATTGTTGATGTGTGTGCATATGGAGTTGCACCTCCCCTGCGATCCCATACTTGGGACATTTTAAAGTAGTTCTGACCCAGATCAGATCGCTCCTTCAGATCAGATCAGAGTATTGCATGCAGTGTTTGTTAGGCTTATCAATAACGAAGGGTTTCACCAGCATGGGACATTAGATATTTGCAATCTGTGTAGACCCAGATCAGAGGGTTCCTGAAGAATCCCCCTGATGAGGGTCGGAAGCGTTTGCTAAAAGCAGTCAATGTCAAAAGTTTTTTACAAGCATTTATTTCTTTTTTAAATATCCCTAATATGAAAATTGGAAGGGATACTAACGTTGAAGTTATTTGATGAAATATCTGGGTATAAAGCACACGATTAACTCTTTCGTTGCCAATCTCGCATCTGTGTTTACCTATGCAAACAGTTTGGATCCAGATGAGACGCCGAGTAACTCGGCGTATCATCAGGATCCAAACTGTTAGTTACTGTGACTGTTTTGAGACAAAGATGTAGGATTAAGTTTTGTAGTTTTGTACAGTAAAGTCTCGCTAATATGACCATTCAGAAGAAGTCTTAATTCAGGAGCTTCCAGCCTGTGGTAGCTTAATGCAGGAAAAATGTTATGAAGAAAGCTCCTACATGAGTGATCTGCATTACTTGTGTCCTGCATTAAGCTACCATCTGCCTCTACAACCCAGAATTATACCTCTTTTAGGTGGTCGCATTAGAGGGGGTTTGCTGTATATGTATATTCCAGCTGTCTGGAAATGCGAGTAAAGGTGCGAATAGCGGCGAAATGGTAATTAACTGGAGACAATTATAAATAATGCAAATTGTTTGTACATTTACTGTACAGGGTGAATGAGAATATATCCGTAGGGTAAAACACAGACAAAAATATTTATAGATTTATATGAACCAGTTAGCCATAGGCGAATTGTTCGTAATGGACCGTGAGGAAAGACTCGTAAATATTTAACTTGTAACAACTGACATTTGGTGGGGGTACCTATATAATTAATCATTAATCCATTCAGCCTTGGGAATCTTTCATGTATAAAACCACTGCCTATTACTATTCCTAAAGGCGTCATTTCTTCAAATTATTTACAGAACTGCGACAAGAGTGTCAAACAATCTGGATCCTGATGAGACGCCGAGTTACTCGGCGTCTCATCTGGATACCAGCTGTTTGAAAACGCAGTCACAAACTCGTCCTTACGACTAAATGGGCAAATCCTCTTAAGTCGTTTCGCAACTATTGATCCACCATCGTATAATACCTTCTGTGGGCATTCCTTGTATATCGAATTTGTCTTAACAAAGGTCTAGATAAGATGCGTAAATTAAAACATTTTCAAGAATAACTCCTTTATTTCTCCACCAAACACGTGATCCACGACATAGGGTTTGATGGAGAAATGACGATTTTTAGTATTGGAGTTCGCACCGTTACCTGTTACTCTTGTCTTAACCCTGTCCCTGTTCTATGTTTATTCCAAAGTTCAATACCTAATGAATATTCATAAACAAAATAGTTATAAAGACATATGGAAAGTGGAACACTGTAGACATTTTGAATATTCATAAACAAAATACATTGTAGTTGATGGAAGGTGGAACACTGTAGACATTTTAGAAAGCAAAGAAACAGATATATCAAATTCTATTAGCAAACAGAGCAGACCCTGATCAGACGGCTCCTCTAGGAGCCGTCTGATCTGGGTCTACTCTATTTGCAAGTGCGTGAAAACACGTTTATATGAGGGAAATGGTTAAGCATAAATTGAATTGCAAGATTTTGTTTCCTCTTTGATTTATGTAATAGTCACGGACGTTGACGTTAGAATAATAAAAACGATAACTTGAGATAATGGGGTACAACTCAACCCTTTCCCTGTTCTATGTGTATTCCAAATTGCAGTACCTACTGCATATCCATGGACAAAATAACTATAATGAAACAGGGAAGGTGGAACATTGTAGTCATTTTAGAAAGTTAAGAAAGTATTTCAAATACCATTAGCAAACAGAGTAGACCCTGATCTGGGTCTTCTCTGTTTGCAAATGCGTGAAAACACATTTATATGATGGGAAAGGGTTAATACTAAAAGGTGTTACCAGTTGATCGTGTAGGCTGTGCTCGTAACCCTTTAACCCATTCCCTCATAGGCTATTTTTAGATCCAATTACTTTGAATAAATCTACCGAAAAGGAGCATTAACTAGAGAAAAGGAAAAAAATAAGAATTTTGTAGTATAGGAGCAAATGCTCTATTTATCACAATGGTTTCACAAAGTGACTTTTACAAAGTCGTCAATAGTCGTTAATATGAGGGAAAGGGTTAACTGATATAAACGTGTTTTCTCCTTTGCAAACAGAGTAGACTCATGCCAGACAGCTCCTGTAGGAGCCGTCTGGTCAGGGTCTGCTCCGCGTGCTTATGGAATACTAAAGATATAATTCAACTGTTTCTGCCATTGTTGAAACATCCCGTGTACATAATGCTATCATGAAAATCTATCTAATTACATGTAATATCCTTATTTTCATTAGTTCTTATTGAATGTTAATCAGGGAAAAGTTTATATAAATGTTTGTTTTATTACAAAAACATATTTAATTGCCATACGTTTTCAATTCAGTGAGATTATAATGTGTTTTTTTTCATCTCCTCTATGTTTGTATTCTTGTCATAATAAAGCTAATGTTTTTACCCTCATATTGACGACTTTTGACGACTCTGTAAAACTCATTTTGTGAAACCATTGTGATAAATAGAGCATTTGCTCCTATAGGAGCAAATACTCTATTTATCACAATGGTTTCAAACTACAAAATTCTAAAAGTTTCCTTTTCTCTAGTTAATGCTCATTTTCGGTAGATTTATTCAAAGAGGTTGTATCTAAAAATAGGCTATAAAGTAATGGGTTAATCTGCTAGCGGCACTTGACTTGACATTTGCCAACAGTTTGGATCCTGATGAGACGCCGTGTAACTCGGCCTCTCATAATAATCTAAAGGGTGTTGACACTCGTTCGGTAGTTTCATAACAGCTTGAATTATTTGAAGAAAGTAGATATCCCCAGACCAGTTTGTGAAGCAATCATGTTTTCACCAGTTTAAAAATTAATTCAATAATTATTATGTTAATGTTTGGGAAACAAGAGAGTATGGTTTAGAGACTTTTCACAGTCATGCTCATTTGGTCATGAGTTCCACCAATCTGATAGCTTTGGACTAAGCAAACATGTTTGAGAACATACGAGAATCTCAAGCTTGAAAGCGTGTTAGTATATACAATCATCTCCAGCGTTTACGTTTTATTAGATATAGAGTGTCGAAGTGGCTTGTTTTGAAACGAGGCAATATACACACCACAAGAGAAGTCATTGAAGCGAAAACGCATAAGTGCGAAACTTTCACCCCAAAAGTTGTAACTCCGTGAAAAGTACGAATATAAAGCAAAGCTTTCAACTGACGTTTACACACAGATGGGAGGAAATTAACAGTGGTTAGTGTGTAATGGATGATATGTATGTGTATATGTCGTGATCATATATGTGGTAATATAAAACTGAAACAAGATATGTTGATGGATTACATGTAAGCTTGTCAAAAGTCACCATGGCAGGGTTTTCTATGAACAGGTAAGTGTGCACATATGTTTTATATTTCGTTTTGTTCATTTCAGTACATTATTTGCATCTATATACATATGATGAGGTTTATTTTTCCTGTGCTATTTCAAAGGAAATAAAACAATAAGATATTGAAGGCCATTTCTATAGCTTACATTTAATACATTTACCAAGAAGGTGTTTAAAAGCAGGTGACTATTTAATGCAGAACGAACGCAATGCAGAAAACTCCTTGAGGGACTTTCTGCATTGCTTGCATCCTGCATTCAGACACTCGAACCTTCTGTCTTAACTCTTTAACTGATATAGACACCGTTAGACACCGTTTGAAGCTGAGTAAACCCAGATCAAACGGCTTCTGTATGAGATGTCTGGTCAGGGTGTCTGGTCAGGGTCTGCTCTGTTTGATGGTTGAATTATATAGATATGACTCTACATTTTCTGCCATGGCCAAAATATCTCGTGTTTATATTCCATTATGGAACTTTAGGTAATAAATATTCACGGTGACATGATTTCTTACACATATTTAACTCTTTCCCTGTTCTGCATTTAGTCCAATTTTCAGTACCTACTGAATGTTCATTGACCAAATAGTTATAATGAAATATGGAATGTATAACATTGTAGCCATTTTAGAAAGTAAAGACACAGATCTTTCAAAATTTTATTAGCAAACAGAGCAGACCCTGATCAGACGGCTCTTCTTGGAGCCGTCTGATCTGGGTCTACTCTGTTTGCAAATGCGTGAAAACATGTTTATATGAGGGGAAGGGTTAATGAGAAAATCCCCAATATTAGAACTTTAAATTACCATAGCATTTGCATTTAATATATTATCGGTGTTTAGTCGGTAGTCTGGGTCATCGTTGTCTAGCAAGCACAGCGAGCCCCTCTTAAGCGACCACCAAAGAGAGGTCTAATTCTGAGCCTTAAAAACAGGTGGTAACTTAATGCAGGACGAAAGTTATGCAAAAGATTCATCTTGGAGCTTTTTGTATAACTTTCTACATTTCTGCATTCTACAAGCACTTACTTTTAAAGTTACCTCAGTTGTAATTCTATAAGGTTCGCGGTAGCTTAATACCTGATGAAAGTTACTCAGAAAACACAGACAGCAGTTTCTGCATTTCTTCGTATTGCGTTATCCCTTTCCTTCGCATAAACGTGTTTTCGCGTATCTGCAAACAGAGTAGAACCAGATCGGACGGCTCCTATACTATAGGAGCTGTCTGTTCAGATTATTCTCTATTCGCTAATTGTATTGAAATGGCTGTTCCTTTAGGCAAAGGTAATATTGGAGGCCTCTATAGGACCTTTCTGCGTCACTTTAGACCTGCATTAAGCTACCACCTGCCTTACAGACCCATAGTTAGACCTCTTTGTGATGAGCGCTTATGAAAGGTTCTACTGTGTTCAAGTTTTATTACAAATTCGTTGCCAGTAACCTTCTGATTTTCAAATCATGATAGAATAATCAAATATGTTGGAGCTTAGTGAGACGTCGAGTTATTTTGGCGTCTCCTTTAGCTCAGAGAAATATACATGTATGTATATGTCTCAGTTTAGCTATACACGAGGTTTGCGCATGTCTTTACAGACTCGCTGTTAGCATGCTTAAGGTCACGCTTGTGTAAAGATGAAAATGAATGGAAATAAATTTCTTTGCTAAATGGTAACAGTGGATGAATGTTACAGACGATTTGTTTTGCCTCATAAATATTAATTTAACCCTTTCAATGCTGAATTTTCAAAGTGGAATATTCAATCACTATTTGATGATATAGTTCATTCTGTATGAAGGGGTATACTTTATGAGAGGGATTTTGAATGGCAAACAGTGCAGATACTGATCAGATGGCTCCTCTATGATTCCTCTATTCTGAGTCTACACTGTTTGCAAATGTCTGTCAACTCGTTCCTCGCATTTAAAGGGTTATACATAATTGATAACATCATGCATATTAATTAGATTATTTATTTTTAATGACATATGAAGTTATGAACATGTGAGATTCGGTCATGGCAGGGATTTTATAATAAGACCTATATTATTTCACAAGAAAACAGAGCAGACCCTGATCAAACAGTTCCAACAGGAGCTATCTGATCTAGGTATACTGTCTGCACATGCGTGTCCATGTACAAGTATGCGTCTCTACCAAGTAAACGGGTAATCAGCTGATTTCAGGGCTCATATTTACAAAGGTGAAGGACGATCAGATCTGTTCATGTTCAGATAAAAACCTATTTATTATCTGCCTTCTTGACTATTTCTCCAAAATATATAGTTTCGTGTCAAGGGCTCACGACCAAACCTCTTCATATGTCAATAGTAGTTACAAAATGTCCTCTGCTTTATTTTTCTAAACCGATTTTGTTTTCAATTTCTTAAAAACACCACCAGAATTTAGCACAGGTTGGGTCCAGTTAACCCTTCGCTTGCTATTCACATCAATATACCTACGGTACCTGTAAATAGTGAAGACCCTGATGAGACAGCTCCTGCAGGAGCTGTCTCATCAGGGTCTGCACTATTTACAAGTTGATTGTGCAACCAGTGCACTCCACAGCAGTGATTGCACGGCGAAATACTTGTACACAGTGAAGATATATGTAATTATACAACAGGGCATGGGTAAAGAAGGGGAAATGTATTTTAAAATTCAGCAAGAGAAGGGTTAAAACGATCTGGATGCAACATGTTTGCAGGCACTATCAATATTTAAGACTTTGCGGGAAACGAGTTGGCTGTCATTTGTAAACAGGTCCAGATCAGAGGACACCCGGGGGAGCTGTCTGATCAGGGTCGGTGCTGTTCAAAACCCTTTAGATCCAACCGCTTTGATTAAATCTACTGAAAAGGAGCATTTACTAGAGGAAAGGAAAAGTTTAGAATTGCGTAGTTTTGAAACCATTGTGATAAATAGAGCATTTGATCATTGATCTAAATCTACAATGAGGTATTTGATAATTCTTACGCTGTATGGCAATTTAGAGAACACATTCCTACCAATTCTAATGACTATCAAACAGTGAAGACCCTGACTATTCACTGCTTCGCAGACGGGTGACTGGTATGAGTCTATGCGGTTGCAGTAATATTCCTTTTACGTTAGAGCGGCTTGACACATTCTCTTCCAGTGGCCCATTTTGGCGCCTCTGTAAAGTCACATTTTGATACCATTGTGGTAAATAGAGCATTTGCTCCACAGGAGCAAATGCTCTGTTTATCACAATGGTTTCAAAACTACACGTCTAAAATGTTCCTTTACAGTACATTAATTCAAAGAGATTGGGTTTCAAAAATAATCCTGAAGGAAATGCGTTAATTACAGCATTGTATAAACACGCAATGAATACATGTTATATAGTTACAGCAATTATAGGTTCATGTATAAACATGTACATGTACATAAACGGCATGTACGGCCAAACAAACGGCGATAATTTTCTGTAAATCGTCCCAATTATGACGGGTTTATTGAACAAAGCGTAACACATACATGTACAAACAAATGTGACTATTATAAAACAAATAATCGGATGTTTCCTTTTTGATCGATAACACAAAAATAACCAGGTCTCTTTGAATGTTATACAACTCATGAAAAAATATTGGCATTCTGAACAGGGTTCACTGAACTGTGAATATATTAACTGTACTAGAATCCCATTTAAACCTGTATTGCTAGAAAACTCGCATCAATATAATTATACTATGAATGATACTTTCGCTGTTTGATGTTTCCACTTTTTGTACATACATGTACAGTAAAACCTCTCTATAACGGCCACTAAATTGATTTAATTAGTTGGTATTTAGGGCAGGTGGCTACTTAAAGCAAGGTGAAAGAAAAACAGAACGCTCCTATAGGAGCGTTCTGTTTTACTTTCACCTTGCTTTAAGCAGCCACCTGCCTTCAGTACAAATACTTGATGTAATTTAGTGACCGTTGTGGAGAGGTTTTATTGTATTGCCATTTGTGAAGAAAACATTGTACAGCCATATCAGATACCAATCGGGGTTAATCCGATATGGTTTTACAATGTTTGTCTCTGTCCGTTGAGCAATTCTAGGAACAAATAAATTATTACCATCCGTGCACAATGTAACTGAAAGGCAGACCTGGGGTAATTAAAATTGTAATTGTAATTAATTACAATTAATTACATATTTTCAACATCAACACTGACGACAACAACCATAGGACAGTGACATATACATACATGTATGTGCAGTATAACCTCCCTACACCAGAATTCTAGTTTAGAAGAATAAAGATACTTTTAGGCAGGTGGCTGCTTAATTCATGGTGAAGGTCATGCTCCTAGAGGAACTTTCTGCATGATTTTCACCCTGCATTAAGCCACCACCTGTCTCCAAGACCGGTGTTCATATTAAATTTAGCGTCCGGTTTATAGAGGTTTTACTGTATATGTGTCTGCACAAAGTAACCTTTCTCATACTGACAATTCATATGGGTCTCCATCTACAATAGAATCCCTCGAAACCGAACGTTTAATTTAGGATAAATGGCTGTCTTTGAGACAAGTGACAGTTTAATGCAGGGTGAAAGTCCCACAGAAAGCGTCTCTAGGAGCGTTCTGTTCGACTTTCTTCATGCATTAAGCAACCACCTGCCTAAAATTATCTTAATTCTTTTCTGCTTGAATTCCGGTTTAGAATGGTTTTACTGTAAACGTATTATTTGCAATATCAGCACGAGAAGGGTTAACATTTCGACTTTGGCTTTGGAAAAGGGTGAAAAATCAGGAACCATTATTCACGTACTATTATGAAAGGATTTCGAAATTAAAAGGCCCGAATTGGTCAGTTTGTAATGCATTCTGCTTTCAAACAGGCTAAATGCTTAGTCTTTGAGAGTTAGGTGTGTGGTATTAAACGATTTATGTACCGATATACAACGGCCATATCAAGTGTAAACTGAAGCTTTATATAAAATTGTTTCTTATCTCTTTTCCTGTATTTGTGCAGTAAAAACAGACCGAATAAATCAGTCTACCATTTCTTCTATACTTATCGCTTGTCAGTGCTATTATGTTCACTAACGGTACACACCGTGATCAAACACCACGTCTGAATCCTTCGCTTGCTATTCACGTCAATATACCTACCGGTAAATAGTGAATACCCAGATGAGACAGCTCCTGCAGGAGCTGTCTCATCAGGGTATGCACTATTTACAAGTTGATTGTGCAACCAGTGCACTCCACAGCAGTGATTGCACAGCGATATACTTGTACACAGTGAAGATATATTATACAACAGGGCATGGGTAAAGAAGGAGAAATGTATTTTAAAATTCAGCAACGGAAGGGTTAACCTTGAGCCGTTAATCATGCTGATACACTCGTACATCTCGGCATCTCATCAGGATCCGAGTTGTTTGCTGCTCGGTCAGTTACTGTAACTTGACCTTTTGATTCGTCAACAGCAGCAGCAGCAGCAGCAGCAGCAACAACAACAACAAAACAACCCCAACTACAAAAAACACTAACACAGACAAAGAAACATGTAGTGCATGTCATCGCAGTTTGAGATCTGTAGTTTATAAGACACTGTCGGCATTATGCAAGTTCAACATTCATATCGCTTAAAAATCAATACTCAGATTTGCTATCAACAGATTCGGATAAAGGTCAATGGGTTGTCATTAAATCATTGTACAATGTAATGGTCTCTCGATCATCAATCAAGTAAACGTTGAACAATCTTAACACACTTAACCCTTGAAAAAATGTCTGCCAAATAATTCTGATCTTTTGTATTTTTCACTCCATACAAGCGTTGGAGAAACTGTTGACCGAGTGTCAAACAGCTTGGATTCTGATGAGACGCCGAGTTACTCGGCGTCTCATCTGGATCCAAGCTGTTTGCCAAAGAGAGTTGAGTCGCGCTTAGCATGGTTGGGGTTAATGTCTTCTCAGATTTGGAGCTACTGGAGTTATCCCCTACTTATGATTCTATGAAGCTTATGAGAAATTATTGGCCGAGTACCTCGGCGTACCTCGGCGTCTCATCTAGAATCAACCTGTTTGTAATGTGAGCCTGCTTGCAGTTAGCCTTAGAACGGTTAACCGTCGAGAAAAAATGCTGCAGGAATATAAAGATAAGTTTTATTCTGTAAAGCTATTGTTTTGAAGTACCTCTAGGTATCAGGATGTAAAAAAACCCAGTTTCAGAATGTAAAGCTAGATTTCAGGATGCAAAGCTAGATTTCAGGACGTACACGTAAAGCCAGGTTTGAAGATATAAGCTGAGTAGGGCGTGGCGGGGTGGATGTCAGCAGGATCAGTATGAGTTCCCACATTCATAAATATTGCACAAATAGTTTGATACGGCTACCTGTGGGTTGTGATGTGTGTGTGTCAGACAACACGTGTCAATGTCTTAACATTACTGAATCACAGATACGGCTACCTGTGGTTTGTCCTATTTGTCAGACAAACACGTGTTAATATCTTAATATAAATATTACATAAATAGTTTGATACGGCTACCTATGGTTTGTCCTGTGTGTCAGACAATACGTGCCGATATCTTAACATTGAATTGCATTTGCAGATCCGGTCTACCGGAATGATTTATGCGACCATGCTTTCTGCATTATGCAATGTCACTCGTTCGAATAAATACAGTCTGATAAATTAAAGGAGCTAGTTTATAAGTTGACGTGTTTGACCATTAGAATAATCTTTGCAAATGTTTGCTAATATACAGTATATATATAGACCCTGATGAAATGCCGAGTAACTCGGCGTCTCGAGAGAATCCACACTTTTTGGCGATTTTTGTTGATTCTGAATAGAAATTAAAAACAAAATTACAATGCGTAGCTATTATACTGATTCCAATTTTCTAAGCATGTTGAGAGTTATAGAGACAGTAACAAATCTTAAATCTTATCTTAAAACAAATACAAAAGAATCTCTCTAATACCACAACTTAACAAATAAACAAGGATGATTTTAAACGCAAGTGGCTGCTTAATGCAGGTCGAAAGTAATACAGAAAGCTCCTACCGGAGCTTTCTGCATAACTTTCGTGCTGCATAAAGCTATGACATGCCTGTAACACCCCAACTCTTTTGGAAGGTCGCAACAGAGGTTTTTCGGTGCACTCTAAGTTCTGTCAGATTGCTTGTTGTAATGGTCTTCAAATACATAAATTTTATAAGTCAATCGTAATGATATTGGTGGGTAGTTAGCTCGAGGGTGTTGTTTCAAACAACGATGTTGGTTCAAGGGTGTTGTTTCAAAGGTGTTTTCCAAGGGTGTGGAAAAGCGGATGGATTGGAGAAGGGTGGAACGAGAACCAGAAACATGATATAAAGGTCCGTAGAACTATGGTAATGTTTCGTCATTGAAGGCTACGCCCAAATCAACGTCATCGTCACCCCACCTTTGATGGAAATGGCACATGCATATACATGTTGTTATAAAACGAATACAGTAAAACCCCTCTAAATCGGACGTAAACTATAGTATAAATATTGGTCTTGGAGACAGGTGACAGCTTAATGCAGGGTGAAAGTCATTCAGAAAGCTCCTCAAGGAGCTTTCTGAATGACTTTCACCCTGGATTAAGCAGCCACCTGCATAAAAGTATCTAAATTCTTCTCTACTAGAATTCCGTTTTAGAGAGGTTTTACTGTATACGGTTTATTTGTCGTGTACTTGAAAAGCAGTGAATATGTGAGCGAGTGAGTGAGTGAGCGCGTGAGTGAGTGAATGAGTGCGTAAATGAGCGAAGATCATAGGAGTGAGTGAATGAGTTAGTGAGTGCGGAGTGAATAATTGAATGAGTGTACGGGTGTGAGTGCGAGAACGAGAATGTGGTTTTGGGTGAGCGAGAGTGTGAACGAGTTGTTGGATGCGAATTACTGAATGAGTGATCAAATTCTGGAGTGAAAGAGTTTGTTTCAGAGTGAATGAGTAGGTGTACGAGTGAGTGAGAGAGTGTGTGACATGATGGGCAACTGATGCTGAACGAAACCTTTAGAAACTCCTTTTAAGTACTAGCTCTTAATGATATCTACTCAAAATTGCTTCTATAGCAAATTTACTTCCGTATGGTGCAAGCTTTCCAGAATATGTTAGCCGCGTGTCGCACAGATTGGGTCCCGATGAGACGTCCAGCTACTCGACATATCGTCTGGGATTAGGCACAGAAGTCCAGATAAGATTAGTGGATTTTAAACATTTTCAAGAATAGCTCCTTTATTTCTCCACCAAATCCTATACTGTGACCACTCTTTAGAATCGTGTCTTTGAGACGATTCTAAAGAGTGGTCACAGTATAGGGTTTGATGGAGAAATGACGATTTTACTATTTGTGCACGCACTTTTATCTGTTGCTCTGATTAACAGTTTTAAATTTTCAGCCAAGTCTCGTCTAGCAGGATAATTACTAAAATGGTTTCAGTTTCACTTCCTAATCCTTACATGGCTGTGAGAGCATAATGCCGGCTCATACTTGGATCTGGGAGAAGTATGGCTACTTGCCATTGGATCAAGTTATTGAGAAACTATTGGCACAGTGTGAAACAGATTGGATCCTGATGAGACATTGAGTTACTCGGCCGGCGTCTCATCTGGGTCCAAGATGTTTGCAAAAGTGAATCTGGTCGCGAATAGCGGGATGAAAATAAAGTAGATGCCTTTCCTTATTTCCTGTAAAAGCACTCTGAGTCTAGAGGAATTACAAGAGTCTAATCTGAATCCAAACTCGTACATACAGAACGAAACGAAAGACATCGGATCAAAGTGTCAGCACGAGCACACACAAGGCAGAATATAAAAAAAGTACCTAGTTATAGTCTACTTTCAGAAATACTGTTGGTCGGACGTAAAACCCAACTCACTCACTCACTCTACTTTCAGTCCGAATGACCGCTCAGCCGACTGTACATTTACTCCTAATATACACGATAAAATGATAAAAAATAGGTGACGAGTTGCTCCATAACTACTTTGGTATTCTACATCGACGGTGTCTGAAGAATGTCAATTGGTTCAAGAGTATGGACACTGGTAGATAAGAATAACACGACTTCATTCAGTGTGCAGTATTTAACCCATATAATGTCAAATGTCCCTTAATAAGGGCATAGACAAACAGCGTAGACCAAGACCAGAGAGCTCCTGAAGTAGCCCTCTGATCTGGGTTTGCACTGTTTGCCACTAAAAACAATAATCAAAGATCACATCGGCAGTATTGGAGAGTTTGTAAATGTGTTCTGAACAGTTTTCTCGTTTGTAAATGGTAAAGGTCTTACGAACCACTTCGCATGTATTTACAGACCAAACCTGGGTCCATGCTTATAAAACTTTTAGTTGAGTCTGAGAACGTTCTCAAGCATTTGATTGGTCAGATTTGAGCCTTTGGCTCAAATCTGACCAATCAAAAGCTTGAGAACTCAAATCTGACCAATCAAAAGCATGGACCCAGAACTAAGAAGAAGGAAATCAGCATATAAAAGCAAGGGTGACAATACATATAACAGGGTCCGTTTTACGTCTTTCCGAAATGAAGTTGTCACTCTCATTTGCATCTAAAGAAATAATATTTTGAAAAAGTTATCAATGAAACTTGTTAAGCAACAATGTCTCTCCTAGAGACTGTAGGAGATTTCTTAAAACCTCCATGACATCTAAAATGTACGGACTCTGTTCTTGCTCTGAGTAACGATGAAGTAGTCGAATAAAACATCGATGAGGCAAACTTGCTTAATAATTACTTTACTGACAAAACTGTCCTCATCAAAGCTAATGTAACGTCTTCTTACATCATACGCATCGGTCACATGGTGCTTGTCTTCCAAGCTTGTCCTGACGAAGTTAAACCGTTTTTTACTAGTCTTCCTCTCGGTAAAGCTGCTGAACCAGATGGCATTAGCAATCGCGTCGGTCATGTAATGTCAGAGAGATTTGTTACCCTTTTTCCACATCTAAAATAAATCCGTTTCTGACGGTACATCGTGGCAGGGTTGGAAAGAGCCCATGTATGTGTCATCTTCAAGAAAGGCGATCAATCTTACGTATGCAACTATCGTCCAACCTCTTTTCTCAGTTGTTAGAGCGATTAGTGTCTAAGCATGTCTTCAATTATGTACGATACTTTAGGTATATTTCCTCTTTTCAGTCTGGTTTTAGTCTTTGATCCAGGGAATTCAACGGTCAACCAGTTGACCTTCCTGTACATGTATTATGATTTCAGATTTCTGTAAAGGAAATGGTATATTAGCAAAGCATGAACCGGGTATGGCATGCGTGGATAATGGAACAACTTAAACAGACTGGCCTGTCAGAATGTCTTTGTACATGTATATGGGTCTCAAAATATTTAGATAAACAGCGACAGTGCGTTGTAATTTCGGGCGCTAAGTCTTAATGTTTACAAATGTACCTGTAGATGCTGGGGTATCACAAGGATCTATACTTGGACCGCTTTTCTTATTGATCTATATTAATGATATAGGGACTGATATACATGTACATTCTAATATTCACCTCTTTGTTGATTACACAAGTCTGTATTTAATCGTAGAACATGCAACTACCTTGAATATCGACATCAACAAAGTAATAAACTGGGCTAAATTCTGTCTGGGTTCTTTTGATCCAACTGAAACTGATTCGCTTTAATCTGTACAAAGGTCAGTAGGCATGTTAATGCTCCTTAAACGATGTTACCCTTTCCCTCATAGGCTATGTTTAGATCCAACCTCTTTGAATAGATTTACTGAAAAGGAGCATTAACTAGAAAAAAAGAAAGTGTTAGAATTGTGTAGAATTGTAATCATTGTGGTATATAGATCATTTGCTCCATAGGTTATCTTGGTTTTAGGGGGATACAATCGTACTGAGTGCATAGTGTAAGGATTTGACTATCACAAGAGTCAGGAATGATATTGTATGGTGATGATTGAAGGCCAAACAATTTGAGAAACATGTGAGTGATATTGTATGGTACAGTAAAAAGTATTTTGTGTCAAAGGGAGGTGGCTGCTTAAAGCAATGTGAAAGTAAAACAGAACGCTCCTATAGGAGCTTATTGCTTTAAGCAGCCACCTGCCCTAAGTACCAACTAATTAACATAATTTAGTGGCCGTTATAGAGAGGTTTTACTGTACCATACAATATCCCTCACATGTTTCTCAAATCGTTTGGCTGATTATGGTAGAAGGATAATATATCTCACGATAATTGAATCGATTAACAATGTTTGGATTCCTTACAAGACTTTAAGAAGGAGTCACAATATTTTTACGCTGAGCCCATCGAATAACAATATATAATTCCCTTTACCATATACAACGAACCTCGTCTTAAGCAAATATTGAAAAAAGACAGTAACTTAATGCAGGACACATATTAATACAGAAAGCTCCCAAAAGGAGCCTCCAGCATTTACGATTGTTCTGCATTAAACACCCATCTGCTTTAAAGACCCCAGCATGTATTTTGAATTATCAAATGGCTTCATAAAACGGGATTCACCGTACATATGACTGAAAGCAATTTTACTTATATTCTCAGATTAACTGTGTAACCTGCTAGATGGGTTATAATTTGTTAGAGAAAACAAAACCCGGTACAGCAGTTAACAAAACATATATATGTCACAGAGTACTTAAGTATAGCTTGCTTTTAAAACCGTAATCATTTTTTTACAGCAAGGTAACATCGGAAACAATCAGAGTTTATGCCGACATTGTTCGTATAGGATGAAGGGTTAATTAACTCGGTGCCTAATTTCTAATTTTCGTCTCAATCCAATTATGTTAAAGCATTTCGTAAAATAAGGAAAAAAGATAAATAAATGCAAATTTCAAAGGAATAAAGCAACTATATAGAAATAAAGTTTGAGACAAAAAGTGAAGTCCCTGATCAGACGCCGCCTTGAAAAGGTGGCGTCTGATCTGGAACTGCACTATTTGTCGTGGCGCATTTATGCGACTTTGGCTGTGAAAAGGTTAACAATTTACGTCATGCATATTCATTTAATAAACAATGGTATCATGGCTATTATTTAGGTTAATTTTTAATGGTAAATTAACCTTATACCTGCATAACATTTATGCAAGAGTTTATAAATCACCTCATTAATATTCATGTACAGAATCAATAAAAAGGAACATGGAAAAAAGATGTTTTCATCATGGTGGAAACTGTATATTCAGATCTTTAACATTCCATAAGCAAACAGAGCAGACCCTGACCAGACAGCTCCTGAAGGAGCTGTCTGATCTGGGTCTACCCTGTTTGCAAAAGTCGTGAAACGGCATTTCTTCGAGGTAATGGGTTATAACACGTCAATAAATATTGACCATATCAGAAACTGTAGAATCTGATCATTCTATTTTACTTCATAAGCAAACAGAGCAGACCCTTATCAGATTACCCATAGTGATCAGATGGTGCATGTTTGCATATGCGTTAATAATCATATACAGTAAAAAAAACCTCTAAACCGGACGTTAGATTTAGTATAAGTATCGGACTTGGGGACAGCTTAATGCAGGATAAAAGTCATGCTGAAAGTTCTTCTAGGAGCTTTCTGTATGACCTTCACATTGCATTAGCAGCCACCTGCATAAAGGTATCTAAATTTTCCACTACTAGAATTATCTAGTATTCAGGTTTAAAAAGGTCTTACTGTACATGGATAGACGGTTTAAACAGTTATACAAAGAAATAAAAACAATAGTGCTATTGGATCTTATCAGGAGTTATCTATAATTACCAATCCGGACACATTGACCCTTTCAACCCTGCATTATCAGAGTGCGAATAGCCCATCGGTGTTTAACTACAAAGTCCACTCAGTATGAAAGGCTTGCGTTTACTAGAGGAGTTTGAATGACAAACAGTTCAGACCCTGATCAGTTCAGTTCAGACCTCCTATAGGAGCCCCCTGATCAGGGCCTGCACTGTTTGCAAATGACAATGCCTGTGTGTGCCGAGTTGAAATTGATAAGTAGTATTATATGTATTACGCATGTAATTGGTCGGTTTTTTCCTGGTAGACAAGTGCGTCCTGTTCACATCAATTAACCCATTTGCTCCCACGATCCCATATATGGGACGTAGGCAAACAGTGTAGAATCTGATCAGACGCCGCATAATGCGGCGTCTGGTTAGAGTCTACACTGTTTGCTAGTAGGAAATTCAATATAAAACAAAACAAAAATGAAAATTTAGACCAGACATACCTTAGATAAAAGATAGACTAATCCAATATATAAGCATGGAAGAATCCACTGGGAGCAAATGGGTTAATATATATTAAACACTAGTGTTTCTGTTTCAATAATTCCAATTAGGGAATTAATGTTTACGCATAAGTCATTAGCAGTCAATATTCATGGAACTATTTTTGTTTCAGTAATTCTAGTTAGGGAACTATTGTTTACGCTTCACTATTGTTGAAATATTTTCGTTTTAATAATTCCAGTATAGCCACTTGACAAACAGTTGCAAGGCACATTTCATGCCAAGTGTACATGTAGTTTAAGTAGACGATGCAGCTTGACTTTTTCACGGTAAATGCCAATTTGTGATTACCTATGCAAACAGTTTGGATCCGGAAGAGAATCCAAACTGTTTGACACTCTTATTGAATATTTGAAACGAATGTTAATGACTTACGCGTAAACATTAACCCTTCTCTTGCTGAATTTTAAAATACATTTCTCCTTCTTTACCCATGCCCTGTTGAATAATTACATATATCTTCACTGTGTACCAGTATTTCGCTGTGCAATCACTGCTGTGGAGTGCACTGGTTGCACAATCAACTTGTAAATAGTGCAGACCCTGATGAGACAGCTCCTGCAGGAGCCGTCTCATCTGGGTCTTCACTATTTACAGGTAGGTATATTGACGTGAATAGCAAGTGAAGGGTTAATTCCCCAACTGGAATTGCTGAAACGAAAAAAAAATCAATGAATAGTGACTGCTAACGAGAAAAACTGCAGGATCAGATCTATATTATCAATAAGCAAACAGAGCAGACCTTGAGCATACATGTACGACTCCTACAGGTGCCGTCTTATCTAGGTCTTCTCAGTTTTACAAAGGCGCAAAAAAGCGTTGATATGATAGCCAGATCACGAACACACATGCTGGAGTAGCTGTGATATTTTGAAATGTTGTACTCTCACGCATGACAAGGTCACCCCTGTGTATATGGACCCCAAATAGTGTGTGCATTTACAGACAGGTTGGTTGAGCCCTTTCAATACCGAGTAAATAATGTTCCTTTTACTAGTTCTTCTCCATTTATTTTCCGAACAAATAATTCCTGTCTCTCAAACAATTTCGATCCTGATGAGACACCGAGATATTCAGCGTCTCACATGGATTCAAAGGTCGCAAGAAGTTAATTTGTGGTTTGAGAGGTTAAAGCTTGAAATTTAAGTTTTGGGCGTCTTGTCACTGTGAGAACTCATTTTGCGTTCAGTTTTAAACACAAGTAATCCATCACTTCTGTGCGATTGAAATCGCCGTTCGCTTAGTTTCTTGTCTCTTTCGTTTTAACCCTTAATTTGATAGAGACGTCAAAACTGGTTGACCGGCTGGTACAAAACTGGCTGATCGGCTGGTACAAAACTGGCTGACCGGCTGGTACAAAACTGGCTGACCGGCTGGTACAAAACCCGTTGATCGGCTGGGTACAAAACTGGTTGACCGGCTGGTACCAAATGTAGTTGACCGGCTGGTAAATGTACCAAAGGTAGGTGACCGGCTGGTACAAATGCAGTTGACCGACTGGTACTGAATGTAGTTGATCAGCTAATACAATATGTAGTTAGTCGATGCTATGAAATACTGATGACCGGCTGGTACAAATGCAGTTGACTGACTGGTACAGAATGTAGTTGATCAACTAATACAATATGTAGTTAGTCGATGCTACGAAATACAGATGACCGACTGGTACAAATGCAGTTGACTGGCTGGTACAGAATGTAATTGATCAGCTAATACAATATGTAGTTAGTCGATGCTACGAAATACAGATGACCGACTGGTACAAATGCAGTTGACTGGCTGGTACAGAATGTAATTGATCAGCTAATACAATATGTAGTTAGTCGATGCTACGAAATACAGATGACCGACTGGTACAAATGCAGTTGACTGACTGGTACAGAATGTAGTTGATCAGCTAATACAATATGTAGCTAGTCGATGCTACGAAATACAGATGACCGGCTGGTACAAATGCAGTTGACTGGCTGGTACAGAATGTAGTTGATCAGCTAATATGATATGTAGTTAGTCGATGCTACGAAATACAGATGACCGGCTGGTACAAATGCAGTTGACTGGCTGGTACAGAATGTAATTGATCAGCTAATACAATATGTAGTTAGTCGATGCTACGAAATACAGATGACCGACTGGTACAAATCTAGTTGACTTGCTGAAACTTGCTGGTACAAAATGTATTTGACCAGCTGGTACAAAATGCGATTAACCAGATCGTAATACAAAATGTTGTTGACTGCTTGTATCAAAATCTGATTGACCAGCTGGTACAAAATGTACGTGATCAGCTTGTATAACATTTAATTAGCTAGATGGTATACATTGTAAGCTTTGGTTGTTTACTTTGATCAACATGTTATCAATGTGATACAAATATGATTGTCTATATGTATTTTTTTATTTTTCAGTTTCGATCCATACCAAGTATTTGAGGTGAGTTTTTTTTATTTTAAACTAATTATTGATATTGAAAAGAGACAGGTTTACACAGGAGCTGTTGTTTTAATATAGTCTACAATAGAGTTCTACATACGATGCGTGAATTTAAATATTTTTCTAGATTAGCTCTTTTATTTCTCCGCCAATTCATATACCGTGACCAATGTTTAGAATCGTCTCCAAGAAACGATTCTAAACATTGGTACATTGCTCCCCTCCCTACAACGGCCCTCTCAATAACGATTCCCTCCTTACAACAACGCATGTCACTGTTTCCGAAACAACAAGGCTACAGACACAACTTTTTTCCATCGTATTTTCTTTATGCCTCCATCAAACCCTATGTTGTGACCACTCTTTAGAATCGTCACAAATTGATTGAGGCATAACGGTTTTAATTCTCGAAATACACCTTATCTGGGGATCTGCAAACGAGCTAATTATGTTTGACGTTCCCTCTCTATAACAACTCCCTCTGAACAACACATACAATCTTCGTATCCCAAAGGGTGACGTTGTAGAGAGGGAGCACTGTAACGATATAGGATCTGGCGGAGAAGTGACGGTTTTAGTATTTGGGTACCCACATTTATCTGTAGCTCTGGATTCTAGTCATTGTACAGTAAAACCTCTCTTAACCGGCAGTTAAATTTAGTATGAATATCGGTCTTGGAGACAGGTGGCAGCTTAATGCAGGGTGAAAGTCTTGCAGAAAGCTCCTCTAGGAGCTTTCTGCATGACTTTCACCCTGCATTAAGCAGCCACCTGCCTAAAAGTATCTAAATTATTATCTACTAGAATTCCGGTTAAGAGAGGTTATACTGTATTACGACATAATTAGGTTTGCTCCCTAGCCGCATATACATGTAGCTGGAAATTGTCCTTATTTCTAAATGAAACCCATACTTGTGAGTACCCATATTCATCCACTGGAGTAGAGTTTCTCCATAAGGGTAACATTATTATATACCATAATAAAAACAGTAGAATTAAATGAAGTACAAATTTGGCACAAAAAACACCTTTTAGATCTTATTACATTACGCTTGTCCTGAACTGATCTAAATATGCTTTAAAGACATACACTCTACACCCATGTTGTACTTAAGCTGTACTTATTTTGTATTTATGCTGTACTCATGTTATAATCATGTTGTACTTAAATTGTACTCATGTTTTGCTTATGCTGTAGTATTATTACACTAATTTTGTATTTATGCTGTACTCATATTGTACTTATGTTGTACTCATATTGTATTTATGTTGTACTTATGCTGTTCTCATATTGTACTTATGCTGTGCTCACGCCGTACTTATGATATACTCTTCTTGTACTAATGGTGCACTTATGCTGTACTCATATTGTACTTGAGTTGTACTTATTCTGTTCTCATATTGTACTTATACTGTGCCCACGTCGTACCTATGATCTACTTAATATACTGTTTTAACGTCGTTCGTATGCTGTACTCCTTCTATACCGACGGCATTAGATTAAACAAATGATCAGAAACACGAAACCTCGCTCGTTCCGTAAATGTATTCTGCAAAATGTTTTATCCTTCATATATTTCTCAGTCGATTTTGTCACTTAACCCTTCGCTTGCTATTCGCGTCAATATACCTACCTGTAAATAGTGAAGACCCAGATGAGACAGCTCCTGTAGGAGCTGTCTCATCAGGGTCTGCACTATTTACAAGTTGATTGTGCAACCAATGCACTCCACAGCAGTGATTGCACAGCGATGTACTTGTACACAGTGAAGATATATGTAATTATACAACAGGGCATGGGTAAAGAAGGAGAAATGTATTTTAAAATTCAGCAAGAGAAGGGTTAAAAGATACAGTGTCAAACAGCTTGGATCCTGACAAGATGCCGAGTAACCCAGCTACTCATCAGCACCCAAATTGTTTTGCATGGGTTGGCAAAAGTCCAAAGATAACCTTTAACCCTGTCCCAGTTGAATATTCATGTAAGAAATAATAACGTCATGTATATGTATAATGTATACAGGCATTATTGGTAGATACTGTGAAGTCATATCTATAATAATTTCATAAGCACACAGAACAGACTCTGATCAGACGGAGCCTTTACGGCTCCTACAGGGACCGTCTGATCTGGGTCTACTCTGTTTACAAACAGTGTATGAAGGAAAGGGTTATACAAATACATGTAAGTACCACTCAACAGTTCGTGTCAGTATGGCGTCAGCACATTTGTACCTCTCGGAAATGCACTCTTCCTACATAGTGTAGGTTAGAAATTGCACTATAAATCTGACCCAGCTTTAGACCGATATAGGAAAAATATACAAGAGATCAGTTATACATTTGTAAACACATTACCTCATGAATATTCATGTTAGAAATAATGACTGTGCATATTAATGAGCTAGGTTTTATAATGGCGTTTAGAATTTATTTGAACAGGGGCATTGTTTTCGGTGACAGAAGTTGTAGAATAATATTTATGTTACTTTTTAAGCAAACAGAACAGACCCTGATCAGATGGCATGAACATGAATTAAACAATGGAGAGCTGGGAGTAGGGTGCAATTATGGTAGTACATGTATTATAGTGAACTGAATAAAGTTTGATACGTGTTAGTTAATGGGTAGACAAGTAAGCAAAGAGTTAGTTTATGGGTTGATAAGTATGAAAGTGTCAGTTTATAGGTTGATAAACATGAAACGTGCCAGTTTATGGGTTGATAACTATGAACTGTGTCAGCTTATAGGTTCATAAATATGAAAAGTGTCAGCTTATATGTAGATAAATATGACACTTTTTATATGTAGATAAATATGAAAAGTGTCAGCTAATAGTATTTTATGTCGATACGCATGAAACCTGCCAGTTTATAGGTTGATACATATGTAATCTGGCAGTTTATGGATTGATAAGTATGAAACGTGCCAGTTTATGGGTTGATAAATATGAACGTGTCAGTTTATATGTTGATAAGCATGAAACGTGCCAGTATATAGGTTGATACATGTAAGCATGAAACCTGCTAGTTTTTAGGTCGATACATATGTAATCTGGCAGTTTATGGGTTGATAAGTATGAAAAGTGTCAGTTTATGGGTTGTTAGATATGTTTGAAATCATATAGTAAACCACCTTCTGCCGTGTCTTTATCTTGCAAAACACAACCAACAAATATTACGAGTTTGAATCAAACTGAGATGTATGACTGTTTCTAAATAACCCAACCAAATTTAGCCAATGTTTCTAAATGACTCATTGATCTTCTGTAACTATTTACTCCGTATATACGTCTTTGTATGCCTTTGCAAACAGAGTAGAACCAGATCAGACGGCTCCTATAGAAGCCGTCTGATCAGGTTCTGCTCTGTGTGCTAATGGATTGATATGCAGTTAAACCTCTTTATAACGGCCACTAAATTGTATTAATTAGTTGGTATCTAGGACAGGTGGCTGCTTAAAGCAAGGTGAAAGTAAAACAGAACGTTCCTATAGGAGCGTTCTGTTTTACTTTCACCTTGCTTTAAGCAGCCACCTGCCTTTAAGGCAAACTACTTGATGTTATTTAGTGGCCGTTATGGAGAGGTTTTACTGTATCGATATAGTTATGATTCGATAGTTTCATTCATGACCAAAGTATTTCTTGCTCGTATGCCATTTGAAATATTCAGATACGTAATACCAATGCAGTAATCATTTGTTTCATTGATATTCGTGAAGTAAGCGGTTAATATAATTCGGCCATTTTGAACTCATAGTGTCATAAGAATATTGTATTTTTGCAGATTTGAAATACTGCTTATCGGTGTTTGTGGACCTTAAATACAATCTGACAAGAAGTGGGCTTTACCTGCCTATCAATATTTAAGTTTTGAAGATCAGTTTCCCACTTGTCTCGCAATTGATCTTTTCATAAATACACCATGCTCTTCATTTAAGGATTTTTAGCATAATTATGCGCGTAAAGTATGTTTGACAAGTGGAGCAATAAGGTGTTCATCTTCACTTAAGCAAACATACGCCATTCAAAGTATGTACAAAGGAGTTTTGTACATTAACTCTTTACTCCATGGATATTGATTAATAGATTTTTGGATATGCACACAGGAATATTGGCCGAGGTAGATTCTTAAGAATCATAATATTATGTCATAAGCAAACAGAGCAGACCCTGATCTGACGGCTCTAACAGGAGCCGTCTGATGTGGGTCTACTCTGTTTGCAATGACGTGGAATGGCGTATTTATGGAGTAAAGGGTTCAATAGTCTTTAAAGCCAGTGCTTTTGACAAGTTGTGTTACATTGTTTTACAATTGGCACACGTTAAATGAGTTAAATGGTATTTGTCAACAGTGTAGACCGAGATCAGAGAGCTCCAATAGGAGTCATCTTCTCTGGGTCTCGCATGTGTGTCACTCAAAATCTCTTTGCATATGTTATAATTTCTTAATGAATATGCAGTCTCTGCTGTTGAACATTGATACTCTGCTGTTGAAAGATGATACTCTTCAGTTGAAAAATAATACTCTGCTGTTGAACAATGATACTCTGCTGTTGAACAAATTCTGTTGTTGAACAATGACAATCTAGTATTGAACAATGATACTCTGCTGTTGAACCATTTCTGTTGTTGAACAATGCTACTCTGTTGTTGAACAGTGCTACTCTGCTGTTGAAAATGATACACTGCTATTGAACAAAGATACTCTGCTGATGAAAAATGATATTATGCTGTTGAACAAAGATACTCTGCTGTTGAACAATAATAATCTACCGTTGAGCAATTATGGGTCATTCTACTATGAAAATTCAGCATTCCTGAAAATTGTCAAATTGATGATGGGTACTTACCTCCGGTCTTTCACGTCATTTTTTCCATATACATGTACACGTACAACGGACGTCATATGAGACTCGAACATGTGAACCGGTGCAGACCCTGGTCAGGCAACACGTTCCAAAGTTTTGACGGATTTAGATCTGCATTCTTTGCTAATGGTCGATATTTATTTTCCTCATGGCACCAGGCCCCGATTTTCAATCAGATATTTGCGAATGAACTCAAGACTCCAAAGTTCTATAACCCCAGAGCTGGATGTATACAAAACAAGTGTTTTCTTTACTCCATAATTTTCTATACGCCTTGCTTTGCTTTGCAAACAGAGAAGACCAAGATTAGAAAGCTCCTGTCTGATCAGTTTCTGCTGTTTGCTTATGATGTAATATGGATATGTTCTGCCTTTTCTGTCATGGTCAAACATTCCTGTGTCCATTTGTTATTACATGTATGACAATTAATCTAATTAATATTCATGACGTCATTAATTTTAACATGGATATTCATAGAGTAAAAGTTTAGCCCTCAGATCTGTTGCAAATTTTCGGTTCAGGTTTAAAAAAAAAACCTGTTGAAAGCTCCTTTGTGAGCGTTCTGCATGTCTTCCACCCTGCATTAAGGAGCCACCTGCTTAAAAGTGTCTGAACTATTCTCTACTAACATTCCGGTGTAGATGGTTTTTACTGTACTACGTTTTCCTTCCATATCTTTTAAAAAAAGAACGTTAAAGTGGCAAACAGTTTGGATCCTGAATAACACAACGAGTTATTTCGCGTTTGATCTATAGATGCAAACTGTATTGCAAAGGCTACATGTATCTCAAAGACGCAGGAAGAGTGTTAACCCTTCGCTTACTAATCGCGTCAATACACCTACCTGTAAATAGTGAATACCCAGATGAGACAGCTCCTGCAGGAGCTGTCTCATCAGGGTCTGCACTATTTACAAATTGATTATGCAACCAGTGCACTCCACAGCAGTGATTGCATAGCGAAATACTTGTACACAGTGAATATATATGTAATTATACAACAGGACATGGGTAAAGAAGGAGAAATGTATTTTAAAATTCAGCAAGCGAAGGGTTAAAACTAACATGAAAAACACCTGCTTTCTACATTTATAATAAAACCCCTCTAAACCGGATGTTCAATTTAATATCACTATCGGTATTTAAGACAGAGGAGCTTTCCTAGAGGCTTTATGCATAATTTTCACCCTGCATTCAACAGATACCTGCATAAAAGTATCTAAATTCTTTTCTACTAGAATTCCGGCTTAGCGGGATTTTAACCCTTTCCTCCATGAATACGCCTTTCTACGCCTCTGTAATAACCACTTCTTGAAACTATTGTGATAAATAGAGCATTTGCTCCTATTTATCACAATGGTTTCAAACTACAAAATTCTAACATTTTCCTTTTCTCAAGTTAATGCTCCTTTTCGGTAGATTTATTCAAAGTGGATGGAAAGTAAAAATAGCCTATGGAGGAATGGCTTAATATAACAGGTTCATGTTACTCGACTCTTTGAATATAACGTTTGTTTGTGCAGGTATGTAGAAGCACGGTATACCTATGATTTGAATATAATTGCACACATGATTTGTGTCGGTTTTGTCAAAGGCTGCATGTATTGCCAGATAGTTCAATTACTCCTATCTCTGTCTTGCATAAATTGTCGGCTGCTTCAAGTTTTAAAGTACGCAATTCTCTCATTTCATATGAATGTTAAAGTTGTCAAAGAGTTTATTAATCGTAAGTGTATATTATTTAGCGTATATACATATTATTTACCATATAATTCTTTACAGAATTTAGTCACGATATGAGTAATCCTGTACCAAATAAACGGAACTTTAAAGGGTATAACCATGCTTTGTTTTAACCCTTCGCTCGCTGAATTTTAAAATATTTTCCCCCTTCTTTACCCATGTCCTTATCCAAGTATTTCGCTGTGCAATCACTGCTGTGGAGTGCACTGGTTGCACAATCAATTTGTAAATAGTGCAGACCCTGATGAGACAGCTCCTGCAGGAGCTGTCTCATCTGGGTCTTCACTATTTACAGGTAGGTATATTGACGTGAATAGCAAGCGAAGGGTTAACCTTGTGTAATTTGTTCAGTTGATTAATATTGAGATAGATCTAAATGGATATTTATTCTGTATTCGAGGTATGTTTTTTGTTTCATTTAGGAAATGTTAATTTTCTCTTGGTTACCGAAACACATAACGATGTATTTTGAGGCGTTATAACTAATGTTTATTTACAGTTAACCTGTCATTTCTGATTAAACACAGGAATAATGTAAGCAGGTGATTGCTTAGTACGGGAAAGCTATCCGGATTACATTTGTCATGTATCATACTACCTCCCGCATTAATCCTGTCCTTCATATAAATTGTTCACGCCTTGCAAACAGTGCGTGCGCACACTCAGGTCACATGGCTCCTGACAGGATCCGTCTGATCAGGATCTACTCTCTTTGCTTAAGAAATTATAATATAGCTAACTCTACAGATTATACCATTACCCAACAATTTCTGTTTACATAATTATTTCATTTTAAACATTCAGCTAATTAATATTCATGATGTAACTATTCCTTACATGCATATTTAATAGGGAATGTTTAACCCTTTACTCCATAAATACGCCTTTCTGCGCCTATGCAAACAAAGTAGACCCAGATCAGACGGCTTATATAGGAGACGTCTGATCAAGGTCTGTCCTGACTGCTTATGATGTAATATAGATACGATTCTACAGTTTCTGCCATGGCTAAAACGGCCTACGTCCGTGTGCCATTATAACAAATTAATCTAATTAATATTCATGACGTCATTATTTTTTACATGAATGTTCATTGAGGAAGGTTTAAATATATAAGAATATAGAGACAATTCTGGTACAGCAAACCCTACCAAAACCTCTCATAAATATTTATGTTAGAAACCATTACCTAAAATTCTATATAGATATAGTTTTGGCCATGGCAATAGCTGTATAATCAGATCTATATTATTCCACAAGCAAGTAGACCCGATCCTGATCAGACAGCTCTTACAGGAGCTGTCTGGTATAGGTCTGCCCAGTTTGCAAAGGCATTGAAATGCATACGTGTACATGTATCTATAAGGTATAGGGTTAAACGACCGCAAAAACATGTATGAGATCACGTGTACTTTGCCCAAATTCAATGATTTATGTTAAATTTGGCTCAGGTTTTACCTTTGATTAGCGAGTCGTAAAATGTATTACAGTAACACTTCCCTACACGAGTCACATGACCAATGACGTGAAACATAACTCAGGTGACATCTTAACCCATTTCCCACGTGAACATTATTTAAGGCAATATATTTTGCCGATTTACTAATGAAATTGAATTGAATTGAATTGATTTGAATTGCATTGCATTGCATTGATTTGATTTGATTTGATTTGATTTGATTTGATTTGATTTGATCTCGGAAGGAACTGTAGAAACACGTCATTCAAATACCTTTCGCAACAAGGGTAGACCCTGATCAGACAGGAGCGTCCGTAAGTAGGAATGGGTTAACCCTTCTCTTGCTGAATTTTAAAATACATTTCTCCTTCTTTACCCATGCCCTGTTGTATAATTACATATACATTGTATCTTCACTGTGTACAAGTATTTCGCTGTGCTATCACTGCTGTGGAGTGCACTGGTTGCACAATCAACTTGTAAATAGCGCAGACCCTGATGAGACAGCTCCTGCAGGAGCTGTCTCATCTGGGTCTTCACTATTTACTGGTAGGTATATTGACGTGAATAGCAAGCGAAGGGTTAATATAGGACGGGTTATGACCTACATTGTAAATATAAAGTAAATAGTGCAGAGCCCGTTCTGAGGGCTTCCATAGGAATCAGCCGATCTGTGTCCTAACCGTTTTTCTATGCCCCTATTTTATATGGCAAAATTGCTAAGTGCCCTAGGGACTACTTTGGAATTTTCCTTTTCAATGATGGTCATAACGTAAAGGGTTTTCATGATTTATGAAATATAATCATTTTTAAAAAGAAATAAAATATGGAAAACATGACAATGATTTTGAGAAAATGATGTTACATGTATAATACATTTAATAACACTGCATAGTGCTAATCAAAATAAATGATTAACCCATTACCTCATAGGCTATTTTTAGATACAACCTCTTTGAATTAATCTACCGAAAAGGAGCATTAATTAGAGAAAAGGAAACTTTTAGAATTGTGTAGATTGTAACCATTGGGATAAATAGAGCATTTGCTCCTATATGAGCAAATGCTCTATTTATCACAATGGTTTCACAAAATGACTCTTATAGAGTCGTCAAAAGTCGTCAATATGAGGGAAATGGTTAATGATTAGTTTTACTCAAATAACAAATGATATTTATGTTGAGGTACAAATGTACTTAGCAGTTTTGCTGAGCTGAGTATATAACTTGAACTATCAATACATGTACATGTAGCGACAGTGATTGGTAGTTAAACCGCAACTATCTATTTTCCGATACTTCACTGCTGTGTGAGGTCATATAAACTTTGTCGTTTTCTTACTACATGTAGTATGTATGTTACATGTACATGTTTGACCAAGCAGGTAAACATATAATGTCCTTTCGTGACTACAGTAAACCCCCTCTAATGCGACCACTTAATGAACAAATATAGCTGTCTTCATAAGCAGGTGGTTGTTCAATGCAGGAAAAAGTTATGCAGAAAGCTGCTATAGGAGCTTTCTGCATAAATTTCGTCATGCATTAAGCTACCACCTGTCTTTGCCACTGTGAATTATGCCTCGTTTTGGTGGTCGCATTACAGGGATTTTACTGTATAACAAACTACGATCAGTCTAAAATGGGATACGGCAATAAATGAAACATTGCCATATTAAAGTTTTTGAATTGATAATGAAATACGCCATTGGCAAACCCCTTTTACTCTCGTTTTATAACAATTCGTCCAATAAAATCAATATGATCAGTCACTGATGTAAATACATGTACGTATCCTCCTGGCCTTTAATCTGTAGTCTGCTGAGTGATTTTGGACTGTAGATAAGAAGGATAAATAGAACATCTCATTTAAATATTTTTGTTATGTTCTCCCCCAAAATCTTATCTTCCTCTCCACTGGGAGCTTTCTGTGAATATTTCACCCTGCATTAACCCTTTCCTTATCACGCATTTGCAAACAAAATAGACCCAGATCAGACGGCCCATATAGGAACCTTCTGATCAGGGTCTGCTCTGTTTGCAAATGGAATTTGAAAGATCTGTTTCTTTACTGTCTAAAATGACTAAAATGCTCAACCTTCCATTATAACTAAGTTGTCCATGAAGATTCAGTAGGTATTGAAACATAGAACATGGAAAGCAACCAGCCTTCTACCTTAACCCAATACCTCATAGGCTATTTTTAGGTACAAACTCTTTGAATAAATCTACCGAAAAGGAGCATTAACTAGAGAAAAGGAAAAAAATAGAATTTTGTACTTTGAAACCTTTGTGATAAATAGAGCATTTGCTCCTATTGGAGCAAATGCTCTATTTATCACCATGGTTTCACTAAGTGACTTCTACAGAGTCGTCGAAAATCGTCAATATGAGGGAATGGATTATAGGGTCAAAGTTCAGCTATACTAAACTTTCGAGTTATCGAGGTTGTACTGTGTATCTGGTCATTCGTATATTCGTTTCTATTACGTCACATCAGCTTGTTTGACTTTCTGGGTCCATGCTTATAAAGCTTTTAGTTGAGTCTGAGTTTCGTTCTCAAGCTTTTGATTGGTCAGATTTGAGTTCTCAAGCTTTTGATTGGTCAGATTTGAGCCAAAGGCTCAAATCTGACCAATCAAAAACTTGAGAATGAACTCAGACTCAACTAAAAGTTTTTATAAGCATGGACCCAGGTCTTCTTTTTGAAAGGACATAACAGAAATTAATATGAAACGTGTACTTTTCAAGCAGACGGCAATGATGGCTGACGACAATTCGTCCAAAATGTTCGGGGTTTCAAATTGCTTTTTAGCGAAAGATATCATCTTATACACGCAAAACATTTCCTGTATTCAACGTGCGCTTTCCGGTTCAGTGATCGTATATAAAACGTTTGACCTGTAGGGTAAAATATCACCCGATCAAAAACTTCGTCTGCATTGAAATTACTTTTTTACCTGTTTCTACAAACACACAATCTGTTTGGATACTCAAATAGGCGTCTGAATCTGTACAGTTTGCAAGGATCATCACAAAATTCCCCCGTACCGTATTAAAAGGAATTCAGAGTTACAGATAATGACACGTATAGTACTCAAATACTAAAATCGTCATTTCTCCACTAAACCCTATACTGTGACCACTCTTTAGAATCGTCTCTTCGAGACGATTCTAAAGAGTGCGCACAGTATTGGGTTTTATGGAGAAATACAGATATTATTCTTGAAAATGTTTTAATTTACGCATCTTATCTGGGCCTCTGAAGGTCAAAGAATTTAGTATATAGAAAATGGTATTTTAACTCGAGTGTTGCCTAATGTATGCACTGGCCGAATTAGTTTTGTGAGATTACAGTGTAAAGTCTCCCTTTTCTTCATATAAACGCCTTTTCACGCATTTGCAAACAGAGATGACCCAGATCAGACGTCTCCTTTAGGAGTCGTCTGATCAGGGTCTGCTCTATTTGCTAATGGAATATGTAAGACGTGTTTTCTTAATTTCTGAAATGACTACAATGTTCTGCCTTCCATATGTCTTTGTTACTATTTTTTTTTTCATGAGTATTCAGTGGGTATTGAAATTTGGAATAAACATAGAACAGGGAAAGGGTTAAAGCAAAGGGGAAAATTATCTTTTTAGTAGCTTTCACGCAGACTTCAGCTGTCACCTGTCTTAAAACCTCGAATGCATGCTTACTTCATTGTACAGTTCAGATAGGTTTTACTGTTCATTTGGATTTGAATGGCCTTATTGAACTATAATATCACTCGGCATCCAATCAAGAAAATAAGATTTATCGATATTGCGAAATTTTAGTATTGAAGAATTTATGTCTTCGTAGGCAGGTGGCTGCTTAATGCAGGATAAAAGTCATGCAGAAAGCTCCTAGAGGACTTTCACCCTGCATTACGCTGCTACATGTGTTAAAGATCAATAATGGTACGTATTTGAGTGTTCGTAGTATCGAGAGTTCGTACTATCGAGTTTGTACTATACTAAGATGTATCGATATTGAGGTAGAACAATATGTTTGTTATACAGCTGTGCATTGAGATTTGATACAGACGACAATGCATTTACAGACGACAGTTAGCTAAGCGCAATAAAGATTAAACCATTACAGTAAACCCCACTAAACCGGAAGTTTAGTAAATAATAATTTAGATCGTTTTAGGCAGGTGGCTGTATAATACAGGATGAAAGTCAAGCAGAAGGCTCCTTTATGACTTTCACTTTGCATTAAGCTGCCACCTGTAACGCACCCTCAAGATGATAATTAATCCTTTCCCTGAAGAATATTCATATAGGAAATAATGACGTCATTAATATTAATAAGATTATTTTTTTTATAATGGCTTATGAACACATGACATTTTGGCTCAGGAATAAGCTGTACAACCAGATCTTTATAACACCATAAGAAAACAGCAGACCATGATCAGACGGCTCCTATAGGATTCGTCTGATCAGGGTCTGGCTACGTTTTCTTAGATTTGATTCTACAGTTTCTTTCACGATAAAAATATGTTGTGCTCAGTACCATTATAGATATCTAGCGAATTAATATCCATGATGTTATTATTTCTTGCCTGAATATTTTGAGTTTCTACATATTACAGAAGACGTCGGAGTTTGATGTTGCTAAATGACTTGCAAGAATAAATTATATTCTCGAACTGCATAAACACATAGGCCTATATAAGATGCGTAAATAAACACCTTTTCAATAATAACTTCTTTAGTTCTCCACCAAACCCTATGTTGTGACCACTCTTAAGAATCGTCTCGAATGACCACTCTTTAGAATCGTGGTCACAACATAGGGTTTGGTGGATAAAGGACAATTTTATTATTTGAGTATGCACGTTTATCTGTAGCTCTGAATTAAACACGCTAAATGTGGAACATACATTGTAGCCGTTACCAATTCAAATTTGATTGCAAAACGTAAAGATATATAATTATCTACATATCAATATTTTACTCTTTATTTTTTGTCTCGAGCGGCGGAAACTAGCCCATTGCCTATATTGCCAACTGTAAGCTTCCTGTCATATTTTCCCACGCTTGAATTTATGACCGAGACAAAACTGAAAGAACTTAAACCTTGATATGTGTAAAACCTCAGATTTTATAATAGATTTTCCTGTGTACATCTTTTTCAAATCAATAAACAGTTTCAAAACATTAGGGTTTCTTTCTTCATTCAAGCTTTGAAACTTAGCTGTTGTCACGATAGTGTACTGGTTTTAAACGCTATCTGACTGACATTTGCAAGTAGAAATACAGTAAAACTTCGATTATCCGAACACTAAAATACGTCTTATTATCGATCTTTAAGACAGGTGGCAGCTTAATGCATGGTGAAAGTCATGCAGAAAGCTCCTCTAGGAGCTTTCTGCATGACTTTCACCATGCATTAAGCAACCACCTGCCTAAAAGGGTCTAAATTCTTCTATACCGAAAATTCGAATAATCGAGGTTTTACTGTAAAACACCGATAGGGGCTAGGGGAAGGGTGAAAACTACTCTATACATGCATAGTTGTATATTCTAAAAAAACATGCAAATGAAACAATCTATTGTAGTTATCCATGACAACCTTATTAACCTTTATCCTGCTATTTGCGGTGTGACTAACCTTTACAAACAGCTTAGATCTAGTCCATTTGTGTCATTTATACATTAATTAACCATTTCCTTCATATAAACGCTTTTTCATGAATTTGCAAACAGGGTATAGACTCGGATCAGAGGCTCATGTAGGAACCATCTGATCAGGCTCTGCTTTGTTTGCTTATGATATTATAATATATATATGCATCTACAGTTTCTACCAATACCAAAAAAGAAACATGTTTATACATGTATATGCCATTATAAAAAAATCATTTACACATATTCATGTTTACATGTATAACTTACATGAATATTCACCAGGGGAAGGGTTAACCCTTCGCTTGCTGAATTTTAAAATACATTTCTCCTTCTTTACCCATGCCCTGTTGTATAATTACATATATCTTCACTGTGTACAAGTATTTCGCTGTGCAATCACTGCTGTGGGGTGCACTGGTTGCACAATCAACTTGTAAATAGTGCAGACCCTGATGAGACAGCTCCTGCAGGAGCTGTCTCATCTGGGTCTTCACTATTTACAGGTAGGTATATTGACGTGAACAGCAAGCGAAAGGTTAAGACGTGTTTCTGCAAAAAATATTTTGGCGAATTGACATTTCGCGCGTGTGTGTTGGGGTGTGGGCGTGGGGGGAGGGGTGTCTGATGACGGTCTACAACGTTTGATTACAGTAAAACCTCTCTATAACGACCACTAAATTGTGTTAATTAGTTGGCATTTAGGGCAGATGGCTGCTTAGAAGCAAGGTGAAAGTAAAACAACGCTCCTATAGAAGCGTTCTGTTTTACTTTTAACTTGCTTCAATCAGCCATCTGCCTTTAACACAAAATACTTGATGTAATTCAGTGGCCGTTATAGAGAGGTTTTACTGTGTGTTATTTTGTATGGAGACTATGTGTTCATGGGTCAGTACTGCCGTCTGCATTATACAATCTTCTGTCTAGATTGCCATGTTTATTCACAAGGTAAACGCTTTTAGGTTAAATAATTCTACTGTATGTTAATCCGTATGGATGCTGAATATTCATAATGGAATTGTCCATCAGTGTTTAACCCTTTCCTCCATAAATACGACTTTCTACGCCTCAGTAAAAGTCACTTTATGAAACCATTGCGATAAATAGAGCATTTCCTCCTATAGGAGCAAATGCTCTATTTATCACAATGGTTTCAAACTAAAAAAGTCTAAAATGTTCCTTTTTGAAACCAATTATTTTGCCTAAATGCCAGACTAATAAAGTTTGGTCAAAATCCTCAATAAGTACCTCTAACAAAGTATTAGTCTCGTAATGAAGCTGAAATACCATGGTATTGATATCGGCGCAGCATTTTCCGTGAAACTGATATTTAACTCGTATCGTGTTACCCCCCCCCCCCCACCCCCACCCCCACCCCCACCCCTAAAAACCCCACCCCAAAAACCCAACAAAACAAACAAATAAAGAAAAGAAAAGAAAATATCTGCTCAAACTCCTACCTGTTGTAGGTTTAAAGATTTTGAAAAAACTACTGATCGAATGTCAAACAGCTTGCTTGGATAAAATCATAATAACACTTAATTATAGGTATTTAGCCAGGTGGGTTCTTAAATGCGTTAAGTATGAAGGACAAGAATTTGCTTAGTTTTAATAATTTGCGTATGTCATTCTCACATACAGTAAAACCTCTCTATAACGGCCACTAAATTACATCAAATATTTTATGTCAAAGGCAGGTGGCTGCTTCAAACAAGGTGGAAGTACAACAGAACGCTCCAATAGGAGCGTTCTGTTGTACTTTCACCTTGATTTAAGCAGCCACCTGTCCTGAATACCAACTAAATAACACGATTTAATGGCCGTTATAGAGAGGTATTACTGTATTATGTTTTTGAAGTTAATAGTATTAGCATTTCTAACATTACTACGCGGTGTTTTATCTTACCCCAGGTTGTTCGCAAACGTCTCGTTCAGGAGTGTGGTTAACCCGTTACTCCATAAATACGCCTATTAACGCCTTTTGCAAACTTAGTAGACCCAGATCAGACAGTTCCTATTGGAGCCGTCTGATCAGGAACTGCTATATTTGTTCACGGAATTATGTAGATCTGTGCTCATATTCATGAAGCCCGTTATGAATATTTCAACGTTATGAAAACGTAAGGAGAATCTGTAGCAACTAGCAAGACCAGTGAATACATATTCGTTCAGTTGCTATTACAATATTGCGTTAAATATATACAGTAGAACCCCTCTAATGCGACCACTTAATGAATTAACATGGGTGTCTTTATAAGCAGGTGGTTGCTTAATGCAGGACAAAAGTAATGCAGAAAGCTCCTAGAGGAGCTTTCTGCATTACTTTTGTCCTGCATTAAGCTATCACCTGCATCTAGCACTCAGAATTCTACCTCTTTTAGGTGGTCGCATTAGAGGGGTTTTACTGTATTTGATATGAAGAAAATTTACTTGCTTCGATTTTATGAGATTTCTTAATTTTTTAGGAGGTTTAGGAATCGGGGTCAATGTATTACAGTTCAGCTATGGCAAAATAAAAACCCCTTTCATATGAGAGTTTATCATCAAACTAATCAATATTCGTATATGCATTATTTCTTATAGGAAGATTAATGGAGCGAAGGATTAAAGAAAAGGCACCCATGTAATACAATTGAATCAGACCAAAATATCCAACAGAGGCCAACACATGCTTAGTAAAAAATGTGTATGCGTGTACGTTTGTGCGTGCGCGCATGCGTATGTGTGCGTTTTGTGGTTTGATTTTAATACTTACATGTTGGTACGAATGTGAAGAAAGTACGTTGTAAATCATGATCCACTGTACATGTACATGTTCAACTTGTTTTACAGACTGAGAAATAAAAGTGTAATTTAAATCATGCGTATGGTAAGAGGGATTTAACCATTAACCCATTTCCTCCTAGACTATTTTTAGACCCAACCTCTTTGAATAAATCTACCGAAAAGGAGCATTTACTAGAGAAAAGGAAACGTTTAGAATCGTGTAGTTTGGAAACCATTGTGATAAATAGAGCATTTGCTCCTATGAAGCAAATGCTCTATTTACCACAATGGTTTCAAGAATTGACTTTTACAGAGGCGTAGAAAGGCGTATTTATGGAGGAAAGGATTAATTGTTAAATAGGCATTTGCTGACAGATTAGACCCAGTCACAGCTTCTTCTCATTGCCTATGAAATATTATAGATATGATATTATATATCCGCCACGGTAAATAACAGCTGTTTATAATACCAATACGAAACGCACAGCACCCCGCCACCCTTATTCATATCCGTATAGGCAATATTTCTTGGATGCATATTCACCAGTGAAAGGGTTAACCCTTTACTCCTTGAAAATTCATTCAACAAATAACGGCACCATGAATATTGTGTATTTTACCACGACAAGTACCATAGAATCATATCTATATTACGTCATAAATAATCAGTACTACAGAAGCCATCTGATCTGGGTCTTCTCTTTTTGGAAATGCGTAAAAAGGTATAAAACATCTGTTGACGAAATGGTAAGCTATGTTTTACTGCACAGTGTAAAATGGACGAACGAACATTGTTTTTTGTTTTGTTTTTTGATTACAGGTTGAACACAGACCTTGCACGATACTTGAGGTGAAAGTACTATGTGGCCGAAACATAACGAAGGGATGGGCCGACTTAAGTAAGTACGAGTTTAGCATCGTCTGCGTCACCATGGTTCTGTATGCGTTCAATGGTGCCGACCGAGTTCAGTGGTACCGTCGGTCTTATCCTTACAGTATCTTAGAAATTGCGCACGGTATTGGTCAATTTGTGATTACTAATCTGCCAACAGTTTGGATCCAGATGAGACACTAGGCAACTTTATGCCTGATTAGTATCCAAATTGTGGAAATTCGGATGGTATGTTTGAAGAAAAATATAAAATAGCTTATACATGTTCCTTTGATACGAAGCAGACCAAAGGTTTAGCGAGCAAACATTCAAACAGTAAATTAGTGGTAACTACCATATGTTCCAAGTTTAACATCTGCAAAATACAGTAAAGTGTCTCTATAACGATCTCTCAAATCAGGTCTGATTTTGGGGGAATAACCCTTACAATGCTGAATTTTCAAATGGACTATTCCAATATTCAAACAGATCAAGCTTATGGTGAATATTTAGGGACTTGTTTTAAAGAAAAGTGTAACATGTCAAACAGTGCAGACTTAGATGAGAGGGATCCTCTAGGAGCCCTCTCATCTGGGTCTACAGTGTTTGTAAAGTTCATTAGTGACTCGTGTCCCACACTGTAAGGATTAAGACAAGTTATACCACCTTAATACAGGACAAATACTCCAATAAGAACATTTTGCATGACTTACATTAATCTACCATCTGTTTTTAAAGACCACTATGTTGATTCAATAAGTGGTCACTATAGAGAGGTTTTACTGTATTTGATCTTCAGAGTTCTCGTTAGAATAAACAACAGCTGCAGCAACAGCCACAACAATACCAAGGAATCTGCAATATAATGCAACACTTTATTGAATACCTTTTAAATTGTTAGTTTAACGCTAAGTAATTAACCATTCGGCTGTTAAGTACATTTGTAAACATTGTGCATCCAGATGAGACGCCCAGTAACTTGGCGTCTCATCAGAATCTATGCTGTTTGTTACCCACTCCTTCAATAATTTCTCAAATGTCTTAACGAATGGAAAGTAGGTAAAACGTGTACAATTTGCTCAAACATATTTTTGTCGACAGGCTAAGGGTTAGATATAAGCTGTAAGTTGGTCATAAATCTGTTACGTCAATGATTCTTATATTTCAGTCTATACAATGTATGTACAGTGAGTTTACGTGAGACTCAGACTGATATGGGCTCTCACCGCTCCCTTCTTACCTTGATCTTGACCTTCATAGCAATGTCAATGTCAGACAGCTGCGTGCCTTGGGGACTGTTGTTGTACCTTTAACACCTTTCGTTAAAAATAGGGTTAACCTTTTAACCTGTGTTAGTGAATTGATGCGTAGCATCGAAGAAGGTACATGTATACCGTAGAATACGTCTAAGCGACTATCAAAAAGATGGGTCTGTAAGGCAGGTTGTAGCTTAACCCTTTCGCTGCCAATGCCGGATCTGTGATTACCTATGCAAACAGTTTGGATCCAGATGAGACGCCGAGTAACTCGGCGTCTCATCAGGATCCAAACTGTTTGTTACTGTTACTATGTTTTTGAAACAAAAATGAAGAAAATCAAAAGAATGAAAATTTGTAGCAGACGACAAAGTTAGCAGACGACAGAGTTTGGCAGCGAAAGGGTTAATGCAGGTCGCGTGTAACAGGATAAGGGCTAAACTTCGTTTCAACAGGATCCAAACTATTTCACATTCTGACATTGTTCTTGAAATAAAAAAAGGTAGATTGATATTTAACCTAAATAATAAATGCAGGACAGTGCAATGTTTAAATTTTTACATATCATAGACGAACACTTGACTAGCTATTTAAACAGTTTGGATCCAGATCCAGATGAGTGTTTGACACGTTGTGTATTGAAGAGCAATATAAGAAAACCATTTTTAAGAATAGAAGCTGATGACAACTTTCCAGACGGAAATTAATTACATAGCATGCAAAAAGTTAAGATATAGTTTCTGAGTTTGCTGACAGGGCTAAATTTTTCGTAGCGAACCGTGAACTATGCTAATGGTTTGTAATCGACAGGAAATCGCTAAATCTAGGCTCTGGCTACTTTTCTAATGATCAGCGCTGTTAAACGTATTCTGCTAATTACCACATTAGCTAGTATTTTGATCCAGATCAGACAGTTAGGGACACGACGTCTGATCAGGATCAGAATCAAAATTTGGATGTTACCTAGGCAATATCTTTCCAACATTCTAAGCCAATTACAGTAAAACCTCTCTATAACGGCCACTAAATTACATCAAGTATTTTGTGTTAAAGACAGGTGGCTGCTTAAAGCAAGGTAAAAGTAAAACAGAACGCTCCTATAGGAGCTTTCTGTTTTACTTTCACCTTGCTTTAAGTGACAACCTGCCCCAAATACCAACTAATTAACACAATTTAGTGGCCGTTATAGAGAGGTTTTACTGTATTTTAAAGTGTGACATATGGAATTGTGAGCTCAACAGAGGTCCAGATAAGATGCGTAGATTAAAATATTTTTCTGCATCAAAACCCTATGTTGTGACCACTTTTTAGAATGCTTTCGAAGAGACGAAAAGGATAATGCTAGATAGTGTACAGACAGCACGTTGTACCGACCCATTGTAGCGCAGCAAGCTAAATCCGCATGTGTTATGAGATTCGAAGTATCTTTCCAATATATTGTATACTGGAATTGAACGGAAGGAGTGTTTTACGATTCTCCTACGTTAAGGGAAAGACTGTGTTTTTAAAGGTGCAGATAGCATTATGTGTCGAATGTTTTGGTCAAAGCTGGAACTCAAGAAACATATCCATTAAATATAATTTTCAAACAGAGCAGACTCTGATCAGGATCTGTTCTCTCTGCTTATGGAATTATATAAATCTAACTTTACTGTTTCTACCAGGGCTAAACAAAGACAATTGTGTTCATATACAATTATATGGCAGAAAATGATGAACCAGTTCTATATTATTTCATAATACATGTAATGCAAACGTAGCCGACCCTAATAGAGCTAAAGGTGCATACCCAAATACTAAATTCATCATTTCTTCACAAAATCCTATACTGTGACCAATATTTAGAATCGTCTCGAAGAGACGATTCTAAAGAGTGGTCACAATATAGGGTTTGGTGGAGAAATAAAGGAGCTATTCTTGAAAATGTTTAAATTTACACATCTTATCTAGACATCTGCCCTAAGACTATAACTAGGTACTTTACTTTACTTTTTAACATCTTTGAGTAGATCTACTGATGGAAAAAGGGAAAAAAGGAGCATTAACTATAGAAAAGGAGCATTAACTATAGAAAAGGAGTAGTTTTGAAACCATTATGATAAATAGAGCATTTGCTGCTATGGAGCAAATGCTCTATTTATCACAATTGTTTCAAAATGTGAAATTTACAGAGGTGCTAAAATGCGTCATTAAGAGGGAACGTGTTAATCACTGAGTCCACTCATTGTAGAGGATTTTGAATGACAAACAGTGCAGACCCTGGTCAGAAGCCTCATCTAGGATCCCTCTGATCTGGGTGTACACTGTTTGCAAATGATGGTGCGTGTATGTCCAGTCTTCAAATTGATAAAGGATTCTAGAGTACACAATTTACTATGGTCGTTCGTTTCTACCTGTCTTAGCACTCTTATTCTGGAGGTCCTGATATAGTGTAGACCCAGATCAGAAGATGTGCCCTTGCCAGGGTCTGCACTGTATATTCCTCACGCATTATTTTCCCAGGTCACTTCGGCAACGCCCTTTTGGACACACCCCTTCAATTAAACCTAGCTTGTTTAATTATACATATTTAAGCGAAGGCACTCGGGAACGGAGAAATGGGTTAATGATGAAAAACTACACTTCCTTTGAGTAACTGTACTGGGAGTCTACTGTATTAATTTAATTAAGATAATAAAATGCTGAATTGTATCCTGGTTCCCATGGATGTCAATAAATGACGTTTTAACCTTTAACCTTTAGCCCTGTCCCTGTTCTAGGTTTAGTTCAAACTTCAGTACTTTCTGAATATTTATGGACAAAGTAGGTACAGTAAAACTTCGATTATCCGAACACTAAAATACGTATTATTATCGATCTTTAAGACAGGTGGCAGCTTAATGCATGGTGAAAGTCATGCAGAAAGCTCCTCTAGGAGCTTTCTGTATGACTTTCACCATGCATTAAGCAGCCACCTGCCTAAAAGGGTCTAAATTCTTCTATACCGAAAATTCGAATAATCGAGGTTTTACTGTATAATGAAATATGGAAGGTGGAACATTGCAGTCATTTTTGAAACTAAAGAAACAGATCTATCAAATTCCATTAGCAAACAGAGCAGACCCCGATCAAAGGTGTTTATAAATGCACACCAGCTCGCTCTTTCATATGATACATGTAGGTGTTAAAGAAAATGGAGACAATAACATTTTAGACTACTTAAATAGACCGCACATTATATGTATATATTACATTGGTAGGCTGTAAGTAATAGAGGTGAGAATCATTTTACCCGATTTATATGAAATTTGACACCAGGGATCCGCGTTATGACCTGTTTAGTAACAGAAATTGTCAACAACCGAGGTATAAAACTATTGTTGTAGTGCCATGTTTCATTCGCTCCCCACCCACCTACGTAAAGGAATCCTTTCACCTTATCCCAATAAAATCTACGCCTACAACTAGCAATCCCATTAAATATTATATGGTTTTGAAAATAAATAAATAAAAAAAGGTTTTACAAAAATAAGTACAGTGTCATGCTTTGAAATACATTTATGTTCTTGTGCTATACACGTGACTAACAGTCGCCATTTCAATTTAATTTCTCGACTTGAATACAGTCTTGATTCTAATCAGTCAATTAGTTGTTTATAAATATGTTTTAGTCTTGATTAGTGAGATACTATTTTACCCGTACCTGGCATAGCGTGACTTGATAAGCATTCGGTAACAACTTAACCCAATTGCTCCCATGATCCCATATATGGGATGTAGGCAAACAGTGTAGACTCTGATCAGACGCCGCATCATGCGGCGTCTGATCAGAGTCTACAATGTTTGCTGATAGGAATTTCAATATAAAACAAAACGAAATTGAAAATTTAGGCCAGGCACCACTTAGATAAAAAATGGACTAATCCAATATAGAAACATGGAAGAATGCACTGGGCGCAAATGGGTTAAACCGGACGAGACGTCGTGTAACCCAGCCTCTCATTAGGTTTCAAACTGTTTGGCATTGGTCCAATAATGATTTCAAGAATAACTAAGCGGAATCTTAAGGATATTTACAAATCCAACAACAAATTATATGTTTTACAGAATAAATATAATTATATTCGTACACTGTAAACATTTTTTCAATGGAAAAGTGTACGTAACTGAACATAATAAGCGATTAACACTTTCCGTCATATAAACGTGTTTTAACGCATTTGCAAACAGAGTTGACCCAGATCAGACGGCCCCTGTAGGAGCCGTCTGATCAGGGTCTGCTCTGTTTGCTAATGGAATTTGATAGATCTGTTTCTTTAGTTCCTAAAATGGCTACCATGTTCCGCCTTCCATATTTCATTGGAGTTATTTTGTCCATGAAATATTCAGTAGGTATTGAAATTTGGACTAAATATAAAACAGGGAAACAGGTTAAATTCCACGGGCCCATAGATTGGACATAGGCATACAGTGTTGACCCAGATCGGAGGGCTCCTGTAGGCGCACCCATATCAGGGTCAATACTGTTTGTAGGATCCATGGATGCCCATGGTTTATTCCAATATATTCTTTGCTCACAGTGCGCCCCCCACCCCACTGTGACAAATGGGTTGGTTCCAATATCTGATTTGAACGGTTTGAATGTAGATAATACGGGAATTAAAGAGGTAAAGTGTTTTACATAAACAGTAGAACCTTTATACAGCCAGCGACCACTCAAAGATGTCTGAACCTGTGCCCTGTGTTCTGAGATAGACGGTAGCTTAATGCTGAGTAATAGTTTTGCAGAGAGACTCTTTGCAGAAAAGTTTGCATTAAGCAACCACCTGCTCTTATAGACACATCATGTTTATTTATTGAGTAGTCGCTATAATGTACAGTAGAACCTGTCTTAAGTGACCATTCATATATAGAACATAGGAGTGTTAAAAAGCAGGTGGTTGCTTAATGTAGTGCAAAAGTATTGCAGAAAGCTCCCATAGGAGCGTTCTGCGTTACTTTTGACCTGCATTAAGCTGCAACCTGTATTAAAGATCCACAATTAGACCTTTTTGATGGTCGCTTACGACAGTTTTATATTGCATTAATTGATTTCGGATGCCCACGGCATTGTCCGTTGTGTTGTGTATCAGAACTCTATCAAAGGCGAAGATAATTTTACTCTCTAAAATAGTTTCTTAACTTTTTGCACGCTAGCGGCGAAACTGTGATTACCCATGCAAACAGTTTGGATCTAGATGAGACGTCGCATAATGCGGCGTCTCATCAGGATCCAAACTGTTTGTCATCTTGACCACATTTTTTTTGAAAGAAAAGAGAGAAAGTTTATTTTAAGAATTGAAGCAGACGACAATTGCTGCAGACGAAAAATTACTTAGCGTGCAAAGAGTTAAAGACCAACAGAACGACACGCAGTATGGTTCCTGATTAGACGCCGAGATATTATGTGTCTTATCTGGATCCAAACTGTTTGTATAGGTTATAAGGACATTTACAAATGTACCACGCATTCTCTGTTAGATCTCGCAAGCTTTGTGTTTTTGTTAATACTAGACTGCTCTGACAATCTGACGTATGCCAGTGTTCTCACTCTGTACAATTCTTTGCATAACATAATACATGTACATGTACAATGTAGCAGGAATAGATCAAGATGTTTACATGTTAGTAATACATCGTTTCCTGTTCTTGTCATTATTGGGGAAATATTACCAACATATGTACGATATATTATAACAGAAACAAGTCTATCTGAATACTGGTATATAAACCATCATTATACTGAGTATAGCCCACCCCTGCCCTACTCAAGACTAATTCATATATAATATAATTAACACGTTTTTGCAAACAGAGTAAGCCCAGATCAGATGGCCCCTGTAACGTCCTATTGATCAGGGGGTTGTCTGCTAGCATATAGAATTACATTTTGTATGTAGATATGATTCTATGATTTTAAAATGGTATATACATACAGGGTTTTTTCAGCATTGGCAGGAACTACAGAAACATCTTTGTGATTCAATAAACTAACACAGTAGACCCTTATCAGATGGTCCCTTCAAATGTCGTCTGATCTGGGTCTACTCTGTTTGCAAAGGCATGAAAATGCGTTTGTGTCAAGGAAAGCGTTAATGAACAGATATGGGCGAATCGTAGTTCAAAATTCATGTTATAGAAATGTTGAATATCTACAAACTCAAGAAGAAGAACTCTTCAGTAAAAAAAACTTAAGTAAATCACTTGATTATGTCCCTTATTCCTCGATCAAGGAATGGTACGCATTGGCTGGTTAGCCCTTGTCCTCGCATAAACGCCTTTTTACGCCTTCGCAAACAGTGTAGACCCAGATCAGACGGCTCTTGAAGGAGCTCTGCTCTGTTTGCTAATGACATTACAATAAATCTGACTTCATAGTTTCTCATAATACCAACTTTTCCTATGGCATTATTATATCTAAACTAATGAATATTCATGACGTCATTATTTCTTATGTATATATTCATCAGGGAAAGAGTTAGATAATGTTTGTCTTTATGTTTATTTTAAATATTCAAATAACCGCACTTATGAATCTTTATGATACAGTAAAACCTCTCTATAACGGCAACTAAATTGTGTTAATTAGTTGGTATTTAGTGCAGGTGGCTGTTTAAAGCAAGGTGAAAGTAAAACAGAACGCTTCTATAGGAGCATTCTGTTCTACTTTCTCCTTGCTTTAAACAGCCACCTGCCTTTAACACAAACTAATTGATGTAATTTAGTGGCCGTTATAGAGAGGTACTACTGTAGACTATAAGAAAACATACATTAACCGTATAGCATACATAAAAAAGTCATTGAGATAACCTTTTCCTCTATAAATACACCTTTTCAAACAGAGTAGACCCTGATCAGCCGTCTGACCAGGATTCTGCTCTGTTTGCTTACCAAACAATTCCTGTGTCCATGTGTTATAACAAATTTATCTAGTTAATATTCATAACGTCATTATTTCTTACATGAATATTCATGGATGAAAGGGGTTAATAAAACGATTTGCTTAATTCCCAAATATTTGCATATACGTCCGTTTATCCGCCTGTAATTCAGTGTGTGTTCAGACATGGCACTTGTTTTACCATGGATCGTATTGAACAAATATTGCCCAGATGGGTATTTCAATGTAAATAGTGTCCATTTTACGATCATCTCGACATAGTCGCCGCAATGTCGATTGAGTGTACGTGCGTTCACCCGTCCATACGCCCCACGGTCCAATTTGTCAGAACCTTAACTTTATTTTGCATGGACAGATTTCAGAATTATTTTTCACATGTCTTAGTCAAGGATACATGAATGTTGCTAACCACAACTCTAGCTCACTCTTTTTTAAAAAAAATTATCTTCGTAGTCAGTTTTGTTTTTCCTATTAAGAATGTTTCTGCGGGCATTAGTGATTTTCAAAGTACATTAGCCGCGATCATATCCTGCATGAATATCCAAGCCAGAAATAATGACATCATGAATATTAATTCATTGAATATCTACTGGTATAATGGCAATATTAACAAAACAGTTTTTAACGCGTCAGAAACTGTACAACCAGGCCTATGCTGTACAGTAAAACCTCTCTGTTGCGACCACTACATTACATCAAGTAGTTTGTGTCAAAGGCAGGTGGCTGCTTAAAGCAAGGTGAAAGTAAAACAGAACGCTCCTATAGGAGCGTTCTGTTTTACTTTTACCTCGCTTTAAGCAGCCACCTGCCCTAAATACCAAACTAATGAACACAATGAAGAAGGTCGTTATAGAGAGGTTTTACTGTATTTAAAAGCAAACAGAGCAGATATTGATCGGTCAGTTCCTGTAGGAGCTGTCTGATCTGGGTCTACTCTGTTTGAAAATGCGTAAAAAGGCGTGCATATGGAGTAAAGGGTTACATGTAAACATGCAAATTCATAATAACATGTATAAATAGACTGGCTCCAGTTTAGACACCGAGAACACCAACTGCATTTTCACTAATACTCTCAATACATGTATATGTTATTTTTTGAAAAAGAGGGCAACAGTTATGCAATCAAATGCTATTTTAGTTTTTTCTCTTTTTTTCAGTGGACACGCCGGATCCATATATCCACATACTCATTCCGACGGCACCGGAAGGCCGCCGGAAGACGGCAGTTAAGGATAATGACGTGAATCCTGTCTGGAACGAGAGTTTCACTTTCTTCATCGACGAGGCCGTCGACAATGTTATGGGTACGGTATACAATGTACATAGTATTATTATCTGTCCGTTTCATGAAAGATCATGATCATGTGACCGAAATTGTAAGTCCGAACAAACGACGATTGCAACTTCTATGGTTTTCACCACTTCGCCCCGTATAGTTTTAGTTCTAACAATTTGGCACTACAGTAAAACCTCCCTGTAACGGCCACTAAATTACGTCAAGTATTTTGTGTTAAAGGCATGTGGCTGCTTAGGCAGGGTGAAAGTAAAACAGACCGTTCCTATAGGAGCGTTCTGTTTTACTTTCACCTTGCTTTAAGCCGCCACCTGCCCTAAATAACAACTAATTAACACAATTTAGTGGCCGTTATAGAGAGGTTTTACACTAATCCCTGCATAGGTTATCCGCTGTTCTTCCAAAACTTAGGTCTGCTTAGCTGAAAACCTATTGCATAAAATCTCGTCCAAACTATTTTTAGAGTTTTCTTCTACAGTAGTACCACTCAATAGCAACTACTAAATTAATATCTATTGTGGTCTTTAAAGGGGAAGTCCATACATTCGACGCGTTTCAAAAATGCCTGAAAGATATAAAAGTCATTTGTTTATAAAGTAGTACATGTATATCGCAAGAAATCCTATCCAATAAACGTTGAAAAAACGTTGACATTCATGTGTTTGATATCGACGATCCCGATTTTATTCGCCGATGTTTCAGTTTTATTTGCGTTGAGTTTTAGTTTGGTACATGTATCTGCATGTTCGCGCTATTCGCGTCTCTCCGACCACTTCCGAGAAACGATGTTACGTAAACAATGGAGGGATCATGTGATTTGCGGAAAATTTGAACGGAAAAGGCCGATAGTACTTTGTTGTAGAACAACATTATAAGTATTGATGAAATCCGTTTATTTTGTGTCACATGGTCATTTTTCGATATAAGTTCAAATTGACAATCTTCATTATCATGCTTGAGCATACATGTAAGACATACCAAGTTTTATGATAGGATTAAAAGTATGCGATATACTACTTTTCAGCACATAAACACATGAGTTTTGTATGTTTTAATCATTTTTGAAACGCGTAGACTGTAGGGACTTCCCCTTTAAACCTTTACCTCACAAATACGACGTTTAACTGCTCTTATGGAAAAAACAAATACAGCAAAACCCCTCTAATACGACCACTTAATGATTAAACATGGGTGTCTTTATAAGCAGGTGGTTGCTTAATGCATGGCACAAGTAATGCAGAAAGCTCCTCTGGGAGCTTTCTGCATTACTTTTGTCCTGCATTAAGCTACCACCTGCATTTAACAACCAGAATTATACCTCTTTTAGGTGGTCGCATTAGCGGGGTTTTACTGTATAGACCTGATTCTACAGTTTCTGTCATGGTCAACATTTTCTGTGCACATACGGCATGACTAAAATCCATCTAACTTATATGCGTGATGTTATTATTTCTTACATCTATAATGTTTAAAGACTTAGCTGTCCTGTGAATTTATGCCTGAATAGCACGTAGGCTCTCGGCAAAAGTACCTATTTGCAAGTAAGAAGGAAATTCGCCCCATCTCTTTTCAAGCAGTTTATACCCAGATCAGATTGCTTTATAAAGACATTGAAAAGAAACCCACTCTAAAATTTGAACAGCAGAACAAACAAATTCTAAATTTATCACCACGGAGAATGATTCATATGATAAACAGTGCAGACCTGATCTAAGGGTTCCCCCGTGAGCCCTTTGATCTGGGTCTACACATTTTGCAAATGTCTCTTATACTTGGTTCCCGCACTCTAACCTTTAGCCTGCTAAATTATTTTTGCAAAACTGTTCATTTACTACATTTCCAAATGTCAAGCTATAATGAATTGGTCTACCAAATTGCAATCAAGGTGTCAAACAGTTTGGATCCTGATGAGACGCCGAGTTACTCGGCGTCTCATCTGGATCCAAACTGTTTGCATAGGTATTCACTCATCCGCCCATAGCAGGCTAAAGGTTAAGGGTTACGCAACCACTGAGTAGAATTCTAATTTGGGATCTTTACGGCATGTGCTTAACTGCTGTTTCGAAAGTAATGCAGAAATCTGCTATTGGAACTTTATGTATTATTTTTTCCAGTACTAACCAACGGCCTACTTTAAGGCAGCCTTCTTTAGTCACAAAACAGTCGCAAAGGACAGGTTCTATCATATGTAGTAAAACCTGTCTTAACCCATTACCTCATAGGCTATTTTTAAATCCAACCACGTTGAATAAATCTACCGAAAAGGAGCTTAATTTTGTACTATGAAACCATTGTGATAAATAGAGGATTTGCTCCTACAGGAGCAAATGCTCTATTTATCACAATGGTTTCAACAAGTAATTTTTACAGAGGCGTAGAAAGGCGTATTTATGGAGGAAAACGTTAAGCGACTGTGAATTGATTGAGTGCAGACATCATAAAAAACAGGCGGTTGCTTAATGCAGGGCAAAAGTAATGCAGAAAGCTAGGAGCTTTCTGCATTTTTTGACATGCAGTTAAGCAATCACCTGCCCTACAGACCCATAATTAGTTCCCTTTCTAATGGTCACTTAAGACAGCTTCTACTGTACATACATGTAGGACAAAGTGATGTAGATGGGCGACTAATGGAATGACAATTTGCGTATTTTCACAGAAATCCGACTTATGGAATCCAATTATATGTATGACGAGGTCATTGGCATTCAGACGTACAAAATTGGAGATCCGCGGGCAAAGCTGAACAAAACGGAGAAGAAAACATTCGTGTTTAATGAGGTAATGCAATGAGATGGAACAACTAAATAGACCAGATTGCCAGCAGGATGTTTGAAATCATTACGCGATAGAGAAGAATATTTATAAATTGGCAAACAGTGTTTACCATGATCAGACAACTCCTCTCATCGTTTTGTATTAACCCTTCTCCTTCATGTAAACGCGTTTTAACGCATCTGCAAATAGAGTAGACCCAGATCAGGCGACTCATATAGTAGCCGTCTGATCAGGGTCTGCTCTGTTTGCTAATGGAATTTGAAAGATATGTTTCTTTACTTTCTAAAATTGCTACAATATTCCACCTTCTATATTGTCAGTATAGCTTTTTTGTTCATGAGGTTTGGAATTTGAAATAAACATAGAGCAGGGAAAGGGTTAACCCTTTCACCGCCCCAGTCGAGTAAATCCACCACGACAAATAGTGCAGTCCCAGATCAGACGCCGCCTTTTCAAGGCGGCGTCTGATCAGGGACTTCACTATTTGTCTCAATCTCCAGTTCTATATATGTGCTTTATTCCTTTGAAATTTGCATTTATTTATCTCATTTCCTTATTTTACTGTATGATTTAACAAAGTTGGATTGCAGACGACAATTAGAAATTTGGCGCCGAAAGGGTTAAGCAGCCAAAGGAATAAAGCACAGATATAGAAATAGAGATTGAGACAAATAGTGAAGTCCCTGATCAGACGCCGCCTTGAAAAGGCGGCGTCTGATCTGGGACTGCACTATTTGTCGTGGTGGATTTACTCGACTGTGGCGGTGAAAGGGTTAAGCAGCCAGCTACTCTTGAACGCGTTCGTGTGGATGCATTAACACTTTTCTCAATAAATACACCTTTTATATCGCCTGTGTAAACAGAGTTGACCCAAATCAGACAACTCATTTCGGAGCCTTCTGATCAGGATCTTCTCTATATGCTTATGCTTATGAAATTATATACAATGTGTATAGGAGTAAAAAAAACTGCCCGTGTCCATATGCCATTATAAATATCTATGAGGGAAAAGGTTAAAACATTCTCATGTGTATTAGCCTGTATTCTCGTATTGCTATAGTTGTAATCGCTACAAACACTGGCTTTGATAAAAACGTTGACATTATTTAGTGTGTCAACATTTGCAAATCTACAATAATTATCCTCACTATTGGAACACCCTACCTCCCCTCTCCACTTGTTTGTAGTACCCTCAATGTTGCAAGAACACCCTATATCCCCTCTCCACTGGTTTGTAGTACCCTCAATGTTGCAAGAACACCCTATATCCCCTCTCCACTGGTTTGTAAAGCTGCATGATCCTGTTTCGTACCATTTTGAATTAGTTTGACATAGAAGCAAATATTATAGACTCGATCTAACAGCTCATACCGCATTATATGTCCGAGTTTGTCTGTCCGAATACTTCGGATATCACCAACTGCACACTGGCTTTCACCAAGACAAGGACTACAGTCTGATAAATGTTCCATCACATTCTCCTTTGCATATTCTAAGAACTATATAGCCCCTTTAATGTCCTATTTTCGTAGATTCTTGATCATTTAGCCGTAGTTTTAGAGAGGTGCCGTGTATTTACTATAGTTACATGTATAACAATTGTCCATCTTCATATACAGTAAACCCCCTCTAATGAGACCACCTTAAAGAGGCATAATTCTGGATGGTAGAGGCAGGTGCCAGGTGGTAGCTTAATGCAGGGCAAAAATAATGCAGAAAGCTCATATGGGAGATTTCTGCATTTTGTCCTGCATTAAGCAACCACCTGCTTATAACGACGCCCATTTTATTCATTAAGTGGTCGCATTAAAGGGGTTCTACTGTACATGTAAATGTTTCAGATGCTCTCTGAGACAGTAGTTGCAGCAAGACAGGCTTTGGCTGAGAAATAAGACGTTTTAAAGGCCAGGGTCCAAGGTTATAAAACTTCTGAGTCTGAGTTCATTCTCAGGTATCTGATTGGTCAGATTTTAGCAAGCTCAACATTGGACCAATCAGATGATTGAGAATGAACTCAGACTCAATTAAAATGTTTTATAACCGCGGGGATATGTCTTATATTGAATAGTTTAATGATTTCGTTGCTTTGTGTATTTCAGGTATCAGAAATAGACATGGAAATCACAATGACCCTGGAGTAAGTATTTAACTCATTCCCTCCTAGACTATTTTAAGACCCAACCTCTTTGAATTAATCTACCGAAAAGGAGCATTAACTATAGAAAAGTAGAATTTTAGAATTGTAGTTTTGAAACCATTGCGATAAATAGAGCATATTGAGTTCCTCGCCAAACACAGGATATTGTCTTCATGTTGACAATGGCGTAAGAACGCATACTATTTTGACCATGTAGATACTATAAAATTAGATTTATATAGTAGACAGAGCAGAAATTGATCAGACATATTCTACATATAAACATTATATAAAACTGTACTCGACCACTTACTACAATTATCTTACACTGATGTAAGATGTGTCCTTCTTTATATTTCAGTACTCATCCAACTCTCCGATACAGTTTATGTCTGTGTGACGAGGAGAAAGAATTCCTAAAAAATAGACGAAAGAAAGTGATGGAAGGAATGAAAGAACTGCTCGGAGACCGGGCACCAAAGGCGCTAGAGGAGGTAATTGAAACCTTTCCCTCATGTAAACGCCTTTTCACGCATTTGCAAAACAGAGCAGACCCAGATCAGACGGCTCCTATAGGAGCCGTCTGATCAGGGTCTGCTCTGTTTGCTTATGGACGTATGTAGATATGATTATCTTGTTTCCACAACAGTGAAAATAGTCATAAAATAGTCAAAAAAAAATAAATAAAAAAAAAATAAAAAAAATAAAAAAAAAAAGAAAAGAAAAAAAAGAAAATAGTCATATTCCATTTTCCATTTTATTGATTCTGCGCATGAATATTCATGAGGTGAAGAAAATTTGAATAAACATGAAACAGGAAAAGGGTTAAGTATCACGAGCCATTAACTCTATATCAACTCAGTCTGAAATATTCTCCTTTGACGAGGACAAGTCTGACTAAATATGGTGTGATACAGTAAAACCTCTCTAGACAGGACATTAAAATGACTATCATTGCCGGTCTGTAAGACAGGTGGTTGCTTAATGCAGAGTGATAGTCATGCTGATAGCTCCAAAAGGAACCACCTCCTAAAATGACACGAATTTCTCTATATCAAATTCCGGTTTAGATGGGTTTTACTGTATATTCATCACCAAGGGAGTCCGATTGCTACCAAAGGCACCGATTGTTTATCTTCTTCCGTTGATCTCGGCACGGTTTTAGCTTGAAAGCAACTTGGACCCATGCCGCGTAATTATTTGTCATTGACTCACTAGTGTCATATACAAAGAAAAAACAAAAACACAAACACATCTAAGCAAGCGCCCATTAAACGGATAAGATCTTACATGAAACAAATGTATTTAGCATGTAGCCAACGCAACGTTGAAACAAGCGATACCATTTGCAACATGATAAGGTTTTAATACATATTTCATAACATTGTGTTATTTCCGGTTAAATTGCTTTTACATTTGTCTCTAAGAGTGATGATAACAAGTATACGAAATGCTCGGCGCCTTGGCAAAATTAGAACCGTGTTTGATTCTTTACAGGAATTCTCTGTCAGCAGGAAACCAGAGCACTTAACCCAGAACATCGCCATAAAATTAAGCCGTGATGTATTCTAGTAAACATGCAATATACTGCACGACCTCTGTATAATTACCACTCAACAGATATGTTAATCCTTTCCCTGTTCTATGTTTATTTCAAATTCCAATACCTACTGAATATTCATGAACAAAATAGGTATATTGAAACCTGGAAGATGGAACATTGTAGCCATTTTAGAAAGTAAAGATACATGTACAGATATTTCAAATTTCATAAGGAAACAGGATAGACCCTGGTCAGACGGCTCGCCGTCTGATCTGGGTCTACTCTGTTTGCATATGCGTGAAAATACGTTTATATGAGGGAAAGGATTCACTATTGGGCTTTTAGACAAATGTGAATTAAATCAGAAAGAAAGTAATGCAGAAAGTTCCCTTAACCCATTACCTCATAGACTATTTTTAGCTCCACTTTTTCAAAAAGTGGAGCTATTGTCATGACCCTTTCGTCGGCGTCGGCGTTGGTTTACCTTTTTGTTAAGGTCCCTTTTCTCAGAAACCATCAAAGATATTTGGTTCATATTTGGTATGTATGTTTACTATCACAAGGGGAACCCATTTCACAAGGGTAGGTAACCCTAAACTTAATTTTGCCATAGTTATGCCCCTTTTTCAACTTAGATTTTTCATTGTTGGCTAAGTTTTATGTTCAGGTCTATGTCTCAGAAACTGTCCAAGATATTTGGTTCAACTTTGGTATACATGTTAACTATTACAGGGGGGATTTCACAAGGGCAGGTAACCCTAAAATTAATTTTGCTATAGTTATCTCCCCTTTCTGACTTAGACTTCCACTTCACTATACAGCACTAAAGAAAGTGGAGCGCGCTGTCTGTGGACAGCTCTTGTTAGATCCAACCTCTTTGAATAAATCTTCCGAAAAGGAGTATTAACTTGAGAAAAGGAAATTATGGAATTGTGTAGTTCTGAAACCACTGTGAAAAATAAAGCATTTGCTCCTGTGTAGCAAATGCTCTATTTATCACAATGGTTTCAAAAAGTGACTTTTACAGAGGCGACAAAAGGCGTCAATATGAGGGAATGTGTTAAGAACCGTATGCATAAACTTTGCCTGTCCTGGTCTATTTTGTTTGCATAGGTGTATAATGCGTATTTATGGAGTAAATCGTCAAATAGATTTGACTGCATATATCTATTCTTTTTCCAGGTACCCAATATCTCTATCATTGGTTCTGGTGGCGGGTTTCGAGCCATGGTAGGACTCAGCGGGGTTGTAAAAGCATTGCATGATTCTGGAGTCCTGCAGTGCGCGACGTATGTTGGAGGACTGTCTGGATCTTCATGGTTAGTGATTCAGCTCGACAATGAAATTCTATTCAGTTGTTTACATGATACGTAATGCGACACCGAGAAATTCGTCATAGCCGCTATGCAAACACGCTGAAATACAGCAAACCCCATCTAATGCGACCACTTAAATAGGTCTAATTCTGGAGGCAGGCGGTAGCTTAATGCTTTTAAAGAACATTATATAGTTATTCTTTAAGTGCTTGCTATAGAGGGGTTCTACTGTATTTTTCAAAATCAGTATAGCTATTCCAATCAAACCTCACCAAGTGCCATAATTTACTTCAGTAAACCGTTATGGCACTTCAATACATTGATTTTCGCGACAAATGAGCCTTTGCATCTTTATCTCTGGTACGAGCTCTCACAAGTTATATTGTGAACCCATTCCCGCATATTGACGCCTTTTGACGCCTCTGTAAAAGTCACTTTCAAAAACCATTGTGATAAACAAAGCATTTGCTCCATATACATGTAGGAGCAACTGCTCTTTTTATCACAATGGTTTCAAAACTACTCGATTACCATTTTTTCCTTTTCTTTAGTAAATACCCCTTTTCGGTAGATTTATTCAAAGAGGTAGGATCTAAAAATTGCATATGAGACAGACGGTGACTGAATACAGGACGAAATGCAGAAAGTTGAAACAGGAGTTTTAGTATTACTTTTGTCCACTATTAAGCCTTTACCCTATAAATACGCCTTTCTATGCCTTTGCAAACAGAGAAGATCCAGATCAGACGGCTCCTTCTGATCAGGGGCTGTTCTGTTTGCTAATGATACACTATAGAACCGATTATACAGTTTCTGCCATGGCCAATAATTTCAATGTCCGTGTGTTACATTGTATTATAACAATTATTCTGATTAATATTCCTGATATCATTATTTCCTACACGAATACATGTACTCATGGAGTAAAGGGTTAAAGAACCGCTTATACAGGATGAAAGATATTAACCCTTTCCCTGATGAATATTCATGTAGGAAAAAATGACGTCATGAATATTAATAAGATTATTTTTTTTATAATGGCATACATGTATGAACACGGGACATTTTGGCTCAGGCAGAAGCTGTAGAACGAGATCTATATCACACCATAAGCAAACAGAGCAGACCCTGATCAGACGGCTCCTATAGGAGCCGTCTGATCTGGGTCTACTCTGTTTGCAGATGCGTCAAAATGCGCTTACATAAGGGAAAGGGTTAAGAAAGTTGTTTTGTCTTGCATTTAACATCCACACGCTCCTGTACATTACCAGGTTTATTCATAAACCCTCCCCTGTTCTATATGTCTTTCTATATATCAATACTTACTGAGTAGTCATTCACAAAATAGTTATACATGTAATGATATATGGAAGGTGGAACATTGTAGCCATTTTAAAAGCTAAAGAAACAGATCTATCAAATTCCATTAGCAAACAGATCAGACCCTGGTCAGACAGATCCTATAGGGCTCGTCTGATTTAGGTCTACTCAGTTTGCAAATGCATGAAAACGTGTTTATTGAAGGAAAGGGTTAACTCGTTGCACGCTAGCGGTGAAAGCGTGATTACCTATGCAAACAGTTTAAATCCAGAGGAGACGACGCATATTATCGAGTCTGATCAGGATCCCAACTGTTTGACACATTGACTATATGTTTGCAAAGATATGAAAGTTAATTTTAAGAAATGAAATAGACGTCAATTATTACAGACAAAAATTGCAAAGCATGCAAAAAGTTAAGTAGTCTCTCTATAGAGTGGTTTTACTCTGGCATGTGACGTCGGTTACTGCATACATGACACTCAGAAGCACTTTCTCAGGACATTATTTGTGGATAAAACTTCTGACGCATATCAGGGTCTTATGCAGCACGCGACCACCATCAGATCAACATTTAAGCATGCTTCTAGCGACTGTATGATTGCATTTGTTGGGAGTTTGCACCCAGATAAGACTCCGTGTAACTAGGCTTATCAGCAGTATCCATTGTGAATAGACAAATTTGATTTTCTTTAAAAAAAGGAGAATACATATAATATTAGAATTAATGGAGACTGTATTTTCTGTCAACAATATTTCGCTTAGCAAGCTAAAGATTTAAAGCTAATGTTAGTATATCAACCCTTACAACGCTGAGTTTCCAAATGGACTATTCCACTATTCAAACAGGTCAAGCTTATGGTGAATTTTTAGGGAGTTTTCTAAAGAAAAGTGTAACATGACAAACAGTACAGACCCTCATGAGAGGACCTATACATGTAGGAGCCCTCTCATCTGGGTCTAGACTGTTTGCAAAGGACATCAGTGACTCGTGTCCCGCTCTGTAAGGGTTAAAGGTCCCCGCATGGATGTACACATGTATATGTATACGTAATTGGACTTAAAATGAGGCTGCCAGCAGATATCTATGACGATTTGGTAGAATTTTAGTATTTCATTGATGTAAATGACTTTAAAGACGGAAACATTACATGTATTTCCCATGAAAAAAGAACTGCTATTTATCCACTGCGTTTTTACAAGTTCGGGAAAACAGATTTGGCATAGATAAAAAGTTGAGTTATTCGGTATCGCATCAGCATCCAAGTGTTGACACTCTTTCAGTAGTATATCAAAGGTCACCGACTCAGTACAAATCGGGGGCATTAAAAACAGCTGCCGAAAAGAGTTTGAACAAACACAATATTTACAACTGGATTACGGTTATGGTAGCTTTAATCTTAAGTTTTCATTCTCAATTACCAGAGGACCATACAAGATGTGTAATTTAAAGCATTTTTTCTCTAAATATTCCTCGAATTTTTTTATATATTTATTCCTCGAAAGAACGATTCTAAAGAATGGTAACAACATTTGGTTTGGTGGAGAAATGACGATTTTTAATATTTGAATACGCAGTGCAATAGTAAGATCATATAAATTGTAACTCCGACATATAGTCGTCGGATGTTGCAGTTTCTTCCAACCCTTTTCTTTGTTTTTTTTGTCTATTCTGCTACTTCTTCTAGTCTGGTCTTCTGTATTCTTTCTCACGGCTAGCAACTGAAAGTAGGTTTTATCTAATATAATCTGACAAATAGTGCACACTTTATTCAGACAGTGCATTGTAGTTTTACATTGTAAATCATCCTTTCACAAGAAAAACTAAGGTACAAATATGAACTAGAAACCATTTAACCCCTTATTTCATTAATATTCATGACACATAATGACTATATTAATATTAATTAGGTGAATTGTTTGTAATGACATCATGAATAAGGGGTTTTGACCGCGGAAAAACCTGTGGAATGAAACCTAATCCCATAAGCAAGTGGACCAGACTCTATTCAGACGGCTCCTACAGACTATTCCTTGTCTGGATCTATTATGTTTGCAAAAGTGTTAAAAGGCGTATGTATGGAGAAAAGGATGAAACTACAAAGCAACAGATAAATGTGCGTACTCAGATACTAAAATACTCATTTCTCCACCAAACCCTATGGTGTGATCACTCTTTAGAATCGTCTCGAAGAGACGATTCTAAAGAGTGATCACAACATAGGGTTTGGTTGAGATATATATGTGTTCATGTCTGGACCTCTGATTATTACAGATATCATGTTAAAAACACATTGACGTGCTACTGAGTGATCGTGAACTATTTAGCTGATGAATATTCATGTAAGAAATAATTACATCATATATATGTATTGACCGAATTTCTATAATGTTTTATGAACACATGAATGTTTGGCTATGGCAGAAACTGCTGAATTATAATTTGGCTATGGCAGAAACTGCTAAACTATAAGCACACAGCGCAGACCCTGATCAGGCAGATGCTACAGGAGTTGATATGAGTCTGCCCTGTTTACAAATGCGTGGAAATGTGTCGCTTTCAGATAGGAATCAGAATACACTTTATTGTTGGATTTAAACATATACAGTTTAATTATCCCTATACATTGTACAATACAAGATATAATCAAAGTCAAGAAAACCGCTTGAGCACATAACAAAACTGAATTTTAGCATTCAAACCATAATGCAATACATGCTAATATGATATTGCGCGGAGGGTAAATTTGAAATGTTTACTAATACTTTAAGCAGAAAGAAGGTTACTGCGTATTTTAAGTGCACATGTAACGTACGGTACTAGCTTTGAAATTACAACTTTATCGTTGGAACTTAAAAGCTGAGTCAGTTTTAACATATTTTGCCTTGTTCTAAAATAATTTGGAATGTATCTTTGTCTAACAACCTTGTACTTTTCACATAATTATATACAATGTATATAAAGTGAAACTCGTCTTCAATTTCTCTACTGTCACATACATCACAATTACTCTGTTCCCGTTCTATACGATGTCTACCATAGCGACCGGTTTCAATTTTCAATTTATGGCAAGAAGTACTTAATTGTGTCCCACATTTAAGCTTACTGTACATGTATGGTATTTTCATGTTAAGATAGTTTTCATACCCATATGAAGTTTTCAAGTGTTTGTATATGATAAGACTGATATTGTTTTACAATGAATTGTCCCATTCCTGTTGAAAACAATCAACTATCCTTTGTTTAAATACACATATAAATACATTTGGAATTACAGAAAAAGGGTCTTCCTATACATGTCCAAAACCATACTTATATAATAGTTCTTTAACACCTGACGCCCAGTTTGTATGGTTATTCCACGTATCTGACAACGCACATGCATATGCTTCTCTGATAATACAGTTTTCAGATGTCAATACTTTAAATCAAATTTTAAGAATATATACGAATATAACGGTTTATATATACAAATGTAGAGGACATCTCCCAAGTTCACCGTACACTGCTGCATTGCTTGCAATGAGTTTAACTCCTAAAACGTAAATGTATACATGCGTTCTAGATATTTGCTTTTAGTAAACCCCCAAATTTCGGTGGCGTAATTTAGAATACACGTCGCAAAAGAGTCAAACAATTGACACTTCGTTTGGGTGTAAATGTTAATTCTGTCATGTTGCAAAGTAGAAAGTTCATTGCTTTTAAGGCTTTATCGGTTAATAATTGGATATTGCTAACAAAATGTTAATTGGTACCAAAAACAACCCCTAAATAGTTAAAATTGTTCACAATTTCAATGTATTGTCCTTCGTAAGTCCATTTCTCACTAGGCAAAGGATGAGAAGTAGATGAATGCTTAATAAGAAAGTTATTCAACTAAAGAAACTTTTGCATTTACAGTAAAACCGGAATTCTAGTAGAAAATAATTTCGATATTTTTAGGTAGGTGGCAGCTTAATGCAGAATGACACTCATGCAGAGAGCTCCTAGAGGAGCTTTCTGCATTATGTTCTCTCTGCATTAAGCTGCTACCTTTCTCCAAGACCGATATTTATACTGAATTTAACAGTAAAACCTCTCTATAAAGACCAGCCAAGTGGTCTGTATAGAGGGATTTATTGTACATGTATGTCTTTTTCAGGTACATATCTACACTGTACTCTCACGAGGACTGGCCCAATATGGCACCTGGGGATATGCAAGACGAGCTGAAAAATAACATCAACTCTAGCTTACTGTGGCTGCTTTCTCCCCAAGGAGTATACAGATATCTGGACCGCATTATGAAGAAGAGACAAATGGGTCAACCTGTCAGTTTCACGGACTTCTTCGGACATATGGTCGGAGAAACGTTATTGAAAACCGTAGGTTAAAGTTTAAAGATAAACGGTTAAACAAATATTATCAAAACCCCTTAATTAAGCTTAAAGATAAACGATTAGATTAACGTTATTGAAAAACTGCAGTTAAATGTTAAAAACGAATAAATCAACCTTATTAGACACGTGATACACGTACACTATAATTAACCCTTTCAATGCTGAAGTTCAATCGCCCGCCAATGTGTAACTCTTCAGTCCATATATTATATAAGGCTAAAATCATGAGTAAAATGTACTAGACGATTTTGAATGGTAAACAGTGCAGACGCTGACTAGAGGGTTCCGCTAGGAGCCGTGTGATCTGGATCAACACTGTTTGCAAATAATAGCCAACTTGTTTCCTGCATTCAAAGGCATTACGGATTCACCTGCTTTTGCCCTTTTATGTAATATCCCACCATCCGTAAGAAATGTCTGATCCTGTTCGGTTCTGTTTACTTTTTTGTTACAGATATGATTTTGTACTGTTTGTCTAATCTATAGAGGAGAACACAAAACACTGATTATGGGGCTATAAAACGCTTTACTAGAGTCTGAGACCATTCCAAGCATCTGATCTGGCCAATGAGGTCCTTGAGTAGGAAATCAGAATAGGAAGCTTTATATCCCCTGAGTCGGAGAACAAACTCATTCAGAGTAGTTACATAAAGCTTAGTCAATCCTTTTAAGACATTGTAGTGTAGTTGACATTTATGGATACACATGTTATGTTGGTTCTGCATTTGGAAACAGACGCCATTTAAGATCAAAACAGAACGCCACGCACAATGTTTATTTATAGTTTGTTTTTCTAACCTTTTCACCGAATTAACATTTTGTCTGCCAAGAAAGTGTCGTCTGCTGCACGTCTCAAATACAGTACACTCCCTCTAAACCTGACTGACGGTAGAGAAGAATGTAAATACGTTTAGGCAGGTGGCTGCTTAATGCAGGGTGAATGCCATGCAGAAAGCTCCTAGAGGAGCTTTCTGCATGACTTTCACCCTGCTTTAAGCTGCCACCTGTTTCCAAGACGGATATTTATACTAAATTGGACGTCCGTTTTAGAGTGTTTTACTGTATTTGCTTTCGTGATGTCTGAGATTCAAACAGTCTGGATACTGATTAGACAGCAAATAGCGGAGTTTCATCTGATTCGAAACTGTTTAAAAAGGTTATCAGGAATTTTACAAATGGCGGCGAAAGTTTTGACCAGTTGATGTTGATAGTTTTTCTTAAGACTTTCCTTCATATAAACGTCATTTTCACGCCTTGGCAAACAGAGTAAACCCAGAACAGACGAGCCTATTCTGTTTGTTTTTTTAAATTATTTAGATCCGATCCTACAGTTTCTGCCCAAGTCAACAATTCCCTTTAAAAATAACTTTCATAAATAAGATTCAGTTCATGAAGTGAGCTGTTCAAGCATAAATGTTCATTAGGCAAAGTATTAATTCAGACTGTACGTGTCCTGAAGGATCCCAGATAATGTAATATATTGTCATTACTATTTGACGACTTGCTAGGGGGACGTAAATTCAATTGAACAGCATTTCATGCAGAATAATAACGCTATAAAACGATCACTTTATAACGAAACAAGGGTGTCTTTAAAAGCAGGCGGTGCTTAATGCAGGATAAAAGTAATACAGAAAGTTCCCACAGGAGCACTTATCTGGAGACAAACTGTTTTCAACGGTAATCACGCTCATAGCCTACTACATGTACATGTACATATACAGTAAACGATATATTGAACACTAAACAAACACCGATACATTGAACACCAAAACAACTCCGATAGTTTGAGCACTTAAACAACTCCGATAGATTGAACACCAAAAACAACTCCGATAGATTGAACACTAAAACAGCTCCGATAGATTGAACACTCAAACAACCACGATAGATTGAACACTCAAACAACCCTGATAGTTCGAGCACTAAACAAGTATCAGTATCATGATCGGTCTTTAAGACAAGTGGTAGCTTAATGCAGGCCTCTAGGAGCTTTCTGCATGATTTCCACCCTTCATTAAGCAGCGACCTACTAAAATTTCAAAGTATCATGGTTTAACTGGATTAACGTTTCATCTTGTAGAGGCTCGATACAAAATTGTCCGATCAGCAGTGGAAGATTGCCGACGGCAGAGTTCCTATGCCCTTACTGACATGTGTTCACGTGAAGAAAGACAGGTCGGCCAGAAGTTTTCAAGGTGAGTCTCAATTAGACGAACATAACTTTAACCTTTAGCCTGCTGAGCAAATTATTTTTACAGAAATTTTCACCCAAGCAATAATCAATTTGTTTACCAAAATGCAATCAGGGTGCCAAACAGTTTGGATCCTGATGAGACGCCGAGTTACTCGGCGTCTCATCTGGATCCAAACTGTTTGCATAGGTATTCACTTATCCGCCCATAGCAGGCTAAAGGTTAAGAGTTTATTACGTCATGGATATTCATGGAATGTACAATAACAAATTAACCATGAATTCTTTGGCTTTGGCAGAAACTTCGGTATGAATAAGACGTATATTATTGCATAAGCAAATAGGACAGACCCTGATCAGACAGTTCCTACATCAACTGTCGGATCTGAGTCTACTCTATGTGCCAATGTGTCGAAAGTCGTCTATATGACAGAAATATGCGCGCTGTTGTTCCTGTTTGCCCTTCCACTCCCATTTCATTATATCTCTCTTGATGAAGCGATCATATGCTTGCATTTGAGTAATTGTATGGCTATAAAAACGTGCATTCAGATTTTTAGTGGCGAAGAGTGCTTTTATGTGTTCAACGTGTGAAATATTGGCACGAATGCCCGTAGCATGAATCGTGGAATAGAAATATTTCTGAATACAAGTTCTGCTGAAATTATTGACTTGCACACTACTAACATAGACTTTGTAATACACTAAATTATAAGACTTCAACTCAGATATTCATGTAAGAAAACTGACACCATGTATATTTACTATGACAATGTTTTGGTATATTATTTAATCTACAATAAAGATACAGTAAAACCTCTCTATAACGGCCACTAAATTACATCAAGTATTTTGTGTTAAAGGCATGTGACTGCTTAAAGCAAGGTGTAAGTAAAACAGAACGCTCCTATAGGAGCGTTCTGTTTTACTTTCACCTTTCTTTAAGCAGCCCCCTAAATACCAACTAATTAACATAATTTGGTGGCCGTTATAGAGAGGTTGTACTGTATTGTCATGAGCAATAGGCAAACAGAGCCATATAAAATGCCATAAGCAAACAGAGGAGAAGAACCTAACCAGTAGGTTCCTGCAGGAGCCTTATGATCTAGGTATATCCTGTTGGCAAGGCAATAAAAACGTCTGAAGTAGTTAAAGGGTTTAGTATGAATTATAATTCATATACAGTAAATTCTCGATTCTTCGAACACTAAAATGCGTATCATTTTCGATCTTTGAGACATGTAGCAGCTTAATGCATGGTGAAAGTCATGCAGAAAGCTCCTCTAGGAGCTTTCTGCATGATTTTCACCATGCATTAAGCAGCCATCTGCCTAAAAGGGTCTAAATTCTTCTGTGCAGAAAATTCGAATAATCGAGATTTTACTGTACGTTACATTGTACTTCAACATTTTTATAATTGTGTTTACAGAATGGGTGGAATTCTCTCCATATGAAATCGGAATGGCGAAGTATGGCACATTTATGAAGACAGAATTATTTGGCAGCAAGTTTTTTATGGGCAAACTGGTGAAAAGTTATGAAGAACCACCTTTACACTTCCTCCAAGGTAAAATCACTGACTTTAATGAGATACGCCTATTAATGAGTTCTTTCAAAACAAATCTCAAAATGAAAATTAGAATTATTCAGAGTATGTATTAAGACGATTTTGGTTAATTATTTTAAAGGCTAATGAAAACGTACTCTTTTTATACCACATGCATTTGGGGAAGTGCTTTCTGTATTCTTTTCAAACGATTGCTTGATGACAACAGAAAACTAGAAAAGGATAATGAAAACGTACTCTTTTTATACCACAGGTATTTGGGGAAGTGCTTTCTGTATTCTTTTCAAACGATTGCTTGATGACAACAGAAAACTAGACCCTGTGGAGATGATACGTCAGGAAATGGGTAAGCAGAGAAACATTTCTTCCAAGGACTACCCTGATCTTTTGTTTAGCTCCGCAATATAAAAAGCAATCTTTGTACGTTTCAAACAGTGCAGTTTGACAATCTGGCGACTGATCTAGATCTACACTGTTTGTAGCAGTAACAAATTACTGTTAATGTGACGTAAACCCCGAAACAAATAATCAAATAAACAAACAAACTAACCAACAAAACAGAGCGTGTGTTTCTTTATGATAAAAAAGGAATTAACCCACTACAAAGTGCAACCTCTCTGAAGCAAACGCGTTATGAATAATACAGGTATATTTAACTCTTTCGCTTTCACATTTTGTCGTCTGCAAACTTTGTCTTCTGCTACAACTTTCAATTTTTATTTTTCAACATTTTGTTTCATACAATAGTCACAGTAACAAACAGTTTTGATCCTGATGAGAGGCCGAGGTAATTACAGATGCGACATTGGCAGTGAAAGAGTTAAAACATATAGATTTAGAATTAAAGATCCAGAATTGCATTATCGGAGATTGAAGATGTAAAATAATTTAATAAACATCTTAGCATGCTTAACATGACTATTGCCAATATAATTCCGGGTATAAGATATAAAAAACTTTATAATAATATACTTATCAATATTTTAATACTTGAATTTTTGTCTTGGCCAAATCTTCAGTGGCGCGAAAATCTGACGTGGAACTCGTAGTCGTTTATATAGGTTATGCGTGAGTTTTCCCAGCCCTGGAAATAATATGGCTTGAATGAGAAATTATTGAGTCAACATTAATATGTACAGAATTATTAAACCTTACATTTTATAATCGAAATTGTTGCGATAATGGTAAGGTTTGAACATGCCTAGTTGTTTCGTGAATGTAATCCATCGAGTAGTTTTGCAACATCAACCAACGACGACGATCAGTGGCCGTCATTGATAGACTTACAGTGGCCGTCGTTGATAGACTTACAGTGGCCGTCGTTGATAGACTTACATGTAATATGTTAAGAAACAAAAAAAATCTACAATGACCAATATGGTCAGTTTGGCTTACATGCATATGGTACATGTAGTCACAAGCAGGAAGAAAGTAATGCAGAATTCTCCTTCGACATTCATTCTGTACACAGCAACCTCCCATGCTCATTCAATCAGTAGCTTTCTATATTGATATCATAGTTATCATAGAAATACATTGTCATTTAATGTCAAAGGTATGTTTTTAATTTGATCTGAAACTCAACCATTTGATCTTATCGATGATACATTCATGTTAAAGATTCATGCATTACACACATTATGTCCTTAATGTAGTTTAGAAATTTAATACGTGTTACAATAATAGCGACTGTATGCAGACGAATAGTATGTAATATACGTAAATAAAACCATATTTAACTCTTTTAATTCTCCATCAAACCCCATGTTGTGAGCACTCTCTCCGAGACGATTCTAAAGTGTGCTCACAGCATAGGGTTCGATGAAGAAATGACGATAGCAGTAGTTGAAAAATACCCGTTCTGACTTTTAATTTTGTACTCTCTGTGTAAAACGTCTGGTTTCATTAGCAAAACAGCTGGAAGAAAACGAACAAGATGAAAGCAGCGACAGTAGCGATGATGGAGAGTTTGATGATTGCGAGGACACAGCTTCAACCCCCCACACAAACGGAGCATTCTCGCTGAACAGGTGAGCTTTAGACACTACAAACATAGGTAAATGTAAGAATTACATCAAAGACTGTTTATATAATAAGTCTTTGATTACATCAACATTACATCAAAACTCAATTTGTATTCTCTACGGCCACTAACTCAAACCATGGGGAATATCAAACCTTTGCTTGCTACGCGAGACGTGACTTACACGGAATTCAGATGAAAGACAGGACATATTTCGGTCTCATTAGGATTCAAGCTGCTAGATAATCGGTTTACAGTTTCTAAAAAGCTCGAACGAAGAAGAAGAAGAACAGTAGAACCATTCTAATGTAACTGCCTAATATACAGTAGAATCATTCTAATGTGACCGCTTAATATATATACAGTAGAACCATTCTAATGTGACCGCTTACTATATATACAGTAGAACCATTCTAATGTGACCGCTTACTATATATACAGTAGAACCATTCTAATGTGACCGCTTACTATATATACAGTAGAACCATTCTAATGTGACCGCTTACTATATATACAGTAGAACCATTCTAATGTGACCGCTTACTATATATACAGTACAACCATTCTAATGTGACCGCTTACTATATATACAGTAGAACCATTCTAATGTGACTGCTTACTGTATATACAGTACAACCATTCTAATGTGACCGCTTACTGTATATACAGTACAACCATTCTAATGTGACCGCTTACTATATATACAGTACAACCATTCTAATGTGACCGCTTACTATATATACAGTACAACCATTCTAATGTGACCGCTTACTGTATATACAGTACAACCATTCTAATGTGACCGCTTACTATATATACAGTACAACCATTCTAATGTGACCGCTTACTGTATATACAGTACAACCATTCTAATGTGACCGCTTACTATATATACAGTACAACCATTCTAATGTGACCGCTTACTATACAGTAGAACTGTTCTAATGTGACCGCTTACTATATATACAGTACAACCATTCTAATGTGACCGCTTACTATAAATACAGTACAATCATTCTAATGTGACCGCTTACTATATATACAGTACAACCATTCTAATGTGACCGCTTACTATATATACAGTACAACCATTCTAATGTGACCGCTTACTATATATACAGTACAACCATTCTAATGTGACCGCTTACTATACAGTAGAACTGTTCTAATGTGACCGCTTACTATATATACAGTAGAACCATTCTAATGTGACCGCTTACTATATATACAGTACAACCATTCTAATGTGACCGCTTACTATACAGTAGAACTGTTCTAATGTGACCGCTTACTATATATACAGTACAACCATTCTAATGTGACCGCTTACTATATATACAGTACAATCATTCTAATGTGACCGCTTAATATACAGTAGAACCATTCTAATGTGACCGCTTAATATACAGTAGAACCATTCTAATGTGACCGCTTAATATACAGTAGAATCATTCTAATGTGACCGCTTACTATACAGTAGAACTGTTCTAATGTGACCGCTTAATATACAGTAGAACTGTTCTAATGTGACCGCTTAATATACAGTAGAACCATTCTAATGTGACCGCTTAATATACAGTAGAACCATTCTAATGTGACCGCTTAATATACAGTAGAACCATTCTAATGTGACCGATTAATGCTTAATATACAGTACTACCATTCTAATGTGACCGCTTAATAAACAATAGAACCATTCTAATGTGACCGCTTACTATATATACAGTAGAACCATTCTAATGTGACCGCTTACTATATATACAGTAGAACCATTCTAATGTGACCGCTTACTATATATACAGTAGAACCATTCTAATGTGACCGCTTACTATATATACAGTAGAACCATTCTAATGTGACCGCTTACTGTATATACAGTAGAACCATTCTAATGTGACCGCTTACTATATATACAGTAGAACCATTCTAATGTGACTGCTTACTGTATATACAGTAGAACCATTCTAATGTGACCGCTTACTATATATACAGTAGAACCATTCTAATGTGACCGCTTACTATATATACAGTAGAACCATTCTAATGTGACCGCTTACTATATATACAGTAGAACCATTCTAATGTGACCGCTTACTATATATACAGTAGAACCATTCTAATGTGACCGCTTACTATATATACAGTAGAACCATTCTAATGTGACTGCTTACTGTATATACAGTAGAACCATTCTAATGTGACCGCTTACTATATATACAGTACAACCATTCTAATGTGACCGCTTACTGTATATACAGTACAACCATTCTAATGTGACTGCTTACTGTATATACAGTAGAACCATTCTAATGTGACCGCTTACTATATATACAGTAGAACCATTCTAATGTGACCGCTTACTATATATACAGTAGAACCATTCTAATGTGACCGCTTACTATATATACAGTAGAACCATTCTAATGTGACCGCTTACTATATATACAGTAGAACCATTCTAATGTGACCGCTTACTATATATACAGTAGAACCATTCTAATGTGACCGCTTAATATACAGTAGAACCATTCTAATGTGACCGCTTAATATACAGTAGAACCATTCTAATGTGACCGATTAATGCTTAATATACAGTACTACCATTCTAATGTGACCGCTTAATAAACAATAGAACCATTCTAATGTGACCGCTTACTATATATACAGTAGAACCATTCTAATGTGACCGCTTACTATATATACAGTAGAACCATTCTAATGTGACCGCTTACTATATATACAGTAGAACCATTCTAATGTGACCGCTTACTATATATACAGTACAACCATTCTAATGTGACCGCTTACTATATATACAGTACAACCATTCTAATGTGACCGCTTACTATATATACAGTAGAACCATTCTAATGTGACCGCTTACTATATATACAGTACAACCATTCTAATGTGACCGCTTACTATATATACAGTACAACCATTCTAATGTGACCGCTTACTATATATACAGTAGAACCATTCTAATGTGACCGCTTACTATATATACAGTACAACCATTCTAATGTGACCGCTTACTATATATACAGTACAACCATTCTAATGTGACCGCTTACTATATATACAGTAGAACCATTCTAATGTGACCGCTTACTATATATACAGTAGAACCATTCTAATGTGACCGCTTACTATATATACAGTAGAACCATTCTAATGTGACCGCTTACTATATATACAGTACAACCATTCTAATGTGACCGCTTACTATATATACAGTAGAACCATTCTAATGTGACCGCTTGATATACAGTAGAACTGTTCTAATGTGACCGCTTACTATATATACAGTAGAACCATTCTAATGTGACCGCTTACTATATATACAGTACAACCATTCTAATGTGACCGCTTGATATACAGTAGAACTGTTCTAATGTGACCGCTTACTATATATACAGTACAACCATTCTAATGTGACCGCTTACTATATATACAGTACAATCATTCTAATGTGACCGCTTACTATATATACAGTAGAACCATTCTAATGTGACCGCTTACTATATATACAGTACAACCATTCTAATGTGACCGCTTACTATATATACAGTAGAACCATCCTAATGTGACCGCTTGATATACAGTAGAACCATTCTAATGTGACCGCTTACTATATATACAGTAGAACCATTCTAATGTGACCGCTTACTATATATACAGTAGAACCATTCTAATGTGACCGCTTACTGTATATACAGTAGAACCATTCTAATGTGACCGCTTACTGTATATACAGTAGACAGTAGAACCATTCTAATGTGACCGCTTATTGTATATACAGTAGAACCATTCTAATGTGACCACTTAATATATATACAGTAGAACCATTCTAATGTGACCGCTTACTATATATACAGTACAACCATTCTAATGTGACCGCTTACTATATATACAGTAGAACCATCCTAATGTGACCGCTTGATATACAGTAGAACCATTCTAATGTGACCGCATAATATACAGACATGAGTGGTTTAAAAATCTGGTAGATGCTTAATGCAGGGCAAAAGTAATGCATTATATGCCTCTTGCAATTGGCTACCACCTGTTTTAAGAACCAGAATTCGACCTCGTTTTGGTGATCGCTGCCGAGAGGTTGCAGACGATTTTGCTGGAGCCTGAGTTCATTTTCAAGCATCTAATTTGTCAGACACACATTTGCTTAACACATGACCAATCAGATACTTTTGCTATGAACCAACCTGTGGCATCTCTTGTCTGACTGCCATTCTATTTTTTCACAAACCATATCTTTGTCTTACAGAGAGGCAGCGGGGCGGGCTGCTCACAAACCTACAGGTCATGATTCTCGTAGCGGAAATGGGAACATAAAGGCCAATGGTTCTGCAGGGATGACCAGGGCCCAACAGTTAGCCCCTAAACGCATGATCTCCACCAGACGAACAAAGAATAAAGGCTACTGGTCCAACATGCTGAGAAATATATTTGAAAAGTAAGATCATGTCCTTAAAAAAGTTATCACATTTTAAAATAACATTTTTTTTCATTATTATTCCTTTGCCCCATAGAAACGCCGTTTGACCCTTTTGTGAAGAGGGTATACCCAGATCGGATAGTTCCTGTAAAAGCCGTCGGACCAGGGTCTGCTCTGTTTGCCTGTATACTATCTTAGGTCTGATTCCATAGATAGATACATGTAGATTGATTTATTCGTATTAAATGTGTATGACATTTATAACATATTATTCGTTATAACAATTGAATCGGTTATTTAATAAGTTAAGTACATACGGTAAAACCTCGATTATTCGAAGTTTCGTTATAAACGAATTCAGACCCTTTTAGGCAGGTGGCTACTTAATGCATGATGAAAGCCATGCAGAAAGCTCCTAGAGGAGCTTTCTGCATGACTTTCACCATGCATTAAGCTGCCACATGTCTTAAAGATCGATAATAATACGTATTTTAGTGTTCGGATAATCGAGGTTTTACTGTATATGTATAAATGTATAGCGGATTGATTCTCATGCACATTCATTCGGTGAATTATTAAGTAACTACTATTGTGTTTGATTATTGTATATAAAAATATAAGTTCTTTCTGAAGTATCTGATTGGCCAGAGTTTGAACAACCTAAAAATCTGACCAATCAGGTACTTGAGAATAATCTCAGATTCATAACCTCGGAGTCAGCTTGACCCTTTACTTGATGAGTGTCTATGTAAGAGTGTGCCTATTATGGGCATCAGTTGATTTAATTCTTGTTTTTAAAACAGAATAATGAACGTTATGCCACGGAAACCAGTTGAAGGTCATATTTGTAACATACACATTTGAGGGTCATATCTGTAACATACACATTTGAGGGTCATATCTGTAACATACACAGATGAGGGTCATATCTTTAACATACACATTTGAGGGTCATATCTGTAACATACACAGATGAGGGTCATATTTGTAACATACACATTTGAGGGTCATATCTGTAACATACACATTTGAGGGTCATATCTCTGACATACACATTTGAGGGCCATATCTGTAACATACACATTTGAGGGTCATACATGTATCTGTAACATACACATTTAAGCAAATACAGCAGACTCTGGCCGGTTTTACCCTGTTTGCAAATGCGTACAAAGGTGGGATTACCAAGTAAAAATATATCCCTTTCAATGATTGTCGTATTCAGTTTCTAATTCAGCGTTTTTTCTTCCACTGAGCGTCAATCAGTGTTTGATCCTGATGAGAAGGTCGCTCACTCGACGTCTCATATGGGTCCAACCAGGGTCCATGCTTATAAAACTTTTAGTTGAGTGTGAGTTCGTTCTCAAGTTTTTGATTGGTCAGATTTGAGCCTCTGGCTAAAATCTGACCAATCAAAAGCTTGAGAACTCAAATCTGACCAATCAAAAGCTTGAGAACGAAACTCAGACTCAACTAAAAGCTTTATAAGCATGGACCCTGAACCCAAGATCTGAGTCTGAGTTTGAGATCATTCTCAAGTATCTGATTGGTCAGATTCTGAGCAAGCTCAGAATCTGACCAATTAGATGCTTGAGAATGATCTCAGACTCAAGCAAAAAGTTTTGCAAATGAATTCATAGTGTTGGCAAAATTATAGACTTGATTAGCTTCCTAAAACTTTAATAATTAAAGCCATATCTTACAATGCTAATGAATAAAACATTGCAGAACTCGTTAATATAATGGGGGGGGGGGGGGCATTTGTCAGTGGAAATTGTATCTATTTTAAGTAAACATGATCCTGGCTATCCATTACCCTTATATATACGCACTTTCTATAGGAGCTGTCTGGTCAGGGTTTTGCTCTGATCCTGGTCTGCTCTGTTTGCTTATGTCATGATATAGATATGATTCTACAGCTTTTGTCGAAGCAAAATATTCCATTGAAAAGTATACATGATAAATATAAATGTACAGTCGGCTGAGCGGTCCTTCGGACTGAAAGTAGACTATAACTAGGTTCTTTACTTTAATTTGTTTTATTTCGGCTAATAAATACTTCTGTTGTCATTATTTCTTACATACATGTTGAACAGGTAAACTCGTATATGACAACCAATAATGTAGGTCTGTGACACCTCGTAGAAACCGGTTTCATGTTCCCTGATCAAAAACGGCGTCTTGGAAATGTAGTTTATCTGAAACTTCCCGCATGCATATATTTGAATACATATGGTGTACATATAATTATTATAATTTTGATGTAGTAAATTAATAAAATGCTCTGTTTTCTTTGAAGTAAAAACTTTGAAGTACTGAGCACACGCGCGGGTCGTGCTGGGGTGATACACAACTTCATGCGAGGACTGTCCCTTCAACAGTCCTACCCGTTGTCGCCTTTCACACCTCTAGGGAAGTCCATGGATGAAGAACATGCCATGGATGCAGTCGATGGTAAAAGAGTCAGCGGTAAGTAGGCTGTTAAATGAGTAACACTGGTTTCAATCTTTCAACCAAACCGTATCGGGTTAGTGCTCATAAAAATCGCTTCAAACCCCTACTTTTGAAAAGTTTGGAAATATATACAGTAGAACCCCTCTAATGCGACCACTTAATACATAAACATGGGTGTCTTTATAAGCAGGTGGTTGCTTAATGCAGGACAGAAGTAATGCAGAAAGCTCCTCTAGGAGCTTTCTGCATTACTTTTGTCCTGCATTAAGCTACCACCTGCATCTAGCATCCAGAATTATACCTCTTTTAAGTGGTCGCATTAGCGGGGTTTTACTATACATGCACAGTAAAACACTACTAAACCGGAATTCTAGTAGAGAAGAATTTAGATACTTTTTAGGCAGGTTGTTGCTTAATGCAGGGTGAAAGCCATGCAGAAAGCTCCAAAAGGAGCTTTCTGCATGATTTTCACCCTGCATTCAGCTGCCACCTGTCTCCGAGACCGATATTTATACTAAATTGAACGTCCGGTTTAAAGGGACTTTGCTGTACAGGCACAGACCCATTCAAATAAGAAAAAACTCATTCTGTTTGTTTACTTATGCTGTTTCTATACATAGAGTAGAATCTCGATAACGCGATCACATAATTGGTCATTAAATGCAGGCAGTTGCTTAATGCAGGGCAAAGTGATTCAGAAAGCTCCAATAGGAGATTTCTACATAACGTTTGTCCTGCATTAAGCTACCACATGTATTATAAATCTAGACTTACGCTTCTGATGCATGAAAGGCGTTTATATGAAGGAAAAGGTTAAGTAGAACTGCCCTCAAGCAAACATAATGAATAATAAATGAAACTGAGTTGGCAGCAGCAAATGCTGGACGAACGGATGCAGAAAGTCCTATTGGAGTTCTAGTGGCGCATTAATAGGCTACCTATCTTGTCCCTTTGCCTGACAAAGAGTATCAGAGTAACAGTGTAGACCCAGATCAGAAGATCCTGTAGGAACCGTCTGAAAAGGATCTGCTCTTTTACTTATGAATTATAGATGTGATTCGCCAGTGTTTGGCATGGTCAAAACATCCAGTGTTCATATGCCTAGATGTATGCATGTGTCTAAATCATATTCATGATGCTATTTTCTTACATTAATGTTGCCGGGTAATGGGTTAGAACCATCGAATTAGATTGCTTTTGAGTGGTTCTGTTACAGAGGTTTTGTTTCATTCTCAGCGTTGTTATATTTCCTGGTCCTTCGGGATCATTAGTTTTGATGTTTTTAGTTTTGAAAATTGAATACTGATTAAGCCGGTGATAGGGGGCGTGAGTATTGTTGCACTTTTAATTACTACTCATGAACAGACTCAACAAAGCCGATTCTGCAATTTTCTCTTTTCGCATTGCTACTTTTGCTTTCGAAGGATCTCACATTTTCAGAATATATTTTACTGTATAGTCCTTGGATATCCTTGGTTATTCCAACAGAAACAGTCATCATTTAACTATTTCCCTGTTAAATATTCATGTACGAAATAATGATTTCATAAGTATTCATTACATTAATCTTTATAATAGTTTATAATAGTATACAATAAACCCCCTCTAATGCGACCATCTAAAAAAGGTATAATTCTGAATGGTAGATGCGAGTGGTAGCTTAATGCAGGACAAAAGTAATGCAGAAAGCTCCTAGAGGAGCTTTCTGCATTACTTTTGTCCTGCATTAAGCAACCACCTGCTTATAAAGACACTCATGTTAATTCATTAAGTGGTCTCATTAGAGGGGTTCTACTGTATGTACATAAGATGTTTTGGTGTTGGTATCCACTGTAGCGTCTGTTTCAAAAGCAAACGGAGCAGATCCTATAGGCGTCGCCTGATCTGGGTCTAATCTGTTTGCAAACGTGTGAAGAAGCGTTATATTTAGTGAAAGGGTTAAATCCGCATGTGTTTGATATTTGAGATGGTAATAAAATGGTTGAACAATATGGGTCCTAACGCGATGTAGAGACGAGACGTCGAATTACACGGTGTGTCACCTGGATCCAAAACGTTCACGAAGATTACAGTAAAACCTCTCTATAACGGCCACTAAGTTATGTTAATTAGTTGGTATTTAGGGCAGGTGGCTGCTTAAAGCAAAGTGAAAGTAAAACAGAACGCTCCTATAGGAGCGTTCTGTTTTACTTTCACATTGCTTTAAGCAACCACCTGTCTTTAACACATAATACTTGATGTAATTCAGTGGCCGTTGTAGAGAGGTTTTACTGTACCACCATTTCGCCCACAATTTCATGCAGACTTAGCGAGAAAATAATTCATGTTGCAATTCAAATTCAGATGTCAGGCGTTTCAGTTTTGATAGTGATGATGGAATCCCACCCACTGAGACCGACAACGATAACCAGCAAATTAGTAAGGTTTCATACAGTACTTGAATTTGTTGACGTTGTGGCTTCAATCAGTGTTAAATCCTAGTTTGGAAACTCTGCATTTTGTTATCAACACTTATCACATTGTATTGGTATCAATCTTATTAAGTTTGTGTGCTGTTATTAATTACTTGTTGTTGTCAATGCTGATAAAATAGTGTAGTTTTTTTTTTATCCGACTTCACGTGGTAGGTTGTTATCGACTAATTGTGTGGTTGTCAAAATTGATACTACATAATAGTCTGTGCTGTTGGCATCATTCTTCAAGTTGTTATCAACTAATGTTGCTATCAATGTTGGTAATACATTGGAGCTTGTGTTAGTTTCATTTTAGGTTGTTATCAACCAATTATTCTGTTGCTAATGTTGATAATACATAATTTCATCATGCATCACATGCTTGATACATTACCCCCTGGCTAATCTGGAAACTGAAATAAGTGCCACTATGGGTCTTTAACCATTTCCTCCATAGATACGCCTTTCTAGGCCTTTGCAAAGAGAGTAGGCCCAGACGACTCCAATACGTTTGCTTATGACATAATATAGATATGATTCTAACTTCTCTGGCATGGTCTATGTCTTGTGTCTATTTGCTATTATAACAATTAATCTAATTAACATCCATGATGTCATTATGTCTTACATGACTATTCATGGAGTAAAGGGTTATGACAGGCGACACTATAATTCATGGTTATAGTCGTCCAGAAAGCTCCCGTGGTAGGTTTCTGCATGACTTCAACCTGCCTTAGGCAGTCACCTGCCAGACAAGGTCTTATTATCATTTCAAGGTTATTATCATTTCCAATGAACGAACTATTTCTGTACTGTTATATAGGTATATCGTATGGGGCATTGTTTTAACACCGAATATTGCGTATTACATTATAATAGGTTTTTACTCTTAGTAAGATTTTTGGGGGTCCATTGTTAGCACCATTTTGCAAAAGAATGATATACATTGTTAATAGGTAGTCACTTTTGTTATGGTAATTTAGGTAGTTTTTACGTGTACTGTTATCAAGATGTGTCAATTGACTGATGCGTAATGCACGTATTTTTTCACACTTGGCATCGTTATTCGCGTAGTTTTTACGAAGATTGTTATCACCATTTGTCAATTGAATGTGGCGTATTACATATAGGTACATGTATTCACTCTTGTAATAGTAATTTACATAGTTTTCCTGGCATTGTTATCGCAAGTTTTCAACTGAATATTGAACATTACTTACAGGTTTTCACTCTTGATATTGTATTTTATGCATTAATTTGCAGACATTGTTATCAACATTTTGTAACTGTGTTTGAACTACACATAGGTTTTCACTCTTGGTATGGCAATTTATATAATCTTCTCCGGACATTGTTATCAACATTGTTCATCTGAATATTGAGCATTACTTACAGGTTTTCACTCTAAGTATGGTAATTTATTTCATTTTATCCGGACATTGTTATTCTTCAACTGAATATTGCGCATAATACATGGGCTTGCATTCTTATTACTCTTGTTATGGTAATTAGTCCCCCACCGGTTACCGGTTGGGGGACTATAGGTTTGCTCGATTCCGTCTGTCTGTCTGTCTGTCTGTCCGTCTGTCCGTCTGTCCGTCTGTCACGCTTCTTGTCCGGGCCATATCTCCTACAAAGTTATGCCAAATTCATTATAACTTCACACATTGAAGAAGCATGATGAGGGCTAGTGTCATGCACAAGGGTCATAACTCTAGCATCAATATTTTTGGAGTTATTCCCCTTTTACATATTTTTTTGTCCGGACAATAACTCTTTATCTACTGGTTTAATTGATTTGAAACTTCACATATGGAACAATCATGATAAGGGGTAGTGTCATACACAAGGGCCATAACTCTAGCATCAATATTTTTGGAGTTATTCCCCTTTTTCATATTTTCTTGTCAGTCCGTCTGTCACACTTCGTGTCCGGGCAATATCTCCTACAAAGTTAGGCCAAATTCATTATAACTTCACACATTGAAGAAGCATGATGAGGGCTAGTGTCATGCACAAGGGTCATAACTCTAGCATCAATATTTTTGGAGTTATTCCCCTTTTACATATTTTTTTGTCCGGACAATAACTCTTTATCTACTGGTTCAATTGATTTGAAACTTCACATATGGAACAATCATGATAAGGGGTAGTGTCATACACAAGGGCCATAACTCTAGCATCAATATTTTTGGAGTTATGCCCCTTTTTCACATTTTCTTGTCAGTCCGTCTGTCACACTTCGTGTCCGGGCAATATCTCCTACAAAGTTAGGCCAAATTCATTATAACTTCACACATTGAAGAAGCATGATCAGGAGTAGTGTCATGCACAAGGGCCATAATTATAGCATCAATATTTTTGGAGTTATTCCCCTTTTTCATATTTTTTTGTCCGGACAATAACTCTTTCTCTACTGGTTCAATTGATTTGAAACTTCACATATGGAACACCCATGATGAGGGGTAGTGTCATGCACAAGGGCAATAACTCTAGCATCAATATTTTTGGAGTTACTCCCCTTTTTCATATTTTCTTGTCGGGACAATAACTTTTTATTTACTGATTCAATGTATGAAAGTAGGTACTAATACCATTCAGGTGGTCATGTATATACCATGGTCAACCACACCATGGGTGGGTGGGGTGGGGAGAGTGGAGGTTTTTTTCAGTCCGGTGGGGGACTTATGTCTTGCATAGCAATACAACATGCCCTTGTTTACGCATTGTTCCTGGATTGTTGTATCACCATCGTTCAATAAAAATGATGTCAAATGCACAATTGTTTGCTCTCTTGGTACATGTATGGTGATTTAAGTCGTTTACGAGGATTGTTATCACCATGCTTTAACTGAATACTGCGATTTACCCGTGGCTTTGCTCTTAGAATGACAATTTAAGTACTTTTACCGACTTTTTATTATGCGCTCCACACAACATTTTTCATCATTTGTAGTTATTATTTGACATTATAGTCATTTACACTGAATATTGCGTGTGACACTGTAATTTTCAATCTTGATACTGTTATATTCATCGTTCTTACCTGTGTTATTATCACTATGTTTCACTTGGTATATTGCGTGTGACACAATGCTTATCGGTCGTTGTGTTGTCATCTAGGTACAGTAAAACCTCTCTATAACGACCACTATATTACATCAAGTATTTTGTGTTAAAGGCAAGTGGCTGCTTAAAGCAAGGTGACAGTAAAACAGAACGCCCCTATAGGAGCGTTCTGTTTTACTGTCACCTTGCTTTAAGCAGCCACCTGCCCTAAATACCAACTAATTAGCACAATTTAGTGCCCGTTATAGAGAGGTTTACTGTAGTAAGATATTGTAACAACAGTTTTCATACCGAATATTACGATAATGTTAAGTTGAAGTTTATTTGATTGCTTTATTCAGCACTATGGTATTCGATTGATACGTTGGGTATAAAAAACCTTTAGACGAGCTCTCTAATCAGGGTCAGCATTGTTCGTCCTTCAATATATAGTTATGTATACATATGCATGCTACAAAAAAAGCTCATTCAAATGTATCTATTAACCCATTCCCTCATAGGCTATATTAGGACCAATATCTTTGAGTACCGAAAATGAGCATTTGCTAGCAAAAAGGAAAATTTTAGAATTGTGTAGTATTGAAACCATTGTGATAAATAGAGCATTTGCTCCTATAGAGCAAATGTTCTATTTATCACAATGGTTTAAAAAGTGACTTTTACAGAATGGTCAGAAGGCGTCTATATGAGGGAATAGGTTGAAGTTGTTTTGCTGATCACAGTTACCATAATTAACCCTTTCATCTTTGCATTAGGAGAATACATGTAGAATAGCCCATCAGTATTAACCCATTACCTCATAGGCTATTTTTAGGTACAACCTCTTTGAATAAATCTACCGAAAAGGAGCATTAACTAGAGAAAAGGAAAATTTCATAATTTTGTAGTTTGAAACCATTGTGATAAATAGAGCATTTGCTCCTATAGGAGCAAATGCTCTATTTATCACAATGGTTTCACAAAGTGACTTTTACAGAGGCGTCAAAAGTCGTCAATATGAGGGAATGGGTTAAAGTATAAAATCCACCCAGTATGAAATGCTTGCATGTGCAAGAAATTTTTGAAGGACAAACAATGCTGACCCAGATTAGAGGGCTCGTCTAGGGGGGAATCTGATCTGGGTCTACAAACGACAGCACCATGTCTCCCGGGTCGAAAGGGTTAATACTTCTCATTATGTATAATATTATAATCTAAACATAGTTCTTTCATTCAAATTCAGATGACTTTGATGGCATTTTTGAGATGCATCCTACCAATGTGAAACACTTGTACATGGTTGACGCTGGCCTGACTTTCAACTCTCCATACCCGTTAGTACTGCGGCCCCAGAGGCAGGTGGATATCATCCTGTCGTTCGATTTCAGCGCCAGACCGAGTGACTCCACACCGCCATTTAAGGTAATCAACAACCTTCTGTGCTTGTTAGCTTTAGCATGCATGGTGTTCCTAACCCTTTATACTCCATAGAGACGTATTTGAAAACAGAGTAGACCCTGATCATACAGCTCCTGTCGGAGCTGTCTGATCAGGATCTGCTCTGTTTTGGTATAAAATGATACAGTGAAACCCCTCTAAACCAGACGTTAATTTTGGTATAAATATCGGTTTTGGAGACAGGTGGCAGCTTAATGCAGGGTAAAAGTCATGCAGAAAGCTCCTCCAGGAGCTTTCTGCATGACTTTTACCCTGCATTAAGCAGCCACCTGCCTAAAAGTAGCTGAATTCTTCTCTTCTAGAATTCCGGTTTAGAGGGGTTTTACTGTATTGATCTAATTATACGGTCTCTGCTATGAAAACCTTCTGTGTTCATAAGATGGATTGTCGAAGATGAGCAGACAAGGGCAAAAGTTCTGTGAATGGTGTGCATGTTACATGTAGTATGGCGGCGCGTGCACGTCATTTGTGCTTCTGTAGTTACTGTTGATGTTTTGTGGCATCATCTGTCTGACTTCGTTTCTATTTGTTGTCATATGTCATTTTAAATATTTAGCCAGTAAATATTTAAGATGTCGTTATTGTTCACATGAACATTCACACGGTAAAAGGGTTAAACAGAAAGTACAGTTGAACCTCTCTTAACCCATTCTCTCAGAGGCTATTTTTAGATCCAACCTTTTTGAATAAATCCACCGAAAAGGAGCATTTACTAGAGGAAAGGATTTTTTAAGAATTTTGTAGTTTGAAACAATTGTGGTAAAAAGAGCATTTGCTCCTGTAGGAGCAAATGCTCTATTTTTCACAATTGTGTCAAGCAGTGACTTTTACAGAGGCGTAGAAAGGCGTGTTTATGGAGGAAAGGGTTAAGCGGCCATTCGTTTAATGAAAATAAGAGTCTTAAAAAGCAGGTGGTTGCTTAATGCTGGGCAAGAGTAATACAGAAAGCTCCTATTTACCTACCTTACCGACCCCAAATTAGAACTTACTGATGGTCGATTAAGAGATGTGATATTGTATGTGCTGCTTCATGTATCAACGCAGACTATCTGTCATTTGCTATGAGCGTCAAGCATTTGTTGATGGCGATGTGCAGCATATTGACTTGGACTCACACGAGGATCCAAACAGAGTCCACCGTAGTATGCTAGAGTCTAATGCTGAATCGTCTATCATGCTCTGACACTGGTGTCAGTATAAAGGGATTTACAGTAAAACCTCACTATAACGACCACTAAATTACATCAAGTATTTTGTGTCAAAGGCAGGTGGCTGCTTAAAACAAGGTGAAAGTAAAACAGAACCCTCCTATAGGAGTGTTCTGTTTTACTTTCACCTTGCTTTAAACAGCCACCTGCCCTAAATACCAACTAATTAACACAATTAAGTGGTCGTTATAGAGAGGTTTTACAGTATATAGTATTGTATTTTGAATAACAAACATACATTTTTTTCTGTATTTATTATCATTATTATTTCACATTATTATCTTTTATCCGTGCTAGAAGACCTTCATTCTGCTATATTTCCATTTACCTTACGCCTGTCTCGTTTTATCTCGTATCCTGGTACAATTCATAGCCGTTGATATTCCGATCATGTACAGTAAACCTCCTCTAAACCGGACGTTAAAACTTACAATAATATCGGTCTTGCAAACAGGTGGTAGCTTAATGCAGGGTGAAAGTCATGCAGAAAACTCCTCAAGGAGTTTTCTGCATGACCTGCACCCTGCATTAAGCAGTCACTTGCCTAAAAATATCTTCTCTTCCAGAATTCCGGTTTAGATGGGTTTTACTGTACTGACTGTCGTTTACTTAACCTTTAGCCTGCTATGGATGGATGAGTGAACACCTATGCAAACAGTTTGGATCCAGATGAGACGCCGAGTAAGTCGGCGTATCATCAGGATCCAAACTGTTTGACACCCTGATTGTATTTTTATAGAAAAATTGATTATAGATTGAATTTTGAAAATGTAGTAGGTAAGAATGTTCTGTAAAAATTATTTGCTCAGCAGGCTATATGTTAATGCTTACTTGTAGCTATTAACCGAGTGTCAGACAGCTTAAATCCTAATGGGAAGGCCGAGTTACTCGGTATCTCATGTGGATCGAAGCTTTGTCCAGTCTCCTATGACAGACTACTGACTCAAATTACTCATTCGCGTATTCGAACGTTCTTGCAGGAATTGTTATTGGCGGAGAGCTGGGCAAAGAAATACAAAGTGTCATTTCCCCCTATTGACACGACCGTTGTGGACAGGGAAGGGCTGAAAGAGTTGTACATTTTCAAACACCCGAACGACCCTCACTGTCCCGTAGTGCTCCACTTCTGCCTGGTGAACATAGAATTCAGAAAATTCAGCAAACCAGGTTAGTAAAACTCAACTACAGTCATGTTTTCTAAACTGTCCAATTGATTATTTAATATAGTGGTATTTAACCCATTCCCTCATAGGCTATTGTTTTAGATCCAACCTTGTTGAATAAATCTACCAAAAAGGAGCATTTACTAGATTGTTTTTAGAATTGTGTTGTTCAGAAACCATTGAGATAATCACAATGGTTTCAAGAAGTGACTTTTACAGAGGCGTAGAAAGGCGTATTTATGGAGGAAAGGGTTAAGCCTTTGACTGTCTTTCATCAAAACACCCATACATGACTCCCAGGCCTTGTTGCGACGGGCCAATCTGTGATTACCTTTGCAAACAGTTTGGATCCAGATGAGACGCTGAATTGCCACTTACCTTTTAGAGACGTTGAAGGGAAGTTCACTTCTGTAAAAGCCATTTATTTTAAATTATTGTGATAAATATAGCAAATGGAGCAAATGCTCTATTTATCACAATGGTAAAAACTACACAATTCTTAAGTTTTCCGTATTACCATTTACCATATCAGTACCGTTTGGCGGGTAAAGTGCAAGATCTGTAGTAATCACAACATTTAACCTTTAAAAACTTTTAAAGTACTCGTTTACCATAATTTGTTGATTTCTGTTCTATTTCTATTAAAAAACCACCCATGTCCCAAACAGTTTGGATCCTGATGAGACGCCGAGTTACTCGACGTCTCATCTGGATCCATATTGTTTGCACAGGTTGTATTGCAATAGCCTGTAGTTACGACGGTTTGCGCTCAGCCAACGATGTTTAGTAAATGAAGTTTCTAATTTATTCCTGCCAAGCGCAACCTAAAAGTACAAAAATGAGTCATGCAGGAAACACCACACACAGAACAAACAGTCGCCCGAACAGCAACACAAGGAAACAGCAAATGTACATAACTATAAAAACATCAAGAAACGCATAAAGACAAAACAAACATACAATAGGGGGAAGATGGAAGTACCGCCTTGGAACGGTCAGTGACAAAAGTCACTGGGGGGGGGGGGTTAAACTGGTTTATGGGCGCCCAACCTCACACTTATTCTAAGTTGCATTTGCACACTGCTTTGATCCAGATGAGATACCGCCTCATTAGGATCTAAACTACAGTTTCGCAAAACATCGTATGAAACGAAAGTAGGTAACAATTTCTTCAGTTATTTGCTCGTGCAGATATCCATCTTTGCAACAGAACACGGATTAACCCTTTAACTTGACGCCGTTGCAAAATGAGCAGACATAAATCAGATGGATCGTTTACTAAGATGTTTGTCGAAGAAATACTATACAGTGAAACCTCTCTATAACGGCCACTAAGTTGTGTTAATTAGTTGGTATTTAGGGCAGGTGGCTGCTTAAAACAAGGTGACAGTAAAGCAGAAAGCTCCTATAGGAGCGTTCTGTTTTACTTTCACCTTGCTTTAAGCAGCTGCCTGCCGTTAACACAAAATACTTGATGTAATTTAGTGGCCGTTATAGAGAGGTTGTACTGTAGATATGATTCTACAATGTTCCGCTATGACCACGCTTGTTTTCATATGCCATTATAACATTGGTCTAATTAATATTCATTGTGTCATTACATCTTTCATGGATATTAACTAAGTTAAGGGTTATGCCATCAACTTAAGTATGAGTCAAAATGTACCCCAAAATGGCTAAATCTTATACAAAATATGTTGCAGGTGTAAGACGGAGAACATCGGAGGAGAAGGCGTTTGCCGACTTTGACATATTTGATGACCCAACGACGCCGTTTTCTACTTTTAACTTCAAATATCCCGGATTAGCATTTGACCGTCTTTCAAAACTTACTGAATTCAATACCTTAATAAACATTGACAGAATCAAAGATGTCATAGCGGAGGTTGCAGCGAAAAAGACTAAGATACCATCAAGGTGCCCATGTACACTTGAAGATATTCCTAGACTGCGGAGAGTGTCGCAGAAAAATAAGAACAGATTGTCAAGGTTCGTATCTCGCATTCGAAGTGGTCGTTTCAGTGCTAGTGACGCCGCAAGAGATCTTGAAAAAGAAGAAACAATCAAAGAAGAAATGTCTGTAGACATTCCTGACGTTGCTGTGCCAAGGACAAACACACTGTCTCGACAGCGTGCAATAACGAAAAAGTCACCGAGGCCAGACAGAAAATCAATCCGCGAGGACAGTGAAAAGGAAGAAATTCCCATAAATAACAATATGTTGACAGCAGATAAAAGGGAAATTCCAGGAAGGAGAAAGCCCCGGCAGCCGGAAGGTCAAAAACTCTGGCAGGACAGCAAGTGTAACTCCATAGACGAGGATGAAGAGCCCGATTCTAGGTTTTTCACAGCTATAAGCTCATAGGTTTAGTTGTAAACAATTGAAGAGGCATTGCGTGTTTTGGATTAATCCTTCGCTTGCTAATCGCGTCAATATACCTATCTGTAAATAGTGAAGACCCAGATGAGACAGCTCCTGCAGGAGCTGTCTCATCTGGTCTGCACTATTTACAAGTTGATTGTGCAACCAGGGCATTCCGCAGCAGTGATTGCACAGCGAAATACTTGTACATAGTGAAGATTTAGGTAATTATACAACAGGGCATGGGTAAAGAAGGAGAAATGTATTTTAAAATTCAGCAAGCGAAGGGTTAATGAAGTATAAATGTAAGACACAAATAATGTATGACTATGAATAAGGTGAATATACACAATGGCATTATGAAATCGAAATATTGAGTCATGACAGAAACGATATAATAAGCAACAATTATAATAGACCCACATTAAATAGCTCCTACAGGAACTGTATGGTGTGGGTCTACACTGCCTGCAAACAAAGTAGAGCCATGTCAGATGGCTCCGATTGGATCAGTCTGATCAGGGCCTGCACTGTTTGCTTATGGGATTTTAGTTTCGGTCATGAGCAAAGATTATTGTGTTAATGTGCCTTTGTAAACGTAATTTAAATCATAGTCATAATGGCCGTGTATCTTACATGAATATTCATGGAGTAAAGGATTAAGGCCTTAAGGGACGGTTTATTCCAGTTGCGGAGACACATAGCAATGCACATGTGATACGTACAATATACTAGGAATCAAACTTTTGTGTGATATTCATTGAGCAAACTACATTGTATTGACCACTGAAATGTGTTTGTCATCTACAATAATTAGTAAACACGTTTGCTTTCTTAGCCTCTACACTGATGTATGATGTATGTGGTTATTTTGTGATTCATGCGGATGCATTTGATGTCCAGACGTGATCAGAAACGCTGGTTTTGTGTATTGTCTGTGTTAGTTCAATACTTGAATTATAAACTATATTTCGCTTTTTTACGAAGTTTTCAAACTATTCTTGCAGTCTTTAAAGGGACCATTTGTCTTATAATCTAAGTAGTAGACAACGATACATGTTGCTCAAGTCAATTATGGATATATAGTTTGTGATTACTAGTTATAGGTATTTGTATTATTTATATGTATTGTGTGCTGTGACGTTAATGAATGACATAGAGGATCTGTTGCGAGTTGTCTTTGAAGATCACATGTTCCTAAACGAGCCTTAGAAAATGTTATTAAGCGAGCCTTGGCGAGCTTAATAACATTTTCTTGGTGAGTTTAGGAACATGTGATCTTAAAAGACAACGAGCATCAGATTCTTTTCTCACATAACAAAAAAGTGTATTTTCGTTGTTTAATGACATGTAAACATGTCGGTTTCCATGGCTTGACGTCATATATAACGTATGACGTCATATATGTTCTAAAGTGATCTTACACGTGTTACAGATAAGGGAATATTAACCCGTTGTTATAAGGGAAGGTATGTGAGAAAATAAATGAACATTGAAATGCAGTAAAACCTCTCTAAAGTAACTACAAAAGACAGGTCTATATTATAGGTCTTAAATGTTTATGGCAGCTTAATGCGTGATTAAAGTTATACAAAAAGTTCCCATTGGAGCTTTCTGTAATACTTTCTTCCTGCATTATTCCGTGTTGACGCCCTTTTACACCTCTGTTAAAGTTGAACCTATTGTGATTAATAGAGCATAACATGTTGCTCCATAGCAACAAATGCTCTATTTATCACAGTAATTGTTTCAAAACAAAACAATTTTAAATGTTCCATTTTTCCAGTACATGCTCCTTTTCAGTAGTTTTATTGAAAGAGGTTGGATCTAAAATAGCATATCAGTGAATGGGTTAAGCAACCATCTGCATTTAAAGACCTCATCCGTGATTATTCATTAAGTAGTAGCTTTAGAGACGGTCTGCTATTTAACTTTATCTGTTATGAAATTAGTACTCTAGATCATTGGAGTATCCCATATGTAAAATCCCTTATTTCTCTACTCCAAACTCAGTGTTCTAATTACCCAATAGATGATTCTAATGAGTAGTTAAAGTTATGGGTTTGGATGGAAAATAAAGTAAAATGCTGGTGCGAAATATTTATAAATATAACGTAATACTGTTTTCGTTTACATCTACCTGTAGCTCTGTTAATGTATATAATATTTAGTATGTACATAATGCTTAGTATATACATTGACAAAGTCAATCAACGATTATTCATCAACATTTTCAGCCACAGATTATAAAGGTCGGTAAACTTAACAATGAGTAGTTTTAGTCAATCGGTTTGTTAAAGTTTTAAATGAGGTTATTTATATAGAATGTTATACAGTAAAACTTCGATTATTCGAACACTAAAATACGTATTATTATCGCTCTTTAAGACAGGTGGCAGCTTAATGCATGGTGATAGTCATGCAGAAAGCTCCTCTAGGAGCTTTCTGCATGACTTTCACCATGCATTAAGCAGCCACCTGCCTAAAAGGGTCTAAATTCTTCCATACCGAAAATTCGAATAATCGAGGTTTTACTGTATATGTAGTAGAATTAACAAACCAAAATTACCAGCACTGCTGGATGTACATTGTAAATGCGAATAGAATCAATACAGTACACAGTAAAAAGCCTCTAAAACGGACTTTCAGTTGAAAATAATTTAGCTCTTTGTTTGCAGGTGGCCACTTAATATGGATGAATCTTATTTTAAAGCTGCGTTTGGAGGTTTCTTGTCTGTCACCCTGCAATTATCCTTTCCTTCACATAGACGTCTTTTCACGCTATTGCACACAGTGAAGTAGATCCATACAAGAAGGTTCCAGTAGGAGCCAGCTGATCAAGATCTGCTCTGTTTGCTTATGAAATTATAATAGATCTGATTCTATAGTTTCTACTAATACCAAAACATCCTGTGTACAGATGCCATTATACAAATTCAGCTAATAAATATTCACGATGTCATTATTTCTGATGAGTATTCCCCATGGAAAGAGTTAAGCTGCAGGGAAAGGGTTATTACAGTTTTGAATGTCTTGTTTAGAGATGGTTTACTTTAATATGATGGGTAAATGCACTAGTAGGTTTAGTATGTGACATTTGAACGCTAAGGTTGGTTGCGAGTATATCATTACAGTTAAATCCATATAATCCGGAGGTTTAATAATTTAGGTATTTTAGGCAGGTGGCTGCTTAATGAAGGACGAAAGTACTCCTATTGGAGCTTTCCGCATAACGTTCACCCTGCATTAAGTTTCCATCTGTCTACTGACCGGTATTGTAACTATTCTGATCATCTGGTTTAGACAGATTTTACTGTACATTACAAGAATTACGATACTCAGTTCTAGATATCATTAACCCTTTCCCTGTTGTATAGTCATGTAAGAAATAATGACGTCATGAATATTAATAAGATTTGTTTTATAATGGCATATGAACATAGGACAGTTTGCCTCAGGCAGAAGCTGTAGAATCAGATCATATTACACCATAAGCAAACAGAGCAGACCCTGATCAGACGGCTCCTATATGAGCCGTCTGATCTTGGTCTACTCTGTTTTCAGATGCGTCAAAATGCGCTTACATAAGGGAAAGGGTTAATGAAGGTCAGGTGTTTATATTTGTGTTGCAGATTTTATATTATCAGTGCAACCCAGTTCTAGATAATCCCACTTCTGTACACCTTTGCAAACAGAGTAGATCCGGATCAGTTCATGGGTCTGTCCTGTTTGCTTTTAAGTTAAAAAAAACGGATCCACTGAGCACTATTTCCCAGTGCGATACATTTCATTATTTTGTTTTTAACAGAACAATTGAATTACTTTATATTCATGATACATACTTATTTAGTGAATGGCTTAAAAGCCCCTGCACATTAAACAGTATGACGTAAATATCGCTATACACGAACTCTAAAATCACTAGTAACATATGTACATAAATTTTTTTTAGGATCTTTGAGGCTGTTAATTGTTATTTGGCAATTGATATAAAAGTTCAAGGGAAATAATTTGTGCTATTTCGGATAGGTAAATAAGTCCTGGTTATACATTTGTTTTCATTTTAAGCTCAGCCTTATATATTGTGAACACAACACATTTCTAACAATGTGCTGTTCATTGTGGATTGTATGAGTAACATTTCAAGACGAGGCAGCGCTCCTGTAAAGGGGAATGTTTCATATGCAAATACAGAAGCAGAAGGTACGATAAACAAATTTGTTGTTTCCAAGGATACTTCATTTCTCTACGAAACACTATCTTGTAGCCACTCCTTAGAATCGAATCGAAAGGCCGATGCTTAAGATTTGTCACAACATTGGGTTTGGTGGGAAATTAAAGATCAGTTTATTTATAATACAGATACAGTAAAACCCCTCTAATGCGACCACGTAACCTTCGTCCTGCATTAAGCTACCACCTGCCCCTGGCACCCATAATTATGCCCATTTTTGGTGGTCGCATTAGAGGGGTTTTACTGTATTTGTATCACTCTACAAAGGCCACATCCCCTTCAAGCCCCATGGTGTGACCAATCATTAGCATAGCCTCCATATGATTTTGAATGATAACATATTGTTTCGAAATGCGTACGTTTTTATATTATCTTCTAATAAAACCATAATTAGCAGCATAGTTAAATACAGTAAGCCCCCATGTAAAGCAGCCAATCACAACCATTGTACAACTGTACCATTAAGTTATGTGAACATGTTCTAACTTGATGCAAGAGGAAAGTTATTACATGTAGATAGTTTGAAAAGAAGCATTCATTATACATTCATTCTGCATTAAGCAGCCGCGTACGGTTATTAATTAAATTGTCTCTATAAACATGGTTTTATCGTTGCATGATGACAATTATAATATAATAATTGTTTATCGCACATTAAGATCAAACTTTGAAATTATATTTTAATTGAAATACGGAACACGTGTTTTGAAAAAAACTTTATCATCAGCAGAAAGTATTGCCGGAAGAAATTACTGCTCAAATCTGTATTAAAATGGAGTTTATCTTCATTCCTAAACCACCAGAATGTCAAATAGCTTTGGTCCAGACCAGGCGCAGAGCTACATGTGAATCTGTTACAAAGTTAACCATGGAATTATTTGTCAAGTACCGTATTCTCCCGCATAAATGCTTCCACTCTACTAATAAACGGAAGGGGGGGGGGGGGGGTGGTGGTAACAATGAACAAACAACTTAAAAGCTATATTATATAATTGCATTTCAATAAAGAACAGTGCTACAGATAAGGGTGCGTACCCAAATACAAACGATTCTAAACAGTGTACACATAATAAAGTTTGGTGGAGAAACGAAGGAGTTATTCTTGAACATGTTTTAATTTACGCATCTTATCTGGACCTCTGTAAAATGCTTTTCGAAATACGGGTAGTTACCTAACCCATCTTATCATATGCTATTTTTAGATACTACCTTTTTGAACAAATCTACCGAAAAGGAGCATTAACTAGAGGAAAGGAAAATTTTAGAATTCTGTAGTTTGAAACCATTGTGATAAATAGAGCATTTGCTCCTATAGGAGCAAATCTCTATTTCATCACAATGGTTTCACAAAGTGACTTTTACAGAGTCGTAAAAGTCGTCAATATAAGGGAATGGGTTGATTAAGACCTACAGAAATGTAAAATGTTCCCCTTGGAAATGTATGCATGACTTTCATTCTGTATTAACTATTAAGCAACCACCTGTGTACGAAATGCAAGAAGCGCTTTTTAAAACATGAATCGGCCTCGGAAGTGTTTTTAAAAAATAATACGGTATCTAAGGTAAATTCGATGACATAATCAAAGGAATATATTAAAAATATTCATGTATATGTGGGAAGTCAGTTGGCAGGTAAATTACAATTTGAATACGAGGCATTACTAAATTAGATCGATACCATAAGAACTAATTTAGGAAATGAAATGCCATTCTAAAACATGGAAAGCAATGCGAAGAGACCAAAAACCATATCTAGTATTCATTGTTACCTTAGCTTGCATTATATATATTTTCGTAGTTTTCATCATTTTTAAAGGTATTACTTGCATCCTATACAAAATGTTTACATTACACCCTAGATGCACAGCGTACATTCTATATAAATGCATAACGTCCATCATGGATGCACAGCCTGCATTTTATATGAATGCATAACTTCCATCATGGATGCCATGCCTGCATTCTATATGAATGCATAACTTCCATCATGGATGCCATGCCTGCATTCTATATGATGCATCATGGATGCACAGCATGCATTCTATATGAATGCATAACTTATATCCTTTATGTACAGCTTGCATCCTATATAAATGCATGATTTGCATTTTATATACACTGTAAATGCATAGCTGCATCCGATATAATAGATTATATCCTATATAGATGCATAATTTGCATACTATATAAATACATAGCTTGTATTCTATATAGATGCATAACTGGTGTCCTCAATAAATGCAAAACCTGCATCCTATAGAGAGGTTTTACTGAATGACACAGCCTTTATCATGGATATATGATATGTGTACAATGTATGTGTAATAATACATCGATGCTATGCTTGTGACCTGAGTAATGAAAGGAGCATTTTATCGCTGTGTTTAACCCTTTCGCCGCCGCAGTCGCATAAATGCACCACGACAAATAGTGCAGTCCAAGATCAGACCCCGCCTTTTCAAGGCGGCGTCTGATCAGGGACTTCGCTATTTGTCTCAATCTCTATTTCTATATATGTGCTTTATTCTTTTGAAACATGCATTTATTTATCTCGTTTCCTTATTTTACTGAATGGTTTAACAAACGTGGATTGCAGACAATAAGAAATTTGGCACCGAAAGGGTTAAAAAAAACCAACAACAGATGGCTGCTTACCTTTTTCCGTTTAACCCTTATCCCACTATCCACGACTTGACTCACATTTAAACAGCTTGGGTCCAGATGAGACGCCAAGTAACTCAGTGTCTCATCAGGACCCAAGCTGTTTGACTCTCGGTCAAAAGTTTCCCAACACACTTGATTATATCGAAAGTAATCAAAAACTGCACCTGATCCAAATGTGTGCATACAATATTTTGTCATATCTGGTAATATCCTGGTAAACTTCAATTCAAGATTTGAGACAAACGTCCCTGATTTAATATTTTTTACTCTGTATTGTATAGAAGACGACAGATAATCCCATGAATAATTGTGTCCTTGGTGTGTATTTTTGTTTCAGTGTGACCCAAAGAGGCAAAGATAACTTCACAATGCCTTGTAGATCTCGTAATATGTACATTGTTTGTAAGAGTTCTGATAGAATGGGATAATAAAAGAGTTAAACTTATACAACTATTCTGTGATGTTTGTATCGGGAAAACAAATATAGATAAGAGGAGATTTAGGAAAAATGGGTCCATGCTTATAAAGCTTTTAGTTGAGTCTGAGTTTCGTTCTCAAGCTTTTGATTGGTCAGATTTGAGTTCTCAAGCTTTTGATTGGTCAGATTTGAGCCAAAGGCTCAAATCTGACCAATCAAAAACTTGAGAACGAACTCAGACTCAACTAAACGTTTTATAAGCATGAACCCTGGGTTGTTTTTTTAACATACTGCCCTGCGAAAGTAGTTCGTGTTTGTACTGAATAGAAACGCGTCTCCATGGGTGATTCACTAATGTTTGTGCTAGAGCGGACATTACTGTTATACGGCCAATGTAATTAATCCCTGGATATTCAGCAGTTAATAAGATGACATGTATGTATAGCAGCAGTTAATAAGAGGACATGTATGTATAGCATCTGAAATGTGCAGATGCTGGGGAATAACTAAGAAATAACATCTCCTATATAAGCAGTGCATTCTAGAGTGTATGTTATACATGGCTCCTAACTCTTTCCCTGTTGCATATTCGCAATATTGCATAATGAATAGTTTAGCTGATATTTTATAATGCCATATAAATTCTGAAGGGAGGTGATCCCCCGAAAGCAAAAATTGTAACACAAAATAGAAAATTGCAGACTCGGTTTTATTGAGTCTGTTCATGAGCAGTAATTGAAAGTGCAACACTGCTCACGCCCCCTAGCACCGGCTTAAGCGGTATTCAATTTTCAGAAAAAGAAGTACTGAAATTCATGATCTCGAAGGATCAGAAGGTATAACAACACTGAGAATGAAGTACGGGGCGACGTTTTACGGCCGCCACACAAGCACTTAACACCTGCTGTTGTGAAGATTATAAATTCTGAAGGGAGGTGATCCCCCGAAAGCAAAAATTGCAACACAAAAAGAGAAAATTGCAGACTCGGTTTGATCGAGTCTGTTCATGAGCAGTAATTGAAAGTGCAACACTGCTCACGCCCCCTAGCACTGGACATTTTTTCTCAGGCATAATCTGTAGAATTAGATCTTAATTATACCATAAGCAGTCAGCAAAGAACCTTAGACGACGACGGTCAAATGAAGAGCGACATATGAATAGTAATGAGACACGATGGGCAACAAAAGGGCGACCTTTGAAAAGAATCGAGAAACGATGGGCTACTTAATAGCGATATACGAACAGTAATACAATGCGATGGGCATCTAATGAGTGAAATATGAACAAACCTGAGAAAATATGTTCAACTAAAGGGCGATGTATGAACAGTAATGAGATGCGAAGCGCAGCTTAATAGCCATATGTGAACAGTAATGAGAAACGATGGACCATTGAAAAGCGAGCTATGAACAGTACTGAGAAGAGAAGCGATAGGCAACAAAAGGGCGACATATGAACAGTATTGAGGAAAGAGTTACACTAAAGATTGAACTAGAAACAGTAATGAGAGGCGAAGGGCATATGAACAGTAATGAGAAGCTATGGGCAACTGAAGAACGACTCACAAATATTAATGATAAGCGATTAGCATCCAAAGAGCGAAATATGAACAAGATTGAAAATGATGGAAAACTCAAGAGCGATATAAGAATAGCACAGTAACGATACGATCAAGTTGCGACAAATGAATAACAGTGAGAAGGATCTGAGATAAACTGTGGTGAACAAATATTGAGCACATAATAAAGAGGAGTGAAATAAGCATCGATAATAGCCTAAAGAGATAAAACTGAACAGAGACAGCGAGAGGTGAGCGTTGATTAGAAGAGATGCACATTCAATGACCGATATAACAAAAGTGATGAGTAGCGACGAGCAATTAAACAGAAGTGATGAGTAGCGACGAGCAATTAAACAGAAGTGATGAGTGACGACGAGTAATTAAACAGAAGTGATGAGTGACGACGAGCAATTAAACAGAAGTGATGAGTGACGACGAGCAATTAAACAGAAGTGGAGTGACGACGAGCAATTAAAGTTCTGAACATGAGCATCGGTCAGAGGCAACGAGCAATCAAAGACCAAGAGATGAGTTGTCATGGAAAGCAACGAGCAATAAAATACTTAAAGACGAACCGTGGTGCGAAGGGACGAGCAATAAAAGTCCGACAAGCAACCGTTAAGAGAGGCGGTGAGCAATTAAAAACAGAGACGAATAGTGATGAAAAGTGATGAGCAATAAAAGACAGAGCGATGTGCAGTAATAACAGAATCCTATTATCTTATTTGTTTGTGTGCTATATTAAAAGTAGAAGTTTGGCGACTTCAGGTAGGCAGCAGCGAGCAGTTAGTGCTTTAAAGATATTTTAAACTTTCTCTGCTGTAAAAATAATGTCTGTATTTGGAGTCAATTTGTCTACTTCATATACCCAGCTTTAGAGAAACTAATGACCGGGTGTAAATACGCTTGAATCCTGATGAGACGCTGATTTACTCGGAGCCGCATCTGTGTCAACGTTGTTTGAAGTTGCGTGTCAGGTCGCGATTTGCATAAGAAAAGTAAAAGAATGATTATATGCATGTACACACAAACCCTGTAAAATGAAACAATCAATGGGTGTAATACATCTCAGGCGCTCCAATGGGAAATCATGAAGCCTTATCCAGCATGTAATCAAGCCCATTTCTTGTTTTATTGGGTCGTTAACACTTTATCGTATGGGCGACTTTTGACGTTTTTTTCTGTAGGAACTGATTGGGGACTGCTTCCTTTGCTAATGGAATGATATAGATCTGATGATACAGTTTCGGCTGTGTTCATATGCCAATGCAAAACATCATATTATTGATATGTATTATGACATCATTTCTTTCATGGGGTGAAGGGTTTAATGCTACTGAAGTAATAAGTATGATGCCGGTATCATATGTCTAACTTTCGCTTTCGTATAGATGCGTTTTTATGATTAAATTGCTTAGTACTACGTATTGCCATCTTCAACACTTTCCCTGTTCTATGTTTATCTCAAACTTCAATACCTACTGAATATTCATGGACAACATTGTTATAATGAAATATGGAAAGCGGGACATTGTAGCCATTTTATCAAATGAACAATCATATTAGCAAACACGTGAAAAGGCGTTTCTATGAAGGAACGGGTTAAATTGTGTTCTTATTGTATTTAACCCATTTGCACCCACAATCCCATATATGGGACGTGGGCAAACAGTGTAGACTCTGATCAGACGCCGCATTATGCGGCGTCTGATCAGAGTCTACACTGTTTGCTGATAGGAATTTCAATATAAAACAAAACGAAATTGAAAATTTAGGCCAGGTGCCCCTTAGATAAAAAATGGACTAATCCAATATATAAACATGGACGAATCCACAGGCAGCAAGTGGGTTAAAACAACATACACCTAGTTACATATGTTTGAACTCTGATTAGACAGCGATTTACCCATCAATGTTCAAAATGTTTGCAAAGCTGCTCACAAACACAATATTTGCAGTAAAAGGGTAACATTCTACTTTTTTCTCTTCTGAAGGGAACCAATTTGTCACCATCAATCTCGTGATAACAGTGTTTGTAACTGAGTTAGCGACAGGCAACCAGGCAGATACAGGAACCTCTCATTATAACACTGACGTCATTAATTGTCGTCTGCAATGCCATCTGCTGTTAGTGTCAGAGCGAAGTTTCCTCGCATTTCTTCTCTAAAACCTAAGTGCTGTGCCAAGCAGTTTGGGTGTTTATTCATTAATCAGTTGCTATATAGAGATACTATTGATATGGACTTTTTATGTTCAATCACGGTGTCAATAGACTCCATGGTCAACATTTGTGCCAGGATAATATATAATTATATTAAAGACTCTCCCTGGTGAATATTCTTATAGGAAATAATGACGTCGTAAATATTAATACGATTACTTTTTTTTATAATGGCATATGAACACATGCCATTTTGGCCCAGGAAGAAGCTGTAGACTTATATCTATATTACAGTATAAGCAAACAGAGCAGATCCTGATCAGACGGCTCTTATAGGAGCCGTCTGATCTGGGTCTACTCTGTTTGCAGATGCGTCAAAATGCGCTTATATAAGGAAAAGGGTTAAACACTCTCCCGCATGTATACATGTATTCATTTGCGAAATTATGAATGTATGGATATTAATAGCATCATAAACAGTGTAATGTAATGTTTGAAAATGGTAGACATTATATAATTAGTTCATGCGAAACAGAGCAGACCCTGGATCCCATGGTCCCGTTTGATTTGGGTGAACATTGTTGCTTTCAAATAAGTTTCTATGAGGTAAATGTTTAACCCTTCGCTTGCTATTCACGTCAATATACCTACCTGTAAATATTGAAGACCCAGATGAGACAGCACCTGCAGGAGCTGTCTCATCAGGGTCTGCACTATTTACAAGTTGATTGTGCAACCAGTGCACTCCACAGCAGTGATTGCACAGCGAAATACGTGTACACAGTGAAGATATATGTAGTTATACAACAGGGCATGGGTAAAGAAGGAGAAATGTATTTTAAAATTCATCAAGAGAAGGGTTAAATAAATTACTCTGTGAGCATGTTCTCTTTATTGAATGACAAATCGATATATCATTAAACTCGTGTTATCTTTAAAAGTACACTACGTATCAGAATCATCAGTTTACATCGTTCAACAGACCGGATAACTTAAATAATGGGCCATGCAGCGTTCAAAGAATGTCCACTTTCGATAGCAGAGTGAGTGAGTGAGTGAGTTGGGTTTTACGGCACTGTGACACTGAATAGGTCATATAGCGCCGATGAATGATGAGATGACATGATGATGAGGGATGATATCAGGAAGATGATTTCGGCTGATCTCATTCGCTGCAAAGCAGTGCATGGGATCAAAACCACCGACCGACCTTTCTTCCTTTTAGTTCTTGGCAGAGGGGATAATCTCCGTCAAATAAACAAAAACATCCCCTGTGAAAATTAGGCCCCAGAACCACGGCAAGGTAGGAAGGTCTCTGGGGCGATAGCAGAGCATCGTTTGGAAATGCTGCACTATTACTAATAAGTGGGGACATATTTAACGGTCATATTCAATTGTAACCAAAAATAATGCAACGACCAAAGGACTGCCATAACGACCGCCTGCTTTTGAAATACTAGTAGGTTAATAGAAACCTATAGATAATTTGAATTTAATATGGCTGTCAAAAGCAAATGTGTGATAATAATTTGCAAATACACATGTACAGTGAAAACTCGGTTAATCTAATACTCAAACATATAACATTATTGGTCTTTACCACAGGTGGCAGCTCAATGCAGGATGAAAGTCATGCAGAAAGCTCCCAGAGGAGCTTTCTGCATTACTTTCACCTTGCATTAAGCAGCTACCTGCCTACATAACGCATAGTCTTGTCGGGATACACAGATATAAATATTGTGACTGGATGTTTAGTATAAAAGGGAGATAACATAAAAATTGACGCTCGATTAGAAATCGGATAATCGAACTTCTGTTATCTCGAACTAATTTATGTGGTCCCTCGAAGTTCAAGACATCGAAGTTCAACTGTAGTTTTTATAAGCATGCAGGGTATTTCCGAATCAGATTGCTCCTACAGGGGACGACGTCTGGTCTGGGTCTACTATGTTTGCAAAGGCATTAGCAGGCCTATCTGTCAAGGTATAAACACAAAGTGTCGGATGGAAGGTTCAGTCATCGTATAAATTATTCCACTAGTTTGAATGATGAATCAAAACAAAAACCGACACTACAAATACGAGTACAAATAAAACACAACACCAAACAAACCGAATATCGTTTTCTTATCCCATGTCACGCTATCAAAACTATGTTAGCTGAAAATTGCATGGCAATCATTTTAAACACAATCCAGTTGTACTTCTTGAGAAACTTTTAACCCATCCCCTCATATTGACGACCTTTGACGACTCTGTAAAGGTCACTTTGTGAAACCATTGTGATAAATAGAGCATTTGCTCCTATAGGAGCAAATGCTCTATTTATCACATTGGTTTCAAACTACAAACTTCTAAAATTTTCCTTTTCTCTAGTTAATGCTCCTTTTCGGTATATTATTCGGTAAGAGGTCGGGTCTAAAAATAACTTATGAGGTAATGGGTTAATCGAGTGTCAAACAGCTTGGACCCTGATCATTAGACACCGATCTACTTGACGTATCATATGTATCCAAGCTGTATGCCAATATCAGTCACGACGCAATTAACATTTGATTGGTTAATAACATTTGTCCCAGTAGATGCACTGGTTTTCATTATTTCAGTGCCAAATTTTGTCGTCCTCTACGATTTTCATTTATTTATTCTTTAACTTGTTTTGTTAAAAAAAAACCACAGTAACAAACAGTTTGGATCCTGATGAGACACCGAGTTACTCGCTGCATCTAAACTGTTTGCATACTAGGTAATCACAGATACGACATCGGCAGCGAAAGAGTTAATACATTTGTAATATTTTGACCCAAAGAAGACTATTAACGCGAATTAATATGAGATTATCTTTAACTATACTGACAAACTACATAAACATCCACAATGGAGAGTAAACATTTTAAAAACTGCTATATCTGTCGCTATTTCTAGCCCTTTCACCAACTAAGTCGCCAGAAAGCGACCCACATGATTGCTGCTTTAACTGGGTACACTATTGTTAACCCTTTCGACGCCAAATTTCTAATTGTCGTCTTCAATCCAAGTTTGTTAAATTATTCGGTAAAATAAGGAAATGAGATAAATAAATGCAGATTTCAAAGGAATAAAACACATATATAGACAAATAGTGAAGTCCCTGATCAGACGCCGCCTTGAAAAGGCGGCGTCTGATATGGGACTGCACTATTTGTCGTGGTGCATTTATGCGACTGCGGCGGTCAAAGGGTTAAGCAAATCAGTGATTACCCGTGCAAGCGGGTTGGGTCAAGATGAGACACCAAGACGACATTGCTTGCAGAGGAAAGTTATTTACCATCAATTAGTAACTACCACTTTGTTGTTATTGAACTTGTTTAATATCGAGGTTTCTCTCGGTATTATCTGATCTTAAGAACAGAAAAGACTAAAAGTAAACCATTAGTTCTGAGTCATGCATCTCTGTGGCGTGTTATGGTAATTTTACAGATTATCCGATGCGTCAATTACGGGTATAATAGTTTTAAACTTTTAATACGCTTTCCAAACTGGTTACTAACAAGGAGAGGAGGATACTGAACCCACATTAAAACCCCCGCACTCAATGCCTTTCAGAACCATTAGTTTCATTTCACTCTATCAATTCCTTCAAACATTCATTGTTAAACAATTGCTTGCAGAGGAAACTAAAATGATGGCAATTTACGTAGAAAGTGTAAAGTGTTTTAATCTGTACTTAAACACTTGACAGATTTAATTTACATACAGACTGAAAGGAAAAGCCCATACACTAATCTGAAATTAGTTCCAGTTAAATGCCACATAATAGCTTTGACTGAGAATGCCGGATACTTAAGCATTACTAATAACCTCATGGATATAATCATGTTTCATTTTTATAATGGCATGTGCACACAGAAATATTTAGTCATGAAAGAAACTGCATAATTAAATATATACTATCCATTTGCAAAGGGATTAGACCCTTATTAGACGGCTTATGTACCAGCTGTCTGATCTGGGTCTACTTTGTTTGCAAAGAATGAAAAGAAATGGTAAAGGGTTAAATACCACATAATGGCTTTGATTGTGAATGCAAATTACTAGAGCATCCTACTGTTTCCAAATTGGAAATTTAACATCCAATTTCAATGAAAATGTCACAAACCCGATATTGAATCTACATGCTATGCACATTTTAGAGGATGGAACTATAATTGTTGCACTTGTACTTGACATTTCACTCGGTTATTTGTAAAGGTTGTTTAACCCATTCCCTCATATTGACGACTTTTGACTTTGTGAAACCATTGTTATAAATAGAGCATTTGCTCATATAGGAGCAAATGCTCTATCTATCACAATAGTTTCAAACTACAAAATTCTAAAATTGTCCTATACGTACGTAATCGTATCGTGTCATTATCTAAAACACTTTATTTATCAAAGTCAAACCAATCTATTTACTATTATAGAATGCGTTATGTATCATCGTATAGTCAGTGGTTTCATTATTGCATAGATTTTATGTATCATATAAGGATTGACCTATCAGTAAGGTCAATTGGGGACAATAGTGATACCGCACGGTTGTGCCAGGACGCCAGCGCGTACAGGCATATAAGGCCGTTTAATATCCCTCACATATCATCAAGCATAAATGGTTTGAAAAGAAACACTAGAAACTCTTCAGAAAACTGTACCTCAATTATTGTCACGCTAGTGGCGAATTTGTGATTAAATATACAGTTAAACTCCTCTAAACCGGACGTTCAGCTGTGTATAAATTGAAAAGGTAGTAAAGTCAAACAGGAAAAACCACACACAAGACGCAACCATCACCAAAACATCGATAGAAGCACAAAGACACCAAATAAACATAAAAGTAAGAGTGACAAAGAGAGTACCGCTTTGGAACGGTCAGTGGCAAAACCACTAACGGGGGTGTAAACTGGTTTACGGACGTACTAACTTCACCTTTATATCTCAGTCACCCTAGCTAAACAGTGTAAATAAAGGTATCCCCGCCGGACTTCCCCCACAACATAGAAGACGGTAAACACAAGACAAAGTGTAAAACATAGCATAACAGCAATTGTGAAAGTCCATCAAATATGTACTCGATGAATTTGCTGAAGTCAGAGCAACTGCAGGGAAGCCGTTAAGGGCACGACAGCGAAAAGGCAATACATGAGTCTGGTAAGCTCATCCCGTTTCCAGGTTAGGAGTATACCTTAAAGGAGTACTACCCTCGGCCTGTCATCGCGAAAGCAAAGGGGGAAGCGTAGCTACCGACTGTAAAATGGGCCAATAACAAAACATGCAGTGTGTTGCAATATACTTGGGCCATAACCTTTCTTCCTAAACGTTTCAATGCGTTTAATAAACAAATCATGAAAATGGATATGACCCCGAACTTTCCTACGTGTGTAGACAATATCACCATAGAATTCTGGGTGACGAATACCTTGTTGCAGTAACGTCCGTAGATTGCAATTATATTTACTAATGAGAGGTACTTTTCAATAGTAAAATTTAGAAAAAGTTTCCGAAGTTTATGATATCTGTAACCTTGCTTAAGAAGTTTATGAGTCATAACTAAATTACGACTATTGAAATCTTCTAGCAAAGAACAAGCTCGGACAAAGCGAATAAGTTGAAAAGTGTAAACCCAATAAGATGTAGAACAAGTCACATCTCCATCTAGAAAGAATAGTTAACAATTTCGAAATAAAAATATTCCTTTTTATCGTATGTTTTGGACGAAACCCTATCAGTAGTGATAGAAAGATTCAAATCCGAAAAAGGAAGTCATAATGTCGGATCGACTCGCTTTGTTTAAAGTGAGTCCTTTTGGGTAAATAGAAGAAACCATAGTTTCAAAATAAGGTTTATCACATAATCTGCCTTGTGGGAGTGTCGTAACGGAGTGCCGTAAATCGCTGAAATGCACTAGTGCATTTTTTATTCAAATTAGCAATTGTTAGCCTATCGTGGCGTTCCCTGTACTAGTACCTCGTCCGTTGTATTACTACGCTGTTTGTAAGCAATGGCCGAAGCAGTCATCGGCTATAGCATTTTTCATTTTCTATGGCATTTTAAGGCTGATGTGATAAAAAGAATCTTACATTCGTATTCATTACAAATTGTTTTCATAAACTCGTTTACAATAATGAATATGGCACTCACTATTAAAGCTCCTGTCATATCATTATAATAGTAAACTCGTTTCATAAAAACAATTTGTAATGAACACTCATGTAAGATCCTCTATTTTCCAAATTCAAAATATCGTCTAAATACCTTGAAGTTTTATTAAAAGCATTTGTTAATTTAACAATATCACATTGTATATCAGGATTTAAGCTTAGCATAAAATCCATATCATAGCAATACGAAAACAAATCTGCAACAAGAGGGGCACAATTTGTGACCATAGGTATACCAACAACTTGACGATATATGGTATCCCAATAGCGCACACATATCAAATCTACAAACATCAAGACAAGTCCACATTGTGTAATGTAAATATCGGTCTTGGATACCGGTGACATCTTAATGCAGAGTGGATGTCAGACAGAAAGCTCTGCATGACATTCTCCCTGCATTAAGCAGCCACCTGCAAAACGTATCTAAATTCTTCTCTACTAGAACTCCGGTTAAGAGGTGTTTTACTATACCAGGGCAAACGGTTCAGATCCAGATGAGCGCCATGTAAAACGGCCTCTCAGCAGGATCCTAACCCTTTGCCTTTCTGATAAGATAATAGCATCCGAAAGAAAAGAAGAAAAATACTCTTTAAGAATTAGTTAGTACCATACGACGAATTTCGCAGAGGACAATTACTTAGAGAGTTTTCTGTAGATACTTAGTATTGAAACTGAAATGATCTACCATACTTCATTCTCAGTCTTGTTATATTTTCTGGTTCGGAATCATTATTTTTGATGTTATTAGTTTTAAAATTTTCGGAACTTACACAGTCCCTCCAGTATATAGCTGTTAGAGCATTTTGAAATTTAAGCAATGCAGCTTCTGATCAGAGTAGTAGAATATGGGTCTACACGGTCCACAAATGCATTTCTCGTGGCCAACAGCTTATGGTTTCTAATTGCCGATTCAAAGCAGCTCGTTTGTTTCTGATCATGTGACATAACAGCAATTGTACATGTATATGAACGTACGTATCCATTTCTGATAGCTACCGACTGTCAATTGGACCAATAACCAAACAGGTAGTGTGTTGCAATATACTTGGGTCATAACCTTTCTTCCTAAACGTTTCAATGCGTTTAATAAACCATTTCCGATCATGTTTTGACCAATTAATCGTCTGCTATAAAATATACATCAGGAAAGTATTTTATTCAATTCGTCACATACATGTGATACAGGTTTATCGTCACCATGTAAGGTTAATCTGCGTATAGTAAAATTCGATATTAATTGGTAGGTCTAATGTCATTGTAACAGAGCACTAGATCTATATATAGTAACATTCGGTATTGGTTTACATTTTGCATGCCATTTAAACATGCTGCCATACAAATAATTAACCCTTTTCGCGCATTTGCATATAGAGTAGACCGAGACAGACGGCTCCTATAGGAGATGTCCGATCAGGGTCTGATCTGTTTGCTTATGACATTATATGATCAGATTGTAAAGTGTTTGTCAGAGAAAATCAATCTCTCGAAAATTGTACATCTTGAAAATTCAGCTGATAAATATTCATGATGTCATACTTGTTTACATGTGTATTGAAGGGTTAAGCGGGTACTGCCCGATCAGTCCGTCCAGAATTAGAGACATAAGGTCACCACGGTGACAATGCATGTGCGCGGTTTCTGACAAGTTGCTAATTATGATTTTGTAATTGGTAAAGCCGATTACTACAAAGGAAACTCTATTATTTAATATTGAGTTTGAAGTAAACATTTTGAAATCGAAAATATTTTTTCTCCAGAATTTCATTACAGAACCGAAAAGAACAAAACCGTATGACCATATATTGTTAAGTGTCTAAAAGGTGAAGTTCATGAAGTTGGATACCATTTGCCAGTTGCTTCGATAAGCAACTGTCAGCCAACTTCAAATTACGGCTGTCAACTCTGAATTAAGATATGGTACATATGTACCATGCATGAAAACTAATCAACTCGCAAGTAGTGACCATTTCTACAAACAGGATTTTCACATGAGTTGTCAGCTGCGAACAGTTGCCAACTCAACTCAGCTTTTTAAGTAGAAGTCAGGGCTATTCGCGGTCAGTTTCCTTTTCAACTTCTACACACATATTCAACACCAGCTTGAAAGTTCGGTCTCGAAACTGGCTGCCAGTTGTTGATTAAATTTTTATGTAAAAGTACGATTTTCCATACATGTATCATCACATGGCAAGTGACAGCCACTTGCAAATTTAACTTTATATGCAGTATTTGCTTTCCAAACAAATTGTTAACTAGCAACTTGCAGTCAGCTGTCTAATTACATTCTTCTTCGTGGGTAAAGTAGAACTTGTATGCAGAAATTGAAGGCCGACAACCAGTTACCAGTTAATTACTAGTGAATTCAAAGTAGATATTGTATGTAGAAGTTGAATTGACAACTGAATGCCGTTTGACTGCTGGTAATCTGCTACGAAAGGCGAATTATTACGATGAACTTGACTTGACAGCTAGTTGCCAATTTACCATTCCCAAGCAAAACAGTATTAGTATGAAGAAGACTTGGTTTTATTTGCAGTTGGCTGCCAATATCCAATTGGTCATTCTCAAGTAAAGCCGAAATTCAATTTTTAAGCTGAATTGGCCCCTGACTGTCAGTTGAAGATTGACAACTTAAACTGGATTTAATGTACATGTAGTTGTTAGTCCAGTAGACAATGGATTGAATTTGAAGCCAATGACCAGCTGATGATTTCTGAGCATGCAACACTTTCAGATGCCAGTTGATGATTCACGAGTTGTTATGTTGTCGTATTGACAGTTGATTGTCTGTTGTCAATTATCTGTTTACGAATAACGCTCAAATTATATGTAGGATTCTAATTTGCAGGTATAGGTGAATTTCTACGTTCTATTTTCTACTATTAGCAATAGGCTGTTGTCGGGTGACAATTCGCGAGTAATTTGCATGAACAACTTGAATTAGCAGATGAATGTCAATCGCCAGTTGACGATTCGAAACCAAAAAAAATTGTTGAATTTAAATTGGAAACTGGTTACCAGCTTACAATTTGCAAGAATTTTGAAATGCATGCGTAAAATTCTTCTGGCATTGTCAATTGGAGTATAATAATTCATTTTAATGTGCATCATTTACTTATCTCTAGTTATTATGATGTGGTACATGTTTTGTGAACCATACTATGTTTTGTTTGCCGACATACATTTATCTATCTATAAGTGACAGATGGTTACCAGATACTACTTGAACATTTGCTGTAGGATCCGGAAGTAAATAGCATTGCTTCAGATCAGAGATTAACCCTTTCGGCGCCAAAGTTCTAATTGTCGTCTGCAAACCAATTTTGTTAAATCATTCGGTAAAATAAAGAAATAAGATAAATAAATACAAATTTCAAAGGAATAAAGCACATATATAGAAATAGAGATTGAGACAAATAGTGAAGTCCCTGATCAGACGCCGCCTTGAAAAGGCGGCGTCTGATATGGGACTGCACTATTTGTCGTGGCGCATAAAGGCGACATTGGCGGTGAAAGGATTAACCCATTCAGTCCGGGACACGCGTGTACCGTTTGTCATTCAAACTACTGTAGCGTGTTTAAGCCTTTCGTACTGATTAGACTGTATGGTTGAACACCGATGGACTATTCCACTTTGATAATTCAAGGTTTAAAGTGTTAAGAAGAAGACATATTTATTATATACAACACACTCACTGCAGAATCAAATTGTAAAAATACAGCTTTAAACTATTCAGTAAATTTGCTAAGAGTCCGCAATTAATGTGTATATCTTAACACTTCCCTTAAGGGGGGTCACACTAGAGCGTATGGCACGAACGTATGCGAGCGTATGAGAAAAAAAAATGCTCATACGTTCGCATACGCAGATATACGCTAGGGGTAGGTTAGGCATACGCCGTATACGTTTCAAACACGCAGCCATACTTCACGCTCGTACACATTTCTCATGCGCTGCATATACGCCAGATATACGGTACGCATACGCTATTCATGCGCTGCTAATACGTTCATCGAAGATAATGGTTGAAAAGTTCGGGTTCATACGCTCAACAGTTGTGTGCATGACCAGTTTTTCATACGCAATGCATACGTTCGTATCATACGTAGAATGACGGGACCATAAATATAAACACATTTTCTGGCCTTTGCAAATACAGCAGATCCACACCAGACGGCTCATATATCAGGGTCTGCTCTGTTTGCTTACGGTATAATCAACATGACTCTACAGTATCTGCCACAGGAAAAATGGCATGCGTGCATATGTCATTACAAAAGAATATCTAATTAATATCAATGTTGTTATTATTTCTTACATGAATAGTTAACAGAGAAAGGGTTACCAAAATATGTTTACTGAAAAAAACAGTTTGCGGGTAATTCGTTTGATAGGTTAATTGCACTAAAATACAACATCACGGATAGCATCTGTTAAGGCAAATTAAGCAGGAGAATGAACCCAAAAACTGACTGATTATGTCTTTGATTGAATATTCCTTGAATACTCCTTCCCAATACAATCCCGCAGTAAAGCGCTTTAATTACCAAATAAATAAGCGCTTTCGCTACAAGTGGTGAATACGTAGACATAAATATATTGGTTTCGTTAGAATCTATTAAGACCGATTTATTTCAGTCTCATAAGCAAACAGAGAATACCCTCAGATGACACCTAAAGAAACAGTATGACCTGGGTCTACTTTGTTTGGTTTGCAAAGGTGTGATAAAAGCGTTTGTATGAAGAAAAAGGCTAAACATATTAGGTTTATTCTCCTAAGCGGAAAACATGTTTTTTTATTGTCTATAACTACACCAATACACGTTGGTTCCAAGTACGAATCAAGACCAGTATTCAATGTTGTTTCATGACTACTGCATCTATGTCATAAGTAAACAATTAAAATCTACTGACGTTTTCACAACACAGGCCGAATCTGATTGGTTGAAATTTTGCAACTAACTGTTAAGAGTCGGTTCTTTGTCGTTGTTCCATAATTTATATGAAGTCAGTATCCAGTAGCTGATACTATTGAACTACTTTTTACAATGTAAACAGATATGACCAACCGTATCGGTCGCGTAACCAGACCTAGTCTTTAAAATAATAAAAATAGCTGTCAACTTTTATTGCTGATATTATAAATCAACTTTCCTGATAAAATAACTGCTTAAATTTAATTTAAATATCATTTTATCTTCATATTACGAGTGAGAACTAACGTTCGTCTGCTGTTACATGGACCTTCTGAGGATACGAAGTACGATTCCTACGCACGGTTCTTAAAATAGACAAGGCCAAATTTGTTTTCATATCATCAATAAATATTTTTCAAAAAGGACAGATTAAGTTGTGTGTGATCAGGTTTGGATTTGTACATCGGTGAACTTAACGAAAATAGAATTCGATCTTTAAATATACAAAATGATGTCACATCATTAATGTTGTCAAATTCCATATTGCCGTACTTGACAGTGAAAGTGCATATTGTCAACCTGGCGGAAATTGCCCGACCAAGGCGTGAAACGAACACAACACTGATTCGGAATGTCGGAACATATATAGTCACCATCAACCAAGGCAATATTTGTTATTTAGTCCGAACAATCTGAACATACTAAATGTACTAACATATTAAACACACGAATTATACAGATAGAACTGGTCGTTTTGCAATTATAGATATACCTTATCAAACGGGATACATTGCTTTTTAATCAGTCAAACTTTTGGATCCTCCTAGGGGATTATTCGTCATCCGGAAACACATCGTTATCTATCAGGAAACGACGGCGATTAGTATAGCTCGGGAAATTTGACCTGCACCATAACCTACTTAATTTGCATAAATCAAAATTCGTAACATTTCTATTTTTATCATCGTTATTGTACGGGGTTATCCTCGGCGCGTGTCCTGGTAAGCAACTATGCATGGACACATTCGTAATATTTGCTTTACATATGCACGGGTTATCGCTCTCCCGTAACTTCAGCGAGAATATACACAGCGTAATCTCTCTCATTATGTATTCTACATATGGGCCAGGGTTCAGGTCAAATTTTCCGAGTTATACAATTCGACATTATCCTCATAGGAAGACAATTCAAAACGGCTGCTTTTCAATATTTACCATCCATTTGCTGCAACGATACATCTGACAATGTAAACGTTACTGGTTAATATAATATGCTCCATCAGAATCCAAACTGTTTGCAAATACCGGTCACGGCCGTGCATATAAGAATTATTTAGATATTAGATACCTACGGAGCAGTTCTTATATTTCGTTTCAAAGAAAGAATCACTGTCAAATAGTGTGGATCCCTACGAGATGACCGGTCACCTGACGTCGCATCGACAAATAGTTTGGATCCCTATGAGATGACCGGTCACCTGACGTCGCATCGACAAATAGTTTGGATCCCTACGAGATGACCGGTCATCTGACGTCGCATCGACGTCTTATCTTGGCACATGCTTATAAAACTTTTTAGTTGAGTCTGAGTTCGTTCTCAAGCTTTTGATTGTTCTCAAGATTTGAGTTCTCAAGCTTTTGATTGGTCAGATTTGAGCCAAAGGCTCAAATCTGACCAATCAAAAACTTGAGAATGAACTCAGACTCAACTAAAAGTTTTATAAGCATGGGCCCTTATCTCGAATGTGTAACTTGTTTGCAAGGTGATCACAAACACACCATTATCATGCTAAAGGCTTACCCTTGCTCGCAAATATTTGCATCTGTGTACTACGTAGTAAAATACGACGTAAATAAATCAAAGCGCTGAAATCGTTGAAAGACTGGTAGAAAAGTAGCCCTGCCCCTGGTAGTCATGTTTTTTTTAGAGATCAACATCATTTTAGACATTTTGACACAGTTTTATCAGAGGACTACTTCTGTCAAGTATCATTCAAATCTGACCCCTGGGTTTGGAGAATATTTCATCAGATTTTCATTTTTGTTGCAACCAGAGTTTTTCATGGCTCCAGATTCTTTTAGCAATTCTGATAGAGCTTAATACCAAGACCATTTATCTGAAGTTTGGTTACATTCTATCATGCGGTATCAGAGGAGACGAACGGGTGGCCAGACAGGCGTTATGGACGGACTGAACCCCCTTGTAAACATGGATGATAATTGAGATGATAATAAGAAAATAAAAATATGTTTTTCTATTCAACTGTTAATTACAACATCAGCATAACAACTGCAACGCATTCCATGCCATGATTTGCCATACAATTACACAGAAAAAGAAGTATGCAATGTAAACGCAAAAGTTACAAGCACTTCCGATAGTCAAATTTTGTTACGGATATACAAGTACTACTACGTATGACTACGGCTAAAATGCGGAAAGCTACAGACCAGTACAGATTGCCACGAATGATGCCGGGTCGTATCCGTAGCTAATCCGGCCTGCAAATCCGTGAATGTGTGACTGTCAAAGCCCGTTGTCACACCGTTGTGTGCATCCGTATCGACACTACGGGAATTGGCATTTCCGGGGTCATCTATGAGATTTAATTCGTAGTGGAACCGGCGTCAAATCCGTTAATGTGTGACCTAGGCATGGGACTGACTTCCGCCAATCTAAAAATAACATACGTTTCAATTACCATTGTGTTTTTTTCAAATACTTATACTTAGAAGTAGTTAACGTTAACTATGTATACCTGATATATATTTATGTAAAAAACGATAGCTGTATAAAATAGCAGCTGATTGTTATGCGGTAGCTCCTCTCTAATACGACCTCGTAATCAACCTCAGAACACTATTCCAAAGCATCACACGGCTCTTAACCCTTCTCTTTCTGAATTTTAAAACACATTTCTCCTTCTTTACCCATGCTCTGTTGTATAATTACATATATATTCACTGTGTACAAGTATTTCGCTGTGCAATTACTGCTGTGGAGTGCATTGGTTGCACAATCAACTTGTAAATAGTGCAGACCCTGATGAGACAGCTCCTGCAGGAGCTGTCTCATCTGGGTCTTCACTATTTACAGGTAGGTATATTGACGTGAATAGCAAGCGAAGGGTTTAAACGGCCGTCTGATCTGGATAGACTGCCGGTATATTTGCTAAGGTAATTGGAACTATTCGTTTGGGATCGTTCACAAAGTCACTGTTTCAATATGATTGAAGTTCATGTAATCTAATACTTTGCTGCAAATACTGATAATTTAGAAAAAAAACTAGAAAACCTAGAAATTTAAATCTAATAACTCATCGCCCACTCTCCCATTACAATGTGAAACATCTGTACTAATTAATCGTTCGCATGTGGGAAAAGAGCGTATTGTCATTGGCAAACAATGAAGACATAGATACCCAGATCAGAGGATTCTTTCAACAACACTATGTTTAGGGTCTGCATTATGTGTCTCTCAAACATCTCTCGCAAAGTGTATCCCTTTTTACTGACTGGATTGGACTATATACAGTTAAACCTCTCTATAACGGCCACTAAATTACATCAAGTATTTTTGTTAAAAGCAGGTGGCTGCTTAAAGCAAGGTGAAAGTAAAACGGAACGCTCCAATAGGAGCGTTCTGTTTTACTTTCACTTTGCTTTAAGCAGCCACTTGTCCTAAATACCAAACTAATTAACACAATTTAGTGGCCGTTATAGAGAGGTTTTACTGTAGTTAAACATTGAATATTCAGCAATAAAATAGCTAACAAATAATAATTTCATTTCGGTGATTTAACGTGTATCAGATCAAAATTAGGAATTAGGGTGTGGAGTAATTCAGATCACGTGACTATTAAGCTGAGTGATCTCATTATCAAAATCTCATCTTTAATGAAATACACGAAATCCAGTTAAATTATAGCCCAAAGTCGTGTTGTTACTGAATTTAATCAAAAGTTCACGATGTTGCATCCATGTGCGAATTTATGTTATCATTTGCGAACAATTTAGATTCAGATGTGATGCCGAGTAACTCGGCATACCACCAGAGTTCATTTTTTTTTACGCCTTCATGGGGCTTTTTAAAAAATCCACTTTGAAAATTGAATTGAAGTGGTCAGATGATGACCTAGGCAAGCGCAATATATTTGGCGAACAAGTTAGGTACGTCTTTGTTTATACATGTTCTTGTATAAGGAAGTACATATATCGTGTTAAACTATTGCCTGATAGAGACACCTTCTGACACTTTTTTGACACCTTTTGGCACATTTTGACACATTCTGACGCCTTTAAAAACAGAGCAGATTGATATCAGACGGTTTCTATCGGAACTGTGCTTCCTTTTGAAATTATAAATACGAATAACACATCTACAGTTTATGCTAAGTTCAAGAAAGTTTGCATTCATGTACCATTACAAGAAAACAATTGATGCAAAGCATCAAAGGGTGCGAATAGAGTTGGATAACAGCACAGATCGAGAAATAAAACATGGCATTTACAATCTGTACTTGCAGACCTATTGAAAATGTGCCCCAGAACCCAGAAATAATTTGTTCATATATGGAAAAGCAGTAAATGTATATGGAAAACCCATGGGGAAGACAAATATGTCATGTGTTTGATATGAAAGCTTGGCCAGTGTAATAGTGTTTATTAGTATGTGATTATTGTAACTGTTAAAAATTAAAGTATTGAAGAAAACTGTTTATTTTGTATCACAAAGACATTTTTGTTAGAAGTTCAAATAGACAATTTTCATAAGAATCAATGATTCATTGACCTTAACAAATACTATTCTGTATGATGTTATATAAAATGTGCTTTTATTTCATAAAAAAATAGGTATAATTATGGATCTGTAAGACATGTGGTAGCTTAATACAGGTCAAAAGTAATATAGAAAGCTCCCATAACAGCTTTCTGCATTTTATAGCCCTGCATTGAGCAACCAAAAGTTCTTTAAGACTCTCGCGTTGAATAGGTATGGGTGGGTCGTTTGGTGGGTTTTAGGTAGGTAGGTAGGTAGGTAGGTAAGAAGGTAAGTAGGTAGGTGGGTGTGTGGGTGGGTGTGTGTGTGGTTGGGTGGGTGGATGGGTGGTTAGGTAGGTAGGTGGGTTGATGGGTGGGTGGGTATGGGTGGGTGGTTGGGTGGGTGGATGGGTGAATTTTGGGTTGGTGGGTGGATGGGTACATGTAGGTAGGTACATGTAGGTATGTTGGTAGGTAATAAGGTAGTAAGGTTGTGAGTAGCAGGAAGGTGAACCACCATTAGTTCAGTATAATCGTTGGAATCTCCGTAATTGCTTAATATAACAATGCACCGCAGAGAACAATGTGATTTCGCTTTGAATGAAATAAAACTGGCTTCTGGTCTTGAAATGTTTTACAACTAAATAAATAGCGATGTCTATCCTCATTCTCTTTTGAACATTCAAAAAGAGGATTTTGGATAATATGGTTATGAATAAGATCTCTGTTCAAGTTATTGCATTTGTTTCTAGTTAAAACGTGAATAACAGACAAAAACATCACCAAATCAGTAATAAAATGAAATGTAAAAATAAGTGAAATGTAACATGCAATAAACCAGCTAAATTCGACGAGGCGAATAATTGAAACAGACGAGAAGAATGTTATTGTCTTCATGAGAAATGTTAGGAGCAAAAAATAAAAACAAGAGCGCCAGTCTGACACAGGACTCGCCCGTCTGAGATAAATGGAATTTTTTAAAATTATTTCAATAAACGGAGGGGCATAACTTCTGAAAAATTGAATCAATATACATGTCAATTAAATCTGATCAAGATACAAACATGATATAAATGTTTTGAGTGAGGGAGCGTACAAGGCTGTAATAATTTTTTTGTTAATCAAGAGCGATAACCCTGAAGTGTCTTGGGCTAATTGGATGGTTATCACTGTGTACACATACACAGTAAAACCCCTCTAAACCGGACATATAAATTAGTATAAATATCGGTCTACGGGACAGGAGGCAGCTTAACCCTTACAACGCTGAATTTTCAAATGGACTCTTCCAAAATTCAAATAGGTCAAGCTTATAGTGAATATTTAGGGATGTTTTCTAAAGAAAAATGTAACATGACAAACAGTGCAGACCCTGATGAGAGGGCTCCCCTAGGAGCCCTCTCATCTGGGTCTACACTGTTTGCAAAGGACATTAGTGACTCGGGTACCGCACTGTAAGGGTTAATGCAGGGTGAAAGTCATGCAAAAGGCTCCTCTAGGAGCTTTCTGCATGACTTTCACTCTGCATTAAGCAGTAATCTGCATAAAGGAATCTAAATTCTTCTCTACAAGAATTCCGGTTTAGAGACGGTTTTCTGTATTATGACAATATGCATTTTCATGAAGATTATTGATGATCGGATAAAAACTGTTTGATTTAGAGAGTAGACCATTGGATATATTGAATACATCAAGGGCCACAACTGTAAAACCCATGGGGCCATCTAATTTGTTATCGAATTTTGCCAAAATATTAGATCAACATACAATGTCATGAAGTTTTGTGAAGATGGAATTAACCCATTCCCTCATATTGACGACTTTTGACGACTCTGTAGAAGTCACTTTATGAAACCATTGTGATAAATAGAGCATTTGCTCCTATAGGAGCAAATGCTCTATTTATCACAATGGTTTCAAACTACAAAATTCTAAAATTTTCCTTTTCTCTACTTAATGCTCCTTTTCGGTAGATCTATTCAAAGAGGTTGCATCTAAAAATAGCCTATGAGGTAATGGGTTAAAACCGACTAACTTACAGAGCGGACAAGATGGTAAAGTAAGGCACTTTGGCTAAATCAACAGCCATGACTCTTTATAAACGTCATTTAGCAGAAATATTACGGCCACACACAATTTCATCAAGTTATGTTAATTTAGATAGTCTTTTTATCTTAGAAAGCTGATAAGGCTAAAATTAGCAATTTGTCTAATTCTAAGGCCATAACTTTAGAATGCAAGCTGCCATTAAGCTGGTGTCGAATTTGATTTGTCCGAGATGTAAAAGCCATATGCAATTTCATAAAGTTGGTGAAGATCAGATTAAAGCTGTTTGACTTAGAGGATCAGGCTGAAATAGGGAATGTAGCTCATGGTCCATGACTCTAAAGTTCATGGGGCCATGGGACTAGTAATCAGTCTGGGCTGGGATAATATGGCAACATACATTGTCCTGAAGATCAGACTAAAATTGTTGGTTGACTTGGAGAGCGGACAAGGCTAAAGTGTGCAATTTTGGCTAATTAAAGGGCTTTGGTCTAAAGTACCTGGGGCTATTTTGGCTGATAACGAAACTTGGCCGACACTTCCACGAAGTTTGGTAAAGATCGGATAATAAAACGTGACTTAGAGAGCGGGCAATTCTAGGATATGCAATTTTAGCTAATTCAAGGGTCGTGACTTTGTCAAGTGGCATTTGGTTGGTAGTCGAATAATATTATGGCCAATATAAAACGACCATACGTAGTTTAGTAAAGATAAGTGCATATCGAATAAAAGGTGTTTGAAATGGAGACACACAATGACACAGACTGACAGACATACACACAGACACAGACACGACATAGACACAAACAGACAGACAAACAACAGAGACAGACAGACAGACAGAGACAGACAGACAGACACACGTGGACACCAGGCGTGCTATTCTAACGCTTTGTTTTTCGTGAAATTATCAATGTGTGTTGTTAATTCACTGAAATTATTATCTGTCATATACCTAAAACATTTCAATCTATGTCTCCATATACCTTACTTACCTAAATTATTCGTACACCCCTCCATGGGTGTGTAAAGCTGAATCAGTCGCCTTGGGACCATCTGTGACATCTTAAAATTAGACTGACATAGTAGCAAGTACTGATCAAACTGTTCATAAAGGAGCAGTTTGACATTGGCCTGCATTATTTACCTACATATACAGTAAAACCCCGCTAATGCGACCACCTAATAAACATCCACTGACGTCGTTTAAAGCAGGTGGTTGCTTAATGCAGGACGAAGTTATGCAGAAAGCTTTCTGCATAACTTTCGTCCTGCATTGAGCTACCACCTGCCTCTGCCACCCAGAATTATGCCCATTTTGGTGGTCGCATTAGAGGGGTTTTACTGTATATATATTAACTCATTTGCTCCTGGTGACACATATTGACGCCTCTTTAAAAGTCACCTTTTGAAACCATTGTGGTAAATTGTGCATTTGCTCCATTTGTCACAATTGTTTCACAATGGTTTCACAATAGCAAACTGCATTTGCTCTAGTTATCAAAAACTACACAATTCTAAACTTTTCCGTTTCTCTGTTAAATGCTACTTTTCGGTAGATATATTCAAAGAGAATGGGTCAAAAATAGCCTAGGAGGGAATGGGTTAATACTTAGGGTAAGTACTGCAATATGACGTCAAATGGATACATGTATATGTGAGTCGACAGTTTCAATGTTTACGCCAAATCTTGCTGAACATTTTGCCACAAAAAACCCCCCAAAAAAACCGCCAACGTATTCCACGTCAATAAACTATCCTAGGCTACATGAAATCAGATTCTGGCAAACTCTGGTTTTGTGATAAACATAATCTGATAGTTAGCTGCTCATCCTTAAAAGATTTTGTTACAAATCTTTGCGAGGCATCAGAATGAAATGACACGGAGTCGTTTCTTAAAACAAATATAGCATATAGAAATGGGGTCAGAAATTTTTAAAACATACTATTTTGCGATAAATAATTAATACACTTATAATTAAAACTTATTTATTTTTAGTTATTAAAATAGAAAGATTTGGAAAGTGTATGGATCCAAACAACTATTGGTGCAGTATCATGCAAACATATCGTCAGGATGTTCAAGAGCTTTCATGATTAGAAATGATAGACAAAATAAACGTTAGTCATAAAACTAGATACAGCCAAGCCCCTTGAATGTGACAAGCATTTAACCCTTTCCTTCATAGCCTATTTTTATATCCAGCCTCTTTGAATAAATCTACCGAAAAGGAGCATAAACTAGAAAAGAGGAAACTTTAAAAATCTTGTAGTTTTGAAACCATTGTGATAAATAGAGCATTTGTTTCTATCTATCACAATAGTTTCAAAAATGACTTTTACAGATGAATAGAAAGGCGTATTTATGGAGGAAATGGTTAACGAGGCCTAATAATCGGTCGTAGAGACAGGTGGTAGCTTAATGCAAGACGAAAGTTCTGCAGAAAGATCCTGTAGCAGATTTCTGCATTATTTTCGTCATGTACGAAGGATGTCCGGAACTACAACTCGTTTTACACAATGGATTGAGCCAGTTCCCGAATTCTATAGACGGTTTATGCGCATGTCTGTATGAACTACAGTTTGTATAAACATATGAGCCTAAATGTTGCTCATTTAATCTTGATTCAAAGTAACCTACCCGTACATAACCGATGCACACTAACTTCAACGCCAGGACGCCTCTAGCAAACTTCCTTTCTAAAACCATTCTCCATGGTGCTCAACGAGCGACCCATTTATCGTAGTAGCCTTCAAACTAGCTGCTTTTAAAACTTCTCAACACTCGCAGTGTGTCCTGTTGGAGTTTTCCAATTTATGTCCTCGTAATTGCGACTTGAAATAAGGAAACAAGACAAGGTCTAATGGTGATATATCTGGGCTGTATGGAACAGATTTGTCTATCCGTGAACACATCTCTTGTGTCATTTAAATACAAGATATCTTGAATCAGGTTTGCAGTTTTCTTTTGCAGCATGCAGTATGTGTAGAGTTCTAGAGTGGAAGGGTTAACTACGACATTGTGGACACCTACGTACAACATGCCAATGCATACTGCTAAAATGGTAGCTTTGGGGGATGGCGGGGGTCTACAGTATTAAATTTACAGTAACATCTCTTTAAACCGACCACAAAACAGAAGTATGTAAGGAAATCCACATCTACATTGTCAGTCAGTTGCGATTCATATTAAATATCCGTTTCAATTTAACGCATTGCTATGCAACTATAAAACTCGCCCAAGCTGTTTCAAATGATAGGCAGGTCGCACTTATCGCAATAAAGGTTTACCATAAGAAATATACGATTAAAAGTGCAAAGGTAATACATTAAACCGCCTCGAAGCCGGAATTCTAGAAGATAATAATTTACATACATTTACATGTAGGCAGGTGGCTGTTTATTGCAGGTTGAAAGTTATACAGAAAGCTCCTAGACGAGCTTTCTGCATGAATTTCATCCTGCATTAAGCTGTCACCTGTCTCAAAGACCGATACTTAAACTAAATGTAATGTCCGGTTCAGAGGGATTTTATTGTATTGCCTTTGCAGATACAGTAAAACCTCTCTTAACCGGACGTTAAATTTAGTATAAATATCGGTACTGGAGACAGGTGACAGCTTAATGCAGGGTGGAAGTCATGCAGAAAGCTCCTCTAGGACTTTCACCCTGCATTAAGCAGTCACCTGCCTAAGATATCTAAATTCTTCTCTACTAGAATTCCGGTTAAGAGAGGTTTTACTGTACTTTGAATCCAGGTTAGAACTCTCGACGTTTCACCACGATACGATCTATCTGATACCGTGGTAACCCGTATCGTACAAACAGTGGTATGGTTGGACGAAACTTAATCTTTATCAGGCCTGCTAAGAGCGAGAAAAATGGCATTTTCAAACAGATTCGATACAGATGAGATGCTGAGAAAATCGGCGTCTCATTAACCCTTCGCTGGCTATTCACGTCAATATACCTACCTGTAAATAGTGAAGACCCAGGTGAGACAGCTCCTGCAGGAGCTGTCTCATCAGGGTCTGCACTATTTACAAGTTGATTGTGCAACCAGTGCACTCCACAGCAGAAATTGCATAGCGAAATACTTGTACACAGTGAAGATATATGTAATAATACAACAGGGCATGAGTAAAGGAGAAATGTATTTTAAAATTAAGCAAGAGAAGGGTTAAGGTCCAAGCTGTTTGAAACTTAGCGAGTAGTTTCTTAGTCATTTCCCTCATGTAATCGCTTTTTGCAAGCCTTTGCAGAGTACCCCCAGGTCAGACGGATCGGAGCCGCCTGATCCAGATCTGTTCTGTTTGTTTATGGAATCATGATAAATTCTACCCTACAGTGCATACATATATAACAAAACTCTGTGTACATATTATGCCGTTATAAAAAGTAGTCTGATAAATATTCATGATGCCATTATTTCTTACATGAATATTCAAAAGTAACAGGATTAAATGATATCAGGTATTCGAAGTAAGTATTACTATAGATTTAAAGCAGATGCTATTTTTCAGCATAGTGAGGATGAATGCAGGATAACATTAATCTAACCCTCCCAGAGCCAGCATTGTCGTCCTCCTGGATACACTGTCGCCTGCTTCAAGTTTTAAAGCGCATAATTTGTTCGGTTTCTTCATGCTACAATAATCAGAGTGGCAAACAGTTTGGATCCTGATGAGACGTTGAATTACTCGGTGTTTCATCTGGATCCAAACTGTGTGCACGTTTTCACGGCAATGAAGTGGTTAACTAACGTACAAGAGAATGAATGTAAGTGACACCAGGCGCAGCAGGTTCTACTAAAATCTAAAATGCCAATCGATTAATTTATGACACCCTTAAGGCCGACATCCGTACAATAAAGGAATATTTGATTGTTACATGTCCAAATTACTGCTGACAAGGCACAAAAAACTGATTTATCACACAGACATCAAAGAGTACTGGTCGACAACACTAATATTTCCATTTAAAGTAGAATCAATAAATGAATCTCAACCCTTTCCCTTCATATAAACACATTTTCACGCATTTGCAAACAGAGTAGACCCAAATCAGACGTCTGTTGTATGAAATTGTAATTGATCTGGCTCTACAGTTTCTATTAATACCAAAATTCCTTGTGTGCACATGCGCTTAAGAAAAAACAAACAACAGCTAATGAATATTAATGATGTCATGAATATGCATGCATATTGAGCACAGTAAAGGTTAGCCCATAAGCACGACCTGACTTTCGTTTGCAAACAGCGTGGATCCAGATGAGGCACCGAGTCATTCGGAATTACACCCGGATCCAAACTGCTTCACATTCGGTCAGTGGTTTCTCAAATACTTGAGCGAATCGGAAATCGACATTTGCAACATACAGTAAAACTCGATACTACGAACACTCGATACTACGAACACTCGATACTACGAACACTCAAATAAGTACTATTATTGATCTTTAACACAGTTGACAGCTTAATGCAGGGTGAAAGTCATGCAGAAAGCTTCTCTAGGATGTAAGTTAGCAAGATGATGGTCAATTCATTAACTAAACTACAATCAAATGAATGTAAATGACACCATGCTCAGCAGATTCTACTAAAATCTAAAATACCAGTTTACTAGGCCCTTTAGACCGACACCCGTCATATGAAGGAACATTTCATTTGTTTCACGTTGAAGTTACTGCTGACAAGATAAAAACTCTAATTTATGACGCAGGCATCAAAGTGTGTATTTTGTTGCTAATATTATAGGGCTACAGCTGGAATATTTAAAACGAATGACAAACACTCAGAATTATTGTTTTCATTTAACGCCTTCCTTACATATAAACGCATTTTCACGTATTTGCAAACAGAGTAGACCAAGATCAGACGGCTCTTTAGGAGCTGTATGATCAGGGTCTGTTCGGTTTGCTTATGACATGATAAATATCTGATCATGCATGTAAGTCAAAGCAAAACATTCAATTGGATAGTGTACATTATCCAGTTCCAGCTAATAATTATTCATGATGCCATTATGTCTTACATCAATATTCAACAGGTAAATGGTTAAAGTAGGAACAGTCAATGAATCTGCTTGGATATTGTGCAAACACTGTACATATCGATCATGCAATAGATGGGATTTTCAGCAGACACTGTTCATAGCATGATCAGTTCTTACTTAAAGGTTGGGTAATTCACGATTATGAGTACCAAGAGTTGGTATTCAGCTACATCATAAAGTACAGTAAAGTTTCGCTACTACTACTACTCAAGATAAGACTAATTCAGGAAAACACGTGGTAGCTTAACCCATTCCCTCATTGACTATTTTAAGACCCAACCTCTTTGAATAAATCTACCGAAAAGGAGCATTTAATAGCAAAAAGGAAACATATAGAATTGTGTAGTATTGAAACCATTGTGATAAATAGAGCATTTGCTCCATAGGAGCAAATGCTTTATTTATCACAATGGTTTCAAAAAGTGAATTTTACAGAGGCGTCAAAGGCGTCAATGTGAATTGATTGGTTAATAGAGGGTAAATGTGATACACAGGAGTTTTTTGTTATCACTTTTGGCATACATTAAGCAACCACCTGTATTTACAATATCCGATGCTAATAAGTCAATGGGTCGCTTTAGTGAGACTCTGTTGTCTTAATCTATTTAACCTTTCCTCTAAAATCCGCCTTTCTGTGCCTCTGTAAAATCACTGTTTGAAACCATTATGATAACAAAAGCATTAAAGTTTGCTCCTAAGGAGAAAATGCTCTATTTATCACAATGGTTTCAGAACTACACAATTCTAAAGTTTTCCTTTTCTCCAGTAAATGCTCCTTTTCGGTAGATTTTTAACGACTCTGTAAAAGTCAATTTGTGAAACCATTGTGATAAATAGAGCATTTGCTCCCATAGGAACAAATGATCTATTTATCACAATGGTATAAAACTACAAAATTCTAAAAAAATCCTTTTCTCTAGTTAATGCTCCTTTTCGGCAGATTTATTCAAAGAGGTTATATCTAAACATAGCCTATGAGGGAATTGGTTAACATAAATGCCATATAGATTTCGTTAAAATGTATACTATGTACTAATCTGATTTTCAAATTTGAAGTGTTTATGCAGTATTTTTTGCCGATGTGAGGTTTGTTAAGCAAACTGTAGATCCTGAACAGCGGACGCATTCAAAAGCCCTCTAGTATATGTCTACTCTGGTGATTTATATCATTTTAGGAAATACTTAGAAGGAATAGGTTAACGCCAAAGCAAGATTCAAATTGTACAAATAAAATCTTCTAAACCATACTTTGTTTTATAAAAATCAATTCAGGTGTTTTAGGCCGGTGACTGCTTAATACTAGGCGGAAGTCATACAGAAAGCTTCTTTTGGATTTTTTCATAACTTTCCACCTGCATGAAGCTGTCACTTGTCTAAACACCGGTTCTGATACTAATGTTAATATCTGGTTTAGTGGGGTTCTACAGTACAGAAAAGTCACGTTGTTGTAAAGATTATCAAAACATGTGTTAGTGTCGGTGTGTAGGCAGTTGGTGAATATAGCTTAATTCAAAATAGTGGGTACCTCCATGCATTGCATTTGCTCGACATTAAACTACAATCTGCTTTAACCCATTACCTCATAGGATATGTTTATATACAACCTCTTTGAATAAATCTACCGAAAAGGAGCATTAACTAGAGAAAGGGATTTTCTTTAGAATTTTGTAGTTTTATACCATTGTGATAAATAGAGCATTTGCTCCTATGGGAGCAAATGCTCTATTTATCACAATGGTTTCACAAAGTGACTTTTACAGAGTCGTTAAAAGTCGTCAATATGAGGGAAAGGGTTAATGGACATGTTCGTTATAGACAGGTTCTACTGTGCTAGTCGTTGTTTGCATTAAATAGCTTATTCTTACGTTGGAAATTAGACCATAAGACGACCCTGCATGTATTGTGTAAAATTACCACATGGTCCATCAAACACGTGGAAAATACATTGATCGAAGTAGCCCATAATGTTCTGAAATTCAAAGCACTGAATACAGATACGGAGAGTTTAATTGTTATCATATGTTTGGAAAAAAAAGTATACATAAACATTTACAATACGTATTCTAGATAAAATAATTTAAAAATAATAATATTTCAGACAACAGGAAACACGCAAGAAGACCGTGATAAGTCGCTACTAACCACCGTAAATAACATATTTTTAATTTGTTTTATACTGACGTCATTTTTATTTTATAAAAATTCGTTGCCATTCCCACTATATATAGCGACTTTTAAGTGATGGTATCTCATTTGATAAAAAGAAACTATTCGACCACTTAAAATGAGCTCCACGTCATTCCTGTCATTAGGACGCATCTAATACAGTTAAATAGTTCTATTATAACCAACCAACAATAGTCTAATTTCGGTTCCACGATTAAGGTGATATTTAATGATTTCTGTTTTTAAAATGTTTATTGTACAAAACTCCCATACGGGCAATAACCTCCGTCATTTAAATCTATCAATGGGTATCCATCAAGTTGTCTCGTTAGATACTGCACACAATGGGTATCCATCAAGTTGTCTCGTTAGATACTGCACACAATGGGTATCCATCAAGTTGTCTCGTTAGGTACTGCACACAATGGGTATCCATCAAGTTGGCTCGTTAGATACTGCACACAATGGGTATCCATCAAGTTGTCTCGTTAGATACTGCACACAATGGGTATCCATCAAGTTGTCTCGTTAGATACTGCACACATAATTTGGTATCCATCAAGTTGTCTCGTTAGATACTGCACACATAATTTGGTATCCATCAAGTTGTCTCGTTAGATACTGCACACATAATTTGGTATCCATCAAGTTGTCTCGTTAGATACTGCACACATAATTTGGTATCCATCAAGTTGTCTCGTTAGATACTGCACACAATGGGTATCCATCAAGTTGTCTCGTTAGATACTGCACACATAATTTCTAAATATGGTATACAGTAAACTCCCTCTAAACCGGACGTTCAATTAAGTATTCATATTGGTCTTGGATACAAGTGACAGCTTAATGCAGGGTGAAAGTCATGCAGAACGCTCCTACAGGAGCATTCTGCATGGCTTTCACTCTGCATTAAGCACCCATCTTCCTAAAAAGTATCTGAATTCCTCTCTAATAGAATTCCGGTTTCGAGTGGTTTTACTGTATTTAAATTGCACAACCTAGTGTCATCCGTCAATGAATATTGCTGTTGAGTTCAAATCTTGGACTCGCAGAAACACATGGACCAACGTGGGGTTATTGTCAGTGAAGGAATCGAATGCATCTAGGAAATAACGGTCAGATTCCTGCATTACCGTGACATAACATACGATTGAATGTCATCAACATTGTATTTTTACTCTTGGGTAAATGAACGACATGCCATTTTAGTGGATTTAAATGTATATGGAAGTTAGATCTATTACATTATACCAATATGATTATAACGAATCCATATATAGACATATCTACTTTCAAGAAAGCCGTATTGCCGTTACAATTTACCGCATTTACTTCAGTTCTTATAGTATACCAAATGTCAGATAAGGTGCGTAAATTTAAACATTTTCAACAATAGCTCCTTTATTTCTCCGCGAAACCCTATACTGTGACCACTCTTTAGAATCATCTCGAAGAGACTTTTAGTATTTGGGTACGCACCGTTATCTGTACCTTTATAATATACCCTGTTCGTACATGTATAATACTTAAAAGTCTCGCTAATAGGACCACTCAAAAGAAGATTTTTAAGATTTTTAAAACAGGTGGTAGCTTAACCCTTTACCTGATAGAAGCGGCTTTTAGCGTGTTTGATTTATTCCTCCGCTGAAGAAAATAGTTCAAATTCATACAGTCATGAACATATTGCATAATAAATATTTTCTATATCCTAGTAGGTGGTAGCTTAAAGCAGGCTGAAAGTAAAGCAGAATGCGCCTTAAGGCGCATTCTGCTTTACTTTCAACCTGCTTTAAGTGGTCATATGTCTTCAAAACTAGAAACAGGCTATTGGGTAAAGGGTTAATATTGGACAGAATGTATGCAGAAAGATCCATACATTAAGCACCCAAGTTTTCAAACAGCCCCCTATGTGAATAAAGAATGTGATCGCAGTAGTGAAACCTTACTGTACCGTTTGGAAATACGTATAGTTAATGCCCTGATACAAAGTTATCAACTCCAGATGTATTTCTCATAATACTGTGAATATACAATGAAGAGTAATGTACTTAAACTTAGTCACGCAGAGTAAACATTTGTTTTTAAATTGTTTCGTCATCTATCAGTTTCATAATGAAAAGTACAGTAACACATCACCAATCCGAAAACTCAAAATGATCACCATCGGTATTTAATGGACGTTCGTTCAAGTTCTTCTTAAAACTTAATTGGACAAACACACAATTTCGATTCCGACGTGACTCCGAGGTACTCGCATATACGAGATTCAAACTCTTTGCAAAGATAATTACAGATTTCTTAATTGCCACAAACCCTATCATATTAATGACTTTGGAGACATAAAGATATAAGGTTATGGCACACGTTATAGTTAACGAATGTAAGAATTGATTATCTGCAAAAATGAAAATAACTCCTATATGTTTCGGGTACTGGAACGACGGAGCTAGGTCTATGTGTTCCTAAAGGATTTAAAGTGGACAATACCGCCATTATTAAATTCCATTCAAAAACTGACAAACAGGCATAATATATTTTGTTAATTCTCAACCTAAACCCTAAACCGGTTGAACCCCCCTAGTGACTTTTGTAACTGACCGTTCCAAGGCCGTACTTCCATCTTCCCCTATTGTATGTTTGTTTTGTCTTTGTGCGTCTCTTTATGTTTTTGATAGCTATGTACATTTGCTGTGTTTTCTTGTGTTGCTGTTCGGGTGGCTGTTTGTTCTGTATGTGGCGATTCCTGCATGACTCATATTTGTACTTTTGTTCGTCGCTAGTGGCGAAATCGCTATTACCTAAGCAAACAGTTTGAATCCAGATGCAACACCACATAATGCGGCGCCTCATCAGGATACAAACAGTTTGACACTTTGATCATATTTATGAAAGAAATAAGAACAATATATTTTAAGAAATGATGCAGACTATAATTGTTGCAGACGAAAAATATACTTAGCGTGCAAAAAGTTTATCAAAGAACCACAATTATATTTCTTCGGAATGATCATAATGGAAAAGGCTTTAATTATTCGTTTCCTGCTGACGGGAATGGTGCGTAAAACATTTTAAGTGGTCGGTTAGTTTCTTGAGCCAAACACATCGCTGCTTATTGCGAGTATATGGGTTTAATGTAGTATATGGGAAAAGACGCGATTTTTAGTTTTTAAAACAATGACGTCAGTATAAATTATGCTGTGTACCACGCCAAGCAGCGGCCATATCAATGTGTTCTTTTGTGTTTCCTGTTGCCGAAACTGAACGGAAGCTCGTTTCTTCGTTTATATTAATGATTTTGCTACAAATACGAATCAAAAATGTATACAATTTTTCTATTCTACCCGTTTCACAAACATGGATCACAATTTAACTATTTGTGCCTCTATACAGCGCAATGCGATTTATGAAAAAAGGTTTGGTACTGTTTGTGTTGTTGCTATATATCTAAGAGTCTAAGGCTAGCACATACAACATATCTAAAAGCCTAAGGCGATCACATGTAATATATCTAATAGCTTAATGCTATCACATGTAATATGTCTAATAGCCAAAAGTTATCACATGCAATATATCTAAGAGCCTAAGACTAGCACATGCAATATATCTAATAGCCTTAGGATAGCACATGCAATATATCTAATAGCCTAAGGTTATCACATACAATATATCTAATATCCTAAGGTTATCACATGCAATATATCTAATAGCCTAAGGTTATCACATACAATATATCTAATAGCCTGAGGCTATTACATTCAATTTATTTAATAGCCTTAGGCTATCACATGCTATATATCTAATAGCCTTAGGCTATCACATGCAATATATCTAATAGCCTAAGGCTATCACATGCTTTATATCTAATAGCCTCAGGCTAACACATGCTATATGTCTGACAGCCTAAGACTAACACATGCTCCCAACGCAAGATCACACAACTGATAAGATAAATGGTCATTAATAAGAACATTAATAAGAAACTGCAAGTTTATTATATATTTTAAGTCAAATTAAATCCGACATTCGTATGTTCCTGCATTCGATTTTCCAGTCGTTAAAGTACACAAACGTCAAACGTAACGCATTGTTTATGACCGTCGGTTGGGCTTACAACACCTTGCATGACAAATTAACAACACGCAGTAAGATGATCAATGACTTTCATCGATAAACATACGAACATAGATATGGTGGGTTACAAGTTGCTCGGAAATCGATTCGTAAAAAACTTTATCACAAGAGAATAGAGGATTTACTTTATGTTTTATATTGCTCAAAGCTGATTAGTACGTCTGATACATACCGCATATTTGATAAATAGACACACCACCGTCCAGACCATTTTATTAGTGAAGCAGTTGCAGTTCAGGTGAAAATATGTCTTATCAATAACATCGGTGCAATTTCGTTGCGTTTTCATTAAGTTATTAATCCCCTACTCCATATATGCACATGTTCACGCCTTTGCAAACAGAACTGACCAAGTATCGGACGACTCTTGCAGGATCCATCTGATCAGGAACTGGATATGCCATTATAAACATAAGCTAATTTATATTCATGTATACGTTACTCCTTACATTAATATGCATGGAGTAAAGGGTAAATACGTAAGATTACATCAACGTCTAAAGGTGTTCAACAATTATACAGTAAAATCTTTCTTACACCCCCGATAAAAACGCCTTTTCACGTATTTGCAAACAGAGTAGACCCGGATCAGATGACCCATATAGGAACAGTCTCCTCTGTGTCTGCTCTGTTTGCGTTTGACATTACAATCACGAACTCGGGATAACTCGAACTTCGGGATAACTCGAAATTAGAGTTCGGTCCTTTTTACGATACAGAACTGCTTTAAAATGTATCACTACGCATATATAGAAACACATTTTACAGCTTAATGCAGATCTACAGTAATGCTGAAAGCTCCTACAGGAGCTTTCAGGATTACTGTAGACCTGCATTAAGCTGTGAACTTGAGAAATTGTCAAGATTAGGATAAGTCGAACATCCGTTATCTCGAACTAATTTATATAGTGCCTTGAAATTCGAGATATCGATGTTCAACTTTATATAGATCTAATTCCACAGCTTTTGTCAACGCATCATTGAAAACTTTAAATTATAAAAAAAAATCAGCTAATAAATATTCATGTTGTCATTATGTCTGAATACTGAACAGGGAAAGAGCTAACCCGAATATTAAGAAAATAAGCAGTTTAATAAGGTTAGGTAGATTTCTACTTTATGCATGGTGCAAGTCATGGAGAAAGCTCCTGTGAAAGTTTTCCGCATAACATTTACCCTACATTAAAATGCCACCTATCCTAAAGACCGACAGTGGTACCTATTTGAAAGTTCTACTTGGAGAGATTTTACTGTGATCACATACCCATTAACATTTGTTATCACATAAATCTGAAATGTATAATATTAACACATTCCCTCCTAGTGATGCATTTTGGTGCCTCTGTAATAGTGACATTTTGAAACCATTGTAATAAATAGAGCATTTGCTCCATAGGAACAAATGCTCTATTTATTACAATGGTTTTAGAACTACACAATTCTAAAATTCTCCTTTTCTATAGTTAATGCCCCTTTTTGGTAGATTAATTCAAAGAGGTTGGGTCTAAAGATAGTCTAGGAGGGAATGAGTTAAAAGGGGAAAGGCATACCGAAAGATGTTTGTATTCAGGGTTCATGTTACCCACACGTGTCTGGGGGAGGAACTAGTCCCTACTATCGCTTAACCCTTAAAAATGGATGGAAATCGTTATATGAGTACAATGTACCACAATAACTAGTATGTCGACTTTCTGGCGGGCTTCAACGTTTCGACTATACATGTGTTAGAAGGTATCCAATACCGGTGGGGGAAACATAGTTATCTCGGTTAAGGTCGCATTTCTGACCACCAAATACACCAATTTTTATTACCTATATACCACCGTTTAGATAAATGATTGGCACACCAGTGCATGGCTTGCAACCTGATGAAGTTATGAAACGTCAAGGTTTCAAAAACTCGCAAAAGAGCATACCGCCATATTCTCGTGTAAACACGGTGATAAGCTTACTCAAAAAGCAAATCCACAATGAAATTGTGGGTATGGTTTAGTTCGTTACTTGTCCGACATATTTGTTGAAGATAGTTGTCTGTTTTTATACATTTAATGAGTGTCATGTGGGAAATATTGCAAGCATTGCGCTGTAAACTCGTTTATCTCCATGTATCTAAATGATGCTGGCGGTCGTATCTTTAGAATGTTTCAAAACCTTACCATATTGACAGCTTGGAGAGACTTGCAGGCCAATCATTTCGTTAAGCGGCGATATATGGATAATAAAGATAGGTGAGATTTGCTGGAGACGACGTGAACTATAATTTTCCCTGCCAGATTTATATACCCTCTAAATCATATGTTGTCGAAACCTGTGATGTAAACAGTATAAACGGCAATTAAACGATGACGACACAAATACTGAAGAAAGAAATAAACAAGGGTCTGTGGTCGTTGAAATGAGATTTCAGTGCCATCATTGTTTGTTCGTCTGTTTAAAGTTTTAAAGTAGGCGCTTGTTCAATTTCTTTATACAACAATCAACGGAGTGTCAACCAGTTTGGATCCTAATGAGACGCCATGCTACTCTTTGCAATTGATAGTACAGACACAATGTCATGGCACTGAAAGAGTTCAAATGTGTACGTACTGGAAAATGTTGGCGTAACATAGACAATGATGATGATGATGATGATGATGATGATGATGATGATGATGATAGTGATGACGGTGACTCCTTTCCAGTATTTCCCGCAATCGGAAATTGCGCTGATTTATTTGGATACTGGAATACAGACAAGTTTCGCAAAGAAAATGTATTTTCTCGGGGCAATGTGCAATAATGCACGTAGTCTTCTGCAACAGTGCGCGTAGTTTTCTGTTTTATTTGGAAATATGTATATAGCAATTACAACCTACCGTGTTTGGTATTCGTCGTCTGTCAAAATAATGTCATCTGCTGAAGTTTTCTGAATGTCGGTTTCCAAATGTTGTGTAAACTACACTTCAAAGTCACACTAGCTTGTTTAAAGGGAAGCAATCTATATAACTTGACCATTTTGAAAAATCAACATTTTTGTTTAAATGTGCACATTTTGTTACGTTCGGCATTCGTGCATGTGTTTAAATCAAACATACATGTACGCACACACGTACGCATGCACACGCACATTCACATACACACTAAAACTCATACACATATCTTTTCCTTGTCTGCTTATCATCCAAAACACATTGATGTGTCGCAGTGCCGTTAAATCAAACTCAAACATTAAAATAATCCAAGAGACAAAACAAGATATGACACCATAACTTACGCTAGAGTAATATAAGATGTAAGATTTATTGATAATAGTTATACAATTTGGTATGTAGATAAACACAATTCAGAAGACTAGCATCGTACACTAACGTTAAACTGCCGTTTAGTTGTGACGTGGATCTGCCATTCTGCCCATAGTTTATATATGTAAACATGTAGATATGGGAGTAAATGAGTACAAAGAGCTGAACGATAGCGCTATTATTGTTTTTTAACACTTTATAATTGCATGTCCATGTTACGAGTAATTAAGAAGAAAATACAGATGTAAGTTTGTAGACCAAGTTTGCGTAAGTGTATTGAACTGTTGCAACGGAGCGATAAATTAACATTGACACAGTTGGCAAAGCACTTAACCCTTTCCCTGTTCTATGTTTATTCCGAATTTCAATACCTACTCAATATTCATGGACAAAATAGCTATTATGAAATATGGAAAGCGGAACATTGCAGCCATTTTAGAAAGTAAAGAAACAGATATATCGAATTCCATTAGCAAACAGAACAGACCCTGAACAGACGGCTCCTATAGGAGCCGTCTGATATTGGTGTTCTCTGTGTAACGTTCGTAGAACGTTGGTAATTATGCAAATGAGGCTGACCAGACCATTGTATCTGGGGAAGTGGAGGTATATATATAGCGCAACAAACATCTCTTGACGTGAGCTTAAGCTTTGCACCGACAGGGTTTGTTGTTGCTGGGTCTCTCGGTTTGCACGTTACAAATGGTGGCAGCGGTGGGATAAAGACAACTGCCAGACCGGAGTTGCCTTATCCATTGGTCTCCCAGGGTCCAAGTCTCGGGACAAAACTTCTCGGAGGGGAGAGTAATGTAACGTTCGTAGAACGTTGGTAATTATGCAAATGAGGCTGACCAGACCATTGTATCTGGGGAAGTGGAGGTATATATATAGCGCAACAAACATCTCTTGATGTGAGCTTAAGCTTTGCACCGACAGGGTTTGTTGTTGCTGGGTCTCTCGGTTTGCACGTTACATCTGTTTGCAAATGCGTGAAAACGCGTTTATATGAGGGAAAAGGTTAATGCCACCTCTAACCCTTTCTGTGTTAACATTTATCCAAGACTTTATTACCTCATTAATAGTAATAGACAGAATCAATATAATGGAATATAGACAATGGTTGTTTTAATTATTGTTGAGACTGTACAATCAGATCTTTAAAATTTCCATATACAAGCAGAGTATCAATAATCGGGCGGCCCCTTTAGGGAAGATTGAGATGCAAAAAATACAAACAAGACGTTTGTTTTCATAGAAGTCACCACCACTACAATACACAAACACATTAGGGAGCAAGTGAACACGTCCTTTCTTCGGTCCTATGTCGAGTATGCACTTACAGTGTCAAACCGTATATTATCTAAACATCCTTAACCCTTTCCCGTATGCAAGCGCATTTTGACGCATATGCAAACAGAGTAGACCCAGATCAGACGGTTCCTATAGGAGCCGTCTGATCAGGGTCTGCTCTGTTTGCTTATGATGTAATATAGATCTGATTATACAGCTTGTCAAAATGCCATGTGTTAATATGTCATTATAAAAAAATAATCTTATTACATGTAATATGCATGACGTCATTATTTCCTACATGAATATTCATCAGGGAAAGAAAGGGTTAAAGTATAAACGACACAGAGGAGAACAACGCAGCGGGTTAAATCATTCTCCCTCCTATTCACATACACACTATGCTAATATTACGGAGGATTGGGAACCTCTGAAACATCAGTCATGGTGCAATGTATAATACTTTTCTATAAAACAATCATAATTCTGGTTTGTCCTCGTACACTGAGAAATCCATACTATTACTAGGCCCATTTACAGGTTACACTTTAGGCAGAGGAAACATTCTTTAGTTTATCACAAATAATTGTTCCCAATTGTATAGTCCTGTGGAATAGCTTACAACATATTTGAGATACGTTGCCCTCTCTGGATCAGTTCGGGCAAGAAGCAATCGTGCGTTTAAGGTAGGTTAACAGGGAATAGAGTGATTGTAAAAGTATAAGCATGATTTAAGACAATTATATCGGCGTTTAAGAGTTGTTTAATATTTGCAATGGAAACAGCTAACACACCACTCGAATACGAACTCATATTAGCGCGATATGATCTGGTTCTACACTAAGTATGTTTGCATAACATAACGGCGCTAAATATTTCTTCCTATAATACGCCCCTCATCTTTCAAGTACAGCGGAGACATTAAACTCATTTGTCTTCAAGTTTAATGTAAAAAAACAACATCTATCCGGTAATAAAACTAATTTATGATGACAATAAATTATCGAAATTTACCGCTTAATGCTCAGTTTCCCTTCTCTTTTGGTGCCAAATTTAAAAGTGTCGTCTGCAATAATAAATTCATATTAAATATAATTCTAAACTAAAAAATAAGGGTATATTAGTAAAACATTTGTTTTTAAAAACCTGTATGCTTGGGCTAAAGTAATACAGAAAACAGTGTAGTCCCAGGTCAGATGCCGCCTTTTCAATGCGGCATCTGACCTGGGACTGCACTGTTTTCAATGGTGCCGACAGGCGACATTGGTGCCGAAAGAGTTAAATGAACATAGGCAAACAATATAAACCTAGATCAGAGGGCTCCCGAGGCGTGCAACGTTTGTGGAACCCGTTGGTGACTTGGCTTATACCAGTAAATATTTTGTTTGTTCACTCAACAGGGTTCCAGAATAAGATGTGGCGGGTTTTCCTTGAATGATATGGGAAATATTGGGTAAGTGATTAGAAATATGTCAGTTGATCAGGCCCTAAGGTTATAAAACATTTTGTTTTGAGTCCGAGTTAATTCTCAAACATCTGACCAATCAGATACTTGAGAATGATCACAGACTCAACAGTTGTATAACCTTGGACCCAGGTACATGTATGTGAAAGGTTACTACATGTCCTTCAGCAGTATGCTTTAACCCTTTCCTTAATATTTATAAACGCGTTTTCACGCATTTGCAAACAGAGAACACTCAGATTAGACGGCTCCTATAGGAGCCGTCTGATCAGGGTCTGCTTTGTTTGTTATTGGAATTTGAACGATTTGTTTCAATACTTTCTAAAACGGCTACAATGTTCCACCTACCATATTTCATTTTAACTATTTTGTCTTTCAAGTGTAGCCGAGACATTAAACTTATTTGTCTTCAAGTCTAATGTTAAAACACAACACATTTCCTACTAATCAGTAAGTATTGAAATATTGAAACAAAGAACGGGGGAATGGTAACTCTTATCTTAATTAACGCAACCTCACTGTTATTTGCAAACAATCTGGGATCCAGATCAGACACCGGGTAATATGGCTTCTTATAAGGACCCCGAGCTGTTTGATAATCGGTAAAAGGTTTCTTAACCCATTTGCTCCCAGTGGATTCTTCCATGTTTATATATTAGTCTATCTTTTATCTAAGGGATGTCTGGTCTAAATTTTCATTTTCATTTTGTTTTATATTGAATTTCCTATCAGAGTCTACACTGCTTGCATACGTCCCATATATGGGATCGAGGGAGCAAATGGGTTAAAATATATTGAAGTAAACAACATCAAAGTATTAGCAGACATCAGCTTTTGTTTCATAACGTTGAAAGTTAAACACTTCATCTTCTGAACTGTTCGGTGTGTCGTTAGTTGAATGTGCTTGGTGCTCTATCTTACATGTTTAATACTCTACAAAATTAGTAGATATAAAAGTGTAACACGGCTATTACATCCGGTCTGTACATTTTAATGTCTTTTAATGCCATTAAATGTACAGCTTGATACAATGATTGCAGTCTTTACAGTTTTAACACGACCTTGGCATCCGCTTTCTAAAAGCTTAACCGTTTAATGAGCTGGCAGAGACAGAGACGAGCCTTACGAAAGATCACCCGAACGTAATTATTGTACATACTCGTATTACCATACGACGATCGCAAATGGAAGTTGCTATCGTCGTATGTTATCTAGAGCGTACGGTAATGTATGTCAAACGAAGTGCAGTGTTATACTACATTCTTAATATATATAAACAAATCTTCATTATACTGGAAACACTGGTTTGTTCCATTTCTTTTTTCCAAATGTAGAATCAGAGTGTCACACATAATCAGAGTGTCACACAGAATCAAAGTGTCACACAGAATCTAAATGTCACACAGAATCTAAATGTCACACAGAATCAAAATGTCACACAGAATCAAAATGTCACACATAATCAAAATTTAACAAAGTTTGGATCCTGATGAGACGCCTTGTTACCTTGTTTCTCATATAAAAAATCACAATCAGCAGCATAACTGAATGGAAATGCAAAACACGCACCGCGGCTAAAGTGTTTCGGGGGGTATGATCCCCCCGCGGAAATTAAGAATAGTATAGTTTTGAAACCATTGTGAGAAATAGAGCATTTGCTCCTATAGAAGCACACGCTCTATTTATCAACACGGTTCCAAAAAGCGACGTTTACAGTGGGGGCCAAAAGCATCAATATGACGAAGTGTGTTAAAGCTTACATGACAAGACAGAACGTTTATCAAAGTATAAATGTATACCCCTAAGCCTTCGAGTTTTGTTCCATGTTAGCCATAACAATGTGTTCACCTTTCAGATTGATGTTTTGCGCGTGCGTAAGTGCGTATCGCTAGCTACTATTAATGACAGACTTCACCTATTATAACTATGCATGTACTGTGATGCTAATTCATTTTAGTGAAACATATTACAGAATCAGATATACACTGTTCGAATAAGATCTGGGTCCATGCTTATAAAGCTTTTAGTTGAGTCTGAGTTTCGTTCTCAGGCTTTTGATTGGTCAGATTTGAGTTCTCAAGCTTTTGATTGGTCAGATTTGAGCCAAAGCTTGAGAACGATCTCAGACTCAACTAAAAGCGTTATAAGCATGGACCCTGGTATGTTCTTTGAGCAGACTTAATCAGACGTCTCGTACAGCTGTCTGATGTGGGTATACTCTGTCTGCACAGAAAAATATCCAGCAAATTCCAGAGTAGCTTCCTATATGACTTTCAGTCTGCTTAAAGCAAATGCCTATCTAAACAGGTTGTACATTCTTTTGTACTTTAAGTCCGTTTTAGAGGATTTTACTGTAAACTAACCAGCATTTTGCTATCAGATTAAGGGGTTTAAATGTAAAACTATCGTCGTTTGGCTTTCCGGTTTAGAGGATTTTACTACAGTAAAACCCCTCTAATGCGACCCCTAAATGAAGAAACATTGGTGTCTGTTTAAAGTGGTTTACTGTAAAACTATCCGCATATGGCTGTCCGGTTTAGAGGGATTTTACTGGAAACAATCAGGAGTTGGCCATTCGGTTAAGATGAGTTTTACTATAAAACAAAATGCATTTGGCTGTCCGATTTAGAAGGTGTTTACTGTAAAACAATCGGCATTTGACTGCCCGGTTAAAAGGGTTCTACTACAAAAACAATCGGCATTTGGCTGTCCAGTTTAGAGGGGGTTTACTATAAAACAATTGGCATTTGGTTATCCGTTTGTAATGGGTCTATTATATCACACTAGAGCGTATGGCAGGTACGTAAGCGGACGTATAGGGAAAATGCTCATACCCTTGCATATATACGCAAGGGGTAGGTTATGCATACGTCGTATACGTTTCAAGTATGCTGCCTTACGTCGGCGTAAGTTCTGATACGCAGAGGCCGAAAATAGATTTTAAACATGTTCAAAAAAGTTCAGCGTACACGAGCGTAAGACTTTTACGTTACGCATACGCTCATCATACACTAGGCACACGTTGAAATGTCGGTAAATGTACGCTACTTTTAGGTCAAATACGCTTCACATACGATGACATGAACGCGGTCAGTAAAGCTACCATATGGATAGCATATCAGTAACGTAATTATAACGTAAGTCTGGCGAATGACTAATTGTTATAAGGTATCCCTAGTTATTCATACGCTACTCATGCGCTCACATGCGTTAAACATACGTTACTCATATGCTCGCATACGCTACTTATACGCTGATGTACGCTATACTGACGGTGACATAATTTGCCACACGCTCGTATACGTTTCTTATGCGATGTCTATACACCAGATATAGGGTACGCATATGCTATTCATGCGCTGCTTCGAAGATAGTGATGGGCTTCTGGTTCATACGCTCAAAAGTTGTGCGTATGACCAGTTTTTCGAAAACTTTCATACACAGTGCATACGTTCCTCTCATATGTGACAGGGTCATAAGGCGTTATGCTGTAAAACAATCAGCAATTTGCTAAACCGTTTTAGTGGGGTTTTACTGTAAAACAAGCGGCAATCCTGTTTAGACTGGTTTTAATTATATATAATCGGTTTTTGGCTGAAGATTACAAAATGTTGGTCTCTATCTTGTACCAGACGTTATGCCTATCCCATAATTGCTTTTCTGAAATTATAATGTAACTTGTTTGTACATGTATTCCAGTTGCTGTGTTTTTTATGTATAACCCTTTAAATCGTTGTTATCACTTTTATTTCAGTTTCTATCAGTCGCTCTTCTTCGAGTGTAACAGCAAGCACAATACCAATAATGTGAAAATAGTGCCACAATAAGATGCTCTTCTCTATTTTAGCAAATTTATGTTTCAAATAACCACTCCTTGTAAATTTGACCAGCATGCACTGCGTTTGAAATCGATAAAGTGTGGCATTATCACTAGCTTTATTGATGTTTCAGTAGTTCTTTTCTGGCCATTACACAAATACGGGCACTATTTATTTACAAAGTGTTCCGTCTCATGAAATGGTTAATTACAGTTGTTAGATTTAAAACAACAGCATATCTGGGAACTACAGATAAAAGATGTTTCTGTGAAACATTAGCTATGCCTTAACAAACGCGTTAACGCGTACATGTATGTTGATTTTAAAGATGCGTTAGTGAATCATAACTGTGCTCCAAATAGCACATAAACATCGACATTTACATTGCACCACGCACAGAGCGCAGCTCAATAAGACGATTAATCTTGGCAAATATGAAGTTTCTATCTGTATTAGTTTAAAGATTATGAATACTATACGGTTAAAGTTTGAAAAAAAGAAAGAAAGTTAACCTTTAAGTATGACATTTGTAGTTATCATTACGAAACGCAAATGTTAGAGCTTAACTCGTTACTCCATGAATATCGGTGATATAGGTTCAACCGTCTTTGCACATTTATTTATCTCGAATAACATATTAGTATGAATAGAGTTGCAATTATTTCTACCAAAGGCCACCAGTTCAAACTCTAATCAGACAGCTCCTATGGTGAGTATCGTATGTGGTTCTTCACTGTTTTCAAAACAGCGTAAAAAGCGTTTCGATGGAGTTAATGGGACGAGTATGGCAAATATTAAGGAACGTCATGTATAAATATATAAGTAGATCTGCATCTACTCAGTTGGACACGGTAATTTAATACTAGCACGAAATATTCTATATCCGCCACGGACTTTCGCTTCTCGTTCTAATCATTTTATACTGTACCTCTCACTTTCACGTCTCTTTTCTTTCTCAATTCAACAGGTTGATATTTCAAGCATCCATTCATTTTGAGAAGTTTGTAGTTTTCATGTATTACTAATGTTTACCATTCGTTGTGATGAACAACTGCATTTGTACTGTACTATATACTAAGGAGAGGAATTTAATAAGCTAATAGCTTCCATTCCAATCCTAATTAGAGTTGTGTATATTTATGCATGTTGTAAATTGCAAAAATAAAATATGTTTAAACCAAATATTAAGTATCCATTCAGTATTGCTTAACAGATGAATACGGCTACATGTAACATATGAAACCAATGGGCTTTGAAGATGAACATCGACCGTGTCATGGCACAAGTAAAAATCAGTAACTTTATGTGGTGTGCGGTGGTCTAGTGATAACGCGCTTGACTACCAATCCGGAGGTCCGGGGTTCAAGTCCCGGTCCCTCCCGGAAATATCAGATATGCTTTTCAGTGTCTCCCTACTGCACCTCCTCTCCACCCAGGGGTACCTGTGCGGGTCACTAGCCGGTGACTGCGGCTGCAAGATTGCGACGTATTCACCCCCTTCAAAAAAGTACACAACATAGTGACGTACTTTTAAAATTTACACAAAACACTTTTAAGTCACAAAAAAATACATATGTGTCCGTCTGTCGTCGTCGACAATGAACCGGTCGCGTGGCTCAGTGGTAGAGCGTCCGCCTGCGGTACGGAAGGTCGTGAGTTCGATCCCCGGCCGCTACAGACCAAAAGTCGTTAAAAGTTGGTACTAGTAGGTCCCTTGTCTACGCTCGACATTAAAGGTGTAGTTCTAGGACTGGTCGGCCCGGTGTCAGGATAATGTGACTGGGTGGGGTGCCCTTGCCATGTACCTGCGGCAGGAGTATTCCAGTGAGGCAGCACTATAACCTGTCTCATGCGGGTGCCGTCTGCAAATAACTGAAATACTGTTGGTCGGACGTAAAACCCAACTCACTCACTCACTCACTCGTCGACAATGACCATTACTTCACGCAGTCGAATGGAGTACATAAATATTAATTAAAAGCAATAGAATCATTCACACCTTGCGACATACCTACTATAAACCATAAGAAACAACTATACAAGGGAAAGCAAATACAAACTTTATAATTAAAAGCAATAAAATCATTCACGCCCTGCGACATACGCCAAGGTTGAGGTGCTCTCTATATTCCGATTTTCAAAGGTTGTGTTTAAGATTTAGGTATTTTGCATTTGCTACTGAAGTTTGACATTGAACTTGAAATGTTTTATGAGATGAGTGTAGATATGAAATATGAAGTCGGTACAAGTTTAACCCGTTCCCTTATATAAGCAAATTTTCACGCATTTGCAAACAGAGTAGACCCAGGTCAGACTGATCAGGCTCTGCTATGTTTGCTAATGGAATTTGATAAATCCGTTTCTTTAGTTTCTAAAATGGCTACAATGTTTCACCTTCCATATTTTATTATAACTATTTTGTCCATGAATCTTCAGTAGATATTGAATTTTGGAATAAACATAGATCAGGGAAAGGATTAATGGGTATAGTCCATGTTATATCTTAGCAATTAAACCTTTGAGTATTTTGGTGGTGACAAGTGAAGATCGATGCCATATTTAAAGGCTTAAACCTTGGTCGTAACTACTGAACTATTAGAAACAGAAACTGCGTATTGGGCATACATATTATTCTCACGAAGTTGATAACCTTAGATGGAAACAATTCGAGGATAAAGGCCATTGTTTAACACTGAAGCACTGATCATCCCATTTAAGCTCTTATAGAGACAGCCTTCAAATCTGACATGCTTACTCATCTCAGGGAGCTGCAACCTTCGAACGGTGCTATGCCATGGTCATTGTCACACGCCAGGTTCAGCGTTTGAAAGTATTGGTTAGGGTTAGGTGTTCGGTGCTTAGTGTTTCATAAACGCATATTGTTATTTAAATTTGAAACTCGGTATCTTGCTTCAGTTATTATAATTATATAGTATCGTGTTTTCCAAGTCCGCAGAATGTAGGAAATTAATGTAGACCTACTGGCAAAAATTGTAGACCTGTCTCATTTAACATTTAATTCTTCATATCGAATGGAATCTATCGTTAATCGATGTTGGACCACTCTATTGTTTAAAACAACCAGGAGCCAAAAGGTGTAACTGCGTAAACCCTGATTAGTTGAGTAATAAAGGTTACATACGAGTTCCCTGTAATTTAGAAATATCTTGTTTTCTGAAGCGGTTGTAAATTGCTATCCAAATAACATCTTGTTAGAAGGCATATAATATATTGGCACTGATGTGTTTTATACATACTTGTTGTATCCAAACTTTCTGTACAGTAAATTCATATTAATCGGAATGTTATTGAGGAAAAACAAACATATTTAGACAGGCGACTGCTTAATGCAGAATAAGATTGATACAGCAAGCTCCGTTGGTGGCTTTCTGAATGATTTCCATACTGCATTTAGCTGCCACCTGTCTTCAAGATCGGCATTAACCCTTATAATGTCAAAACTCCGATCTGCATGTTTTACTTAATTAATTATGATTCAAACAAGCATTTAAGCCAACTGTCGACCGAATATCAAACAGCTTGGATCCTGACGAGATCCTGACGAGACGCCGAGTTATTCGTCGTCTCATCTGGTTCCAGTCTGTTTGCAAATGCGGATCAGGTCCCGCTTAGCATGAAAAGTCCCTGTCAGATAAGTTTCCTGTATACGGCATTTCAGCACTGGAAAGAGTTGTATTCACTGGCAATGTATAACAGCGCATCATCATCCACCTCCCACATCAATTACCGTATTATGGCAGCTGCGAGATTACGAATATTAATGTCGTTAATCACATTTAGACTAGTAACGCTGAAGCACAAACGAGGCGACATGTGTGTAATATTCCTTGACAATAATTGATCTTTAGCTAATTCTACATCTTTACCCCTTACAATGCGGGGACCGAGTTAACCCATTCCCTCATAGGCTATTTCTAGATACAACCTTTTGGAATAAATCTACCGAAAAGGAGCATTGACTAGAGAAAAGGAAAACTTTAGAATTTTGTAGTTTGAAACCATTGTGATAAATAGAGTATTTGCTCCTATAGGAGCAAATGCTCTATTTGTCACAATGGTTTCACAAAGTGACTTTTACAGAGTCGTCAAAAGTCGTCAATATGAGGGAAAGGGTTAACCTTCATTCCGTATGTACGCCTTTTAACGCAAACAAAGTAGACCAAGATCAGGCGGCTGTTGCTTGAGCGGTCAGATCATGATCTCCTCGTGTTTGCCTGTCATGGCCAAACATTCCTATGTTCATGTGCCAATGAAAACACTCAAGGAATTACAGCAGAACCTGTCTTAAGCGACCTTTAAAGAGATCTTATTAAGGGTCTGTAAGACAGGTGGTAGTTCAATACAGCTCTTATAGGAGCTTTCTGCATTATTTTTGCCCTGCATTAAGCAACGACGGGCTTTTTTTTTAAGATTCCTGAGGCTAAGCAATATAAGGTCGCTTAACACATTCCTCCAAAGGCTATTTTTAGACCCAACATCTTTGAATGAATCTACCGAAAATGAGCATTAACTAGAGAAAAGGATTTGGTTTAGAATTTTGTAGTTTGCAATAATTGTGATAAATAGAGCATTTGCTCCTATATGAGCAAATGTTCTATTTATGACAATGGTTTCAATAGGTGATTTTTACAGAGGCGTATTAAAGCGTATTTATGGAGGAAAGGGTTAAGACAGGTTATACTGTAATATTCATGATGTCATTGTTTCTGATATGTACATCCACGGGGTAAAAGGTAAAAAGACACACATGCAAATTGTGGTCTAAATAAGTGTCAAACCACTTTGAATTCTGTTATTTCACTCTGCTAATGTATATGCTAATGGAATTTGAAATTTCTGTTTTTTTTACTTTCTAAAATAGCTACAATTATTCACCTTCTATTTGTTTTTAGATTTTAACTATTTTGTCCATGAATCTTCAGTAGGTATAGAGAGGTGGAGAAAAAACATAGACCAGGGAAAGGGTTAAGAACAAACATTAGATCTTTCTATGGCTAACATCTGCAATTAAGAACAATCATTAACCATCTTTATGGTTCACACCTTTCATTAAGAACAAACAGAACTCTTTATGGCGTTTTTGGCGGTCATATTAGATGGGCTTACTCTACGCGTAATAAGAATCATTATCGTTTGTTAAGACAGAAATAGCTTAATGTAGGATGAAAGTCATGCAGTAAGCCCCGTCAGAAGATTTCCGTATGACTTTCTACCTTCACTAAGCAGCCACCTGTTCATAAATGTTTCGAGTTCTTCTTTACTTACATTTGTTATTAGCCAGATTTTATTGTACATTAAATGGACGAACATAGTACAGCAGTAAGGCGACGCGTACATACGTAACTGGACCTATGTTCAATCCATGTATAATTGTCAACAGATGGTTTCATCTGCAAATTTAAAACAAACATGTTTCAAACAATTGTAATCTTGCAACCATATTTTTCTACGTGTCTCAAATATTAGTGAAGTGAATATGGATTTTAACCTTTCGAAGCTAGTTTGATATCAACATATACATATACAGTTACAAAAGTATACTGAAAAAATGTATAATAAACCATAATAAATGATAGACTATCGCGTTCAAAGAAAGTATAAACTAAAAAGCAGTTTTATATTACAGCAAAACCTCTCTATAATGGCCATTAAATTTTGTTAATTAGTTGGTATATTAGGACAGGTGACTGCTTCAAGCAAGGTGAAATTAAAACAGAACGCTCCAGTAGGAGCGTTCTGTTTAACTTTCAACCTGCTTTAAGAAACCACCTGACTTTAACACAAATAATTGATTTAATTTAGTGGCCGTTATAGAGAAGTTTTACTGTATTGTTTGCAAAAAGCGAGGTTGTGTTTTAACATTCATGTAAGAAATCTTATTAGTATATGATATATTTCCGTCCGGGTATTTTGTTATTTTCAAGAAACGGTAAAACTGTAAAACATGATTCTTTTTTATATATAAAAGGAAATCTATATTCTGTTTACATAGAGGCCTGGCAAAAATAATCTGATATATCATCAATGTAGGTCATAGAAAGGATGGTGGTTTAATGTGATAGAATGTACAATAGAACTTCTCTAAAGCGACCACTAAATTATTAGATATTAGTAGTCATTATCTTGTTTGAAACCAGGTGGTCGCTTAATTCAGGACGAAAGTAATGCAGAAAGCTCCTGTAGGAGCTTTCAACATAACTTTCGTCCTGCATTAAGCAACCACCTGCCTCTACGAACAAGTATTAGACCTCTTTTTGGTGGTCGCATTAGAGGGTTTTTACTGTATCCTTCTCGACATAATATTTAAGTATAATGTTTTAACTCGTCTCATAATAAGGACTTAACGGCTGACATTTGCAAACATAAAAGAAAACTATCCTAGAATATGTACAAAGCTAGGCGTGATCATACGTCCAATCGTTTTATAAGATTTATCTTCTTGTACGATATTTATAAGTGCATAGAACTTTGATGATGTTTTATATTTACCATCAATATTTACAGAGCAAACTGTAAACAAATATGTAAGACACTTCGCCCACAATGTTAATTGAATTAGCACATTATCCCCTAGTGATGCATTTTGGCGCATCTATAGAAGTCTTTTTATGAAATATTGTGCAGAATTATAGGAGCAAATGCTCTATTTTTTCTACAATGGTTTCAAAGTACAAAATTCTAATTGTTTCCTTTCATCTAGTTAATGCTCCTTTTCGGTAGATACATTCAAAGAGATTGGGACTAAAAATAGTCTAGGGGATATTGCATTAAAGGTTTAACTAATGATCCTGCATATCTAAAATAATGGCATCATCAATATTTGATGGCTGTAATTCAATTAAGGTATATGAATACAGGATGTTTTGCCATGACAGAAACTGCAGAATTAGATTGGCATTATACCATAAGCATACAGAGTATAGTCTGATTAGACAGCTTCTACAAGAGATATATGACCTGTGTTTATTCTGTTTGTAAGGGCGTCGAAAGCCTCGTCTGTCAGGTTAAAATATCCAATCAAGCAAAAAGCGAAACAAATCTGTAACATATACCGTAAGGGAAAAGAGCAGACGCTGAGCTAACAGCTCATAAAGTTGTTGTCTGATCTGGGTCTACTCTGTGTACAAATCGGTTAATATTCGCTTTTATCAAGTGAATTGAACGTCAATAAATGTCAATGGCTTGGCTTAAAAATAGATATATAAACCCCACGGTAAACCGGAATTTAGGTAAAGAAGATGTTTTAGGCAGATGGCTGCTTAATGCAGGATGAAAGTCACACAGAAAGTTCCTTTGGAAGCTTTCTTTATGACGTTCACCCTGCATTAACCCATTACCTCATAGGCTATTTTTAGATACAAACTCATTGAATAAATCTACCGAAAAGGAGCATTATCTAGAGAAAATGAAAATCCTATTGGAGCCGTCTGATCAGGGTCTGCTCTGTTTGCTTATGAGATAATATAGATATGATTCTTCAATTTTCTGCCAAGGCCCAACTTCCTTCGTCCATGTGTTCTAATAACAACTTAATCTAATCAATATTCATGATGTCATTATTTCTTACATGAATATTCATGGAGTAAAGAGTTAACCCATTAGAGCACAGTATCCCTTATAAAGGACATAGACCAACAGTGTAGATCCTGATCAAATGGGTCCTGTATAGTTTGCTCAACCCATAAAAGTCAAAGGCTTATTCCAGGAAATACTATGACTGCTGTGCCCCGTCCTATATGAAAAATACATGGATTCCAAAATTAGATCCTGGCTGGTTGTCCTCAATTGATAAAGGAATTAATGGGTTAAATCAATTTGACGAACACTTTGCAGGTGTCCTTCGTAAGAATACTCCGTGCATGAAGAGCATTGTTAGGGCATGTCATACCCCAGAGGTTGACCTTAGCTAAGGTGTCAACAATCAAACTGTATTGCAAGAATGTATCAGTGACAATGGCTATCTATCACAGATTCCGGTAAAACGTTAATAGCCGATACAACTGTAGAGCATCATTTGATTAAAGAGGCTTTTTAGAATTTAAAGGAATACCATTTACACATATTAATATATTGCCATCCCTTACTTGTTTATTTACTCCTTTAGCACGCGGACCAGTGTCTGGTCGGTGGAAATTGTATGTTAGCTACATGTTCAATATGGACAGTGTTTTATTATTCCATTAAGTTTTAAAAAATTAGAAACTAACTAAGTTATTCGATGTTGAAGCTGATATAATTGGGATTAACATTTTCCACGCATTTACAAACAAAGTAGACCCAGATCAGAGTCGGCTCTGTTTGCTTATGAGATTATAATAGATTGGCCTCTACAGTGTATTCTAGTATCAAAATACCCTATGTACATATGCCAATACATAAGGTAACCGCATACACATCGATGATATAATTATTCCTTACATATACAGTAGAATCCCACTAAAGCGACCACTATATTATTAGACATTATCTTGTTGGAAAGCAGGTGGTTGCTTAATGCAGAACGAGAGTAATGCAGAAAGCTCCTCTAAGAGCTTCCTGCATAAATGTCGTCCTGCATTAAGCAACCACCTGCCTCTACGACCAAGTATTATACCTCTTTTTGGTGGTCGCATTAGAGGGGATTTACTGTATACTGAACAGGCAAATTGTTACCACTGTTAGAAATCGAAAACAATGCCGGCTAAGACGTTTTCCTTGTGATAAATTCGCACCGTGCTAGTCAAACTCTAATGCTAAGCTTCAGTTTCGAAGAGTTTATTCCATGATGAAGAAGGCGCAACGCTGAATTTTCAAACAGACTATTCCAAAATCAAACAGGTAAAGCTTAATGTTGAATATTTAAAGATGTAACATAGCGAACAATGCTGTTAAAAGAGCTATTCTCGGAACCCTCTCATCTGGGTCTATACTGTTTGCAAAATATATTTGTGACTCGTGCCCCGCACTTATATGTAAGGGTTAAAACTTTCCCTAATAAATGATATACGAGTGATCATGACATCAGGAGTTTTATCTAGATACATTTTAACAATAATACCAACACAGGAGCATTTACCTCATGTATATTAACTCATTCCCTCCTAGACTATTTTAGCCACAACCTCTGTGAATTAATACACGAAACGAAGCATTAACTATAGAAAAACAGACTTTTAGAATTGTGTAGTTTCGAAACAATTGTGATAAACAGAGCATTTACTCCTGTGGAGCAAATCGAGGGCTTGGCGCAAAACTATTGTAACTCCTTCACTTTGTGAAGGAGTTACAATAGTTTTGCACCAAGCCCTCGAAATGCTCTAATTATCATAATTGTTTCAATGACTGAGTTTTACAGAGATGTAAGAAGGCGTCAGTAGGAGAGAAAGGGTTCATGTAAACGATTATAAAACCATGGACATTAATTATTAATGGCTAATGAAAACAGGAAAGCTTACTCGAAAGCTACACAAATGTGGACTGTTTTAAGTTTCCTTGCATATATTCTCTAATACATGAACAGTGGTCAAACAGTTTTGGTCAGATTCAGTGTCTGTCTCAACTTGATTGAAACTGCCTGCCAAGGCCGTCACTGATTCACCCACCCACTTCAGCAAGCCCTGTGAGTATTTGACGTCGAACGAATGATTTATGACGAGCCGGGACATTTAAATAATCAAATACAATTCAATGCAAAATACACATGTTAAAATCAGTGCAACAGATACACATGCGTACCTAAATATTTAAACCGTTATTCCACAACCCAATCCAACCAAACCCAACCCTATACTATGACCACTCTTTTAAATCGTCTCGAAGAGACGATTTAAAAGAGTAATCACATTATAGGGTTTATAGCGTAGGAATGAAGGAACTATTGTTGAAAATGTTTAAATTTACGCATCTTATCTGGAGCTCTGTAACTAAAAGTTAATTCGAATAATCAATTCAGTTGCGGGCGAAATTCCATTAAAGGCAGTCAATCCATTCATTCTATGTCAATTCGCGAGACGTTAAATCAAAATTAGGATAAAATAGCATATTTTATTTCAAGTGATCCATTTAAATGTCGAAAAATTCCATAATTTGAATTTATATACATTGTACACTCATATTAACCCTTTCTCGACTATCCACGACCTGATTCGCATTTGAAAACAGCTAGAATCCAGATGAGACGCCGAGTAACTCGGCATCTCATCAGGACTCGAGCTGTTAGATATTCTCAAATGTTTGATGCATCAGGTGCAAGTTTGAGAATACTTTTTCTTTTCGCATGGGGCTGTGAGTTTGGTACCAACGTATTGCACTAGGCCTAGAATGGCGTATTGGTGACTGTTCCCATAATAATTTGTTAGTGATTGATATGGTATATATTGACCTTTTACTTGATATATGCGCCTTTAGACGGACTACAAGCGAAGTACGCCAATATCAGATACATGTAACTCCCTGTAGGTGCCATCTGATCAGGGTCTACTTGTTTAGAAGTTTTAAAAATCTGAATCTACAGTTTATTTCTAGACCTAAACGGAGTTCATATGCCATAATAAAACTACATGATAATAATATCCATGGTGTCATTATTTCTAAAGAAATATTCATGAGGTAAAAGATTAATTCTATCATGTAGAAAATTGGAATATCAGTGTAATAGTGCTTGTCTTAACCCATTACCCCATAGGTTGTTTTAGATACAACCTCTTTGAATTAATCTACCGAAAAGGAGCATTAAATAAAGAAAAGGAAAATTTATCTATTTATCGCAATGGTTTCACAAAGTAACTTTTACAGAGTCGTTAAAAGTCGTCAATATGAGAGAATGGATTGAACTCAAATTATTAGTTTATTTCATTTATATACCACACGATGTTAAAACAAAATGGATCGTATTAAGACGCCTTTTTACTCGACCTCTCAAATAAATCAAAATATTGGCAAATAACACCAACTACTTGTTAAAAATGCATGTAAGAAATAATAATATCATGATGAGACGTCTAGCAACATGGTCTCTTGTCTAGAATTACGACATTTTGATAACAGTTCCGCACTAGAATTGAAAAAAGCATAAATAAAACGAATGCCGTTAGAACATTAGATGAGTGGAAATATGTTGTCTCATTATGATGCAGGTAATGATTACTGAACACCAAGGACGGAAATACGACAATACAACATTAGATATTTTGACTTTAATATTAGATCAATATCTGAAATGGAATACATTACAAACTTGCTAACCTTAACTGTTATTAAAACAACATCGAGGACTTTTTAAGTAGGTGGATGCTTAATACAGGATGAAAATCATACAGATAACTCCTTAGGGAAGTTTAAACTGCTTACTTTTGTCCTAGTTAAGGGACACTGGACTTAACTGAATTTATAATTCACAATCCATTAGAATATTCTAAATAGAGTTCCACATTCTTTTCGCTGTACATGAAGCTATAACTTGTCTTAAAGACCATAGACTGGTTCTTATTTTAGTACTAAGCGATGTTATTGCAGTTGATCGTGTTACGAACTCAACGAACAATAACACTCCCAAACCACTGTTTGTTTATTACTTAATCGAACGTACTTAACACTTGATATCACAGCAAGCACATTTCTTATCAGCTAGCACAAAAATAAATATAGGTTTTGGTTAAAAAAATAAATTTGATTATTTATCATTTTTATAATTTTGCTCAATCATTAGCATTTTGATCATTTCGATAATTTTGGTAAATTTTTATTATTTTGATAATTTCGGTTAATCCTTATCAGTTTGGTCATTTTGGTTAATATTTGTCATTTCTATCACCTTTATCATGCTATGCAACGTTAAACTGAAGTCTCTAATTCAGATATCAGCGTCTCATCTGTATCCAAACCGTTTTCAAGATAAATATTTATTGGACGGCATGTCATTAGAAAATATATTAATGGACGGACGGACGGGCAAACGGGCGGACGAACGAACGGATAAACAAGTAAACGGCGACGAGCAATCAACAGGCACACTTGCTTACCTTAGGCCTTTGCTAAGTTAAGCACACAATTAGTGTCAATGTAGATAACTGAAATATTTAGATATTTAAATTATGCGAAGTTGTGTATCTCTGAGGTTGACTGGGTCACGTAATAAAAAGGCCAACCTGACCCCAATGGTTATAAATCTCTGTCATCACAACTCATATTGATAATATTCATGTCAGAAATAAATGGCATTATGAATATTAACCCTTCTCTTGCTGAATTTAAAATACATTTCTCCTTCTTTACCCATGCCCTGTTGTATAATTACATATATCTTCATTGTGTACAAGTATTTCGCTGTGCAATCACTGCTTTGGAGTGCACTGGTTGCACAATCAATTTGTAAATAGTGTAGACCCTGATGAGACAGCTCCTGCAGGAGCTGTCTCATCTTGGTCTTCACTATTTACAGGTAGGTATATTGACGTGAATAGCAAGCGAAGGGTTAATTCTCTGATTCTGTTTCAACGGTACACGACCGCGTGTTTTTTTTGAATTGGAAGAAATTGTAGAATCACATCAACATAATTCCAAAAGCAAACAGAGTATACCCTGATCAGACGGTTCCTATAGGAGGGTCTGATCTGGGTCTTTTCTGTCTGCAAAGGTGCGGAGAGGCGTTTATATGAGGGAAAGGATTAAGCATTCTCATGCTGACTATTCAAATTTGAATCCATCCTCAATAAATATTTATTAGATGAACCATTCTGCATGTATATTAAATGTAGCCGCTTGATTACCATGGTAATTAGTGCAGACCAATGTAAGCTAGTTCCTCTTCGGCGCTGTCCCATATGGATCTACACTATTCGCAAGGGCAGATATCACAATTATCATTTGTCATGCTAAGCGCGACCTGACATGCAATTGCAACCAGGCATTTTTGCTAATGGAATTTGATATATATATTTATTTACTTTCTAAAATGTAAACAATGTTTCGCCTTCCGTGTTTCATTATAACTATAGTGTCCATGGATATTCAGTAGGTATTGAAATTTGGAATAAAGATAGAAGAGGAAAGAGTTAACCCTAACCTGCTGTAAAAGAATTTCTGATCAAATTTGGATCTTGTGTAGTATTGGCTACCTCTGATTCGATGGAACATTTCCCAAGCTATTGACCTAATGTCAATCAACATGGATCATGATGGGACACCAATGTACACGGCGTCTCAACCGGATTGAATGTGTTTGTTAAGGAGCTAAGCTTTTTGCAAATGCGATTCGGATTGCTGTTTACCGGATAAGGAATACAAGTTTAAACGTCGGGAAGACGGGTTTGGTACAATTCAGTACACGTCTTAAACTTGTATTGATTGGGGAACTTCGTGAATAATTTACGCTGCTAAGCTTTTTAAACTCAGACTCAACTAAAAAGCTTTATAAGCATGGACCCAGTTGGCTTCAGTTAGATCTGCTGATCAGGTTCCACTCTTTTTGCAAAGGTTTGAAAATGTTTCCCTATTATATAAACGGTTAATGTGATCGCGAGGAATTTAATTCAAAACCATATAAGTCTCACAGGAAACTTCTAAGTCATTACCAGGTTTCAGTATTTCAAATATATTCGATTAGATGTTGCAACATCCGTCGGAGGCTAACGGAATTAATCTAAAATAAATGCTGATCCAGTATGATGTATAACTTTCCATTTGTTGTTCACCGCATTTAAATAAAAGTCATATTTTACATTAATTCCTTAAAATGGCAAACAATACGGCTAAAGGCGCAATATGGGGGTTTTGTTCGAAGAAAGCAAAACATATTGTTTTTAGATTTTATAAGATGAGTAAAGTTCCTTCCAATGAGAAAACTCCCAAAACATACATTGTGTTAGTTGACCGTTTTTCAAATCATAGATTTTATTCAATCTATACAAGAAAACAACTGTTACGACCAAATCGAAGGCTTTACAACCCGTGTAGGACCCGATCAGCTTCACGATTAAGACGCGATGTCTGATAATGTGCTGCATTTTTGTCACAAATGTCAGCGCACAATGGAAATATAAGGACCACAATGGAAATAAGAGTATCTATTATTCATTTTTGTGTCATCCTTGGCATACAATGTTGATTGACATGGCTTTGTTAAAATTCATACATAGTGTTGCTTGTTTATAATGTACGGATGTTTTAATAACAGATTGCCATGTGATTGTACATTTTATGTTGAAATAAATCTATCTATCTATCTATCTATCTAGCAACACAGAATACTCTATTCTGGCTAGTAAATAATTCGGATGTACAGTAAAACTCCTCTACCGGGCGTTACATTTCGTATAAATATCGGTTTTAAATGACTTCTTAATGAGCTTTCTACTACAATTCCGGTTTAGAGAGATTTGACTGTATTTGAAATAAAAAAAATCGTTCGTGTTGCTCGGATTCTCGTCTCGTTTTGTGTTAAAGGCAGGTGACTGCTTCAAGCAAGGTGAAAGTAAAACAGAACGCTCCTACACGCGTTCTGGTTTGCTTCCACCTTGCTTTAAGCAGCCACCTGCCCTAAATACGAACTAATTAACACAATTTAGTGGTAGGTATAGAGATGTTTTTACTGACGATATCCATTTTGTACTGAATATTTGGCTCTAAAATAATTATCTGAATCTCATGTATGATTTCAAAATGTCTTTCATTACTAACCGTTTTGTCCACAAACCAGTTTAAGATTGATCCAGACATCCATAATAAACACAAAGTTTTACTCTGTATTTTGACTGTATTTTGTTTGACTGTATTTGAAATAAAATTGTTCGTTCGTGTTGCTCGGGTTCTCTTCTGGATTCAAACTGCTTGTAACACAGTCATAGCTTGGATCATAATATGTTAAAGAATAAATCGCCAGTTATGTGTTAAATTATGTAAAGCGTGAAAGTTATTTGCATTTACAAGTCTTTATCATTCCATGAAAAATGAGCATCTTTAAAAATATTAAAATATGTTGTAAAGAGAACTGCACACATCTTCAAAACGTATAAAATACAGTAAACCTCTCTATAACGGCCACTAAATTACATCAAATAGTTTGTGTTAAAGGCAGGTGGCTGCTTAAATCATGGTGAAAGTAAAACAGAACGCTCCTATAGGAGCGTTTTGTTTTACTTTCACCTTGCTTTAAGCAGCCACCTGCCCTAAATACCAACTAATTAACACAATTTAGTGATCGTTGTAGAGAGGTTTTACTGTACAGTGCTCCCTCCCTACAACGACCCTCTCAATAACGATTCCCTCCTTACAACAACGCATGTCACTGTTTCCGAAACAACAAGGCTCCAGAAACAACTTTTTTCCATCGTATTTTCTTAATGCCTCCATCAAACCGTATGTTGTGACCACTCTTTAGAATCGTCACTTTGTGACGATTCTAAAGAGTGGTCACAACATAGGGTTTGATGGAGGCATAACGGTTTTAGTTCTCGAATACACCTTATCTGGGGATCTGCACACAAGCTAATTATGTTTGATTTTCCCTCCCTATAACAACTCCCTCTGAACAACACATACAATCTTCGTATCCCAAAGGGTGTCGTTGTAGAGAGGGAGCACTGTATTAGTGATCACCAAGTCAAAGAGATTTGAGAAAATTCGCTCAATGTCTTTAAATTAACGTAGTCGTATTAAAACTGTTCTGATTCACCTGTTTGGTGAATGATGGGTTCTTTTCATGCAATTACATTAGGATATTATCAATGCAATACAGATAAGATATTACGCAAACTATACACGGTTTCGGGCAAATACCTCTGGAAGATTTTACATTGACATTGGTCGTATTAACAACATTTAAATGCTATAATACAGGACGTTCAAATTAGTGTAAATGCTGATTTATGAGACTGCAGGCAGCTTAATGTAGGATGAAAGTAATGCAGAAAGCTTCCATGCAGCCACATGTTTAAAACTATGCTAATGCTTCCTTACTAAAATTCCAGTTCAGATAGGATTGACTGTCTTTGTTTACTCATATATGTGCAAATGCATTTGGATTTGAAGAAAGCAACGCTGAAAACAACTGACATCTCTTGTTGGATCATCTGTCAGCGAGTAGGTGTACATCACGCGTCTCATGTTTTAACCCTTTCCCTGTTCTATGTTTATTTTATATTTCGATACCTACTGAATATTCATGGAAAAATAATCATAATGAAAACTGGCAGGTGGATAAATATAGCTATTTTAGAAAGTAAAGACACAGTTCTTTCAAATTCTACAAGCAAACAGAGCAGACCCTGATCTGGGTCTACTCTGTTTGCAAATGCGTGAAAACACGTTTATATGAGGGGAAGGGTTAATGGAATATACTAATGGAACGATAACCGGTATTATAGCGGATATCCTGAATTAGTTTGGCAGTGTTTTTTTCTAATTAACCGAACATAATTATAAAACTTTTTTTTATGCTCTACATCTGAGTTCATTAAATAATTAAGTCATGGGTTTCAACTAGTGCACACCAGATAAACAGGAGATGTGGTAATACGTAGACAACCAGAAATCTGACATGTTCGTCTATTCAACCCAATAAAATGCTACCATTACTTTTCTCGATACACGCCACCTATACCCAACCTTTGTTTACAACGTTTCTTTCCTAAACTAAACTATTGTGCGAAATTCGCGTTCCTATTCTAAGTAAGAGTGCCCTTAGTCATAGATATCCATTTTGTATTGAATACTTGGCTCTAAAATAACTTCATGTATGATTGCACAATATCTTTCATTACTAACTGCTTTGTCCACAAGCCATTTTTAGATTGCTCCAGACATCCCAAATAAACCCGAAGTTTTACTCTGTTTACGTGTACCAATTTAGGTCACAGCACGTCATTCATAGCAAAGCTTGTCCACAAACTGAAATTTCGCTCGCCCTGCAAACGGCCTGACAACCAGTCCTTCCAATTGAACCAAATCCAATTAGCAGATTAAATTGATAAAGTTTTTTATCTTTGAAATGTTTTGGTGAAAGCAATTGTGTATTTCTGAAACCTGTATCCTTTTCGTACATGTAACATGTAACCACCTGAAATGAAATATTTATGGATAATGTAACGATGCGTGATACATGTAATATCTATATTTTTATTTATCTTTTGGGTCTTGTATTAACCCTTTAACCCTTTATAGTGGTTTATAAACGCTGATGTACTGGCTTTGTCTCACATCATAGATCTACATAATACTAAGTAAACAGCATACAACTGGATCATGCTTATAAAACTTTTAGTTGAGTTCGTTCTCAAGTTTTTGATTGGTCAGATTCAAAAGCTTGAGAACTCAAATCTGACCAATCAAAAGCTTGAGAATGAACTCAGACTCAACTAAAAAGCTTTATAAGCATGGACCCAGTACTAAAATATTTATGAAAATAGAACAGAGGTCAGACAAGAGATGACAAACGAAACTTCACTGCAACACAATAGGCACAAATCAAGTTCGTTCTCAAATATACATACATATACAAACAAACTTCTACCAATTGTTCATTAGCCAAAATGTGTCCCAATGCCGTTTTACCAAAAATCCAAACAGTAGGCAAAACATAGTCAGAATAATTTTTTTTTTTTATTTCATTGTTAGGAAGATAGTTTTAGTCAACAGTTTATGCAAAGATTGTTCACTTTGTGATTATTTCGGATGTGCAGATTTTCAACTAATCGCATATTCTACTTTTCATTATAACACATTATCACGTTGGGTCCGTATGAACAATCGTCCCCTGGACATGCACTCTGTTTAAAGGTTTGTTTATTTCTTAAGTCTGATTTCGAAAAAAGGAATCTGAAGATCCATAGTTGCATACTTTTAAATCTTTGTAAACTAGTCTACAGACTAGACCTAGACAATACGTCTCCTGTAGGAACTATCTGGTCAGGGTCTATACTGTTTGATCATGGAATGACATATAACAGTTCCTACAGTTTCGTCATAGGGAACTAATTAATGTGCTCATTTGACAATAATATTATCCAGATTTATGATATCATATAGTGTCATTATGTCTTACATTTATAAATTTCGTGTGTGTGTGTGTGTGCGTTTGGGTGTGTGGTTGTGTGTGTGTGTGTGTGTCATGCTGTCTATCGGTGTTTTGGTGGTGGTTGCGTCTTGCATGTGGCTTTGCCTGCTTGACTTTACTACTTTTCCAATTATCAATATCCCATAGACGTCGTCTGGTCATGGACTGTTCTGTTTGCTTATGAAATAATATGGAGCTGTTTTTACAATTTGTGGCATAGCCATTTTCCTGGTTCTTAGTGCCTTTGAAAAAGATACCTACTTAATATTCATCCATGCATTATTCCTCGATTAATATTCATGGAGTATAAGGTAAAGCACATTAGAAAAGTACCCAGCATTCGTAACTCGTCGCTTCCACAGGCGAATACGTGATAAACTTGGCATCTCCTGACGTCAAAACTGTTTGAAACGAATTATAGTTTTGTACATAAATTAAAGAAAATACAACTTTGAAATCAGATGTAGAAATAACCTAAGTAGATGGAATTTAGTTGGCCCCGTAAGAGTTTAGACATGAGTAGTTAAGTTATACCTGTACCAAAGTATCATCATTGCTGTATCCATGACAATAAAATATTATATACTGTAGACCTTTATTGGACTTTAGTGTAATTTCAAGTAGTTTCTTAAATGATTTTAACCCTATCCCGTTGTAAAAGATGTCTGTTCAAATTCGATGTCAAACAGTTTACAGTAAAACCTTCTATAACAGCCACTTAATTGTATAAATTAGTTGGTATTTAGGGCAGGTGTCTGCTTAAAGCAAGGTGGAAGTAAAACAGAACGCTATAGGAGCGTTCTGTTTTACTTTCACCTTGCTTTAAGCAGCCACCTGCCTTTAAGTATTTGATGTAATTTAGTGTCCGTTATAGAGAGGTGTACTGTAGATCCTGATGGGACCCCGGGCTATACGGCACGTATGAGACGTCAAGTAACTCGATGAGTAAATACGGCACGTATGAGACGTCAAGTAACTCGATGAGTAACTACGGCACGTATGAGACGTCAAGTAACTAGATGAGTAACTTTGGAACTTATGCGACGTCAAGTAACTAGATGAGTAATTGTGACACGTATGAGACGTCAAGTAACTCGATGAGTAATTGTGACACGTATGAGACGTCAAGTAACACGATGAGTAATTGTGACACGTATGAGACGTCAAGTAACTATATGAGTAACTTTGGCACTTATGAGACGTCGAGTAACTCGATGAGTGACTTTGACAATTATGAGACGTCAAGTAATTCGACGAGTAACTTTGGCACTTATGAGACGTCAAGTAACTCGATGAGTAATTGTGACACTTATGAGACGTCGAGTAACTCGATGAGTAACTTTGACAATTATGAGACGTCAAGAAACTCGATGAGTAACTTTGGCACTTATGAGACGTCAAATATCTCGGTGAGTAACTTTGACACTTATGAAACGTCATGTAAATAGGCGTCTCTTCTGGATCTAGAATGTTTGTAAATGCGAGTGAGGCAGGTCGTTGTTATTGGGATAAGAATTAAGCTATAGAAATGTGATGCTTTCATGTGATTGAAGTATTTATAAATAATATTTTACTCTAGGAATATTAAAGCAAGAAATAAAAACATCATGAATATTAATTTACTGATTTGTATTAAATGGTACTACAGTAAACCTCTCTATAATTGCCACTAAATTACATCAAATATTTTGTGTTAAAGCAGATGGCTGCTTAACGCAAGGTGAAAGTAATTCAGAACGCCCCTATCGGAGCGTTCGGTTTTACTTTCACTTTGCTTTAAGCAGCCACCTGCCCTAGATACCAACTAATAAACACAGTTAAGTGGCCGTTATAGCGATGTGTTACTGTATGAGCAAAATAAATTTTATTGTGACAGACATCGTAGTGTGTGATCTAGGTTATATCAGAAGCAAACAGGACAGACCCTGATCCAACGGCGCCTACGTCTTATCTGTTCTGCTCTGTTTGCGAAAACGTAGTTATGGAGTAAATGATTAACCCATTACCTAATTGGCTATATTTAGATACAACCTCTTTGAATAAATCTACCGAAAAGGAGAATTAACTAAAGAAAAGGAAAAAGTTAAAATTTTGTAATTTGAAACCATTGTGATAAATATAGCATTTGCTCCTAAGTTTACAAAGTCGTCAAAAGGCGTCAATATAAGGGAAAGAGTTAAACTGACACCTGTATGTCATTGTATGGATGCGCAAACAATTCTTAATTCAACACTAGAGAATACTTGTATGACTTCCCATCAAAAGTACTTCGATTTATGTTCTTAGTTCCTAAGAAATGTACGGTTTCTCTGGGCATTTTCAATATTTTCCCTTGTACAAGAGACCTATATGAAATTTGCAAACAACTTGAATCTAGATGACACGCCAGTTTAAGCCGTTGTCTATTCCAAACTGATATTCTATCCTAACTGTTTGGCACCCATTAGGTCAATCGATGTTTAAACGTTTTAACGGATCTAAAAGTAAACATTGTAGCAATTCAAAGATTGAACAGATATAACTTTTACAGTAGAATAAAGCTTCAAAATGAATTGTGTCAAGCGCATCTGCAAAACAGAGTTTTTTCAGGAATTTATTTCCGTTGCTTTCATTTAAGACTTTCCTGATAATGTCATGTCGTGGCTTCATGTCATGACGCCCTATACATTGTTATTGCGTTTTGCAATTCGCTTAGCTGAATGACTACAGACACTACAGTGAACTATCTCTATAACGGGAACTATTTTGGGATAAGTGTATCTTGAGTAACTCTTTCCTTAATGTAAACGCCTTTTCACATATTTAAAAACAGAATGCCCAGATCAGCGGTCGGCTCTGTTTGCTAATGTAATTTGATCAGATCTGGGTCCATGCTTATAAAGCTTTTAGTTGAGTCTGAGTTTCGTTCTCAAGCTTTTGATTGGTCAGATTTGAGTTCTCAAGCTTTTGATTGGTCAGATTTGAGCTTGAGAACGTACTCAGACTCAACTAAAAGTTTTATAAGCAGGGACCCTGTTTCTTTAGTTTCTTCAATGGCTACACGTATTTTGTTATAACTAATTTGTCGATGAATATTAATTAGGTATTAAAATGTGGACTAAAATATAGAACAGGGAAATGGTTAAAACCTACTGACCCTGCTTTAGTAAACAATATTTGACCATATGTTCCAGAGTAATGTGCAATGATGGATATGTCAGATACTAACATCATCATGCCTAAGTCAAACTCCATATTTGGGACCACTCGGTAGAATAACGTATCGAAGAGAAATAAAGGCGATGCAGTAAAATTCATCTAAACTGGAAACAAACGAATGCCTCTAATCAATAAAAAGCAACAATGAATCATTTACTGGATTAAGTGCAACGATAATATGTGACCATTTCGTTAGTCATCCACCTAAAACGCACTTGAATGGGACACACGTAAGCACAAAACGTTTCCATTTCAACTAGAAAATATTGTTGGAAAATATTTTCCATGACCAATATTACCACCACCTGAATGGAAAATCTAAACACGAACAGATTTAGAAAACACAACTGTGTACACAATCCCAAATATCACAGAAAGGTCAAAACAGCACAAAAGAATGAACAACTGCTTATATAGTACACATTGTGAAGGCTACTGCTAAAGCAAATTATGTAAATAGAAATCTCACAAATATGCAAACTAGTTCGTCGTAAAGGAAATGGAATCAGTTTTGACAATACTTCAGAAGACTTTTGTTTCGTATATTACTGTACATGGCTTCATATTTCTAGAAAACTTGAAATTCGGCATGGGAATTCACAAAAATTTAAAGTTAACTCCGGCTAAACGAGACTCGAGAGAATAAAACCATAACTGCTGAATAATTAAAACTGATTATTTGTCATATAATGTACAATTTGAGAAACTTATTGACTCAGTCAGACACATTGAACTAGAGAAAATGTCATTCAAATAGATGACTTTATCATGGACCAGTCCATTGGTAAATAACATGTTATTAGTGATTTATAAAGGGAATAACATAGGATATAATTTTTGGGTGCAGTTGTTTCTAGATACAAAAAGTGTAAGGCTTGAAGGAAAATGACTCAATACCAAATCAATATATGCAATGACTTACCATTATGTTTCAAAACGTGTGCAGAAATGTTTTTTTCAGTTCATGGCCGAAATCTCTGTTATTCTTTAGACATATGTCTTTAACTCTTTATTCCATTAATCTCCATGTAATAAGTAATGACATCATGCGCATTAATTAGCTGTATTTTTATAATTACATATGAATACAGAAAATGTAACCAATACCAAGCGTCCAGAGCCAGATCTATATTATGTCGTAAACAAACAGAGCATGCACTCATCAGAAACCTCCTACCCGAGCCGTCGACCTGGGTCTACTCTGTTTGCAAAGGCGAAAATGCGTATTATGGAGATAATGGTTAAATAGGGGACAGTGAAGATTCCAGTCAAAGTCTGTGTTCTAAACTTAACGTGTATAAAAACTGATCAATGTTATCATTTATGAGTACCAGGCCATTGCACAAACGGCTAATTGAAGAAGATAACGACCTTAATGGTGAGTGACTCCAAGTCGTATGGTCTGATAGACATAAATTGTTTGACATTCTGCTTTAGATGCCTCCTCACAAAAATGTCTTGCTTTCAGATTAATCAGTTTTGGTCTGTCTTTAAGTTCTATTTTAAACCAGGTCTTGTAAACTTGTATTGTTTGAACATGGTTGCAATTATAATGTCGGTGTGGTTTTATCGGGTTTTACATCGCTTTAACCCTTCGCTTGCTATTCACGTCAATATACCTACCTTTAAATAGTGAAGACCCAGATGAGACAGCTCCTACAGGAGCTGTCTCATCAGGGTCTGCACTATTTACAAGTTGATTGTGCAACCAGTGCACTCCACAGCAGTGATTGCACAGCGGAATACTTGTACACAGTGAAGATATATGTAATTGTACAACAGGGCATGGGTAAAGAAGGAGAAATGTGTTTTGAAATTCAGCAAGAGAAGGGTTCGAGAAGGGTTCATTAACAGTATTTTAGTCATAGCACGGCGTCCAGCTGGTTACATACGATATCGTGATAGTAAATAGTAAAGTTCGACATTGAGATAGTGCCTTAGTTCATATTACATTTGTATTCTTGATTAGTGTTTGGTTGAGACATTTTGTATGCATCTAGAATAATTCAATCTTGTTTTTGCTTTAACCTTTTCCCTGTTTAACATTTATTCAAGATGCTATCGCGTTATTTATATTCATGGACATAATCAATAACATGGAACATGGAAATAGGGTTTATTTCATCAATGGAAAAGTAGTAAAGTCAAGCAGGCAAAGCCACATGCAAGACGCAACCACCACCAAAACACCGATAGACAGCATGACACACACACACACACACACACACACACGAAATGAACACAGAAAACACCAAAAAAAAAAAACAAGAACCAGGGACAAACGTTCCACAACATGAACAAACCACAAGCACAAAGACGCAAGGCAAACAAAAGGAAGGGTGACAAAGAGAGTACCGCCTTGGCACGGTCAGCAGCAAAAACACTGTAATGTCAGATCTATATCATTTCATAAGCAAACAGGAGCTGCCTGATATGGGTCTATTATATTTCAAAAGTCGTGAAAATGTGTTGATATGAAGGAACTGTTTAAATATAGTATATGTTAAATCGGTAATGTACATTCAATTAACCGAACTGATTAAGAACATCTTGTTCATAGTTAGGCAGATTATCGTAAACATATGATCTGTTGGCTCACCATCTAGGAAATGTTGATAGTTCAAATCACATCTTATCTGCAGCTCTGAAATATCAACTTACCTGCAAAACGGTCGGGACGAATTGGTAGCAAATATTGGTCTTAACCCTTATTGTGCTGAAAACAAGACATCTGTCTGCCAAACCTCTGAATTGTTGCAGTGGTCGTGTATACGTCTGAGAAACTGTTGACCTAGTGTCAAACACATTGGATCCAGATGAGAAGCCAAATACCCCGGTGTCTCATCTAGATCCAAGCTGTTTTAGAACTGCAAGTTAGGTAGCGCTTAGCATAACAAGCTTAGGGTGCATAATGGGATATATATTGTTATAAATGGTTTTGTTATAAATGGTTGCCTGATGTTTCTATAGAATTATTTTCTACGGTATTTAAATATCTGTTTGGCATCATGGAGTCTATTGTTTTTACACATCATCTCACATGTGTTTTAACAAATTAATCCTCAATCAATGTCAGTGATATACAATTAAAGTTTTATGCATATTTCATTTGTTTTGGTAAAGGCTGTTTTAATCTAAGTAAATGTTATTTTAGATGCTTCTTTGTATATTTGAGTTGTCACGTGCACATTGTAAGACACGTTAGAACGTTAGAAAAGTTAAAGCACGGGGCAAATCAATCATACAGTAAACCCCAGCCAGTCGAGCACTCAAACGATTGCCATTGTCAGCCTTTAAGAAATGTAATAACTTAATACAAGATGATAGTTTTGCTCCCCGTGCTTTAAACTGTCACCTGCTTCAACTACCTAAGTCTTCTTCACTACAACAACACTCAAGGTTTACCTGATATCTAGTAAATTTCTAATTAGTATATGACTTCATAAAACAGATGTAAACAACGCACTAATTGTCATACACGACCATCAGTATAACTAAGGAGATTACGGTTAATGCATGGCTTCCTTCCAATTATAGACGGGGATAGATTGATGCAAGGAAACCATTAACTGTTGAAATCTCTCTGTGATTCTAGTAGTTAAATAAATTTTACCCATTCAGTGCTACGAAGAATGGTCTTCGATATCAAATGCAACTTCATTTGCTGATTGCTTCTCATTCCTTAACCTTTAGCATTCTATGGGCGGAGGAGTGAATACCTCTGCAAACAGTTTGGATACAGAAGAAACGCCGAGTAACTCGGCGTTTCATCAGAATCCAAGCAATTTGACACTCTGTTTATTGGTCTATAAAGCAGTTGAACAAATTGAAAGAGAACGAAAAAATGTGTCCATCAGACGACAGCGCTGGCCCTGAAAGGGTTTAAGGCATATTGAAGGCTAACATTGATTTAACCACATCAAGCTGAGGGCCGTGTTATGGAAGGTCGTTCGACAAAGAGTCTCACAAGTCCTGATAACAACAATCGCTATTACTTTCATAGTAATTACCGCACATTCTAGCATATAACAATTAACCCTTAGCCCGCCACATATTTTTTATCACTCTGCCTGTTGGAATATTAATTTGGTTACTCGTTACAAGAATAAACATGTAGTGGATATGATGAAATGACTTTCCTAGGCATGCATGCATGAATTTTCTATGGCAAACAGTGTAGACCCAGATGAGACAGCTCCTATAGGAGCTCTCTCATCTTGGTCTACACTGTTTACAAATGCAACTATACTTGCGACTGGCAGGCTATGGGTGACGGCTAACTTAATACCACCGAAATTGTCGTTGGATACTGTGTTGTTTGTATTTTGTCATTGTCAAAGCAATTTGATTGGATAAAACCGAGCCATTACAAACAGTTAGTACAAATGAAGTGGACCACAAGAAAACAATAATATACAACGTATCCCTTTACTTGTAAAAGATGATAACATTATGAATAATAATAAGCTGAATTTTATACATAACAACCTCGATGGCAAATACAGTGGTAAAGTGCATGTAGAACGAAAACATATTTAAGTGAAACAAACTATATCCACCTATCGCGATTGTACTCAATAATTGACCTGCAACCAGAGTAACTGTAGAAAAGTAATAATAAAGGGTACGACAAAAACGATCAAACGTCCTCCCTCCGTTTCAGGATTTAAGAAGTCGTCTTCATAGAGTACTAAATATTTCGTGTTGGCGTACATGAAAAGTGGGACAGCGCGATTGCCAACTGTAAAAGGGTTGACAATCAGACATGCAGTATGTTGTAGTACTATAAATTCTGAAAATGGGTGATCCCTCGAAAGCAAAAGTAGACATGCAAAAAGAGAAAATTGCAGACTCGGTTTTATTGAGTCTGTTCATGAGTAGTATTTAAAAGTGCAACACTACTCACGCCCCCTAGCACCGGCTTAAGCAGTATTCAATTTTCAAAACTAATAACATGAAAACTAATTATCCCGAAGGACCAGAAAATATAACAACACTGAGAATGAAGTACGGGGCGACTTTTTACGACCGCCACACAAGCACTTAACACCTGCTGTTGTGAAGTACATATATTCTGAAAATGGGTGATCCCTCGAAAGCAAAAGTAGACATGCAAAAAGAGAAAATTGCAGACTCGGTTTTATTGAGTCTGTTCATGAGTAGTATTTAAAAGTGCAACACTACTCACGCCCCCTAGCACCGGCTTAAGCAGTATTCAATTTTCAAAACTAATAACATGAAAACTAATTATCCCGAAGGACCAGAAAATATAACAACACTGAGAGGTCTTATTACTCAGGGAGCCAATAGTGCCTACCGTGCACCCCCTAGACTTTTTTTCATGGGTACCAAAATGTTCAGAAAAGTGTCCTGAATCAGAATCGCGAATGTACTCAAACTTAAATTCTTTTAGGCTATGTGTATTTTAACCGTTTCCATGGCAACCCCCCAGTTTTCGTAATGATGACCCATACCTACAAATTCGCCCATATCACAGCCAATTTTTGTCCAAAAACTGTAAAACTGGTACCAAATGGAAGATAAGACATTGTGCTTTTATTTCTAAATTGTGATTTAAATTACCTTATTTACATACTCATGAATATTAACGAGAACATTAAAAATAGTGAAAAAAGTATAGAAATAACGTAAACCTTTCATTTTTTATCCTACAAATATCAGAAATTAACTTCAAATGCAGTTTAACATAATGACAACCCCCCCCCCCCCCGGAAACAAAATATCCAATTTGAGGACCATAGCATTAATTTTAAGCACCATTTTCACCGTTTCCATGGCAACACCCTAGTTTTCGTAATGATGGTTCTTACCTGCAAAATCGTCCATATCACAGCCAGTTTTTTCCAAAACATATAAAACTGGTACCAAATTGGAGATAGGACATTGTGCTTTTATTTCCAGTTTTTTTTAAATTATCGTATTTGCATACTCATGAATATTAATGAGAACATTAAAAATAGTAAAAACAATATAGAAATAACGTAAATAATGTAAACTATTCACTTTTTATCCTACAAATATCAGAAAACAATTTCAAATGCAGTTTAACCTGATGGCAAAATCCTCAGAAAACAAAATATCAAATTTGAGGACCAAAATTTTAACTCTAAGTAACTTTTTAACTGTTTCCATAGTAACCATTAATTTCACTCTGTTCACACATTTTTGTTAGTCGACACCTACCTGCAAAAATCGGCCATATCACAGGAAGTTTTTGTGCTAACTGTATAAAACTGGTACCGAATTAAAGCTAAGACATTGTGCTTTGGTAAAAAGGCTATTTACTTAGGAATTACCTTATTTGCATACACATGAATAATAATGAGAATAATTAAAAATAGCAAAAAATACAGAAATAACCTAAACCTCTCAATTTTTATCCTACCAATATCAGAAAACAACTTCAAATTTTATTTGCAAACAGAGCAGACCCTGATCAGACGGCTCCTCTAGGAGCCGTCTGATCTGGGTCTACTCTGTTTGCAAATGCGTGAAAACACGTTTATATGAGGGAAAGGGTTAAAGGCTTTAATATTGCGTGACAGTTGGCGATACCTATCACTCCATGTATCCAATATCACTGTATAGATGTCCATATGCTCTGTTGCACCAGGACTATATACATATGACGAGTATTTGAATAGGAGAATCGTCTTACTTCAGATTGTACGACTGAAGTTCTAATATGCAATGACCACAACGAGAAGTTGCTATCGTTATGTTATACAACTAACAGTAAAACCTCTCTATAACGGCCACTAACTTACATCAAGTATTTTGTGTCAAAGGCAGGTGGTTGCTTAAAACAAGGTGAAAGTAAAACAGAACGCTCCTATAGGAGCGTTCTGTTTTACTTTCACCTTGCTTTAAGCAGCGACCTGCTCTAAATACCAACTAATTAACACAATTTAGTGACCGTTATAGAGAGGTTTTACTGTAACAGTATTTTGTTAACACGCAATCATTTCTCAATATTACGCCTTTTAACGCCTTTGCAACAGGATAAACGATGATCAGACAACTCATGTGGGAGAAGACTGACCAGGGTCTGATCTGGTTGCTTAGTGAATAATATAGATCTCATTCTGCAGTTTCTGCCATGGCTAAAATACTGTGTATATTATAATTATTCAGCTAATGGATAGTAATAGTGTCAGAATTCATTACACGAGTATTCAAGAAGAAAGAAATTGGCACAATATGGCACAATCTGATTAATGACTACCCTGCTTGCTTATAGAATTATACAGATCTGAATCTAGTTTCTACCATTGTCCAAACTCTCTGTATTGATATATGCAATAATAAAACTGTATCTAATTAATAATCGTGATATTGTTTCTCACATTAAAGGCGAAAAATAAAGTAAAGTAAAACCTCTCTATAACGGCCATTAACTTACATCAAGTATTTTGTGTTAAAGGCAGGTGGCTGCTTAAAGCAAAGTGAAAATAAAACAGAACGCTCCTATAATTTCACCTTGCTTTAAGCAGTCACCTGCCCTACATACCAACTAGTTAACACAATTTAGTGGTCGTTATAGTGTTTCCATGATCATGATATATATTTATACAGAAAAAATCCTCTAAAATGGGTTTAATTCGGGATGGGAGAGAATTGTAATAACTTGCTACCAGACGAAAGTGACGAAGAATGCTCCTACAGGAGATTTCTGCATTACTTTCGCCCTGCATTAAGTAGCAATATGCTGTCAAAGGCGTTTATGTGTATCAATAGAGAGGTTCGACTGTTATTATAATCACTAGATATCCCAGTCTTTCCATTATAAACAATGTTGAAGTTAGTTTAGTTAAACCGTCTCAACTAATGGACGGAAAACGTCGACGAAACCAGTCATTAACCGCCTTTCAGCTCAGTACATTTAGATCACTGAACCCTTATCTGGCTCTCCCCTAGCTGACTTGCGTTTGAAGAGCAGTTTAGATCCAAATGAGAAGGCAAGTATCTCGAATAACAAGACGTCGCATTATATTCCAAGCTGTTTGACAATCAGTCAGTATTTTTTTTCAAAATATTGATCGAATCAGAAATAGTCAAAATAGCATGATGTTAACAATTGAGTAGGCATTGACAACAGCCATAAGCGTTAAATATTGCCAAACGGATAGTGTTTGGTATGTATATAATACGGCATGCCTTTATGGTAGTGCAATAATTTCAAGTGTCTTACTTTTGTAATTGGTTTGCTGCATTAGAAGAAATATAGCGGACAAATACAACATGCATATTACTTAGTTTATTCGTTTACTCCATAAATACGCCTTTCTACGACTTTGCAAACAATGTAGACCCAGACCAGACCGCTCCTATAGGAACCGTCTGATCAGGGTCGGCTCTGTTTGCTTATAATAAAGATACAGTTTAACAGATTTTTCAATGGCCAGAAATTGCTGTATCCATGTGGTTTTATAACAAATTACGTTAATCAATGTTCATAGCCTTATCAATTCTAACTTGACTAGTCACGGAGGGAAGGGTTATATAGCATAGTGGCGAAGTATGGTGTTTTGCTTCAAGGAATGGTGGCGTTGGAATACAAACCAATAGTACTTAAGAAAATTAACTTTTTTACATGTTGACAACGGCTACATGCATCTCTGTGGCAGGTTGAACAGCAAATCGGTCTTCTTCACAAATGTAATAACACAACACAAAGTAAACAAGAGGGCCAAATTAATACAAATTGCCCATCTTGGGCACAGCTACACAGTAAAAGCTTACACATATGATTTTAACCCTAAAGTGATTTAAGTGATAGAAGAAATAAATGTTCAGGAAATAAATGTATTATTGCCACGTTTGATGAAGACTGAACAGCAGGCATTCACTAAAAAGGGATTGTCTTGGTGCTGTTCGGCTGGCTGTGTGTTTTGTATGTGGCGTTTCCTGAATGACCCATACATGTACTTTTATAACCCTTCTGTATTGCAGCGCACTGCATGCCAGGTGGTAGACCCCTTTACAGATGGAAAGTATGCTTCCCTCTTTACTTGTATGGTGTCGGGGAAAAAAACCTAATACTCTACGAGGGCGTCCTTTAAACCCACTTACGGATGGAGGAAGCTGGATGTTTGTATTTTTCCATTTCTGTCATACTTCTCCACAATTTCTCCGGCGTCTGACTGGTCATCGGGTACATGTGTTCGATGTCCGTTTTGTTCTCGTAACAGTAATATATTTAGTATCCCACTGCATAGGTGTCCTTCTGTTTAAAATATCAGTGCAGAAATGGTTGGTACGTCCTACAGCTTTTAAATGAAAATGTAGTAAAGTCAAGCAGGAAACACCACACACAAAACACCACCATCACCAAAACATCAATAGAAAGCAAGTAATACAGACACACACACATGAGATGGAAAATTTCAACAAGAACAAACGCACACGTACATAGACACCAGACCAACACAAATGTAAGGGTGAACGCACACAAACACACACGAGACAAAAAAACTATATACCTGAACAAACACACACGTACAAAGACACAGAGACACCAAACAAACAAAATCAAGGTGACAAAGAGTGTATCGCCTTGGAACGATCAGTGGCAAAACAACCACTGGGGTTTAAACCGTTTTACGGACGTCCTAACCTCACACTTACATCACATCCAACCTAGCCAAACAAACACTGTAAATAAAAGTATTAAGTTTACGACGGCAATTGTTTTAGTTTTATCTATTTAAATATTATTTATTCTTGACATCGTTGCTCTTGTTGTGGAGTTGTCTGGAGGGGAGATGTACTTTACATTTTGACTTTAGTGAAAGTGGGATAAGCGTGAGGTTGGGCACCCTCAATCCTGGTTTAAGATACTAGTAGCCATGTTTGGCTACTGGCCGTCCAAGGCAGTGCTTTCACCCTATGGTATTCTTAGTTTTGCCTACACGCCGACGTAAGTGAAACATGATACATTCTATTAAAATATAGACGTGTAAAAAAGCAAACCAAACAATAAGTGCAGTTATTTTTACAGACTAGACATACGCGGTATAATGTATGGTTCGTGTCTATAAGTACCATATTATGGGCTCATTTTATTGCAAGAATTGGTATAATTACCTCTATCAAAAAGGTCCAACGAACGGTAAAATGTCTTTATTAATAACAAATTTGAAACATGAATATGCAAGACACCAACGCATGTATTCCTACATTATTTAAAGAAAACTTGTCCATATCTTTTTTTGAGCCCATCTATTTTTCATGTTGAGGGGATGCAAACATTAAATTTCTGCAGTAGGCCATTGACATCGAATGTTTCAGCAAACAATGTAGGTCCTGATCAGAGGGCTGCTACTTTCCTGTTTTCTTTATAAGGGACACTGTACACAAATTGGTTTTAATTCAACTTACTCAATCCTCATTGAAACCGCGCAATAAAATATTAAACTTGCAAACACCACATGGGACTGTACAGCTAAGTTTAACATTTTACTTCAGCAAGACACATACACGTATTAACGCATATACAGACAATCCCATCATGTTTTGTGAACGTATCATTATTCAAACCTTTATTTCATTCATTTCAAGTTTGTTCATTGAGGACGAAAAGCAATATTGCATTTAGAATGCGTTGAATACGTTCGAAGATATATCTCATTACTTTAAGGCTTGTTTCGGAAATTAGTTTATTAAATTCTACCACGGACACATTTCCAATACGTTTTAAACACTGACTTACCGCAAATAGTTTGGATCCGATTCAGGCGCTGAGTGACGCGGTGTCTCACCAGGATCCAAACTGACCGATGCTGTAATAGCGCTTCTGAAACAAAACGCTATACATTTCATAAATAAGAAATGGAGCAGACGGCACGTGTTGCAGATGATAATAAATGTAAGCGAAATATGTTACCATGCGACCGCATATGAGTTATCAGTAAAGGGCATGTCACACTAGAGCGTATGGCACGAACGTATGCTAGTGTATGAGAAAAAAATGTTCATACGCTCGCACACGCAGATAAACGCTAGGAGTAGGTTAGACATACGCTGTATACGTTTCAGGTACGCTGCCATACGTCGGTGTACGTTCTCATACGCAGAAGTCGAAAACAATTTTTGAACATGTTCAAAAAAGTTCAGCATATACGAGCGTATGAATTATACGTTATGCATACGCTCATCATACGCTAGGCACACGTTGAATACGCTAGAGTGTCGGTAAAGGTACGTTACCTATAGGTCAAATACGTTTCACATACGGTGGCATGAAGGCGGCCAATAAATCCATCATATGGATAGCGTATCAGTAACGTACTTGTAACGTATGTCTGACGAATGACTAACGTATGTAACCTATTTCTGGCTATCCATACGCTGCTCATACGCTCACATGCGGTAAGAATACGTTACTCATATACTCGCGTATGCTACTTATACGCTGATATACGCTACACTGACGGTGACATAAGTTGACACACGCTCGTATACGTTTCTCATGCGCTGCATATACGCCTGATGTACGGTACGCATACAATTTTCACGCGCTTCTAATACGTTCATCGAAGATAGTGGTGGAAAATGTTTGGTTGATACGTTCAACAGTTGTGCGTATGACCAGTTTTTCATACGTTATGCATACGTTCGTCTCATACGCTGTAGTGTGACAGGGCCATGAACAGTGTTTCAGCAGGCATTGTATTTAATCCTTCATCGCAATGGTTCCAATCCTGGCCAGGATCTGACGTCTGAGCCTGGGTCTAGTTTATTCCCCAATATCTGATCGGTCAACATCTGGCCAATCAGCTGTTTGGGAATGATCTGAGACTCAAGCAAAATGTTTTAGTACATTAAGGACATTTGGTTTCTCATATGATGATGACTTCCAGCTGGCTTGCAATAAGCTATTATGTTTTCTGTTTGCCGAAATAAATCTATCTATCTATATGTCAGTGCTTCTACCCGATTGTTCGTCTGTGCAGGAAACAATGCAATTTATTTCATAAACCAAACATTATCTGCGGTTTTCTGAACGTCGCGATACTGAAATACTGTTAACCCATTCCCTCATATTGACGACTCTGTAAAAGTCACTTTGTGAAACCATTGTGATAAATAGAGCCTTTGCTCCTATATGCTCTATTTAATACAACGGTTTTCAAGCTACAAAATTCTAAAAAATTCCTTTACTCTAGTGAATGCTCCTTTTCGGTAGATTTATTGAAAGAGGTTGTATCTAAAATAGTCTATGAGGTAATGAGCTACAGCGACGTAACACCCCAATCAAAATAAGTATGTCAACAATTGGCACATCGCTTGCGCATTTGAAGACATTAGGCTGTTCTGTTATGTAACAGTTATTGTCTTGTATGCAATATTCTGAGTTATTGGTTAATGGTTACGGAATTAAATTGTTTGGACGAAATCTTAGTTTATACTGTAACATTATTGTTAATCATTGTTTATTATTAATACACATATAACGCACTCAATCTGTATTTAGCCGTTAATGGTAGAATATGATTTACATGATTTGAAAATCAGAATACAGTCAAACCCGTGTAAACCGAACGAACAAATTAGTATAAATACTGGTCTTAAAGACAGGTGGCAGCTTAATGCAGGATGGAAATCACACTTTGGTATTTTACTGTATGACTGCACAATGCATTAAGCTACAACCTGTCTAAAATACCCAATATCTTCTTTATTAAAAATCTGGTTACGATCGGATTTACTGTATTCAGGGAATTGTACACCTCAACGTTACTGCAATGACTTCAGTATATTTACATTCGCCCTGCAACGTCCTTATATAACCTTATTCTAAAAAGAAAGTTGCATTTTCCCATGAACGTTCATTTCAATACCGGTTTGAGCCGGTTCTCCTTTTCCAAGAATTCCGCTGTGTAAGCGCGGATTAAGACTGTACTGACCCAGTTATGACCTATTTTAAGATTTATCAATGGGGAATCGACACGTGACAATGTAAACATAAACACTCCACTTACTGAAACATCAGCGATTGACGACGCCTTATTTCAGTACTTATGTGGTGAAGACCTCCAAATGTTTATTTTGCAATGCGCGAATAAAAATGAAATAAATAAATCTAAATCAATGCTCTAGTAAAGTACAGCTTCGTCTTGTATGTCTGAGAACTAAGAAGTATCTATTACCAGCAGCAAACAGGGCAGACCCTGATCAGTCGGTTCCTACATGGGCGGTCTCATCTGGGTCTACTATATTAGTACAACAAATGGCGACGTCAACATTAATTAGATCATCACGTTATTTGGGTCTACTATATTAGTGTAACATGAGGCGTCCGATCTGGGTCTACTATATTAGTGCGATAAATGACGACGTCGATCACCATTAATTAGATTCATATTCATTAATCACGTATTTAGTGGTGGTCATTGCAGAAAATGTCATGTCTAATTTACAAGATCTGAAGCAAACAGAGAAGACCCCGATCAGACCCTGACCAGTCGGCTCCTACAGGAACCGTATGATCTGGATAAAATCCTGTAATTGAACTTGTACATGATAATACAACACAGCATGTTGTCAATGGGTGTGAATCAAGTGTAGCAGACATTAACTGGAGCCCCCGTGAGTTTTAAGCGCAAAACAGAAAATGGATTGCCGTTCAAGCGGCCCTGAAAATTTGAAATGTGGCATTTTCTTACTGATAATTATCGCTTGAATACATAATATTGCCAACTTTAACAGCCGTGGCTTATCAAAATATATTATCAAGTAATGAGTGAAGCATAAATAAGTCAATGTCCTTACCGTTAACAAAGAAAAATCCGAGAATAAAATCTAACGTTTCGATCAAGCATGGCGGGTGAGTAAATTGGCTTCGACACCGCGACCTACATTTAAGAAGATGCTTTAATACCAACATTTCGTAAATATATATGATTTGAAATATCTCGATAATCTTTTCTTTAAACATAGCTGGACAATTTACTGATTAAAATCTTGTATTCATTCTATATTTATAATATGTGTTTGGGACTATTTTTCATACCATATATAGAGATCCTACTACGTTAGAAACGAACCTGGCAACGACCTAGATAGTGGCTATTACGTGACCGGTATATAATATTTAAAAAAAAATCCGTTGAAATATAAGAAATACAATGGAATATAAATATAAGAAATAAATGACGTGCTCCCGGTGTTCATGAGGTTATGCAACGCATAGCTTTACGAGCAAAGATTCACGTGAAGCCCTTCGGGCTTCACTAACTTTGCTCGTAAAGCTATGCGTTGCATAACCTCATGAACACCGGAAGCACGTCATTCATTTCTTAAATGGTAAATACTATTTGATTGGTACATAATGCTGTAATGTATTAGAAACGGTTAGTCACTAGATAAATGTTTTGTAAATACTTTAAGTTATGAACCAAAACTCACAAAATTAGAAATGCATTATTTATAGCTTTCATACAATGGTTGTTATTTAAGCTTATGTCATTTACAAACGCCAGTAATAAATGCCAAAATGTTGTCTTTAACATGGATTCAGTTCTATTAGTTTTTGTTATAGGCACATGCTATTTATTGGGCTAAATGCTAAAGTCATCAGCATACGAGCTCATATATCTATCAAACAATATGCAGACAGTGTAGAACTATAACAACCGTAATGTCACACGAAAGTCCACACAAATCCCAGATGCTCAAATTAAATCAAGTTTTCCCTACACACGCACAATGTCCAGAGAACTGTAAAATCACTAATGTGTTTATACACATGGGACAATGTCAGATATGCATATCGCATTGTTTCTAAGCATGATTAATGCATTGTCATGCAATGGAAGAAATGGCAGATATAAACAATGCACTATCACACACGATGATAAACGCGTCAGCATACATGGGCAATCTGTCAATAAACACAATCCCCGGTCTTGTCGGACCAATCATAATACACATCATAATGCGTATTTCATACATACCCTTCATGTAGTATAGTAAAACCCCTTTGTAAAACAAACCACAGTAAAGAGGTCTATTACAGTGCTCCCTCCCTACAACGGCCCTCTCAATAACGATTCCCTCCTTACAACAACGCATGTCACTGTTTCCGAAACAACAAGTATCTAGAAACAACGTTTTCCATTCTTTATGCCTCCATCAAACCCTATGTTGTGACCACTCTTTAGAATCGTCACTTTGTGACGATTCTAAAGAGTGGTCACAACATAGGGTTTGATAGAGGCATAACGGTTTTAGTTCTCGAAATACACCTTATCTGGGAATTTGCAAACAAGCTAATTGTGTTTGATTTCCCCTCCCTATAACAACTCCCTCTGAACAACACATACAAGCTTCGTATCCCAAAGGGTGTCGTTGTAGAGAGGGAGCACTGTATTGAGTCGTAGAGGCAGGTGGTAGCTTAATGTTGGACGAGAGTTATACAGAAGGCTTCTACAGGAGCTTTCTGTATTACTTATGTCATGCATTAAACAACACCTGCTTTATAAGAAGTCAATCTCTAGTCATTGCGTGGTAGTTTAAGAGAGGGTTTAATGTAGTTTCTATCGAGTTTATTTATCAAAGTACATTTGTATTTATTCAAATATTTCACACGTACATTCATTTGTCTGCAACAGACATCGTTTGTTTCAATTGACATTTTTGATATTCCAGTTTTATTTAAAAACAAAATTCACAGTATCAAATAATTTAGATTCTGATAAGACCTTGAATTGCGTGGCATCTCATCTCCTTCTGAACTTTTTGCAAAGGTTATCACATATTAAGTCATTGTAACACTTGTTCCGTTTGTTTTTAACTCTTTACTTCCTGTGTATATTCAACAGTAAATCCATTTGTTTCCTCTTAACCCTTTCGGCGCCAAATTTCTAATTGTCGTCTGCAAACCACTTTTGTTAAATGATTTGGTAAAATAAGGAAATGAGATAAATAGATTTCAAAATTATAAAGCACATGTATTGAAATAGAGTTTGAGACAAAAAGTAAAGTCCCTGATCAGACGCCGCTGGGACTGCACTATTTGTCGTGGTGCATTTTTGTGACATTGGCGGTGAAAGGGTGAAATCATTGTCTACTTTTAAGTAATTATGTCTGGGCTCAGATAATACACTAACCTGCTCGGCATGTCATCTTGGTTTGAACTGTTTAACCCTTTACCCAATACCCTATTTCTAGTTTTGACGACAGGTGACCACTTAAAGCAGGTTGAAAGTAAAGCAGAATGCGCCTTAATGCGCATTCTGCTTTACTTTCAGCCTGCTTTAAGCTACCACCTCCTAGAATATAGAAACTATTTATGATGCTATATGTTCATTATTGTAAAAATTGGAACTATTTTCTTCAGCGGAGGAATATATTAAACTCGCTTAAAGCCGCTTCTATCAGGTAAAGGGTTAAAAAGGTAGACATACTGATCATTGCTTGAATTTATAAAATGTAACGGGGGGAAAATAATTAAAAAACTATGTAAAAACGTAATTTTCTCAGCAGGTCAAAGGTTAAGTTGCCGCTCTAGAAAAAATCAAAAGTATATCAAGAAACAAAACACAACACTTTTACATGATAAGCATTGGTCTGTAGCTGACATGAAAGAACAATAGCATTTAGAAAACTTATGGAAGTATCGAGCGCGACCTGTATGGTAATTGCAAACTAAAGTAAAAATCCTCTAAACTGGAATTCTAGTAGAGAAAAATTAGTAGAGACTTTTAGGCAGGTGGCTGCTCAATGCACGGTGAAAGTCTTTCACCCTGCATTAAGCTGCCACCTGTCTTCAAGAAAGATACTTAAACTACTACATTTAATGTCCAGTTTAGAGGTGTTTTACTGTACGAGGTGTGTGATCACGATAGTAAAAAGATCAGCAAATCAGAGCTTAAAAAGATCAGCAAATCAGCGTTAAATGAGCAGACATTGTTTGTTAAGCATTAGAGAAGTTAAGTTGCCAATAGTCCAGCCAGCAATCTAATCTCCGGCGTTGATTTATTCAGGCGACAGACGCTTTGCATATTTGATTCATTTCGTCTCTTATTATGCTTAGAGTGCTCTGGCTGAAAACAAATTATTCGAAGACTTTCGACAATTGGTGAGAAGTTCACAAACGCGTCAGCGAATTAGAATGAGCAAACTAGCAGTATGAGCAATAATCAAGGTGCACAGCAAGTTGAGATTAAGTCATCAAATGGTTATTTTTGGACCAAAATTTCTCCGATGGACTCAAAACTCACGAACAATCTCAACCATGTTTCCATTGCTCCGAAATTTGACGGAAGCCCAACAACATTGCGTGTTGAAACACGGCTTTGAAGCTTAGCCTTGAAAATACGTTTTAACTCTTACAGTACGGGACACGAGCCATTTATGTCCTTTGCAAACAGAGTAGACCCACATTAGAGGGATCATAGTTGAGCCATCTCATCAGGGTCGTTACTGTCATGTTATATTTTTCTTTAGAACACATCCCTAAATATTTAGCTTGGTCTTTTTGAAGTTTGAATTAATTTATTTGAAAACGTTGTAAGGCTTATTCTTATTCCCTGAACTAAAATCCAAACACGTAACCCATTGGCAATTCTTGAACAATAATACGCTTTCTGTTATCTCGTTGGTTTAGGGAAGGAATAACGGAACGCGTCCAACACCGTTGCTGCTTGCAACGTGGTTTTATAAACGTATTGAGTCAAGGCGTTGTTTGAAACAAAGTATGATGTATGAGGCAAGGTATTGTTTAAAAGCAAATACAATTATGCTCATTTTAATATCGCAATATTAATAAACCATTAACCCCTTGAACGAGGAAAGTATATTGTCCCCCCGAGGAGCCCTCAGATCAGGGTCTCTACAGTTTGGCAATTAAAATACTCTCGTAAGGTGAACACTTTCACACGAAATGAAATGCATAGTTAAACACTTTGACACTTTGACAAATCAGCATTAGACGAGTTAAAGATACAGTAAAACCCCGCTAATGCGACCACCTAAAAGAGGTATTATTCTAGATGATAGATGCAGGTGGTAGTTTAATGCAAGACAAAAGTAATGCAGAAAGCTCCTAGAGGAGCTTTCTGCATTACTTTTGTCCTGCATTAAGCAACCACCTGCTTATTACGGCCGCTATGGTTATTCTTTAAGTGGTCGCATTAGCGGGGTGTTACTGTACTTGTATAAGTATACACATTTCAGTGATCCTACTGCACAACGCATTATACTAAGACTGAATATTAGTATGATGCATGTATGCATGTTTATTGCCGGAACATAAATACATTTAGTTTCATTTATTGTAGATCACTGTATTTCATTTATGAGAAGCAATATGTTTTAGAACCTATATGTGACTGTATAACATTTAACATACTGACTAGTATTACATCAATTGTCGTAGTCGGAAATATTTCCAAATATGCTGTCTGTCACAACATGCCGATGGAGACGCCCTGATTGGTGGTTAACAACCCTTTGGTTTACTCTTTCGCTGCCAAAGTTTGTCGTCTGCTACAATTTTCATTTTAGCTTTGTTTTTCTTCATTTTTAATTGTTTTTTGTCCTTGTAACAAACAGTTTGGATCCTGATGACGCCCCGAGTTACTCGTCGTCTCATCTGGATCCAAACTATTTGCATAGGGTATCAAAGATGCGATATTTGCAGCGAAATAGTTAATTGGTTACTTAAAATATGCATAGTTTATAGCACATATACACGATGATATTCAAATAACATCCAGTCATGATATCGTGCGAAGGATGCACCAACCACACAACCATCATCACATACTAAGCGTTACACTAGGGAGTCATTGGTACGAGCTTTAGAATTATTGGTATAAAACAACCGATGATCGGGTTTCTTGTATGATTGTGAATGTATTCTCAATAGAATTGAAGAAGACAATTGATCGGAGTGCAGAAGGTAATTGCAACAAGCGCAACATGTTGATGAACCCTCATGAATCAAGTTACTCCCGCCTCTAATTTTAACGGTACCTTTTTAGATTTTTTTTCTAAATTCTAGATCTACTCGTAAAACCATCTTAAATGAACCAAATATATCTGCTTACTAGTCGTAAGGTTTGACTGGGGACTTTGATGTAGACTTTGATCACGCATCAAATGTGATTAAACAATTACCGTTGTCTAGGTTGTCTAACCATATATTTGTTACCTTCCGCTTGAACATTTTAATACAAAGCTTTAAGAATAATGGCTCAACCATAGGATGGTTCATACTTACAAGGCACAGTTTAGAATGGCAGTCTTTAAATATAAAGCTTGGCTGACGCTTAGGAAAACATGGCCTCTATCAGAGCACGTTGCCCTAACAAATGTTTTACAATCATTATTTCGTCTGTTATGTGACTGTTTAAGGTTGCGGTTTTGTACTCGGGAATGAGCATCTGGTCTGTCATCCCAGACATCTTATCTTTTCAAATTTACAACAGCAACACTAAGAAAATAAAATCAGCTGCGTAAGTACTTAACACTTTCCATATACAGTAAAACCCCGCTAATACGACCACCTAAAAGAGGTATAATTATAGGTGCTAGAGGCAGGTGGTAGTTTAATGCAGGACAAAAGTAATGCAGAAAGCTCCTAGGAGCTTTCTGCATTACTTTTGTCCTTCATTAAGCAACCACCTGCTTATAAAGACAAACAAGTTTATTAATTAAGTGGTCGCATTAGAGGGGTTTCCCTATACAATATTCATGTAGGAAATAATGACACCATGAACGTTCATTACAGATAAGGTTATGTGTTATTTGGGTATTTACTCCTTACTTATTCAAGGAAATGGGTAATCAGAACTTCAATTGAGTGTCAAGAAAAGTTTTACTCCATCAATTTGAAATGAATTGCTTTTTTACTCCAACAGTTTTAGATTCAATATATTATATATGTTGTAAGCCTATACCTACAATTGTGATTGGTGTATTTCACAGAAAGACCCTTTTCGGTCTGTAATTCTAACAGTCCATTAACTTATACTCGACATCCGAATGTTCGATGTAGCTTCATTTGCCAACATTTTCAACACATATTTGTGCAGGAGTAATGTGTTATAAGCCAAGGATACTTTGAAAATATTTCTTGACAGTCCTTTTGCCGACTTTGCCAGTGGCTTACAGTTTTGCGACAAAAGATCGACGATTATACCACTGACAACAACTTTTGATGTTTTACACACCTTGTTCACAGGCTCATCAATGATACATCTTACAAATTACTTCTGGTTCGCCAAGGGAAGACCTAATATAATTAAAGAATGTGTTTTTCCGGTCTCTTTTTCTGTCCTCCTGTTTACGCACGCATATAGCAGACGATTTGACTGGTTTACATTTTGAAACAAACCTAATGAAAGGCCGCTGCATAACATCCTATATAATATACTGGGATCTGTGACCGGATCCGTAAAATCAGCTGTATGCACAAAATGAATAGCCATTCTATTTAACCGGTGTTGCAGTAAAACAAGTCCGGTGACACAGTAAACAATAGTTATTTATGTCTAAGAAATATCCGACTATCGCATACTAATACGCGTCTGCTTGAATGCTTTTGCGTCAACCACTACTATAATTGATTTTCAGTACGCATGCATTTCAAAATAATTGCCTTTCAACTGAATTTAATTGCGTATTTACGCAGATACGCACCTTATCTGTAACCCTGTGCAGCAGCAAATGTGTTAAACGCGTTTATATGAGAGAAATGGTTTAATGGTAATTGCAATGAAGTCGATGAAAATAACGATGAAAGTGATGGCATGTGGATGGGAGGGGAGGTTTACACTTTTGTTTTCGAACATTTTGTAGTTATTTATTGTTCCATTCTTTTGTAAGCAAATGGTTAACATAATTATGGACAGCAAAATTAGGGAGAGAAGCTTTACAATTTGGCGAAACACATGCAGTTTCATTTATTTGAAACGAGAGAAAATAATATTTACACTGCATACGCTGTCGTCCGGTAGCGCAATGTTTGTTAACCATTGTTATAAAACGTCTGAGTCTGAGTTCTTTCTCAAATAAGGTGAAAATATGACCAATCAGTTGCCTTTGAAGGGAATGATCTCTGACTCAAACAAAACGTTTTTTATTACCTCGAGTTGTACATTATTAAATTTCAAAATGCATCGACCCGGTGTGTCGTTATAAAAATAGTATAGTATTTAATTCAGGTGATCATGTATGAAGTGATGTTCGGTATCGAAATACATGGTCTTGTTTTGAAGAATTATTGGAATTGCTGTATGTTCGAAACGAACGTGAAATCCAAACAACTGACATGCCTCTCGTGCAAATAGATTTCATCTTCAACCTTGTTGGTGGCTAAAATGAAATGTAAACCGATATGTTTACTAAACTGAACATCCGGTTTAGAGAGACTTTACTGTATAACCGGACGATTTACGTATCACAACTTCTCGTTTGTGAAGTGAACTAGCACGCGGCTTTGTAATGCTGCGTTTACACTTAGCCACGATGTCTACGATCTCCGCGATTTAAGAGAAGCGTGTTGAGCATTGGGGGCGTGGGTCGAATCTTGGTCATCTTGAAGGAGCTTAGATGAATCTTGATGATCGCAAGGATCGTGGCAAAATATTTGACGGTCAAACATTTTGCCATGATTATCCCGATTGGTTGTTATATCTTGCGAGAGCGCGAAAAATCGTGGAAATCTTAGCAGAGCGTAGTAAAGCTTTACAGACCTTAACGTAGCGCATCAAACCGTGAAACGCCAACGTAGGGGATCCGTGGAAAACACGAGTCTTTAAGTTCCACTAAGATTCTATCACGTTTCTTTCACGCTTTATCACTGTTTTATACGATTTGTCAAGATACATTAACCCTTCGCTTGCTAATCGCGTCAATATACCTACCTGTAAATAGTGAAGACCCAGATGAGACAGCTCCTGCAGGAGCTGTCTCATCAGGGTCTGCACTATTTACAAGTTGATTGTGCAACTAGTGCACTCCACAGCAGTGATTGCACAGCGAAATACTTGTACACAGTGAAGATATATGTAATTATACAACAGGGCATGGGTAAAGAAGGAAAAATGTATTTTAAAATTCAGCAAGCGAAGGGTTAAGTCATACCGGTAATTCCATCACGCTACGGCACGTTCTGTGACGCTCTGATAAGTTCCACGCTTTCATATTCATTTCATATTCTTCATATCAGGTTTGACGATGCCTACCAAAATGGGACTGAAAGGTTCTGAAAAAAATAAACAGGTAAACCCCACTCTTCCCCATCATCACAACAAGCAAGTGAAGAAGCTCCAGCAGAAGTCCCCGTGGAGCCATGGAAAACAGAACCTACTGCATCCGACAAGAAGAACTCCAACATCAGCCAACCATGGCTTAACCAGCTTATATGCCTTCTCTTCCGTCTTATCCTTCTACTCTATTCTAAATTGTTCCGCTCCGCCCTTTCTTGCTGCTGTCGACTCTTCTTTCTTCGAGCAACTATATATGCATAGATAATAACTGCCAGTGCAGCATCTTTTTCATAAATTGGATTCATACCAGTAGCTCGTTCCTATTTGGAATCTCATGAGAGAATAAGAGGGTAGCCAATGCCTTCTTTCTATACTCAATAGAAAAGTAGTAAAGTCAAGCAGGCAAAGCCACATACAAGACGCAACCACCACCAAAACACCGAAAGACAGCATGACACACACACATACATACACACAAACAACCACACACCCAAACGCACACTCACACACGAGATGAACACAGAAAACACAAACAGACACACAAGAACAAGAGACAAACATTCCATATATGAACAAAATCACAAGCACATGTCGTGCTCAAAACGCATCAATCCTGAACACATCGTTGCCATAAATTATAGCAGAACTTAACAAAATTTCATAGCGTGATAGCTCTAAACAGAACATGGCAAAACGTGATAGCATATCGTGGTAACCATAAGAGAACACGAGAGAATGTGGCAGATGTTCACAATAATCGTGTTGGGTTTCGTAACAAATCGCTACAGGAGGTAGCAAAACGCACAGAGGGCGTAAGGAAGCCCGGAAAAGCGCAGTAAAAGAAAATGAATGCAATAAATCGTGACGCCACTGCACTTTTTTCTAGATCGTTAGCGTCGTCGATATCGTGGTTGAGTGTAAACGCAGCATAAACACGAGATTCCAAGATCGCATCTCGGTCGGGCCATTTTGATTTACTGCAATTGGAGCAGCAGTTAGTAGCAGAAGTGGATTAATATTTACAAAACATGTAGATCTAGCACTTGTGGGTTAAACAGATAAGTCAACAATCATTTATGGTGTTTTCTTTAAATTAATGCTAAAAACCTGAAACTTGGTTTGCCTTTAACACCTACATGTACTTCATGATTCGGTATCTTCTTTTCAGAAGTTAGAGAGCCTAATCTTTGTCCATTTCTGAAAGGCACCATTGTATTTTCTCGCAACAACGTGTCATAACATTATACTTTAATATTATAGGGTTTAATAAATCACGTATATTGTGTGTTAGTGCGGGTAAGTTCATTATAACAATTATCATATTGAGAATAAGTGTACCGATTTTGACCATTTTGTAATCATCTTAAAAATATTTAAAAGATGTTTAGTAACATAATTATGTATAACTCGATGTTGAAAAAGAGGCGACGGGCGTATCCGATGGTGGTGCTGATGACGACGAAAGAACTTCAACAGAGGAAGCTGTCGACGAAAGTGTAAAACACATCATAGACAACACATATGATGACGATGAAGAGTTTCGAAACTCTTCAATATGTCCTATTAGGTTCTATTCTTCAGAAAAATAATTATATTCAAACTCAAAGGCAGTGGGTTTCACATAGATTATTTAATTATACACACTCCGTACACCTGAACATGTCTTTAGCAACGAACTGCCACCGGAGTTGCAGCCAGATGGACTGTCCAGAGAGAGTACAGAGCCGTGATATCACATATTCGACCATCGTGCCAGGATATCATATATCAATCATTAGTTAATGTTTTAATTAAAAAGAGTCCTGCAGGGAGCGCCACACACAAAAGGGAACAACATTACCAAACATGAAACAAAACACTTAAAAGACAAAACATGACGAAACACACAAAAAGACAAAACATTTACCACATTAAAACAAAGTAGATCATAAAGTGGATGCGGGTGTACCTCCATGGAACGGTCAGTAAAAGTACCTCGTTATAGTCTACTGTCAGTCCGAAAGACCGCTCAGCCGACTGTACATTTACTCCCCTGGTCTTTGAGTCATTCGTCTACAATATTAAGCACTGCTAACATATGGCGCAATCATACAGCGTCAGTAACCGCTAGTGACCCTCACTGGTATCCATTTTAATCCTTGGGTGGAAAGGAGATGCGGATGAGAGACACTGAAAAGCGTCTTTGACATTTGCGGGAGGGACCGGAATTTGAACCCCGGACCTCCGGATTGGTAGTCAAACGCGTTAAATTCTAACATGGAGTTCTTAAGTGAGGTTTTTCTTTAGGTTTGCAATCAATGTATATCCAGACAGGAACATGACATTAGATTAGGGTAAACTCTGTTTTACAAAAGTATAGAGACATATAAATATGTGAAAAACAATATGTAAGAACCCTAGTCAGATGTTTGGTCTTATCTGGCCTATACTGTTTGTCTTCACAGGGTTAAGTATAAATCCTCGACGATGGTCGGGCCGTCATCGATCAACACGTTAGAACATTCACGACGTGATGGTTGAGCACTGCGATTAAACGGCACATCAATAGTAGGGGTCGATCACCAAGCATGCATTGTTTTTGAACTAAATATATGATAAAACGAGCCAGTGTTGATACTAAGGAAATTGAATTTGAAAACATGTGTAAATATTAAAACATGTGTTTTGTCACCCTTCCTTTTGTTTGCCTCACGTCTTTTTGCTTGTGATTTTGTTCATGTGTGGAGTGTTTGTCTCGTGTGTGAGTGTGCGTTTGGGTGTGTGGTTGTGTGTGTGTCATGCTATCTATCGGTGTTTTGGTGGTGGTTGCGTCTTGTATGTGGCTTTGCCTGCTTGACTTTACTACTTTTCCAATTGTAAAGATAATTACATTAAACAGTCAAAATTGTATATATGACCCGACGTCGCTGACGATAAATAAACGATATAGCATTCATCAACACATACTTTTGACGTTCACATGATTTAGGGGGTTCACAAAACAGCAATATTGCAAAAGGTAATTAAGATAGTGACAAACGGATTTTAATATTTACACATAAGTGAATAGGTTACAACAATACGAGATATTATCTTAACCCATTGGCTCCCATGATCCAATAAATGGGACTTAGGCAAACAGTGTAGACACTGATCAGAGTCTACAATGTTTGCTTATAGGAATTTCAATATAAAACAAAACGAAACTGAAAGTTTTGACCAGGCACCCCTTAGATAAAAAAAAATGACTAATCCAGTATATAAGCATTGAAGACTCCACTGGGAGCAAATGGGTTAATCATTTCAACCAAAGACACGCATGCACTGTCATGTGCAAACAATGTCGACCCAGGAAGGAGAACTCTGATCAAGGTCTGCACTGTCTATCTTTCAAAATCCTCCAAGTTTAAATAGTTCATACTGAATGGACTCTATAGTTAAACAATGATAGGGAATTTCATTCTGATAGTTCAGGGTTGAACATGTTAATGGGTTAATACGTATAAGAGGGACATTAACCAGTAATAAAGGTGTTGGTCATTGATATGAAATTCCCCTGCTTGTGTCGTTGATCGCTTTGTACTGCAGCAGTAGAAATACATTATCTTATAAGTATATTTCTTACATACTTTTATGCAACGCTTTTAAACTGTGACATGCTTAGATGTTAAGAACATGTATAGGGTCACAACGGAAACAAATGAAATGTTCAACGTTTCATTCGGTAACATTGGTTTGTGTTTATAATATGCAGCTATATAATGCCCATCACAAGGGAATACACAGTACTGAAAATGAGTAGACGACATTTAAACAGCGCTTACTTGGATGGTTAATCTTATCATTACTTCAAAGTTTCATGAAAGCAAACCACTCACTGTTTAGTTAAGTTCGTTTAGGACACCATTAAAAAGATTCGCCGTTACACTATCGAATCCAATTTATCAAACCAATATCCCATAAATCACCATTACTATAAGACGCCAAGACCAAGAAAAATCCAAACGGATTCATGCAAACACATGCCTTTTTCTCAGACACAAATTGATTTCCAGCAGGACTAATGAGGACAAATTTCGCCGCTGTAAACGGTTCGTTGACATCAGTGCCAAACATAATGCCAGTTTGTTCCGGTATGGTGATTGTAATACAAAATATCGGAGAAACATATTTGTTTTGTGGCAAACTAACAATTCATCATGAATGCCTTCATTTCCCCTTTGTCAACGAACATAATTTATTGAAATTGGTATTTAGTCTTTGTTTGTAGCGTATGGTGATGATATATGTAATTGTATTTTAAAATGGTTTATCATATGGGAAAACAAATTAAATGATACCAAACACAATGTCTAAAGTAAACACAGGTTATAGGTTATAACCTATATTCAGCTTATTATCTGTTGCAAACAGATTTAACCCACAGCATGTAGGAGCCGTCTAACGACAGTCTGCTTTGGTTTCATATTGCGTAATGTATATATGTTATGGTCAAGACTCCCGTATGCATGTGCCATTATAAAAACCCAGATAATTAATATGCAAAGGGTCATTATTTCAACCGAGTCTGCAATTTTCTCTTTTTGTGTTGCAATTTTTGCTCTCGGGGGATCACCCCCTTTCAGAATGTTTACATGAATAGTCATGGTGTAAAGGGTGTTTCAGATTCGTTTAAAAGGTTCTATAAAGCTTAATCGAATCAGATATAATCAAACTGGCACACTATTCACATTTAAGCAGACATCATTGTGTCAGTGGAATACGGGTTAATCGATGTTCTGCTGCCGTTGTGGCCATGTTTGGGCTTGAACACAGTCTGAATGACATACAGATAGAGACATTACTAGATATTGGGTTGTTAAACTACTCTACACCACAGCTGTGTGTATTAGGAGGGTTACATGATCGGATGAAGAAGCACCAGATACGTTAATGTTAACTCCATTTCGGAATTGTACAAACGATCAGGTTTTATAAGGAGTGTAAAACTGAATAGTAAAATATAGATTTAAATTCTATATTTTATTACCGACGAATATGGTATGCACTTGTCATAAAGCTAACCGTTTTAAAAATCAATATGGAAAACGTCAATAACAAACGATGAAATTCTCTCCCCAAAGAAAATTGGAGAATTATTAATGTGTTGGATAAAAAATATAACATTAAAAAAAGTACTTAATATTGTCCGTAGTACAAACGAAGTGTTTCAGCAACTACATCACTCGTACGTTATTACTAGTATTGCTAAATGAGTTAGAGTATGTCAAGAACATGCAAATTGTTACCTCCTTTACTATTTCACTGGTATCCTAGGAACTTGCCAATAGTACCCTATTATTGATATACAACACTAATAATATACACGTTCAAACGCATGAGTTGAATATAGTAGAGCGTCGCTAAAACTTCCAAATACTTTATTAACACTAATATAAGAGTATATAAAGGCAGATTATGCGGGAAAAACGTATTGTAATAAATGTTGCCCTGCATTAAGCTACTAATGCTTCTTATGAGTTGCTAGCGTATACGTTTACTGTACACGTACGCAGTGGTTTTATTAGTAGAAATAGACCCTTCTTCGGAGACAAATCATGCAACAGCTAAAAGATCAAAACTGAATCGTGACAGATGTACCCTACATCTGGGACGCATTTTATGTGGCAACAGCGACAAATTTTATGCAGAGACAGAGTGTTGGTGTAAATGTTTGACACTTGTTTGATATTCATCTGAATTCGGAAGCACATAGAACTTTTGAGACAAAGAGTAGACAACACTTTCCCGCTTGGGGGTTTCTCTTATCACTTCAACCACACTTTGCAGATGTCAAGTGCTTGTGTTGCGGCGGAAAAATGTTGCCCGTACTTCATTCTCAGTGGTGTTATATATCCAGTACGTTTAGGTTTGAAAATTGAATACCTCTTAAGCCAGTGCTTGGGGGTGTATGCAGTGTTGCACTTTTAATTACTGCTCATGAACAGACTCAATAAAACCGAGTCAGCAATTTTCTCTTTTCGCATTGCTGTTTTTGAGATCGAAGGATCTCATCTTATCATAGTTTATTTTCAATACAGCACACCATCACTGAATGCTCTAGTTTGATTCAATAACCCTTCCAGTGACAAACAATTTTTATCTGTTTAGGGAATCGTCTTTAACAAGTTTAAAAGTGGCGTTTTCTTAGATTCTTGATTCGTCTATTGAAGAGAAATTGTCAAGGGAAGAACTCGCCCATTAGTAGCACAGTTAAACTTCGAATTCAATCCTGATTTTATATATCACAATTATCAAACGACGTCAAGTCAAGTACAAAATTGTGTAAACTCAAATGCAGATAAACGCTCCTGTTTCGATTTCTAAGAGACAAGTCAATTTCCAACTGCACTGGTAATTACCATACAGACGGTTCCTTGACACCAAGAGTAAACATGTCACAATTTGTTACGGTGAAACTGAATGATATGTACAATGTTGACTAGGTCTGAAATGATTAGGCTTTTGAGAAACCAAATCAGACTATCCTTGTGTATGCGGATTGTTGGTCACTTTCGATACAAAAAACGCGCAATAAATATGAGTTGGAATATGAACAAGTAGAGCTTTAACACAGAATGATCGTGTCATCTTTGTAGCCAGTTACTCGGCGTCTCATCTGGACCCTGGCTGTTTTGCTATACCATTCAGGTCGCGCTCAGCACGAGAACATTTAACATATGACATGTATGCTTTACAAGAAGCTACAGCTTACATTGTACTTTCTTTTAATATATTACGACAGATGATCATTTGACTATAAACAAAGATCTAACAAAGCGATAAAGCATATTTACCAGTAGCCAGAATGTCTAGAGATATGTCTGTCTGAGTCGGAAATGGGTTTATACATGGAATATTCGATAATGCATTTCTGTTATCTTCTGAACATCTTAATGTTTCTATAGTCTATTCTAGTCATTTATCTCAAGATAAAGAGGACCTTATCATATTTACATTTATGCCATGCAGTACAGCCTTCTGAATTAACGTTTCCAGTATTACTCCGTATCTCACTTATCAACCTGACGACTCGTTTTGTTCTCACCAAAATCCAACCTGTTTGACTTCTCAAAAGCTTCATTGAATTGGACGTATTCATATATTGCTAGGATACAAATTTGATCAAGCATTACTTTTGACAGTAGGGTAAAAAGTAAATGAGAGACAATCAGCGCAGTGTCTGGTTAGTGTATATGTTATATCGGGGCGTTTAACAAGTTACAACACTGTAATCAATAATGACTGACGCTGGTGCAGACCCGGAAACATGCCCGTTGTTGCGTATTTATGTTACAAAATTATAAGGTTTAATGATACTGGCCATTTCCTAATACAAATGGGTGCATAAAAGTGTTTTTTTTCAAAACATGCTGGGCACGTTGTAAAATCGAATATGCATTTTCAAACTACGCACTATGTCGCAGTGTAATACATTGCCCATTTCTATAATGTTTAAAATTATACTGCAGAGGTCCAGATTGTTTTAAAGAATAACTGCTTTATTCCTCTACCAAACCGAAGAGACAATTCTAAAGAGTTGTCACAACATAGGGTTTGGTGGAGAAATGACGGTTTTAGTACATGAGTACGCACGTTAAATTGCAGTTCTAAAAACTTATCTGCTAGTTGCGACCTGACTCGCATTAGCACACAACTTGGATCCATATCACAACCAGACAATAATTTCTCTAAAGCTTTTTTGATTCGGAGATAGTCAAAATTGCAACAGGGCCAGATTTGAACACACATTGAATATTTTTACAGCTGCGATAAGGGTTATGGTATACTCTTAAACTTGGATACAGGAGGAGCTTACCAGACTCATGTATTATTTTTTCCCTGTCGTGCCCTTAACGGCTTACCTGCAGGTGCTCTGACTTCAGCAAAGTCATTGAGTACATATTTGACGGATTGTCACAGTTATTATGCTATGTTTTACATGTTGTCCTGTGTTCACCGTCGTCTATGTTGTGGGTAAGTCCAGCGGGGATACCTTTATTTACAATATTTGTAAAGCTAGGGTGACTTTGAGAGAAGTGTGAGGTTAGGACGTCCGTAAACCGGTTTAAACCCCCAGTGGTGTTTTTGCTGCTGACCGTGCCAAGGCGGTACTCTCTTTGTCACCCTTCCTTTTGTTTGCATTGCGTCTTTGTGCTTGTGGTTTGTTCATGTTGTGGAACGTTTGTCCCTGGTTCTTGTGTGTCTTTTGGTGTTTTCTGTGTTCATTTCGTGTGTGTGCGTGTGCGTTTGGGTGTGTGGTTGTGTGTGTGTGTGTGTCATGCTGTCTATCGGTGTTTTGGTGGTGGTTGCGTCTTGCATGTGGCTTTGCCTGCTTGACTTTACTACTTTTCCATTAATTGGATTTCAAAAGAAGGAACAAACCAAGATTAAAACCGAAAACGATTGAAATCAAGTATTAAATGCAGTTGTATAGTATCCTCTCACATGATTACTCTTTATCGCTTAGAAATTCATCATATACAACTAGCCACGCTTCAGGTTCGTGACTGTGCAACATCGACAGTTGTTCTTGATTTATTCATCTTCATTAATCACTCAATGGTGGAACTGAAATCGCATTCAACCCAGGGTTCATCAATCACAATAAAAAATGACGTCATGGCCAAAGAACAAAAACGAAACAGAACCGTGCAAACATGTTTCCATTTCTAGAACATAATTAGAGTTCTAGATGATCTAACGATGACGCATAGTATCTCCGTGAGCTATATTGACAACAGGAGCAAACATACTGAACCTTTATTCCGGTGTGTTGCTGCACGTTTAAACTTTGGGAAAAAACGTGTTTGTCTGTTGCAAGCGGACGATTTGGTATGAATGATCCTTCACTTTCCTTACCCTGACTATTGAAACAAAGCGTTTTACATCATTGTCAATGCAGTAAGTATCCCTGAACTCATTTACAGTAAACCTCTTTATAACGGCCACTAAATTACATACATGTAAGTATTTTGTGTTAAAGGCAGGTGGCTGCATAAAGCAAGGTGAAAGTAAAACAATACGCTCCTATAGGAGCGTTCTGTTTTACTTTCACCTTGCTTTAAGCAGCCACCTGTCCTAAATACAAATTAATTAACACAATTTAGTGGTCGTTATAGAGAGGTTTTACTGAATTTTGTTTATTTGAGAGAGTGTGCCAAATTGGCGAAATCGAATATTTATGGAATAAAATATGCAAAGTAATCATCGGTTATACTCGAACATTTAACTTAGTTTTAGACGTGTCTGGCTAGTTATACCTTTACCCTATTCATATGTATACAATAACGCATGACCCCATGGACATAACAGTAACTTGTTTTAGGACGTCCGTAAACCGGTTTAAACCCCCAGTGGTGTTTTTGCTGCTGACCGTGCCAAGGCGGTACTCTCTTTGTCACCCTTCCTTTTGTTTGCCTTGCGTCTTTGTGCTTGTGGTTTGTTCATGTTGTGGAACGTTTGTCCCTGTTTCTTGTGTGTCTTTTGGTGTTTTCTGTGTTCATTTCGTATGTGTGTGTGCGTGTGCGTTTGGGTGTGTGGTTGTGTGTGTGTGTGTGTCATGCTGTCTGTCGGTGTTTTGGTGGTGGTTGCGTCTTGCATGTGGCTTTGCCTGCTTGACTTTACTACTTTTCCATTAAATAATTGCCAACTATCGCAGTAATATTTGGTTATGGTTGAAACAGTATAATCCATTTATTAAGCAAACAGAACATATCCTTATCAGGCAACATGTACATGTACATGAGTCACCTAATCTGAGTACTCTGCAAACTTGCCAAAAGTCGTCTCTGTTGGGGAGCTGGTTATTGGTGGTATCAGACAAGTGTAATATAAAATAAGGTAATATAGTTGATATATTAAGTGTTTTCAGAACACATTGTAACGTAATTCTGTTAAATACTTCATTTATGATAAGACTCACTACACTGTACCATGATGGTATGTGTAGTATCACATATCGGTAGGAAAAGTAGATGTATGAGTCATGCAGGAAACACCGCATACAAAGCACACCGCCGTCCGCCAGAACAACAATAAATGTACATACATATCAAAACACACAAAGAGACGCACAAAGACATAACAAACAAACAATAGGATGAAGATGAAAGTACCGCATTGGAACGGCCAGGAAGTCATATTGCATAATTTAAAAAGGATATGTTGCACATCTTAGTAAATCATTCATTAACTTCATACCTGAGTCCACACAACCATCCGCGGCCGAATATCCATTCAGATAATATTGTTGGTCCGTATCGTGCTGAAAATATATGTCTGCAAAAACTATGATCCGCTGCATTTTATACTTACTTCTGATTGGTTGAAATGTTTGAGAAATTGTTGAGCAAGTGTCAAACAACTACTCGATGTCTCATTTGGATCAACGTTTGTTTACATTATGCTTAGCACTATGATAAAAAATAACAACACATTGGAATTACGCGTTAACACATTTCCTCCTAGTGACGCATTTTCGCGCCTCTGTAAAAGTCACATTTTGAAACCATTGTGATAAATAGAGCATTTGCTCCAGAGGAGCAAATGCTCTATTTGTCATGGTGGTTTCAACACTACACAACTCTCAAAAATCCTTTACTCTAGTTAATGCTCCTTTTCGCTAGATATATTCAAAGAGGTGTAAACGACCGTAAACGACTCACAGGTTTTGTTGTGACGGACGGCCGGAGGAAATGCTCTATTTATCACAATGGTTTAAAAACTACACAATTCTAAAAGTCTCCTTTTCTATACTTAATGTTCCTTTTCGGGGTTTTTCTAAGAGGTTGGGTCTAAAATTCATTTCTCTACTATGTATACATATACACAGTGTTTAAATATATTCCAAGCATCCAGGCATTAGATATGAAACTATATTTTAAAAGTTACAGTTAAGAGTTAGGTGGAGTAAAAACGTATTTACACATTTGTAATGGAACCTGTCATCAACCTAATTGCTCTTTTGAGGTCTTCCACAATCCTATGTGTACTATTTGGCCAAACACGCCGTATGTCTACAAAATAGGTGTGCTCAGTGTCTCTAATTGTGTATCCCCATGGGTATATTTTCGGTGCCGCTACAATGAAGATTATATTGTATTTTTATCGGAAACAAGACATTCTAGTAATCGTCTTTACGACCATTATGATGTATAAGCATCAAGCAAAGTGTTGCAAAACGACAATGTGAGAATGTATTATACATGTATAGGTTGCTCTAATGTTAAAGTTTTGCAGCGTATGCAGATACAGCATGCTGTTTTGAAACGTTTGAGAGAGGATAATGCAAGTATTAACAGGACGATAACAAAACGGTAGATACCAGTTTCCTGCCATTAAAGAGTCTAGACGTACCATGTTAAATGGGAGATTGCGTTTCTGCCTTGGTATATCCTACACAATATTTTTGTTATTCCACGGTCTATTTTTGTCCTTTGTCACACAATAAATATTTTAAAGAAGACACATTGACGTAGGAGCTTTCCAAACTATTGTCCGTAAATTCGAACAATGTCATCAAACTCTTTGAATGCTGAATATTCAAAAAAGTGAAAAGCAGTGTTATCTATAAATGGAAAAGTAGTAAAGTCAAGCAGGCAAAGCCACATGCAAGACGCAACCACCACCAAAACACCGATAGACAGCATGACACACACACACACAACCACACACACAAACGCACACGCACACACACACACACACACACGAAATGAACACAGAAAACACCAAAAGACACACAAGAACCAGGGACAAACGTTCCACAACATGAACAAACCACAAGCACAAAGACGCAATGCAAACAAAAGGAAAAGTAAAATACTCATCAACAGTGTTATCTATACAGTGAAAAGATTAAACAGGAGTGTTATCTACAAAGTGAATTGACTCATCAGCAGTGTTATCTATACAGTGAAAAGACTCATCCGTAGCGTTATCTATCAAGTGAAAATACTCATCAGGAGTGCTATCTACCAGGTAAAAATACTCATCAACAGTGCTATCTACAAAGTGAAAAGACTCATCATAAGTGTTATCTGTAAAGTGAAAGGACTCATCAGCAGTGCTATCTATACAGTGAAAGGACTCATCAGCAGTGCTATCTATACAGTGAAAGGACTCATCAGCAGTGTTATCTATACAGTGAAAGGACTCATCAGCAGTGTTATCTATACAGTGAAAGGACTCATCAGCAGTGTTATCTATACAGTAAAACCCATCTAATGCGACCAGCAACAAGGGGCATAATTCATAACGACAAGGGCATGTGATAGCTTAATGCACGACGAAAGTTATGCAGAAAGCTCCGATATTATTCAGCAACCACCTGTTTATCAAGACAGCCATATTTGTTCATTAAGTGGTTGCAATAGAGGGGTTTTACTGTACAGTGAAATAACCCAGCAGTGTTAACTATAAAGTGAAATGACTCATCAGGAGTGTTATCTGTTAAGTGAAAGGACTTTTTATGAGTATTATCTATAAATATTCTGAAAATGGGTGATCCTTTGAAAGCAAAAGTAGAAATGCAAAATGAGAAAATTGCAGACTCGATTTTATTGAGTCTGTTCATGAGTAGTAATTAAACGTGCAACACTACTCACGCCCCCACCGACTTAAGCAGTATTCAATTTTCAAATATAATAACATGAAAACTTATGATCACAAAGGACCAGAAGGTATAACAACACTGAGAATGAAGTACGGGGCGACGTTTTACGGCCACCAAACAAGCACTTAACACCTGCTGTTGTGAAGTACATGTATTCTGAAAATAGGTGATCCTTTGAAAGCAAAAGTAGAAATGCAAAATGAGAAAATTGCAGACTCGGTTTTATTGAGTCTGTTCATGAGCAGTAATTAAAAGGGCAACACTACTCATGCCCCCTAGCACCGGCTTAAGCAGTATTCAATTTTCAAAAATAATAACATGAAAACTTATGATCCCAAAGGACCAGAAAATATAACAACACTGAGAATGAAGTACGGGGCGACTTTTTACAGCCGCCAAACAAACAATTAACACCTGCTGTTGTGAAGTACATATATTCTGAAAATGGGTGATCCTTTGAAAGCAAAAGTAGAAATTCAAAATGAGAAAATTGCAGACTCGGTTTTATTGAGTCTGTTCATGATTAGTAATTAAAAGTGCAACACTACTCATGCCCCCTAGCACCGGCTTAAGCAGTATTCAATTTTCAAAAATAATGACATGAAAACTTATGATCCCAAGTACAATTTATATATATGTATGAAGTGCTTGAATGTGCTTATATTTGATAAAGTATGTTGGATGGCAAATAGTGCAGGCACTGGTCAGAGACCTGACCTGTTTTTGAGCAAATGTGTTCCTTTTACAGCGTGGTAAGGAATACATCTTGAATTATTTGGACTGGAATGGTCCAGTATTGTGTACAGTAGAGTCTAAACAAAAAGAAAGGTTAAACCACCCGGGTGGAGATAAAATGTGCACTGGTATTTATCGAGCCAAGCGCGAACTCTAAAGCATAAGAACATATCTCCAGCAGACGGCAATGCAGAAAGGGTTAAACAAACGATCAATATCAGGCAAAAACAATGTGCAGACGAAAACATTTAGTAGCGAAAGAATAAACTTTCCTACATACAATTACATAAACATGTATGACAAATTCAAAACCTATGATCCTATAACGGACTATACCGTACATCACAAATGGCAATCGGATCACATCGGGGAATTCTACGTAAATCACTCAGTGCCATTACGAGCTACTTTCTGTCATGTTCGTTCATTTAAAACTTTCAGATTGCGGAGGCTTTACAAAATTTTAGTATTAAATGGTGTCGAAGAGAACATGTTGAGTCTAATGCTCTTTCTAGTTGGAAAAAAAATAATTTTTGATATAATTGATAAACGCATTTCCTTTTATAGCTCTAATAAACACCTTCTTCCACCTAAACCTAGAATTTCTTTTATACATCTTAAAAAGAGTTTACAGAATTTCCATTCTAAATACGTTTTTGTTCCTGCTGATAAGGCATCGAATAATGTGATTATTATTTGACGATTACATTATATCGAGGTCTTGAAGCAGGAAATTATTAATACCAAGTCATACATTTCAGTTACTGCTGAAGAAAAGACCATCGTTTCAGACCATGTCAAAAAGTGTGAACAACTTGGAACCAATATTAAAAGTACACAACATAAACTTCCTACAATGTATTGGTTACCAAAACTACATAAAAAACCATATAAAGCGCGTTTCATTGCAAATTCTAGTTCATGTACAACTACTAAATTGTCTATACGTTTGACTTCTTGTTTAACGAAGGTAAAGGAACATGTAAAATTCTACTGTGATAAGACTTATGAAAATTCTGGAATAAATCTCTTCTGGTCTATTACGAACTCTTCAGAAGTCTTAAACAAACTTAAGAACAAAAGGTATCTTGCATCCACTGTAAGCACGTACGATTTTTCTACTCTGTACACAACTCTTCCTCATATTTTAATTAAGGATAAGCTTACTAACTTAATCCAGAATGTATTTGCCCGGGAAAAAACATCATTCTTGGCATGTAATACTGAAAAAGCTTTCTTTACTGACGAGCAAATGAAATATTACACCAATTGGACTTGCTCAGAAGTTTGCGAATCACTAACCTTTCTTTTGGATAATATATTTGTACGTTATGGGAATGCTATATACCGTCAGGAAATTGGTATTCCTATGGGTACGAATTGTGCACCACTTGTCGCAGATTTGTTTTTGTACTGCTATGAGAGAGATTTCATGTTGCGTTTGAATCCTCAATCACAAGAAGATGTTATAAAAGCCTTCAATGAAACTTGTCGATATTTGGATGATATTTTTAACTTAGATAACCCTTTCTTTGATGCTCTGATTCCTACAATTTATCCTAAAGAACTCAAATTGAATAAAGCTAACCCGTCCGACAATTGTGCAGCGTTTCTTGATCTATACCTTAAAATTGATAATGGAATGATTTCTCCTAAAATATATGACAAAAGAGATGATTTTGATTTTAATATTGTTAATTTTCCTCATCTTGACGGGGATGTTCCCCGGGCTCCATCTTACGGGGTTAGAGTGAGGTTGGGCGCCCATAAACCGGTTTAACCCCCCAGTGGCTTTTGTCACTGACCGTTCCAAGGCGGTACTTCCATCTTCCTCCTATTGTATTTTTGTTTTGTCTTTGTGCGTCTCTTGTTGTTTTTTCTAGTTATGTACATTTGTTGTTTCCTTGTTTTGCTGTTCGGGCGAGTGTTTGTTCTGTATGTGGTGTTTCCTGCATGACTCATTTTTGTACTTTTATATATCTCAACTTATTCGTTTTGCTAGAGCTTGTTCATCTATTGACGATTTTAACAGTCGAAATCTCATTTTAACTGAGAAACTGCTTAAGCAAGGATATAGATACCATAAACTAAGAAAAACTTTCTCTAAATTTTACTATCGAAATCTCTCGCTTATTGGCAAGTACCAATGTAATCTGAAGGCGCTTCTGCGACACGGTATTTCACATCCTGAATTTTATGGTGATGTGATTTACAAACTTCGTAAACTTATTGGACATACCCATTTTCTCACTTTGTTCATCAAATATGTTAAAAAATTCATTAAAAAGGGATATGATCCTGTAGTACTACAACATACTGCATGTTTGGTTGTCAACCCTTTTACAGTTGGCAATCACGCTGGCCTCTTTGCATGTACGCCGACAAGAAAGGTTTAGTACTCTATGAAGGCGACCTCTTAAATCCAGAAATGGAAGGAGAACGTCGGATATCTGTACTATTTCGTTTTTGTCGTACCCTTTATTACTTTTCTACAGTTACTCTGTTTGCAGCTCAATCATTGAGTACACTAGCGATAGGTGGATACAGTTTGTTCACTTAAATGTTTTCGTTATACATGCACTTTACCACTGTATTTGCCGTCGCGGTTGTTGTAGATTAGTCGGAGAGGGGATACGTTTATTTACACTGTTTGTCTTTTAGGGTGGGGATGGAATAAGTGTGAGGTTGGGCGCCCATAAACCGGTTTAACCCCCCCCCCCCAGTGACTTTTGTCACTGACCGTTCCAAGGCGGTACTTCCATCTTCCCCGTATTGCATGTTTGTTTTATATTTGTGCGTCTCTTGTTGTTTTTATAGTTATGTACATTTGCTGTTTCCTTGTGTTGCTGTTCGGGCGACTGTTTGTTCTGTATGTGGTGTTTCCTGCATGACTCATTTTTGTACTTTTGTGTTGTTGTCTGAAATTGCATCGAGACCAGTGAATTATATTAAAACCATTTTTCGTTATGTTTTGCAACATAAGTTTTAAATGAACGAACATGACAGAAGTAACAACCTGGTCTGTTTCTGCTCAGATAATTTAAAACCTTTATGTCTTAAAACGTCTCACTACTTTCACAAACTTACATTTAAATCAATGTTTTCTGGTTCTTTGACTGCATGATGAAAGTATGTGAGCGTGACTGAGAGATAAATTCGGTTTCAACAGACTCAATAAAACCGAGTCTGCAATTTTCTCTTTTTGGGTTGCAATTTTTGCTCTTGGGGGATCACCTCCCTTCAGAATTTATAATCTTCACAACAGCAGGTGTTAAGTGCTTGTGTGGCGGCCGAAAAACGTCGCCCCGTACTTCATTCTCAGTGTTGTTATACCTTCTGATCCTTCGAGATCATGAATTTCAGTACTTCTTGTTCTGAAAATTGAATGGAAAAGTAGTAAAGTCAAGCAGGCAAAGCCACATGCAAGACGCAACCACCACCAAAACACCGATAGACAGCATGACACACACACACACACACAACCACACACCCAAACGCACACGCACACACACATACGAAATGAACACAGAAAACACCAAAAGACACACAAGAAACAGGGACAAACGTTCCACAACATGAACAAACCACAAGCACAAAGACGCAAGGCAAACAAAAGGAAGGGTGACAAAGAGAGTACCGCCTTGGCACGGTCAGCAGCAAAAACACCACTGGGGGTTTAAACCGGTTTACGGACGTCCTAACCTCACACTTCTCTCAAAGTCACCCTAGCTTTACAAATATTGTAAATAAAGGTATCCCCGCTGGACTTACCCACAACATAGACGACGGTGAACACAGGACAACATGTAAAACATAGCATAATAACTGTGACAATCCGTCAAATATGTACTCAATGGCTTTGCTGAAGTCAGAGCACCTGCAGGTAAGCCGTTAAGGGCACGACAGGGAAAAAATAATACATGAGTCTGGTAAGCTCCTCCTGTATCCAAGTTTAAGAGTATACCATCATAGAGTACTACCCTCGGCCTGTCATCGCGCAAGCAAAGAGGGAAGCGTAGCTACCGACTGTAAAAGGATCGATAACCAAACATGCAGTGTGTTGCAATATAATAGGATCATAACCTTTCTTTTTAAATTTTTTAATGCGTTTTATAAACAAATCATGAAAATGGATATGACCCCGAATACCGCTTAAGCCGGTGCTAGGGGGCGTGAGCAGTGTTGCACTTTCAATTACTGTTCATGAACAGACTCAATAAAACCGAGTCGTCTGCAATTTTCTCTTTTTGTGTTGCAATTTTTGCTCTCGGGGGATCACCTCCCTTCAGAATTCAAAACTACAAATCTAACATCATCACTGCTATGACCACCGATTCCAATTTTTTTGTTTATTGGCTTCACTCTCTGATGTCTTACATCACTCAAATCTTATTTCATTCTCTCCCGAATTTATCTCTCAGTCTCGCTCACATAACCATTATATTGCATTTATTACATTTAATTGCAATTGATTGCCCAATTGTGTCCGTAATTCTTGACATTTCAAGAATACTACAAGTAGATCTAGTACAACCCTGTGAACAAACTGCATTGCTTGGCGTAACAATCCGGTTAGTTTTCAAATGCACCAATGTGTCACATAGATTTTTTTTATCCCGCTTGAATGATGCAATTAGCAGTTGTTAAAATACTTCTTTAAGTCGCTCAGATTGGTGCAAAATATTTGAATGAGTTTTCACAACGCCATGTATATTCGAAAGTAGATTTGGATACGTCAAAACTAAAGGAACCGTGCTTATTTTATTCTATTAACTGTTTGTTTCTTTGCTAACGTGGCAGATCTGTAAAGTTTGTCTACTCTTACCAACTGCTTTTTTATCATCCTGCTGCTACATCCTGTCTTCCTCAACTAACCTTTGAGTTTAATTCTTTCTGTAATGTAGACGACCATATGATATGCTTTTTTTTTTTTTTTTTTTTTTCAAATGCTTTATTCTCCCCGTCATATGTATGTGGGGTCTGGAAGTACCACCCCTCATCATACCTTACAATAATTTGGTAGGTTAGTAGCATTGTGTCATGGTAAGTATAATAGTTTCATAAATTAACAAAACAGAAAAAGACAATTTTAACAATGCCGTTTTAGAATTTATTTTTTTTGATATTTATACAAACACTTTTATGGGGAAAAATTATGCATTTGATAGTATATATACTAAACAAAATGAACAAAAAGAACTGGGTTCCAAAAAAACCGTGCTTGATGGGGTTCTCTCATTTCAACAATTTTTCGATTTCATGTTGTTTTCTTTTTTATATAAAAAATGTTTACATCTATACATGAAATAATGATAATTGCCAAGGCCATTTTTACTTTTTAGCTATTGTAGTATATATGGAGGAATTTATTCCATAAAAAAGATAATAATATTTTAACCATGTTTGATCAAACTGTTCAAGGTAATTATCCCTTGTTGCTATGTATTTCAGAGAGCTGTATATTTAGCTGTATATTTAGTTTTTTTAATGGTATTATTGAGTTTTCCTTTCCTTTTTTGTCAAATATATATAGTACTTTGTCTCTAGTAGAATGGCCATGTCAGCCATTGAGTAGGAATTGTTTTAAATCGATTAGGTACATCTTCTCCTTTATAGAGTTGGTATATTTGGCTAATTTCAACCACTGCTGAACTTTTGTTATAAATAATTCTGTTACTGGACATGATCAAAGCATATACCGAAATGTTTCTATTTCACCGCAAACTCTGCAGTTAGGATTGTCTGAGATTTTGATGTTACAAGGGTATTTCTGTGTTGGAAGAATTCTATGGTTTATTCGATACTGAAACCACCTAATTCCTGTACTGAAAGTACAAAAATGAGTCATGCAGGAAACACCATGTTAACGAAATCATTTAAGTGAACAAACTGTATCCACCTATCGCTAGTGTACTCAATGATTGAGCTGCAAACAGAGTAACTGTAGAAAAGTAATAAAGGGTACGACAAAAACGAAATAGTACAGATATCCGACGTTCTCCTTCCGTTTCTGGATTTGGGAGGTCGCCTTCATAGAGTACTAAACCTTTCTTGTCGGCGTACATGTAAAGAGGCCAGCGTGATTGCCAACTGTAAAAGGGTTGACAACCAAGCATGCAGTATGTTGTAGTACTACAGGATCATGTCCCTTTTTAATGCATTTTTTAACATATTTGATGAATACTGTTGTATTTAAATATGGCATTGTAAATTTCGTTCCAATCATTATCTCCTATCTGAAAACAATGGTTCCATCTTCTCACTGCAGTAGGTTTTTCATTATTTTTATTCAGTATGTTATATAAATGAGCTGAACCTTTTGATTGATTCAGTAGTATTAATGCATTTAATGGGAGTATTCGATTTTGCATTTTCTGTTGTGTTACTGTAAAGCTAAACTTATTTAAAAATCTTTTTATAACATTTATAAGACCATAAACTTTTTACAAAGTCAATATGAATATCATAGATTTCACAAAACAATTGATAATTGTAAAAGTTTCCTTCAGAGGTAATTAGATCATTTATTTGTGAAATCCCTTTTATAAAACAAGGTTTAATATCGAAATCTCTCGCTTATTGGCAAGTACCAATGTAATCTCAAGGCGCTTCTGGGACACGGTATGTCACATCCTGGATTTTATGGTGATGTGATTTACAAACTTCGTAAAATTATTGGACATACCCATTTTCTTACTTTGTTCATCAAATATGTTAAAAAATGCATTAAAAAGGGAAAGTAAAGAATGAAGACAGTTGGCAAGTGAATGCAATACAAAGGTAATGCAGAAACACCATATACATGTTGTTCGCTGTATGAAAAAGGTAGTAAGGTCAAGCAGGCAGAGGTACATACACGGCGCAACCACCACCAAAACATCGATATATAGCATGTCACACACACAACTACACACCCAAACACACGCACATACACGAGGACACAGAAAATCTCAACTAACACTCAAGTACTAGAGACAAAAATTCCAAACATGAACAAAAGCACAAGTACGAAAGACACAATACAAACAAAAGTAAGGGTGACAAAGGGTAAAGGGAGTACCGCCTTGGAACGGTCAGTGGCAAAATCACCACTGGGGGTTTAAACCGGTTTACGGACGTCCTAACCTCACACTTATCTCAAAGTCACCCTAGCTTAACAAATAGTGTAAATAAAGTTATGTTTGTCCTACACTTGTCTGTCATCTACAACTAAGAATCATATGTTAATTTTGTTTCATTGGTCGTTGTAGAGAGGTTACATCGTAAGTAACAATGAAAATGTAGTAAGGCTAAGCAGGCAAAGCCACATACAGCCACCATCAAAATTCGATAGTACACCCAAAACACGCACATACACGAGATGAACACAGAAAACCTTAACAAATACACACATACTAGAGATAAACATTCCAAACATGAACAAAAGCACAAGTACATAGACAAAAGACAAACAAAAGTAAGGGTGACAAAGGGAGTACCGCCTTGGAACGGTCAGTGGCTAAACCTCCACTGAGGGTTTAAACCAGTTTACGGAAGTCCTAACCTCACACTTATCTCAAATTCATCCTAGCTTAGCAAACAGTGTAAATAAAGGTATCCCTGCCGGACTTTCCAACAACGTAGAGGACGGTAAACATATGACTGTATGTAAAACATAGCATTATCAACTGTGAAAAAGCTGTCAAATATGTACTCAAAAACATTTGTAATGTACATCTGAATCTTTAGAAATTCAGAAATCTCCTATTGGAGCGCTCTGCCTTACTTTCATCTTACATTTAACGACTTATATTCAATAAATTGAATGTCGCTTAAAACAGGTTCTAATATTTGCTTTGAAAAAATGGGCCAATGTTGTATAGCAAGATGTAGACACACCGGTTGAAAGACGTACCTATGACGTACATATGAAGCAAAGTGTCAAATAACTCTATATTGCCATATGTATACAAAACTGGGGCTCTATATAGAGAAGATCATTTTGAGATAGCCAAAAGTACAAATTGTGTCAAGAGCAATACTATGTACCGACCGTCGATTTGTATATCGATCCTGTGAGCTAGTGAGTAAGGTAACCGCTTTCTGATTTGGGAGGGTGTCGGTTTGATTATCTGTATAATATATAATGGTTGTCATATGACCTACTGGTATGGCAACAGTTTAGCTAAATGATGAATGTTGAATTCCCATAATGACTGCCTAATGCGTGACATTAAGGATAGAAATCTAGAAGCAATGTGAGAGTAAATAAGGTAATGTATTACATGAGCAAATCATTCTGTAACTTTGGCTGTAAAAATACTAAAACGTTAGCGTAAGTTCTACATTATTTTGGCAATGCCGTCTCAAAAGTTTGGCATCTTTTTTATTCATACAATCATAAAATCATACATGCATATTCAATGGTTAAAGAGTTACAACGTTAAACGCGATTGGTTGATAAGTGGGGAACAAAGTTAATGCATAAGAACCCCTAAGAAGGAACATCTGTATTGCTGTCCTGTATTAACTCTTTCGACGCCATAGTCGAATCGGTAATAACATTTGCAAACAGTTTTGACCCAGAAGAGACACGTACTTACTCGGCATATCCACAGGATCCAACTTATTTGAAACTGATCATATGCGTGTACAGTAGAACCCCTCTAATGCGACCACTAAATGAATAAACATAAGTGTCTTTATAAGCAGGTGGTTGCCTAATGCATGGCAAAAATAATATAGAAAGCTCCTCTATGAGCTTTCTGGATTACTTTTGTCCTGCATTAAGCTACCATCTGCATCTAGCACCCAGAAGTATACCTCTCTTGGATGTACACATTAGCGGAGTTTTACTGTACTGAAACTGAAAACCACCACCTTGAAACCTAAAGCAAAATATAGTGTTAGCAGATGGAATTTATTTCGCGCCGAAAAGGGTTAAGTTACTTAATGTATTTACCCATTTTCAGAATATATTAACAATCAGAATCCGATGTGTTTCAGTGGTCATTTGAGAGAGGTTTACGAATTATTTTTTTTATGTTTCTCATCCAAATCTGCCAATATGCATTAATTATCATACACTATTAAAAGTTGAAAGTCCATCAGCAATCCTTCCAGCAATCCGTCAACGTTTTTGCTGCTAATGTCACATCTGCAATTACCTATTACAATCTTAAGCGGCCATCAAGCAGGTCTAATAATTTTATCTGTAAGACAGGTGGTAGCATAATGCAGATCAAAAGTAATGCAGATAGCTTCTATTGGACCTTTCTGCATTACTTTTGCCCTCCATTAAGCAACCAGTTGCTATTAAGAGACTCCTATTTCAATAAATGAATTGCCGCTTAGGACAGGTTCTACTGTACCTATGCAAAACGTTCAGATCCAGATGTCACGCCTAGTGAATTGCCGTCCTAAAAGGATCCAACCTGTGGTATTGATTTTCGAAAGATAAGGGGAGAAAGGTAAACAAACCAAAATTATTCAATCGACAATATTTGGTTGTGAAAGAGTAGACACTAATATATGTACATGTATTAATACATTTAGATTGTGTATAGTTTGACTCTGAAATAACATAACAGAACCATTATTGGCATTAAACATTCTACTATTTTTCTAGCATATTTCAGGCAATAAATATGTCCACTCCACAGATTTCAAAACGTTATACTGACGTCATAAATCGTTCATTAAAGATTGCTTGAAAATATTTAGATACTTGATCTTTTTCTCGTTAGCTGCAAACTGATTTGTATTTAGTCAACACTGCAACAACTAACAGTGCGGAACTACTGTTTTCTTCTTTTTACAGTGCTGTAAGGGTTAATTTTTAAATTGAAATAGAGCATATTTTCACGGAATGACGTAACTCGGTAATTACCTGATAGTGTTTTCTTTCACTAAATAATTGCAACTAATTCTCTCTTTTTGTTAACCCTTGTCTCCATTGTAAAAACCAATGTCTGCTAAAATGGGGGTCATGTGTAGTCTTGTCCATTTCCAATTCGCACAAAGGTTTGAGAAGCTATTCACCGGGTGTCAAACAACTTGGATCCTGATTAGACTCCGAGTTACTCTGTGTCTCATCTGGATCCAAACTGTTTGCAATTTCGAGTGAGGTCACTAGCGGTTTGCTAGAGAAGAGTTAATGAAGGCATTGTGGTAATTGACGTAACCACTTTTTTCAACCATCACCAAACAATGGAGAACAGCGATCTTGAAGATTGTTTGATTGAGACAAAACTAAGCTCTATAATTACTCCAAATGGGAGGTATCTGTCTAAAAAGATTTAGTGCGTGCCATATTCGACGGTTTGCATTTTTGTATGAAAAGTGATTCTTTACATTATTGAAACGAATGAAAAGTACACGTCGGACTCCAACTATCTTTCGCTGCCAGTTATTCTCGTCTATAAAGGCACCGTCTAATACAATTTTAATGCTATTGTAGAAGAGCTCTAAAGCTGCCATTAAAAGCATAAATTTGAATGTTTTAAAAGGTACATGGTGTTGGGAAATGCAGAGGGGAAGTAGTACAGAACACTCCTATTGTCTGCTTAACTGTCATCTCCTTTAAAACGGCATAATTCAGCCTCTATGTATATGTATTGAAGTTTTGTCGTTTATTCAAGCATTGCAAGAATGTTATACCAAGACGAGACGTTGACACTGACATGTGCTGTGCCTTACCACTAATACATGAAACTCATTTGAGCACTGCTATACGACAACGGACATTTACCTTTTTGAAACAGTATAGAACTAGATCAATCCTGTCTGACCAGGTTCTGTACCCATTATCCCATTCCCTCATATTGAAGATTTTTACGACTCTGTAAAAGTCACTTTGTGAAACCATTGTGATAAATAGAGCATTTGCTCCTATAGGAGCAAATGCTCTATTTTTCACAATGGTTTCAAACTACAAAATTCTAAAAGTTTCATTTTCTCTAGTTAATGCTCCTTTACGGTAGATTTATTCAAAGAGGATGTATCTAAAATTAGCGTATGAGGTAATGGGTGAAAGTTTATCCTGGTGATTTGTTGAACAAGTAGTGTAGAGCCTGATCAGACGTCACGTTATCTTGGCAAACGTTGGAAAGAGTTTTAATCCCACGCAATACTTTGCAATACGATAAAGTACTACATATTTTGCATTGCAGACTATTGATTTAGGTGGCTCAGTGGCATTTTGTTATTGCTACTAAAATGCAATTTGCTTCATTGCATATTCGCTTGTTTTAAATTACATGCACACGTACATAAAGGGTTGAAGGTGTTCAAATGGTATGTGTACCACTACGGGGGAATTAACGTTTGTAAATCCGCCATATACTAGAAAACCACGCTTCATTGAGACCTGTTGTTATTTAATTGTTTACATAACAGCACACAAATGCAGGACCAGGCAATATAAATTAGGTTTATTATTTTGTGTGTTTTTCAATTGCAATTTTCAACTCGCAATTGTAAAACAGTAATTCGAGGATCTTATCAAGAACCATGACGTTTGAAATTCGGTCAACAACAGCTTCGCCAAATCTTGTTTGAATCGGAAGAAGTCAAAATTACACGGGATTCAAGTGTGAGCAGACATTATCTTTTCATAGTGTGTTAATTTCTTGGAATCATTTTCTATATTTTCGAACTCAAGTGCAAACTTAAGAACGCTACAGACTTATTTGTTAATTATTTTGCCGCGAGGTTGGTTAGAGGTGAATAGTTGCCTCATCAGTGCCCTATTTGTTTGAAATTCGGAACTGTATGTTTGTAGAAAATGACAATATAGCTTAACCCATTCCCGCATATTGACGACTTTGACGCCTCTGAAAAAGGGTCACTTTTTGAAACCATTTTGACAAATAGAGCATTTACTCCTATAGGGCAAATGCTCTGTTTAAAATAACGGTTTTAAAACTATACAATTCTTAAATTGTCCTTTTGTATAGTATAGTAAATTCTCCTTTTCAGTCGATTTATTCAACGTGGTTGGGTCTAAAACAGCCGATGAGGGAATGTGTTAAAATGAATTACGTTTTTTAAACGAAGCAGGACACAGTTTGAATGGGTAGGCATCATTCAGCTTGGGCACCCCTTTACTTCATGAACGTTTAGTGTGTAAGATATAATGGCATTATATATATGTAACCGTGTTTCTCTGAGAGAAAATATACCCATCGGGTGTGAGGATCGATCTCGAGGCCTCGAGATTCCCAGTCAAGCACTCGACTGCATCGCCATAAAAGCCGGCTTGCCCAACAAGACTGTAAAGTGGTGATACAAGTAAACTACACCCCGTGACATACTCCCCCGATCAAGTTGAAATTCGTCTCTGATTTCTATGAGTACGGAGAACAATTTGCAATGACTTCGGAGCACAAACAGCCACGGTCCTCCGTTAGGCTGTACAAGTGATGATACAGGTAAACTATACCCCGTGACATCAATTTATTAGATGGCATTTGCACAATGGTCAAAGAACAAAGGATCTTTGCATTTGACAGAAACTCCATAATCAAACTCGGAGACGTCTGGTCTAGATTTACCCTGTTTGCCAAAGCGCTAAACGGCATAAAGGGTTAAGGTGAATGCGTGCGTAACTGATGTTTCAACAAGTTGTTATGATGAACAAGAGCCTAACCAAGACACATTCCCCAACCACACACACATGCGGCGTGATAAACGGTGCAACTGTTTGTTACAAAAATGATATAAAAGCAAAAACAGAAAAAAACAGTTTTTATTATTGTTTAAGTAAAACAATTAAAGATGTAACGGCGGATAATATCAACAATAATGCCTCACTGATACGACTGCTCAAAATAAGTACAATTCTAGATTTATAAAACTCGTGTCAGCTATGTACAGGACAAACATTCTGCAGATAGTTCCTATAGGAGCTTTTTGTTTTGTGTTACTAGGCCCTGTATTTGGCACCCGTTTGCTTTTACAGGCTATTATGTTGTCATACAAGAGGGACTTAACTGTATGTTTATATAACATCCCAAGAGCTAATCACGACTGACAAACGGCTTGGATACTGATTAGACGTCGTGCCCCTCGACTACTGGTCTTGGATAATCATTTTACAAAATTATTATCTTAAACTGATAGAGGCAACTATGATACATGATTTATATCGTTATGTGGATGACTAATACAATCATTACACAATATCACAGCAACAACAAAACAGTTATTATTATTGCCCGTATTTTGGCCAGTCCTCTCCGAGTTCTGATAAACAAGTGTTGGAGAATAGATCCTCGAAGAAAACATTAGTACCATATCAATTTAACCCTTCGCTTGTATACCAACATGTAAATAGTGAAGACCCAGATGAGACAGCTCCTGCAGGAGCTGTCTCATCAGGGCCTGCACTATTTACAAGTTGATTGTGCAACCAGTGCGTGCACTCCACAGCAGTGATTGCACAGCGAAATACTTAGTACCATATCAGTTTTAAATTCAAAACAGTTTATGAAGATCAATTGAGAGAAAATGTTACTTTTGCAAAATGAAAAAAAAAGGATATATGTATGCATGTAGAGACAGACAGAGATATACAAACACAAGGCTCAATCCATAAACCTCTTTTAAAAAAAACATGATGTACCGGTATTCTGAAATTCCGATATTCGGTCAATTCTTTTAGCAACTGATTACAGCTGACAAATAGTTTGGACTCCAATAAGACGCTGAGTTCATCACAATAGCTTATTTGGTTACTGGCCGTTCCAAGGCGGTACTCCTGCTTTCAGCCTATGGTAAATTTTGTTGTTTAATATGCTTAATGTTTAATATTTTCGTCTTGATATGCGTTATGTTTTGTCTTGTGGCTTTACCGTTTCTTGTTTGATGGTGTTTGGTGCGGTGTCATTTCGTGTGTGGCTCTCCCTGTTTGACCATATTTCCATAATTATGTGAAACTACGTTGTCGGGTTGTTTCTACTATGATTAGGGTTCAATTCAGCATTTAATCAATCACCCCATAGTCTGTTTTTAGCCCAACCCACTTTGAATAAAATCTCCTGAAAATAATATTTTACTAGAAAAGGGAAGCGTTTATTGTGTAGTTTTAGCAGCCATTGTGATAAATAGAGCATTTGCTCCACTGGGACAAAAGTTCTATTTATCACAATGGTTTGAAAACGTCACTTTTACAGAGGCCTCAAAATACGTCAATATGATGGTATGTGTTAAAGACATGTTTATACCGTTACTCTGGTATCATATATCCCATATAATTAATTGCAACATTGGCACTTTAATGTCAGTGTTGTCATTATATGTTGAATGGACTGATATTTTTCTTAACCAATTACTCCATAGATACGCAGTTTAACACATTTACAAACAGAGTAGGCCCAGATGACAGCTCACCCAGCTCTATTAGGAGCGGTTTGGTAGGGTATGCTCTGTTTGCGGATGGAATGATATAAATCTGATTCTGCAGTTCGTATCAGGGTTGAAATTCCATATGTTCATATGCTATTATAAAACGAAATATCTAATTAATATGTATCACCATCATCTCAATCATAGTTATAATAATCACCAATCGTATTGTATATCACAGTGCCGAAACACAAACATCCAGAGCACACATTCTCTCATTTAGCACTGGGAATTCAATTAGAGGGCATTGAAACGACGTTTAACCCATTACCTCATAGGCCATTTTTAGACACAATCTCTTTGAATAAATCTACCGAAAAGGAGCATTAACTAAAGGAAAAGAAACTTTCAGAATTTTGTAGTTTGAGACCACTGTGATAAATAGAGCAAATGCTCTATTGATCACAATGGTTTCACAAAGTGACTTTTACAGAGTCTTCAAAAGTCGTCAATATGAGGGAATTGGTTAATGGAAATCATATGGAAGCTAAACATCACAAAGCCATATAATAATATAGATACAATAGTGTTGTAATATCCGTAAAATGAAGCCTAGTGTGTTCTTTTTGCAATGCACGGCTTAATATTTTCCTATTTTTCGCTGTTTTGGGGATTCATTTCCATTCGCTATGTTTCTCTCTTATTTCTCCCTGGTCTACTATCTATTCCTCAACCATCGTCATTAAAATCATCACAATTCCATCGTTCATTAGAGCTAATTGATATATTTTAGTATCGCAGTGCCGTAAAATCCAACTCATTAAGTCATTCAATCATTCATGCACTAACTCCGTGCGTACGAGAATATGGAACAATCAACTTGGGGTACTTGTTTTACAATTGTAGACATAAGCGAAGGATGTCAAGTGCTCTGATCCATAAAAAGCTCCAAAATCATAGTCTTGAGGGAATCCTCAGATGTAAACGTCTGAAACGATCCTGTTTCCACGATGCTAATGCAGAAAATAGCATTATGCACTGAAATGAATTAAGCATTATTGAATATCTTACTATAAATAGCAACAAACTTGCCGTTGAAAACTGTCATTACCTATAGGTTTGTCAATATTTACAAAACAAATTGGTCTAGCGGGGCGCAGCCCCGCGACCGATTTATTTTGTAAATGAAGACTAACAAGCACTAAACAATTTAGCGCTTGAAATTATGTTTTTGTTTACGACATTTAGCGCGCTTTATGTAATAAACATATTTGTCACCGCCTACCACATCTTTGACTTCATAACAACCGCGTGGTACCTGAGACGCGCTACAGAGAACAACAGAACAGTTTTCCGAGAGTAATTATGGTTGTTCAAGCGAATTATTAAATGGAGGATCTTGATTAATTAAAATCTTGACGAACCATTTCTGCCAGCAGAATTGGCAGCGACTATCTCTGCCTAGATTAAAACAAGGGAACGCCGGTCTTAACCTTTTCCCCCATATCAACGCTTTTCACGAGTTTGCAGAGTAGACAAAGAGCAGACGTCTAATCAGGGTCCGCTATGTTCGCGTCGTTTATAGATCAGATTCTTCTGATTTGTTTGACCCAAACATTCCCTTGAACATTTTACGTTACAAAAATACGTTAATGAATATTCATGAAGCGATCAATTCGTGTAGATCTATAAATGTCCCTTTGAGAAAGTGTTAAACACTGCTTCAAACCGGCCTGGCTCAAAATTATAGCTTTTAAAGAATCACAAATTGCCCTTAACAACCAACTCACATAGTCTTAAGTATTTCAAATCCATGAGAGTGTCAAAACATTAATTTCGTTAAAATGAACAGGAAAAAAATTATTACTGTCGTTTAAATGTTGTGTTGTTTTTCCCCTTCAAAATGTGATTGTACTGATGTCAAACGTGTCCGCATGTTGAGTTCAGAAGTTACTTAGTACAAGATGTAATTATTGAGGAAAAAATAAACAGTTATTCTCAGTTTAAGTTTAATGTGATAAAAGTGCAATTGGTTCTGCCAATTTTATGAAATAATTTCAAAAAGCTTGGATTCACATCGGTTGCTGAAAAAAATGTCCGGAATAGAATAGAATAGAAAGTTTTTTTTTATTATAGTGACATGTGATTTACAATGCATGTATGTACATAATATAAATTAAAGTATAAACTTCACCCGGCCCCATGGGCCTATATGTCACCTTCAAACTTATTCGTATTAAATAAACATGTATACAAAAATCGTAAATATATACATAATTGATCAGTTTATATACCTAGATATATCACTCTGGGGAATATAGTCATATCAAAGTTCCTGTTGGCATCAGTAGAACATCTACCGTAAAACCTGGCTGTACAACAATGTCATCCTGTGCAGATAAGCCTTAACAATAATCTTAGCTACTTTTCTTGTATGATCATTAATTAAAGTCTTCATTCTGTCTGATTCACTTAGCTGCAAAAATGCAATGTCATTCAGTATAACACCAAATACCTGGGCCCTTATTTCACTGTATTGTGTACATATTAAGAGGAAATGGGTTTCGTTTTCTATGGCCATGCTATCACAGAATCTACATACTCTGTCACACAGTTGTTCTCCGATATAGCGACCGGTTTCAATCCTAATTGGTAGAATACCACAGCGAAATTGAGCTAACATGGAACGTTCGTACTTTGTTAAATTCAATTTAATGTACCTGTCACTTCCAAACTCTTCCTTAAATAATCTGTAAGTACGGAGTTTGGGGCTATTTTCAACAGAGACACGCCATAACTGACTATAATATTCTACCAATTTGGTTTGGGCGCTCTGTAAGTTTATTGGTTGTTTTCTCTCATAGTTGGCACTAAAATTAAGAGTACTCATAATGTGTCTTATTTCACTGCACCAATTATTACCTCCTTTTTCATAGTCAAATTCAAATGCACGTTTTGTGATACGGCTATCGTCCATGTCTACAAGTCTGTTATTTAACATGTTGAGCTAGCGCCTATATATGGATGGGAGCCACCCCATATCACCCACAATCACTGCAACAGGTGCGTATCTATGGACACCAAGGAAATAACGGACGGCTCTAAGTTGTACATTATCTAATTGCTGGTATTTTTTAAAACCCTAGACTGTTGAGCAATAGTCAATAACAGGGAAAACACAGTTCTGTACAAGTTTTTCATAGGAACTGAAGCCAAACTCTTTCATTGAGTGTATTTTGTTGATTATGCTACCAAGAGCACGCGAACCACCCTTACTGATTGCATCACAATTAATTGAAAAATCGTTTCTTTCGTTAAACAATACACCTAAATACTTGTAACTAGTAACTATCTCTAGTTCATTCTCACCGACATGGAACGGAAAAGTGGACCTGGATCGTCTTCCTTTCCTGAAGTGAACACACTTAGATTTCGATGTGTTTATGAGTACGCGCCATCTTTTACACCACGTGTGCAGCACATCTAGCATTGTTTGTAGATCCTCTTCACTCTCAGCCATGAGTAATATGTCGTCTGCATATAGGAGAATCGATATCTTTGATTCACTAAAGCTCACACCAAGGTCAATGTCATTTATTTATTTAACTAGGTCATTTATAAAGATAGCAAATATTGTCGGAGATAAATTATTTCCCTGTGTGACACCAGATGTACAGTCAAACCACTCAGTTAGTCTATTGTTTATCTGTATACAGGCAGACGTCTGTTTGTACATTGATCTTACGCTTCTATACACTTTGCCGTCGATCCCTGTCAAAATAAGCTTATACAAGAGCATTTCGCGGTCCACAAAGTCAAATGCTTTTTTGAGGTCTATAAAAGCAGTGTATACATTGTCTTTGTTGCGCACAGCACTATTTAGTGTAAACACGTGATCTTTGCAGGATCTATGTCTTCGAAACCCATTCTGCTCATCCGCAAGCAAGTCATTTGCTTCCAGATAAGCGGTAATACGTCTGTTTATAAGCGAACAGTAAAACTTACTTATACATGACAACAAGCTGATTCCGCGATAATTAGTAGGATCGCGTTTCTCTGAAGACTTATCCTTCAATATCGGACATTAGGATGGGGATGGAATAAGGGTGAGGTTGGGCGCCCATAAACCGGTTTAAACCCCCGGTGACTTTTGTCACTGACCGTTCCAAGGCGGTACTTCCATCTTCCTCCTATTGAATGTTTGTTTTGTCTTTGTGCGTCTCTTGTTGTTTTTTCTACCCATGTACATTTGCTGTTTCCTTGTGTTGCTGTTCGGGCGAGTGTTTGTTCTGTATGTGGTATTTCCTGCATGACTCATTTTTGTACTTATATCATGGCTTTTCTCCACTCTGTTGGAATAACACCGGCGTCAAAGACTAGTTGAAAGAGTTTTTACAACACAGCAATAACTGTGCGGTTTTTCAGTACCACGTACGGAATATTATCAAGGTCGTTGGCAGATTTAGTTTTAGCACTCATAACTATTTGCGATATTTCTTCTAACGCGATGTTTCCGTTAAGGAGTTCAATATGCGAGTAGAGTGGGTCTTCTAAGTTCATCTCAGGGAGATACTTATGTGTTTTCGCACGATCGTAGAACAAATCATCAAAGTTTGACGAGTCAGCTCCCTTATATAGGTTAGCAAAGTCCTGTTTCCACTTTTAAAATACCCTGTTCTCTTCAGGCACACCATGCCCATCTGCATCAACGATTTCCATAGGGATTGAGGAATCTTTCCGTGGACCTAAATGTCGTATCTTGTTCCAAAACTCATTTGGATTCGAAGTAGATAGTGTTTCTATTTGCACTGACACGGTTAATCTGTAGTCGCGTTCTGCCTGCTTTAATGCCTTATCGAATCGATTTCTCGCTGATATATAATTTTGCCTTTTATTTGATCTTATGCGTTTGGTACCACTGTAGTGCAAGAAATCATTTTCTGCAACACGCATCGTATTCCATAACACTGACAAGTTATCGTTCCAGTATGGTTTATGGAGTTTATGACGTTTGTTATTGCGATTTGTTGTATTGTACTGCGGAATTCTGCGTTGCATTTCGTCGCGTATAGTGTCACACATCTTAGAATGCACAATGTCAATATCCTCCTGTATCTCTCTAGCTGATTCTATCTGCTGAATAACATCTAAATGTGCTAAACGCGCAATTTCACCATCCATAAAGTCTGTGGGAATTTTGTTAAGTTTGTACCGTGGTGACATTGGAGATGTCCCGGGGGAATTCCGTGTGTCGTCATATTCAATGTTTACATTGACTGAAAAGTGGGTAATAAGGACAGAGTGGTCCGGGATACGTGATCTTTTCCCCAGATACCCGTGAAAACCGTGATGGTCAACAATAGACTGCACTGAAATAACGTTGAAGGAATCACATTGTGCAAAAACATCGTGCGGTACACACAAATAGTCTACTACAGATCTGCCTCGAGTTGAAATAGAGGTAAAATAGTCTTTCTCTGCGAAACGTCCATTTAATGTGCAAAACTTAGCATCTATCAAAAAGTCCAAGAATTCCCGGCCATGCTGATTAATAACACTATCTAAGTGCATGCGAGCTGGAATATTATCGATTTCCGAGCATAAATCTGACATAGATCCTATTCTGGCGTTAAAGTCACCAGCCAAAATTATAGTGTCACATTCACTATGAAGATATATTTGAGACAGTATGTGTATAAAAAAAGCTTGCGCGTTCCTACCCCACGTGGAGTTTTCTGGTGGTAAGTATCCTACTAACACTAACATTGTTTGTTCACTTTCACGATTTGTTAGTTGTAAAATCAGGATCCCTTCGAATGAGACATTAATAATTTCCACTTCATATGTATCATACACCCAAGCTTTAATTAAAATACCTACTCCTCCAGAGCCCTTATTTGCATTAACATGAAGTGATTTTCGATTATTGCCGTACCAAATATAGCCATCTACATCTAACCCATTGTCCCTTAATAAATGAGTCTTTGATACGCATAATATGTCAGCATCCACCGCTTTAACTATTGAGCAGCGAAGGTCATGATTGTTAACAGTCCAACCGCAGACATTAAGGTGAGCAAGGGAAATATTTCCACGGAGACAGGGTGTTTCCTATTCGGTTTGCGAGTCGGGACCAATGTCTGAACGTTGACTGGTTCGTGCGTTACGCTGTCTTATCCTGCCATTTGCATCAATGCGAAAGTTTTTGCCATCCGGCATACCGCGTAAAAGAGCTCTCGAATTCAGTTTTTTTAGACGCTCAGCATGTGATTTGCTGCTCTTAATATACACAGACTCGTACGACGGGTTGCTTCTCAGGACCATTTTCTTTCTTAACACTGATCATTTCTCGGTAAGTGACCTAAAACTGATTTTAACTAAGCCAAGTCTATTCTTATAGTATGTAGGAAGACGACGGGCAGCAGTCACTGACACAGCCGAGCTGACGTCATCGTCAAACGCCGCGATTAGGTCACACGCTTTCCGCATTACATCCTCTCTGTCGTCAAAGGGTAATCCGCTAGCCGTAATTGTCAGGTCAGGGTCATCTAAAGGATTAACAGGTGACCTAGTATCCGACTGGCCATTGTATGCATTGGGATCACGTGACTGTTCTAACTGTCTAGTCTGGTTTGGAGGGACTGAACACTTGTCAATAAACCGTTTATACGCGCACCTTCCTGAGCGATATCTGAGGTCACCTGCTCACGCAAAGTCTTTACTTTACTGTCAATATTCTGCAACAATTCCACTCTCATATTGTCTATCTTCTGTTCTAAAGCTTCTCTCATACCATCCTGTGATGTCTTAATGGCGGAAACTGTCAATAAAATTATATTTACCTTAACCGCAAGATCAGCAATAGGGTCCGTTTGCATCCCACTCTGTTCCGTTACATTCTTGTTGGTTGCCATCGTAGGTACGTTTATAACAGAGTTACCTTCGGTCGAAACACACAAACCTTCTCCAGATCCAGATCTAGACCCGGTACCAAACACTGGTATATCTATGTCACTTATAATGTTATCACCGTATAATACAGAACTTGCATCACAAATAACGTCACTTACGGAGATCACTGCTTCGTTCTCCGAACCGAGGGAGCCGCCATCTTTCCTTTGTTTGGCACCTTTGCCATTCAAGTCAGAGGCACTACTCTTTTTCCGCTTATTTCTTCATTTTCCCATGGGATCAAAGTACAGTTCTTCTACACCATGTTATTTAACCATATTTTGCACCATATATCTCGTAATTACATGCATCCAAACTCGATATATTTAATATTTTCACCAGAGAACCTATATCACAATACCGCCTAACTGATCACGTGACTACTTTTCCGGAATATCGAGGCGCCATGTCAATTTCATTTGCCCCATCAGGCACAAGCCGCTAGCCGTTACATGTATTACATCCTGTCCCTTGTCCGATTCTAAACGCAGGTGCAATATAAAATGGACGGACTTACTGGGTAAATCGTCACTTCGGTAAATCGACACTTACTAAATAAGTGGTCGGTTAACGGCTGCTTTACTAAAATAAATCACCCTGAGAATTTGAAAAATATTGCAACGAGATTGGATAAAATATAATTTCAATCACTAAGGACGCATGTGACCAATGCATATTGGCACAGTGTGCCGATTATGGATAATCGGCCTACGTTCTTTTTCACGTGCAACACTTTGATGTTAACAAATTAGATATAGATATATTCAAACTCGGTCGGAGAAAGGGTTTTGACGTCGTTGTCAAATCGTATTCCAGATCTAGACAACCGTAAAGTTTATAAAAACGTAAATTTCTATAATTAAAAAATCAATTTCTTTTGTGTGTGTATCGATTGGTATTACTTGACTTTGTTTATGTCTACTTTGTTTGCAAATGTGTTAATTGCGTTTAGATGAGGGAAAGGGTTAACTAATAAGCTCCCATAATCACAATATGGTGTACCTCGGCGTCTCATCAGGATCCAATCTGTTTGACCTTCGTTAAATAGCTTCTCTAACGCCAGTAAATAAATATGCAACAGATCAGTGTTTTGTAGTAATTCTAGAACTTGTTGAACCGGTGATACATTAGGTTAGTGATCCTACCATATGTACAGTACTTTACGCTGGATATGATAATCATATCGCTACCTTAGGCGAATGCGTGATAACCTGTGTAAATAATTTAGATTTGCATGGGGATTTGAGTAATCCAGCCGCTCATCAGGGTCCAAATTGTTTGACACAATGATCATGTTTTTGTAAACAAATTGAAGAGATGATCACTTTGAATCCTGTATCAGACGAACGTTGTGTTTCGATATCAGAATTCGTCTTCATAGACATCCATCATATCTAGCAAGATACCGAAAACACACACACAAATCTGCCAAGTGTGGAGGTAGAAAATAAATACAGTCACACTAGTATTGACCTTGGTATAGCATATGCATTGCAGGTATTCAACCGTTCAACTGCAATATTATACAAAATAAACACCAAAAGGAAATTTAGAACCAGTCAATATTTCATGAGATAATTCAGTTACACGAAACACATATCGGCAAAACACTTTGAAATTGATGATCATAGCAACAGTGCAAACCTTAAACCTTTCCTTTAGTAAGTAAGTATATTTTATGATAGTCACAGTTAGTGACCGACAAATCCGGTTTGGGCAGACTTTGTTTTTTAAAATAATTCATCTCACTCTCTAAACTATCCAAAAGAGGCGAATTGTAGATCAATATCAATTTTTCCTGAATTTCTCAATTTTGCTGTCATACACCTTCTGCAAATTTTCCTAACCCTTTTTTAAAGCATGTAACATTTCCATCAGTTTGTCCATTCTATCTGACAAAGCAGACGACTGATTTGGGCTTTGTCCATCACTCGCCATCTCTGTTTGCTTATATAGAAGTCTGGTGCCGCTTTTCTCTCTTTTCTCTCTCGCTCCTTGAGTGCGGTTCATTTTACCATTTAAAGTTCTACTCACTTTTATGAGCTGATCTGGTCAATTTCCAGAATTCAATCCTTGTCAAAAGTTATTTATTTCCACAATTTCACTTATTGTCCACTCGCCGTTTGAAATCAAACTTCTTCCCTCCGCGCATGCGCAATGTGATAAATGTCACGCATTTGCAAACAGAGCAGACGCAGATCAGACGGCTCCTATAGGAGCCGTCTGACCAGGGTCTTCTCTGTTTGCTAGTGGAATCTGATAGATCTGTTTCTTTACTTTCTAAAATGGCTACAATAGTGCACCTTCCATATTTTCTCCATGAATACGTAAGGGCTCTTCCAGGGATATCGAGATACCTATATGGATCTAGAGTGCTTACCTATTGTGTATGTATGGGCTAATGGAAGGTTTTGTGTTAATTGCTATTTATTAAATTCATTAAAAAGGGATATGACCCCTCTATATTGCAGCACACTACATGCTTGGTGGTCGACCCCTTTACAGTTGGTCATTATGCTTTGCTTGTGCGACGACGGAAAAGGCTTAATACTCTATGAAGATTCCCTCTTAAACCCGTTTACGGAGGGAGGAAATTAGATATTTGTATTTTGCCAGTTCTGTCGTACCCCAAATGACTTCTCCACAGCTGCTCTGACCTGAATAGTCATCGAGTACATGTCTACGATGTCAAGTTTATTCTTTTTCAAACAAAACAGTTGTGCATGCTTAATATCCACTAGTAATTGTATCTTCTTGCGATTTATCTTTTATTAAATGGCGGTGATGAAGTGTTTCATATAGTTTTCCCGTACTTTTAAATTATGACGTCATTTAAATGATGACGTCGCTTGTTTACCTCTTACGTTTATTTTCAAATCATTTTCATTTTGGCAGACATCGTTATGCATGTTGTGGAGTTGTCTGGAGGGGGAATTTTATTTACATTTTGACTTTGGTGAAAGTGGGATAAGGACGAGGTTGGGTATCCGTAAACCAGGTTTAAGTCCCCCAGTAGCTTATTTTGGTTGCTGGCCGTTCCAAGGCGGCACTCCTGCTTTCAGCCTACGGTCAATTTTGTTATTTAATATGCTTAATGTTTAATGTGTTTCGTCTTGAGATGCGTCCTGTTATGTTTTGTATTGTGGCTTTACCGTTTCTTGTTAGATGGTGTTTGGTGCGGTGTCATTTCGTGTGTGGCTCTCCCTGTTTGACTATTTTTCCATATTTACTTGCATCTACTTGAAATGTGTTTAGTACGATTTACATTTATCGCATCGACGGTGTTAAAATTAATCTTGCTCCAAAAGCACAACCGCTACACATAATTCATCCTTTGAAATTAGTTTCCAAGATAAACAAATTGTTTGTACTTTGAGAAAAGGACTTGGTTGTCATGTGCTAACAATGAAGACACCAATTAGAAGGCCCCTAGAGGAGCCCTTTGATCAGAGTATGCACCATTTTACATTCAAAAACCCTCGCAAAGTATTGCCTTTCATACTGAATTCCGATTAACGTGCGATCGCGTACGTATCTTAACTGTTTGACACCTTTCTCGTACCTAAATCAGCACATTTGAAGAATTAAAATCGATATTGTCTAACGACGTTTTCATTTTAAAGCGAGCTACATATTGAACACTGTTAATACATATTGCAAGAAATGCCGAAAGTGAGGAAGTTTAATCGGTGTGTATCATAAAAAGTAAAGTACCTAGTTAAAGTATACTTTCAGTCCGATGGACCGCTCAGCCGACTGTACATTTACTCCCCTGGTCATTGAGGCACTGGCCTACAAAATTGAGTACTGCTAACATATGGTGCGATTATGCAACCCCGCAGTACCGGCTTGTGACCCTCACAGGTACCCATTTTAACCCCTGTGTGGAGAGGAGGTGCGGATGGGAGACACTGAAAAGCGTCTCTGAAATTTCCGGGAGGGACCGGGATTTGAACGCCGGACCTCCGGACTGGTAGTCAAGCACGTTACAATTAGACCACCACACAAGAGTAACATTATAAAATATTAAGATAATATTAGAACGTCAGTATACAGATTCTTCAATAAGGTAGGACGAGGTTCTGAAACGAAACGAAAAAACACATCATTACTTTGAGGAATGACGCAGACAGTGTTTGATGGAGGGAATAAGTTTAATCATAGTGCAAAGATAACGCATATGGATGAACGTAACTGGTATCATATTCTATGTAAACGTATGAAAACATTTATTCATCATCATCATCATCATCAGCAGCAGCATCATCATCATCATAATCATCGTCATCTTCATAATCACCATTACACCACATCATATATTTTCATCATAATTATCTTCTTCATCATCATCATCATCATCATCATCATCATCATCATCAGCTAATCATAATCATCGTCATCACATCATAATCATTACCATCGTCATCACATCAATATCATCATCACTAGATTCTTGATTCTTCGAAAACATCAGGATGATTCTAAGGGTTGTAATGGTAATGAACTTCCCCAGCAAGCTATACAAGTTGCTGTTCCAAGACAACCCACTCCACTCCAGATTATCAGATATTAGTTGGGCATCCAACTGAGGAAAATGTGTCGAGCCATGGCATGAAAGAGTAGAATTTGGCATGCACCGGATATGTAATATTTGATGTATAAGAATTCAGAAACTGCCCCATGCCACCTGAAATTTTGCCCTTGTTTCTCTTAATTAGGTCAAAGGTCAACTAAGTGCATATTTTATATACGTTATTTGAGAAATCATTATATCTTTATCAATTTTAGGTGTAAAATAATAAATGGTACCAAAATGAAGGTTATACATTGGCCTTTAATGTGAACGTACTTTGTGTAAAATATATTATTTGAATATTCATGAATATTAATGAGAACATCCAAAAACTTGTTAAAATCAACATGTAACGACGATACATGTTGTCATGTCTTCGCCATTGTTGCTATTTAACACGCATAAATGACATCAAAATAAAGGTTAGACAGAATGCTACTGAAGCAAATAACTGCATGCAGTCATACCAGCTATACATTATGCACAATTACTTCTTAAAGTAAAGTGGGTGGGGTAAATGAACACCTAAACAAAACTTTCAGTTCTGTTTAAAGTCACTAATTAGTTCACTATATTTGTATGGATATTTGCTGGATTGGTACAATTAACACCATCGCAAACTCATGTTAATGTGCTTTTTAAAGCTGCTTTGAAGCATTTACAGCAAACAGATTTGCACTTGGTTTTGCACCCGTAACTTGTTTAATGCATGCTTCAGGTGCAGTTGGTACATTTCCAAACCACTTACATGTATAAGGGTTCGGCACCATCTTGTTATGCGATAGTATCAATACCATTAATTTCTGTATCTATCAGCTCAAATCCATATACCAGCTTGATAGTTTGCTCTAGCAATTTTCAGTTCTGATGCATCAGTTCAAGTGTTTGTTTTTAACCTTAACCATATTGTGAAATTCTTGCATCGTCAATGGATTCTCCATTGGCATCAAACATCAAACGTCTGTGCCTTGTATGACCGTACAGCTCTTCAAATATCTGAAAGCAGATCGGGCATGTAAAGTATTTCTTCCAACAGGTATTCTTTCCGATTCCAGTGAAAGCAATGGTTCTCACATCCAGTTATTGCATGAAACCCAAAAATGTTCCAGCAGACATCTCGAGATAATTTGCGGAAAATACCATTTTGATTTCTTGGAGGTCCCAGCCCTCATCCAGACTTCAATGTCTTATAAAGGCCTAAACGGTATATCAGTACAAGCAGTATATCAAAATATTGGCATTTGACAACTATCCAGCCTTAACCCTTTCTAGCAGCATCCAAGCCTTGAAGGCATGCAAGACAATCCATGTATCCACCTCATCATGTTTTGATGGCAGATGGGACACTTCATGTCTACACTTGCCTTGAATGACGATATTCCAATGCATCTGTTGAATACTGCAGTACTAGTGTTTGTGGCTTCTTCTTCCGCTTCTTATTTTGTTGAGCTTGGCCGCTTTAAAGCAGGCTACTCGCACTATTGTGATATGCACATAGGGGAGGGAGGGTCCAACGTTCAAATTAAAAAAAAGAACAGGTTAAAACATATCAAACAGAAGAATAATACACGATAGCTGAGATCCCAGCCTGGAAAGTTGGGAGCTATCACCTGATGTTATGGTAGCTTTTTCCAGATGATATTGACAGCCATGTGAAAGCAATATTTCCTCAGGAACTTGGTCCTGCAAAACCATGGAATGAATCTTAAGGAGTGTCCTCTTGTAGGTGCACCAAGAGGGCGTCAGAAGGTGGGGTGTCAGCTGCAACAAAATCATTCATGGACCTATAGCACATCGAGGCCTTTACATTTGTCTGCCTCTGTTTGAGCAAATCATGTTGAGCCTGGCACAAACGCTGCGTCTTCTGCAATAATTCAAATAACAAATCTGGTAGCTCTGTGTTGGACCATCTCCTCACGATTTGTCATAGCCTTGGTATCTGGGTCCAAAACACAGGATGTGTACTCAACCTGCAGACTGATCCTGGGGTTTGTAACATTCCTCCTTGGTTGACTTTTGGCAGGATCCAAGGTTCCTTGTTAGAAAGGCTGTGGATCAGTTTTCCTTCTTTATGACCATATCGACATGGGCTTTCCAAGACAATTTAGAAGACAGTAGCATCCCAAGGTATTTTGCCTTCTTTTTTGTCTTCCGTCTCTTGTTATGAGCAGTATGATTGGTCTCTATATGTGTCCGCTTGTTGATGATAAGCAGGACCTAGCACTTCTCTGCATTGAACCCAGTCTCTTCCCTTTCCTACAGACTGTCGATGTCATTCTGGACGACGTCTGCATCTGCTATTAACTCGGCACAAAAGTGATGCGTCAGCAAAGAGTCGAGAGGGAAAAGGAAAGGACTGAGAACAGCACATTGATGAATATCGGATGTTATCGGTACTGACTCGGAGGAAACACCTTCCAGCGTGATTAGTTGGATATAATCAAGCATTTTGCAATACACATCATAGTGTTGGAGCTTAAGCAGCAGGTGTCTAAGACACTTTGTCAAATGTTTTGGAAAAAGTCTAGCAAGATTGCGTCAATCTGATGGGACTGATCCAGACCTGACACAAGGTCATTGACCGTATTGATCACTTTTTCTCACAGAAGTGCTGCTTCCTGAGGCCATGCTGGCATTGGCTGATGATGTCATGGTACTAAGAAAAACTAGGTTACTGTGTATGATGTATTCCATGATCTTACATGTAACAGAGGTTAGAGATACAGGCCAGTAAATGGGTTATTCTGGACCATTTGTTTTGTAAATAGGATTAATGTGACAGTCTTTCAATCACTGGGTACTTTATCCTGGTTGAGAGGCCTGGAAGATCACAGCAAGAGCAGGAGCCAGGGAATGTGCCACTTCTTTCAAGAACCTTGATAAGAGGGTACCTTTGTGGAGATTAAGGCCCTTAAGAACCTTGCAGACACTATTTATCGTGACATGAATAGGAAGGACATCCGAATAAGGCACAATGGAGAGATAGGTCCTCATGTGTAAAGACAGAGAACTAGTGGTTCAGTATTTTAACATTGATTTGTGTATCATTATTGTTAATGTCATCATTCTTCAGTGGGGTTACTCTCGAGCTGTCACATTTCTTGTTCATAAAAAGTGTAAATCTTCTTACAGCTGGTGTTTGTCACTAGGTCAATCACCTACCCATCATGAGCTTCCTTGCACTTCTTCTTTGCAAGTTGTCTGTAGCTCCTTGTATATGCCCAGTTCTTCTGTACCTCGGTCCTCAGCACTTTTTTGTATGCACATTTCTTCTTTCGTGAGAAATGGCGGGTAGTGGAGTTGCACTATGGCTGGCTGAACCTGGTGGATGTTAACTTAGAAGGGACCACTAACTTAAGGGCGGCTGTGCACATTTTTCTGAATATATCCAATAGAGTACAGATTGGTAAAGGGGCTGATTTGCAAACTCAATCATTTTGATGGGTCATAGAGCATGCAATAGCCTCCTTCCACAGGTGGACTAGATGTGGGGTAGGCTTCCTTCGTGAAGGAAAGATATTTTAGTCAGTACTATGACATGCTCACTTATCCCGTGTATTGATGTTTATCTGTTTAACTAGTGATCGTTTGCGGTGTCAGCTAACATATAGAGTGTTGTCATCATGGATAGGGAAGGTTACTCATATCCAGAGGCACTGAATATGTCTATGAATTCATTGTTGAGTGAGTGGGTACTTATGGCCAGAAACTGTTAAAATGGCCAATCAATTTCCTGCAAATGTCTAAAGGGTTTTGTCATAAGTACTGCTGGTGTAAGTAACATATATCAATTCATTATGTAAAAACATCGCCATACTCACCAGGAGATATGGCGTTTCAATCACTAGTGATACAGACAGCTAATATAAGTTGTGTACAATCAAACATACCATTATTACACTGAGAATATGGCAATAAGAGACTAATCTTCTGGCATTTCTATTATCATCTCTAAATCATACGCGAAAGAGGTACATCTGCGTGAAGAGGTACTATAACTTGCACAGATTTGCATCAAAGTTATAATTATACTGTATGATAATGTACTGTAAACGTATTTAAAATGATGTTTTCCCGAACTTGTTATCATCACAGGTCACTCATATCTTTCTTAAATGTGCCATAAATAGTTCTATACTTACTGTGGAGACATTGCTAAGAAATTCAATGCAAAACAAAGTGTCGAAATTGTCAAAATTGTGGTTATTTTATACTATATAGAGATTTTATTACATTTTTGCACTCATTTGACCTCTGACCTAGTTTCTGACCTTCAAAGAGTGTTTTGGCAGTGGCATGGACCAGAACCTCATATGATTAGTATCTGGCAACACAATTATGGTATTCAAACATTTCTACTAAAAAATGCCATGGACCTCGAAAAATAAGCGACTTTTTACACCTCGGATTGCCAACTATATGTCGTTATCCATACATTTGTCGTTTGTCGTCAAGTGTGATTTAAAGAATTGTCAACAGACTGTTTTGTCGGGTTACGTGACCAAATGAAGCCATTTAGTCTTGCCTGTCGGGAGCTAGAATTTTCTCATTGCCCCCAGGCATATTCATCGTCTGTGAGTATTACCCTTACAATGCTAAATTTTTAAATGGACTATTCCAAAATTGAAACCCCCAGGCTTATGTTGAGTTTGTTTTATATTTCTGAAGAAAAGTGTAACATGACAAACCGTGCAAGCCCTGATGAGAGGCCTCCTCTGATCCTCTAGGAACCCCCTCATCTGGGTATACACTGTTTACAAAGGACATTAGTGACTCATATCCCGCACTGTAAGGGTTAACATATGATATCCGTTTCATTTGCATACACGTCTGTTAAGACTATACCTTGATTCGCCTTCCTTATTCACCAATTTCCACGTTCATATAAATACCATTGACATGATCATTGAACGGTCTTGTCATGTAGTAATCGAAAGCTCTGCAAACCTTATTCTAATACAAAATACGGTAATATGATGCATTAGCCGAGATAATTTTCCGTAAATGATATACGAATCACTATTAGCATTGTTATCATCATCATCATCTTCTCAATCGCCCGGGTCACGAGCAACACAATCCCGAGGAAACCTGAGAAGTAAATGTCATAAATAAACACATGGCCACTCAGCACTTGCAGACAAATGGCATCATTCATTGGAATGACAACAAACTACAAAAACACCCTAAACGTTTCTACATTGCAGCACATATTTACCATATGACTTAGCACAGAGTGTATCCAATTATCCAAAAGCGCTTTGCTAAGAGGTGCATATGTTGTAGTAACATTTCTTGTAATTCCACTATAAAATCTACAGTTAATGGTAGTACATTTAATGTCAAGATAAACTCAGACGTTGATTGTACTACTACTAACGTTATTTATGTTTTAACTTGAAACGCGCCTAGTTGCGGTATACAGTACGTAGGACAAACAGGACGTGCTTTAAAGACTCGATTTCGTGAGCATGCATATCAGTGTCGAAATCGTAAACTAAACAATTTTTTATACCAACACTTTCGGAAATCTGGCCATTCTTTTAAAGATGTTTTAGTACAAATTGTTGAGCATATAACATATGATAAGGAGGCTACTAGTAGCTTTAAATCGAAAGCTAGATTTATATCTGAATTAAATTGGATCAAAAAATTGCAAACACCTTTTCCTTTAGGACTGAATGATAATATTTACCAGACTGGAAATATTTCAAAAGAACCAGATATAGATATTTTTTCAATTTTTTCTATTAGAAAACGCAAATCTCGATCACATGGCATTCGCAAAAATGGTAATATTAAACGAAAATCTCGTTTGAAAATGACTCTTCTTGATCTACATACTTTACGCTTAACTTCGGGTAAACATGCCATGCTTTCTATACTTTCCTCCTTATCTATATGTTCATTAAAAGAAATTGACAAGCAAGCCGATAAAATTATTTTTAGATCAGATCCTCTCATAGGAACGGCTAGTTTGATACAAAGCTTTACTCTACATGTTCTCAGACCGCACATTGACAAATTATCTGAACACCAAAGATTCTTCTTGAAAAGTCCTTTTATTAATAAAGGTATTGATTTTATTGACCTCCAAAGTATTTTTAGAGACAAACATGTAATTGACACTATTCCTAAATACTTTAAAAATACAGAACCACCTATCATCTGCTACAAATATAACAAACCCATCAGAAATACAATTTTCAACTATAATAAAATTGTGGCAGACCTTAATATTAATGATAATATTCATGATAATTGAGATTGCGCCACCTCAAAATTTTGCTATTCTCCAGCTAGTCATGTGATTACTGGTAATTTTGAGATAATTAAAGATAAACGTCTACGATCTCTTTTGAATAAAGGTCCCAAATATAGAATACCATCCTAGATAGATTTTAACTCTTGTCGAGTTCAGATTGCGGAGGCTTTACAAAATTTTAGTATAAAATGGTGTCGAAGAAAACATGTTGAGTCTAATGCTCTTTCTTGTTGGAAAAAACTAATTTTTGATATAATTGATAAACGCATTTCCTTTTACAGCTCTTCTTCCACCTAAACCTAGAACTTCTTTTAGACATCTTAAAAAGGGTTTACAGGATTTCCATTCAAAATACGTTTTTGTTCCTGCTGATAAGGCATCGAATAATGTGATTATTATTTGACGATTACATTATATCGATGTCTTGAAGCAGGAAATTATTAATACCAAGTCATACATTTCAGTTACCACTGACGAAAAGACCATCATTTCAGACCATGTCAAAAAGTGTGAACAATTCGGAACCGAGATTAAAATTACACAACATAAACTTCCTACAATGTATTGGTTACCAAAACTATATAAAAAACCATATAAAGCGCGTTTCATTGCAAATTCTAGTTCATGTACAACTACTAAATTGTCTATACTTTTGACTTCTTGTTTAACGAAGGTAAAGGAACATGTAAAATTCTACTGTGATAAGACTTATGAAAATTCTGGAATAAATCTCTTCTGGTCTATTAAGAACTCTTCAGAAGTCTTAAACAAACTTAAGAACAAAAGGTATTTTGCATCCACTGTAAGCACGTACGATTTTTCTACTCTGTACACAACTCTTCCTCATATTTTAATTAAGGATAAGCTTACTAACCAGAAAGTATTTGCACGGGAAAAAAATCATTCTTAGCATGTAATGCTGAAAAAGCTTTCTTTACTGACGAGCAAATGAAATATTACACCAATTGGACTTGCTCAGAAGTTTGCGAAGCACTTACCTTTCTTTTGGATAACATATTTGTACGTTATGGGAATGCTATATACCGTCAGGTAATTGGTATTCCTATGGGTACGAATTGTGCACCACTTGTCGCAGATTTGTTTTTGTACTGCTATGAGAGAGATTTCATGTTGCGTTTGAATCCTCAATCACAAGAAGATGTTATAAAAGCCTTCAATGAAACTTGTCGATATTTGGATGATATTTTTAACTTAGATAACCCTGTCTTTGATGCTCTGATTCCTACAATTTATCCTAAAGAACTCAAATTGAATAAAGCTAACCCGTCCGACAATTGTGCAGCGTTTCTTGATCTAGACCTTAAAATTAATAATGGAATGATTTCTTCTAAACTATATGACAAAAGAGATGATTTTGATTTTAATATTGTAAATTTTCCTCATCTTGACGGGGATGTTCCCCGTGCTCCATCTTACGGGGTTTATATATCTCAACTTATTCGTTTTCCTAGAGCTTGTTCATCTATTGACGATTTTAACAGTCGAAATCTCATTTTAACTGAAAATCTGCTTAAGCAAGGATATAGATACCATAAACTAAGAAAAACTTTCTCTAAATTTTACTATCGAAATCTCTCGCTTATTGGCAAGTACCAATGTAATCTCAAGGTGCTTCTGCGACACGGTATTTCACATCCTGAATTTTATGGTGACGTGATTTACAAACTTCGTAAAATTATTGGACATACCCATTTTCTCACTTTGTTCATCAAATGTGTTAAACAATTCATTAAAAAGGGATATGATCCTGTAGTACTACAACATACTGCATGTTTGGTTGTGAACCCTTTTACAGTTGGCAATCACGCTGGCCTCTTTGCATGTACGCCGACAAGAAAGGTTTAGTACTCTATGAAGGCGACCTCTTAAATCCAGAAATGGAAGGAGAACGTCGGATATCTGTACTATTTCATTTTTGTCGTACCCTTTATTACTTTTCTACAGTTACTCTGTTTGCAGCTCAATCATTGAGTACACTAGCGATAGGTGGATACAGTATGTTCAATTAAATGTGTTTTCGTTATACATGCACTTTACCATTGTATTTGCCGTCGCGGTTGTTGTAGATTAGTCGGAGAGGGGATACGTTTATTTACACTGTTTGTCTTAGGGTGGGGATGGAATAAGAGTGAGGTTGGGCGCCCATAAACCGGTTTAAACCCCCAGTGACTTTTGTCACTGACCGTTCCAAGGCGGTACTTCCATCTTCCTCCTATTGTATGTTTGTTTTGTCTTTGTGCGTCTCTTGTTGTTTTTTCTAGTTATGTACATTTGCTGTTTCCTTGTGTTGCTGTTCGGGCGACTGTTTGTTCTGTATGTGGTGTTTCCTGCATGACTCATTTTTGTACTTTTAGTACCGACGTCGTTCTACTACGTGCGGTAACGAGTATCGTTTCCGTTGGCCTAATAATGGATACTTAAGCCGTCAACTCCAGTGTTCCAAACAGTGTGTGGGTACTGACTGACCAGCTCTCGGTTCCACGCTAAGACCTCTGCGAATGTTTTTCGTTTACTGAAACTTTTGGTTCTTCCATTTCCATTTAAGAACATTAATCAGAGCATCAAAACGTTTGGATCCTGATAAGACACCGAGTTACTCAGTATCCACGCTCGGTTAATAGGATTTTTCAAAAGCGTGTTCGAAGCAGTAGTCGAAACTGCACCAGATTCGGATGTGAGCGGGCATTAAGTTTTCACAGAGGAGCAAAGGTTAAGCAATTGACATATTGTAAAATAATTATTTCTAACTTGAATTATCTAATTATCCTGTACATATACAACTGAATTCAAATATCCCCTACGAATTGACTGTTGGATTGTTTGTCCTAATGGAATATCATTGCACATTGACCGCCGCATGATCTAATCGTTTTAAGAGCTTTGCAGGAGAGGAAATGGAAGAATATTCAATTTAATATTTCACAGTATCGACCGATTTGAGCGGCCCCATGTTATGGTAAATCAGCATGATTAATATATTTGCGGGGATCTAAACAGAATAGTTTCCCTATTGTATTATACTTGTATACATCATGCAAGGTTTCTAGTTATTGAGAATGACTAATTGCATTTTATGATATATATTCAGCATGCAGCCAAGCTTTGGGACAAGACAATATGAATGGTTTATACAATGTACTGACGTAACAGAGCTGTGTTATATAGTTTTAACCAAAATAGCACATACTTCAAAATGTCAAATTGAGCATTTCAAACGAATTGAATTACTGTTATTACGGTTATTCATCAATAGCAGTTGGTGATGCAAATATGAGGCTATAAGTGCAGCCCAGTATCAGAGTGTTACTACGGAAGATCAAATCTGGTATACACTGTTTGCTTATGCTCATAATACCCCTTATCCTAAAATTCAAACTAATGTGTGTTAAAATTTGAAGTTGACGCCGTGTTGACTAATTCCGATTTGATGAAGCCTTTCAGAAACTATTGACCAAATATCAAACAACTTGGATTGTGATGTGACGACGACTCAAACTGTTTGCAATTAGCGAGAAATCAGTTAAATGCGCTACATAGTCTCTGAAACGAACCTTAGTTGAAGTATATATACACTAAAACCCCGCTAATTCGACCACATAAAAATGCTATAATTCTGGGTGCTATATGCAGGTGATAGCTTAATGCAGGTATTGGTGTTGGAGACAAGTGGCATCAAAGTGCAGGGCTAATGTTATGCAGAAAGCTCATGACTCTTATCCTGCATTAAGCAGCCACCTACCAAAAAGTATGTATATTCTACTCTACTAGAAACAATACGGACTCCAGAGTCTTAAATCAAACTGAAAAGAACTGTTTTAAAATAATATATTGTATCCAAATTAACTTGAACTGTAATGTATTCTGACAGGGTATAGATCTGAACTCCGTAATAAAACAAACATAATTTAGGCTTTGCCCTCGGTGTAGTTCCAGATCATTCGCTATTTCGCTGAATTATGTGACTAATAATGTAGAACCTGATCAGGTGTCTCGTTTGTGAAGGGGCGACTGAGCTGGTTCTACTTAGTTTGCATAGCCTAAACGTTAGGTCTCGAATAACCGTGCTCAAATTGTGTAAAATATGCTTGCCGTCCATTCATGCATACGGGTTATAACACTTTGAATTTTGGACAGATATACGGATAACTCTTTATATTGTTTGTTCTTTGCAATGTTTGTCTGTACGTATATGTGTATGTCTCAATACCAAGATCACAGTATGTCTTATATTTCTTGTAAAACACATTTACAACAGTTTTGATCCTCATACGCCAAACAACCGAGCTTCTCACCTGGAATCAAACTGCTGTAAAGTCTCTAATAGGAGCTTTCTACATTACTGTTGCCCTGCACCAAGCAATCACATGCCTTCACGGACTCACACGTATTAGCGAGAGAACTGCACGCGACCGAGTAGCATGGCGAAGAATGGTTGCGACGTGATCCCTGGTGCCTCAACGACCTCATGTGTTACGGGATAGGTGAGGTGAGGTGATGTGAGAATTAGCGAGACATTGCATTCTTCAGCTATTTTTTGTTTGAAAAACGTTATCACATTATCCATACCCCTCGGTCCCAGTGATACGCCAAGTCAAAGGTTCGCCTTGGAATAATGTCACCCAGTAAACAGATAGCGTTGTAGGGTAGATTATTTACACGCGACGAAAACGTGATTACCAGTTCAAATAATTTGGATAACAGATTAGACGCCGCATGATGCGAACTGTTTAATACTTTTATTATACTTTTGCAAAGAAATAAGAGACGATTTAAGAATTGAAGGAGATGACAATTGTTGCAGACGAAACATAACTTCGAGTGCAAAGAGGTAAATGAACGCCCTCGTGAATGAGATTTTTTCGGACTCCAAATCTCAGCTGAAATGTAAATGACAGCGGTTTTTCTCGAGACACCATTGTTAGTTAGAATGTGTTTTAAGTTGATCTTCTTGAACCGGATTTGTTTGCTACTGACAATTTGACATTGTTTCTAAAATAACTTCCCAGTCTAAAGAGGTTTCTTAATACGGAACAGTATAACCAGTAGCATGACGTTCACTGCTATTAAACGCCTAATGAACACTACGACGACATTTTATTGAAATGAGGCACATTTTAGTTATACTGCAAGGACAATGAAAAAGGAGATCGATTGTATCCTTTAACATACACCGTACACAGAGATGACATTTTTTTCAAACAATTTGTATCCAATATGTTTGAGAGGAAATATATCCTGGAAACAAAATGGAAGAAAGTCTGATTCGAAATCCGAATAAGAAGACAGTCGCTATCCACGTATTTTATTCGGCTACTTTAACTGTTCTGAACAAAACCATTGGAATGATTTAACAATCAATCTGTACCATGTTCTATTTATTCCAAATTTCAATACCTGTTGAATAATCATGCAAAAAATAATTACAATGATATACGGAGGGTTGAACACAATTTAGCTCTTTTAAATATTAAAGAAACAAAATTATCTAATTCCATTAGCAAACAGAGCAGACCCTGATCAAACGGCATCTACCCTGTTTGTAAATGCCTGAAAATGCGTTTATATGAAGGACAGCGTAAAACGTACAAAGAAATAGCACAGTTACCCTAAATATACAGAGACTCAATCTCAACTCTCCCTGAACGCTTTAATGATGAATTAGTCAATTTGACACCATTTTTATCACTACAAACCTGACTGACATGATAGTAAATAGTGTAGATCCTGATTCAGGAGCAGTTTGAATCTTATCCTACACTATTTGCCTAAGTTTCCTGTCCGACAACGAAAACTAATTATGGTATATCTGTATAATTATACTACATTTTTGTATATCAAGATATCCGTAAACACTTTAAATACCTATTTGGTTCCGTAGGTATTTATTAACATAACCTTTTACAATGTTGATTAGGGGTCGGTCTTACTGGCTCATGCGTGTACCTTTATGAATGCTCGTACGACTAAGAATATAGTGGTAATAATCTACGACACTTGGGTTTCACTCCCTACACGTTGTATCCTGTAACAATTTGGGCTTTCGTAAGTTCCAGCATACGAATATTGGCTATTAACACTCTAAATCAAAGTTTTTCAAGCAGATGGTATCTGCAGAACGAAACTGAAGGAGGAAGACGGGCTATCATTATTACCGTTCAGTGTTAATCACAGCTACCTGTGTTTAAGACTCACTCAATTATACATTAAATATTTACCTGATAGACACATTTTAACCCATTTTCAGACATTGTAGACCCCGACCAGACAGCTCCCACAAAATGTCAGTGATCCGGTTCAGATTTGTTTGCATACGAATTAATATAGATCCGATTCTACAGCTTCAGCCATGGAGAAAATGCTTTGTTTAGATAATTTCAACTAGTTAATATGTTCTAATGAAAGGCGAGTCATTATTTCTTAAAATATAATTATCCATGAGGTATGGGCGGATGAGTGAATACCTATGCAAACAGTTTGGATTCAGGATCAAAACTGCTTGACACCCTGATTGCAGTTTGGTGTAAAGTTTGATTATAGCTTGAATTTTGGAAATGAAGTAGGGGAAAAAATCTGTAAAAACATTTGCTCAGCAGGCTAAAGGTTAAATAACTATTGTAGAGAGACTACGTATTAGTATACGTTGTGTATATTTACTAAACAGTAAAGTCTTACTACAGTATAACCTCTCTCAACCGGAATTCTAGTAGATAATAATTTAGATACTTTTAGGCAGGTGGCTGCTAAATGCAGGGTGAAAGTCATGCAGAAAGCTCCTCTAGGAGCTTTCTGCATGACTTTCACCCTGCATTAAGCTGCCACCTGTCTCCAAGACCGATATTCATACTAAATTTAACTGCCGGTTAAGAGAGGTTTTACTGTATTGTTAAAATAGGAGTCCGTAATGTCAGATGGTTGCGTAATGCCCTGCTTTAAGCTACCAACTGTTTTAAATTCAGAATTATACTTATTTTGGATGGTTGTATGAACGAACCTTTATTGCATTTAACCTTGATCCATCAAACAGTGAGCTTAGTCATGTTCACTAACAGTTTGGACCCAGATAAGACGCAGAGTAGCTTGGTCAGTAGTTTCTCCAAAGCTTAATACTTGGTCAATATTTTCTCCAATATAAACTCTCACCTGTAATTACCTATGCAAACAGTTTGGAAACAGATGAGATGCCGAGTAACAGGGCGTCTCATCAGGATCCAATTTGTTTGGTGCCATGAATATGTGTTTTTAAACAAAAACAGAAGAACTGTCAAAATTACACAAACAGAAGACACGACAAATTTTGCAGACGACAATATTTTGATAAGGAAAGAGTTAATCGATTCGGAAATAGTGAACGTTAACTCTTCGCTTGCTGTTCACGTCAATATACCTACCTGTAAATAGTGAAGACACAAGAGCTGTCTCATCAGGGTCTGCACTATAGTTGATTGTGCAACCAGTGCACTCCACAGCAGTGATTGCACAGAGAAATAATTGTAGACAGTGAAGATATATATATAATTATACCACAGGGCATGGGTCAAGAAGAAGAAATGCATTTTAAAATTCAGCAAGAGAAGGGTTAACAGATCCAACTTTGAGTTGACATTTCTTTTCACAGCAGGATAAGGGTTGACAGTAAATATCATGTTGTTGCATATTTACACCCCTTCGACAAATATAGTCACTGTACAAATACATTTGATAGAACTTACAGACTCATCAAAATCTTAGCAGACAGGAACGACAACAGAGTTCATAAACTGTATGGTACTGTGACAGTGACCTGTATGGTACTGTGACAGTGAATTGGTCATATCGCGCCATTGAAAAATGTGATGATGATCATGCCTGTCATGGAAGTTATGATAGCAATAACTAACTGTTTCATGAAGATATTGTCCGTGTTTCATTTGAAGGTTTGCTACAATCATGGAAAGAAGGTTGGTCTGAACGATTTTAAAGTGTTGGCTGGTAACGACCTGAAAACTGATGGTATTTGCAGCTAGCGTTTGATGTTTGATGTTGAAACTACAGAAATCACTTTCCTTCCCAGTTTTAGACCATTGAATATACCGATAAAATAAACATACACACCTTGGCTACTTTTCGATACTTTAAGTTAACTGAGCCAGCATTATTAACCCTGACCCCGCTGAAAAATAATGTCTGTTCAAATCTTGTTCAAGTTTCACTATTTCTAGATCAACTAAGCATTTGAAATATGTTGACCAAAACTTGTGACTTTTGAAAAATCTATTGACAAAGTGTCAAACAACTTGACTACTCGGCGTCTTATCTGGATACAAACTGTTCACAATAGTGCTTAACGCTTCGCTTGCTAATCGCGTCAATATACCTACCTGTAAATAGTGAAGACCCAGATGAGACAGCTCCTGCAGGAGCTGTCTCATCAGGGTTTGCACTATTTACAAGTTGATTGTGCAACCAGTGCACTCCACAGCAGTGATTGCACAGCGATATACTTGTACACAGTGAAGATACGTGTAATTATACAACAGGTAAAGAAGGAGAAATGTGTTTTAAAATTCAGCAAGCGAAGGGTTCAGTATACTGTAGAACCAGTCATGAATTGAACATAAGAGTGTTAAAACCTGTTAAAACAAGGGTTTGTTTAATACAGGGCAAAAAGTAACGCAAAACACTCCTATAGGAGCTTTCTGCATTACATTTGACTTGCATTAAGCGTCAACATGCCATACAGATTCAAAATCAGACATTTTTAATGACCGCTTAAGACAGGTTCTACTGTAAACTGTTGTCTACATTTTGCTACCTAAATATCCAGTAAATTCCTTTCAAAGCAACACAATACAGCGGTCTAAGTGCAGGCCAAATAATTTTGTACTGCTGGGCAAATGTTATGCAGAAAGCTCATTTAGGAGTGCTCCGCACTACTCTCCAGGTCAGGTAGTTGTTTACTGATGGCGAATGTTATACAGAAAGCTCATTTAATAGTCCCTCACAACTGTCTAGGTCAGGAGGTTGTGTACTGGACGAATGTAATGTAGAAAGCTCATTTAGAAGAGCTTAGCACTGCTGTTTAGGTCATGTGGTTGTGTACTATGCAAATGTTATGCAGAAAGCTCAATGAGGAGTGTTTTACACTAGTGTCTAGGTCAGGTGGTTGTGCACTGCTGGGTGAATGTTATGAAGAAAGTTCATTGAGGGGTGTTCTGCACTACTGTCTAGGTCAAATGGTTATGTACTGCTTGGCGAATGTTATGCAGAAAGCTCCTGATTTAATCCTTTCATTAATATATTTCACGCATTTGCAAAACATATACCCAGCTTTTACGGCTCCTATAGGAGCCGTCTGATCGGTCTGCTCGGTTTGCTAATGGAATTTGAAATATTTGTTTTACTTTCTAAAGTGGCGACAATGTTCCACTTTCCATATTTCATTATAACTATCTTACGCATGAATATTCAGTAGGTGTTGACATTTGGAATAAATATAGAACAGGGAAAGGGTTAAGCAACACCTGCCTTTAAAGACCCCTATATATTCATATACTGGTAGTCTTAGAGGACTTGTACCATATCTTATACTTTATAGCACAACACAATCAGTGTCAACAGTATAGATTCTGACGAGACACGTAATTACACCACCTCTTATCAGAATCCAAACATTTTTTGCTGGGTGTCTTGTTGAGCTGCTGTTCGGACGGCTGTGTTTTTTGTATGTGGTGTTTCCTACTAGACTCATACTTATTCGTTTACAACTCATACTAGCATGATGTTAATCTTATACGCCTTTGTTTCAAAATGCCTCACAAACATAATAAAAGTTAAAGATACAAATGCTCATCTATTTTCTTCTCTAGCTATGCTATAATACATTTAACTGGAATGTGACAGCAATATGTGTTATTTGTTAATTCCCTTGTTGGTCATTAAAGGCTGGCTGCCTGAGAAAGTAAATACACATGCTATTAAAGCAGGACTCAAAGTATGAAACCTCTCGAAAGTAAAATACTTTGGAGATAACACGTAAATAGTTTAATGGTGTTATAGGATGACTATGATGGCGTTAATGATGTAAACAATTACTCAATGGAGAGCATATGTACACTTATTTACTAAAAGGAACCATGTCTCTCCCGACTCAAATGACATTAATTGACATTAATTTGTTGAAGTAACATTTGGATCCAAATGAGAAGCAGAATAACCCAACGTCTCGTCAATATCCATCTGTTTGACAATGTGGTCATGCATTCGGAAGGAACTGGAAGGGAACATTGTCAAGGATGAAAGGTGGTTGCCAAAGTCAGTAGTGTTGAAAGAGTTAGTCCTAGTCCTGATGAATATTGATATAAGACATACAATAAAATGTGTCCGTGGGACACGGATGCCCCGCCAGCTTTTTCTAAATTGCATTGAAATTGGCCAACTTAAGGTTTCCATATTTGGACGACGGCGCAATATTGATAGTGATCCCTATATGTCGCCTTTATTATAAGGTAATAGTTTGATATTTTTGTATATACTACTATTACAAATTACTAATAGTATGACTATAAACAGGAAGAAGATCGTTAAACAATCACTAAAATTCACTGAAAGTGTGGGCAAACAGGATGAAGATAAACAGCAGACCTGAAAAGGGGAGACACGGTACAACTGATTATGAATATGCTTCAGACTAAATATCAAACCATTTCAGCAGACGCAAGCCAAGAAATATTTGACGAACATTTATGTCATTACACAATCGCTAAAATTCAATGAAAGTGTCGGAAAACAGGAGGTAGATTAACGACAGATCTGACATAAGGGGAGACACGGTACAACTTACTATGATTATTCTTCAGACCAAATATTCAATAATTCCAGCAAACACAAACCAATAAATATTTGACGAAAATGTTTTTTACTAAACAATCACTAAAACACAATGAAAGTGTCGGCAAACAAGAAGGCGATGAACGACATATCTGAACAGGGGAATCACAGTACAATTCACTATGATAATGCGTCAGACCAAATATCAAATAATTCCAGCAAATAAAAGCCAAGAAATCTTTGAAAAAAGTTTGTCATTAAGCACTCACCAAAATTCAATCAAAGTGTCGGCAAACAGGAAGTACATGAAGTAGACCTGAAAAGGCAAGACACGGTACAACTCACTATGATTATGCTTCAGACCAAATACCAAATAATTCCAGCATACACAAGCCAATAAATCTTTGACGAATCTTTTCTTCATTAAACAATCAACAAATTTCAATCAAAGTGTCGCTACCTTAGGCGAATGCGTGATAACGTTTGTAAACAATTAAGATTTGCATGAGGCGTTGAGTAATCCAGCCGCTCATCAGGATCCAAACTGTTTGAAACAATGATCATGTTTTTGTAAACAAATTGAAGAGATTTCCACTCTGAAACCTGTATCAGACGAACTTTGTGTTTTCCTAGTCATCCATTAACCATACACAGCAAGCAATCGAACAAACACAAACAAATATGTCATGTGTGTAAGTAGAACTTAAATGTAGTCACACTAGTATTGAACTACATCAAATATGTTTAAAAAATCATTAAAAAGGGATATGATCCTGTAGTACTACAACATACTGCATGTTTGGTTGTGAACCCTTTTACAGTTGGCAATCACGCTTGCATCTTTGGATGTACGCCGACAAGAAAGGTTTAGTACTCTATGAAGGCGACCTCTTAAATCCAGAAATGGAAGGAGAACGTCGGATATCTGTACTATTTCGTTTTTGTCGTACCCTTTATTACTTTTCTACAGTTACTCTGTTTGCAGCTCAATCATTGAGTACACTAGCGATAGGTGTTTTTCAAATGTACTTGCATTTACTTGAATGTGTTTAGTACGATTATATTTATCGCATCGACGGTGTTAAAATTAACCTTACTCCAAAAGCACAATCGCTACATATAATTCATCATTTAAAGTTAGTTTCCAAGGTTTGTTCTTTGAGAAATGGTAAATACGGCCCTGTCAAAATCCCCGGTCAGCTTGACTCTGATTACATCTCTATAGTTCAGTCGGTAAAGCTAGTTTGGTTCCAAATATGTTACTACATACGAATATAGGGAGTCTATTCATGAGCTATCAGTGATATTATATCAAGCGTCAATCCCTATACTGTTGTAACAATGTTGCCTGTTTAAGTTCTGATTCAGGGCAATTTCCGATTCGCACACGATTCTGAAACTACAATCAGAGAGTCAGACAACTTAAACCGAATCTTTTGCAAGTGCTTGTCAATCTTCACTGAGAGCGTAATGAATAAATGCACCGGTTATAATCGCGATCAGGATGTAAAACGGCTAACAAAGTCTATTATAATCCATTGCTACATTTAGATTTTATTAACAAGCTTCCTGAAGCCAGTGCTGTCATTAGATGTCATCTCTTTCGCTGCCAATGTCGAATCTGTGATTACCTCTGCATAGATGAGACGCTGAGTGACTCATAAGAATCGAAATTGTTTGTTACTGTGGCAATGGTTTCTGCTACTGAGGAAACAAAATAGAAAAATTAAATTGTAGCAGATGACAACGTTTTCAGACGACAGCGGAAAAGTTCGCAGCGGAAGAGTTAACTATACTAATATGCAATGAAGAACAGAAAGTAAAGAGTAACAAACCGAAAGTAGTGACTTTCGCCGATATCAATATCAAGCTTGTAGAGTTTTTAAGAAAATATTATTTGAAGAAATTGTGAATACACGATATCCATTCATGGTATCAGACCGGGGCAATGCCTTATATTCCAGCTATATGGGTTTCGACTTGAATTATAGCGTATTTCTATCTCGAACCTCAGAGTCAACCAGTGTCCTAGAGAGGTTGGTTGTCACTTTGGCGACTTTGGCAAAATAGATGACTGCGCATCAAGAGTGATGCTTTCTTTGATAAATAAGACACAGTTTATGGAAATCGGTGGTCAAATACGCTTGCAAGGATGATCGCAGTGAATGAACCCATCGATTTTTTAGCAGATTTCGGTCGGAGTTGAATACCTTTTACTTATTATATAGAGCGGGGGTGTTCGCGAATTTATTTGTCTGCTTGACTTTACTACTTTTCATTTATCGGCGTGTTCGTCAATTGTTTTAATGAATATATTGATAAGGAAGAAAGTCTAGAAAGCATGACATGTTTACCAAACGTTTTACGTAAAACTTGTAGATCATGAATAGTCATCTTCATACGAGACTTTCTTTTAATATTACCATATTTTTCGCCTTGGAGTAATGCCACCCAGTAAACAGATGACATAATAGGATTAATTATTTGCACCCGACGAAAACGTGAGTACCTGTTCAAACAGTTTGGTTCCAGATGAGACGCCGCATTATGCGGCATCTCATCAGGATCCAAACTGTTTAACACTTTTATTATACTTTTGCAAATAAATGATAGACGATTTAAGAATTGAAGCAGGTGACAATTGTTGCAGACGAAAAGTAAACTAGCGTGCAAAGGGTTAAATGAACGCCCTCGTAAATGAGCTGAAATATGAATGACAGTGGATTTTCTCGATTCACCATTGTTAGTTAGAATGATGTTGAACTCAGTCTTCTTGAACGGGATTTTATTTGTTATATTGACACTCTGACACTGTAACGTTACTACAAAACGGGTTGTAACATAGCTCCCCAGTCTTAAGTGTTTTCCTTAAAACTGAACAATATAACCAGTAGCATGACGAACACTGCAATTAAACTCCTAATGAACAGTACGACGACATTTTGTTGAAATGAGACGTGATTAGTTATCTTGCAAGGACAATTCAAAAAGAGATCGATTGTAACCTTTAATACACTCTTCAAATCAGAGATGACATGTTTTTCAAGCAATTTGTATCCAATATGGAACAAATTTGAAGTCAGCCTGATTTGAAATCCGAATAAATCTCTATCTACGTATATTTACTATATAACCTTTAACCGTACTAAAACACAACCGTTGAAAAAATATAACAATCAACCGTTTCCCTGTTCTATATCTATTCGAAATTTCATGCTGGATATTCAGGGACAAAGCAATTACAAGGAAATATGGAAGGCGGAATATTGTAGCCATTTAGAAATTAAAGAAACAGACTTATCAAATTGCATTAGCAAACAGAGCAGACCCTGGAGAGACGATTCCTACTCTGCTTGCAAATGCCTGAAAATGCGATTATATCAAGGAAAGGGTTAATCGTATGTCTAGAAAGAAGTACCATTATTACCCTAAATATTCAGAAACGCAATCTCCACTCTCCATAAAATCTTTTAGGGCTTCCATGGCCGAGTGCATAACGTTTTATTATGTCGATTAGGGTCCAATCGTACAAAAATCGTACGACTAAGAGTCTTGTCAGTTTTAATTACCATGTATGCTTTTCATTGGCCACACATTTTGTTCTTACACACAAATATCGGCTATTAAAAAAATCTTAATCGTGATTTTCCAAGCAGATGATAACTGAATGCAGATCGAAACTGGAGCTCAATGCAAGACGAGACGGGTTGTCTTTATTGTTGACCTTTCAGGTTCATTCACAGTTATCTGTGTCTTAAGACTCACTCATTTATACATTAACCCTATATCTGACAGTCATGGCGTTAAATACGTTTACAACCATTGTAGACTCTCACAAGACATCATCCGTAAAACTGTGAGTGATCAGGCTCTACTTTGTTTGCTCACGACCTAATAATATCCGATGCTACAGCTTCAGCAATGCTTTGTTCATATAATTCCAACTAGTTTATATGTTCTAGTGAAAAGCGAGTCATTGTTTCTGAATATATAGATATGCATAAGGTAAAGTGTTAAATAACTATTTTTTAGAGATACAGTAAAACCCCTCTAATGCGACCAGCTTTCTGCATAACTTTCGTCCTGCATTAAGCAACCACCTTCTTATGAAATTAGCCATGTTTGTTCATTAACTTGTCGCATTAGTTTGTTTTTACTGTACTACGTTTTAGTATACGTTGATTATATTTAAGTCTCACTAATGCGATCAAAATAATCTGTTAATATTGCGTAATGCCGTTCCTTAAATAACTGTTTTAAGAAAAACAATATTCTACATCTTTTGAGTGGTTGGATTAGCGAAACTTTGCTGAATTTAAACTATAAATCTGACCAAGACTTTAGTCAAGTTTGCAAACAGCTTGGACACAGATAAATGGAAAAGTAGTAAAGTCAAGCAGGCAAAGCCACATGCAAGACGCAACCACCACCAAAACACCGATAGACAGCATGACACACACACACAACCACACACCCAAACGCACACACACACACACACGAAATGAACACAGAAAACACCAAAAGACACACAAGAAACAGGGACAAACGTTCCACAACATGAACAAGCCACAAGCACAAAGACGCAAGGCAAACAAAAGGAAGGGTGACAAAGAGAGTACCGTAATATAACGCATAGTAACGGGGTCAGAAGTTTCTGCAAAGATTGACCCATTACCTCATAGGCTATTTTTAGATACAACCTCTTTGAATTAATCTACCGAAAAGGAGCATTAATTAGAGAAAAGGAATTTTTTTGAATTTTGTACTTTGAAACCTTTGTGATAAATAGAGCATTTGCTCCTATAGGAGGGATTCTAACTCACAACCCATACAAGGTAAAACATGTGCTCTACCGAAAAAGCTATAGCCACATACGTCTGCATGCGTACCCGTTATATACGTGGCTTGTGCCAGCGATAAAAGTCTACACTTCGAACCAAACACCCGATTATTCCAGGCTACCATTAATCTCAGAACTAAACAGCCGATTCTTTAAGACTATCTTTAATAGTCTAAATGACATTATTCGAATAGGTCGACTCAATGCCCATTAACTTTTTCACTTACATTTGCCCCAAATTAAAAAAATGTTAGTATAAGTTATACATTTAGATGAAAACCAATCATGAACAATGGTGCAATATGCAACACGGGTCACCTGAAAACAAAACCACGAGTAAAATGAGAGAGAAAAACGTTATTAGCCTCTACCAAGAACCGAACCCACGACCTCAAGTTTCCTAGGCCAATGCTATAATCACTGGACCACGCTGATGACTACAATTGGGAGAGTGATTTTAATCTATTATACCTAATTCACTAGCATTCACTGAAAAGGGGTCGTGGCAGAAATGAAAAACAAATAACCCCGCTGGGAAAAATATATAAATAAAATAATTTAAATAAAAAAACAACAACAAAAAAACAACAACTAATCTCACAGTAAAGCATTGTCATTGAAAAAGCCGTACAAGGCCGTGCTGCGAAAGCAGCCTAATAATCTGGGAAAATGCAGAGTGATCCGAATGAAGATAAAAAACAAAACAACATAACAGAACGACCCAACAGAATTACAGAATGACCCAACAGAATGACAAAGTATGCCGAACAGAATATAATAACAAGCCGACAGAACAACATTGCTGATTGACAAAACAAAACGTTGAAACCACCCATCATAATTGGCTAATAACTAAACATAATATCGCGTTAACAAGATATCATTCCACTACCACAGCATATAATTTCGAAATGACAAAATATAATGCTGAGAGCACCAAACAACAATACAGTTGAAGAGGATATATCATCATTGCAGCCGAACAGAACTAGTCTCTGCCAGATAGCATACGGTAGCCACCAGATAAAATAATCTGTGAACCGTACATCATTTTATGAGAACTCGACATAATTTAAATGAACATATCAGCATATAATTTGAACAAAACAGAACATCACGACTCAATAGCATAATGAAATGACCACTAAACATCATTACAAAATGACAAAATATAATTACATGAAAACCAGTCATCATATATAGGTGACCTAACATCATGTTAGACCTATTCAATATAATATGTTTTAACTGATCATAATGATGAGACAAGCGCATAGGAGTATTGGTCGACTGAATACCATATACAAATACCCCAATAAAAGGACTGCTGCTCTGAGTACCATATCTAAGTGACTGAATATAAAAACAATTGACCGCAAATAATCATTTCTTCTAACATAAGACATATGTGGCGTTCCATACATTAAAGCTGTAAACAAATACTCTGCTCTGTGGAGACCATATGTAGACTTATTTACAGAACAACATTTACTAAAAATAATCAAATACGCTGCATGTCTCTCTTGACTCCAATGCCTTTGACGTTTGTTCAATGATTTCGACTTTTGATATACCTTATTTTCATATATCATTATACCTGCATATCTTATGTACATATAAAACCAACCTTAAGCTACCAGCTAAAGATGTCTAATTATGGCTCTTAAAGACAGGTGGTAATTCAATGCAGTATGTGTCCGCAAAAATTTAACCCTGTATCAAGCAGCTTTTAAAGAAATGTATGTTTATTAACAACATGTTCGGTTTATAGGGTTTTACTGTACACGCACACCCGCAAAACGAGCATACATACTTTTGTCCGACATCGAGGTAGTGTATGAACAGAATACATGTACTAAAGTCTTTCAACAAGATCGGCAATATCAGAGTGTTTTTTTTCACCGAAAGATTTGTAATACTCGTATATCCGTAACATTAACACTTTTGGAAATAATGTGTTGATTTTGCTTGTTTCATACACGCAAATTATTAACCAAATCATTTGCCATTATTATATCTACGACGATCCCTGCGATGAAATGTCAGTGTGTCCATATTGTTTCCGATGTGCGGCAAGTGATATCTGCAACATGTCGAAATTGCTGTTCACTAAATATCTTGCCACATACATCACGTAAGCCTTACCCACATTTGAAACAAAGATAAAAATGAATATATCTTACTAGATACATATTGGCATAAACTTTCCCTGACACTGGCAATAGAGAACAGGAATAAAATTAACATGAAAGCTGCATAAACTAAATGTATAATAGCTAAAGTCTGCATAACTGCTGCTAGTAAAAATCGATAGTGTGTAATTGTTTGAATTTCACATGTTGGTTTCCAAGTAAGAAGGAGTACGAAATAACGGAATATGTGAAATCTACATTATGATTGCTCAACAAAATGAAAGTGTCCTATGTAAGTAATAGTTTCAGTTTTGCCATGCAATGCGTTTAGCTGAGGGAAAGTTATAAGCTTCGATAATCCCAATATGGTGGATATATTGATTAAATGTAATATGTGTTCATTTTTATCAGAAACAAATACGTATCATGTAGAAGAATAGAATTAAATTTTGCTCTGATGTTGACACCGTTTCACACCTTTGAAAAACACAGTAGAACAAAACCAGACTACGACTCCCGTAGGAGCTATCTGGGAAAGTTGTGCTGTGTTTGCTTGTGACCATATATATATATTTTGTTCGACAGTCTCGGCCACAGCCTGACATTCATGTGTTCATTCATCGTTGTAAACAATCAGCTGATGAATATTTATTATGCCATTTACTTGCATGAATATTAACATGGTCACGGATTAAAATCGCTAGATGCTAATGAAACAAAATCATCATTACAAATTTAATCCTTGTTATGGTAAACAGTTTGGATCAAGATGAGGCGCAGAGTATCACTGCCAAGCGTGTAAGTAGAAATGTAGTCACACTAATATTGAACTTGGGTTTTGCATATCCAGTGCAAGTATTCAGTTATGCAACTGCAATATTATACAAAATAAACATGTTCAAAAGGAAATTCAGAACCAGTCAATGTTTCATGAGATAATTCATGCACACGAAACACATATTAGCAAAACACTTTGACATTAATAATCACAGCAAACAGAACGAAACTTAATCAAAGGGCTCCTTCAGGAGATATCTAGATACCTACACGGATATATAATGTTTACTTATTGTGGATGTATGGGCTAATGGAAGGTTTTGAGTTTATTGCTATTTACTTGCATTTACTTGAAATATGTTTAGTACGATTTACATTTATCGCATCGACGGTATTAAAGTTAATCTTACTCAAAAAGCACAACCGCTACATATAATACAAATTGTTTGCACTTTGAGAAAATGGTAAGTACGGCCATGTCGAAATTCCCGGTTAGCTTGACTCTGATTAAATCTCAATAGCTCAGTCTGTAAAGCTAGCTTTGTTCCAAATATGTTACTACATACGAAATAAGGAGTCGTATGAGCAATCGGTGAAATGATATCAAGCGTCAATCCCTATTCTGTTGTATAATGCTGTCTGCTTATGTTTTGATTCTCGGCAATTTCTGATTCGCACAATCTTTTGAAATTACAATCACAGAGTCAGACAGCTGGGACCAAAGCTTTTGCAAATGCTTGTCAATCTTCACTGAGAGAATAATGATTAAATGCACCGGTTGAAACTGCGTTCAGGATGTAAAACGGGTAATAAAATCTATTATAATCCATTGCTACATTTAAAGTTTATTACCAAGCTTCCTGAAGCCAGTGCTGTCATTAGATATCAACTCTTTCACTGCCAATATCGTATCTGTGATTACCTCTGCATACTGTTTTGATCCAGATGAGACGCCGAGTTACTCGTCAGGATCCAAACTGTTTGTTACTATGACAATGGTTTTTCCCACCGAGGAAATTGCAGACTCGGTTTTATTGAGTCTGTTCATGAGTAGTAATTAAAAGTGCAACACTACTCACGCCCCCTAACACCGGCTTAAGCAGTATTCAAGTTTCAAAACTAATAACATCAAAACTAAGGATCAGAAAATATAACAACACTGAGAATGAAGTACGGGGCGACTTCTTACGGTCGCCACACAAGTCTGCAGACGACAAAAGTTGGAGCGAAGGAGTTAAATATAATAATATAGCTCTGAACCATCTACGTACTCCATAGTTTGAACGCTTTAGCAAACAGAGTAGATACATAAAAGAAAGCTACTGCCTGAACCGTCTGATTACGGTCGATTCTGTTTTGATTATGACATAATACAGATTTGGTCGTACAGTGTGTGTACTTCCTGTGTTTCTGAATTCACGTGACAATATCAAATAATTATTAAAATAATAACCCTGTTATACGTGAATAATCATATAGTAAATCATTAACTATTTGAATGCAGGACACGATTTGGTTGTCATTTGCAAACAAAGAAGACCTCGAGTATAAGGCTCCTAGAGCAGCCCTTTAATCAGAGTATGCACTATTTGTTATTCATACAGTGCTCCCTCTCTACAACGACACCCTTTGGGATACGAAGATTGTATGTGTTGTTCAGAGGGAGTTGTTATAGGGAGGGAAAATCAAACATAATTAGCTTGTTTGCAGATCCCCAGATACGGTGTATTTCGAGAACTAAAACCGTTATGCCTCAATCAAATCCTATGTTGTGACCACTCTTTAGAATCGTCACAAAGTGACGATTCTAAAGAGTGGTCACAACATAGGGTTTGATGGAGGCATGAAGAAAATACGATGGAAAAAATGTGTGTCTGGAGCCTTGTTGTTTCGGAAACAGTGACATGCGTTGCTGTAAGGAGGGAATCGTTATTGATAGGGCCGTTGTAGGGAGGGAACACTGTAATCCCCTCACAAATGATTGCCTTTTATACTGAATTCCGATTAACTTGCGATCGCATAAGGACCTTAACTGTTTGACACATTTGTGCTTATACCTAAATCAGCACATTTGAAGAATTAAAATCGATATTGTCTAACGACGATTGTTTTAGCAAGCTGAATATTGAAAACTGTTAATACATATTGCAAGAAATGCCGAAAGTGAGGAAGTTATTCCCTCTTAAACCCGTTTACGGAGGGAGGAAATTAGATATTTGTATTTTGCCAGTTCTGTCGTACCCCAAATGACTTCTCCACAGCTGCTCTGACCTGAATAGTCATCGAGTACATGTCTACGATGTCAATGGAAAAGTAGTAAAGTCAAGCAGGCAAAGCCACATGCAAGACGCAACCACCACCAAAACACCGATAGACAGCATGACACACACACACAACCACACACCCAAACGCACACGCACACACACACACACGAAATGAACACAGAAAACACCAAAAGACACACAAGAACCAGGGACAAACGTTCCACAACATGAACAAACCACAAGCACAAAGACGCAATGCAAACAAAAGGAAGGGTGACAAAGAGAGTACCGCCTTGGCACGGTCAGCAGCAAAAACACAACTGGGGGTTTAAACCGGTTTACGGACGTCCTAACCTCACACTTCTCTCAAAGTCACCCTAGCTTTACAAATATTGTAAATAAAGGTATCCCCGCTGGACTTACCCACAACATAGACGACGGTGAACACAGGACAACATGTAAAACATAGCATAATAACTGTGACAATCCGTCAAATATGTACTCAATGACTTTGCTGAAGTCAGAGCACCTGCAGGTAAGCCGTTAAGGTCTTTTTCAAACAAAACAGTTGTGCATGCTTAATATCCACTAGTAATTGTATCTTCTTGCGATTTATCTTGTATTAAATGTCGGTGTAGAAGTGTTTCATATAGTTTTCCCGTACTTTTAAATTATGACGTCATTTAAATGATGACGTCGCTTGTTTACCTCTAACGTTTATTTTCAAATCATTTTCATTTTGGCAGACATCGTTATGCATGTTGTGGAGTTGTCTGGAGGGGGAATTTTATTTACATTTTGACTTTGGTGAAAGTGGGATAAGGACGAGGTTGGGTACCCGTAAACCAGGTTTAAGTCCCCCAGTAGCTTATTTTGGTTGCTGGCCGTTCCAAGGCGGCACTCTGAAAATGAAGTATGTCGAATTTTGTCGTATACTGCAACGTTTTCGTCTTCCATTGAAAAGACGCCGAGTTACTCAGTATCCACGCTCGGTCAATAGATTTTTCCAACTTAAATACCTAATACAGTCAATTCCTGTACAAATTTACTTCAAACATCTACTGTTGCATTGTTTGTCCTATTGGAATAGTTTTGCACATTGACCGCCGCATGATCTAATCGTTTTCTGAGCTTTGCAGGAGACGAAATGGAAGAATATTCAATTTAATCTTTCACAGTATCGACCGATTTGAACGACCCATAGGTAATGGAAAATAAGCATGATTTATATATTAGCAGGAATCTAGACAGAACAGTTTCCCTGTTGTATTATCCTTGTAAACAACATGCAAGGTTTCTAGTTATTTAGAATGACGAATTGCATTTGATGATATATATTCGGCATGCAACTAAGCTTTGAGACAAGGTGATATAAATGGTTTTGGCCAATGAATATTTCAAACGAGTCGAGTTCTTAATATTACGGTTGATACTTTAACCCTTTCGGCGCCAAATTTCTAATTATCGTCTGCAATGCAATTTTTGTTAAGTCATTTGGTAAAATAAGGAAATGAGATAATAAATGCAAATTCCAAAGGAATAAAGCGCATATATAGAAGTAGAGTTTGAGACAAAAAGTGAAATCCCTGATCAGGCGCCTTGTTTTGTATGCGGTGTTTCCTGTACGACTCATACATGTACTTTTAATAAGATCACGAGGAAGGGTTGTGTACAAAGTATAAAAATTGTATAAGCTTACAGTGGGTTCAAGAAACCTGTTATTCTTCAATTTGATTAAGACTTCTAAAGAGTTTTAATAGACCAGACGAACTTTATTCCAGAATTTACATAAGTCTTATCACAATATAATGTTCTTTTATCTTAGTTAAACAAGAAGTCAAAAGTATACACAACTTAGTAGTTGTACAAGAGGTAGAATTTGCAATGAAATGGTTTTCATGTAGATTTCTGTAACCAATACATTGTAGGAAGTTTATGCCGTGTAATTATAATATCTGCTCCAAGCTGTTCAAACTTTTGGACATTGTCTGAAACGGTCTTTTCGTCAGTATTAATCGAAATGTAGGATACGTTTATTTACACTGTTTGTCTTTTAGGATGGGGATGGAATAAGGGTGAGGTTGGGCGCCCATAAACCGGTTTAAACCCCCGGTGACTTTTGTCACTGACCGTTCCAAGGCGGTACTTCCATCTTCCTCCTATTGTATGTTTGTTTTGTCTTTGTGCGTCTCTTGTTGTTTTTTCTACCCATGTATATTTGCTGTTTCCTTGTGTTGCTGTTCGGGCGAGTGTTTGTTCTGTATGTGGTATTTCCTGCATGACTCATTTTTGTACTTTTGGTATTAATACTTATCTGCTTCAAGACGTCGATATAATGTTATCGTCAAATAATAATGCCATTATTCGATACCTTATCAGCAGGAACAAAGACGTATTTGGAATGGAAATTCTGTAAACCCTTTTTAACATGTCTGAAAGAAAGTCTAGGTTTAGGTGGAAGAATGGGGTCGTTTGAGCTATAAAATGAAATGCGTTTGTCAATTATATAAAAAAATAGTGTTTTTTTCTAATTTGAAAGAGCATTAGATTCAACGTGTTCTCTACGACACCATTTAATACTAAAATTGGCTAGAGCCTCTGACCTCGACAAGAGTTACAATCTATCAAGGATTATATTCTATATTTTGGACCTTTATGAAGAAGTGATCGTAAGCGTTTATCTTTAATTATCTAGAAGTTACTAGTAATCACATGACCAGCCGGACAATATTATATCATCAATATTAAGGTCGGCAACAATCTTATTATAGTTAAAATATATATTTCGAATGGGTTTGTTATATTTGTAGCAGATAATCAGTGGTTCTGTGTTCTTAAAATATTAAGCAATAGTGTCAATTGCATTTGTGACAATGAATATACTTTGGATGTCCATAAAATCAATACCTTTGTCAATAAAAGATTTTTTCAAAAATAATCTTTGGTCAGAAAATTTGTCAATGTGTGGTCAGAGAACATGTAGAGTAAAGCTTTGTATCAAACTAGCCGTTCCTATGAGATGCTCTGATCTAAAATTGATTTAACTACTGACCGTTCCAAGGCGGTACTCTCTTTATGACCCTTACCTTTGTTTGTCTTGTGTCTTTGTACTTTTGCTTTTGTTTGTGTTTGGAATCTCTGTTTATCTCTGGTGCTTGTGTGTTTGTTGGTGTTTTCTGTGTTTATCTCGTGTGTGTGTGTGTGTGCGTGTGTTTGGGTGTGTGGTTCTGTGTGTGTGACATGCTGTCTATCGATGTTTTGGTGGTGGTTGTGTCTTGTATGTGGCTTTGCCTGCTTGACTTTACTACTTTTGCATTGATCGATTTGTTCGTCAATGTCTTTTAATGAAGATATTGATAAGAATGACAGTCTAGAAAGAATGGCATGTTTACCAGAGGTTATACATAAAGTATGTAGATTAAGAATAGTCATCTTCATACGATACTTTTGTTTAATATTACCCTATTTGTCGCCTTGGAGTAATGCCACCCAGTAAACAGATGGCATTATATGATTAATTTTTATGCACGCGACGAAAACGTGATTATCTGTTCAAACAGTTTGGTTCAAGATGAGACGCTGCATCATACGACATCTCATCAGGGTTCAAACTGTTTAACACTTTAACCATACTTTTGCAAATAAATGAGATACGATATAAGAATTGAAACAGATTACAATTGTTGCAGACGAAAATTAAAATGGCATGCAAGGAGTTAAATGAACGCCCTCGTAAATGAGATTTTTCGGACTGAAAATTTCTGCTTAAATATAAATAACAGCGGATTTTCTCGATTCACCAATGTTAGTTAGAATGATGTTTAACTAAGTCTTCTTGAACCGGATTTGTTTGTTACTGACAATCTGACATTATTTCTAAAATAACTCTATCTATTTCAAAGTGTTTTCCTTAAAACGGAACAGTATAACCAGTAGTATGACATACACTGCAATTAAACGGTACGACAACATTTTGTTGAAATGAGACAGGTTTAGTTATTTTTTAAGGACAATTAACCCTTTCGCTGCCAATGCCGGATCTGTGATTACCTATGCAAACAGTTTGGATCCAGATGAGACGCCGAGTAACTCGGCGTCTCATCAGGATCCAAACTGTTTGTTACTGTTACTATGTTTTTGAAACAAAAATGAAGAAAATCAAAAGAATGAAAATTTGTAGCAGACGACAAAGTTAGCAGACGACAGAATTTGGCAGCGAAAGGGTTAAAAGAGAGATCGATTGTAACCTTCAACACACCGTTCAAATTAGAGATGACATGTTTTCAAGCAATTTGTTTCCAATATGGTTGAGAGGAAATATATCCTGAAAACAAAATGGAAGTCAGTCTGATTCGAAATCCGAATAAGCATAATACCAAGGGAATACGGTGGGCAGAATATTGTAGCCATTTTAGAAATTAAAGAAACAGACTTATCAAATTACATTAGCAAACAGCGTAGACCCTGGACTGACGATTCCTACTCTGCTTGCAAATGCCTGAAATGCGTTTATATCAAGGAAAGGGTTAAGCATATGTCTAGAAAGAAATACTATTATTACCCTAACTATTCAGAGACTCAATTTCCACTCTCCTTGACATTTTAAGGGCCTCCATGGTCGAATGCATGACGTTTTATTATGTCGACTAGGGGTCGATCTAACAACACATCGTACGACTAAGAGAATTGTCAGTCTTAATTTACGATGTTGGCTTTTCAAACGCCATGCTTTTTGTATCTCACAACAATGGGGTTTTCGTAAGTTCTTACCCACGAATATCGGCCATTAAAAACGTATAAATCATGGTTTTCCAAGCAGATGATCCCTGAATGCAGATCGAAACTTGAGCTGAATGCAAAACGAAACGGGCTGTCTTTATTATGAACCTTTAGGGTTCATTCACAGTTATCTGTGTCTAAAGACTCACTCATTTATACATTACCCCACTATCTGATAGACACGCCTTTTAAACGTTTACAAACATTGTAGACTCTGACCAGACAGCATCCATAAAAATGTCAGTGATCAGGATCTACTTTGTTCGCTAATTCAGATCCGATACAATAGCTTCAGCAATGATGAAAAATGCTTTGTTCATATATTTCCAACTATTTAGTTTATTCTACTGAAAAGCAAGTCATTATCTCTTAATATAGAATTATTCATAAGGTAACGTGTTAAATAACTATTTTTAGAGATACAGTAAAATCCCTGTATTGCGACCATACTTCACAGTGGCAAAGGCAGGTGGTAGCTTAATGCAGGACGAAAGTTATGCAGAAAGCTCCTATATCGTCCTGCATTAAGCAACCACCTGCTTATGAAGACAGCCATGTTTGTTCATTAAGTGGTCGCATTAGATGGGGTTTTACTGTACTACGTTTTAGTATACGTTTAAGTCTCACTGATGCGACCAAAATAATTGCAGTCTGTAAAGTCATATGGTTTCGTAATGCCGTTCCTTGAAATACCAACTGTTTTAAACAAATCAAAATTCTACTACTTTTTTTGAGTGGTTGTATTAGTGAGACGTTGTTGCATTTAAACTTTATTAATCTAACAGTGACTTTAGTCAAGTTTGCAAACAGCTGGGACCCAGATAGGACGCAGAGTAACCTGGTTAGTAGTTTCAGAACTGCAACGCTTTATACTTGGTCAATATTGTTTTTCAAAATATTAATTCTTTCGCTGCCAATGTCGCATCTGTGATTACTTATGCATACAGTTTGGACCCAGACGAGTCGCCGCCGTGTAACTGTTTGGTGCCATGAACATGTTATTAAACAAAAAAGAAGACATGTCAAAATTACCAAAAAATGAACAGACAAATTTTGCAGACGACAATATTTGGCAGTAAAAGAGTCAATCGATTCGGAAGTAGTCACATTAAACAGAACCAACTTTGAGCGGACATTTCTTTTCACAGCAGGATTGACAGTTTTTATTCTGTCGGTATACATTGGCACCCCATTTGACAAATATAGTCACTGTACAAATAAGTGATAGAACTTACAGAAATAATAAAATCTTAGCAGACAGAAACGACAACAGGATAAATGAACTATGTGACACTGTGACATTGAATTGGTCATATTGCGCAAATGAAAAATGTGATAATAATGAGTGTCAAGAAAGTTATGATGGTAATAATTAACTATTTCATGACGATAATGTCCGTTGTTCCTCTGGAAGTTTGCCACAATCAAGGAAAGGAGGCATATCTGAACGATAAAGTTTGGACTAGTAACGATCTGAAAACTGATGTTATTTTCAGCTAGCGTTCAAAGTTTGTTGTTAAAACTACAAACATACTTTCCTTCCTAGATTTAGATCAATGAATATACAGACAAAATCAAAAGACACACCTTGGCGACCTTTCGACAGTTTAAATTCAGAGCCAACATTATTAACCCTTACTCCTGAGTAGAAATAATGTCTGCTCCAATATTGTTCAATGTTTCGACCAAACCGTTGAGATATGTTCACCAAGACTTTTAAAATACTATGGACTTAGTGTCAAACAATTTGGTTACTCGGTGTCTTATCTGGATACAAACTGTTTACAAATGCGGTCAAGTCGCGGTTAGCGGGATAGCAAGATGATGGTTTAAGTATAAAGTAAAACATCTCTATAAAGGCCACTAAATTATATAAAGTATTTTGTGTTAAAGGCAGGTGGCTGCTTAAAGCAAGGTGAAATAAAACAGAACGCTCCTATTGGAGCGTTCTGTTTTCCTTTCACCTTGCTATAAGCAACCACTTGCCCTAAATACCAACTAATTAACACAATTTAGTGGCCGCTATAGATATATTTTACTGTACAGTGGAACGTATTTTAAGCGACCAATCATGTATTGAACATAGGAATCTTTATGTTAAAAGCAGGTGGTTGTTTAATACAGAACACAATTAATACAAAAAGCTTCTGTATGAACTTTCTGCATCACTGCTGAGCTGCATTAAGTTACCACCTGCCTTACATATTTATAATCCGACCTCTTTTTAATGGCAGTTTAAGACAGGTTCTACTGTAAATTGTAGTCTACACTCGTAATTTAGATTTCCAGTAAGATCCCTTAAAAACACTACAAGATAGATTTTAAGTCTAGGTCCGGTGGTTGTGTACTTCAGGACGAATGTTATACAAAAAGCTCATTTAGAAGTGATCTGCATAAGGACGTCCTGCATTAACCCTTTCTTTCATATAAACGTGTTTTCACGCATTTGCAAATAGAGAAGACCCATATCATAGGAGCCGTCTGATCAGGGACTGCTCTGTTTGCTGATGGAATTTGAACTGTCTAAAATGGCTACGATTTTCTACTTTCCATATTTTAGTATAACCATTTGATCCGTTAATATTCAGTAGTTTTGGAATAAATATAGAACAGAGAGAAAGTGTTAAGAAACATACGCGTTTTATGTCCTTCGGGATCATTAGCTTTAATGTTATTAATTTTGAAAATTGAATACTGCTTAAGCCGGTGCTAGGGGTGTGAGTAGTGTTGCACTTTTAATTACTACTCATGAGCAGATTCAATAAAACCAAATCTGCAATTTTCTCTTTTTGCATTTCTTCTTTTGCTTTCGAAGGATCACCCATTTTCAGAATATACCTACATATTCATATATTGGTCGCCTGAGAGGGTTTTCACTGTATTGTATACGCCTCTCATTAGAATCGAAACTGTTTGCAAGCGCAGTGTGCTAAAGGTTTAAATTCTAATTAATGAAAGTTTATTACAAAATTCTAAAATTCTTACTATCATGATGTTAATGTTATACGCGTATGTTTCAAAATGCCTCATAAACAAAATAAAAAGTATAAAAATATTTGTGAAACAGATACAAATGCTCATATATTTTCTTCTCTAGCTGTACTATAATACATTTAACTGGCATATGATAGTAATACCGTATATGAAATTAGTTAATTCCCTTGCTTGTCATTATAGATCGGCTGTCTGAGAAATTAATACACATGGTATTAAAGCAGGACCCAAAGTACGAAACTTCTCCAAAGTATAATACTTTGGGGATAACACGTAAATATATTTATGGTGTTATAGGAATACTAGTATGGCGTTAAAGATGTAAACAATTGCTCTTTGGAGACCATATGTACACTTATTTGCACAGCAATATTTGTTAAAAGGAACCACAGGCGCGGCATGCGTCTCTTGACTCGATGACATAAACGTACTTTCAATGACTTCGAGCTTTGATATGCCATATTCTCACATATTATACCTGTCAGGGTTCTTTTGTCACCGAAAGATGTATAATATATATTCGTAACTTAATATATATTCATAACTTTGGCATATAATGTGTTGAATTGTGCTTGCCTCATACACGCAAACTGTTTACACCAGATTTGTCATTATTATCTCCATGACGAATACCGCTATTAAGTATCAGTGTGTCGTCATTGTTGCCCATGTGCGACAAGTGATATGTTAAACATGTCGAAATTGCTGTTCGCCAAATCTATTGCCGCAGACGTAAATTAAGCCTGGCCCACATTTGAAACAAAGATAAAAGGAACATACTTTACTAGATACATATGATCATAAAATTTCCCTGGCACTGGCAACGTAGAACTGGAACCAATTTAACATGAAAACTGCATAATGCTTGCTATTAAGTGTAATACAGAAAAACCTCTCTATAACGGCTACTAAATTACATCAAGTATTTTGTGTTAAAGGCAGGTGGTTGCTTAAAGCAAGGTGAAAGTAAAACAACAATCCAACAGGAGCGCTCTGTTTTACTTTTCACCTTGCTTTAAGCAGTCACCTGTTCTAAATACCAACTAATTTACACCATTTAGTGGCCGTTATAGAGAGTTTTTACTGTATTTGAAGTCTCCATAATTTCTGCGGGTAATAGTCGATAGTATGTAAATGTTTGAAGTAAGAAAGGAAGAGTATATAACGCTATAGTTGAAAGCTACATTATGTTTGCTCGAAAAAATGAGATTATCCTATGTAAGTAATATTATCAGATGTCCATCTATGTTTTGAACTTGACTTGTGGGTTTTCTAATCTCAAAAACTAAACTATCAGTTATCTTGCTTTTAAGGGATATATTACCACACTGAGTTGTAAGGATTTGTCTATCGCAATGATCAGCTTGGTAGCAAGATCGATATTCTATCTCGCCCAGGCATATAGACTAAATTATATCCCTCACATTTACTCTAAGCACTCTTTGTTGATGGGGAGCATACCGAGACAACTTTCTAGGTGTGCACATACACTAACTTGTGCTAAACATTTAAATCTGCACGACACATGTTTGTAACCCTAAAACCAGTTCCGGTCCAGATGATACGCTGCATAACTCATCCGGATCCTTTATTGTTTACAAAAATCGAAGGATCAGGTATCGTTAGCCCTCATCACGATAAACGTGACCGGAATTTATAAACATCTTGGATCCAGATCAGATGTCCGCGTTTTACCAGGATCCATACTGTTTAATACCCGGTAAACAACTTCTAAATCGCTTGTGCGAATCAAAATTAAACAAAAAATGCAACATATCATAGATACTTTTCGGTGCGTTTCGGACAGGAATTGAGGCAGACATGAAGTAATTTACTAGTTGGCAGTTTGCATTATTATTTCTAATCGGACATCTCAGTTTCGTTATTTTGGAGCAGGTAACGATTGTGGAAATTAGTATCTTCTGCTGTATACAACAATAGCTGTGTCTCGCGACCACTTACTGGTCTGAAAATATAGTCGTTAAAAGGAGGTGGTTGATTAATGAAGGGTAAAGTAATGCAAAATGCTTCTTTGAAATTTACAATTAAATCGTGACAATCTAAACTATATAGCCTTTATAGTAACAATCAGATATTACTGTCTGACAGAAATTAATGTATTTGCCTCATTTCCACTCATTTTCTTATCTCTACGCAAACATAAATATATGTAGTGGTTGTGGAGTTCATAAATATGTTATTGTTTACTACGAATCGGATGCAAGAGTGGCGGACATGGTTTGCTTCACCTGTCTAATTAGAAAAGTACAAATATGAGTCATGCAGGAAACACCACATACAGAACAAACACTCGCCCGAACAGCAAAACAAGAAAATACACCAAATATACATAACTATAAACAAAACATAAAGAGACGCACAGAGTCAAAACATAAAAAATAGGGGAAAATACCGCCTTGGAACGGTCAGTAACAATAGTCACAGGGTGTTAAATCAATTTAGTGGCGCCCAACCTCACACTTGTTCCATCCCCACTCTAAAATATAAACAGTGTAAATAAACGTATCCCCTCTCAGACTAATTTACAACAACTGCAATGGCAAATACAGTGGTAAACAGCATGTAAAACGAAAACATATTTAAGCGAAACTAACTGTATCCACCTATGACTAGCGTACTCAATGATTGAGCTGCAAACAAAGTAACTGTAGAAAAGTAAAAAAGGGTAAGACAAAAACAAGGTCCTCCGACGTCCTGATTACGTTTCCGGATTTAAGAGGTTAGAGTTCCCAAAGTATTGTTCAAGTCAATGACTCCCTGACTTTTTAAAATTGCCCCAACATTGTAGACTGTAAAAATCTACTCGTTAAAGTTATGTTCAAACCTATTTGCGAATTTATGAACGGTATACATGTATATATATTTAAGAAATCGTTTTATCCGTACATGCAAAGAGGTTTCTCTTCTCTGGATCCACATACTCACATTTTATCCGTGTTTGTTGCTACTGATAACGGTACTCACTGTATGAGAACAGTTTTAATGGCCTTAAGTTGTGGAAAATAAAGTGAACAGTGAACAGTGAAACCTTGAAGATTTATCCCACTCTTAAGTGAAACATCAACAAACTTATCGTGACTTTATAAAATAAACTTATGAATAGGAATATCCATTCTATAGTGTCAGACAAGATTGACCTTCGTCGATGGTTTAGTGCAAATTTATGGAAACTACAATACATGGGGCAATACAATGTTAAAATTCGTAAATATTTGGATCAAAATGAGAGGCAGAATAGCTCCACATCTCGTCAAGATCCATCTGTTTCACAATGTGGTCATGTATTCGGAAGGAAATGGAAGGGCAAATTGTAAAGGGTGAAAGGTGGTTGCCAAGGTCAGTAGTGTTGAAAGAGATAACCCTTGTCCTGAATATTAGATACAATGCTACCATGAATATCAAATAGTTATAATGTTGTTTTTCACTCGGCACAAACTGTCAAATCGTATTAAGCAATCCGTGCAGACAATGGTTTTGCGGAGCAAACTGACATACTGAGTCTACTATCTCGTTTTTGTCGTACCATTTATTACTTTCTAACAGTTACTCGGCTTGCAGCTCAATCATTCAGTATACTAGCGGTGTATGGATTCCGTTTGTTTCACCTAAGTATGCTATCATTTTACATGCAATTTACCACTGTATTTGCCATAGCGGTTGCTGTAGATTAATCAGAGAGGGGTGCGTTTATATACAATGTTTTAGGGTAGAGTGAAATATGTGTGAGGTTTGGCGCCCCAAAACCGGGTTAACACCACCATTGATACTTGTCGCTGACCGTTCCAATGCGGTAATTTCATCTTACCTGTATGTGTTGTTTGTTTGTCCCTTTTATGTCCTGTGATAGGCATGTACATTTGCTGTTCGTTTCTGCCTTGATGCTGTTCATGTGATTGTGTGTTTTGTATATAGTGTTTCCCGCATGACTCATACGTTTACTTTGTGTGCAAAGGTGCTTCTATCAGATAAATAGATAACAAGTATTAACGAATTTAAATGTCAAGCGTAAATCGCTATCATTCTGTCGACAATATGAACGTTTTCATAAAACTCTGGACTATGTATGCCAGCCTAGCATCGTGATAAGCATTGTGTAGATTCAGACAAATGCAAAAAGAAAATAATATGGTGCATGTGTTTCTTCGAAGTCTATAGCCGTGCTTGACCAAATACGTCAACGTACGCCATACATTATTATGCTTTTTCCAACACACGTGTTGTGTTTGTGACAGGCTGGATGCATAGTTTGCCGTGTAAAGGCGACAGCAAGTGGGTTAAAGGACTAAAGTTATTTGAGTCTATTATCTGAAGTTTTTGAATAGTTTGAAATATTTTTGACAATCCTGCGTCACAGTATGACTCCAGTATCGGCATTTATATGACTTGAAACGAATCTAAGACTAAAGAACATGTCAAGGAAAAAGTTGTTCTATCAAAATGAGACAACTTGATACAGGAATCCACTGAAACGTGGAAATAATGTATACCGAACATACACGTTCGTCTTTACTGACTTGATTCACCTTTTGTCGGGACCATCTATTTCATATTCATATCATTATATCGAAATCGATTTAAATTCAATTGAACATTAGCGGAGCATGGCCGCTGATTTCCATACAAGTCAATGCAGGTATCCATTCTTTTTAAAGATCGGTCCTTTGAAGGATGGGTTAGTTTAATATGCTGTTCGAAAATGGTATGTACGCATTATTCTCGTCATACGAATATGTGTACAGCGTTGGTTATTGATTGATACGATAAATACAGAATACAACATTGAGTACATACTTGACGGACTTTCACAGTTGTCATGCTATGTTTTACTTATTGTCTTGTGTTTACCGTCTTCTATGTTGTGGGGAAGTCTGGCGGGGATACCTTTATTTACACTATTTGTTAAGCTAGAGTGACTTTGAGATAAGTGCGATGTTAGGACGTCCGTGAACCGGTATACCCCACCCCCAGTGGTGGTATTGCGACTGACCGTTTCAAGGCGGTACTCTCTTTGTCACCCTTGCCTTTATGTTTTTGGGTGTCTTCATGCTTTTGTGTTTGTGCTTTTGATGTTTTTGTCTCTTGTTTTATGTGTGCTCGTGTGTGTGTGAGTATGTGTGGATGTGTTGCTGGCTTTCTGTTGGTGTTTTGGTGTTCGTTGCGTTTTGTGTGTGTCTTTTCCTGCTTCACTTTTCTATTTTTCATTTAACAAATTAGAGTCATATTATCGCTCCAAACACTCGCTCCTTTTAATACCCAGTGTATTAGATTTGTAGCCTCTAGCTATTATTAATATTGACCACACAAATGCTAATTTGTCAAATATGTTCTGTAAGTGATATAGAGATCAAGATGTCATTGGGTAGTGTTGAAATTTGCTGGAGTACTAAGTAGGCTAGACGGTCAAGAGGCTACAATCGTGTATCATAACGTAATAGTTTGTTATATTGAAACCATGCTTTGAATATTCTATTTTGATGTTTCAATTACGTACGGATCTTTGATTCTTGTTTTTATCGTCTAATCTTTATGAGAGGTTCGACAAATGACACAAGATAAAATGACAAACGCATATGGAACGCCGACGGTCGGAAATTGTTTTTACTCAGAGTATCGCACTACAATTCTGCAACAGTATTAACTACTGAATAGGCCGCGTAGCGCCATAAATCGATAATGGGTCTGAAAATAAACCCTCCGAAACGGGTCACAGTATACGAAGTGCGCACACAGCAATGCATATGTATAAAAAAGAAACAGGACTCGCTAAACACACGAGCCACAAGTATGCCAAATGCTCTCAGGTCGAGCCTTCAAAGAATCAAAAGCGTAATTCGTATTCGTGTCACGGATGTACTCGATGACTTCGCAAAGTTTCGCCTCTGTAATACAGTATCAACTAAGTGGTTCCGCTTAATTTTGTATATCCATTTTTGACAATACTGACCCAAATAGAAACTATTTGAATAATTGCATTTCAATAAAACCTATTTAAGGAAATTTTATTTCATTAGTAAAACTATGTTTGTGATATAAACATGAGTTTCTTTCTATCTGCAGGTACACGTGTTATGGTATATTATGGATGGAGACATCATCTAGTCATTGGACCCCAAAGACTCATTTGGCGATGTGAAATGTAATAAGTTATTAGCAACGTTATATATGGACAGCAATTCGAATGAAATATACCAGTTTGTAACCCATAGGGAATAATCGTTATAAAATAATAATTTATGTTCTCACTAATGTCACTTCTCAGCAGAATTCATCCATCAAGTAGCTTCTATGTTTCTCTGAAAAACATACAAATTTAACAACAGCAGAAAATGAAATATGTAACAGGAGTACATCCAGGAAATATTAAAGTTTAAATGTATTATCGCAGACTGATTTTTCCTGAGAACGGATGCAACCTTCTATTACTTTAACAACCGATAGTTCGAACACCAAGGCACGTATCATTATCGATCTTAAGAGAGTTAGCAGCTTAATGCAGGGACTCTATGCATGACTTTTATTCTGCATTAAACAGTCACCTGCCTAAAAGGCATCAGTCCTTCATTAATAACATTTATAAGAGTTAACCACTATCCGGATGTTTATATGTTTATATACACGACCCTTAACCCGTAGTACGCTGTTTTAAAATAGCGTTTGCTCAGATTTTGATCTGATACGTTTTGACTTACTACCCAGAGTACTCTAGTCCGTCTGCACAAAAACTGTTTTTAATAGATGTCAGGCCAAAATAACGGGATAATAGTTTGCAAAGCAGCTAGGTCTGGTTAAGTTTTTATTGGGTTTTACGTCGCTTTAGCAGTATTTCAGTCATATCACGACGTCCAACTAATTACAGGTGGAGGAAACCCCCAGGGTTTCTTCTGTGCATGGAACACATTTAATTATTTCGTGCACAAAAGAACATCCGGGTAGAACCACCGACCCATCGCAAGCCAGCTCCAAATACTGGCATTCGAACCACAGTGGCAAGGGGCTGAGCGATTGTCAGTCGAATACCATAACTCGGCAACGCAAACCCCGCAACGCAGCTTGGAAAGACATGCTTCATTTGCTGCAACTTCCACATTGGTCAAGATAAATGTTTCAGTCGAATTTGTTTATGCGAGAAAGGACTCTGGGGCCACACGGATGGCAGCCGAAACGGTATTAACTCGACTGACATGTGTGCTTTGGTAAGTCTCCTTATAAATGCATCACCTGACAAAGTTATGGTCGAGGACACAACACATGAACAAGGAGAACGGCTACTTCAGGACAAACTATAATAGTATCATTGCTATGTATTGGTCATTTAAAACGTATAATGTGGTGGAAAATCCACATTTTTCCGTTGGTATCTGTTTCGATCCCGACAAGACGCCGTGTGCCTTGGCATCTCATCAGGATTTATAACTTACTTGACACTCTGGTCATATCGTGAATTAGAAAACACATCAACAGCAACCACTGAAGCCATTAGCAGCAGCAGTTTTCAATAGCAGCAGCAACAACACTTATGACTTTTTGTACTAGTTGTAGCTTGTATACAGTTTATTCTGATACAGTGAGTCATTACATATCCGGATTAGGTGTTGCATTGATGACGCGGTTGCTGGTCTGTTTCTGAACTGTTTGATTCATGATAATGTCCATTTTACCTTGACACTGTTTGAATATGAAAGTAAAAAAAACATGTTCCAGTACTTAATGCAAAGCAGTATTGAATGAAATCTGCCTACATCAGGGGATTAGGGCAATACATTTTTTTTCTGTATATCAAATGGGCATTAAGGTTCCTTAAGGCAGCATATCATCTAAAAAGGTAGTACGTAGTTATAATACCATGGCGATAAAAATATTCATGTTGAGTTTCAATGCATTCTGTTAATCCGTTAAAGAGATAGGGCATTGGACGAATACATGTGATTTTGCGTATCAAAGGGCAACTCCTAAATGCCACAAGTGACCTGGAAAAGTAATACATTGGAATGATTCCCTAGTGATAAAAATATTCATGCCGAGAATCATTGAATTCTGTCAATACGTTACAGAGATATGGCATCGGACGAAAAACACATGAGATTTGTCGCATGTAAAAGGACAATAACTCCTAAACGTCACAATTGATCTGGAAAAATAATACATGGGAACAATGCCCCAGTGATAAGAAATACTCATGTTGAGGGTCATTGATTTCTGTCAATCCGTTACAGAGATATGTCAGCTGACGGAGGAAAAACGTTATTTTTGCGTATAAAAGGGCAATAACTCCTAAATGCCGCCAGCGATCTGCAAACGTAATACATGGTATCTATGATCCGGTAATAACAAATATTCATATAAAGTTTCATTGAAGTCTGTCAATCTATTACAGAGATATGGCATCGGACGGAAACAGGACGGAAATACGGACGGACGGAAGGACGGACGGACAAACCCAAAACAATAACAGCAGCAGCAGTTACAGCAGCAGTCACAGAGGAACATCCACCAGCAGCTACACCAACAACAGCAGCCATTCCAGCATCAGTAGTGATAGTAGTACTAGCAATAGTAGCAGTAGATGTAGTCGTTGTAGTTGTAGTAGTAGTAGTAGTAGTAGAAGTAGTAGTTGTTGTAGTAGTAGCTACACGTAGACCATCGTCATACACTAGGACAAATATTAAAAACTGTGAGTAGAACACATGTTTCAGTTAGAAGCATTGTTGGCAGACAAAAACACTTCTAGTCAGGAGATGCAATATGGCTAGGTGTGGTCTCGTAATCCAACCTGACCGCCTGTTCTTTAAAGGCAATCTGGAGGCAAATATCGAATTAGTGGACAAAGTAAGAACTGGTCTAACAATATAAAGACGTTGACGGCCTCAGACATGCCAAATGTGTTCAGAGTAATCATAATTAAGACTGGCGACTCGTTGAATTGAACCTAATGATGGTGATGAATATTGAATTAACAACTTCCATAACTGATGACATCCAGTTTAACGTACTTCATACTCGTTCAAGGATTTAAAAACAAAATACTAATCAAATGTAAAACAACTTTAATTCTGACGAGAGTTATGCCGCGTCTAACCTTGGTTCAAGCTCTTTGCAAACGCCAGAAGGTCGCACGTAGCAGGACATCGGTTGACATAGACCATGCGAAATATACACAGAATACAAAGCATTGACACAGAACACAAAACTAGGATACGCATTTACAATCTCCAGATGTGTAGACAGTTATCCATTAACCGTTGGCTCCATACTCGTATTGGCGTTGACAGAAAATACCATGCTCACCATGAAAGCTTTATAACATGATTATAATATTGATATAAGAAATATATTTAGCATTCGTATTAGATACATGTAAAAAGTGCTATACATGTGGTCATATTTAAATCAGTCAATTAGCAATGAGGGATCGGACCCTGATCGGACAACACAAAAATAGTTGTCATTTCTAGGTCAACCCTGTTTGAAGGGCGCCAGATGCGTATATATGTATTAATGGTTTCCTTAGTATAATATGTTTTTCTTTTATGGTATATAAGAGTGTTTTAATATATTAATTCCTAAAGAACTGAAGTCTCATCTGAATCAGTATTGTTTAACCCGTTTGCTCTTAGTGGATTCTTCCATGCTTATATATTGGATTAATCTATTTGCTTTTATCAAAGGGATGCCTGTTTTGTTTTGTTATATATTGAATTTTCTATCAGCAAACAGTGTAGAATCTGATCTAATGCGGCGTCTGATCAGAGTCTGCACTGTTTGCCTACGTCCCATATATGGGATCGTCGGCGCAAATGGGTTAAACATGATATCACGATTCGCCAACAGCAGACTAAAGTTTAGTATTTAGAGGACATGTAGCCTGTGTCCAACTGTCCGAGCCGTTAAATGATTAATGGAAAAGTGATAAATGCTTAATGGATTCGTGCTGTTCAAATGGTGAATGACATGCATTAAATCCATTTACAAACAAAAACTTTCTTATCGCTAATACTGCGTAAGTAATAATTTAGGTAATTTTATACGCATTATCGGTTCCTGCCAAATCGCTTCAAACTGGAAAAGTTGCTCAGCTTCTTTATAGCATGGTAACGTTTATCAATAGCATCTACTGGGGGCTACGGAAATATGTGTATATCTAGATTTAATGGTGCACAATAGTTTATTTTAAGGTAACATCGGTTTGAGACGTCTTGCGATTTTTTTTAAATAAACCAATCAGACAGATGGAACAAGGTCCCGCTTAAATGGGTTATATCATCCACACAAACCAAATATTGTGTAATATGTACCACATTTCGGTAACATCATTAATACTAACATTCTAAATGTTCGAAAGTTGAATATTCTATCTTCCGTTATAGTGTCATTGTTCCCCCCATATTCGAAGGATTAAGTAAATCTTCATAATGTTGTAAGCAGGCTTCAAAGTATTTTAGTTACAAAACGCACTCGTAATTTTCGAATCCGAAGATGAGAAATGGACAAATCCGAGGTGCATAACTCGTTTAAAGTCGCAGTGCTATAACTGATTCTGTGGAACATGTAAGGAACATTTCTATCAATGTAGTGTGCGAGCGCACATTAAATGTGCTTCTGGATTTGCTGCACATTGTCTTGAAATATTTCCAAATTTACTCTATTTATGCTTCTTAAAGTATTTACCAAGGTCATATTAACACGAATGTTGAGAAAACACCTTTTCAAATGAAAAGTATGAACCACAATGTTGGAAATGATCACATATGTATTGGCATTAGAATATGTAAGATATTTGCTTACACAGAGGAAACATCGAATACCAAAAAATCGACTATTCTCAAACACGAACCTATTTTCAACAGTTGTTATAACAAAGGGTTTGGCGGAGAAATAAAGCAGCTATTTGTTTTTTGCAAATGTTTGATTTACACATCTAAATTCAATATACCTCTGTTAAAAAGCTTTCATATAAACATTCAGCAACATCTGTCTGATATACCAGGGGAACTGAAGACATGGCGATGGGTTTGATCCAGTGCAACCGCAGGCTGGACGTTAGATTCGATTTATCACCTTCAGTTCCTGGTTTCAAGAACATCCTTGTACTCATTGATAATCGTCATAAACATTTTATCTTTCGTGTTAGTGGAGTAAACATACTATGAACTCCGAATAAACAGCGATGCAGCCGTTAATCGATAATGACATTATATTCTAAGCCTCGACACGTGTTGTGTGAAAAACTAAACGTACACTCGGGACCAGCAAACGGATAATTGGGTCGGAAGGTCGATGAATCCAGCTCAGAACATTTTTTACATAAATACATGACAACATAAGATTGCTGTTGGAGTAACAGCATGCCACAGAAAATAATATAACAAATGTTTCAGAAAATCAAAAATATTGTTAGTGCCTCAATTATTCAAATTAAGTATTCAAGCATTCTGCCTTAAGCCTTCAACTTCACTATCCTTAACATTTAAATAAGTAGACATATGTGAGCTTAACGCAGAGCGAACGTCACACAGAAAACTCCTCTAGCTTGACCAATTATTCCCATATAATGTAAGGAAAATCTGTCCATATCTTACTTTGGAACACATCCATGTTCATAAGCACACGGCACAAACCCTGATCAGAGCTCCTTCAGGGTCTACGCTGTTTGCCTATGTCCGTTTTAAAGGACACCGGGCACTAGTGAGTTAAGCAGCAGTTTCAATTGTTATTGACCAAGCGTTCGGACTATTAAGGTGTACTGTTTTACTGTCTGAAACATAAGATTTAGCATTTATCTGCTGGAATTCAATTTGATAACTGGTATTCACAAGGGAATACATACTTATAGTCTCGTGTCATTTGAACCAACCAAAATTTGCATGTAGATGTTAATTGTGTGAGGACGAATCATTGATAATAAAGGTTCATTAACTCTAAATAAACTAAACAATCAGTTAAAACCGGTTACTCCCTTTCTGAATATTAGTTACACAAAACCAAAACCTCTATCAATTTGTGTAACACAGGAAAATACCTTTTGACAAACAGAGCCGATCTGCATCAAAAGGTTCAATAAGATGTTCTTTGATATTGATCTAAACTGTTTGAAGTTGTCTTTCACGTTCGTTTCCCGCATAGCAAGAGCAATATTAATCTTTGACACGATTTATTTCAAAGAACACATAACAGCACTTAGCGTCAGACGAGGTATGTCATTAGTTAGCCAAATTAGTTTGAATGCTGTCAAAGACGTCGATGGTCGTCAGCGTTGACCTGTTTCCAGCATATGCATTAGACAAGCTATTCGGGACACGATAAATCAATATGAATAGTATTAGGAACTAAACTGGATTTGACTGGACCAACCCTCCCCCTCCGACTCGAACACACACTCCAATGCCCACCCTATACACCGACACTCAGGCTTAATGTTTGGGTATAATTGTACAAGAAACGGACAGAAATGCTATATAGGAAATACCGCAATTTACATGACAATTGCACTAACCCCTGTAATAGTGTAAACTACATAAAGGAAATTGCAGGTACACGAGTTCCTATGGTAGGAAGGATTCAAGTAAAGTTTCTGCAAATCTTGTGAAAAACCTGTAGAAGAAGAAGCGCGGGAGAAATGTGTCTATTACAGGACAGACGGGCGGACAGTTAGACGGACAATCTGATTCAGTATACACTCATAAATTCGTTGTCGGGGGTATAACTATGTTTACATGCATATTAATAAACACCGGCCTTTTACAGTAATTAAAATTTAACCGTGGTCGATTTGGCGGGATTATAAAGGTGTGTATCCATTACTTCTAAGGCTTCTCAACGTATACGCATTTTACAGAATTGAAACAAACCTCTACAAGTATCCATTTCTTTTAGTGAATTATTTTATTATGTACTAGGCATCAGACTATCAGAATACGGCAAAATGATACTTACAGATATACAGCGGAAACCGAATCCATGTTGTTTGCTAACTCCCCAGTTGAGACGTCTTAGCAGGACCTGTTTTATTTGGTGCCGGCATAATATAAATATTGCGTTCATAAACCAGTATTGAAATGCAGTTAATCGATATTTATAATGTTGTTTCTTACATGAATAGTCATGGATAGATCGATATATTTATTTCGGCAATGAATGCATACATGAAGACATTAAAACATTGTACAATACACAACAAACCTTATGCATACATGCAAATAAATAAACTGTCATGCACACCCACACAGAGGATAACCCACACGATAACACACACACAAGAGCTAACTCTTGTTTCTACTGTGGATCTATGTATTGACGGCTTGGCATAGAGAGGCAAATGCAGTAAAACCTCTCTATAACGGCCACTAATTTACATAAAGTGTTTGTGTTAAAGGCAGGTGGCTGCTTAAAGCAAGGGGGGAGTAAAACAGAACGCTCCTATAGGAGCGTTCTGTTTTACTTTCTCCTTGCCTTAAGCAGCCACCTGCCCTAAATACCAACTAATTAACACAATTCAGTGGCCGTTATAGAGAGGTTTTACTGTGTATTCGTTTGTACCCAATTTTCATATTGCACTATATATAATTAAAAGTAAATTATGTCACTAAATCGTAATGTTTTATTCATATAAATTTATTCATATAAATTTAAGACTCATTGATAATATATGTAATATAACTACTTGTTAATACTAAAATAGTATTTTCTTAATATATATTATTCTTATATTAGTATGACAGATGGAAAGAGAATACATAACGTTTTATATACCTTATATAATGGTAGTAACGAGCAGTTGATGCATAAAATTCTAACAATCTGTTACTCTCCTATAAAATATATCTTCTATAGATAATGTATATAATGACATGTCTAACCAATACGAGTACCTATACTTTAAACGCCCAATTAAACTTTGTTTGGCTACTGACCGTTCCAAGGCGGTACTCCTGCTTTCAACCTATGGGCAACTTTGATATTTAAAGGGCTCCCTGTTTACTGTTTTACGTCTTGATATGCGTCCCGTTATGTTTTGTCTTGTGGCTGTGCCGTTTCCTGTTTGATGGTGTTTGGTGCAGTGTCCTTCGTATGTGGTTCTCCCTGTTTTTTCCATATTGTAAAATGTTTACAAACTTATACCTGGTCTTCCAGCCAGGTCTTTACACCGGTTTTGAAAAGGGGAAACTTGTCAATCAGTGTATTATTAAACGGTAACCTGTTCCACAATAATCAGCCTAAAACAGAAGGTCTTACATTCAAAATGGTTGACTTTTGGTATGACAAAATCATTTTTTGGTTAACCTAGTCTTATAAGAATGATGAGAATCCTAAGACACAATGTGTTCTCCCATGTATTCAGGTCATAAACCATGCTTATTCTTAAAACCTGCTCTGCACGTTTTATCGACTGGAAGCCATTTAATTGTATGGAAATATTTTCGGCCAATATGTGATATTACATCAAGGTCAAGAACATACCTGATCAACCTATTCTGTGTTGTTTGAGGCTTGTTTCTTAAACATTTTATGAAGACCATTATACCAAATAGAACAGGTGTAATCATAACAACACTGAATCAATGATGTGATATTTGTTTAGTTTTTAGTCTATTGTGTGAGACAATATTTCTTACTGTGTTAGGTTTAGCTTTCTGCAGAACTGTGCCTGCCATGTTAAGAGGGCACATTTTGATATAGAGCTGCACCAATATTTAATGGAGGATGTAGGATTTTATAACAGAGCCATTACATGAGATATCTAAACTATAATTTGACTGTGTACTTGATTTAGAATCAGATAATATGGATTCAGTGACGACATATTGTCCACCAACGATTGTATTACTTGCTCTATCGATGTGTTGGTGATGGTTGCGCCTTGTGTGTGGCTTTTCCTGCTTGACCTTTACTACATTTTCATTGCAAGATAAAGATCCCTTTTGAATGCTTTTCTACGTCGCTCTTTTTCTTACCTGACACAAGAATACCAGAATCATCTGCATATAACAGGAGCTTAATTTGGACCACTACAGACATGTCATTGGCATGAATTAGGTATAAAGGAGGACCGAGTATGGAGAGATGTGACACCCCGTATGATATAAATGCAGAAGATGAATGTCTTCCTGAACTATCCACAAGCTGATCACCACCTAGGTCAGATGCACTAAATTTCATAAGGGGGATGGTCGACTGTGTCAAATGCTTTTTGAATGTCTGAAAGAACCATACCTATCACATCACATGACCTTTGTCCATTTCAATTCGTATATATATATATATATTTTTTTTTTTGGCCATATTGACATAATGTTTATGTCTACTGATCTGTATTCATATTAACTGATCAAATAAAAAAGGTAATTGTTGCATTGCAGGGTATATATCAATGATATGACATGTTAACTTTTATTTTAGTTAACATTTTAAAATCAATTTGATTAACTATATAATCAATTTGATTATATTTTCCCAATTGTTATTAAATTCATCTTCTCTGTTTTCTTCTAAGGCAACCTGTTTTACAATATCATATTCAAATGCAATATAACGTCTTAGACCTTCTGAAGTAGGTCTGAAATGTTTCTGTTTGCACTGAAAAATATACATTTTAATGAAGGTAAGTATACAATTGTTTGCAATGTCACAGGTTGCTATATAGCCAAACAGCATTGTTTTAATATCTAGAGGAACAAAAGGACTATTTGGGAATGTCAGAATATTACTTATGATGGATTGGCAGACTGGACAATACCAAAACAAATGTTCTATTGTTTCTGGTTCCATGTTACAGAATGTGCATTCTTTTTTATCTGTATAATGTATTGTGTATAAGTAGTAATTTGTTCCTAAAATGCGGTGTAAGATTCTCACCTGAAACCACTGCATAAAAGTATCATTTGTAATATTAAATGGTTAACTAAAAATCTGCTCCCAATCACTAGCAGTAAAATTAGTGCATGAAGGTATTTTTCTACACCAAGTGTCCTTACATGAGGTCAGACTTTTTGTTCAGGCATTTATACATTAATTTCGATCCCTTTTCGTTTTTATACAGAATTCTAAGATAAGGAGGAATAAAAGGTTTTTGTATATTTCTTATATCGTTTTTGTTTATATTTAAGCTTTATAATGCATGTCCTACTGATAGCATCATACCGCGATATACTAAGTGATTGGTTTGTAAACCGTATTTTTCATTAAATTCTTTTAAGGTCATAATACTATTTTGGGAATATAAAAGATCTCCAATACAGCTTACTCCTGCTTTAACCCATGTTTTTAGAAAAACGCTCTTATTTGCAATTAAGATATGTTGATTATAAAATAACGGATATTCTTTGATTGCGTTTTTCTCAATTTCATGACGGCTAATCAGCTCTGAAAAGGCTTTAAAGGTATCTGACCAGAATTTATTATTGCATGTTTGAGAAAGATTTTCACAATAGTCTTTTCCATTTAGTAATTTGTTCAAATCTATCTTGGAATTTATTATTTCAGACCAGCCGCCATTTTTTGATATTAACTTTTTAATCCACGTTGTTTTTAAAGCATTTATGAATGCGTTCAGATTTAACATTCTCAATCCTCCATGTGCATATTCTTGTACTAAAACTGATCTTTTGATTTTGTCATATCCGTTCCAAACAAATTTGTAAAATATTTTGTTAAGTTTATTTAACATTTGTTCAGAAGGATTTGGAAGTGCTAGAAACAGATGAATTAGTTTTGCCACGAGAAGACTTTTAATCACAGCAATTTTGCCTATAGGTGAAAGTATTCGTCTGTTCCAATTTTACAATCTCAGATATCTTTGTATCGAAGTTAATTTCAATCATCTTTTCTAACTCTACATGAAACGTTACACCTAACATCTGGAATTGTTGTTGGTTCCATATTAATTTCTATTTTGTTTTAATTGTGTCGGAGCTAAATTTGTTCCTGCCAATCCATACTATTTTTGTTTTATCAAAATTTACGTTAAGTCCTGAAAATTCAGAGAAGATTGAAAGTGTATCAAGGGCTTCATTTAAAGATTCCTTAGATCCATCTAGAATAAAGCTTGTATCGTCAGCAAATTGGGACAGTTTATGTTCTGTTCGGTTGATATTTATACCTCTGATTTTTGTATTTGATCTGATTTTAATTGATAGGATTTCAGCGCACAAAATGAAGATGTAACAAGACAACGGATCACCTTGTCTGCAACCACGTTCTATCCTGAAAAAGTCTGAGAGGTATCCGCATTGAGTTACTGCTGATTTTGCATCTTTATAAAACAAATTGAACCATTTTTGTAATGAACTCCCAAAATTAAAATACTTCAAAGCGTGATTAACAAAAGTCCATGATAGTGAATCAAAGGCCTTTTCGAAGTCTATTAAAAGTAACATTCCTGGAAGTTCGTTTTCTTCTGTATATTGCATTATATCATATATAAGTCTTGTATTCTCCCCTATGTATCGTCCACGAAGAAATCCTGTTTGGCCTGTGTGTATTAATTTTGTAAATAAAGGTTTTATTCGATTTGCTATGCACCCTGTCCCAATTTTGTACACTGTATTTAGTAAAGTAATAGGTCTCCAATTTTTAAGGTAATGTCTTGATTTTCCTCCCTTGGGAATACATGTTATGAGACCTTGCGTTTGGGTACATGCTAGTTTGTCCGAATGAAATGCCTCGTTTAAAGATCTAACAACAAAAGCACCAATTTTATTCCAAAAAACCTTATAAAAATCAGCACCGAAACCTGAAGTGCCTGGACTTCGATTATTATGTCTCCCCCCATATTTATATGGGGGAGACATATTGTTTTCGTGAGAGTTGTCTGTCTGTCTGTCTGTCTGTCTGTCCGTCTGTCTGTCTGTCCGTCACACTTTTTGTCCGGACGATAACTTCACTATGCCTGATGCCAGTTGATTGAAACTTCATATATGGAAAGAGCATAATAAGAGAAAGTGTCATGCACAAGGTCCATAACTCTGGCTTCACTAATATAGGAGTTATTGCCCCTTGTAAAAGAATCACTTTTTTGTCCGGACGATAACTCCTATATGGCTCATGCCATTGGATTGAAACTTCATATATGGAAAGATCATGACGAGAAGAAGTGTCATTCAGAAGGTCCATAACTCTGGCTTCACTAATATAGGAGTTATTGCCCTTTGTAAAAAAATCACATTTTTTGTCTGGACGATAACTTCTATATGGCTCATGCCATTGGATTGAAACTTCATATATGAAAAGATCATAATAAGAGGAAGTGTCATGCACAAGGTCCATAACTCTGGCTTCACTAATATTGGAGTTATTGCCCTTTGTAAAAAAAATAACAATTTTTTGTCCGGATGATTACTCCTATGTGACACATGCCATTGGAGTGAAACTTCATACATGGAACGATCATGATAAGAAAAAGTGTTATGCATAAGATTCTTAACTCGAGCTTCAATAAATTTAGAGTTATTGCCCCTTGTACATTTGTTTAATTCTTTCTTGTCCAGACAATAACTCCTACATGGCTCTTGCAATCGTATTGAAACTTCATACATGGAAAGAGCATGATGAGAGAAAGTGTCATGAACAAGGGCCATAATTCTGGCTTCAATACTTTTGGAGTTATTGCCCTTTGTTACATTTTTGGCTGATCAATAACTCCTGTTCGACTGATGCTATTGGAATGACATTTTTTTTTGGAAAGAGCATGATGAAAGTAAGTGTCATGCACAAGGGCCATGCATCTGGTATCAGTATTTTTAGAGTTATTAGCTGTTATCATGTTCTTCTTGAAAAATGTAGTGTGGAAAGCGCATAATGAGGGGAAGTATCATTCATCAAGACCATAACATTTTTAGTGATTTCCCTTTACATATTGTTTTTATTACAAAAACCTCTAGTTTTTCATGTTTTTAAGACTGCTGTCGCTTCTTTTAAGGTAATATTTCCTTCTATGCTGTTTGTTTCTGAGTCTGTTAGTTTAGGTATATTTATGTTATTAAAATATTGTTTAAAATCATCATTGGTTGAATTTGTAATCTTTGCTCTGTATAATGACTCGTAAAAATATTTCACTTCACTTAAAATATGTTGTTTCTGAGCCGTCTTTTTTAATTATCTTGTGTATTGTTTTTGTAGCACTATTCATTTTCTCTAATCCACAGAAGTAATCAGTAGGTTTCTCTCCTTCAATTGCCCATTTAACCTTTGACCTAATAATAAAAGCTTTTAATTTCTCATTGTGTAAATGTTTAAGATGGTTTGATAAATTATAGTGTTCCTCTGATTTCTCATCGGTTAGGTTTTGTTCTATTTCTTTAATTTTGTATTGTAGTTCGTCCTCTACTTTTTTACTTTGTTTTTTCTTGAAGGAGCCATATGATATAGATTTTCCTCTAATCTCCATCATTAACGTATCAAGGAAACATATATAGCATTCTTATATAATCTGTCGGACAAATAAATTCTGAAGGGAGGTGATCCCCCGAAAGCAAAAGTTGCAACACAAAAAGAGAAAATTGCAGACTCAGTTTTATTGAGTCTGTTCATGAGCAGTAATTGAAAGTGCAACACTGCTCACGCCCCCTAGCACCGGCTTAAGCGGTTTTCAATTTTCAGAACAAGAAGTACTGAAATTCATGATCTCGAAGGATCAGAAGGTATAACAACACTGAGAATGAAGTACGGGGCGACGTTTTACGGCCGCCACACAAGCACTTAACTGTCCTTATATATCCCTTTATCAGGACTCGTGATAGATTGAAATAACGTATCACTAATTACGCGAGTATAAAATCTTAAAGCTGCAGTTTAATTTTCGTCCCCACTTGGACAATTGTGCATATTAGTTTGTTTATTGTGTAAGAACCAACCACACTAAAATTCTATTTCAGATCTATGTGTTGTGAAATAATATTTTTTCTCGCATTTGAATATTAATGATGGGTACTGTTTTGCAGGCATTATATTGCCGACAGTTTTTTTATTTATAATAGTAAATTGATATACATTTGCAAATGTATTGGATGCTAATAAACATCCGTGTAACAAGTCTGACAACTTTATTAAACGCGGCCTACACTCTTCCTTCAGAAATATAGCACAGGCATCCTGCAGGAGATGTCACACGAAAGTCCAATGTATGTGTGTCTGACTTCAAATATTAGTCACGAAGCTGCGTGAAAGTTATCTTGTAAGTCAAATTTAAAAAAGACTATTTCAGTATGTGTCTTTGCCTGCTTGACTTTACTACTTTGTCATTTAAAGATGCAATCAGAGTGGCAAACATTGATTTCTGATGGGATATCGAGTCATTCAGCACCTTACTGTGACCCAGACTGCTTTCACAGAAAATCAATGTAGTCCGCTGTATGCTAAAGCATGATCACATTGTAACTATATGATTCAAAGGAATAATCTGAACCATTTCTTTGACAGACAAATGTTACAGTAACCATGCTTTTCCATAAATTCCCATTAAATATATATTTTCAATTATCGTTTATTTCCCTACACATATTTTTCACCTGCTAAGATGTCTTAAACGTAATTGAAATGCAAATTACACTGGCATCACTACCAGATCATTGGGCATATATTTCACTTTTACAACTGTTATCTGCGTTTGTCACGCAAACCAGCAATTTGTATAGAGCTGATAACTATTCTTGAATATACTTCAAGTCGAACTCGAAGCTGGCTGCACAACAATATGATGAGTTATGTAATATACGAGGGTCGTCTAAAATGCCATAGAATTGTTGAAAATGTAAGTCAAACATCATGATACAGCCTTGAATTGTTCCAAGTACATAGGTACATAACTACAACGGTTTTACATAAACATTTTGTATTTGGTCACTTGTATGTATATCAACTGCGTGCCATAAATGGAATAATTTGTAACCCATGGTAACGGCATGCGGCCTACCAGAAAAAAAACCAACAACATGAAATAACCAATTAATCCTGACAAGAATATATTGATGTAACGGTCAGATTCTGGCGCAATATGATGCGACGATTCCTTGAGATGGTGTCGAATTTGGCGGGGTTTTGACATTTTATAACGACGTTTCAACAAGGCGACGCCATGCGATGTGCCGGAGCATCGGTATATCATCAGGCATTGCACTGAGCGTGGTATGACACCAGGGCAAACGATTGAGCACATGAGTTTTCATCTAATAAGTGCAGTGCCGTAAGACGGAAGCTCGTTTATAAGTGGCACATATGTTATTCCAAGGGATGGGAGGAGAGTGGTGCGAAAAAGACAGACCAATGGAGCTGATTTACCGGACCGTTTCTGATCTAATCAGAGCAGATCACTGACTGACATCAGCATTAGAAAATCATCTGTCCAACGCATACATACAGTTGATCTGAAGATGTCACGGGTTTATGCGAAATAGGTTACTCGTCTGCTTACAGGCGAAATGCTACAGCACGCAGCGGACTCTAAAGCATTTCTACGGACGATGACTTTCATTGGGTCGCGCGGCTATACGCTGCTGTTCGTAAAGTGTGGATGATTCCTCAGTTTTCTAACGAAACATTATGAAATGTTGGTAGAATGTCGGGAAATACATCTCTAAAGCACGAATACAAATTAAACTTACAGTTTCTTTTATTTCGTATGATAAAATGTGATTCTATGGCATTTTGGGACACGTAGAATAAGGAACACACGTTTAAATTGCCATACGGTTCATATTACAAATACATTAAATCTGAACAAACTAATAGCGTTAACGCACATGCTATATATGTTTTAAATTATCTAAAAAGTAAACATATCATAATTAAAGAAAATAATACATATGAACATAAGTCCATTCGGTAATAACATCTGATGCTATACTATAACATATAAAATATCATTATAGTAAACAAAATCAACATTGTAAATGGCCACTCAAATTTTAAAAGTACAGATATGAGTCATGCAGGAAACACCACATACAGAACAAACAGCCGCCCGAACAGCAACACAAGAAAAAGCAAATGTACATAACCAGCAAAAACATAAAGAGACGCACAACGACAAAACAAACAAACAAAAGAGGGAAGATGGAAGTACCGCCATGCAACGGTCATTGACAAACGTCACGGGGTGTTTAAACCGGTTTTTGGGCACCCAATCTCACACTTATTGCATCCCCACACTAAAAGACAAACGGTATAAATAAACGTATCCCCTCTCTTACTAAACTACAACAACCGCGATGGCAAATACTATGCATTTAAAACAAAAAACATTTAAGTTAAGCAAACTGTATCATCCTATCGCTAGTGTACTCAATGTTTGGGCTGCAAACAGAGTAACTGTAGAAAAGTCATAAAGGGTACGACAAAAATGAAATAGTACAGATATCGGACGTCCTTCTTTACGTTTCCAGATATAAGAGGTCGCTTTCACAGTGCAATAAACCTTTCTTCTCGGCGTACGTGCAAAGAGGGCAGCGTGATTGCCAACCAGACATGCAGTATGTTGTAGAACTATAGGATCCTATCCCTTTTAAATGGGTTTTTAACATATTTGATGAACAAAGTGAGAAAATGGAAATGTCCAATAATCTTACGAAGTTTGTAAATCACATCACCATAAAACTTAGGATGTGAAATACCATGTCGCAGGAGCGCCTTGAGATTACATTTATACTTGCCAATAAGTGAGAGATTTCGATAATAAAATTTAGAGAAAGGTTTTCTTACTTCATGGTATTTATATCTTTGATTAAGCAGCTTTTCAGTTAGATTTCGATTGTTAAAATCGTGAACAGATGAACAAGCTCTGACAAAACGAATAGGTTGAGATATATAAACCCTGTAAGACGGGGCACGGGTAATATCTCCGTCAAGATGAGGAAATTTACAATATTAAAGTCAAAATCATATCTTTTGTCATAATTTAGAAGAAATCATTCCATTGTCAATTTTAAAGTCTAGATCAAGAAAAGCTGTATAAGTGTCAGAAGGGTTAGCTTTATTCAATTTTGGGTAAATTGTAGGAATCGGAGCATCAAAGAAAGGGTAATCTAATTTAAAAATATCGTCCAAATATCGGGAGTTTCATTGAAGGCTTTTATGATATCTTCCTGTGACTGTGCTTATTATTGGAATGTCAGGCTGGTGATTTCTCAATTCAGATAGATGGTAATACAATTAAACATCGAAATAATTATGTTTCCTCTATCTCAAACAACCGCCTGTAATTACGTATTCCACCACCACTGTCACTGTGGAGTGATTTAGCCTTTAGACTGCTAAGGGCGGATGGATGTATACCTTTGCAAACAGTTTGAATCAAGATGAGACGCCGAGTAACTCGGCGTCTCATTAAGATCCAAACTGTTTGTCATCCTGATTTCATTTTGGTATACAAATGGATGACAGCTTGTGGTTTGAAAATGTAGTAGGTGAAAAAATCTGCAAAATCAATTTGCTCAGCAGGCTAAAGGTTAAAGGGTTTGCTACAATGGGTCACTCTAAGATTACCCTTACAAACAGTTTTAATTCAGATGAGACACCGAGTAACACGTGGTGTTGCCACGATTAAAACTGTTTGACACTCAACAACGGATATTTGAGAGAAAATCCTTGCTGACACTTTGTTCATAGTTTCCAAAATGTTGAAGTAAAACATTACTTCAGTTCGGCGGGGAGACCTTTATTTACATTGTTTAGCTAGGGTAGCTTTGAGATAAATGTGAGTTTAGGCCGCCCGTAAACCGGTTTAAACCCCCAGTGATGGTTTTGCCACTGACCGTTCCAAGGCGGTACACTCTTTGTCACCTTTGCTTTTGTTTGTTTGGTGTCTTTGTACTTATGTGTTTGTTCAAGTGTATACTTTTCATCTCAAGTGTGTGCGTGTTTGTGTGTGTTTACCCTTACATTTTGCAAGTATGGTGTTTTTGTACTTGTGCGTTTGTTTGTGTTTAAAATTACAATCTCATGTGCGTGTGTGTGTTTGTGTGTGTGTTTGTTTGTGTGTGTGTTGCTTCTTTCTATCGAGGGTTAGGTGATGGTGGCGTTTTGTGTGTGGCTTTTCCTGCTTGACTAATTTTACATTTAGAATTTAAATATATGTAACTTTAAATTGATTTAGCGCTAACGAGGACGGTAAGGAAAGATGTGTTTGAGCTGAAAAATAGAAATTTTGATAGCTGTGGAAACCGGCGGAAACGACTCCGCCAATCACCGGTATCTGTCAAAATATCAATTACCGGACGTACTCAGTTAACTTTCCATAGGTAAACTATTACAAGTAGACGTTAAATTTCGTGGTTTTAGACATTTGACGGACCTGTTGTGTCGACTTTTCTTGTAGAATCTTATTTAATATTCTACGTGTTGTTTCGAAATGGATTCGGAGTCAATCAAATATTCACCAAATATGTCAATTAATTTCCACAGTCAGTTGTTTATCTAGAATTTGGCAACATTCACATATCGGTAACAGTTGTTTAATGCATAAACAACGTTGGAAATGCGTCATAAGCATTATTTTCATGATATGGATATGTGCGCAACTGTAAGTGTTAATTGTTTTATACGAAAAAATGAGTCGAATATAAATTCGGATTGTAAGAAACGTATGTTTGACATTATTGATACGCGTAGTGCTTTTTACAAATCAAATTACCAGCCTTTACAACCTTGATCTGAAGTTACATTTCGCTATTTTCATTCAAATTATGTTTTTGCTTCTGCTGGCAAGGCCGGACTTCCCCACAACATGGAAGACAGTAATCACAGTACAAAATGTAAAACATAGCATAACAACTGTGAAAGTCCGTCAAATATGTACTCAATGACTTTGCTGAAGACAGACCAACTGTAGGGAAGCCGTTAAGGACACGACAAAGAAAAGGTAATACATGAGTCTGGTAAGCTCATCCCATTTCTAGGTTTAAGAGTATACCATCGTAGTGTACTACCCTCGGCCTGTCATTTTGTGAAAGTCACTTTGTGAAACCATTGTGATAAATACAGCATATGCTCTATTTATCACAATGGTTTCAAACTACGAAATTCTAAAAAATTTCCTTTTTTCTAGTTAATGCTCCTTTTGTATCTAAAAATAACCTATGAGGTAATGGGTTAAATTAATTAAACAAAAACCTTTGCCAGAGAAAATAAAATGTTCCTTGTTTGTAATGTATGTTCAACGTTCATTCGTTTCGAATTCAGAAGTGGAAATTAAACACTGTAGACTAGGCTTGATGTTACTTTTCTTTTAGATTGTATATCTGTGCGTTATAGGGATATCATATATCATCTAGTTGTTGGTATATCCATGGGTACAGATTTGTTTCCCTCCTGTTGTAGATTTATTCCTTGCATTGCTATTAGAGGGAGTTTATGCTAAGATTCAAACCAGATACACAAACTGATATTGTTAATGCTTTTAATAAAATTTCTGGGTATTTAGACGATATGATATTTTGAATTTAAATAATCATTTTTTTAAACTATGGTGTCTTCAATTTCACAAACGTAACTATATTTAAACAATGCGAATCGATCAGACATTATGTCTTCCTTTTTATACTTGAATCCTTCCATCACAGGTGATAAAGGTTTGTCCAAAATATACGATGAAAGGGAACATTTTAATATTCAAAATTGTGCCTCGTTATACATCTTATGGTATTCATATTTCTCAACTTATTCGGTTTACCCGTGCCTGTCCTTTGCTTAAACAATTTAATAGTCGTAATTTAGTAATAACTTATAAACGTCTTAAGCAAGGTAACAGATATCAGAAAATTCAGATAACAATTTATAAAATTTATTATAGAAATTTACTTCTCATTAGTAAATATTGCAATCTACAGACATTACTGCATCAAAGTATGTCTCGTCCAGAATTCTATGTTGATGTTATCTTAAATTCGGGGTCATATCCATGTTCATGATTTGTTTATTAAACGCATTAAAAGTACAAAATACGAATCTCATATAAAACTTTTAGGAAGAAAGGTTATGACCAAATTATATTGCAACACACAGCCTGTTTGGTCATTGACCCCTTTACGCTTCCCTTTACAGTCGGTAGCTACGCTTCCCTTCTTGCTGGAGCGATGACATAACAACGGTAGTACAGGGTGTTTCATAATATCTGTTACCATTACAAACTAATATGAACGTTACACAGAACACACTACACTGTCATGTTATATGTCATTTAAAAGGAAACATTTCAAAGTTTTAAGTATTGCAAAAAGTTTGGGAGAACGTTGACGTCATGACGTCATTTATGACGTCCTCATAATAAGTTGTATTTTTGAGATGACACTGCCCATAGAAAAGTGCGTTGAAATAGTAAAGCTGTATTATAAGACTTATTCGCAGATCACAGTTATCAGAATAATCAGATCAATGCAAATGCGATACGCTGAAGATGGGAATTGAATGCAATGCAAGTATATAGAATTTGAAACGATTTGAACAATCAGGATTGGTGAAAGACAGAAGACATGATAATGCCGGAAGACAGAGAGCGGTCAGATCATCGGAGTGATTGGAGCCGGTGGAATCCGTAATTGCAAAAACACCACAAAACTATGTGTGCCGAGTCATGGGCGATATAACTAACACAATTAGTATTTCCAGTGTATCCAGGATGCTCAGGATTGACTTGAAATTGACGCTATACACTATTTCAATCAAGCAACATTTGAAAGATTTTGACATTAGCAATCGACTTGCTTTTGCGGCCTGGATGAAAGACCGGTCCGAAATAGCAGAATACCTGGTTTTCTTAAGAAGCTCACTTCTATCTAAATGTTCAAGTGAGTGTACAGTCCTTCGCCATCGTCCACAGAAGAGTTGAAGCTATCGACCAGACGTTAAATTAGAAATAGTTCGCCAGACATGTGCAGATCCGTAATAAACAACTTCAAGAAACGTTTAGACGCCGTTTTGCTACGAGGAGGACGTCATCTTGAGTATGCACTGTAAACTCGCATATTTTTATGAAGGGACAATAAGTTTAACATTTCTCGAAAACATGTTGATGTTAGGTGTCAAATGAAACTTTGTTTCGTCTCCTGTCACTGAGTGACTTTCAATTTTACATATATTCAAAATGTTGAAAAATATGAGACTGTAAAATGGTAACAGATATTATGAAACACCCTGTATTTTATTGTGGTACACTCTTATACCCAGAAACGGGATGAGCTTACCAGACTCGTGTATTACCTGTTCTCTGTCATGCACTTAACGGCTTCCCTGCAGCTGCTCTGACCTCAGCAAGGTAATTGAGTATATATTTGACGGATTCTCACAGTTGTTTTTGGGCTAGGTTTTATAAGTTGTCCTGTGTTTACCGGCTTTTATATTGTGGCGAAGACCGGTGGTGATACCTTTATTTACACATTTTGTCTAACTAGGGTGACATTGAGATAAGTGTCAAGTTAGGACGTTCGTAAACCGGTTTAAACCCCACGTGGTGGTTGTGTTACTGGCGGTACTCTCTTTATTACCCTTACTTTTATGTTTGTCTTATGTTTTGTTCTTGTGTGTTGATGCTTGAAATGTTTGCTGTTGTGTGTGCGCGCGCGTGTGTGTATGCGACTTGTTTTCTATCGATGTGTTGGTGGTGGTTGCGTCTTGTGTGTGACTTTTCATGCTTTTACTACATTTCATTTAGCACTGAATACAATGCGCACAGAAAGAACTGATTTTGTGATACAATGTGTATTGTGAATGCATTCATGTGCTGCAAATAGTCATTGTTGTGAGTAGTACTGTGATGTTGGTTTTTAATCATACAACATGGGTGACGGATAGTTTTTACCCTGATGAGACGTCGGGTTACGCTGTATATCAACTGGATCCAAAACGCATAGTCAATGAAATACCCAGGTTTCAAAGACTTACATCGCTTTTACAAATCGGGGGCAGCCGTGCCTTGCATTGTTGGTTATGCCGTTCTTTAAGACAGGTGACAGCTTCATGCAGAATTAATATCATGCAGAAAGTTCGCTTCCAAAAAGACCTTGATTGCTACTTTATTAAAATTCTGTTTAATGGGTATTACTCTATTCAGCTATTTGGTAACCGACAACAACTTTTACGTCCGAGTCGTTCATATCTAACACATACGAGGGGTGATAGATAAGTCCGTGGCCTGAGGCAGGGAGCAGCAGTTTGACCTCAATATTTACATTTATTTTTCAACGTAGTCACCTTGCAAGCTTACACACTTTGTCCAACGGTGTTGGAGCATTTGGATACCTTCCCTGTAGAAGGTGGCATCTTGGGCCTCAAGAAATGCTTCAACAGCTTGTTTGACGGCATCATCAGTGCGAAAATGGCGACCGCTGAGTTCCTTTTTCATCTTGGGGAATAGGTATTAGTCAGAGGGTGCTAAATCAGGTGAATATGGTGGATGCTCAACCATTTGGAAACCACATTCCTGAATGGCAGTCATGGCAACAGTGGACTTGTGTGCCGGAGCATTGTCCTGATGGAAGAGCACACCTAATGACAGCTTGCTACGCCTTTTCTCCTTCCGCTAATAGTGTGACCTCTTTCAAGATAATCCACTAGCAGCACACCTTTCTCATCCCAGAAAACTGTGGCCATCCCTTACCAGCGGATGTTGTCGACTTGGCTTTTTTCGTGTGTGGTTATCCTGGGTGTTTCCAATGTTTTGATTGTTGTTTTGTCTCAGGTTCGAGGTTGTGAACCCATGTTTCATCAACAGTTACAAACTGCTTGAGAAACCTCTCCTGATCCCGCTCAAACATGGCAAGGTTTTCCCTGCACCGAACTTGTTTCTGGTCGAAGTTTTGGGACCCATCTGGCTGAAACCTTTGTCATTTGCGAATCTTATGGATAATTGCATGGACTCGTTCCTGTGATATACCCAGCTGTGTAGCAATGTACCGCTGTGTAATTTGCCGATCTGCCATAATCATATCATATAATTTATTGATGGTGTCCTTTGAGGTGACAGTTGGTGGCCTGCCAGGACGGGGGTCATCTTCAAGACTCTCTCTACCGCGTTTAAATTCAGCGGCCCATTCTTTCACCTTGCTATAACATAGGGCATGCTCCCCTAATGTAGCTACCTTGTCCTCATGGATCTCCTTAGGTGATAAGCCTTTGAGGCCAGGGTATTGAATAATCGCACGATGGCCAACGTTATCCATTTGCTTAGAAGTACTCATAGTAAGTAGCTTTGAGAATAAAATTCTGGCAAACAACAGAGGGAAAAAACCCTGTCTCTGCAGAGTGATTATAACACCTTTTCTACACTGACATCAAATGGTATGTTTATAAGTGGTCTGTTTCTATCCCAGGCCACGGACTTTTCAATCACCCCTCGTATAATGTAATATGTTCACAAAAACTGAAATTCATTTTATAAGAATTTGTAATTTTGGCGAGGCATCCGACAGGACTGTTATCTTTCGCTTGAGTTTTTTATCATAAACACTTTGAATTTTGGTCCTAAAATTTTCAACTAAATGTCTTGGTTTTAATTAATCAATATTTTCTTCGGTATTTTAACACGCTTTTTATCTGTTTTTTACCTGATGCACATCGATATTTAAAATGAGGATAACCGACTCAATCACAGGACTTGCTGCAACTGTGTATTCTGTGAGTACACAAAGAAACAGATGAGACGCCCAGTAACTGTTTGATCCATCACTCACATTTTAGAGAAGAAATTGAAAGACTCAATTTTGAAAATTAAATGAACTGGTACGAAATTAAGACCATATTGAAAAAGAAATATATTTGGAAACAATTTGGTGATAGTGTGATGCAAGGGCTTGTAATATGCTGGTGTATAGGCGAACCGAATCTTAGTAACTGAACCGAATCTTAGTAACTGCTATTTTATCCCCCGCCAATCTAATTCTAAACCCAGGGAGTGCATTAAAGTGCTATTATTCGGTATCCTCTGCCATGTCAACTGTGAGCTATATATACTGTAATGGTGAACTGCATGTAAAACAGCATATCGTCGGTGTAATTCCATAAGGGCGTAACTGCAGCTTGTACAAGCTGCAGTTACGCCCTTATGGAATTACACCGACGATATGTAGAGATAATGGCAGTTACAGGTTCCTCAGAATACATGTATTACGCATTATACTGTAAATACAGTGACTAAATATAGAATCGAACGTTCCAGTTTCAGAAAATATTCGCTTCAGGAAATAGAATAATGACCATGGTAATTAAAACAAAACAACTACATTTGTATGAAATTACATTATTGAAGATGCTTTCTACGTCTATTTAATACTGAGGCTGGTGTAAACATAAAATAGAAATTACAGTAAAAACCTTCTAATGCGACCAGCAAATAGGGGCTTAATTTACAGTGGCAAAGACATGTGGTAGCTTAATGCAGGGCAAAAGTTATGCAGAAATATCCTATAGGAGCTTTCTGCATAACTTCCGTCCTGTATTAAGCAACCACCTGCTTATGAAGACATTCCAGGAATCATAGCTTGCTTAATTATTTTCCATCAGTATATATAATGTATCATAGACTGATGGAGTATGACTCTTTCGCCGACGGATAAACATTTCGTCTGCAGAGATATTGACATTTGTTAATATATAACAGTCACTTTTGTGTTCTATTCGTATGTTGATAATATTGTTAAGGAAATATGCAGCGAAATTGTTTTCATCACTCATTCACAGACAGATGTTACAGTAATCCAGAACCTTTAGAAATTCACAATAACTATGTATTTTCAATTATTTTTTATTTCTCTGCAATGTTTTTCGCTTGCTAAGACGTCGTAAAACATAACTGAAATCTAAATAACACAGACAGTCAATCAGTAACCAAATCACTGCGCTTATACTACACTTTGCAACCGATGTCTACCTTTGTCATGCCAACCAGCAATTGGTGTAGAGGTGATATCTGTTCTTGAATATATCTTAGTCCAAATCAAAGCAGACTCTCCAAAGATACAGAGTATTTTGGAATCTATTCTAGAATCTATTTTGGAACATATTTAAAAGACCATTAGCCATAGTTTTGAACAAACCTATAACTTCAACACACACAGTATAGAGGTTTTATATACATACACTAGTAACATTTTGTTCATAAAATGTTGCTATTGAACAGAACTCTATATTCGGTAATTAAGTTTGAATTTTAAAAATGGCATAATGCACATTTAGCCACAAAGTGTGACAGTAAATGCTTTCTTAAACGGTCATCCATACATTGCCGGTCTTGGCGTTTTAACTGTATATCCCTGTTATATTCTTCTTCAAATAATCAGTTAGGCTGCCCGACAAGTTTGACCCTGATTAGTCTTCGAGTTAATGTATTATCTGGAACCAAACTGTTTAGGTATTCAAATATCCATCGTTAGCTTACACAGACTCACGTCAATTTTGCGAAGCAAGTCGGAGGTGTCTTAATCAGCATTGTTGATATTCCCATAGAGTTTCTGTTTAGCCATATGACTCATAGCTCTTAATAACATCATCTAGTCTCTGATAATGTGTATGTGTACGTGTGTAGTACTATTATAAGTATGAAACTAGCAAATTACTTTATACAGTCATTAAGCGTAGAGCAACAATATTTTTAAACTGACCTCCGGTTTTGGCTTATATTCCTTATATGATGATTTGAATCACAATATCTGAAATCACTTTGCAAACGTAAATATGAATAAACAGCAATGTTGTCTAAATGACTTTCTATCAAATATATTCAAGAAGCTGTGATTCATAAATATCAATAATATTCTGCGGAAACTCTAGATCAGCTGGGAAGATTCAATGCTTTTTGCAGGAATGTATCTCAAGTAACACTTAAGTAAAACTGTCCAGGTCGATATGGTTTGTTTAAAACATAGACTTTAGATGCGAGTTTGTTTTCCTTATAATTATGACTATGTTGCATATTTCATGTAAATATTCTCCTCTAAAACCACTGACCGGATTTCAATAAACTTTGGCAGGAATGTTTCTGAGGTAACCTGTAACCAGCATTGTTTAAGTAATCATTAATTCGTATGACCATAATGGACTGAAGTAACTTCCCCTACATGCATATAGAGAAAAATAAAAAGAAACATTCATTTCTGAGACCGACCAACGATAGAAATATGGAATAATTGTGTAGGAATAATCCATAGGTGGCCATTTTCGTGTATTGTAATGTCTAGTAACACTGCGGAAATATTAACTTGCAGCTTCATTTTAAAACAATAGTCAAACCAATAGTCTTATGTAACACAAAATATATACATTGATATATTGTCGCAAATGAGCGGCACAAGACCATAAAGGTCCTCTTGTCTTACGATGAAAGAAATGTTCATAATAATAATACCGACACTGTCATAAACATTCAGAGATGCCGATTATTTCGTTTTAAAGCGTACATTAATATAGCACTGAATCATACAACCACAATGTAGTGATAGTTGCAACATGACCAATAGTGTATCTATAGGTGATCGATGTTGTTTGTAATAAGTGTCAACATACACATACATTCGACGAGCATTTTCACTAATTCATTTTACGTTGAATATTCTTGTATGAAATAATTTAATAATGAATATTTATTAGCTTAATGTTTAATATGGTATATATGCACATGATGGTCTGGTATTGGAAGTGTAGTGTCAGATCTTTAAAAAATTCATAGGCAAACAGAGCAGACCGCCTACAGGAGCCGTCTGGTCTGGATCTACTTTGTTCAAAAATGCGATAAAATGCATTCATATAAGGGACCTGTTAAGAAGTTAGATTAAACTCATTAAACCATTTTACCGCCAATGTCGCAAAAATGCACCACGATAAATAGTGCAGTTCCAGAGCAGACGCCGCCTTTTCAAGGTGGCGTCTGATCAGGGACTTTACTTTTTGTCTCAAACTCTGTTTCTATATCTCTGCTTTATTCCTTTAAAATTTGCCCTTATTTATCTCATTTCCTTATTTTACCGAATGATTTAACAAAATTGGATTGTACACGACAATTAGAAATTTAGCGCCGAAAGGGTTAAATCTGCAGTTTCACTATTGAGTTGTAGATCCAACAAAACTATTAAATATGATCGAAAGTAATATACTAAAGTGTTTTGACGCAATACAGACACTAACCAGAAAGCTCTTTCAGGATCCCGCTGATAAAGATCATCAATGTTTGTACATATGAATTACTATATTCCCGAGCAAAGATGAGTAGCTTTTATATAGATGTCATTTAAGTAAAACAATTTCCTATGCCTTTTTTCATTTGGTGATTTGCAGAATTGAGCGATGAGCATATTTTGAATTGTTCCTATCAAATATTTATTTGAAAGTTCTCGAAATATTAATGTGGAATAATAAACAGAATACAATGTATTTTGAATGTGCTATTTTCTTCTGTATAGTAGTATAAAAGTGACACTTTCACATAAATGATTATAGAGAGGAAACGAAATTGGCGTCATTATTATGCGTAATAGATTTTTTTATCAAAAACAGATGATTGCAGAAATTATCGGTTTTCCGAGCAGACCATGATAGACGGTATGCTTACAATATATATTTATATCACAGCCGATGGATAATATTCTCTCCACGCCCTGGTCAGGAAATTACATACAAATGTACTGTTAAAGCATTCCGACTCAGCTAGTTGGCTGCATTATTGTCGTTTGCACCGATTTTACGTCAGCCACATATTATATGTAATGCTCTCTCCGTATAGTTCACACATGAACGACATGGCTCGATCCTAAAGAGATTACAAATAACAGGTGGAAATTATTATTCGTTGAAAATAACATGACCGTCGAAATACAATCCGTTCATGTACGCAAAGTACTTTGAGCTAAGCCTTCGCCAAATTTCGTACAAACACTACCATTTATTGATATTATATCTTGTTACAGTTGAACTTCAATATCTCGAACTTCAAGGGGCCATACAAATTACTTCGGGATAACAGAAGTTCGAGTCATCCAATTTTTAATCTGAATAAAGAATACCAGTTAATTTGACGCTATAGTATCATATTTAATTACGCCACTTTGCTAAAAATGATACCATGTGGCATTGATCGTTGGTGCATTATTGATCATACGTGTCATTTTCCGTGAAGTTATTTAAAATTCTGAAGGGAGGTGATCCCCGAGAGCAAATATTGCAACACAAAACGAGAAAATTGCAGACTCGGTTTTATTGAGTCTGTTCATGAACAGTAATTGAAAGTGCAACACTGCTAACGCCCCCTAGCACCGGCTTGAGCGGTATTCAATTTTCAGAACAAGAAGTACTGAAACTCATGATCTCGAAGGATCAGAAGGTATAACAACACTGAGAATGAAGCCACATTCAGCTTATCTGATAATAAATGACCATTGATGTCGCAGCAAAACTACTCATTAATAAGACCTGTATGTTTCTGCATTCCCGAAGAAATATAAGTATATTCAAAGTATGTGTTTGCCTCTCTGCAGCAAATCCTTTGGCGGCTTGCTTTCCGTTGGTAAATAATTAACCCTTATCCAGTTATTCGTGACTTGACTTGCATTTTCAAACAGCTGCTTGGTGTTCGGTAAATAGTTTCTCAGAGGCTTAAATCAATCGAATGTACAGTAGAACTTGTCATTAATGGCCATTCATGTATTGAACATAAGAGTGTTAAAACATGTGGTCCTATAGGAGCTCTCTGCATTACTTTAGACATAAATTAAGTTAGTACCACCTGTGTTTCATACCCATAGTTAGACCTCCTTTGATTGATGGCCTTTTAAACAAGATTGTCAGGATGCTGGGTGATACCCCAATGACAAGACCCAGCTTCAGACCTTTTTAAATATTTCGGGCGTTCCGTGAGGTGACAATGTCTTGAGCCAAACACAGCACAAGGTTTAAAACTATAAAATTGATGTGGCTGGGCTATGCTAGCCGGCGATGAACATATGGTATTCTGAGGCTACTTTGCCTGAGACGAACACTATGAAAACATGAAATTATATACAAAAAAACCCTATGTTATGGTGATCAACAATACCTCAGCTTTGGGGCCAACAATTAAACAATAAACTATAACTGTGAACAACTACTACAGCCCCAAGCCAGCGAGACGGCTGGTCGATGCCTCAACTTCAAAATGGTGCTTGGAACAAAATCCTCAAGCTATGTCATGAAACTGTATAAATGTGAGCTATATAACCCTATACTATGCGAGTTGAGACCCTAAGCATCAAACCCTGTTGAAACCTGTGGTTTGAAGCTATCTCAACACTACTGTGACTTCAAACCTACGTATCAGACCCTATGTCTCAAAGCATGCATGTAACCCTACGCTCTGAAACCTATCTTGAGCAGTGTATGAAACCTGCTTCAAGAAGCTTATAAAACTAACGCTTTGAAGCCTGCCTGCAGTATGTTCCGAGCCCGGCTCGAAAACACTGCCTCAAAAAGACGGCTTCAAAAAGACAGCCTCAAAAAGACGCTTCAAAAATACAGCCTCAAAAAGACGGCTTCAAAAGTATAGCCTCAAAAAGACGGCTTCAAAAAGACAGCCTCAGGCAGACGGTTTAGCAACGCTCCGAACCCTGAGCACGGTCTTCAGCAAACCTGCTTCTAACCGAATATAACCCCAGGCTATATCAGTCAGAGCAACACTATCTCAATGCCTCAGCTACTCTGAGACCGCTATGAAATAGTAGTATAATATTATTAAAGGCTGGTTGGACTGTCTAAACGTGCAATTTTCATGCCCAAAGAGAGAACTCAGAGGACAGTTACTTAGCCCATTCAAAGAACAGGTAACTGCACAATTACGTAGCCCAAGCAGACAATATATTCGCCAGTCTTTAACCTTAATGAGTGCAATACTCTATCAGTCAAAAACAAACGATATAGCTTCTATACATAGGTATATAAAGCCGTCACTGAAAGTTCTATGAATATTCAGTGCCCTGATCACAAAATAACCAGCAGTGATCGTTGAATAAGCTTGCGCCAGTCTCAGCATTTGTATACAGCTTCCATTAGTTTGAGGTACTTCAGAAAACTAGCATATAAACATTTTATTCATATTAATTATTTCGATTGACCAACCGCCTCACTCATTTGAATATATACAAAGTACTAATTTTTATAAGGTATAAAACAAACAAAATGAAGTTTAAAAGTGAACTTACTTTTATAAACAACAAATCAATGAAATCTAACTAACAATTAAAAAAGGGAGATAATCCTGTATATACAAAACTACAGTTAACTCAAATCGCTTACCTAGCGATATACTACAGGTTTTCTTGACAACAGCCCCCTTCTCAAGAAAACACTCTACTGTTTTCAACTAATACAAGAAAATCTGTTACTCTATTGACGGCTCAGGTAGTCAGCACATATATTGTCTGAGCCCTTGATTACTTGAACCTTGAATTGATAATTTTGTAGGAACAGAGCCCATCTCATGATCCTACCACTCTCTATCTTGCATTTCTGTATGTATGATAATGGTGCATGATCTGTCTGAAGTATGAACTCCGCACCATACAGGTACTTTTGAAATTTTCTAATGCCGAAAATGATGGCTAGGCACTCACGCTCTATGACGGAGTAGTTTTTCTCCCTCTGTAACAGCTTTTTGCTAGCATATGCTATGGGAAACAAGCCATCTTCAAACTCTTGCATCAAAGCGGCTCCAACTCCACTGTCTGAGGCATCTGTTTGTAAAACAAAGGGCCTCTTGAAGTCTGGTAGCCTAAGGATGGGTGAGCGAGTTAACATGTCCTTGAGCGTATTGAACGCCTGCTCATGTTCGTCCATCCATACGACGGTGTTTGGCTTTCCTTTCTTTGTCAGGTCTGTGAGGGGAGACGCAATATCGGCAAATGCTGGGATAAATTTCCTGTAGTATCCCGCCAAACCCAAGAATGCTCGTACTTTCCTTTTGGTCTTGGGTGTATCTGCATTCTTCATCTTATGAAGCTTCTCTTGCTCCATCTGCAACATACCTTTGCCAACTACATGTCCTGTGAATGAAATGTTTTCATATCCAATCATGCATTTGGATGGTCTTATGGTCAAGCCGGCGTCTCGCACCCTTGTAAAAACTTCTCTCAACATTCTGAGATGTGGCCCCCAGGACTGGGTATGGCCCATGATATCATCGACATAGTTGTCGGCATCACTGCAACCATGCAGCAGTTTGCGCATCATCCTGTTGAACGTGCTCCCCGAGTTTACCATGCCAAAAGGCATCTTCTTGAACTGGTAACTTCCGTCTGGGGTTGTGAAAGCCGTCAAGTGCTTCGACTTATCTTCAACAGGTATCTGCCAGTAACCCTTGCTTAAGTCAATCTTAGTGAAGTATTTATCTTCCATCAAGCTAGACATGATGTCCTCAGGATTACCCATAGGTTCCGTGTCAAATTTTGTCACCATGTTGAGCCTTCTGAAATCAATACAGAACCTATTTGTGCCGTCTTTCTTTTTCACCAACACAATTGGTGAGTTGTAATCCGATTGTGCTGGCTCTATCACTCCAGCACCGAGCATGTTCTGAACCTCATCAGAAACTTCTTTTCTCTTTGCATATGGTATGGGGTATGGCCGAACCCTAACCGGTGTCTTGCTGGTGAGCTCTATCTTATGCTCCTCCAGCTTAGTTGTTCCAGGCTTCTCGGTGAAAATGTTCTGGAACTCTTCAAGCAACCTCAGCACATCGTGCCGTTGCTCACGTGTCAAGTTTTCTGACACCATGACATCTTTGTAAGTCTCGCAGCTAGTCAAGCCTGCCAACTCTATCAAGCTTTCATCATCCACCACCCCATCATCTTCACTGTGTTCAGCCTCTATAATCGCCATGCATGAAACAACATCCTCGAGCTCCCTCTCTTCATACTTCTTCAGAAGGTTGATGTGGTATGTGCCAACCCTGTCACCAACCTGGACCTTGTAGTCCATCCTGTTAACTGCATCAATGACTTCGAACGGCCCCTTCCACTGCAGAGTCAGTTTGTTGTGCGAGGTAGGCAACAACAGCAGAACTTTATCTCCTTTCACAAGCTTTCTGTTTCTAGCTGACTTGTCATAGTGGTGCTTGTACATACTCTGAGCATCGTTCAAACTTTCACGAGCTATCTTGCAAGTGTCCTCGAGTCTGTGTCTCAGGTCAAGCACATATTGGTATGTGGTCATGACTTCTGGCGTTTCTCTCTCAGTCCAGAGTTCCTTCAGCACTTGCATGGGACCTCGAACAGTGCGACCATACATGAGCTCAAACGGTGAGAAACCCGTTGAAGCTTGTGGGACCTCTCTGTAGGCGAACAGCACAGCAGATAAATATCTGTCCCAATCCTTCGGTCGCTCCTGGCACATCTTCTTGAGCATGCTCTTCAAAATGCCATTCATCCGCTCACACCACCCATTACACTTGGGGTTGTATGGTGTAGTAAAGAGTTGTTTCAGAGATATCAGCCGACAAACCTCCCTCATCAACTCTGAGGTGAACTGACTTCCTTTGTCACTGAGTATCTCAGATGGAAAACCAACTCTTGAAAATACATCGAGCAGTGCTTCGGCCACCCGCTCTGTCTCGATCTTGGGCAAAGCCACAGCCTCGGGGTACTTTGTAGCATAATCAACTACAGTGAGTATGTATCTATTCCCTTTCTCAGATACAGGCGTTATGGGACCAATAAGATCAACGGCAACCCGATGAAATGGTGTATCCATAATTGGCATCTCTCCCATAGGTACCTTTGAGACTCTTCCCTTTGGTACTGTCTTCTGACAAATATCACATGAGCGACAAAACCTTGTCACATCACTGGTTACCCCAGGCCAGTGAAAGCTTGTTGTAATCCTATCAACCGTCTTCTTGGTTGAAAGGTGTCCACCAACAATTGATTCGTGTGCCAGGCTCATCACACGTCTTCTATGCTTTGCTGGTACAACTACTTGTTTGACTTCAGTTGAACCAGAGCCCTTGCTCTCTGTGAACAACCTATACAGAACATCCTTCTGTACCTCATATCTATAACTGTTTCCACCCCTTGTGGTCAGCGTACTCTTGTCTCGGGCATAAGACCACAACTTTTGCAAAGATGTGTCTTCAGTCTGAGCCTTCCTGAGCTCATCAATAGTAACCTCATCCCCAGGAGAGTTTGGAACACTTAATGCCCTGAGAGGTCTCTCTTCCTTCTTGGTCTGAGCTCGTGTCATGACAGCTGCCGAAACTCTAGCTTCGGGGTTCTGTGCTTCATGACCCATTGTTTCGAACCATTCCTGGTTTGGGGTGTTTGAAACTCCAGGTATATTGCCCAACACCAGATCACATATGAGTGAGCTCAACACCATGGCTTCAACATTGCCAGTGTAATATGGTGTATCAACCTGAACCAATGCTGCTGGTACTATCTTGGCCCCGCCATCGATAGTTATCATAATATATCTCTTGTCTAGCATCTGGTCGTCTCGCACCAGGTTCTTTCGTATGGCCGCCAACTCACAGCCAGTATCTCTCAAAACCTTGACTGCTCGACCATCAACTAACCCTGGTTGCAAATTCAAATTTCTCTCGCCTTCAAGCGATTCAACGGTACAGCCACCTGCTATGATCGGCACAGACTCTCCATTAGCTAAGCATAGCTCTTCATCTCTGATACATTCTTGTATGTGGCTCTGGTTGCAGGAGACCGACATACACAGAGCAGATATTTTCTGCTTGTCTGGAGACTGGTGTTGACTCTGATAACGCCTATGCTTGAACTCTTTGTTGTATGTCTGAGCACCATGCTGCTGCTGTCCAGAGTCTTCATAACACATTGCTCCAGCACTTATTTTCTTCGGGCCATTCTGGCGACAGTCTCTGGCGAAATGTCCCTCTTTTCTGCATATGAAACAAACCTTTTTCTGAGGTTCAGACCGTGGTGCGGGGCTAGGTCTGAGGTTAGTATTAGGCCTCTGATGTTGCCTGTTTGATGATGAGTTGAGCTTGGCATGCTTGTTCGAGCATATGGAGCCACCATGAGCCTCTATGTATTGCTCAGCTAGCTTCGTCACATCATCAACCGACTTCGGGACTCTCTCTTTCAAAAACAAAGCAAGTTCGGACGAACAGGTTTGTATAAACTGCTCTCGAACCACTAAGTCCATCAAGCCTTCATACGATTTCTCAACCTCAGCCATCTCTGTCCATCTACTAAAATACCTTGTCAACCTAGCCATAAACTGAAAAACAGTCTCCCCATGCTCGGCTCGACTTTCTCTAAACTTCTGCCTGAAACCTTCTTCTGTCAGCTGATATCGTCTGAGCACAGCCTTTTTCAGAGCCTTGTAATCATGAGCATGTTCTGGAGGCATGCTGGTATATACTTCAAGACCCTTGCCTGTCAAAAGCGAGCTCAAACTAACTGCCCATGTCTTCTCTTCCCAGCCCTGGCTCTGAGCAAATCGCTCGAACCGTTCTATATATGAGTCCATATCATCTTTCTGCTCATCAAACTTCGGCAATTTTGGTCTGGGAGCCTTACTGCTTGTTTCTAAGGTAGGCCCCCTCATGCCTGTATCAGCCCTTAACTTGACCAGCGCGATCTCACGCTCCTGTTCTTCACGCTTCATTTGGGCTTTTCTCTCAAACTGATCATGTTCACGCTTCAGTCGCTCATCTTCTCGTCTCGACATACGCTCTTCCCTATCTAAATATTCTTTCTCTTTCTTCTCAGCATAGTCCCTGAGCTCTGACCCAGCCAACCCTAAACGCACACCAGCCGAAATCCATTTATCTATGTCCATGATCACCAAATTAATGCTTCAACCCTATGTAGCTTCAGCTATAAAAACCTTCTGAGAACTATCCCGGACGAGCCCCCAAATTGTCAGGATGCTAGGTGATGCCCCAATGACAAGACCCAGCTTCAGACCTTTTTTAATATTTCGGGCGTTCCGTGAGGTGACAATGTCTTGAGCCAAACACAGCACAAGGTTTAAAACTATAAAATTGATGTGGCTGGGCTATGCTAGCCGGAGATGAACATATGGTGTTCTGAGGCTACTTTGCCTGAGACGAACACTATGAAAACATGAAATTATATACAAAAAAAACCTATGTTATGGTGATCAACAATACCTCAGCTTTGGGGCCAACAATTAAACAATAAACTATAACTGTGAACAACTACTACAGCCCCAAGCCAGCGAGACGGCTGGTCGATGCCTCAACTTCAAAATGGTGCTTGGAACAAAATCCTCAAGCTATGTCATGAAACTGTATAAATGTGAGCTATATAACCCTATACTATGCGAGTTGAGACCCTAAGCATCAAACCCTGTTGAAACCTGTGGTTTGAAGCTATCTCAACACTACTGTGACTTCAAACCTACGTATCAGACCCTATGTCTCAAAGCATGCATGTAACCCTACGCTCTGAAACCTATCTTGAGCAGTGTATGAAACCTGCTTCAAGAAGCTTATAAAACTAACGCTTTGAAGCCTGCCTGCAGTATGTTCCGAGCCCGGCTCGAAAACACTGCCTCAAAAAGACGGCTTCAAAAAGACAGCCTCAAAAAGACGCTTCAAAAATACAGCCTCAAAAAGACGGCTTCAAAAGTATAGCCTCAAAAAGACGGCTTCAAAAAGACAGCCTCAGGCAGACGGTTTAGCAACGCTCCGAACCCTGAGCACGGTCTTCAGCAAACCTGCTTCTAACCGAATATAACCCCAGGCTATATCAGTCAGAGCAACACTATCTCAATGCCTCAGCTACTCTGAGACCGCTATGAAATAGTAGTATAATATTATTAAAGGCTGGTTGGACTGTCTAAACGTGCAATTTTCATGCCCAAAGAGAGAACTCAGAGGACAGTTACTTAGCCCATTCAAAGAACAGGTAACTGCACAATTACGTAGCCCAAGCAGACAATATATTCGCCAGTCTTTAACCTTAATGAGTGCAATACTCTATCAGTCAAAAACAAACGATATAGCTTCTATACATAGGTATATAAAGCCGTCACTGAAAGTTCTATGAATATTCAGTGCCCTGATCACAAAATAACCAGCAGTGATCGTTGAATAAGCTTGCGCCAGTCTCAGCATTTGTATACAGCTTCCATTAGTTTGAGGTACTTCAGAAAACTAGCATATAAACATTTTATTCATATTAATTATTTCGATTGACCAACCGCCTCACTCATTTGAATATATACAAAGTACTAATTTTTATAAGGTATAAAACAAACAAAATGAAGTTTAAAAGTGAACTTACTTTTATAAACAACAAATCAATGAAATCTAACTAACAATTAAAAAAGGGAGATAATCCTGTATATACAAAACTACAGTTAACTCAAATCGCTTACCTAGCGATATACTACAGGTTTTCTTGACAAAGATTCTACTGCAGTCAAATATGCACTATTCCCACATGTGAGCGGACACTATTCTTTCAAAGCGGGAAAAGAGTTAATCCTTCGCTTGCTATTCGGGTCAATACACCTACCTGTAAATAGTGAGCTGTCTCATCAGGGTCTGCACTATTTACAAATTGATTGTGCAACCAGTGCACTCCACAGCAGTGATTGCACAGCGAAATACTTGTACACAGTGACGATACATGTAATTATACAACAGGGCATGGGTAAAGAAGGAGAAATGTATTTTAAAATTCAGCAAGAGAAGGGTTAAGGTCCAAGCTGTTTGAAACTTAGCGAGTGGTTTCTTAGTCATTTCCCTCATATAATCGCTTTTTTGAGATATGGTCGTACTCACACTTCTAATGTCACCCCATATTGTGATATATATTATCTAAAATTTATATATGCAATAGTTTCTTATGGTACAAAATTATCATTTGCAGAGAGTACACGTTATACTGTGTTTATATCTCATTATAGAGGTCTTGCACAGCAATGGCACGTCCTCAACATACATTCGCCCATGGAAATCAACACATATGTTTTACATGTCTCAAAACGTCTGAGAAAAGATTTAATAATTACATTATCGAACAGAAGCAATTGTTTTGGTAAATATTTCAATATATTTTGTCTGCAAGGCATTGGAAAATTGTCTTTGTGATATATTGTGATATATTGCAAAGCACGTCCTCTATGTTGTGGCGGTCTACCTTTATGTTTCACTGTTTGTTTAGCTAGGGTGACTTTGAGATGAGTGTGAGGTTAGGACGTCAGTTAACCGGTTTAACCCCCAGCCAGTTTAGCTACTGACCGTTTCAATGCGGTACTCTCATTGTCACCTTTACTTTTATGTTTGTCTGGTTTCTTTGTGTGTGTGTGTGTGTGTGCGTGCGTGCGTGCATACGTACGTGCGTGCGTGCGTGCGCGCGTGCGCGCATTACTTGCTTCCTATCGATGTTTTGGTGATGGCTGCGTCTTGTGTGGCTCTTCCTGCTTGAATTTACTACTTGTTCATTTATAGTTTATTGTGAAGTATTAAACAGCCGGTCTGAACATTTGTCTACATATACATTTCAATTTAAGCCAAACTTGTACTATAAACCCTCTCTAGCGTTTACAACAGAATACCTCAAAACTTATTGTCCAATGAATGCATAAAGCTGGACGAATGCAATTCTGCATTAAGATGCCACTTGCCTGAAAAGGGTTTTAACAATTTCAGTGTTTGGAATAACGAGGTTTGATTGTAATACATTTGAACTCACGTTAGTACCGTGTATGTAAAAATCGCATATCCGGATAATAATTTTATACTAGTCGGGTACCAATTAAATCCTGTGATATTTTATTTTTATGATATAAGGGGAAAGGTGTATAAAATGGAATACTTATAGTGTTGTTACAAAAAGCTGTATCAATTTATATTCTTGTTTCAAAATTAGTTTATGTAATTGATAATATATTTAATTATTGTCTTGTTTATGGTCACTGTTTCATTTTGACTGAGGTGTGCATAATACCTGTTTAACTCTTCCGCTGCAGACTTTTGTCGGCTGCAAAATTTGTCGTCTGGTACAATTTTCATTTTATTTAATATTCCATGTTTTTAGTTTTCTTCATTTTCGGTAAACAATCAGTCACAGTTTCAAATAATTTATATCCTAATGAGACGCCGAGTTACTCGGCGTCTCATCTGGATCTAAACTGTTTGCAAAAGTAATCACGTATGCGACATTGGCATCATTACCTGACCCTGGTCCCGTTAACTGCAACATGACACACCTTTGCAAATAAGATCCCAACGAGACACCGTGTAATTCGGTGACTCGTCAAAATAAGCTCAAGCTTCTTGACGTTCGGTCACCAGTTCCTGAAACACTTGCTCAAATCGAAAAGAAACCAAAATGGCACCAGCTCAAAATATATGGGTTGATAATGTGATAAGAATTGTCTCGTACAGTAGAACCCCTCTAATGCGACCACTTAAAAGAGATATAATTATGGGTGCTAGATGCAGGTGGTAGCTTAATGCAGGGAAAAGTAATGCAGAAAGCTGCTAGAGGAGCTTTCTGCATTACTTTTGTCCTGCATTAAGCAAACACCTGCTTATAAAGACACCCATGTTTATTCATTAAGTGATCGCATTAGGGGGGGGGGGGGGGTTCTACTGTACTTCAATTAATTGTTCAATACTTAAGCTCCAATAAACGGGAAATTATTACATGTAGTTTTAAAACAGTGCAGACCCACATTAGGCACCATTGTGGAATGCTTTGTATGATGGGGAACTGCACTGTTTGACATTGTAGTGTATATTTGATTTTGAGATTTGACAAACGGAGTAGACACTGATAAGACACCGCAAATAAAAGCGGTGCTTCGGAAATCCTTTGTATGGCTTACAGTAACTATGGATTGGATTGACATAATGACCCGAAGCAAATATTTATAGACCTAGCAAACATATTTACCCAATAGACAGAATCAAAAAGTAAACATACTTGTACATATTATCATTCCCTATTCAAAATATGAATTTTGTCAATACATTTCATTGGAACTACAGAACTTCCAAATTTGGAGGTGAATTACATTACATTTTGCCGGTTTAAACCCCCAGTGACTTTTGTCACCGACCTTCAAAGACGGTACTTCCATACCCCTCCCCCCTTTATTGTTTTTTTTTGTTTTGTCTTTGTGCGTCTCTTTATGATTTTGGTAGTTATGTACATTTGCTGTGCTTTTTTGTGTCGCTTTTCGGGCGGCTGTTTGTTCTGTATGTGGTGTTTCCTGCATGACTCATATTTGTACTTTTGATGGGGTTGCCGTGGACTTTCATTTGGTATTTGTCCGACTTATTACAGGTTTTTCAGCGAGAAAGTGTGACTTTTATGCTTGACAGTGTCTTTATGTAAATTGAAGGTACGTCGTTTGATGGTGTAACCCGTGAGAATGGTGCCGATCAAGCCGTTCGGTTTAGTTTGCATTTATTAAACTTGGACCCGTATTGTTTGGGATGGAGCAGGATTTTATGTTAGACCTGTTGGATATATTATATGCATGGACGCATTAACGTTACTGTTGTAGAAATGTAAACTTTTGATTACTGACATTCCAGCATGAAAACTCCCTTCATTGTCGCACAGTGTCAATTCAGTGTAAAAGACTTACATTTCTCGGGGAGGAGGAATTTGAAATAAACGATGCATGCCCTGATAATAATCAGTACACCCGTCTCTCGTATTCATATGTTAACATCATAGTCGATAGTGTTTTCATTGATGTGTTTTCCTTTAATCCCCTATGTTAAAGTTAGGATTTGCCGTAAGTGAATTAGGTCGTAATTGTCCATAACATAACAATGAACAATTTATAACGTAAATAGCATCCTCTGTGGATCAATAATAACGTTTAACATCGCCGAACGTATGTCTTTCTCTAGACCAATGTATAATTACGATATCGCGTACAGTATAATTTTGAAGCTAAACCTGACACTAGTTTTGTCCAGGGCAGAAACTGTAGAATCATATCTATATTATATCATAAGCAGAAGGGATATAGGCGCCGTCTGATTTGGGTCAATGCTTTTTGCAAAAGCATAGAAATGTGTATTTATGGAGTAAAGTGTTAAGTTACAACACTATTATCCAGAGGATAATAGTTAATGATCTTGAATAAAGTTTTCGGTCGATTATGATTGGGCGAACTTTGGTTTACTCTTTATACCAATATAATTACAATGGGGTAGCGAATAGCTAGTCGTCTTACATCGCTAGAGAATTGTTTTCCATTTCCTATAAGAGCCGTCTGACAAGGGTATGCTCTGTTCGCTAACATAATTTAATAGCATTTTAGATATTTTGTCCATGAATATTCAGTAGGCACTGAAATTTGGAATTGATATAGAAAAGGGAAATGATTAAGAGATAATAATGTTCCCGAAATTAGTTAATTGAGAATTTATATCACCGATACAAACTTCTAGCATTTAACCATTTAGCTCATGGATAGATATACCATAATGCATTAATTCATAGATATTCATAAATGATATCAAACTAACTTTCAACCAAGAAATTAGAACTAAATCCTAATTACCCCATCTGCAAACCGAATGGACCCTGATCAAACATATCCGACAGGAACTATCTGATCTGAGTTCATCATGTTTTGGAAGCCCTTTGATCCATGCATATCTACGAAGTGAAGCGTTAAGTAATTATGTAATGCAACATAACGATTCATTGCTTTAAATTCAAACTATATCACAGAATATATTTACAAACGTAACTTTATTCCATGTTAACGTCTCCTTATTCTAATAAGGAGATTATTTACTATTCACCACAGACTAATATATCTTATTGTTTATATGGTCAAACAGACAGGTTAGTGAGGAACAATTATCTACAGTCTGTATCTTTTACCTGAAATTCGTTTTACAAACGTTGTACGAAATAATTGATTAAATATCACTATGGTTATTACGAATTATGCATTATTGTTAATGCAGACAAAATAATGCAGGGTTGAGTGCTTCTGTCGAAATATATAACCATAACTTTGGCCTTTCCGCAACTAGTATAGTGAATAACACCATTAAAGTGTCGTTTATGTATCTGTAAATAGCACATTGCACCTCGAATGAAATAAAATATAAGTATGTGTAATATAGACCCTACGAACTACATTGAGCACCTGATAACTAATACAACGCCCTTCATTATTCAACAGACACTTGAATCGAATATAGCCACACTCATTTCGAATGCATAGTACATTTCTTTACCCCCTCTTGTATGTTTCAGTGGGACATATATGTTATACACCAACCTGCTGTGGAATTAAAGGGAATGCACATCTTAGATGTCTGGGACAGTGTGAAAGTTACAAAGACAATAAATATTTAGCCCTTAACCTCTTAAATGTTTATATAAAAATCTAATTACATCATAACTATTTATTTTCTGAAGTGTTATAACGGTCTATCAACGCCGAATGTTTGGATCTTTACAGAAACACTATAATTATTATACATAATAATGCAAACCGAGAAGAGCTTGATCAGACGGCCCTTATTTGAGACGTCTATTCTGTGTCCTCTCAGTTTGCAAGGCCGGGAAAAAGTATCTCTACCAGGTAAACATTAATGGATGAATATCTGACGACCTTATGAAATACGTTCTATCAATATGAGACGCTGAGTACACAGTCTTCTCTTCAGAGTCCACAATTATGACACTCAAATATTGTACAGTGCTCCCTCTCTACAACGACACCCTTTGGGATACGAATATGGTATGTGTTGTTCAGAGGGAGTTGTTATAGGGGGGACTCGTTATTGAGAGGGCTGTTGTAGGGAGGGAACACTGTATTTAAAACAGACATAGACGATAATGCTGCATGGATATTTTATGTAGACGATTTTTACTGTGTACACTAAATGCTAAGCATTAGCAAAACTCCTAACAAATAACAATATGTAAATACTCCCAGCATAGTTTGCAGTAACTACAAACCTATATGCTAAGTTTGTTGTAGAAAACAATGGCTGCTGTCGCAATACGGTTTAATTTCATTAAACTTTTAAGATGCATTATTATCCTACCTATTCTTATGTACACGGAGTCTTCCTCGATCTTTAATTAGCTTAAGTCGTCATATCACTCAAAACCCCAGTGAGTATTTGCATGTTTTACCCTACTTCAAGCAGCCATCTGCCTAAAACATATCTGTATTATTTTTATTAAATTCTTCTATTAAATGGTGCCCCTCTTGTTGCAGATGTGTTTGTATTGCCATGAGAGGGATTTTGTGCTAAGCTTAAAACCTAATACAAATTCTGATATTGTTAATGCTTTAATACTACTTCTAGGTATTTAGACGATATTCTGAATTTGGATAATTCTTATTTTGAAACTATGGTTTTTTCTATTTACCCAAAAGAATTTTGATCCAACATAATAGCTTCATTTTTAGATTCGAATCTTTCCATCACATATGATCAGGTTTTGTCCAAAATATACAATAAAAGGGAAGATTTCAATTTCAAAACTTAAGTGGGTTAAGTGTTGGCAGAAGTATGCCACCATAGAGCCCTATAGCCAGCCATTATTATTTATATATAATTCCTGAACACAATGCAAACTTGGATGTTGATTAGACGTCAAATTACTGTTTCATCTGGATTGAAACCTTCAACGAATTGCAATATCAAATAGGAGTTTGATCGCGTGCAGCGCATAATAAAGTGAATATTGTCATAAACATACGGCAACAGTTAATATGTTTATCGGTTTTAGCTCACCCGGGCATGAGGTTTGCATTGTGAGCTGGGTCTAGAACTACCCAGGACTACTACACATATGCTTCCTAACTAAACACTATCATTGACACAGGGATATTTTAGTATGATGTTGATTAGTAAACATTTACTGTAATACTGCTGATTGATCCAGTATGATCCGTTATTTAAACTTCGGGTACAGGATACTAACCATCATAAGCTAGTTTGTGTTGTATATGTACTAACACAAGTATATAGCTGGTGTAATAACAATTGTCCATAAAACTTGAAACAACAACAATTAACAAAAATCAATAAAACGTCAAAAATATTAAAATTACAACAGCAAAATTATTTATATTCGTTTATAGACTTGCTTCCAATTTAGGGGAGTGGACTGAGATCAACGTAAAACAATAGCCGCGTGCGGCGCCAACGCTTGTCTTATCTGATAAAAAAAGTAGTTAAGTAAAGCAGGAAAAAGACACATACAAAACGAAACCAACACCAAAACACCAACAGAAAGCAAGCAACACATCCACACAACCAAACACACACACAAACACACGAGACAAAAAAATCAAAGAGTTTAGGAATCAATTGTATAATGCATACATGGATCGTGTAGACCAAGTCGTCTCATTTGTTTGCAAAGCCTTTGTTATTATTGTATTGAATTTTGTAAAATCAGCAGACGCTCGTTAGTATCACAAAAATAGTTTCTAGAATGTCCGTAGCCTGTCGTCAAATATCGGAAATATACTAGGTGGCAGCACCACTCGCTGCAGTTTAAAACCTGGTCACATCTCGCTAATAGTACCGACTGGGAATTTGGGCATATATAGTTGATGGTAAATTTCATTCCCTGTCGAGGTGACCTCGCTTTATGGAATGGTTAGAATGTAGCCATCATCGTGCAGTCAGACTCGTAGTTGTTCTGTTAGAAGATAAATTTAAAGCTTCAAAGTAATTGGCTTTACAATTCCCAGAGAGTAGAAGCACCACTGAAGCATCACTTAAAAACTTGATGCATAGGTTGGCCTCGAACAAGCTGCACTGAAAGCTATGAAGGAACAGGCCTCAGTGAAGCTATATAAATACGGACGTTACTGCGACAAGGCATTTCTCAACTAGAATTTTATGGGGATGTTATCTACAAACTTAGGAAAATTCGGGGTCATATCCATTTTCATGATTTGTTTATAAAACGCATTAAAACATTTAAAAAGAAAGGTTATGATCCTATTATATTGCAACGCACTGCATGTTTGGTTATCGACCCTTTTACAGTCGGTAGCTACGCTTCCCTCTTTGCTTGCGCGATGACAGGCCGAGGGTAGTACTCTATGATGGTATACTCTTAAACTTGGATACAGGATGAGCTTACCAGACTCATGTATTACTTTTTCCCTGTCGTGCCCTTAACGGCTTACCTGCAGGTGCTCTGACTTCAGCAAAGTCATTGAGTACATATTTGACGGATTGTCACAGTTATTATGCTATGTTTTACATGTTGTCCTGTGTTCACCGTCGTCTATGTTGTGGGTAAGTCCAGCGGGGATACCTTTATTTACAATATTTGTAAAGCTAGGGTGACTTTGAGAGAAGTGTGAGGTTTAAACCCCCAGTGGTGTTTTTGCTACTGACCGTGCCAAGGCGGTACTCTCTTTGTCACCCTTCCTTTTGTTTGCCTTGCGTCTTTGTGCTTGTGATTTGTTCATGTGTGGAACGTTTGTCCCTGGTTCTTGTGTGTCTTTTGGTGTTTTCTGTGTTCATTTCGTGTGTGTGTGTGCGTTTGGGTGTGTGGTTGTGTGTGTGTGTGTGTGTGTCATGCTATCTATCGGTGTTTTGGTGGTGGTTGCGTCTTGCATGTGGCTTTGCCTGCTTGACTTTACTACGTTTCCATTCAAAGTGACAGGCATCCATAACTGTATATATAATGATTCCATTTGTGAAGGGAACTTTTTGCTCTTTTTGTGTTCTGCATTAAGCGATCACCTGTTGGTACTAGTTTAAAAATGGTTTATTTCATATCTAAAATCGTTATAACGGCAACCTCGTTATATCAGCATAATGTCTGGAAACAAACACATCCGTTGAAACGAGAGTTCACTGTATATGTAACTTCATCTTCATCGGTATTCAATATTTTTGCAAATGGCAGTGACAAGCTTGAGAAGGGTTAAGCAGGATGTTAAGCCAGTTTATCATGAACGTCTCTAAGGGAATTGTTTACAGGTAAGTCTGCTATGCGGAACTCAAATAGCATTTGCAAACAGCTTGGATTGAGATGAGACGCCATATTACTCATTTGATTCGGATCCAAACAAGGTCTGGCCTAGCTCGGCTACTCCCCAATATCCAAATCGCTTCATATTCTAATCGATTCATTTATCAAAGTTTAGTCTGAAAGAAAACACAGCAAGACAAATGCAGCAGAGAACAATTTGATGAATGACAAATATTGAGTGTTACAATTGAGATGGTGTCCATCACGCTAATGGAACATACTAATGCCTGTGTTTCTCCCATATGGATTTTATGGATTAACTCGTATTGAACAGCGACACTGGTGAAAGGTCTTTAACCCTTGTCCCCCTATAAAGGAATATTGTCTGCTGACATTTGGATATGGTACAAGTTTGACTACGTTTGATTCCATCAATATGTGATGAAAATATTGACCGAGTATTACACAGCTTGGATCATGGTGAGACGCCGAATTACTTACCGTCTCATCTGGTGGATCCAAACTGTTTTCAAATGCGGTTAGCGGTAAACGGAAAACGGTTAAAATTTATCTTGCTGTAAATGGCGGCTGCTTAATTGTATACATACTTAAATTCGTTCAGACTTTTGAGAAACTACACACGGAGTGTCAAACAGCTTGGACCCTAAAGAGAAGCTTCATCGGTTCTGATGGTGATACTGTTTTTGCTGTTGAAACTGTATGCAGCTCCATGGGCAATACAATCACGAATCATTGTTATTATAAATAAAGAGCAATTAAAGTGCGTAATGATTTATTGCAAACAGTACTTTTCCTGATGAAACGCTAAGTAAATCAAACTGATTTTAACTGAGATTGAATTTATGAAACACAATTGCAGATACATAACAAATGATGTGCCCTCTTCTAATCGTACTAGTGTTTTGTTGATGGTGGCGTTTTGTATGTGGCTTTTTCTGCTTGACATTACTACGTTTTCATAAATGCATACATGGCTTCTCCTCAAACTTGACTTTCATTTCAGAATCGAAATGCGCTTTGGGAGAACGTTTACAGTAATCTGATAGACAGAACATCGCCAGCCAAGTCGTTTCCCGAAATATGTGCGTTTTACCAATTAAACTGAGACCGGTAAACAACCCTCTCTCCTCTTAAATGTAGTGGGTGAACGTTTAGATTTCAAATTACCTGAAACATGAAAACTGATAGTAACTCGAACATGTGCAGTAACTCAATTAGTGCAGTTCAGTCAGATCACTCCGTCTAGGAACATGCCGTCTGCAGTAGGTGTCACGGAATATTATTTCAGCTATATAGGGCGAGTATGCTGAAAGTATTCCAACATTGGTAATAATTGTTTTACGTATACACTATATTGTCACGCGAGTACCTCACATTCACCTTTGGAATCTAGCAAATGTTTCTTTCTCTTTCCATCAACCTCATAGATACACATTTAACGACTCTGTCAATAAAGTAAACATAAATCATAACCTGCTCTGATTGTTTGTGGATTATATAATCATTGTGGTTTCTGTCCTGGTCAAAAATGTCATGTGCCCATATGCCATTATAAAATATAGCTAGTTAATGACAATGTTGTCATTTTTCCTTATAAATATTCATTTCCGTAAAAGGATAACCTGTGATTTGACAGCTATTACCTGTATATGTTCTTAGAATAAATAGCTACCATATGTTATTAAGATGATATTAATGCGAAACATTAATGGATATATTGTCCTATGTTATATGAGTGTACATGTTTTAACCCTTTAATATATCATCCCGTAGAACCTCTTGGGTCTTCCTCCACCTGTCATTAGCTAGACGTCATGGTATGTCTAAATTACTGTTCAAACGACATAAAAAACGATAAAAATCAAACCAAAACCATCATCGCGACATGTTATTTTTAGCAAACAGAGTAACCTATATCACCAAAATCACTCACTCACTAACCTATATCAGCCAATATAGGAACAGTTGGATTCGGACCTGTGCTATTTTCTTTTATTTTACAGATGCTCTACTATGTAGCATGGCGGTAAAATCTCTTTCTTATTGTTTTATTCAACAGTAGAATGTAGTTTCATAATGGCGAAACTATTCACAAAGTAATCAGGTAGGTCCAAGTATTACTATACCTAGATCTTTTTTTCTGTTGAATACAATGGCGAGCTTTTCGAATAAAACATATACTTTGTGCATGTTCAAAACAATCAGAACCCAGGTGTACTGTTGTATTTTCTTGCAACTACATATCCAAAAGGGACATAAATATATTGAAGTACCTCCGGTCAATGAATAGCACGAGATGAAACTGATATTAATATGTATAATGCAAAAGCTATAAGTACTACAATGGCGAGGTCTTTGAAACCAGTATATAACAAATCTACTCATGATGAGCCGGTTATATTTTAGTCCTTACCCCACAGTCTTCTCAAATTAGGATCTGGTACAATTTTAACTACTCCCGAATCGATCAAGTTACCGGTAAACTATTGACAAAGTCCGAGCTAGTTTGGAACCTGTTGAAACACCGAGTCACTCTGCGTTTTATCTGGATCCAAGTTGTTTGCAAATGCGAGCAAGATCGCGGTTAGCGGGATTATGGTTAATTAGTGACGTTGAATATGGCACCGATTGCAGTTAGATCTCATACAATATGGAAAACAAAACAGTCAAACAGGGAGAGCCACATACGAAAAGACACAGCACTAAACACCACCAAACCAGAAAGGGCACACCCACAAGATGAAACACAACGGGGCGCATATCCAGACGAAAAACATTAAGCATTAAGCATATTAAATAACAAAGCTGACCACAGGCTGAAAGCAGGAGTACCGCTTTGGAACGGTCAGTAGCCAAAATAGGCTACTGGGTCTTAAACTTCGTGTACGGGTACCCAACCTCTCACTTATCCCACCTTCACCAAAGTCAAAATGTAAATAAACCCCCCTCTAGACAACTACACAACATGAATTTCGATGTCAAGACTAAATGATGTTTTTAAAAAAATGAAAAGGTAAACAAGCGACCTCATCATTTAAATGACGCCATAATTTAAAACTACGGGAAAATACATGAAACATTTCCACACCGATATTTTAAAATAATCGGAAGAAAATATAAATACATGTGGATACTAACTATGTACAACTGTTTTATTTGAAAACAAGAATAAACATGAGGTCGTTAACATGTACTCAATGACCTTTAGAGTTATTGGGGGTACGGCTGAACTGGCAAAATACATATCCAACTTCCTCCCTCCGTAAACGGGTTTTAAGAGGAAACCTTCATAGATTATTAAGTATGTTCTGTCGTCGCACAAGTCATATACGTCTACCGCTGTCGTCATATAAGTCTACCGCTGATGTCATTATCCTGCTAAACGCGACATCGTTCACTTTTGCAAACAAGTAAATGGGATCGTTGAAAAAATTAGAAACTACGCTGTCTTGCTATAAATAAAAAATGTATTCAGCGCTTGAACCCATTGGAAGTAACACGTGCAACAATTACCAGTTTAAGATGTTATTTTGACAGGCTGATAATCTGGTCTTTAGAAACATATTTTAAACTCATTCACTTATATTGACGCCTTTTGACACATTTATAAAGGTAACTGTTTATAACTGTAGAGGATTTACTCCATAGGATGAACTGCTCTATTTATCACAATGGTTTCACAATTACACAACTCTAAAATGGCCATTTCGTCTAGTAATTGTTCTTTTTCAGTAGATTTGTTTTAAGAGATTGTGTCAAAAATAGTCTTTGAGGAAAATATTTAATAGTGGTGTAGGTTTTGTTTACAGCATTTGGTTTTGAACACAATGGTTAGTAAAACGCAAAAGAAATATTAATGGAGATTACTGGAGAAATATTTTAGAATTGTATCAATTGGCCATGGGCACATACGTAAACATTTCTGCTTGATCGCCGTGCTGCATTCTCCTGTCAACAAAATACCATAATTCTGTAATCTCAGATGTAATTATGATATTGACACACACACATCAGAACTGAATGTTCATATGTTAACTGATCAAGAAGGTGTCAGAGAGATTTGGGTTACATTGCATGTCCTACTGTACTAATTGGAATCCATCAGAAATGGCCGTTAATTTCACCACAAACTCTGTCTTACATCGATAACCAAACAAGCTCTATAAATTTTAAAAGAACTCTTTCAACGGCTCGGACGGTGGCTTGTGTGTTATTTAAAATGCGTCCGAGAAAAAGAAGGGACATGTATGTATCCGCTTCCATACTGAATGTTAGGGCATCGAAAAAAGGATCCATTCGTAAGGTAAATGCGCTTACAACTACAATTAATTTGTAAATACGGATTTATTTAAAAATAAATAGCAACATAATTATTGACTTGTTCTTCTGTGTGTGCATGTGCATTGACTACATCTTAAAGAAATTCGTGTTTTAGTCCCATGCATCAAACGCCATAACAGGTTTTGAGTTTTAAGTTTCAGACACACCTTGTAATCATTGACATGTCACTGATGAAAACATATAAATGCTGATTTATCAGTCAAATGATTATATTTCCCTAGAGCAAATAAACAGTTTTAGACATTTCCAATCTGTTTATTGTCAAACGTAAGATACATGCTAAAAATATTACCCTACACTATCGATTGTTCTATCAAAATACAACAGCTAGGGCATGCACCAGAACAAAACATTATATTCTGAAAATGGATTATCCTTCGAACGAAAATGTAAAAAATGCAAAAAGAGAAAATGGTGGACTCGGTTTTATGAGTATTGATGAGTAGTAATTAAAAGTGAAAAACTACTCACGCCCACTAGCACCGGCTTAACTCCTTTGGTGCCAAATTTAAAAGTGTCGTCTGCAATAATAATTTCATATTCAATATACTTCTAAACTAAATAATAAAGGTATATTTGTAAAACATTTGTTTTTAAATACCTGTTTGCTTGGGCTGAAGTAATACAGAAAACAGTGTAGTCCCAGGTCAGATGCCGCCTTTTCAAGGCGGCATCTGACCTGGGACTGCACTGTTTTCAATGGTGCCAAACAGGCGACATTGGCGCCGAAAGAGTTAAGCAGTATTTAATTTTCAAAACTATTAACATCAAAACTAATGCTTCCGAAGGAACAGAAAATATAACAACACTGAGGATGAAGTTCGAATGAACGTTCAATAAAGTATTATCGAGTACTGTAAGATCGATCAGTCAATTCTGAAACTGACCAGATCCAAATAGATAAATGAGTTTTTGTTTTATGTTCTACTTCGTGACTTAACGGTACAATCTATGAATATTTAGACTATTCCAATTAGGTGCATTAATTTATTAATTAATTTTACCCCTTTCAGTCTCCTACGAGACATAATGTTGTCTGCTTCAAATGTTTTTGTATAAACGGATAAACATAGTGTCAATCAGTTTGGACCCTGATAAGATTCCGAGTTACGTTGCATCTCAGCTGGATCCAAAGGCCCTGTGACATAACGTTTTATCCTTTTCTATGCGGTGATGCTGTCCGGACGAACGTTTGCTATGGAAACTCCTTAAAAAAATACAGACGATCCATTGAGACACGTTTTTACATAGTATCAGATAGATTACTCTCAATGATGTGGGTTTATGTATAAGAACATATCTCTTTTTCTTTTTGAGCATCTAGTGTGATTTCAGATAAAGTTTTCACCATTTCCCTGTCTTTTTCTATAATTTAAGGGGGGTTCTCATTAATATTCACGAATATGCTAACGAACTTCTTAACAACAATACATTCTCAATCAAAGACCAGTGTATTTATTTTATGTTGTGTAACTGTTAGCTTCTAGCTCTCAAAGGCCTTGAGATATAATGCTATATTCTCTATGCGCTGACGGTGTCCGGATGTACGTCTACCATGGATAATCATAAACTCAATAAAAATTCAAATAAGCCATAGAGACATGATTTTGTTTTACATAATATTCTCCTTGAGGATGCATTATGTATAAGAACATATTTGGGTGTATTTGGAGCATCAAATATCTAGTCTTCACCATCTTCTAGTCTTTTGTCTTCATTTTTCGGGTTTCTCATTAATATTCATAATTATGCAAATGAGGTAATTAACAAAAACATATCATTAATTAAGGACCAATGTCTAAATCTTAGTTTGACACCAGTTTCAAACGCTTAGTGCCCCAAATAGCATAGATATACTACATTACAACCTTTTACCTACCGTCGTTGTCCAGACCACTGGTTGCCATGGAAACGGTAGAAATACCCATAGCAGGAATGATTTTTTTCATGGGTACATTTTTTTATTTCCAGGGTACATGTTTTTATTTCCATTCAGCAGACCCTACCAAACACCCTGGTACACATGAAAAAAGTCAGACGGGGATGCACGGTAACCCTATCTGGCCCCCGTGGTAACACAGGCGTCATTCAGTTACATGACGAACATTCGTTCATGTATCAACTACAGTAACTCCTCATCATACCCGGAGCTTAACTCTGTTAATGTTGAATATTTATGTAAGAAATAATGGCATCATGAATATTTATTATCTGAATATTTATAATGGTGGCATATGCATAGGATGTTTTGGTGTTGGTATAATTTCATAAGCAAATACAGCAGACTCTTATCCTGCAGGAGCCATCTGATGTTGGTCTACTCTATTTCAAGAGTGATAAAAGGTTTATATGAAGGAAAGGGTTAAGTAAGAATAATCTAGATTTGTACTAGGCAGATAACAGCTTAGTACAGTGTCATAGTCATTAGAAGTTTTTTTGGAGTTAAATGATTTTCACACTGCATTCAGCTGCCACATGCCTTACAGAATGGCACGGTCAGAAAATCCTGTTTAGTGGGATTCCACTGAACACGTATCCAATGCACCAGAGATGGGCTAATGTAACTATGACAATTAATAAGATTTGACCTGCAGAATACACACTATGTCAATTAAACATATAATGTTAACTTAGTCGGAGAGGGGATACGTTTATTTACACTGTTTGTCTTTTAGGATGGGGATGGAATAAGGGTGAGGTTGGGCGCCCATAAACCGGTTTAAACCCCCGGTGACTTTTGTCACTGACCGTTCCAAGGCGGTACTTCCATCTTCCTCCTATTGAATGTTTGTTTTGTCTTTGTGCGTCTCTTGTTGTTTTTTCTACCCATGTACATTTGCTGTTTCCTTGTGTTGCTGTTCGGGCGAGTGTTTGTTCTGTATGTGGTATTTCCTGCATGACTCATTTTTGTACTTTTAGAGTTTGTTAAAGTCAGTTTTGGGGAGCGCTGTAAATACAAAATATATCTATTTCCCGACCTGACAACACCAGCAGAAAATATAACACCGTTAGATTCAGTGCATGCATAATGGAAATACTGTGACATGGTGTGCAGTGGTATAAGGTGTCGTAATCTTGTGCATGGTACTTGTATATTGCCTCTAGAATATCTGCCAAGGATATAATGTTTGCTACAGGAAATAACCAGTGAGTTTCTGTAATAAATGCCACCGGCCGAACAATATATATCAGACTACTTTATAATTACATTATATGCGATATTTGTCAAGTGAATAATCTCCTGACAGCAAGGACCATTCATACATAAAAACATGTCTCGTGTGAGACGACCTAGTCAGCATTCTGGTTGTCTAGTCTTTTCCCATAGGTATTGCACACAACAGCATACTCCATATTTCAACTGCATATTATCAATTGTTGAACTTTATATGCATCAAAATAATCTGGTTTAGGTGGCGGACACCAGTGCAAGCTTTGAATGGGTTCTAGAGAATTGTGGAAAACGGCTGTGTACGTTGCACACCTTAGTCTGCATTTCATATTGAACTCATTCGAATACATGTATGTGTTTCTATAAGCAATTTTCATTCTTGCTGACAGCCATGACATTAACGGAAAAATGACAGACCTTTACATGAGCCATGTAATACTGATCTTCACGTTTGACATATAATATGTCAAAACTTTATAACGTAACATACAACATTAATCCTCCTGGTCTGCGTCTACACTGTTTGCAAATGCCAGTGCATGGGTGTCCCATATCCATAGAGTAAAAGTGCCACGCTGGCAACATGTAAAGTCATACTCAAAATACTAAACCCATAACATCTATACCGACACTTTGTAGTAACCACTTTGCGTGTCAAGACCATATTTTGTTGTGTTTCATTTTGCTGAAAAGGAGAAATGAAAGAGCAATTCTTGATAACAGGCATACTGTACACGTCCTATCTATCAGTCTGGTGCCAATGCTTCTTAAGCCGTCCCTGTTTGTAAAACTCATAGTCGTCAGAGGTACATTTGGTCTTAGTATACAGTTTGACTACCTGGATCTTTAATAACAACCTCCATCAAACTCCTTTCAAATAAGCATGAAAAGCTGATGATCGTCCAACACGGGTTTAACACTACAACGTATTTAGTTGAACATGTGGAAAACAGTATGGAGTGGACCCAGATGAAACGCCTGCCAAATATTTGACACTCGGACAGTAGGTTCTCAAAATTCTGAACGAATTCGAAGTACATCTTGATCAAGATCTAAGATCAGTAATGTCGCCATCGTCGATCTAGATGTGAATAGCACGAAAAGGGTTTGATTGATTATTTCCCTTGAAAATGTCTCGTCTTCACAGATCAAAACACATAACACAGGGAAACTCTTCACTTACAAATGAAAATGGCTAAACTCGATTTACAAAGTACGACTTAATGACAAAACTGATTTGTCTGATAGCTGCTAACAACGACAAACATTATTTCCATGTATAAGCAATGGACGCAACAGGCATTCATTGACAATGGTATTGAACGCTTATCATGTTGTAGATACTCTGATCCTGAGAAATGTTACCCTATAATTCCTGCCAGCTGATCGAGGAACAAGATAACACGACCATTTGCACAAAAACGTCAAACATGGTCAAGTTAAATCCAAACGGAAGCAATTGAATTTAACCCATTTGCTCCCACGTTCCAATTTGTCGGACGAAGGCAAATAGTGTAGATTCTGATCCGATACCGCATGCGGCGTCTGATCAGAGTCTACACTGTTTGCTCATAGAAATTTCAATATAAAACAAAACGAAATTGAAAATTTAGGCCAGGCGCCCCTTAGATAAAAAATGGACTAATCCAATATATAAACGTGGAAGAATCCACTGGGAGCAAATGGGTTAATTCCCCTCTCATAATAGGGATTTTTAAATTTACTTGTTCTGGTAGTAGCGTTTCATTTGCTGGTGATATTACACGCAATAAATAGTATAATAAATAATAATAACTATAAGTGCACAACAGCTATGATTTTGATGAGAAGCCGAGTACAGTAAAACAAATTTTGTGCTATCATTCATTAAATAAGCATAGGACCTACTGACTTACAGACCTATAATTAGACCTCTATTGGTGATCGCTTAAGACATGTTCTACTGTTATTCGGTGTATACGCATCCAAACTGAAATTGAATATAAGTTATATTTTTTAAAATCCAGTAAGCCATAATATATAAATATCACATCCGATGGAGAGAGACAGCACGTACTGTCAACCAAAGGTTAGTTATGTCCACCGATGCGTTAGCCGAGGTGGACTTTACCATACCGAGGGTTGACAATACGTGCTTTCGCTCTTCATAGGATGTGATATTTATTTTATTATACCGAACAGAACAATCAATTTCGTTAGCAAGAATCAACTTTCTTCTGTGCAATATGTTTGTTCGTTATAGAGATTCCATGTATCGTCAAGTTATTGGTATTGCCATGAACATATTTAAAAATGTGCATCACATATTGCTGACATGATTTGGTACTGCTGTGAAAAGGATTTCATGTAAAACAGGCAGAAACCAAAACCATCATCGCGACATGTTATTTTTAGCAAACAGAGTAACCTATATCACCAAAATCACTCACTCACTAACCTATATCAGCCAATATAGGAACAGTTGGATTCGGACCTGTGCTATTTTCTTTTATTTTACAGATGCTCTACTATGTAGCATGGCGGTAAAATCTCTTTCTTATTGTTTTATTCAACAGTAGAATGTAGTTTCATAATGGCGAAACTATTCACAAAGTAATCAGGTAGGTCCAAGTATTACTATACCTAGATCTTTTTTTCTGTTGAATACAATGGCGAGCTTTTCGAATAAAACATATACTTTGTGCATGTTCAAAACAATCAGAACCCAGGTGTACTGTTGTATTTTCTTGCAACTACATATCCAAAAGGGACATAAATATATTGAAGTACCTCCGGTCAATGAATAGCACGAGATGAAACTGATATTAATATGTATAATGCAAAAGCTATAAGTACTACAATGGCGAGGTCTTTGAAACCAGTATATAACAAATCTACTCATGATGAGCCGGTTATATTTTAGTCCTTACCCCACAGTCTTCTCAAATTAGGATCTGGTACAATTTTAACTACTCCCGAATCGATCAAGTTACCGGTAAACTATTGACAAAGTCCGAGCTAGTTTGGAACCTGTTGAAACACCGAGTCACTCTGCGTTTTATCTGGATCCAAGTTGTTTGCAAATGCGAGCAAGATCGCGGTTAGCGGGATTATGGTTAATTAGTGACGTTGAATATGGCACCGATTGCAGTTAGATCTCATACAATATGGAAAACAAAACAGTCAAACAGGGAGAGCCACATACGAAAAGACACAGCACTAAACACCACCAAACCAGAAAGGGCACACCCACAAGATGAAACACAACGGGGCGCATATCCAGACGAAAAACATTAAGCATTAAGCATATTAAATAACAAAGCTGACCACAGGCTGAAAGCAGGAGTACCGCTTTGGAACGGTCAGTAGCCAAAATAGGCTACTGGGTCTTAAACTTCGTGTACGGGTACCCAACCTCTCACTTATCCCACCTTCACCAAAGTCAAAATGTAAATAAACCCCCCTCTAGACAACTACACAACATGAATTTCGATGTCAAGACTAAATGATGTTTTTAAAAAAATGAAAAGGTAAACAAGCGACCTCATCATTTAAATGACGCCATAATTTAAAACTACGGGAAAATACATGAAACATTTCCACACCGATATTTTAAAATAATCGGAAGAAAATATAAATACATGTGGATACTAACTATGTACAACTGTTTTATTTGAAAACAAGAATAAACATGAGGTCGTTAACATGTACTCAATGACCTTTAGAGTTATTGGGGGTACGGCTGAACTGGCAAAATACATATCCAACTTCCTCCCTCCGTAAACGGGTTTTAAGAGGAAACCTTCATAGATTATTAAGTATGTTCTGTCGTCGCACAAGTCATATACGTCTACCGCTGTCGTCATATAAGTCTACCGCTGATGTCATTATCCTGCTAAACGCGACATCGTTCACTTTTGCAAACAAGTAAATGGGATCGTTGAAAAAATTAGAAACTACGCTGTCTTGCTATAAATAAAAAATGTATTCAGCGCTTGAACCCATTGGAAGTAACACGTGCAACAATTACCAGTTTAAGATGTTATTTTGACAGGCTGATAATCTGGTCTTTAGAAACATATTTTAAACTCATTCACTTATATTGACGCCTTTTGACACATTTATAAAGGTAACTGTTTATAACTGTAGAGGATTTACTCCATAGGATGAACTGCTCTATTTATCACAATGGTTTCACAATTACACAACTCTAAAATGGCCATTTCGTCTAGTAATTGTTCTTTTTCAGTAGATTTGTTTTAAGAGATTGTGTCAAAAATAGTCTTTGAGGAAAATATTTAATAGTGGTGTAGGTTTTGTTTACAGCATTTGGTTTTGAACACAATGGTTAGTAAAACGCAAAAGAAATATTAATGGAGATTACTGGAGAAATATTTTAGAATTGTATCAATTGGCCATGGGCACATACGTAAACATTTCTGCTTGATCGCCGTGCTGCATTCTCCTGTCAACAAAATACCATAATTCTGTAATCTCAGATGTAATTATGATATTGACACACACACATCAGAACTGAATGTTCATATGTTAACTGATCAAGAAGGTGTCAGAGAGATTTGGGTTACATTGCATGTCCTACTGTACTAATTGGAATCCATCAGAAATGGCCGTTAATTTCACCACAAACTCTGTCTTACATCGATAACCAAACAAGCTCTATAAATTTTAAAAGAACTCTTTCAACGGCTCGGACGGTGGCTTGTGTGTTATTTAAAATGCGTCCGAGAAAAAGAAGGGACATGTATGTATCCGCTTCCATACTGAATGTTAGGGCATCGAAAAAAGGATCCATTCGTAAGGTAAATGCGCTTACAACTACAATTAATTTGTAAATACGGATTTATTTAAAAATAAATAGCAACATAATTATTGACTTGTTCTTCTGTGTGTGCATGTGCATTGACTACATCTTAAAGAAATTCGTGTTTTAGTCCCATGCATCAAACGCCATAACAGGTTTTGAGTTTTAAGTTTCAGACACACCTTGTAATCATTGACATGTCACTGATGAAAACATATAAATGCTGATTTATCAGTCAAATGATTATATTTCCCTAGAGCAAATAAACAGTTTTAGACATTTCCAATCTGTTTATTGTCAAACGTAAGATACATGCTAAAAATATTACCCTACACTATCGATTGTTCTATCAAAATACAACAGCTAGGGCATGCACCAGAACAAAAAATTATATTCTGAAAATGGATTATCCTTCGAACGAAAATGTAAAAATGCAAAAAGAGAAAATGGTGGACTCGGTTTTATGAGTATTGATGAGTAGTAATTAAAAGTGAAAAACTACTCACCTCCACTAGCACCGGCTTAACTCCTTTGGTGCCAAATTTAAAAGTGTCGTCTGCAATAATAATTTCATATTAAATATACTTCTAAACTAAATAATAAAGGTATATTTGTAAAACATTTGTTTTTAAATACCTGTTTGCTTGGGCTGAAGTAATACAGAAAACAGTGTAGTCCCAGGTCAGATGCCGCCTTTTCAAGGCGGCATCTGACCTGGGACTGCACTGTTTTCAATGGTGCCAAACAGGCGACATTGGCGCCGAAAGAGTTAAGCAGTATTTAATTTTCAAAACTATTAACATCAAAACTAATGCTTCCGAAGGAACAGAAAATATAACAACACTGAGGATGAAGTTCGAATGAACGTTCAATAAAGTATTATCGAGTACTGTAAGATCGATCAGTCAATTCTGAAACTGACCAGATCCAAATAGATAAATGAGTTTTTGTTTTATGTTCTACTTCGTGACTTAACGGTACAATCTATGAATATTTAGACTATTCCAATTAGGTGCATTAATTTATTAATTAATTTTACCCCTTTCAGTCTCCTACGAGACATAATGTTGTCTGCTTCAAATGTTTTTGTATAAACGGATAAACATAGTGTCAATCAGTTTGGACCCTGATAAGATTCCGAGTTACGTTGCATCTCAGCTGGATCCAAAGGCCCTGTGACATAACGTTTTATCCTTTTCTATGCGGTGATGCTGTCCGGACGAACGTTTGCTATGGAAACTCCTTAAAAAAATACAGACGATCCATTGAGACACGTTTTTACATAGTATCAGATAGATTACTCTCAATGATGTGGGTTTATGTATAAGAACATATCTCTTTTTCTTTTTGAGCATCTAGTGTGATTTCAGATAAAGTTTTCACCATTTCCCTGTCTTTTTCTATAATTTAAGGGGGGTTCTCATTAATATTCACGAATATGCTAACGAACTTCTTAACAACAATACATTCTCAATCAAAGACCAGTGTATTTATTTTATGTTGTGTAACTGTTAGCTTCTAGCTCTCAAAGGCCTTGAGATATAATGCTATATTCTCTATGCGCTGACGGTGTCCGGATGTACGTCTACCATGGATAATCATAAACTCAATAAAAATTCAAATAAGCCATAGAGACATGATTTTGTTTTACATAATATTCTCCTTGAGGATGCATTATGTATAAGAACATATTTGGGTGTATTTGGAGCATCAAATATCTAGTCTTCACCATCTTCTAGTCTTTTGTCTTCATTTTTCGGGTTTCTCATTAATATTCATAATTATGCAAATGAGGTAATTAACAAAAACATATCATTAATTAAGGACCAATGTCTAAATCTTAGTTTGACACCAGTTTCAAACGCTTAGTGCCCCAAATAGCATAGATATACTACATTACAACCTTTTACCTACCGTCGTTGTCCAGACCACTGGTTGCCATGGAAACGGTAGAAATACCCATAGCAGGAATGATTTTTTTCATGGGTACATTTTTTTATTTCCAGGGTACATGTTTTTATTTCCATTCAGCAGACCCTACCAAACACCCTGGTACACATGAAAAAAGTCAGACGGGGATGCACGGTAACCCTATCTGGCCCCCGTGGTAACACAGGCGTCATTCAGTTACATGACGAACATTCGTTCATGTATCAACTACAGTAACTCCTCATCATACCCGGAGCTTAACTCTGTTAATGTTGAATATTTATGTAAGAAATAATGGCATCATGAATATTTATTATCTGAATATTTATAATGGTGGCATATGCATAGGATGTTTTGGTGTTGGTATAATTTCATAAGCAAATACAGCAGACTCTTATCCTGCAGGAGCCATCTGATGTTGGTCTACTCTATTTCAAGAGTGATAAAAGGTTTATATGAAGGAAAGGGTTAAGTAAGAATAATCTAGATTTGTACTAGGCAGATAACAGCTTAGTACAGTGTCATAGTCATTAGAAGTTTTTTTGGAGTTAAATGATTTTCACACTGCATTCAGCTGCCACATGCCTTACAGAATGGCACGGTCAGAAAATCCTGTTTAGTGGGATTCCACTGAACACGTATCCAATGCACCAGAGATGGGCTAATGTAACTATGACAATTAATAAGATTTGACCTGCAGAATACACACTATGTCAATTAAACATATAATGTTAACTTAGTCGGAGAGGGGATACGTTTATTTACACTGTTTGTCTTTTAGGATGGGGATGGAATAAGGGTGAGGTTGGGCGCCCATAAACCGGTTTAAACCCCCGGTGACTTTTGTCACTGACCGTTCCAAGGCGGTACTTCCATCTTCCTCCTATTGAATGTTTGTTTTGTCTTTGTGCGTCTCTTGTTGTTTTTTCTACCCATGTACATTTGCTGTTTCCTTGTGTTGCTGTTCGGGCGAGTGTTTGTTCTGTATGTGGTATTTCCTGCATGACTCATTTTTGTACTTTTAGAGTTTGTTAAAGTCAGTTTTGGGGAGCGCTGTAAATACAAAATATATCTATTTCCCGACCTGACAACACCAGCAGAAAATATAACACCGTTAGATTCAGTGCATGCATAATGGAAATACTGTGACATGGTGTGCAGTGGTATAAGGTGTCGTAATCTTGTGCATGGTACTTGTATATTGCCTCTAGAATATCTGCCAAGGATATAATGTTTGCTACAGGAAATAACCAGTGAGTTTCTGTAATAAATGCCACCGGCCGAACAATATATATCAGACTACTTTATAATTACATTATATGCGATATTTGTCAAGTGAATAATCTCCTGACAGCAAGGACCATTCATACATAAAAACATGTCTCGTGTGAGACGACCTAGTCAGCATTCTGGTTGTCTAGTCTTTTCCCATAGGTATTGCACACAACAGCATACTCCATATTTCAACTGCATATTATCAATTGTTGAACTTTATATGCATCAAAATAATCTGGTTTAGGTGGCGGACACCAGTGCAAGCTTTGAATGGGTTCTAGAGAATTGTGGAAAACGGCTGTGTACGTTGCACACCTTAGTCTGCATTTCATATTGAACTCATTCGAATACATGTATGTGTTTCTATAAGCAATTTTCATTCTTGCTGACAGCCATGACATTAACGGAAAAATGACAGACCTTTACATGAGCCATGTAATACTGATCTTCACGTTTGACATATAATATGTCAAAACTTTATAACGTAACATACAACATTAATCCTCCTGGTCTGCGTCTACACTGTTTGCAAATGCCAGTGCATGGGTGTCCCATATCCATAGAGTAAAAGTGCCACGCTGGCAACATGTAAAGTCATACTCAAAATACTAAACCCATAACATCTATACCGACACTTTGTAGTAACCACTTTGCGTGTCAAGACCATATTTTGTTGTGTTTCATTTTGCTGAAAAGGAGAAATGAAAGAGCAATTCTTGATAACAGGCATACTGTACACGTCCTATCTATCAGTCTGGTGCCAATGCTTCTTAAGCCGTCCCTGTTTGTAAAACTCATAGTCGTCAGAGGTACATTTGGTCTTAGTATACAGTTTGACTACCTGGATCTTTAATAACAACCTCCATCAAACTCCTTTCAAATAAGCATGAAAAGCTGATGATCGTCCAACACGGGTTTAACACTACAACGTATTTAGTTGAACATGTGGAAAACAGTATGGAGTGGACCCAGATGAAACGCCTGCCAAATATTTGACACTCGGACAGTAGGTTCTCAAAATTCTGAACGAATTCGAAGTACATCTTGATCAAGATCTAAGATCAGTAATGTCGCCATCGTCGATCTAGATGTGAATAGCACGAAAAGGGTTTGATTGATTATTTCCCTTGAAAATGTCTCGTCTTCACAGATCAAAACACATAACACAGGGAAACTCTTCACTTACAAATGAAAATGGCTAAACTCGATTTACAAAGTACGACTTAATGACAAAACTGATTTGTCTGATAGCTGCTAACAACGACAAACATTATTTCCATGTATAAGCAATGGACGCAACAGGCATTCATTGACAATGGTATTGAACGCTTATCATGTTGTAGATACTCTGATCCTGAGAAATGTTACCCTATAATTCCTGCCAGCTGATCGAGGAACAAGATAACACGACCATTTGCACAAAAACGTCAAACATGGTCAAGTTAAATCCAAACGGAAGCAATTGAATTTAACCCATTTGCTCCCACGTTCCAATTTGTCGGACGAAGGCAAATAGTGTAGATTCTGATCCGATACCGCATGCGGCGTCTGATCAGAGTCTACACTGTTTGCTCATAGAAATTTCAATATAAAACAAAACGAAATTGAAAATTTAGGCCAGGCGCCCCTTAGATAAAAAATGGACTAATCCAATATATAAACGTGGAAGAATCCACTGGGAGCAAATGGGTTAATTCCCCTCTCATAATAGGGATTTTTAAATTTACTTGTTCTGGTAGTAGCGTTTCATTTGCTGGTGATATTACACGCAATAAATAGTATAATAAATAATAATAACTATAAGTGCACAACAGCTATGATTTTGATGAGAAGCCGAGTACAGTAAAACAAATTTTGTGCTATCATTCATTAAATAAGCATAGGACCTACTGACTTACAGACCTATAATTAGACCTCTATTGGTGATCGCTTAAGACATGTTCTACTGTTATTCGGTGTATACGCATCCAAACTGAAATTGAATATAAGTTATATTTTTTAAAATCCAGTAAGCCATAATATATAAATATCACATCCGATGGAGAGAGACAGCACGTACTGTCAACCAAAGGTTAGTTATGTCCACCGATGCGTTAGCCGAGGTGGACTTTACCATACCGAGGGTTGACAATACGTGCTTTCGCTCTTCATAGGATGTGATATTTATTTTATTATACCGAACAGAACAATCAATTTCGTTAGCAAGAATCAACTTTCTTCTGTGCAATATGTTTGTTCGTTATAGAGATTCCATGTATCGTCAAGTTATTGGTATTGCCATGAACATATTTAAAAATGTGCATCACATATTGCTGACATGATTTGGTACTGCTGTGAAAAGGATTTCATGTAAAACAGGCAGAAACCAAAACCATCATCGCGACATGTTATTTTTAGCAAACAGAGTAACCTATATCACCAAAATCACTCACTCACTAACCTATATCAGCCAATATAGGAACAGTTGGATTCGGACCTGTGCTATTTTCTTTTATTTTACAGATGCTCTACTATGTAGCATGGCGGTAAAATCTCTTTCTTATTGTTTTATTCAACAGTAGAATGTAGTTTCATAATGGCGAAACTATTCACAAAGTAATCAGGTAGGTCCAAGTATTACTATACCTAGATCTTTTTTTCTGTTGAATACAATGGCGAGCTTTTCGAATAAAACATATACTTTGTGCATGTTCAAAACAATCAGAACCCAGGTGTACTGTTGTATTTTCTTGCAACTACATATCCAAAAGGGACATAAATATATTGAAGTACCTCCGGTCAATGAATAGCACGAGATGAAACTGATATTAATATGTATAATGCAAAAGCTATAAGTACTACAATGGCGAGGTCTTTGAAACCAGTATATAACAAATCTACTCATGATGAGCCGGTTATATTTTAGTCCTTACCCCACAGTCTTCTCAAATTAGGATCTGGTACAATTTTAACTACTCCCGAATCGATCAAGTTACCGGTAAACTATTGACAAAGTCCGAGCTAGTTTGGAACCTGTTGAAACACCGAGTCACTCTGCGTTTTATCTGGATCCAAGTTGTTTGCAAATGCGAGCAAGATCGCGGTTAGCGGGATTATGGTTAATTAGTGACGTTGAATATGGCACCGATTGCAGTTAGATCTCATACAATATGGAAAACAAAACAGTCAAACAGGGAGAGCCACATACGAAAAGACACAGCACTAAACACCACCAAACCAGAAAGGGCACACCCACAAGATGAAACACAACGGGGCGCATATCCAGACGAAAAACATTAAGCATTAAGCATATTAAATAACAAAGCTGACCACAGGCTGAAAGCAGGAGTACCGCTTTGGAACGGTCAGTAGCCAAAATAGGCTACTGGGTCTTAAACTTCGTGTACGGGTACCCAACCTCTCACTTATCCCACCTTCACCAAAGTCAAAATGTAAATAAACCCCCCTCTAGACAACTACACAACATGAATTTCGATGTCAAGACTAAATGATGTTTTTAAAAAAATGAAAAGGTAAACAAGCGACCTCATCATTTAAATGACGCCATAATTTAAAACTACGGGAAAATACATGAAACATTTCCACACCGATATTTTAAAATAATCGGAAGAAAATATAAATACATGTGGATACTAACTATGTACAACTGTTTTATTTGAAAACAAGAATAAACATGAGGTCGTTAACATGTACTCAATGACCTTTAGAGTTATTGGGGGTACGGCTGAACTGGCAAAATACATATCCAACTTCCTCCCTCCGTAAACGGGTTTTAAGAGGAAACCTTCATAGATTATTAAGTATGTTCTGTCGTCGCACAAGTCATATACGTCTACCGCTGTCGTCATATAAGTCTACCGCTGATGTCATTATCCTGCTAAACGCGACATCGTTCACTTTTGCAAACAAGTAAATGGGATCGTTGAAAAAATTAGAAACTACGCTGTCTTGCTATAAATAAAAAATGTATTCAGCGCTTGAACCCATTGGAAGTAACACGTGCAACAATTACCAGTTTAAGATGTTATTTTGACAGGCTGATAATCTGGTCTTTAGAAACATATTTTAAACTCATTCACTTATATTGACGCCTTTTGACACATTTATAAAGGTAACTGTTTATAACTGTAGAGGATTTACTCCATAGGATGAACTGCTCTATTTATCACAATGGTTTCACAATTACACAACTCTAAAATGGCCATTTCGTCTAGTAATTGTTCTTTTTCAGTAGATTTGTTTTAAGAGATTGTGTCAAAAATAGTCTTTGAGGAAAATATTTAATAGTGGTGTAGGTTTTGTTTACAGCATTTGGTTTTGAACACAATGGTTAGTAAAACGCAAAAGAAATATTAATGGAGATTACTGGAGAAATATTTTAGAATTGTATCAATTGGCCATGGGCACATACGTAAACATTTCTGCTTGATCGCCGTGCTGCATTCTCCTGTCAACAAAATACCATAATTCTGTAATCTCAGATGTAATTATGATATTGACACACACACATCAGAACTGAATGTTCATATGTTAACTGATCAAGAAGGTGTCAGAGAGATTTGGGTTACATTGCATGTCCTACTGTACTAATTGGAATCCATCAGAAATGGCCGTTAATTTCACCACAAACTCTGTCTTACATCGATAACCAAACAAGCTCTATAAATTTTAAAAGAACTCTTTCAACGGCTCGGACGGTGGCTTGTGTGTTATTTAAAATGCGTCCGAGAAAAAGAAGGGACATGTATGTATCCGCTTCCATACTGAATGTTAGGGCATCGAAAAAAGGATCCATTCGTAAGGTAAATGCGCTTACAACTACAATTAATTTGTAAATACGGATTTATTTAAAAATAAATAGCAACATAATTATTGACTTGTTCTTCTGTGTGTGCATGTGCATTGACTACATCTTAAAGAAATTCGTGTTTTAGTCCCATGCATCAAACGCCATAACAGGTTTTGAGTTTTAAGTTTCAGACACACCTTGTAATCATTGACATGTCACTGATGAAAACATATAAATGCTGATTTATCAGTCAAATGATTATATTTCCCTAGAGCAAATAAACAGTTTTAGACATTTCCAATCTGTTTATTGTCAAACGTAAGATACATGCTAAAAATATTACCCTACACTATCGATTGTTCTATCAAAATACAACAGCTAGGGCATGCACCAGAACAAAAAATTATATTCTGAAAATGGATTATCCTTCGAACGAAAATGTAAAAATGCAAAAAGAGAAAATGGTGGACTCGGTTTTATGAGTATTGATGAGTAGTAATTAAAAGTGAAAAACTACTCACCTCCACTAGCACCGGCTTAACTCCTTTGGTGCCAAATTTAAAAGTGTCGTCTGCAATAATAATTTCATATTAAATATACTTCTAAACTAAATAATAAAGGTATATTTGTAAAACATTTGTTTTTAAATACCTGTTTGCTTGGGCTGAAGTAATACAGAAAACAGTGTAGTCCCAGGTCAGATGCCGCCTTTTCAAGGCGGCATCTGACCTGGGACTGCACTGTTTTCAATGGTGCCAAACAGGCGACATTGGCGCCGAAAGAGTTAAGCAGTATTTAATTTTCAAAACTATTAACATCAAAACTAATGCTTCCGAAGGAACAGAAAATATAACAACACTGAGGATGAAGTTCGAATGAACGTTCAATAAAGTATTATCGAGTACTGTAAGATCGATCAGTCAATTCTGAAACTGACCAGATCCAAATAGATAAATGAGTTTTTGTTTTATGTTCTACTTCGTGACTTAACGGTACAATCTATGAATATTTAGACTATTCCAATTAGGTGCATTAATTTATTAATTAATTTTACCCCTTTCAGTCTCCTACGAGACATAATGTTGTCTGCTTCAAATGTTTTTGTATAAACGGATAAACATAGTGTCAATCAGTTTGGACCCTGATAAGATTCCGAGTTACGTTGCATCTCAGCTGGATCCAAAGGCCCTGTGACATAACGTTTTATCCTTTTCTATGCGGTGATGCTGTCCGGACGAACGTTTGCTATGGAAACTCCTTAAAAAAATACAGACGATCCATTGAGACACGTTTTTACATAGTATCAGATAGATTACTCTCAATGATGTGGGTTTATGTATAAGAACATATCTCTTTTTCTTTTTGAGCATCTAGTGTGATTTCAGATAAAGTTTTCACCATTTCCCTGTCTTTTTCTATAATTTAAGGGGGGTTCTCATTAATATTCACGAATATGCTAACGAACTTCTTAACAACAATACATTCTCAATCAAAGACCAGTGTATTTATTTTATGTTGTGTAACTGTTAGCTTCTAGCTCTCAAAGGCCTTGAGATATAATGCTATATTCTCTATGCGCTGACGGTGTCCGGATGTACGTCTACCATGGATAATCATAAACTCAATAAAAATTCAAATAAGCCATAGAGACATGATTTTGTTTTACATAATATTCTCCTTGAGGATGCATTATGTATAAGAACATATTTGGGTGTATTTGGAGCATCAAATATCTAGTCTTCACCATCTTCTAGTCTTTTGTCTTCATTTTTCGGGTTTCTCATTAATATTCATAATTATGCAAATGAGGTAATTAACAAAAACATATCATTAATTAAGGACCAATGTCTAAATCTTAGTTTGACACCAGTTTCAAACGCTTAGTGCCCCAAATAGCATAGATATACTACATTACAACCTTTTACCTACCGTCGTTGTCCAGACCACTGGTTGCCATGGAAACGGTAGAAATACCCATAGCAGGAATGATTTTTTTCATGGGTACATTTTTTTATTTCCAGGGTACATGTTTTTATTTCCATTCAGCAGACCCTACCAAACACCCTGGTACACATGAAAAAAGTCAGACGGGGATGCACGGTAACCCTATCTGGCCCCCGTGGTAACACAGGCGTCATTCAGTTACATGACGAACATTCGTTCATGTATCAACTACAGTAACTCCTCATCATACCCGGAGCTTAACTCTGTTAATGTTGAATATTTATGTAAGAAATAATGGCATCATGAATATTTATTATCTGAATATTTATAATGGTGGCATATGCATAGGATGTTTTGGTGTTGGTATAATTTCATAAGCAAATACAGCAGACTCTTATCCTGCAGGAGCCATCTGATGTTGGTCTACTCTATTTCAAGAGTGATAAAAGGTTTATATGAAGGAAAGGGTTAAGTAAGAATAATCTAGATTTGTACTAGGCAGATAACAGCTTAGTACAGTGTCATAGTCATTAGAAGTTTTTTTGGAGTTAAATGATTTTCACACTGCATTCAGCTGCCACATGCCTTACAGAATGGCACGGTCAGAAAATCCTGTTTAGTGGGATTCCACTGAACACGTATCCAATGCACCAGAGATGGGCTAATGTAACTATGACAATTAATAAGATTTGACCTGCAGAATACACACTATGTCAATTAAACATATAATGTTAACTTAGTCGGAGAGGGGATACGTTTATTTACACTGTTTGTCTTTTAGGATGGGGATGGAATAAGGGTGAGGTTGGGCGCCCATAAACCGGTTTAAACCCCCGGTGACTTTTGTCACTGACCGTTCCAAGGCGGTACTTCCATCTTCCTCCTATTGAATGTTTGTTTTGTCTTTGTGCGTCTCTTGTTGTTTTTTCTACCCATGTACATTTGCTGTTTCCTTGTGTTGCTGTTCGGGCGAGTGTTTGTTCTGTATGTGGTATTTCCTGCATGACTCATTTTTGTACTTTTAGAGTTTGTTAAAGTCAGTTTTGGGGAGCGCTGTAAATACAAAATATATCTATTTCCCGACCTGACAACACCAGCAGAAAATATAACACCGTTAGATTCAGTGCATGCATAATGGAAATACTGTGACATGGTGTGCAGTGGTATAAGGTGTCGTAATCTTGTGCATGGTACTTGTATATTGCCTCTAGAATATCTGCCAAGGATATAATGTTTGCTACAGGAAATAACCAGTGAGTTTCTGTAATAAATGCCACCGGCCGAACAATATATATCAGACTACTTTATAATTACATTATATGCGATATTTGTCAAGTGAATAATCTCCTGACAGCAAGGACCATTCATACATAAAAACATGTCTCGTGTGAGACGACCTAGTCAGCATTCTGGTTGTCTAGTCTTTTCCCATAGGTATTGCACACAACAGCATACTCCATATTTCAACTGCATATTATCAATTGTTGAACTTTATATGCATCAAAATAATCTGGTTTAGGTGGCGGACACCAGTGCAAGCTTTGAATGGGTTCTAGAGAATTGTGGAAAACGGCTGTGTACGTTGCACACCTTAGTCTGCATTTCATATTGAACTCATTCGAATACATGTATGTGTTTCTATAAGCAATTTTCATTCTTGCTGACAGCCATGACATTAACGGAAAAATGACAGACCTTTACATGAGCCATGTAATACTGATCTTCACGTTTGACATATAATATGTCAAAACTTTATAACGTAACATACAACATTAATCCTCCTGGTCTGCGTCTACACTGTTTGCAAATGCCAGTGCATGGGTGTCCCATATCCATAGAGTAAAAGTGCCACGCTGGCAACATGTAAAGTCATACTCAAAATACTAAACCCATAACATCTATACCGACACTTTGTAGTAACCACTTTGCGTGTCAAGACCATATTTTGTTGTGTTTCATTTTGCTGAAAAGGAGAAATGAAAGAGCAATTCTTGATAACAGGCATACTGTACACGTCCTATCTATCAGTCTGGTGCCAATGCTTCTTAAGCCGTCCCTGTTTGTAAAACTCATAGTCGTCAGAGGTACATTTGGTCTTAGTATACAGTTTGACTACCTGGATCTTTAATAACAACCTCCATCAAACTCCTTTCAAATAAGCATGAAAAGCTGATGATCGTCCAACACGGGTTTAACACTACAACGTATTTAGTTGAACATGTGGAAAACAGTATGGAGTGGACCCAGATGAAACGCCTGCCAAATATTTGACACTCGGACAGTAGGTTCTCAAAATTCTGAACGAATTCGAAGTACATCTTGATCAAGATCTAAGATCAGTAATGTCGCCATCGTCGATCTAGATGTGAATAGCACGAAAAGGGTTTGATTGATTATTTCCCTTGAAAATGTCTCGTCTTCACAGATCAAAACACATAACACAGGGAAACTCTTCACTTACAAATGAAAATGGCTAAACTCGATTTACAAAGTACGACTTAATGACAAAACTGATTTGTCTGATAGCTGCTAACAACGACAAACATTATTTCCAAGTATAAGCAATGGACGCAACAGGCATTCATTGACAATGGTATTGAACGCTTATCATGTTGTAGATACTCTGATCCTGAGAAATGTTACCCTATAATTCCTGCCAGCTGATCGAGGAACAAGATAACACGACCATTTGCACAAAAACGTCAAACATGGTCAAGTTAAATCCAAACGGAAGCAATTGAATTTAACCCATTTGCTCCCACGTTCCAATTTGTCGGACGAAGGCAAATAGTGTAGATTCTGATCCGATACCGCATGCGGCGTCTGATCAGAGTCTACACTGTTTGCTCATAGAAATTTCAATATAAAACAAAACGAAATTGAAAATTTAGGTCAGGCGCCCCTTAGATAAAAAATGGACTAATCCAATATATAAACGTGGAAGAATCCACTGGGAGCAAATGGGTTAATTCCCCTCTCATAATAGGGATTTTTAAATTTACTTGTTCTGGTAGTAGCGTTTCATTTGCTGGTGATATTACACGCAATAAATAGTATAATAAATAATAATAACTATAAGTGCACAACAGCTATGATTTTGATGAGAAGCCGAGTACAGTAAAACAAATTTTGTGCTATCATTCATTAAATAAGCATAGGACCTACTGACTTACAGACCTATAATTAGACCTCTATTGGTGATCGCTTAAGACATGTTCTACTGTTATTCGGTGTATACGCATCCAAACTGAAATTGAATATAAATGGAAAAGTAGTAAAGTCAAGCAGGCAAAGCCACATGCAAAACGCAACCACCACCAAAACACCGATAGACAGCATGACACACACACACACAACCACACACCCAAACGCACACACACACACGAAATGAACACAGAAAACACCAAAAGACACACAAGAACCAGGGACAAACGTTCCACACATGAACAAATCACAAGGACAAAGACGCAAGGCAAACAAAAGGAAGGGTGACAAAGAGAGTACCGCCTTAAAATCCAGTAAGCCATAATATATAAATATCACATCCGATGGAGAGAGACAGCACGTACTGTCAACCAAAGGTTAGTTATGTCCACCGATGCGTTAGCCGAGGTGGACTTTACCATACCGAGGGTTGACAATACGTGCTTTCGCTCTTCATAGGATGTGATATTTATTTTATTATACCGAACAGAACAATCAATTTCGTTAGCAAGAATCAACTTTCTTCTGTGCAATATGTTTGTTCGTTATAGAGATTCCATGTATCGTCAAGTTATTGGTATTGCCATGAACATATTTAAAAATGTGCATCACATATTGCTGACATGATTTGGTACTGCTGTGAAAAGGATTTCATGTAAAACAGGCAGAATTCTGAAAGTGGGTGATCCTTCGAAAGCAAACGTAGCAATGCGAAAAGAAAAATGCAGACTCGGTTTAATTATGTATGTTCATGGGTAGTAATTAACAGTGCAACACTAAACACGCCCCTTATTACACTGACAGGCAAGAAAATATAACAACACTGAGAATGAAGTACGGGACAACTTTTTGTATGCGCCACACAGACAATTAAATCCGCTGTGAGGTGTTAACTGTGTAAACGTTGACTTAAATGAAACAGCTTGAGGTCTGATATTGATAAACCATTTCAAATTCCTTGCAATATTCTATATACTCAATAAAAAATGAGTTAAATAACACAAATCAGTCAGACACTCCGGCACATTTTTAGGACATAGATGGGTCTGATGATAATGTGTATATTTCTTCAAAGATCTATGATACGCGGGATGCATTTGTCATTAATACAGGCAAATACCCTAATCTAGATGGAGATGTACCTCGTGTTGCATCATACATAATTTTCATTTTACAACTTATCCGTTTTGCTAGGGCCTGTCCCGCTATTCAATATAGGCAATCGTGTTATTACTGAAACAATCAGGGATATAGGTATGACAAGCTTCGTAAAACATTATCTAGATTGTATTACTGAAGTCTCACACTCATTAGTAAATACAGTAGAACCCCTTTAATGCGACTACTTGATGAATAAATATAATTGCCTTTATAAGCAGGTGGCTGCTTAATGCAGGACAAAAGTAATGCAGAAAGCTGCTAGAGGAGTTTTCTGCATAACTGCATTAAGCTACCATCTGCCTGTGGCACCAATAATTATTCCACTTTTTGTTGGTTGCATTAGAGGGTTTTTACTGTACAAATGTAATATAACGTTGCTCCTGCGACAAGGCATTTCGCATCCGGAATTATATGGCGATACAATTTACAAACCTACAATTCAACGATATTGCAACCCACTGCATGTTTGGCGGCCAATCCCCTTAGAACCAATCATACCACGCTTCCCTCCCTGCTTGTGCGATGACAGGGAAAACATAATATATGATGTAGATCTCCAAGATTCGGGGACGGAAGTAGGTTGTCGACTGCTTGTATATTGTTCTTTCTGCCGTACGCCTAATGGCTTCTTTACAATTGTTCTGACTTTAGAAAGTCATCGAATGCAATTGTGGCTGTTTGGTTTGTTGAAGGCACATGCGGGATTGTGGTAAAATAGTGCTACTCAGGAGATTAAACGTTACACTGTTTCTTTAATGGTGAGTAAGTTTCTCCCACAAACATGTTTTTTTCAGAACAGAAATACTCTTGGGAGAAATTTATAAATAGCCAGATAAAACCAGTCACTTCCATAAATGTATTAGTCAATTAGACTCAGACCGACATATGACTCCGCTTCAAGATATTGATTACACATTCAGAAACGAAGTTATTGGAAACAAGAGGACTGGCATTAGATTGTAAATTTGCAGTAACTCAATAAGTCCAGTTCATTCAGCTTAGCCGTCTTTCACACGCCTGTATTTTGACTGGACTTATTTCTTGAACACCTGTGACCTGCAGTCTCTCACCCGCTATTGTAAAGGCATTTCTGAATGAAATGATGATATTATAACTGAATCAACTAAAATTGTATACTATATTTGAAAACATTAACATCAAACCAAATCGTAGCAGTCACTATTGAAATACTGTAAATGGTTCCTTATATTTCCATTTACTTATGAATGGGCTGCTTCTACATATAAATATTATAATATGTACAAGATAAAGACACAATTGATGTCCTTGCAAACAAAGTAAACCCAGATAGTTCGGGTTCCATACGGGTTTTTGCAAAGAACCGTTTGGCATGTTTAGGCGTCACAACGACACCCATTTGGCAACAAAGTGCACTTGAAATGTACCAAAATGCACACAATATATAATTGTAATCACCTATGTCTACTTTGACTCCATAATTGAGTAATTAGATTAACCCTTTCAGTCCCGGATACACATGTATTGTTATTTGCAAACACTGTAGACCCAGATCAAAGTGCCTATAGAGGAGCTCTCTGAATATGGTGTGCACTGTTTGACATTCATACTTTTCTAGCATATTTAAGCCTTTCATACAGATTGGATTGTATAGTAAAACTCTGAAGGGTTGAAAGGGTTATTATAGCCATACAAGTATGACTCTAGGTCAATTCAAAGTGAAATAATTTCACCATTACTTGTCCTGCTTTAAGCATGATGGCATAATATGTTGTATTGTTTTACGTCTGATTCCTTCACACCCTTCAGTATTGACTGGTTGTCAAACAACAGTTACTTGGGTGTTACTCGGGGTCTCATCTCGGTTCGGAATCAGGTGCTAGGAGGCATGAGCATTCATTACTGCTCATGGACAGACTGAATTAAATCGAGTCTGCAATTTTCATTTTGCATTGCTGCTTTTGCATTCGAAGGATCTCTTTCAGAATGTATCTATAGTCGTCTTTCATAGCGTGATAAGGGCTGATAATTATTTGACAATGAACAGAGATCCTATATACATGTTGAAGAGTATGGATTATATCACAACTATTATGTACAATGCTCACCAGATCTAGATCTAATAAAAATAAGCTTTTCAAAGTTGTGTAGTTACATTAGAACAAGGAGTACAGATTATTAATGTTTGTCTAGAGAGTATTACCACGATGTGCTATCAAAGTACAAATATGATTCATGCAGGAAATACCACATACAAAACAAATATCCGACCGAACAGCAACACAAGAAAACACAACATATTACAAACTACCAAAAACATAAAGAGACGCACAAAGACAAAACAAACAAACAATAGGGGGAGATGCAAGTACCGCCTTGGAACTGTCAGTGGCAAAAGTCACGGGGGGGGGTTAAACCGGTTTAAGAGCGCCCAACCTCACACTTAGTCCATCCTCACTCTAAAAGACAAACAGTGTAGATAAACGTATCCCCTCTCCGACTAATCCTCAACAACCGCGATGGCACATACAGTAGTAAAGTACATGTAAAACGAAAACATTTAAGTGAAACAAACAATATCCACCTATCGCTAGTGTACTCAATGATTGAGCTGCAAACACAGTAACTGTAGAAAAGTAATAAAGGGTACGACAGAAAAGAGAGAGACGATTCTAAAGAGTGATCACAACATAGGGTTTGGTGGAGAAATGACGATTTTAGTATTTGAATACGCACTAGGAATCTAGGAAAATTGTAGCAGATCGTCAGTTTCTAAGCATGCTGAGCGTTTAGTATCACAAAGGCGATGTCGTGTAGCCAAAACATTTATTAATTCAGTGATTGATGTTTTGATTACTGAGGTTGCAAAATGGGGACATGTTCTGCCGTCATCTATCCACTTTGGTTTCGCGAAAAACGCCTTAATGATGTTGGATATGTCAATTTATTATTTTCACATGCAGCTGTGCCTGTTATTACCGTTTTCTCTCAATTACCGTTTTCTCTCAATACTTAATACCTAAGATATCACTTTATTAGAAATGTCCACACCATGTATCTAACAATAGCAGATTCTTTGAAAATATTCTACCTTTGCTTATATGCAACCTTATATTTCATAAATACGCCTTTGCAAACAGGGTATACCCAGATCAGACAACTCCCCGTCTCATCCGGATTATTATTCTAAAACTATTCAGCGTTGTAAGGGATAACCGACCTGTACTGTGAACACATTCGAGTCTCCCCATTTATCTCTGTCGCGGTCTCAGCTTCGTTTGTCAATATAATTGGTAAAACATCTTGCGTTTTATTTGTGTTGCTATTCTGAAGAAATGTAGATTTTAAGCGACCTAAATAAGAATGGGTTTGTCGAAACACATCAAAAAATGACAGACGGAGTATTAATTATCTTCAAATAATGACCAGATAAATTGGAAATACAACTGCAAATACTCCTAAGGACAAATATATTTATGACAAACAATAAAACATTTATACCGGTTTCTGTTCAGAATACATTTATATCACAAACTGTTAGCCACCAACTATGCATGCTTACAAAATTGAATATAACACTAGATGACACAATAAGTTTCTGTAAATATGATCTAGAAACATGAATATGTTTGTATTGGAATTTTGAAATCATTTAGCAAAATTGGCTACATGTATCAAGATGTATATATCATGTCAAAATTTGCATAACCAAATTAGATCAGCCAGATATTGTATTTGACATGTTCTCCACCTACTAAGTTATATCATATTTAAAAGCATAGACCTTCCATGCTAAAATGCTGAATTACTGAAAATATCTAGATCATGTAGACATATACAACTCGGTAAGACTTTTGTATTTAAGTTGGGAACATCCTTGTCCTAGTCTGCTCTTCCATATGACAACTACATATTCCACTGTAAATACGCATGATCATGTATTCGTGTGAGAAGTTATGCACACGAGCTTTTGACTGCTTTACTTAACCTGTAGTCGCCAAGGCAATTTTCATTGCACATTTCTTTTATCAAAAGTCATGTTATAATCAACATATTCAAACATGTACAATGGCGGAATGACGAAAACGGAGTAAACACTTGATTGACCCCCGCATCCAAATGCAAACATTGCTTGGTGAATCCCAGACTCTCACCCCAGCACTAAACTTGATAGTTTTGCAGAAAATCCATTTATACTTCCCCATTAACTGAGCATAGAATGAATGCAAAATGGTTAGTAGGTACAGTAGAACGTTTCCTAAGCGATCTTTCATTTATTGAACATAGGTGTGTTAAAGGTAATGCATGCAGAAAGTTCCTGTAGGAGCTTTCTGCATAATGTTTGACCTGCATTAAGCTACCACCTGCCTTGCGGACCAATCATTATACATATTTGTATGGCTGCTTAAGACAGGTTATACTGTATACATGCTCTTACGCTGACAAATATACACAGTGCGGCTTAGCAGGGGATAGTGGTGAATAAACTAAATTCTAATTAAAATAGTGCTCATCAATGCTAAATCAGAATACAATGATAAAATACTTAAATATAATACTAGAGGTGTACCTCTGCATACATCAATGATTTAGTTGCCCCTCTAATGAAACAATATTTGATACGATTAATGACTTGCAAATGAAGACAAAAGGAAAGGTACACTAATTAAAAAAGAACACCAACAGTATATTTCCTCCACTTCGTTGATGACGAAACCACGTTCATAAGAGTTCCTTGGGGAAATGAATGCTACTTCAGTAATGTTTCACGTAATTTTAAGTGTATTACTATTCCTTTGAACAATTATTTTGAAATCAAACCTAAATAAAATTAAACTGCTTTTAAACGCGTTACTATTCAATCTTTATCAATATGTATGTCCCATCATGGATCAAGATGAGATGCTGAGCAACTCGGTGATTCGTCAGGATTCAAACTTACTACAGACCAACATACTATAGACCTAGCAATGTAATATTTGTTTCACGTATGCTTATACTAACTGATTTGCAAACAGGGTAGACACAAACCAGATACCTGCCTAATTGATTTGCTTCAATAATTAACCAGACCTGATTTTAAATGTTCCTATATGTTTCATGAAAATGCAATATCTTGTTTGTTAATCATAAAACAATTGCTGAAATAATACTCATTAAGTAACAAATCATTACATGAATATTGATGACGTCATGAGGTAAACAAATACACAGATATGTTGATAGGAGTTAGGATTGCTTAACCCTTTGCTTGCTGTTAACGTCAATATACCTACCTGTAAATAGTGAAGACCCAGATGAGACAGCTCCTGCAGGAGCTGTCTCATCAGGATCTGCACTATTTACAAAATGATTGTGCAACCAGTGCAATCCACAGCAGTGATTGCACAGAGAAATAATTGTAGACAGTGAAGATATATATAATTTTACAACAGGGCATGGGTAAAGAAGGAGAAATGTATTTTAAAATTCAGCAAGAGTAGGGTTAAGTGTGAATGGAGATCACAGTGGGGTTATTTGCATTCATATTGACCCGCATATCGCTGGCTTCTCGAGACTCTGACTTATATATATATCGCTGGCTTCTCGAGACTCTGACTTATATATAAATTGAGTGGCTGATGAAGAAAGCTGTTTATTGTATTGCGTACTATGTGCATTTTAGAATCACAGCATATATCAGCAGTTTGATTTGTAAAGAGACCATGAGACGATCCTCTCCCGCTGGACGGAGAGAACAAAAGAAAAACAACTGGGAAAATACGACCGTTCAGGAATATAATTCAATGCGGGCAAATAAGCTATAGTTTGTTCAACATTTAGAATACACTTAATACGAGCGGGATTCGTATAGTGTAGATTATTGAAATGGTCATGTACACCGGGAATCATTGTGATAATTGTTTGGGCTAATGCTTAATTGTACGTGTTTAAAAAAAGCATGTTCATATGTATACACCGGTAGTACCTCATGCATATTTAATAATTAAAAAGGACACCATGATTATTAATTATCTGAAAAATTATAACTTTATTAGGAACAACTGACAATTTTAACAGAAACTGCAAAATGATACCTAAGCAATGTCATTAACAAACATAGCAGGCTTTGACCGTCATATTAAATGAAGCGTCTGATCTAGGTATATTCTGTAAAGTCGTATAAAGGTGTTTATACGTAGTAAAATGTTAAAGCTGAAGGGAAGAAGGAAATTAGATCTTACTTAAAGACGCATTGTTCTTTGAGTAAACCTATTCTACAATACGATAACATGTTTATGGTGTGTGTTGTCCTTTGTACGGGGAATATACGTATCTAATACGGAGAATCTACTAGTAGATTAAAATACATACACAGTGTTGGTAAAGAACTCTATTTACTTCCAAATATCCGGTATTGCACAAGGCATGTATGTTACTGTTTTGTAACGGAATTATATTGAATTCAATGAGAAATCATTACAATTAACTTTGTTTACGAACTAAGGGAATATACTGTATTCATGACAATGTAAATGCAAACACGAACAACTGCAACAACCTCCATCATTGTCAGTCCATTAGATGTTTTGTATTTTCTGTACTGAAAATATGCTTGTTGGTTCTATCAACGCTATTGTCAGGGTTGTGTCTGGAGAGTAAACCAATGACAGAGTACTCAATGGATTTCAAGTATGGTATATCTCATTACATTTTTGTTAAGGGAGAGTAATGGCATTTTCCGAGATTCAACTTAATGTCAGTCTGTAATAAACCTTTTGTTCTTGAATGCTCCTTATACAAATGCGTTATATATAAGTGTATTTGATGATTAAAATGGATAATTCACTTCATTGGTGTTATGGTCTGGAATCTTGGGTGATTAAAACTTAGTTTATAGTGAAGCGATAGACCCTTCTCAGAAAATGCAGTAATTGTTTCCATAATAGCAGCTATTTTTTAACAGCATTTAGTACATTATTTTTTTCCGAATTCACATAGCAGGGGTAATTTGGAGTTTATGTGGTGCTTGTCGTTGCAATAAAATCCCGTAAGCTCGTTGACTACACGCGGGAGGCCCATTTTATCTATATCATTACACCAGTATACATTCATTTGAGCAAACATCCCTCTACTTATATGTATGGTGTTGAAAGGAAAGGTAGTATACATATAATTATATCGTACTTGGGTATATAATTATGTATAATAACGCTGCGTTAAAACGGTATTTCTATTTCAAGTAATGTGAAACCATGTAGGGTATACGTAATAGGCATAAGTTATGATCTATTCCTTATTTATTATTGTATACATACATATCATTTATTGATATGTAATCATGTTTGAATGAAAACATGATAAAACAGTTCAACTTTTAGCCCGCTGTATCACTTTACCCTCATTGAATATGATGTTGCAATGATTTTCCTAGACAAAAGCATAGAGCATGCAAGCATGCATGCATGGATTTCCCATTGCAAACAGTGCATAACCAGATGAGACAACTCATACAGAAGCTCTCTGATCTGGGTCTACACTGTTTGAAAATGAAACTATAGTTGTGACTTGCGGGCTATGGGTTAACATAAATTTCTAATTATTACCAATGTCGGTATGTATTACTGTTTTCATCCAAAAGCTCCTACCAGAGGTATTTAAGATCTAAAGTAACAGTTTTGAATGTGCTTTCTGACGTTTGCTCTACATGAAGCAGTGAGCTGCCTAAAGTATCTAAATTCGTATTTAGTAAATGTGTGGTTTAGGGTATTTAACTGTATGTTCACTTAACGATGTAGGCAACGGCCCGCCGCATTATAACATACATACTATTAGTATAGGCTAATACATTGTCCGTTGGATGTAACTCGTATCGTAACCCAACGTCCATGTAAAACAGCGTGAGTCCAAATGAGACATCGAGTTACTCTGCGTTCGATCAAATTTCAAGCTACTTGATACCTGTTGCTAGTTTCACAACCAATGGGTGAACATTTGTACGGTAGGATATGAGTTAACGTGGAATATATAATACGTTAGATGTCGGTGGCTGTCAAATATGTTAGTTGTAAGTTATTTGTTTACATCACTTTAACCTTTTCCCTGTTCTGTATTTATGCCAAATTTCAATACCTACTGAATATTCATTAAAAATTCTGACGGAAAGTAATCCCCCGAAAGCAAAAATTGCAACACAAAAAGAGAAAATTGCAGACTCGGTTTTATTGAGTCTGTTCATGAGCAGTAATTGAAAGTGCAACACTGCTCACGCCCCCTAGCACCGGCTTAAGCGGTATTCAATTTTCAGAACAAGAAGTACTGAAATTCATGATCTCGAAGGATCAGATGATATAACAACACTGAGAATGAAGTACGGGGTGACGTTTTACGGCCGCCACACAAGCACTTAACACCTGCTGTTGTGAAGATTATAAATCCTGATGGGAGGTGATCCCCCGAAAGCAAAAAAAAGTTATAAACAAATATGGAAGGTGGAACATTGTAGACACTTTAGAAAGCAAGGAAACAGATTATTAAATTATGTTAGAAAACAGAGCAGACCCTGGTTAGGAGCCGTCTGATCTGGGTCTACTCTGTTTGCAAATGCGTGAAAACACGTTTATATGAGGGAAAGGGTTAACACACAATGTGCTGAAAAAGTTAAACCTGGTCGAGGGGTTTTGTAGATACATATAGCATGCTGAAATCAACGTGACCAATACCAAAAGACACAGCCTAATTCATAGTAAACGGACACGAGATAACAATCATTTAATAGATGCGACGTTCGTCCATTTTAATCGAATCAAGTATATGTCATCTCTAGCCTCACTCATATGTCAGGAGCTATCGATTTAGACCTCTTCCGTTGACATTCGTATTGTTGGTAAGAGGACTTGGGTGTGGTTATCTGACAAGACCACATGTCGATTGATTGGGAAATATTGGAATAGATGTATTGACAATTTTAACCTTATAGCATTTACTCATTCAACATCTACCATGTGTAATTTATTCATCCATCAGCTATATCTCTGCCAATTATGAAGGGATATAACAAACAACATGTGTCTCTCAATTCATCTCTCTATTGATCCATCATCTATTCGTTCATCATGTACTCATCCATCATGTACTCATTCACTATACTACATTTTCAAAACTCAAGCTATTATCAATGTGTCTACAAAAATGCAATCAAGATATCAAACAGTTACTCGGCGCCTCATCTGGATCCAAACTGTTTGCTTAGGTATGCACTTATCCGCCCATAGCAGGCTAAAGGTTAATACTATACGTATTCATTGAATGAATGAATGAAAGACTTTATTTAAAGAGGGTTACCCGGTTAGTCAAGAGACTAATCTACCCCAGGGCCCTCTAACAAAAGCATTTCATACAAAATATTTAACAAACAGAAATTTAATAAGAATATATGTAATTTAAAAGAAAGGACAGAGAAGCCATATAATGCACATTTTCATCGATTAAAACAAACCGAATGCGAATACTAGTTTGAAAAAGTGAAATATGGCATTATAATTGTGCATACCAAGAAAAGAAACTTCCACAGAAATTGTCCAATCTGGGATTACTCAATTCTTAGCCTCATGTAATACTCTGTACATAGTCTGTACTCATGAAACACATGAAAAAAATCATAGTGATATATATTAGAAAAACATATTCACAAAACTGGTTTATCAAAACAACACTTATGTATATGGCTATATGCTATGGAAAGTATGTATAAACATATTGTTCACATATTTCAAACAGGGCAAACCCAGCTCAGAAACTCCTGCAGAGTTTTTTCTGAAATGGAATTGTTCTGTTTGTTAATGTTCAAGACTAAATTTGTATCGTCATTGTTACACCGGTTGTTTTACACTGAATTACAATAGGAGAAACTTTGACCTCGCAATAGAAATGGTTTTGAACAACAACAGTCCTTTCAAATCTATGTAGGTTTTGAACACTTGTCTGTAATTAGCAGTATCAAATTATTGTTGATATTTGTTTTTTTAAGATTATTTTAAACATTGCAGATACATATGCGTGCTTTGGAAAGCTTTCCATAGTACCTTCATTGTTTAATAATGGTTGTTTTGTGAAGAAAAAAGGCTAAAATGGATTTAAAACTAGAGTTACTTTGAGAAAAGGAAAATGGTTATGAACAACAAAATAGCAAGATATGTACAAATAGTGTTAAGCGTGTATGGCATCGTGAGATAGTGGCTCAGAACAGGCAATATTAATTCAGCACTCTGTATGAAAAAGACGGTGCTGAATAAATAACACCTATGGCGTGAATATTTAGTCTTTAGAAGATCAATGAATGAATAAATGAATGAATGAACGACTCCATTTAACGAGGGCAGCTCAATTAGTCACTATGACCAATCTACCCTTAAACAAAAGCATTTTATACACAATACAAAACAGTAAAACACAGATATATATGCACAAGAAATCGATGTTCAGAAATTCGGTAATGTTGCGTCTGGATAATTAAATTTTTTGTCTGCTTCAAATTGTAGATCTATTCTTTAAGGACACGCATTTGGATCCTGATAAAAATCCGAGTAGCTTGGCGTCTAATCTGGATCCAATCTGTTATCATAGATTTGATTTGCCACTAGCATCCAAATAGTTAATATAGAGCTATAATATCAAGTGATTGCACACAAAAATGAAACGCATTTATATAGAGAATAATAGGTTAGTGCCGTAGATGGGACGCTTTATCCGACGAGGGGAGAAAACATTGAGGCGAGGCTTGCCGAGCCTAAACTGTTTTCTCTCCGAGTCGGATAAAGTCGTCCCATCTACGGCACTAACCTATTATTCTATTTATCCAGTCTTTTAGTTATATCTTTTTTCATAGACTCATAAAACATACGAATATTGAAATAATTTGCATTGAAAATGCGGTTTTTCGATCAACGGACCTCCCTTTTCATTTCCATTCTAGAGACGTAAATAATGAGCTACCGCAGAGGAAAATAGTTTCGATACTTACATTACAAGAGAGGAAAACGTGGTTGAATTTGAAAAATAAGATCATTTGAATCGAGAGTCGATATGTTAATTCAAACAGACATGATAATATTCTCCCGGAGGCTGTCTGGTCAAATTCGAGTTCCGTCGACTCGGTTTCTATTTTTAGATAGGGCTAACGTCACTCATAAATCGATGGAACTGATCAGGCTATATTTAGGTCTATGACAATCACCGCCCCTGTAAGAGCTTTATCAAACAAATTATTATGAGAGTGAAAAGAAAACATTTACTATTTATCTGTAAATATTTGCCCCCGACTTGATTTTTATCAAAAACGCGTTTTGCCAGCGATGAATTAAATTAATACAACTGATGAATCAAGGTCGCTTTGTATGTGGCCTCAGTGGCGTAATCGGTAAGCACGACGTCTCAAGAGAGATCAGATTTGGCTTTTGTAGAATCAGGCGCGGGTTCGAATCCAGCTATAGCCATTTTTTTCTTCTCTTTTTTATTTGAATAATTATATTGGTGATTTTTCTGTTAGATCTATTCCGTCAACATGTTCATGCATATTTACAGAAAATTAAAATAGTTCCATGGTTATAGAATCATTCCGCCTATCTACTAACCTAATAAACCTTCTACTACCGGAAGTAACCTAATAAACCTAAGTTTATTTGCACCCCCTTTATTATGTCACTAGAGAAGCCTGGTGACTGGATAAAAATACCATCTGACCCCGATCCAGATGGATGAACGCACGCGCTATTAAAACCACATATTTGTGACGTCATTTACCCACACTGTCATTACTGTAAATACGAGGACATATTTTGGCTCAGTATTAGTTAAACTAAATTGCCATCTGCTTCAAATTTGAAAAATGCAATTAGAGTGTGAACTAATTGAAACTGACGAGGCATTGAGTTAATCAACGTCTCATCTAGATCGAGACTGTATGCACAAGGTGTATGACGAATTGAATGCATGAATGAAAGGCTTTCAGAATAACCCAAATAATCTAAATGAATGAATGAATGTATAAAATAGTTTAATTAATTAATAAGGGTAGCTCGTTTAGCCAAATGGCTAATCTATCATATATTCACCGAACAGCTATGTTTCCATCATCTATCGAGTCATCATCCATTTATCCATTATCATATACTCATCAACCATTATACTCATTCATGTCTTACCAACCCCCAACCCACCATCTATTCATACATCATCTACTCGTACGTCTGCACTTGGTCAACATAAGTGATAATGATATTAGTTGTTTAAGTAAGTGTGGGCCTACATGTAGTAGCTGTAATGTGGTTGCATATATATCTGAAAAGAACAATGGACCTTTTAGTATTCACTTAAACCATTACTCCATGAATATCAATGTAAGAAATAATGGCACCATGACTGTTAGTTTATGGTTTTACATTCAATCTTGAACACAGAACATTTTGGCCATGGCAGACAATTTAGTATCATATCTGTATCGTATCATAATCTAAGAAAAACAAATGTGTTTGTTATCAAATCATTATTAGGTTAATGTTGTGTGTGATATGATAGTGTGTACACATACATTGGTGATATATGTATATATTTTGATAACGATGTCAACTATGTTTCTGAATTAGTGGCAATGAAGATAAATGGCTTCTATCCTTCCATTAATAAGTTCATTGCTTTTTTGTCTATTAAAAATTCTGAAGGGAGGTGATCCCCGAGAGCAAACAATGCAACACAAAAATAGAAAATTGCAGACTCGGTTTTATTGAGTCTGTTCATGAACACTAATTGAAAGTGCAACACTGCTCACGCCCCCTAGCACCGGCTTAAGCGGTATTCAATTTTCAGAACAAGAAGTACTGAATTTCATTATCTCGAAGGATCAGAAGGTATAACAACACTGAGAATGAAGTACGGGGCGACGTTTTACGGCCGCCACACAAGTACTTAACATCTGCTGTTGTAAATATTATAAATTCTGAAGGGAGGTGATTCCCGAGAGCAAAAATTGCAACACAAAAAGAGAAAATTGCAGACTCGGTTTTATTGAGTCTGTTCATGAACAGTAATTGAAAGTGCATCACTGCTCACGCACCCTAGCACCGGCTTAAGCGGTATTCAATTTTCAGAACAAGAAAAAATATCATGAACTGTGTTGATATGAATTGTAGTAAAGTGAGCTGTTAAATTGTATATCATAGTAAGTTAGTAACCACAGACAGTCAGCAACATGGAAATATATGTTTTACCGACGATCTGATATTAAAACTCGTTTAAGCGACTACTATGAATCAAATTGATGTCGTTAAAAGAATTATTGCTGAATGGAGAACGAAAGTAACACATAAAGCTCCGTCTTGAGTTTTCTGGAGTGCATTATTGTCGTCCTGCATGTAGCTACGTTAACAACCAAGGTCCCTGTTACGTGAACGAACTCACGTAATGGCTCTCAACAGAGCCTGTTATTTAAAAATCAGGTCATTAATAGACACGAATATAACTTATGTTTTTCACTGCAAATATCAGCCTTTATTTTGCTAGATTAATATTTTGTGGACAATCTTGTTTAACATTACTCAACTTCAATCAGAAAAAGACAAAGTTAGTTGAGCCCACTCTATGATTCTGAGTACAAAGTACATTGTTCCTTTAAAAATGTGACCTAGCGTATATCACCATAAGGAATAGTTGAATCAAAAACAAACTATTTTCAGACATTTTGAAATATTAACAGAATGTACATGCAAAACAAACTGATTAATTCACCGAGCTTAACTTTATGCCTAGGTCACACATCACTGATCACCTCGCCGGTTCTACTACGGATTAAACTTTACGGATTACCCCGGAAATGACAATTTCCATAGTGCAATACGGATGCATATAACGGTGTGACAACAGCCTTTGGCGGTCGCATATTCACAGCGTTGACGCCGGATTAGCTACGGACACGATCTGCCATCCTTCGTGGCAATCTGTACCGGTCCGTAGCTTTCCGTAGTTTAGCCTTTTCCCTAGTACGTATAAAAAATAACTGTATGAGTGTTGATTAGATACATATTTATAATGATAATGTAATTTCTGTTCGCTTTCTGTTTTGAAAATTTACTAAGCATATTGTGCTAATTGTGGTGTGCGGTGGTCTAGTGGTAACGCGCTCGACTATCAATCCGGAGGTCCGGGGTTCAAATCCCGGTCCCCCCTGAACATTTCAGAGACGCTTTTCAGTGTCTCCCACCCGCACCTCCTCTCCACCCAGGGGTTAAAATGGGTACCTGTGAGGGCCAGTAGCCGGTACTGCGGCTGCATGATTGTGCCATATGTTAGCAGTGCTCATTATTGTAGACGAATGACTCAATGACCAGGGGAGTAAATGTACAGTCGGCTGAGCGGTCATTCGGATTGAAAGTACTATAACTATGTACTTTACTAATGAAACTGTAATATAAAGGATTACCTGAGTGTCTGATTGGAGCATCTTAACTTCAGAGGATACTCTGGGCAATTTTTCATGCACTTAATTTTTCACATCCTGTATATTTCTTCTAACAATTCTCTCAATTGCGTGTGTATTGTATCCACACCGTGTTGGACTGGTAGAGTGTCTACCGTCTTTGGTCTCTTCTATGCCAAGGCACACCTACTAAAACCTTTGAGTTTAAAAAGTGTATATATCGGTCTTCCAAAGCTGAATGACCAATAACTGCATGTAGTACGTGCAAGAGTACATCATGCACGCGAAGAACCATGTTTGATGTCAAAGAAACTAATTTTCTTCTTATTTATTACGTTGGAACGAAGAAAATGTCATCTCACATTCTTAAGGAACAGACAAACTAACTTAACCCTTATGCCGCTGTAATATATATCTGCTACAATATGCATCTGGTACAAATAAAACCTGAAAAGATGCGTAATTAAAACATTTTCTAGAATAACTTCTATATTTCTCTTGACTACTCTTTAGAATTGTTTCGTAGAGAGGAGTCTAAGCAGTGGTAGCCCTGAATTAATTATCAAGGATTTGAAAATAAGACCCAATTGTTTCCAAGTGCATGTATGTCAAAAGGCCGAAACTTTATCAAACATGCTACGATTAACATGTTAATACTTATATACTGTGTAACCTATGTAATCCAACCTTCCAAATAGCTGGGTCTTAAAGACACGTATTAGCTTAATGCAGGTGAAATTCAAAGGTTATGAAGGAAACTGTCTGCATTAACTCCACATTGATTCAAACAACTGCCTGCTGCTACAAACACTTATTTATCGAATGGTGTGTTTAAAGAGGTTCTACTACTCACACTGTTTTGTCTGAGATCGGGCTACTAATTAATAAAACTTCTGAATTTGAGTCGGGGTTTATGTCAAGTCTCTGAATGATTAAAAATTGGAGTTAGCGAGGTCACATATGGACACGTGGTCTTATTGCGGTGATACTTAATTGTAAATTGTAAAAATACAAATAACGGATAAGGTGGATACAGAAACTAAATTAGCGTTTTAATTAGTAAAGGTACACCTTTTGAGCAGTTCAATTGAGCTTACAAATGCATACAGACGACGAAAACGGGATGCATATTTCGGGTACGACTCGGACGACTCTCAGATAAAGAAATGAAGGCATTGGGCCGGTCATAGAACAAAGTCATATTAAATGATTACCAAGAGGTAGAGGTATGTTGAGAATCAATATTCAGACTCTTGACGACAAGACTGCCTTGTTAAAACACGAGGTAACAGTTAGGGGAAAGCCCAGCAACGTAATGCGTATTAACCCTCAGAGACCTGACGTATAGGGTACAACGCGTAAACGTGTCAAATATACCCCTTTCAGTAGATGATAGTGTCATCGCGCAAATGTTCATTAAAATGGAACTAGGGATTATTAACATATTTGCGAGAAATGCTGCCTGTTAAGGGTCGTTTGATAAATTGCCAAACCTGTGACCGAATAGCCACTGTAAAACCTTTGTGTGAATGTTTGTTCGTTTGCCCGATTCACAGGAAGGGTCGTCCTCTACGGAAAAGTGAAAACCATTCAAAACAATGTTTGTGAAATATGTCTTGACTTTACTACATTTTCACTGAATGAGGACATAAGAAAGCGGAATGTGATAACAAATGGAGATGGCTGTCTTGCAAAGCCGCTGGTAATCGTTTTGGTGAGTGCCAAGTTATCGACAACCCGTCGATTGCCCATTAGATGTCAAACGCCAGTGTTATTACACAGGATACCATCAAGAACAAAGGATCAGCAAAGGAACCATGCAAATCGAACAAGCGAGTTGCGATGGACTGTTATGTTCAAATAACCGGTTCTAAACAGAATCACCAGCCAATGGAAATAAATATATCAGTTCTAATCGCTCCCACATCGACACCGGTGGAGATACTCAACGACCAATCAAAGAAAGGAAAGCTTGTCGCGGAAAGTACATAATATGGGGAACGTCAGAAATAGGCAGTTTAGAACCAAATTGGACGCTTGAAGTCTCATCAGGATCAAAACGGCTTGTCAACCTGTCATTAATTATAAAGAATTCCATAATAGGCAGTTTTGGGTCAGATCGGACGCTCAACAAGTTGGTATCTAATCAAAATCTATACTGTCTGTCACCTAGAATGAACAGTAAATAATTATTTTATTAGTTTGTAATCAATTTGTTGAATATGCCTGACTCAGAACGTGGCTGTCATATTATGTACATGATGAACGTTTTTGTGATGAAACAATGATGCCACCAACAGAAACCGATTGTCACTCAGATTTAGGTGAATGATAACAGTTCATTGACATAATTATGTTACTAGATACGTACAGTATATATGATTTGTATATGCATCGGATATCACTAAAACATGTCCATAGTAGGCAGATTGGAGCCGGATTCGATGCCTAGTTCTTGTCTCCTAACCAGAATCTAAACTATCACTACGTTACGATAGTCAGTTACAGAAAAGAATGTTCTCTCTGCTGAACAATGGTATCATTAGTAAGAAGTTTGGAGCGCGATCAGATGCCTGGAGATTTTCGTCTAATCAGGACCTAAACTGTATGTCTCTCACCCAACAGAACTCATTATAAACATTGTCGGAATACTGTCATTCTATACATCGTATTGAGTTGGATATTGATGCTATTGTGTTGTGAATGAAGTGATATAGTGTGTATCAATTTCATACAGCCTTCAGTCTGAACAGATTAGAATGGAAGTATTGATTTAGATTGTAGTATGGATAAATACTGATACCACGGACATATTGTGTTTGCCGGTATTGTACCCGGTAATGCACAGCAAACCCGTACTTTCAATTTTGTGTACTATTCCGTCTTTATAAAAAGCCACGCTTAATTTGCGTAAGAAAGTCTATACTTGATTAATCTACACACATGTATATCTTGTTACTGTTAACTGTTTCTTTTAGTAAATGACTGATGTATGGGGGGTTTATCATACAATTTATATATCTAAACGACCACGGGCTTTAGGATACAAGTAAGCATCACATGTCAATGTATTGCTTGTCACAGCAAAGACAAAACCAAAAGGTGTTTACCTGTAAGAAACACACTTAAATGAAGAACTGAACATTAATATAAATTCAGAGTTCTCGGACTTGCAATGCTTCAATAGGGTAGGAACAACTAATAGCAGAGAGTTCTATAGTTTAGATGCAACAATGAGTAACATAACACAAGATCATGGTAGCTGATACCTATTACTTTGTAGTTATAGCTGCAAACAACATTATTATGATATTCTTAAATGCTATGATGACAAAATCCGCGATACTTTCTTTAGAGTACGTTTTCTTTTAAATAAAGCAAATATATTTTAAATCCTCCAAATCATTAAACATTATATCCGAATTGAATCTAACAGACGCACGGCGAATAAAAAATACTATACTATACAGATTATATAGAAACGAAAAATAGTATAGAACGTGGTAGAATTGATTATTATGTAAATATCATACCATTATTATGTAAATATCATACCATTATTACATTCCTATGATATAAGACGTGCATTCATAGAATATAAGGCCATATGGATATACCGCCCAAGATATGTTTTAAAACAAACAGATGTCGTCCAGGGACATGAAATTTCCTTGCTAGACAATGAGCTATTTATTAACAAAATGAACACTTTATAGACATATGTAAATAAATCTGCAGTCAATAAATACAGACCCTAATACATTTTGTGGAATATTAAACATTGTGAAAAAGAGATTCGTAACAACTTTCTTAAGGCTTAATGCAAAAGCTAGAAAGTACAAGTATGAGTCATGCAGGAAACACCACATATAAAACACATACAAAACACACAGCCGACCGAACAACATTACGACAAAACAACCAACAAATGCACATGCATATCAAATGTCACAGACAGACGCACAAATACATATCCAAACAATAGGGGAGAAGGAAGTACCGCATTGGAAAGGCCAGTGACAATTGTCACTGCAGGATTAAACTGGTTTAGGGTCGCCCAACATCACACGTATTCAATCCACCCTAAAAGATAGTGTAAAAACTATATCCACTCTCAGACTAATCTACAAGAACTGCGATTGCAAATACAGAGGTAAATTGCATGTAATACGAAAATATATTTAAGTGAATCAAACTATCTACATATCGCTAGTGTACTGAATGAATGAGATGCAAACACAGTAAGTGTAGAAAAATAAAAATGTACGACTGCAACTAGTACAAAAATCCGACGTCCTCCTTTCGTTTCCGAATTTAAGTGGGCGTCTTCATATAGTACAAAGCCGTTCCTGTCGGCGTATCTGAAACGAGGGCAGTGTGATTGCCAACTGTGAAAGAGTTAACAACCAGACATACAGTATGCTGTAGTACTATTTACAGCATATTCCTTTTTAATGATTTTTAAATATATTTGATGAACAAAGTGAGAATATTGGTATGTCCAATAATATTACGAAGTTTGTAAATCACCATAACATTCACGATGTGAAATACTGTGTCGAAGGAGCGCAATTAGATTACACTTATACTTGCCTCTACATGAGAGATTTCGATGGTAACATTTAGACAATGTGTTTTCTTAGTTTATGATATCTCTATACTTGTAGCATTTCAGTTACCGTGCTATTTCGACTGTTAAAAGTCGTCTACAGAAGAACAAGCTCTAGCAAAATAAATAAGTTGAGACCCTACATAAAGACGAACATAAAGATACGGAATACAAATAAGTGGGACATCTCGTTTTTAGAAACGGAAATGGAACATATATGTTCTCTTGAAGCTAGAGGTGCGATGATCAGATCTAGAGTTCAATTAAATGACAAGGCAGAAAACATGCACAAAGAACTTCCTTGGATTTGAGAAATGAGGACAATCAAGGGAATATATACAGTTGTTAAGAATACAGGGTCAACTTTTAACAGACGGACACTATAAAATTAAAGCTTTAGCAGAATTCTATAGACAGTTATACACATATGGAAAAGTTAAAGTAGATGACGTTGACTAATAGCTTGAACACATTGACATCTCTGTTTTGAATGAACAGTCGTTATGTCTATATGATGGCTGCCTATCTGTTATTGAGTGTTGTCACTTAAAGAAATGAAGCTTGACAAATCACCGGATTAACGGTAGAATTTTATTTGAAAGTTTGGTCAAAGTTAAGAAACATACTCGTTAACTCTCTAAGTTATCGATATTCCCAAAACCACTAAACCCTAAAAGTATAGCGTTTTATCTTTAATTTATAAAAAGATGGCCCGGAAAACCTCGAAAACTGGCATCCGAGTTGGCTTTTTAATGTAAACAATAAAATATCTACTAAATGTCTCGCTCTGATATTACAGAAAGTTTACCAGACATACAAGTCTTGACCAAGAGGCTTACAACAAGGATGCTTTTAAACGCGAAAGTTTGTATACCTGTTGCGAAATTTATAATGACCACACTAACCTTTTAAAGCTAACTCAACTCGCTGATGATACCTCAATATTTGTTAATAACTTACAAGATGCTAAATTTGCTCTAGAAAGTGTCGAAACATTCGGGTTATTTTCAGGCCCTTCACTTAATAGGAGAAACAACTGAATGTATCTGGATATGCAGATCAAAGCATTATGTTGAAAATATTGGTAATATAAAAGGTTCTAATAAATTTTGAAGTGAGGTGATCCCCCGAGAGCAAATATTGCAACACAAAAAGAGAAAAGCGCAGATGTGCTACGTTCTACATCTTATGTGGTTTATATTTCTCAACTTATTCGGTTTGCCCGAGCCTGTTCTTTGCTTGAAGATTTTAACAGACGTAATTTAGTTATAACTGATAAACTTCTTAAGCAAGGTTACAGATATCACACACTTCGGAAACTTTTTCTAAATTTTATTATCGAAATTTACCACTCATTAGTAAATATAATTGCAATCTACGGACGTTACTGCAACAAGGCATTTCTCAATCAGACTTTTATGGGGATGTTATCTACTCATTTTCATGATTTGTTTATTAAACGCATTAAAACATTTAAAAAGAAAGGTTATGATCCTATTATATTGCAACGCACTGCATGTTTGGTTATCGACCCTTTTACAGTCGGTAGCTACGCTTCCCTCTTTGCTTGCGCGATGACAGGCCGATGGTAGTACTCTATGATGGTATACTCTTAAACTTGGATACAGGATGAGCTTACGAGACTCATGTATTACTTTTTCCCTGTCGTGCCCTCAACGGCTTACCTGCAGGTGCTCTGACTTCAGCAAAGTCATTGAATACATATTTGACGGATTGTCACAGTTATTATGCTATGTTTTACATGTTGTCCTGTGTTCACCGTCGTCTATGTTGTGGGTAAGTCCAGCGGGGATACCTTTATTTACACTATTTGTAAAGCTAGGATGACTTTGAGAGAAGTGTGAGGTTAGGACGTCCGTAAACCAGTTTAAACCCCCAGTGGTGTTTTTGCTACTGACCGTGCCAAGGCGGTACTCTCTTTGTCACCCTTCCTTTTGTTTGCCTTGCGTCTTTGTGCTTGTGATTTTGTTCGTGTGTGGAACGTTTGTCTCTGGTTCTTGTGTGTATTTTGGTGTTTTCTGTGTTCATCTCGAGTGTGAGTGTGCGTTTGGTTGTGTGGTTGTGTGTGGATGTGTGTGTATGTGTGTCATGCTGTCTATCGGTGTTTTGGTGGTGGTTGCGTCTTGTATGTGGCTTTGCCTGCTTGACTCAACTACTTTCTCATTTATAAAATGTCGGTGTAGAAGTGTTTCATATAGTGTTCCCGTACTTTTAAATTATGACGTCATTTAACTGATGACGTCATTCTTTTATTATTATTATTATTTGTGCGTGTTTGCTGAAATTTAACAGTCAAACTTTAATTGCAGAAGTTAAACGAAATGTTATTAAAGCTAAATATATTTTTAATTGTGGAATATTCCATGTAGATACCACTGTTCCCTGGTTGATTGCATTTCCTGTTAGACCCCTTCCTCCTTGCCATTGCTTACAGCAGGGTGTGACATATGATGATAGCTTATTTATGACACTGCTAGACTGTTACACAAACAGTAATGAATATCCGTTCGCTGTCTTGTAATCCCCCCTACACACACGCCAACACACAGCTTTTTAATTTTCGATTAGATGTTTATTTGTTTTGTTAACCCTTTACTCTATGAATATACATGTAAGAAAATATGACATCATGAATATTAATCACATTTGTTTTATAATGATATATTAGCACATGCAATTTTGGGCATGGCAGAAACTGTTGAAATCAGAACTATATTATAGCATAAGCAAACAGAACAAATCCTGATCAGACGATTCCTACAGGTTCTATCTGATCTGGATATCCTCTGCTTGCAAACGCATTAAAATGCATGTCTTGGTTAAATAATTCGTTAAAGACATTTTAACACTTAAGTAGCAGTCTGAAATTGTACAACTGATAATTTATCTGCATTTTTGAAAAATGTGTGCAAAATAAAACTTTAAAATGCATTCAATATATGTGTACATCCTTCGTTATTCTTGATGTTAAAGAACATGTGTGTAATCAGTGCGAACTCAATCGATAATGGATTACCAAAGTGTTACAAAGGACCTACACATTATCAACAAGATCAAACTTGTTTAATTAAATGGAAGCATGAAAAGGTTCCATACTGCAATATTTGTAATACATGTATTGTATAAGATTATGAACACTTTTTCTAAACTTTCCTTGTAATCACATTGTCCACCTGTTACTTAACCCATTACCTCATAGGCTATTTTAGACACAGCCTCTTTGAATAATTCTATTGAAAAGGAGCATTAATAAGAGTAAATGATTTCTTTAGAATTCTGTAGTTTGAAACCATTTTGATAAATAGAACATTTTCTATAGGAGCAAATGCTCTATTTATCACAATGGTTTCACAAAATTACTTTTACAGGGAAGGAATACTGTTAAACCTTTTCGTCTGACCACACGTCTGTGAGTGGTATGGAGATGCTACATTGTGCGTAATTCCCATTTGCTTGCAAAATACGTGGTTAAGTCAATAACAGAATTATCGCCATTGATCCGTTATCAATTCATTGGGAACCCCGTGCGTACACATAAACTGAATTAAGCAGTTCAAAGCTGTTTCTGCACTCTTACTTGGGATCGCATGCGCATCCACTCACTTCGACAGATATTCAGTAATCACATGGTTGTACTTTAAATGTTACCTTAAAAAGGTTAGATGTATATAATAACGAAAACATCTCGCGTTATATCTACAGTCCCATGCCATACTTTTCGAGTAATAAACCACATGTTTCCATTCTTAGATTAATAGCACCGTTACATGCCTTTCATCACTTTGAACTCTTTCAGAAATATAATACCGGGTAATCATTTTTTTAAACAGGTACCTACGCTGGTTTTTTCTACTCGTTTAGGTTGCTCTGGAATCAGAATAAAGGTGATAAACGCCTACAAATCAGTGAAATCACTTTATATATCATGCTACCGTGGTAAAATGCGAGATGGTTTAATCAAAACAGTTAAAGTCAAAATGACATTTTATCAAAACTTTTGAGTATGTCAGATTAAAAGTATTTTTGAATTTTGAAAGTGTTGGTTTAACGTGGAAGTCTGTGTAAATTGCACATCTAAAACAGCCTGTGTTGCATTAAATTGTAAATATTCAAATAGCCATTAAAACAATTCCAAGTTACGGTTATGACTTATCAAATTCTTGTGCAGAAGTCAGCAGTTGGGGAATATGTGTTACACGGCCACCGTGGCAACCAGTTCTACGTAATAGGTCAGCGTTTTGTATCTATATCCCACGTTCGTTGAAGTATAAAACACCGAGGCATTAAAACAATGTATTTTAAATTGAATTTGAATTAAAACACAAACATGTGCACCTGGTCCGGATACGATTATTCTTTCTTATCATTTATAACCAAGTGAGATCGACGGAAAGTCAGTTGAGTATCAGCACCAAACATCTTAAAATTTAATAAAAGCTAGAAAGCTTATATCACTTATGGCAAAGTGTTGTACATCAACTAGTTATAAATATTCTGAAAATGGGTGATCCTTCGAAAGCAAAAGTAGAAATGCAAAAAGAGAAAATTGCAGACTCGGTTTTATTGAGTCTGTTCATGAGTGTTATTTAAAAGTGCAACACTACTCATGCCCCCTAGCACCGGCTTAAGCAGTATTCAATTTTCAAAACTAATGATCTCGAAGGACCAGAAAATATAACAACACTGATAATAAAGTACGGGGCGACTTTTTACGGCCGCCACACAAGCACATTACACCTGCTGTTGTGAAGTAAATATATTCTGAAAATGGGTGAACCAAGTTCAAACTATGGTTAGTTTGGTGATTTATTCGTTTTAAATAGACTTCAAAAGCATTACATTTACGCGTGTATTTTATTTATTTACAATGTGCAACATTTACAATGTGCAACTGTTGGGGAAACTGTTAAGTATATGCGTGTGCAGTAAAACCACGCTGATCAATGCCACTCCGAACAGTTTTATGTAAGGACTACACATATGAGAACCTTATGTTTAATGCTAACACAGAGCAAGCGCGTGTTCATTAGTGCGTGCGCACGTCCGTGTGCACGTGTGTGCGTGCATTTGTGCGTGCGGGCGTGTGTGTGAGGGCATGTGTATTACTAATGCTGTAGAATGTACCGCTTTTAGTCTCTTCAAGAGGTCAAATTAAAATCCACTCCTAGTTTTGAGAATGCGTTCGAAGAGATCGGAATAGGATGTAGAGGCTTGCTCTCTTTCTTTAATTGTGGATTGTCCTTGGCATGAGTCACAGCTGGAGACATTCGTCGTCACCTTCTCAAACATACAATTGCAGTAAAAACGCCGTTTAAGCTTGAAGTAGCTGAAATAATGAAGAACTGATTAACCTATCGCTATGCATGATTAATCCCGATTAAATCTATTGTTAAAGTGTCGATGACCAGCACAGAGAGGCATAGGTTCAAATCAAGGCTGCCGCAAACCGAAGCAGCACAAATGCGTTATTTTGTTTACTATTTAAATCCATATACGCAATTTGGCTGGAGTGTATTTTTTATCAGATACTGTTTCAATCTAAGTTGGCAATATAAGTTTGCGTCACAGGTGTCTGGATTTTGACTCGAAACAAAAAAGGTCTTATATTAATGAAACAGCATGTGAGCAGATAAAATGTAAACAATATATAGCTAGATGTTTGCTTTTGTCACAAAATAGGCGTCTCCCCCTTCATCCTCTTTCCAATACACAGGCGTAATATCTGTATAGAAACGCGCGAGTTATTGTCCTTGATATCCACGGGAGAAAATTAGAAACATTGATGTACAAGAAGGCATACTGAGCAGCATTCCATTGATGTTTGACGACTATAGCCCTGTGTTGAAATTGTGTCCGGTCGATTCTCAACGTTGAAAATTGACCGCCCGGTCCTTTTTCAACAGGGTCAAAATTTAATGTAACACCGGCATTCATACGGTATTTGTTTCGGTTAATATAATGCATTGTCAGCTAATACATATTTATTATGTCATTATATCTATGTTGAGCAATATTTGCTTTCCATAGTTTGTTATCCAATACATTTTCAAGTTACAAAGAATACGCATTAACCTCTAAAGTATGCGACTAAACATTTTAACCGTTAAGCATATTCACCTAGTAGTATATTCACCTAAACCCTCTACCTGATAGAGAGGACCTTTCAAACCTCTAGAGCAGAGTAGACCCTGACCAGACAGCTCCTCTAGGAGTCGTCAGATCATGACCTGCTAAATTAGCTTATTTACTAACAGAATAAGTATTACATATACTACTCAAAATTTGATAGGGATCACTTAATAGATGGTATATATTTCATAGGGTATTAATATTTTCATGATTTTTAATTGTTATTTTGCATCTCTTGGATGCATCAGAACATGCTGAAGCTCAATACTGACAAGACTGAGGTCATTCTGTTTCATACAAAAAACACAGAAGTACCTGCAGAGGTTAGTGTGCAAGTATGACCCTCTAAAATCAAGCCATCTTTGTGTATAAAGAATCTCGGTGCATGGCTCGATTCACAAATGGATATGACATCACATGTCAATTCCGTGTGTAGGTCTAGTTATGCACAGCTCCGGCAAATAGGCCATATTAGAAAGTACCTCTCACCTGATGCTACCAAGACTTTGGTAAACTCTCTTGTTACATCGAAAATAGACTACTGCAATTCACTGCTGCATGGGATTTCAAACAACTCACTGCGGAAATTTCAAAGGGTGCAAAACACAGCAGCCCGCATCATTACCAGAACTTCTCGATATAATCATATCACGCCGGTTTTGAAGGAACTTCACTGGCTTCCGGTTCAACATCGAATTGAATTCAAAATTCTGACTCTTACATATAAAGCCATGCACAATGAATCTCCCAAGTACATTGTCGACATGCTTGACGTATACAGGCCGCGCAGAGAGTTAAGGTCAGCAAGCAGATCATTGTCGTTGGTTGTGCCAAAAAGTCGTACGGTAAAATACGGTGAGAGAAGTTTCATGCATGCAGCTCCGAAACTTTGGAATGCTCTACCGTCAGGCATTAGAGACGCAAGGTCACTGGCATGTTTCAAAAGGTGTCTGAAAACGCACTTTTTCAACATTTGTTACTAGGACAGTTTTGCTCAGAATAGGAACGGCTTTCAGCCAACCTATTTAGCTAACAGATTACCCAATAGTCATGTACTGTGGCAACTAAGCTAAGGATAGGAATGGCTTTCAGCCAACCTATTAAGCTAACAGTTGACCCAGTAGTCATGTACAGTGGCAACTGAGTTCAGGATAGGAATGGCTTTCAGCCAACCTATCAAGCTAACAGTTGACACAATAGTCATATAAATGGAATGATTTTCAGTCAGACCATTTATTCTAATTTATGATATTGATGAGCATGGCTTTCAGTCAACTTGTCTGTATCAAGTTTGTTAATATAGATTATTCTAATTCGTGATACTGATGAGCATGGCTTTCAGTCAACTTGTCTGTATCAAGTTTTGTTAATACAGATTATTCTAATTTGTGATATTGATGAGCATGGCTTTCAGTCAACTTGTCAGTTTGTTAATACAGTTTATGCTATTCCTTGCGGATAGTGATTTTATATCTATTGTATATCTTTTTCATATCTTTAACTGACCGGTGGAAATCATGTAGTTCCTTCCGGCTAGCAATTTCATATATATTGTACATCTTTCATTGTCTGGATAATCATGCGAATCGTTCCGGTTAGTGATTTCATCCATGTGAAGCGCTTTTGAACGCACACATCCAGTGTGAAAAGAGCGCTATATAAATGTGGTGAGTTCGGGCGAGTGTTTGTTCTGTATGTGGTGTTTCCTGCATGACTCATTTTTGTACTTATAATAATAATAATAATTTAAATGTATTGATTTATGACTGAAGCGTGATACTGGCTGGATCTAGATATGGGTGACTTTTTAAGGTTTAAGTGCATTCGTGCCAGAAGTGAAATGATTTTAAAAGCTAGCCAAAAGTGAAAAATGATATTTTCAATATCGTGTGTGATGCCCATTGGCGTCGATTACTGCCTTGCATCGTCTTCTCATGCTACCGATAAGCATGCGGGTACTGCCTTGTGGGATTCGAACCCTCTCCTCAAGGAGGGCTTGTCGTAGCTCCTGGGTGGTGGTAGGCGTAACAGGGCGTGCAGCCATTTCAACCTGTAGCATGTCCCAGACATGTTCTATGGGGTTGAGCTCTGGAGACCTCGAAGCCAGTCCATCCTGACGATTGTTTCAGCTTGGGGTACTCATTGGTCTCTCAGACTCTGTGAGGCATTGTCGTCCATTAAAATGAAATCTGGTTCGGCCATGGTAAACAATACTTAGTTCATGTACCATTTTGATATTAAATTATTGGATGTTCAATAGTGTCGTTATTTCTTAAAATAGGGTAAGATTTCAGGTAGAGGGGCTGAGAATAGTTGACACAGCTGTTTGTAACTCACGTATTCTGTTTCATGTGACACATCTACCGTAGATATGTTTATACTAACCGTTAAGACCAATATAACACCTTTTTTGTTCAGCTTTTCATCTGAATCCAAACTATTAGTATATACATGTATACAGCAGAACCTGTCTTAAGCAACCATAAAACAGAGGTATAATTATTGGTCTGTAGGACAGGTGGCGGCTTAATACAGTTTTTATTGCATTATATTTCGTCTGCATTAAGCAACCGCCTGTTCGGTAAGATTTATGCGTTAATGCCATTCAAAGTCGCTTAAGACATTTGCTCTATGTTCGAATGCGCATGTAATTGACATTGAATAGTTGTAAAACTAAATGTTGCCAGGTTGCACTATACACTCTCAGGTACAGGTTCATGTGTCCTTGTATCGAGTGCATGTGTACTTGGTATAATTGTTCAAAGTATCTACAGTAAAGACGTTAAATATACAATTACCACTCAAAATCTGTATTGTTGCAAGTATTTTTTAGAGTTTCAGACAAAGTGCGTAAGTTTAAATATTTTCAAGAATAACTCCTTTATTTCTCCACCAAAGCCTAAACTGTAACCACTCTTTAGACTCGTTTCGAGAAATGACGACTTTAGCCCTTTCACTGCCAATGCCGGATCGGTGATTACCTATGCAAACAGTTTGGATCCAGATGAGACGCCGAGTAACTCGGCGTATCATCAGGATCCAAATTGTTTGTTATTGTTACTATGTTTTTGAAACAAAAATGAAGAAAATCAAAAGAATGCAAATGTGTAGCAGACGACAAACTTAGCAGACGCCAGAGTTAGCAGACGACAGAGTTTGGCAGCGAAAGGGTTAGTATGCGGGTACGCACCGTTATCTGTAGCTCAGTATTTAAGAAAGTATTTACGAATGTGCTATATGGATGCTTTTTGTCCTCTATTACATGATCACCTGTTTTTAACCTTTAACAACGTGAATATGTATACAAGAATTATGACTTCATTAACCTGGGTTTTAATAGGGTTTTTAATTCTGATATATGAACACAAATGCTTGCCCATGACAGACACTGTAGAAACAGATTTATATTATTTCATAAGCGAACTGAGCAGACCCTGGTCCAGGTGTACCGTGTATGCACATGTATCAAAGGCACCTCTTTCATGTGTGAATCAGCATTACATTCATTCATAAAGACGGATGTTGCTATGTGTGGCTTGAGTTTGTCAACAACTAGACTGATGATTCATCACTGTTACCTTGTTTTTAACAAATAACAAGTTGCAAATATCTATGGAAATAGAAACAATATCTAAACGTGATATATCAATCAACACATTCGGTTACGTAATCTTTCAAACCCTTCCCTTAAAATTGTTTATGTAGCAAATACTAAAATCATGAATATTTTGAACTGAACTTTTGCAATGGTAGAAGAACACAATACCAAGTTGCTTTGGCCATGAAATAGCACCATTGAATCAGATTTATATACAGTAGACAGTAGAACCTCTCCTAAGTTGCCATTTTTTTTATTTAACATAAGAGTCTTAAAAACCAGATGGTCGCTTAATGCAGGTTAGAAATACCGAAAAAGCTTCAATAACTAGATTTCTGTTTGATGGCCGCTTAAGACACGTTTACTGTAAATATGATACATTAATCAACACATTCAGTTAAGAAACCTTCTATGTGTTCCCTTAGGACTATTCATGTAACAAATAATAATATCATGGATATTAAAAAACTGAAAGTGTGTAATGAAATATGAGCACACTGCTAATTATTGTGTTTTGGCAATGACAAACTATTCAATCAGATCTATGTATTCCTTAATACCATGATCACACCGTTCCTACAGAAGCCGTCTGATCTGAATCTACGTTGTTTACATAAGCGCGAAAACGCGTTTCTATGATGTAAAGGGCTGATACTGTAATAGGATTGTCTATTTATAAATATTGTCAAAGGCAGTTGGATTACCCTTAGCCCTATAGAAGTTTGCTAAGTGCATGTTCTTTGAAATTATATATAGATCTGATTAGAAAATTTACAGTTTCTGCGATGCTGACCTATCCGTCCGTCCGGTCCCTTGTGCCTTGTTGCATTAGAACGATCGAATATCGGGAGTATATTGATTTTGGTATGCCTTTCGTTTTACAGAAGCTTATTCCTATAGTGGTATCGTAGAAGTAGGGTCAGCGTACAAGTCGTCTTAGGGGTAATACTCTGGCTTTGTCTCCCATCGTTGTCCCTCCGTACTTCCGTCCTTCCTACGGACTCACACCTACCTAGCGTTTCCTGAATTTACTGAATTGCTTTATAAAAATATGTGTCTATATTGACATGATGCATATTGGATGTAGTTGCTCGGTATGGGCATTTGAAGATGCCATATGGAAACGCCTTCCAGCTGACCTACAGTTGGTCAGTGGTTCTATCCGGGTGTTCCGTGCATTTTGTCCGTGTACGGAGGAACCTCGGGGGTTTTCCTCCACCTGTAAATAGTTGGACGTCGTGATATGACTGAAACATTGCTACAAGTGTAAAGGGACTAAAAACCCTATACAAACCAACGCACCAACGCACAAACAATTCGTTGCAATCCATCATTATTTGCCAGGTTTAAGTCCCTTAGTAATCTTCAATTGTCAGTGGGGCATATAATGTTTTAAATTCGCTTGTTTATCATTCTTTAATGGCTTTTTCTTATCATAATTGAAATAGTTATTACTTTTTTATCATGAAAGAAAGTTACCTGAAAATTTCAGCAACTACCAGAAGAGGTTTAGCTGAAGTTGCTGACACATGTTGGTCCAAATGACATACTAGTTCAGGTAAACAGTTTTTGCAAATACCTGCAGTTTTTGCAAATAACTTGATCCATTCTGGGGGCATATGCATTTTGTAGTCAGCTACGGTCTATTCTTCTTGAATTTCTCGATTACACTATGTGTTTAAATATGAATATTGTTTGCACTGCATTACTATGCCACTGATACATTTCGTTTTCGGAGCGAAGCGTATCTAACAAGTGTTTAATTGAAAATCTAACCAGAAGTAATTTGTCCAACAATTCAGGGATTAACTTTGCGTGTTAGCCGTTTGATATACTGCTGCTACATACCGGAGCGTAAGTAGATACCAGTTGAGAGGTCTGGCTCCGATGTTATAACACTGTTTGGCTTGAATCAGAGATCATTCACAAATATCTGATAAGTCAGACTTAGACTCAGAAATGTTTTAACCTTGAGTCCATAACACTAGTATAAATGTCTAAAACTTGAATATTTAGATGTTGGTTTTATACATATCTGCATCCTTGCTAAAGTATTGAAATTATTCGGCATCCAAAATTGTACCATATTTGAAATTAAGGGAACTAGAACCTACCAGAGTACAACTACACGAGGAAGTGAGGACGAAAGTTCAAATGCATAAACATTTGTGGATTGTGTTTTAACTTAATTGGACGTAATTGTCCTAGGATGACCCTTTTTTACTATTGCTAGGAATACGAAAAACATGTTCTTAAAAAGTGCTTATTAAAGATCATTTTATTCGTCTCCGAAGAGGCTACATTATTTAACACTCACCAGCATACTTTATGTATCACTTTTTTATAGTTTTCAAAAAGTGCAGATCTGATGCATTGTCAGAGATCGATCAGATGACTTTAGATTACACAGCAACATAATGTTTCGTGGAATGGCTCAATTAATGCAGACACATGCTTTAAGGATAGTGTACAAGTGTTTTTCACAATTTGTAAAACTTAATGAAAACGCCACTTTGTGTTGAAACCACAATCACAAGAAGATGTTATAAAAGCCTTTAATGAAACTTGTCGATATTTGGATGATGTGTTTAACTTAGATAACCCTTTCTTTGATGCTCCGATTCCTACAATTTATCCTAAAGAACTCAAATTGAATAAAACCAACCCGTCCGAGAATTATGCAGCGTTTCTTGATCTAGACCTTAAAATTGATAATGGAATGATTTCTTCTAAAAGATATGACAAAAGGGATGATTTTGATTTTAATATTGTAAATTTCCCCCATCTTGACGGGGATGTTCCCCGTGCTCCATCTTACGGGGTTTATATATCTCAACTTATTCGTTTTGCTAGAGCTTGTTCATCTATTGACGATTTTAACAGTCGACATCTCATTTTAACTGAAAAGCTGCTTAAGCAAGGATATAGATACCATAAAATAAGAAAAACTTTCTCTAAATTTTACTATCGAAATCTCTGGTTTATTGGCAAGTACCAGTAATATGATATATTACTCCTCTCCGCCACCCACAAAAAAAAAAAAAAAACAGACTACCAATGGGCCCCCTCTAGTATGTGGTTTTTTAGTGAAAAAATTGCAGTTTCTAGGGAGGTACAGAAGAACTAAATCAGGGAGGAAAAATAAAAAAAAAATTAGCACCACGAGAATTTTTTTTAAAAAAAAACCTTTAAAAATGAAGCAACCAACGGCACCGTTATATCCCGAATTACCAGTAGAGGATGGACAAAATTATAGATTACAAAAAATATCAGAGATTGAAAGAATATTAATTAATGAAAGAGATACAAGAAAATCATTACGAAAAAAATATAAACGAGGAATAAATATTACTGAAGGGGTTGATACCACATTAATATCAACTAGTATTATTTTAGCAGGAATTGGAGTAGCAGTTCCTATTATGTTACCATTACAAATAGCGGCTGTAGCATGTGGAGGAATTGGTGTATGTGTTAAAATAATAAGAAGAAAATTAATGACAAAAGCACAAAAACATTGTAATGTTAAAATGATAGCAGAAAGTAAATTAAATAGTATTAGAGATATTATTTCTAAATCTCTTCAAGATGGAGAAATAAGCCCTGAAGAATTTAAATTAGTTTTAACTGAAATGGAAAAATATTCTAAACTTAAAGAAGAAATAAGATCAATAAAAAAATCTGACCTAGGGAAATCAGGTTCAGGAATAACTGAAGATGAAAAAAAAAAATTAATCGAGAAGATAAAAGAAGATATGTTAAACAGTTTAAAAACAGCATAATTTATACAATTAATAATAATTATGTTACTAATAATTATAGATATGAAAATTCACCACCAATTTATTCCGAATAAAAATGGCTGAAGGTGGATATGATTTTGAAAATCCTATGTTTGATAAAGATGATTATGATTATGATGAAGAAGAAACATCTTTTATTAATGATGAAAGACAATTTCAAAGTATGTTGAATACTCAATATAATGCATTAGATAATCTATCAGGACTAGACTTGGAAAGAGAAACAGATTCTTTGTTAAATAAATGTTTAAATAAATTTTTTGACAAAAATCAAGAACCACCAAGAATTAATAGGAACAAATTATATATAACACGTGATGAATATGGAAGACCTTTGTTTGGTGTGAAAGAAAATAATAAAAATTACCCCCTATCATATTACAGGGGTACAAACCCTAATGAAGAAATGAAATTTTATTTATTTGACACACTTCAAAAGGATTATGGTGTTGATTTTATTAGAAATGTTTTAGGAGTAAAAGATTATGAACTTTATAGTACTAGAGTTAGAAAGGGCAGAAAGGAATTAAAACAACTAATTGATGCAAGAAATAAAATTCAGACTGAAGAAATTCCAATGCAAGATCTTTCTTCAGAACAAGATGTTCAAAATTTATTAACAACAACAAATAGATCAGAAACTGCTTTGAAAGAAGTAGTTGAAGAAATAGAAACTGCATCTAAAGAAGTACAAACAGATATAACAAAAAGAGAAGTGGATGGTATTCTTAAAGCAATGACAACAGCAAAAGAAGAGATTGCAAATCAATTAGCAAAACTGAATGAAACAAATAAACATATAGCAAGAGAAAAAGAAAAATTAGAACAGGCTAAAGAAGATAATAATGAATTTCAAATAGAAAGGATAAGTAATCGAATAAGAGAATTGGAAGGTGAGAGAAGTGCTAGATTAGAAGCAATTAATATTAATAAAGAAAAAATACGTAGCCAAGTAAATAGAATAAAAGAAACCATCAATAAAATATTGAGAGAAGACACGACATTAGCCGAAAGAATAAAAACTTTATTCAGGGAACAAGGAATTACGATCGCTAGCGTTTTAACCGCTTTTGGAATGATTATTGGTCTTATTGTTGAAGCCGTTATACCCAGTGGAGGAGGAGGATCTATAACACCAAAACCACCACCAAAAGGTGATGGTGTGAAAGATTGGATAAAAAAACAATTAGATAATATTGGAAAATTATTAGCTAAATTAGCTGGTAAAGCGGCGGCGGCATTACCAGGTATAATAGGGGCTATAGTATCATGGTTATTATCCGCAACAGGTAAAGTTGTTAATTGGCTCGCTAATAATCTATGGCTTTTATTAGTTTTAGTTATCGGGTTATTATTTACGGCGGCAAAAGAGTATCTCAACGATAAAAAAATAAAAACGTAAGACCTACTACTATACTTCCTACTATTATTGCTGTTTTATTATCTACATGTTCAATATTTTTGGAAGTTGATGATTTAGAAACATGTTCCGCTTTAGTCTCTAACTTTGCCCCGATGTTTTTAATATATGAATTAATTTGAACTGGTTGCGACCGAGTGACCATCGGGAGCGAGTCCCCTTGCAGGGAGCTTACAGCAGTCGGCCGTTTAGTCGTTGTTCCTTTCAATTCTACATTTTGTTTCGGTGGAATAGGTTTAATATTAACGTCATTATTTAAACCGAGTTCTTGTTGGTCCGTTGCAACAACGATTTCATTATTATAATCTTGAATTGTTCCTATTCGTAATTCCATATTACTCGGAGACATATACAAGTCTATTCCATATACAAAATCAACTTTACTTTTAGCATATTTTAATGTGTTTTGGTATCTCGTAATTTGACTCGGTAAATCTAAGGGGCTATTGATAGCATCCTCAACATTTGCTAAGAATTGTTTTTGAGCGTCAAAAGCAGTTCCTGTTCCAAGTATGTTCGTTCTCGTTTGAGATTGAGAACCGAGGATAGCCCAACAATAGGTTCTTATAGACTCGTTTATACGTTGAACACCCGCTTGTGTAAAACCTTTTGATGTATCAAGAATAAAAGTAGTCCAAGCATCTTTAACACCATCATCTTGTTGAAGATAATCTATGTGAACTTTCTTAGGAGGGTCATAATGACATGATGTAACACCACAATGTCTATCCCCCGGTACCTCGGCTCCGAATGTCATCTTACTTAAATCAAGAACAGCCACTTTATTATCAGTAGTATGTTTACTAGAATTATCATGCCTAAAATCTGTTCTTGTCCAGGCTATATGACCGCTAGTATATACATCTCCGAGACCATCACCATTTGGATATAACTTTTGTCGCCAGTCTGCGCTAGGATCTACATTAAATTCTTTACATATACGTTCATATGCTTCACGGTCATAACTATTGTTAAAAGCATTCCAGCTTTCGTCTTGTGGTAGAGCGATACCTAATTCAAAGAGTATCCGTCTTGTTTGATAATAAACATGAAAATTGAATAGAGAAGAAATCAATGCATCTTTATTTAATAAATGATCTTCATAACTTACACCACAACCCGTAGTAGCACACCATATTGCAAAGTTAAGTTGATTTTGATAGAATAAAAACCAGTCTGTGTTCCATCGTTGTACTATAGCATCTGATGCTACGTGTGGTAATTTGTATTTTTTAAATAAATCTAGGAAATTTGCATTGAAACTTTTTCCATCTGATGTAATAACGATGGACTGTTTCGTGAGGGTAATAATCTTTTTATTGAACACACCTCCATGGATATATTGAGCTTCATTATTGTACTTGAAGGGATTTTGGATTGACATTTTAAAACATTAAAAAAAGCAAACTAAAAAAATGCATCATACAATTTCAAATATTGATAAAACTATTAACTTACAACAATATATTGATAATAGAAATGGAGATAAATATATTGGATTGAAAAGTATTACGTACGGTGTAGGTTGGTATAATATTGTTAATGAACATGTAGAACAGTTGAGTCAAAGGCCCATGCAAATTCCAGATGGTTATTATAGTTTTCAGCAATTATCAGATTTTTTGAAACTTTCTGGTAATACGTTAACCGTTGACGAAACGAATGGCATCGCATCTTTAAATTCTTCTACCTTTGGATTAGTAATAAGTAAATATTTGAGCTTTATATTAGGATTTGGTAAACTGACATTTCTTCCTAATGAAATCTACTTTGGTGAGAGAAGTATAGATTTTGCTATCTATAAATCATTGTATCTTTATTTGGAACAAGTTAGTACTTCTCATAATTATCTTGATGGTATGCCGAGTACCTTGTTAGCAGTTATTCCAGTTGAGAATAAAGAATTTGGTGAGATAACAACGATGAGATTCGAACATCCTGAATACAAACAGTTAAATAATGGCTGTATAACTGAATTAAAATTAGAAATAAGAGATGAAAATAATAAAAAAATAAATAATCGTCTACCAGTTAATTGCGTTTTAGAGTTAAAAACTATCTAATAAAATGAGTATATTTGGAACTAAAAAAATAATATATAAAGGTGTTAGTTCTAATAATTCAGAACTTAAAAAAGAAATTAATCATGTGAGGGACGTTTTAATTCCTCAGTTATCTAATAAACAACGTGATGATAATTTGGCGTTGAAAGAAGAAATTAATAAATTTAGGGGCGTAGTTCCACAATTATCTAATAAACAACACGCCGATAATTTAGAAAGGAAAGAAGAAATTACTAAATTGGGGGATAGTATTAATACAAAGAAGACAATAAGCATATGTGCCGAAAGTAAGGGAGCATTAAAGGATGGAAAAGTATTTAGTTTCGGTAATGCCGGTAGAGAAGAAGGGGTTGGTTATGTGGCGGGAAGGACCGGTTTGATATTGGGGTTAGGATTATCAAGTAAAAGAACGAACAATGATAATGTAGCCATTGTGGTATCTATTAATGGAATTGAACAACTGAAATATAGCGTGTCTTTGGGTATTTTTCCGAGCGCCGCGGCACGTTTCGCTATACCGCTACAGATTGAAGCTCTCGACGTAATCAATTTCGTTTCTAAAACAGATAATTCTACTTGCGTTAATACAGTGGCGTCAATGATAATTGAATTATCGTACTAAAAAAAACCCCTTAAAAATGTCGGCCTACGGAGAAAAATTAAACCCCTACAGAAAAATAAGAGAACCGAGAGGTGTAAAAGGAATTAGACAGAGCGTCGTAATAACTAATAATCCTTCAACTATTGATCAGAATCAACAGTTATTAGTGAGATTCCCTAACCTAGGGGATAATGATGTTATAGTACCCGGAACAGTTAGATTAGCATTTGAAATTGAACTTAAATCTAAGGATGCAAATTCAACTATATATCAAAATATAGGAAGATCAATAATTAAAAAAATGACCATTCGTATAAGCGGAAATGAAGTTATGTCAATCGATGATAGCGATATTTATCATTGTTATGTTGATTTATGGAAAACGCCTACCGAACGCACAAACATGGCTTATCAAGGTCTTGGTAAAGTAAACATGTTAAAACACAGAGTTGGAGCGGGAAATGCTGGTGCGGACAAAGAAGACGAAGCTATAGCGGACGCGTATAAAAATAGATTTTGTATTCCGTTAGACTTTGAACTATTAGAAACGCATATACCATTTTATCAGTCTGGTCTCGGTGATAGACTCGAGTATGAACTTACATTCAATGATTATAATAAAGTTATTAACTCAACGGATAAAGATGCGAGTTATAAAATAAGTAATATTTGTTTAGAATTTGATATGGTTTCCGACGCTGAATTAGCTAGACAAATAAGACAACAAGTTTCTGGTAAAATGGTAATATTATACGATAGAATACTAAGGCATAGAAAAATAATAAAAAATAAATCTGATACGCTATGGAATATAAATTTAAATGTTCCAGCGAGAAGTATGAAAGGAATTCTGATGTTGTTTGAAGACCCTGAAAGAACGAACACCGAAACTTATTTCAATCCTAAAATAACAAAAGTAGAGATTACCATCGAAGGAGTTCCGAATCAATTATACAGTCAAGGAATGAAAGCTTATCAACAGTGGGATGAAATTAATAATTTTTTTGCTATGAATTCTAAACGAAATAAAATAACAAATTTAGTTTTAAAAGATACGTTCTTCACTAATACGACATTAGAAAAATATCTTACCAGTAATTACGCGTTATGGCTTGATTTACGCACAGCGGATGATAACTCACTACACGGTTCGGGAAGGCGAATTGAGAATGGATCTGAAGGAATTACAATTCAAATAACGAAAGAATCAGGAGAAGATGAAACAATAAATGTTTATCTATTTGTTATACAAGACGCACAAATTAATTTTGAAGATGGTAGATTTAAAGAAGTTGTTTATTAAAGGAACTGAAAACTAACTTTAAAAAATGAATCTTCCAAAATATCCTCATTGTGCTATTATATGTGGACAGACAGGTTGTGGAAAGACCGAGTTTGTACTTGACCTTTTAGAAAATCAATATTCTAAAATATTCAAATATATAGTTATATTGTGTCCTACTATTCAATGGAACAAGGCTTATAAAAATCGTGAGTGGATTGGAGATGTTAGGAAACCTAAAACAAAACATATAATAATTGTTAATCCTATAATTAATGAAGAAGAGAAACTACAAGAATTATTAAGAATGTTCTTTAAAAAATATGCTGGTTATCCAACGTTATACATTATTGATGATTGTAGCGCTACAAAAGAATTAACAAAGAAAAGAGATATGCTTTCCGAATTAGCTTTTTCAGGGAGACACGCTGAACAATCAGTGTGGGTTATTTCACAAAGATACAATTCTGTTTTAAAAGATTTGAGAGAACAAACAAAATGGTTATGTATGTTCTACACAAAAGACAGAGATAGTTTTGAAAATTGTCTAAGAGAAAATGACGTTATTCCTACTTTGGAAGAAAGACAAAAAATTAAAGAGGAACTAAAAAAAAGAAGCATCGTAAATTGATATTGAGAACGGATCAACCTACTGACTATTGGTTAGTCGACAGGAGCTCGGCTTCCACTTGAAACTCGATGATTGAAATTTGATTTTATAAAATGGGCGTCTCTATGAAAGATTTTAAAATTCTAGCAGCAGTTTTAAGTGAAAAATTTCATTTAATAGAGTGTGCAAAAAGCTATTTCCCTCCAGAACATCCAGGGGCTAGTGCCTTAATTGAAACTCTTCTTCTTGCTTCTGGTGGAAATTTTGATCCATTCGATGATGAAGAAATTGAATTTGAAACAAGTAAAACTGAACTTCGTACTGAACTTAAAAATATTATTTTTGAAATAAATAAGCGAGTAACGCAAGCGGACGACGTTGAAAAAGTTGAAGAGGAGGAATCTATTTCTTTGAAAGATTTTAATATTATTGCAGAAGTTTTAATTAAATTTTTTTATTTAATAGAGTGTACAATAGGTTATTTCCCTCCAGAACATCTAGGAGCTAAATTCTTAATTGAAACTCTTCATTTTGCTGCTGGTGGAAAACATCCATTAGATGGTGAAGAAATTGAATTTGAAATGAGTAAAACTAAACTTCGTAATAATCTTAAAAATATTATTTTTGAAACAAATAAAAAAATTGAAGATTATAAAATTATTGCAAAAGTTTTAGTTGAAGAATTTAATTTAATAGATGGGATTATTCCAAAACATCCTGAGGCTAAAAACTTAATTAAAACTCTTCTTTTTGTTGCGAGTGAAGAAAATCCATTCAATGGTAAATATTATAAAAAACCTATTTCTTTGAAAGATTTTAAAATTCTTGCAAAGATTTTAGATGAAGAATTTAATTTTGCAAAATGTTTATATGATAAACGTATACCAGAAGATTCAGAGGTTAGAGAGTTAATTACAACTCTTCTTTTTGCTGCAGGTAGTATAAAAAACTTTTTTTTATAAGAGGCATGAACGTGATATTCGTACCAACCTTAAAAATATTATTTTTAAAGTAAATGATGAACTTAAAGAGAAAATATTTGGGGTGGAAGCCTGATTTTAGTTGTTCAATTCCTTTAATCTTTTATTATTTCTAATTTTAAAACTGTCTTAAAAAAAATGTCGATTGATTTTAACGTTTTAGTAAATTGATATTGAGAACGGATCAACCTACTGGCTATTGATTAAGCATTACTAAAGCATTGTTTAAGCATTACTAAAGCATTGTTTAAGCATTACTAAAGCATTGTTTAAGCATTACTAAAGCATTGATTAAGCATTACTAAAGCATTGTTTAAGCATTACTAAAGCATTGTTTAAGCATTACTAAAGCATTACTAATTAAAATGCTATTGGAACTGAAGGTTTAAAAAAACTATAATTATTTTAAACTTAAAAATAAATTATATAAAATGAATGCCGAAGAATTATTAACCGAATTCGAGGGAGTCCCCTTGAGGTTGCCCCAGGGAGAAGATGTTGAGGAAAAAAAACGTGAACGATTATCAGCTATTGTAGCTGGTGGTAGTAGTAAACAATATCTTGGAAGAGAGTTACAACTTTCAGACATTGACGCAATGACTTCCGATCAAATAAAAAAACTATATTGTAGATATGAAGCGAGATTAGGAGCTAGTATGACTAAGACATTAGGTAATTCTTTTATTAATTTATATGTTATGGGTGTTTCTAAGTTTTTTAATGTTAACCCCCCAAAACTAATACAAGACTTAGAGGAAGATCCTTTTATAAATCACGCTTTGACTAGTTCATGTTGCGAACTGTACTATAGATATGGAATGTATTTAGCACCTCTTACCGCAATGTTAACAACAGCAAAACATGTTAATCTTACTAATAATGAAGATGATTCTCAAAAAAAAGATATAAAAAATGAATAGTGAAGAAAATATTAATAATGAAGAAAAAATGAATAATGAAGAAAATATTAATAGTGGAGAAAAGACGACAGCAGCTCGGGCACGAAGCTCGGCTTCGCCTCAGCCGCCCTCGGGTGGGAGTTTTAATTCGAAACCCAAAAATCCAAAACGAGTAGCTGCGGGTAAGAAAGGTGCAGAAGCAAGAAAATTAAAAGCAGAATTAAAAAGAAAAGAAGCAGAACTTTTGAAGAAAGAAAATATGGAACTAAAAATTTCGAGCGGAGTTCCTCTTGGTTTAAATTCGACACCAAGACAAATAACAAAAGATTCAGATGATGATGGTTTTCAAAATTCGACCAGAAAGCTTACGAGCGTAGGGAGTTCCTCTTCGAACACAGACGACTCAGATGGAGGGAGTTTAAATTCAAAATTAGAAATAATAAAAGATTCAAAAAATTACATACCATTATATGTATCAATCGTAGTTGTTGGATTAGGATTATATTTATTCGTAAAAAGTAAAAACATTCAAGTCAAAAAAGAAAAAGAAAATATATCTTATGAAATAAAGAAAGAAGAATATAACCCATTTGAATTTAATTAATTTTCTTTTATCTATATTTTTTCTTTAAAAATGGCAACAGATGGAAAACAAATAGCAAACATGTTATATCATGCAGGAGTAGAAACTGTATTAACAATTGGTTATGCGGAAATAGGCAGAAAACTATTAAAAAGATCAGCACCTAAAGTAGATTTTAATATGGGAGATATTGGAATGTTAACTATTGATATATTACTTGCAATGGCTACAAGAGATATGTTGGTTAAACAAGGTATTATTCCAGCTGATATCATGAAGTGATTTTTATTTTTTTAAAAATGTCTAGAGTAAGACCAATTAAGTTGGGTGATAAGTATGATTATTTATTTTTAAAACCAGATGATGATGTTGAAGAAGTTATAAAAGATTATTCAAAATACGTAGTTTTTGATCCCGTTCCTATTGAAGAAAATAAACCTAATTATTTACTTATTGTCCCTGGTATTTTATTAATAGGGTTAACTATTTGGGATTTTATTAAGTTGATTACAGCTCCAGTAGACTCGGGTCAAAGAGGAATGTAAATGGGAATCCTAGTTTTATTTTTTTAATTAAAAAATGGCAAGTGCAGTAATAATGATGATTGGGGGAGCAGTTACAAATGCATTAGCTTTTACTGGTGGTAATTATTTATTTTCACATTTAGGAAAATATTCGGATAAAGAAAGAGAAAGACATGATAAAGCTGTGGAACAATTAGAAGCAGCAAAGGCGGATTGGGAAAAGGAAAGAACTCAAAGATTAGATTATATTAATAAAGAAATGAAAAAAGAACATCATGCCGAACAAACATTTGCTGATGTTGACCAAGCTATGAAAGAGTATTATTATGCGAGCGGTGGCGCTCAAGGGGAACTCCCTCCAGAACCTAAATTAAGTGATTTTTATACACCATCGGAAGACCAGAAAAATAGAGAGATTGCTTTTGTTATTGGTGGCATGGCATTAACTGGTTTTGTTGCTTGGAAATTTATATAAAATATAAAGATTTAATTCCATGAGGTTGTGTATCTATTCCCTTATCTGATATATATCTTTTATCATCAAAAGGAGATAAACCTACTTTAATCATTCCATTTAAATATATTTTATGATTCTTATGTGTTAAATTAAACATTGTTTTATGAATTATTCTTTTTTCAAATAAACATTTTTTATATGATTCAATATTGAATTCTTTTTTAGTTGTTTTATTAACCCCTTTTGCTAAACATTTAAATTTAACATTTGAATCTTCTAAATATTCATAACCATACATTTTACTTCTAATTCCAATGAAAGCTGTCATTATATTACCTCCTAATTCATCTTTAAACTTTCCAATTACTTTGTTATTTTCTGTTGAATATAAAAGATGTTCTTTTGGAAAATTAGATGTGTCTAAATGATCTTTTATTTTTTTTAAATCGGAATATAGATCTTCTGTAAATATATTTAATACCGTACTATCTGTATCACTATATAAAACTTCATTATTAGGAAAATGTTTTTCAATTACATCATAATAAAACTTATACATTACTAACTTTGAATAATCTAAAACACTCATTCCTAAATAAATTGGTTTATTAAAGTACATTGATTTATAATTTAATAATACTGCTTTAAAATTATTATTAAAATCTATAATATCTTTAAAATTATCCTTTGAAGCTAATCTTTTAAGTTTTTGAGGATCATTTGTTAATTCCACTAAACATCTATTAGAAATATTCTCCATTGTCTTTCCGTAAAATGAATTATTCATTAATTTCCAAAAATCTTTTTCAAAATCATTTGTTGCTTTTGCTCTCATACTTGTATTGAAATCAATATAATCTTTTAACCATGCTTTATGATTAAAGGATATTATACTATGAATTTTTGTTACTTTTATTCCAAGAGAAATGTAATATTTTAATATATCATAATGTACGATATACTCTTTCTTATCATAAAGATCTAAAATTAGTTTTTTAACGTTTCCTAATTTAAGATTATTTTGTTTTAAAAAATCTCTTGAATAATCTGATATTTCTTCTTCATTTATCTTTCTTGAAAATGGCATTGGTGGAAATTTTCTTAATTTGAATTTTGTTACATTATCATATTCTAAATCAACTTTAAAAATCATACCAGTTTCTTCATCACATTTATCTAAATAATAGTTTATATCTTGTTTTATATCTTGTTCCCATTTAAAATTTTTATAAGGAAGTTTCTCTGACATTCCACAAGCATATAAGTTATTAGCATCTGTATACCATAAATAATTTGGATTTTCTATTTCTCCTTTTTCAGTCGTATATTTATTTTTTACTTTAACAAATCTTTGACCAAGAACACCAGAAAATCCTCCACGTATTCCATTAGTAAACATTTGTAACATATCTACATCCGTTAACAAATCTAATTCAATTTTTGTATATTTTAATCCAGCATTCCATGATAAACCAGGTGCAGAATAACAATAAGCTGGATCTATTTCATAATGTTTTAAACAAAGATTTCTAAAATTTTCAAATACATCTGTTAATATTAATACATCTAGTTTTTGATAAAGCATTAAATAATCTTCAAATGTTTTACAATATTTTTTGAAAATCTTTTTTCCATGTTCATATTCATTTTCTGAAATATTTTTTTGTTGAAGTATAGAATAAAATTCTTTTTTATCTGGAAGAGATTTATTTTTTAATTTTTCCATGGAATTAAAATAATCATATGGAAATACACCTTTAAAAGTTCTTTCATTCGACTTTTCATGATATTGCAAATCTTCAAATAAAAGATATGTATAATGTTTAATGAATAAATTTTCTCCATATTTTGTATTTGAACCTCCTAATTCTTTTATTAATTCATTTCTTTTACTTTGTTGTAGTTTTAATTCTTCACTAAAATCATTTTTTAAATGATTGAATAATTCTCTTTTAAGAAATTTATATTGATTATCTTTTAATGTTTTTGATAAATTACTTAAACCACTTAATAGAAATCTCATACTATCTTTAAAAACTAACTTAAAATATCGATCTCCATATGTTATTGATATATAATTTTCACTATCTTTTGGTAATACTTTTACTATTTCATATTCTGTTTCATGTTTCAGTAATTCTTCTGTTATAAAATGGAAATCATAACCACTTCCATTATGAAAAAAGATTGGAAATTGTTTTCCGTCTCTAGATTCTAATCTATTACAACTAGAACAGGAAATTCCTCTAAATTGACCTGACAAATGATTATGTTCAATTACTTTTTCCTTTCTTTCTAATTTCTTTTTACACAAATAACAACAATCAGAAGTATTATATAGTTTTTCTTTTTCCTTTTCTGATATTTTAAAATTCTTTCCTGTATGATAATAAGCCCATTTAATTTTATTATTATATTTTAAACATGTTTTAATAAAATCTCGTTCTGCATTTTCACTAGGTACATAGTTAATATTTTTATTTGGTATGACATTAGGATATTGAGAAACTAATTGTAAATTATATGAAACTACTTTTTGTTGTTGTAAATTTATTGTATTATCTTTAAAAGATAGTTTAATATTTTCTCTTTTTATTTTATTTCGCAGATTATCACTAATTTTATCGATTTTTATTTTACTGATTTTTATTTTATTTAATTCACAATATTTTTTTATTTCATCTTTTGATATTTCTATATATCTTCCATCTTCAATCCATTTATCAAAAATTTTATCTATTAATTTATTAAAATATTTCTCAATGCATTTTTCTTTAATTTTATCTAAATATATTTTATTTTTTTCATTAGAAAATCTATTATTAATATAATTATGATAAATTCTTTTAGATTCTTTTTTAGTTATCTCTATTTCTTTCATTATTTTATTAATAATCATATATTTTATTTTAGAATTAACATTATGTGATTTACTTTTTATTCTTAATTTATTTATTTGTTTCATAAGATCAACATCCATATAATTTAATTTTATATTAATTGATTCAAAGTCAGCATATCCGACAAATGGTAATTTTAATTTAAAATGATAATTTTCAAATTTAATTGTAGAACCTTCTTGAGGCATTTTATATTTAAATGGTTCATTTGTTAAACAAACTTTCTTGTGATTTTCTAAAGCATTTTCAGTAGTATATGAAGCAGTAATACAATTTCTACAATGATATCTTTTATTATGATTATGATTAAGATAGGCGTTGAAATCTTTAATTAAACAATAATGTTTTTTATCGTCTTTAGTAACATATAATAAATCTATAACATATTTTCTTTCTTTAAATTTACTTCTATACATTGGATAAATATCACGTAGATTATTTTCTTGTATTTTTTTTTTACTAATAGTATTAAGTTCTTCACTATCTAAAATACTATTTTCAATTCCAAATACATTTATAGCTATATCTTCATTTTGTTTTTCAAATGTTTTAATTGAATTTATACTTACTGGTAAATTAATATTTTCCATATTAAACCATTCTAAAAAAGGTTTATAATTTGATACTCTTATAGGATGATTTTTCATTTTTAAAAATACATCTGAATATTCTTTATCCATTTCAGGATTTTCTTTTAATTTATATAGTAATCCAGCAATTACACAATATACAAAACAGTTATCATCATTGTTTTGTATATTTAATAAACTTCTAAAATTTATCCCTAAATTAAAATAAGAAGATCCATTTAAACTTTTTACTCTAACAACTTTAACTTCTGTATTTTCTATTTCATAAAATATTAAACCAGATTCTTTTCCCTCTTGTTCTTCTACCCATACTTTATACTTTTCAACAATAGAATTATATACTTCATTAAATTCATTTTGTACAGAAAGTTTTATAAATCCACTATTATAATATCTATCTATTTTTACATTCATAGCTATAGGTTTTGTAAAAATAGTTTTTACTAGTATATGAAATTTAACATTAGGAAATGATGAAACTAATCTTTTAATATCTGGTTTAATCATTTTAAAATAATTATCTATATTAATACCACTTTTATTAATAACTTCTTTAACATAATTTTTATTATTATTAGATTTTTTAGAGCTCATTTTATATAGATATTTTTTTAATTATCCATTTTTATTTTTTTATAATTAATGAAATAGTCTGGATTTCTAAGTATAAATTCTTGAAAAGATCGTTTATATTTTTCCTTATTTTTTTGGTAATGATTTTGTTGTACAGGCTTAATACATTGTTTACATGCAGATTTAACTCCCTTCGATTTATTATTATCTTTGTAATATTCACTTAGTAACTTGTATTCATTACATTTTGAACAAACTTTTCCTTCAATCATTTTTAAGGAAATCAATTTTAGTTATTTCAAAATGGATCTAACAAATAAATTAGCAAATGAATTACATCATAGAGTTATAAAATCTTTTCCTAAAAGACGTGTTTATGTTAATTCAATAGATCAAACATGGGCAGTTGATTTGATAGATATGCAACAATATTCAAAACAAAATAAACACTATAAATATTTATTAGCAGTTATAGATGTTTTTAGTAAATATGGTTGGTTAATTCCTTTGAAAAATAAAACAGGAGTAACAGTAAGTGAAGCATTTAAAATATTATTTAAAGAAAGAAAACCAATGTATATTTGGTCAGATAAAGGATCTGAATTTTATAATCGACAAGTAAAAGAATTGTTAAAAGATAATAACATAAAGTTATATTCAACTGAGAATGAAGAAAAATCTAGTGTAGTAGAACGCTGGATAGGAACTATGAAACAATATATATATAAATACTTTACTGCTCATGAAACTACTAAATATTATGATATATTAGATAAATTAGTTAAAAATTATAATAATACAGTACATTCTTCAATTAAAATGACACCTGTTAAAGCAAGTAAATTAGAAAATGAATTAACAGTGTATAAAAATTTATATCCAGAAAAAGAAAAGAAAATTAAAAAACCTAAATTCAAAGTTGGAGATAGAATAAGAATAACAAAAAAGAAAGGTAAATTTGAAAAGGGTTACACTACTCGCTGGACTAGAGAAATATTTGTAATTGAAAAAGTTTTAAATACAAATCCTGTTACTTATAAAATAAACGATTTAAAAGGTGAAGAAATTAAAGGTAGTTTTTATGAACAAGAATTACAAATTACTGAGTTTTAGATTTATAGACAATAAAAAAATAAATGTAATTTTGGGAAATTTCAAAACTTAAAAAAGTGTTGGCGGAGGAAAAAAAATTTTTGTTGTGTCCTGAAGTAGTGACATATTGTGTATGCTTAAGTAAAGCTTGGAAAAATAGGGGCATAAGAAAAATGATTTTTTTTCCAAGAGGGGACCCATTGGTAGTCTGTTTTTTTTTTGTTTTTTTTTCCTCCCTGATTTAGTTCTTCTGTACCTCCCTAGAAACTGCAATTTTTTCACTAAAAAACCAGATAGTAGAGGGGACCCATTGGTAGTCTGTTTTTTTTTTTTTATTTTTCCTCCCTGATTTAGTTCTTCTGTACCTCCCTGGAAATGGCGATTTTTTTCACTGAAAAACCAGATAGTAGAGGGGACCCATTGGTAGTCTGTTTTTTTTTTTTTATTTTTCCTCCCTGATTTAGTTCTTCTGTACCTCCCTAGAAACTGCAATTTTTTCACTAAAAAACCACATACTAGAGGGGGCCCATTGGTAGTCTGTTTTTTTGTTTTTTTTGTGGGTGGCGGAGAGGAGTAATATATCATATTACTAGTACCAATGTAATCTGAAGGCGCTTCTGCGACACGGTATTTCACATCCTGCATTTTATTGTGATGTGATTTACAGTACTACAACATACTGTATGTTTGGTTGTCAACCCTTTTACAGTTGGCAATCACGCTGGCCTCTTTGCATGTACGCCGACAAGAAATGTTTAGTACTCTATGAAGGTGACCTCTTCAATCCAGAAACGGAAGGAGAACGTCGGATATCTGTACTATTTCGTTTTTGTCGTACCCTTTATTACTTTTCTACAGTTACTCTGTTTGCAGCTCAGTCATTGAGTACACTAGCGATAGGTGGATACAGTTTGTTCATTTAAATGTTTTCGTTATACATGCACTTTACCACTGTATTTGCCATCGCGGTTGTTGTAGATTAGTCGGAGATTAATACGTTTATTTACACTGTTTGTCTTTTAGGGTGGGGATGGAATAAGTGTGAGACTGGGCGCCCATAAACCGGTTACCCCCCCCCCCCAGTGACTTTTGTCACTGACCGTTCCAAGGCGGTACTTGCATCTTCCTCCTATTGTATGTTTGTTTTGTCTTTGTGCGTCTCTTGATGTTTTCATAGTTGTGTTTATTTGCTGTTTCCTTGTGTTGCTGTTCGGGCGACTGTTTGTTCTGTATGTGGTGTTTCCTGCATGACTCATTTTTGTACTTTTATTATTTGCCTAGATGAGATATCTTGGCATATGATCTGGGCACAATGTGTAAAATTTTAAACAGAGTTCCTCTCAAGATTGATGTTTTACTCATCGTTATAAATCATGCACTGTTATTGTGTTAACGTTTATGGCACCAGCGACCTTTGACCCATTACCATATAGGTTATTTTTAGATCCAACCTTTTTGAATAAATCTACTGAAAAGGAGGATTAACTAGAGAAAAGAAAAACATTAGAATTTTGTAGTTTGAACCCATTGTGATAAATAGAGCATTTGCTCCTATAAGAGTAACTGTTGTATTTATCACAATGGTTTCAATAGGTGACTATTTCAGAGGCGTCAAAAGGCGTAAGTATGAGGGAATAGGTTAAGCATCTATATAAGAAGTACTTTAACTATGTATTAATGTTTCGCACTTAACAGTTTTAACATAAATATATTTTCCACTCATTTGTAATAGTACAACCAGGGTATCAAACAGTGTGTGTCATTACATGGCTTCTCATCAGTATTCTGTACTTATGTAATAGGAACCACAACCTTTCTCCTTAGTGTGCTTAGTAGGGTACACTAGGGATCAGTTTGTCATTTGCTATTCTAGTTTGTCCACAACATATAGTTCCTAAGCATGGAGATTAATCATTCTCCGGCTGTGTACGAATTTGTGACTCACTTTGCAAGTAGAGAATCCAGATGGGAAGCCGAGTAACTGGGGTCTTGTCTGAATTCAAGTTGTTTAACAACTTGATTGTAATTCTGAAAAGAAAAAGCTGAAAACAAACTGGTGACAGATCATCAAGAACTTTCTGTCCTGACAAGTGTTCTTCAGCTGGATCTACACAGTTGGTTCTTATCAATTCAATATATCTTGCACAACATTCAAACTTCGTATACATAGTCGCGGTTATCAATGGATACATTATGGACCTTCGTCAACATCTGCTTTGGCTGGAGTATTAGCGCGTTGGCTATTGCGTTCTGTTACTCAGGGTTGGATTTTAACTGAAGTTATGTCTAGTTCTAGACTAAGTGTCAAAATCGTTGATAATAGAATAATATGCTGTATGACAACATTCACACATTTTACCTAAACGTTATTACATTACACCAGGGTTTTATTCTCCAAGGTACAGTAAAATAATTCCTAATTATAGTCTACATTCAGTCCGAATGATCGCTCAGCGAACTGTACATTTACAGTAGAACCCGTTTTAATTGGTCATTAAAAAGGTATATAGTCATGGGTCTGTTGGGCAGGTGGTAGATTAATGCAGGTCACAACGAATGCAAAACACTCCTGTAAGAACTTTTGCCCTGAATTTAAAGACTAACATTTCTTCTGGATAACATATTTGTGCGTTACGGGAATGCTATATACCATCAGGTGATAGGTATTCCTATGGCTTCGAAATATGCACCACTGGTCGCCGATTTGTTTTTGTACTGCTATGAGAGAGATTGCATGTTACGTTTCAATCCACAATCACAAGAAGATGTTATGAAAGCCTTCAATGAATCATCTCGGTATTTGGATGATACTTTAACTTAGATAACCCTTTCTTTGATGCTCCGATTCCTACAATTTAACCAAAAGAACTCAAATTGAATAAAGCTAATTTTTCCGACACTTATGCAGCTTTTCTTGATCTAGACCTTAAATTGACAATAGGATGATTTCTTCTAAAATATATGACAAAAGAGATGATTTTTATTTTAATATTGTAAATTTCCCTCAACTTGACAGAGATGTTCCCCGTGCCCCGTATAACGGGGTTGATATATCTTATCTTGTTCGTTTTGTAAGAGCTTGTTCATCTGTTGACAATTTTAACAGTCGAAATCTCATTTCTTACGCAAGGATAATTATTGGTACCATAAATAACGAAACATTTTCTCTAAATTTTATTATCGAAATATCTCACTTATTGGCAAGTACAAATGTTATCTCAAGGCGCTCCTGTGAAACGCTATTTCACATCCTGAACTTTATGGTGATGTGATTTACAAATTTCGTAAGATTATTGGACATACATATTTTCTCACTTTGTTCATCAAATATGTTAAAGAATTCATTAAAAAGGGATATGATCCTATAGTACTACAGCATATTGCATGTCTGGTTGTCAACACGTTTACAGTTGGCAATCACACTCGCCACTTTGCATGTACACCGACAAGGAAGGTTTTCTAATCTATGAAATCGAGGACGTCGGATATCGAGGACGTTGGATATCTGTACTCTTTGGTTTTTGTCGTACCCTTTATAACTGTTCTACAGTTTCAGTCATTTAATACACTAGCGATAGGTAGATACAGTTTGTTTCACTTAAATGTTTTTTTGTTTTTAGGGGATCACCTCCCTTCAGAATTTATAATCTTCACAACAGCAGGTGTTAAATGCTTGTGTGGCGGCCGTAAAACGTCGCCCCGTACTTCATTCTCGGTGTTGTTATACCTTCTGATCCTTCGAGATCATGAATTTCAGTACTTCTTGTTCTGAAAATTGAATACCGCTTAAGCCGGTGCTAGGGGGCGTGAGCAGTGTTGCACTCTCAATTACTGCTCATGAACAGACTCAATAAAACCGAGTCTGCAATTTTCTCTTTTTGTGTTGCAATTTTTGCTTTCGGGGGATCACCTCCCTTCAGAATTTATAATCATCACAACAGCAGGTGTTAAGTGCTTGTGTGGCGGCCGTAAAATGTCGCCCCGTACTTCATTCTCAGTGTTGTTATACCTTCTGATCCTTCGAGATCATGAATTTCAGTACTTCTTGTTCTGAATATTGAATACCGCTTAAGCCGGTGCTAAGGGGTGTGAGCAGTGTTGCACTCTCAATTACTGCTCATGAACAGACTCAATAAAACCGAGTCTGCATTTTTTTTCTTTTTGTGTTGCAATTTTTGCTTTCGGGGGATCACCTCCCTTCAGAATTTATAATCTTCACAACAGCAGGTGTTAAGTGCTTGTGTGGCGGCCGTAAAACGTCGCCCCGTACTTCATTCTCAGTGTTGTTATACCTTCTGATCCTTCGAGATCATGAATTTCAGTACTTCTTGTTCTGAAAATTGAATACCGCTTAAGCCGGTGCTAGGGGGCATGAGCAGTGTTGCACTCTCAATAACTGCTCATGAACAGACTCAATAAAACCGAATCTGCAATTTTCTCTTTTTGTGTTGCAATTTTTGCTTTCGGGGGATCACCTCCCTTCAGAATTTATTATATGCACTTTACCACTGTAATTGTCATCGCGGTTGTTGAAGATTAGTCGGAGAGAGAATACGTTTATTTACACTGTATGTCCTTTAGGGTGGGGATGGAATAAATGTGAGGTTAGGCGCCCCTAAACCGGTTTAATCCCTAGCGAGTTTTGTCTCTGACCGTTCCAAGGCGGTATTTCCATCTTTCCCCTATTGTATGTTTGTTTTGTCATTGTGCGTCTCTTTATGTTATTGATAGTTATGTACATTTGCTGTGTGTTCTTGTGTTGCTGTTCGGGCGGCTGTTTGTTCCGTATGTGATGTTTCCTGCATGACTCATATTTGTACTTTTTAAGACTCCTGTGATGAATAGTCGCTTAAGACATGTTCTGCTCTACTTCAAACATTGTGCTACATTATAAAAAAGTTAAGCTACTTAAGTCATATGTAGAGCTGATATCGATACTAATTTGAACGTCCCGTTAGAGGGGGTTTACTGTAGATGCCATAAAAACGAACAGGTGTTTATGCCGACATTTTGTCAGTTTTGAGTATAATAGTTCATTTCAAATAATAATAAAACTTTAAATACCTACATTGATGATACCTATCCCCATTGTTTGATGTTGCATGTAAGCAGAATTTGAATTATAAATGATATTGTGTTTTATTTATTGTAAATATATTTTGATACAGTGTGGATGATGCTGAAGGAAAGTTTAATGTTAAATGGTTAGCTTGCTTTAGTTTGCACAGATGAATCTTGACAAAGTGTTAAATTAGCTTAAGATACACAAGGAATGCTGGGATTTTATCACTCTCTGCATTAGATTACAAAATAAAAAAAATAAAACGCGAATTTGTTTCGAAACATAAAGCCATACTTTTAAACTTTATAAAGATTTATCGTCGAAATGTAGTTCACATAATCTAAAAGTAGAATTAGGAAGAAACCCTGGAGTCTGCCAAAATATGAAAATTGTGTTTGTGTAATCAATTTGAATAGCAATATTGCTATTTATCTTATACAAAACGAAAGTTTGGCAGGCTATATATCTTTTCTGAATGTTAAATCAGTGTCTATGTATTATCAACGAGTCATAAAAAGTTGTTGATGTTACGTTTACGTAGCAAAGTATATTACCGGAGAGTCATTTAAACTACACATTGACATGCTGTGAAATGTTTGCCGTAGTGTTCGTGAGTAAGCCTTTTTAAACATTTCGTTCATACTAACGCCTTTTCACGCATTTGCAAACAGAGTAGACCTAGATCAGACGGTTCATATAGGAACCGTCTGATAAAGGTTTGTTCTGTTTGCTCATAAATTTATTATGACTTTAACTACAATTTCAACAAAAACCAAAGCATCGTGTGTACATATGGCATTAGATTACAACAGGAACAGGTTCCGCTAATAACTATTCTTGCTGATATTGTTTCTTACATAAATATTGAACAGGGAAAGTGTCAACAACATTACAGAAGAAGTTATTGGGTAGATTTGACGTATATGTCTTTCGTGCTATTACATGATGTCAAATGGCTTTTAAAATCTGCAATTTGCACTTAATTTAATTCAAATTTTCAGACCGCTGTGACTGTTCACACTTTATTTGTCTATTGTTGCTCTAATCGATAAACACTAGTGTGCTGATATTGCCGAATGCACTAAAGGGAATGAAATGGTATAGGAATCAACCGACGTTCTTCTGAATATTCGGTCTCAGTTATTACGTATATCATTAAGTGCTCCCTGTGAATACCTTAACCCATTCCATCATATTGACGAATTTTGGCGACTCTGTAAAAGTTAATTTGTGAAACCATTGTGATAAATAGAGCATTTGCTCTTATAGGAGCAAATGCTCTTTTTATCAAAATGGTTTCAAACTACAAAATTCTAAAAGTTTCCTTCTTTCTAGTTAATGCTCCTTTTTGGTAGGTTTTCAACCTCTTTCAGAATTTATAATCTTCACAACAGCAGGTGTTAAGTGCTTGTGTGGCGGCCGTAAAACGTCGCCCCGTACTTCATTCTCAGTGTTGTTATACCTTCTGATCCTTCGAGATCATGAATTTCAGTACTTCTTGTTCTGAAAATTGAATACCGCTTAAGCCGGTGCTAAGGGGCGTGAGCAGTGTTGCACTTTCAATTACTGTTCATGAACAGACTCAATAAAACCGAGTCTGCAATTTTCTCTTTTTGTGTTGTAAGTTTTGCTCTCGGGGATCAACCTCTTTCAGAATTTATAATCTTCACAACAGCAGGTGCTAAGTGCTTGTGTGGCGGCCGTAAAACGTCGCCCCGTACTTCATTCTCAGTGTTGTTATACCTTCTGATCCTTCGAGATCATGAATTTCAGTACTTCTTGTTCTGAAAATTGAATACCGCTTAAGCCGGTGCTAGGGGGCATGAGCAGTGTTGCACTCTCAATAACTGCTCATGAACAGACTCAATAAAACCGAATCTGCAATTTTCTCTTTTTGTGTTGCAATTTTTGCTTTCGGGGGATCACCTCCCTTCAGAATTTATTATATGCACTTTACCACTGTAATTGTCATCGCGGTTGTTGAAGATTAGTCGGAGAGAGAATACGTTTATTTACACTGTATGTCCTTTAGGGTGGGGATGGAATAAATGTGAGGTTAGGCGCCCCTAAACCGGTTTAATCCCCAGCGAGTTTTGTCTCTGACCGTTCCAAGGCGGTATTTCCATCTTTCCCCTATTGTATGTTTGTTTTGTCATTGTGCGTCTCTTTATGTTATTGATAGTTATGTACATTTGCTGTGTGTTCTTGTGTTGCTGTTCGGGCGGCTGTTTGTTCCGTATGTGATGTTTCCTGCATGACTCATATTTGTACTTTTTAAGACTCCTGTGATGAATAGTCGCTTAAGACATGTTCTGCTCTACTTCAAACATTGTGCTACATTATAAAGAAGTTAAGCTACTTAAGTCATATGTAGAGCTGATATCGATACTAATTTGAACGTCCCGTTAGAGGGGGTTTACTGTAGATGCCATAAAAACGAACAGGTGTTTATGCCGACATTTTGTCAGTTTTGAGTATAATAGTTCATTTCAAATAATAATAAAACTTTAAATACCTACATTGATGATACCTATCCCCATTGTTTGAGGTTGCATGTAAGCAGAATTTGAATTATAAATGATATTGTGTTTTATTTATTGTAAATATATTTTGATACAGTGTGGATGATGCTGAAGGAAAGTTTAATGTTAAATGGTTAGCTTGCTTTAGTTTGCACAGATGAATCTTGACAAAGTGTTAAATTAGCTTAAGATACACAAGGAATGCTGGGATTTTATCACTCTCTGCATTAGATTACAAAATAAAAAAAATAAAACGCGAATTTGTTTCGAAACATAAAGCCATACTTTTAAACTTTATAAAGATTTATCGTCGAAATGTAGTTCACATAATCTAAAAGTAGAATTAGGAAGAAACCCTGGAGTCTGCCAAAATATGAAAATTGTGTTTGTGTAATCAATTTGAATAGCAATATTGCTATTTATCTTATACAAAACGAAAGTTTGGCAGGCTATATATCTTTTCTGAATGTTAAATCAGTGTCTATGTATTATCAACGAGTCATAAAAAGTTGTTGATGTTACGTTTACGTAGCAAAGTATATTACCGGAGAGTCATTTAAACTACACATTGACATGCTGTGAAATGTTTGCCGTAGTGTTCGTGAGTAAGCCTTTTTAAACATTTCGTTCATACTAACGCCTTTTCACGCATTTGCAAACAGAGTAGACCTAGATCAGACGGTTCATATAGGAACCGTCTGATAAAGGTTTGTTCTGTTTGCTCATAAATTTATTATGACTTTAACTACAATTTCAACAAAAACCAAAGCATCGTGTGTACATATGGCATTAGATTACAACAGGAACAGGTTCCGCTAATAACTATTCTTGCTGATATTGTTTCTTACATAAATATTGAACAGGGAAAGTGTCAACAACATTACAGAAGAAGTTATTGGGTAGATTTGACGTATATGTCTTTCGTGCTATTACATGATGTCAAATGGCTTTTAAAATCTGCAATTTGCACTTAATTTAATTCAAATTTTCAGACCGCTGTGACTGTTCACACTTTATTTGTCTATTGTTGCTCTAATCGATAAACACTAGTGTGCTGATATTGCCGAATGCACTAAAGGGAATGAAATGGTATAGGAATCAACCGACGTTCTTCTGAATATTCGGTCTCAGTTATTACGTATATCATTAAGTGCTCCCTGTGAATACCTTAACCCATTCCATCATATTGACGAATTTTGGCGACTCTGTAAAAGTTAATTTGTGAAACCATTGTGATAAATAGAGCATTTGCTCTTATAGGAGCAAATGCTCTTTTTATCAAAATGGTTTCAAACTACAAAATTCTAAAAGTTTCCTTCTTTCTAGTTAATGCTCCTTTTTGGTAGGTTTTCAACCTCTTTCAGAATTTATAATCTTCACAACAGCAGGTGTTAAGTGCTTGTGTGGCGGCCGTAAAACGTCGCCCCGTACTTCATTCTCAGTGTTGTTATACCTTCTGATCCTTCGAGATCATGAATTTCAGTACTTCTTGTTCTGAAAATTGAATACCGCTTAAGCCGGTGCTAAGGGGCGTGAGCAGTGTTGCACTTTCAATTACTGTTCATGAACAGACTCAATAAAACCGAGTCTGCAATTTTCTCTTTTTGTGTTGTAAGTTTTGCTCTCGGGGATCAACCTCTTTCAGAATTTATAATCTTCACAACAGCAGGTGCTAAGTGCTTGTGTGGCGGCCGTAAAACGTCGCCCCGTACTTCATTCTCAGTGTTGTTATACCTTCTGATCCTTCGAGATCATGAATTTCAGTACTTCTTGTTCTGAAAATTGAATACCGCTTAAGCCGGTGCTAGGGGGCATGAGCAGTGTTGCACTCTCAATAACTGCTCATGAACAGACTCAATAAAACCGAATCTGCAATTTTCTCTTTTTGTGTTGCAATTTTTGCTTTCGGGGGATCACCTCCCTTCAGAATTTATTATATGCACTTTACCACTGTAATTGTCATCGCGGTTGTTGAAGATTAGTCGGAGAGAGAATACGTTTATTTACACTGTATGTCCTTTAGGGTGGGGATGGAATAAATGTGAGGTTAGGCGCCCCTAAACCGGTTTAATCCCCAGCGAGTTTTGTCTCTGACCGTTCCAAGGCGGTATTTCCATCTTTCCCCTATTGTATGTTTGTTTTGTCATTGTGCGTCTCTTTATGTTATTGATAGTTATGTACATTTGCTGTGTGTTCTTGTGTTGCTGTTCGGGCGGCTGTTTGTTCCGTATGTGATGTTTCCTGCATGACTCATATTTGTACTTTTTAAGACTCCTGTGATGAATAGTCGCTTAAGACATGTTCTGCTCTACTTCAAACATTGTGCTACATTATAAAGAAGTTAAGCTACTTAAGTCATATGTAGAGCTGATATCGATACTAATTTGAACGTCCCGTTAGAGGGGGTTTACTGTAGATGCCATAAAAACGAACAGGTGTTTATGCCGACATTTTGTCAGTTTTGAGTATAATAGTTCATTTCAAATAATAATAAAACTTTAAATACCTACATTGATGATACCTATCCCCATTGTTTGATGTTGCATGTAAGCAGAATTTGAATTATAAATGATATTGTGTTTTATTTATTGTAAATATATTTTGATACAGTGTGGATGATGCTGAAGGAAAGTTTAATGTTAAATGGTTAGCTTGCTTTAGTTTGCACAGATGAATCTTGACAAGGTGTTAAATTAGCTTAAGATACACAAGGAATGCTGGGATTTTATCACTCTCTGCATTAGATTACAAAATAAAAAAAATAAAACGCGAATTTGTTTCGAAACATAAAGCCATACTTTTAAACTTTATAAAGATTTATCGTCGAAATGTAGTTCACATAATCTAAAAGTAGAATTAGGAAGAAACCCTGGAGTCTGCCAAAATATGAAAATTGTGTTTGTGTAATCAATTTGAATAGCAATATTGCTATTTATCTTATACAAAACGAAAGTTTGGCAGGCTATATATCTTTTCTGAATGTTAAATCAGTGTCTATGTATTATCAACGAGTCATAAAAAGTTGTTGATGTTACGTTTACGTAGCAAAGTATATTACCGGAGAGTCATTTAAACTACACATTGACATGCTGTGAAATGTTTGCCGTAGTGTTCGTGAGTAAGCCTTTTTAAACATTTCGTTCATACTAACGCCTTTTCACGCATTTGCAAACAGAGTAGACCTAGATCAGACGGTTCATATAGGAACCGTCTGATAAAGGTTTGTTCTGTTTGCTCATAAATTTATTATGACTTTAACTACAATTTCAACAAAAACCAAAGCATCGTGTGTACATATGGCATTAGATTACAACAGGAACAGGTTCCGCTAATAACTATTCTTGCTGATATTGTTTCTTACATAAATATTGAACAGGGAAAGTGTCAACAACATTACAGAAGAAGTTATTGGGTAGATTTGACGTATATGTCTTTCGTGCTATTACATGATGTCAAATGGCTTTTAAAATCTGCAATTTGCACTTAATTTAATTCAAATTTTCAGACCGCTGTGACTGTTCACACTTTATTTGTCTATTGTTGCTCTAATCGATAAACACTAGTGTGCTGATATTGCCGAATGCACTAAAGGGAATGAAATGGTATAGGAATCAACCGACGTTCTTCTGAATATTCGGTCTCAGTTATTACGTATATCATTAAGTGCTCCCTGTGAATACCTTAACCCATTCCATCATATTGACGAATTTTGGCGACTCTGTAAAAGTTAATTTGTGAAACCATTGTGATAAATAGAGCATTTGCTCTTATAGGAGCAAATGCTCTTTTTATCAAAATGGTTTCAAACTACAAAATTCTAAAAGTTTCCTTCTTTCTAGTTAATGCTCCTTTTTGGTAGGTTTTCAACCTCTTTCAGAATTTATAATCTTCACAACAGCAGGTGTTAAGTGCTTGTGTGGCGGCCGTAAAACGTCGCCCCGTACTTCATTCTCAGTGTTGTTATACCTTCTGATCCTTCGAGATCATGAATTTCAGTACTTCTTGTTCTGAAAATTGAATACCGCTTAAGCCGGTGCTAAGGGGCGTGAGCAGTGTTGCACTTTCAATTACTGTTCATGAACAGACTCAATAAAACCGAGTCTGCAATTTTCTCTTTTTGTGTTGTAAGTTTTGCTCTCGGGGATCAACCTCTTTCAGAATTTATAATCTTCACAACAGCAGGTGCTAAGTGCTTGTGTGGCGGCCGTAAAACGTCGCCCCGTACTTCATTCTCAGTGTTGTTATACCTTCTGATCCTTCGAGATCATGAATTTCAGTACTTCTTGTTCTGAAAATTGAATACCGCTTAAGCCGGTGCTAGGGGGCGTGAGCAGTGTTGCACTTTCAATTACTGTTCATGAACAGACTCAATAAAACCGAGTCTGCAATTTTCTCTTTTTGTGCTGTAATTTTTGCTCTCGGGGATCAACCTCTTTCAGAATTTATTCAAAGAGGTTGTATCTAAAATAGCATATGAGGTAAACGGTTTATATTGAATACACGCACATGAAATGGTAAAACCTCTTTACTACGAGTATCAGCAGTATCGGTATTTAAGACAGGTAGCAACTTAATGCAGGGTAAAAGCCATACAAAAACTACTGTATGAGCTTTCTGAGTGGCTTTCATCCTGCATTAAGCAGCTAATTGCCTAAAAAGTTATTTTTTCTTTTACTAAAACTCCAAAATCGTTCAGGTGTTACCATACAATCACGTATATGTGCATACATTCAGTCCTTGTAGTATCATTTGTAGCGTATGTCACATTTGTGTATACATACATAGGTCCAGATAACATGCGTAAAGGTAAACATTTTCACGAATATTCCCTTTATTTCTCCACCGAACCGTATACTGTGACCACTCTTTAGAATCGTCTCTCTGAGACGATTCTAAAGAGTGATCACAATATAGGGTTTTGAGCAAAAATGAAGATTTAAGTATGTGGGTACGCACCTTTATATGTAGCTCGATACACACATTCATCTATTTCATTTTAGTATCGTCTGTAGCACATGTCACTATAATAAAACAATCATTAATACTACTAAAACTACAGTAGAATCCCATCTGAAACGACAAATGAATAGATAAACATTCGCAATTATACAAACAGGTGGTTGCTTAATATACATGTATAATTACTGTAATAAATGTAGAAAGCAACTACAGGATACTACAGGGTCAACATTTCTTTCGTCCTGCATCACGTCACAACTTGCCTCTATGGCACAGAATTAACCGCATTTTGGTTGTCAAATTGGGAAGGTGGTTACTGTATAAGATATGCAACTTACCTTACTAAGCATAATAAATGCATCACTCTAATAAACACCCATTATATCTACGGAGAACTAGCGATCAATAAAACAACCAAAACCCTATATAATAACCATTTCATAATATAGATTTTTTTTCAAAATACAAATGTACGAAATGCAAGAAACACCGGGGTTGTTTATTATAGATGATATGGTATCTAGAATGAGGAATTACTTGTTTACAGCAATAAAATGTATAGCGTGAAGTCACCACTAGTCTTTCGTACAATTGTTATAAATCGCTATACTACTATTGAGTTCCGTATTTAATACTAGCTAATGTGTATCACGTGTAACTTAGAGAAATAAACATAATGTTTATGTTTGTCTAATTGCCCTCAATCTAGGTGGCATTATATGGATTAATTTACAGCAACGTGGATTTAAATCGATGTTAATTAAACGTAATAGTTTCAAACCGACCATTTGCTAATTTATTTCAGAACTGAAATACTGTTACAGTAGTTGTTCTTTAACCCTTACAACGCTGACTTTCCGAAAGGACTCTTCCAAAAATCAAACAGATGAAGCTTATGGTGAAAATGTAGGGAGTCTTCTGAAGAAAAGTGTACCATGACAAACAGTGAAGACCCTGTTTACACTATTTGCAAATGGCATTAGTGACTCGTGTCGCGCACAGTAAGGGTTAATGATCGTGACCAGGTTTCTCGTTTTAGAATCGACGACTGGATTTTCAGTCTCATGTTTATACACTCCACAACAATACTAATAAAGAACAAATAAATGATGCGACGCGCCAAGTTCTTATCTGGTTCCAAACTATTTTCAAGTGTCAACCGTGTCGCGCTCAGCAAAATAAGAGCTTATTGTCATAAGATATATTTTAGTTCATCACACAAATATTATCCTCTTGGGAAAGAACTAAACCGAAGAATGTAAGGGTGTTGTTTATCAGATGTGCTGTTTTTTAGCATATCATGTTAACGGGGATCATTTTTGTGTGATCTTTTATCACCACCATTGACGTCATCATTATATCATCATTTAAAGGTGATAAATGACCTATTACAGAGTTCTCCATTCATGCATCTTTCACTCTTACAAAGCTCTTAATCCGTTCAAACCTAAATTATAACAGTGGAATAGTCCATCTTTAACTTTAGAGACCACTCAGTATGAAATGCATAAACTGGTTATAGAATATTGAACGACAAACAGTGCATACCTTGATCAGAGGGCTCATCAAGGATCCCTCTGATCTGGGTCTCCACTGTTTGCAAAAATCAGTGCATGTACATCCCGGATTGAGAGAGTTGAAAGGTTTGACCTGGTGCTATAGTGAGAACTTCCATTATGATCAAGACTTAAGAAAATATTGAAAGAGTGTCATACAGCTTGAATCGTGATGATACGCCAAACAACTCGTCGTCTCATATGGATCTTGACTGTTTGCGCATGCGAGTCAGGTCTCTTATAGCGGAATCAAGGTACATCGACCACTGAACGCAGCTGTTTACTCTAATGCAATTTCTATGTTCAAGAATACATGTTATTTAACATTATCCAGTTAAGCAGAACTGAGTAGCATATGCAGCAATGGCCGTGGATCAGGCTTATACATCCAGTTACATGACACAATGTCTCGATATTGTTTCTCAAAAACTGAATAGAATAGGGATCACCTAAAATTGCAGTATTGTTCAAGACATTATTTTTACAGCAGAATAAGGGATGAAAAAGATCGATCAGTCTGATTGTTGTAAACACATGTAGTAAGAGTCAGATACACAGCTGGTCTCGTGCCATTTCTTAGGGCCTTAAACTATTTTCTGGCTGACTGGTAGGTCACTATAATGCAATTAGGCCCGATATGGGATGTACTATTTTTTATAGCATACCGCATTTCTTTATTCACAAAAGTATGTTATCAGTTCTGTGTCGCTTCGTGATTACCTTCCTTTAACGAGCTTTTATGGCTTTTACTAAAGTTTTTATGTCGATTTAATCAATCTGAATAATGATTATTATTTTACTCAGACAAAATGGAAAAGCTGCATTTCTTGTATTGAAATCTTCAAAACACAGAAGATCTATACATTACAGTAAAAATGACAGCACGTGATCAACAGTTGTATTTCATTAGTTTTAACACCTCCAGCACTACTCACTTATTAAGATTTAAAACAATATAGATCTAGATCTAACTGTCTTTTAAAGTAAGAAAAGAATGTACAACAAGCCTCATTTGTGTTCTTCGAAATTCAATCCTTAATTTCTGTCCCAGTCCTTCACCGCATCAATTTTACATGAAACCATTGTTGTTGTAGACGACGATTTGGAGTACAAGTTTACTCAGTGATTACCTCCCTTTATCACGATAAGCATATGTGTTGTTATATATTCTGGTCCTTCGATGTCATCAATTGCAGTGCTTTTAGTTTTGAAAATCGGATACCGTTTAAGCCGGTGCTAGGGGGCGTGAGCAATGTTGCACCTTTAATTATTGTCCATGAACATACCCAATAAAACCGAGTCTGCAATTTGCCCTTTTTGCATTGCTGCTTTTTAGCTTTCGAGAGATCTCATCTTATCAGTTTATAACTAGATACAAGGTCTTTAAGTATGAACTACTTACGTGCATATTTATTTTTTATTAATAATAAAAATGAGTAATTGCATTGTATATTGTACTATCTTTAGTTAACTTAAAAAATCAGCTGTTTTGTTTTTAAATATTAGTTATTATATAATTTAGAATGACGCAATGCGTGCGGTTCCGTAGCCGCAGTACGTTTTACATGAGTGAAGAAGGGTCGTATTTGGATAAGGTATACTATAGATATATACTTTTTTATATAGTAATTTAGTAAACCAACTCCAAGACAACTATTTAACCCTTTACCAGACATATTTCCTCATATAAACGTCTTTCGCTGTCTCTGTAAAGTCACGTTTTGAAACTATTCTGATAAATAGGAGCAAATGCTCTATTTATCACAATGGTTTACAAACTATACAATTTTAAAGTTATCCTGTTTTTCTAGTAAATACTAATTTTCAGTAGATTAATTCAAACAGGTTGAGTCTTAATACAGCTTATGAGGGAGTGGGTTAATAACGGAGTATTAATTGCATGTAGCTAATTTTAGTAACGGCATTATTAACAAGGGGATTAGAAGCACATGTATACTATTTCATTAGCAAATAGGGCACACCCTTATAAGCTGGCTTATTCAAGAGCTGCCTGTTCTGTGATCATGCAGAATGCAAAGCCTTCAAAACGTGTATATCAGGTAAGGGTTTTAGATGTGAATTGATGTTGGGCTTTTCTCACGCAATCGGTAGATTACTGCAAGGGGTTTCTATATTACTTTCTATCTTCATTAAACGGTTCATTAATTGGTTTCTATTGAGGAACTCTGATATATATATATATATGCAGACAGGTGTGCCAATTCGTTGATCATTTTCATGTCAGATACTAACCCTTACCCGTTGTGACAGAATGAGTACTCCTTAACTTTGGATTAACTGTGGGTTCTCAAGCTTTTGATTGGTCAGATTTGAGTTCTCAAGCCTTTGATTGGTCAGATTTGAGCCAAAGGCTCAAATCTGACCAATCAAAAACTTGAGAACGAACTCAGACTCAACTAAAAGCTTTATAAGCATGGACCCAGACTACTTCCGAATCGGCCAGGCAATGAACTCAATTGTACATAGTTATAAAACCAGTTCATTCTCAAACGTTTGATTTGTCCTTTTTTTCGAGCAAGCTAAAGTTCTGACGTATCAAATGCATTTGAATGAATTCAAACTCATTTAAAAGGTTTTGTAACCTCAGGACCTGGTCCCTAGTAGCAGGATGAGGAATGATGAGGTTAGTTTGTGTTTGATATTATTCATTACTACTGCAATGTAGCAATGGACAATTGCATCCTGAGCATAAACTCTTGATTCTGCAGTCCATGTACACGCTGGATGCTAAGACTGCTGTGGTATATAACTGGCTGAAACAGTACTATCGAGTCATTGGGAAATGAGCTGCAGAGCGGAGTGTCTCTGATAAGTGATTGTGATGGACAAAAATATTTCTTCACGAATGAACATGCGGAACATATTGTAGAAAATTGAATTTGTCTTCACATTTATGCATCAATTTGACAGGAATTACGTCTAAGGGACTCCCTCATTCTAAAAGGTAAACAAATAACTTATTTTCATAATATTACATATTAAACCAAATCAAACCAATAGTTTAGCATTATCTAACAAACGTTTGTTGACCATTCTTAAATTCTGAAAAAAATAATTATAGGTATGTCCATTCGTAACATCAATATAAATGCTGGTATTATACCTTAATATTAAATATTTCCCGAAGCTTCATATGATATATCACAATACTTAGTTATCTATATGGTTATACATAAATATAGGGGTCGTCCAGATAAGATGCGAAAATTAAACCATTTTCAAGAATAACTTCTTTATTAGAATTTAGAATAGTCTTATTGGAACGATTCTAAAGAGTGGTCACAGGACATCGGTTGGTGGAGGACAAAGTACGCACATTTATCTTTTGTTCTGATGTAAACCTCCTCTGAACCGGAATTCTAGTAGTAGTGATTGTATATACTTTTAGGGAGGTGATTGTTTAATGCAGGATGACCCTTTATATCAATCCATCCCCTCATATTGACGCCTTTGACGACTCTGTAAAAGTCACTTTGTGAAAGCATTGTGATAAATAGAGCATTTGCTTCTATAGGAGCAAATGCTCTATTTTTCACAGTGGTTTTAAACTACAAAATTCAAAATTTGCCTTTTCTCTAATTAATGCTCCTTTTCGGTAGATTACTTCAAAGAGGTTTTATCTAAAATAGCCTATGATTGAGAAATGAGCCAATGGGCGATTATACATAAAAACAATTACACTTTGTATACGCCCTAATTGCACCAAATATTCAAACAGACATGCATAGGCAAATGGTACAGGCAGTCCCCCTGCAGGGTGATCGCTATGTGTTACTGTGTTAACATTATCAAACGGTATCAATTTAAAGTATTCAGCTGTGCAGACTGGATGAGAGAGGAGAATGTGTATCCGAATACCTAGAAATAGGGCACACGTAATATGCGGACATGTAATCATAGTAGCAAGCCCAACTAACGTACCGTGAACAAATCTGTGTTCGTTTAAAACCGATGATACCTTACACTCAAGAATTTCATCATTATTGTCCCTTTTAAGAACAGACACGTAGATACATGAACCGTCTGAAATTGATCTACCTCCCTAAACCGGACGTCCAATTTGATACTAGAATGATGTTTTGAAATATACAATTGGTTTCTATCACAAACTCGTGGGAATTCGGGCACACTGACAACGATTTTAGATGTTTTAAACATATTTGAGATTAATGATTCAAAATCATCACAATGATCAGACACTGTATGACTATTCATGCAAGAAAATATGGCATTGTGATTATTAATTAGACGCATTTCTATAACGGCACATGAGCACAGGTAATTTTGGCCACACATTAAATGTAGAAAATATATTCATTATTATGTAAGCAAACAGTACACTCCCGTTATGTGGCTGCTTCAGGAGCCGTCTGATCTGGATCTACTCTGTTATCAAAGGCTTTAAAAGGCGTATTCATGGTGACAAAGGTTAAGTATTATCTGTAACTCCTTCGCTTGCTGTTCACGTCAATATACCTACATGTACCTGTAAATAGTGAAGACCCAGATGAGACAGCTCCTGCAGGAGCTGTCTCATCAGGGTCTGCACTATTTACAAGTTGATTGTGCAACCAGTGCACTCCAGAGCAGTGATTGCACAGCGAAATACTTGCACACAGTGAAGATATATGTAATTATACAACAGGGCATGGGTAAAGAAGGAGAAATGTATTTTAAAATTCAGCAAGCGAGGGGTTAATGAGCTTAGAAATTAATTGACCACTTTATCATGATAACGATATACCAAAGAGAGGACTGAGTTATAAAGTATATTGTTTAGTTACACAACGAATGTATTGGACATTATTGGGTGCTTTTGAACGCACATATCTATACAAATGTGGTATTATAATATTAATACTGATCGAGTATATTCGGACTGGCGAGTGTATGCACCTATTGCAAGTTTATATAAAACTGTTCCTAAAGGATCAGTTTAATCAGGATCTGTTCTATTGTCTACTATCTCAGTGTAATGTAAAGTTCTGCAAATGTTGCCCATGGCACTTATTAAGCTTTACAAACTCATGGAGTGTGGGCAACAGTGAATTAGTTAACTCTTTTTGCTGCCAATGGCGAATTGGTGATAACATATGCACATAGTTTTGATCCAGAGAAGACACGCAGAGTAAGTCAGTGTCTCACATGGGGCCTATCTGTTTTGGTGCTGTTGTTATAAAAAGAAACAAATATATTTAAAGTCCATGAACAGACGACATATTCGGCAATGAGAACCGCGTGACGTAATTCTGGCCGAGCGATCAATTTACTATGATTTCAACTAACAGATGTGCTCCAATACACGATAAATCATTATCTAAATCACAGCACGTCTGTTTTAAGTAAATGTATGCTACAAAAACGTATGAAAACTTCAAACTGATGAATTGTTAAATGAAATATCAAGGCTTTTAAATAAGAGAATGATATATATTTTACGTTACTGTTAAAACTTTCAACATTCACAAAACTGAATGAATATTTTCTAGAGCATACAGATTCCTATAATTCCGTGCTCTTTTTTTTTTATAGTATCTAGATATTTTACAGCGGGTCCATAACCCTTACAACACTGAGTTTTCAAATGGACTATTCCAATATTCAACAGTTCCAACTTACAGCGAATACATGACAAGCAGTGCAGACAATTATAACAATATAACGCACATCCTCTAGGAGTCCTCTCATCTGGATCTACACTGTTTGCAAATGGCATTAGTGACTCGTGTCCCACACTGTCTGTAAGGGATAATGGCATCCGGCTTATAACCAAATGGTTCAATTTATGATTTTCAATATGTTCCTCGAGCATACACATGTATGAAAGACATACCATTTACTACATACAAGTACCTTTGTTCGCCTTTGCAAAAAGAGAAGATCAAGACCAGATGACAGGTGTAGGAACCGTATGTTGAGGGTCGTGTCTATTTGCTCATGGAATGATCTCGATCTGATTCTGCAGCGTCTGCCATGCAAAATACGCTTTGTGTTCACAGGTCATTATAATCATTCTGTTAATTGATATGTTTATATTCATTATTTCTTACTTAAATGTTTATGAAGTAAAGGGTTATACACATTGATACAAGTAGTGTCAAGCAGTTTTGACCCTGATGAGACAGTGATTTATTTCCTTTGTCACCTGCATCCAAGCCGTCTGTAAAGGTCATCACCATTCCGTCCCATGTCGAAAAACAGTTTTGTACATTTGTCGATGTGCATTGAACACATCTGACTTAAGCACAGCGATACGGTAATGTTGAATGCGTGCTAATTCTTTTTAGCACATTGTTCATAACATTTGCTCTTATTATCGACTATTTGCACTTCTTGTTGTTTCGTAACTATTAGGTTAAACGTTTAATAGCCATTCCCTTTATGTCTATTACAATGCTAATGTAGATAATTGGTTTATTGATCAGTCTCTACAGTGTCAGCTTTATCGTCTGGATGCTTGAGAATGATCTCAGACGTTTGAGGAAGGACTAATACTAAAGCAAAAAAGTTTGGCAACCTCGGGGGAAGGTTGTCCCTTGATATGTCACTGTTTGGTTTCTATGTGACTTTTTCAGCCAAAGAGAGTTTGCTAGGGAAACGTAATATAAATTTATAGATAAACACAAATGCACCTCACATCAAAAACATAACTGCTGTTATGTTGTAGAAATTAGTATTGCCTTAAGTTTCCACAATATATGTATCTTTGATCACCTTCGGAAAAAAGTAAAGCAATGAACAATCAAACATGACACGCTCTAACAAACAAACAGCTAAAAAGGAATCTGCAAACATACACATGAAAATAAAGCTAATCAGACAAAATTAAATAGAATAAAACAAAACTATGGTTAGATTTTACATTCTTATAACCATATGCTATGTTCATTTACCAATACTTAACCCTTCAGCAATATAGAATAATATAATGTTCGTAATTATAGAGACGCCTACTAAAACCTTTGCAAATAAACCGGGCACATATCAGACAGCTTCTTTGCATACAGAGTAGACCAATGTCAGACAGTTGTAAGCGCCGTCTGATCTAGGTCTACTCTTTTCAGTACATACTCCTCTAAAGCGATCACAATAAACATGTCTTTTGCTAGGGTTCATAGATTTACAGGGAAAAGGTTATAAAACATGGTGAAACTGTTTTGCATTAACTCTAAACTATATTTCGACTCAACATCTTTGAATAAATTTACTGAACAGGAACATTTACTAGAGGAAAGAAAAGTTTAGAATTGTGTAGTTTTTAAACCATTGTGATAAATAGATCACTTTCTCCTATAGAGCAAATGCTCTATTTATCACGATGGTTTAAAAAAATACTTATACTTAGACGTAATGTGTGCTTATTCGTTCATTGAGTTGTCTCTGTTAAGGTGTGTGTCATGACCAAAACACTCTGTGTTTATATACCATTATTATAACATTTCAGCTCGTAAATATTGAAGCTGGCATCAGGTAAAAGATTAGTCATTTAAACACCATAGCTCCGCATTTTCATTTACACACCATAGCTCCGCATTGTTACGCCTTTGCAAATAGAGCTGGCACTGAGGTATATTCAGATACAGGACGTAACTCTACAGATGAATGAGTTTTTCAATTCTAACCCAGCTCAATTAACCTTCAGCATTGTTCATTTATGGTAACACATATAGCCGGTCTTATAAGAAACCTGTTACAAATGCATTAAGACAAGAAAACTTAATGCAATAATTATTGCCTGGTTTTTGATGCCAGATGTGACTATGAAACAGATACAACGGATCGATAGTCTAACAAAATTAAGCAAATGCTGTACTGAAAAGGAAACATTGCTTCTCTGATTAATATTTCCTCTCTGTTTTCAAAGACATGTTGTGTACCATTCAACAATATATTCGGTAACCCGTTACTCAATGAATATTCATGCAAGAAATAATGCATGTATTAATATGAATTCGCTTTTATTTAATAATGGCATTTTAACAGGGTCAACACTGTAAAATCACATCTTTAATACCGTCAAATCTGTGTCTACTCTGTAAAGGTTTTAAAAGCGTAACTAGGTAGCTATGAAAATGAACAAATAACAACGCATAAATGCGACAATTAAATTGTATGTGGATTTTCGAGATGAATTAACATTTTTGTTGAAGCCTGTACGGTAAAACCTTTCTAAACCGGAATTCTAGTTGGGAAGATTTTAGATACCTTTAGGCAGGTGGTTACTTAATGCATTGTCGGGGTTCAAAGTGGTGTTTTTATACAAACATATAAAAAGTACGAAGCAGTGTTGAACCGTATAATTATGTCACGGATCGAATATGTAACACGTATGTGATATATTCGATCGTAAAATCACAACTGCCAAATGTGTCATATTCGTCTGCCGAGTATGACAGTAAAAACATAAACGTATGTGTCACATAGCATTACGTTGTGATATAAGACAAATACTATCATTCACCATCACCATCATCACCACCACCATCATCATCATCTGTCATCATCATCATCATTCACCATCAGCACCATCATTCACCGTCATCATAATCATCATCATCATCGTCGTCGTCGTAACCAGCATCACGATCACCATCATCACCAAAACACCATCCTCATTACGACCATCATCAACAACAATAACATCATAATCACATTCAACTCATCACCATGTTTTAGCTTTCTTGCTTCTTCATAACTGAAAGTGACTTTCAGTTCATGCGGAAAGGGATATCTAATTCAGAGAACAAACGAAAGTTTCATAACTGTAATAAACAAGAAACTGGTACAGCTCTGAACAGTGAATTCAACGAATTAAACATGCCATACATGTGATGTCTATATAATAACTATGTCATACATTTGAAGCACATGTGCACAGACAGTTTCATGTGACTATATTTATTTGCCATTTTAATATCACTGCCGCAAATATGTAATGTCGATAACATATCAGTTATTGTCAAATAAACAGGAAAATGATATAACACTGAACAGTGATTTCAAATAATTTAACGACATAGTCACACGTGTAATTTCTATATAATAACGATGCCATACATGCTATTAATTGAAACATATTTGTAGTTTCATGTGACTACATTTATTTGCCATTTTAATACCACTGCGGAAAATATGTAATGTCGATAACATACCAGTTAATGGCACTCATACGCTAATAAACAAGAAACAGATATAACTCGAATTAAACAACATTGTCATACATGTAATTTCTATATAATAACGATGTCATACATTTTAAGAATATTTGATGATGATGATGATGATGATGATGATGATGATGATGATGATGATGATGATGATGATGATGACTGACGATCAGCCAAAATAAACTATGTGGCATAAATAAGATTTTATTAAAATGTGATTGTTAAAAACAATACGTGTTTTGTTTGCAAAACAGAAAACAACACATGTGATGAATTCGTTGCCATTTTCGTTTCTTTTGTCCACTTTGTGGGTGTAACATACCGTTTTCGTTTTGGTGTGCATATAAAAGCTTAAGCCTCACGAATATATCGAATTTTATGGATCATATTCGTTCAATGCGCGTATCGTTTTCGACCGAATATATCACACGTGTGAAATATTCGGTCGAATTTTTCACTCGTGTTACATTTTCGATCCGCGACATATACGGTTCAACAAAGCAGTTTGGATCCTGAGAGGATGCAGAATTACTCCGCGACCCTCTGGATCCACACTGTCTGCATAAATTATCAAGTATTCGCATATCGCCGCAAAGAGAGTTAATGTAACATACATGATGGGTGAAAAACTCCTGTTGGAGTTTTCTGCATAACGAATGTCCTGCTTTAAGCTACTACCTGCTCCTGTAACCCAAAATCAGACCACATATTTGTGGTCGAATGACAGATAGTGTACTGCAGTAAGTTTGTAAATTGTTTGCAGTCCGGAGCCAAAGACAACGGACATGTTTTCAAATACTGAATTTGTTTTTGCTTAAGCAAACACTATGTTTTGACCACATTTTAGAATCGTCTCGAAGAGACACGAGTTTAGTGGAGAAATAATAGAGATTTTCCTGATATAAATTACGCCTCTGACTCGTGCTTCGGGGCACTTTACATCAATTGGTATCAGATCGTAAATAAAACAGCAAACGGAAAATTGGGTAATGGATAAGCCTAATTAGCAGTCCAGAGTATGTATGTGTAGGTCAAAAGCAGCTTAGACCGGCCTCTGAGGTAAATATTTGGTTCAGTTTTACCGGGGAATAATTGCACAATATAAATAATTGATAAACGATGAATGAAAACTGACGGTAGCGCCCATTGTAAGTTACGATCGTTATACGTCTTCCTTCGTACGTAGTTTCCGTGGCGAATATGTGCTTGTTAGCCTGGAGGAAGAACATTTCCGATCATCCATGTACATAATCTAACAGTTTGATGGAAACAAGAAAGCAGATTGTATCGGGGTAAATACGTCAATGTGATTTATTTTAACCCTTTAGCAGTTATGGGGGTTATATTAACCTTTGAGCAGTTATTGGTGTTATAGTAACTATTTAGAAGTTATGTGTGTTATATTAACCATTTATCAGTTATTGAAGTTATGTTAACCATTTAGCAGTTATGTGTGTGTTATATTAACCATTTATCAGTTATTGGAGTTATGTTAATCCTTCGCTTGCTATTCACGTCAATATACATACCTGTAAATAGTGAAGACCCAGATGAGACAGCTCCTGCAGGAGCTGTCTCATCAGGATCTGCACTATTTACAAGCTGATTGTACACCCAGTGCACTCCACAGCAGTGATTGCACAGCGACATACTTGTACACAGTGAAGATATATGTAATTATACAACAGGGCATGGGTAAAGAAGGAGACATGTATTTTAAAATTCAGCAAGCGAAGGGTTAACCTTTTAGCAGTTGTGGTTGTTATACTAACCGTTTAGCAGGTATGGGTGATATATTAACGCTTTAAATAGCCGTTTGTGACTGGTGTTATATCAACCTTTGATCAGTTATGGGTGTTATATTAATTTAGTAGTTTAGGTCTTACTATTAACCATTCAGTAGTTTTTCGATAGCAAACATTTATATCTTCTTCAGTATTGTTATGTCCTTTTCAATACAACATAAACCATAGGGCCAATTTAAATACAATGATTGGCTTATTTGTTGTTAAATCAGTTTTTTCAAACCCTTAATCGAATCTGACCTAGCCAAGTTTGAACAGATGTTTTTATTGCATCGAAGCAAGGCAATTCATTTTTATCCAGTCACCAGGCTTCTCTAGTGACATAATAAAGGGGGTGCAAATAAACTTAGGTTTATTAGGTTACTTCCGGTAGTAGAAGGTTTATTAGGTTAGTAGATAGGCGGAATGATTCTATAACCATGGAACTATTTTAATTTTCTGTAAATATGCATGAACATGTTGTCGGAATAGATCTAACAGAAAATTCACCAATATAATTCAAAGAAGAAAAAATAAAAATAATAATAATAAATTTTTTTGGCTATAGCTGGATTCGAACCCGCGCCTGATTCTACAAAAGCCAAATTTAATCTCTCTAGAGACGTCGTGCTTACCGATTACGCCACTGAGGCCACATGCAAAGTGACGTTGATTTATCAGTTTTATTAATTTAATTCACCGCTGGCGAAACGCGTTTTTGATAAAAATCAAGTCAGGGAGCAAAGATTTACAGATAAATAGTAAACAAATTATTTTCACTCTCATAATAATTTGATTGATAAGCTTTTACAGGGGCGGTGATTGTCATATACCTAAATATAGGCTGTTCAGTTCCATCGATTTATGAGTGACGTTAGCCCTATCTAAAAATAGAAACCGAGACGACGGAACTCGAATTTGACCAGAGAGCCTCCGGGAGAATATTATCATGTCTGTTTGAATAAACATATCGACTCTCGGTTCAAATGATCTTATTTTTCAAATTCAACCACGTTTTTCCCTCTTGTAATGTAAGTATCAAAACTATTTTCCTCTGCGGTAGCTCATTATTTACGTCTCTAGAATGGAAATGAAAAGGGAGGTCCGTTGATCGAAAAACCGCATTTTCAATGCAAATTATTTCAATATTTGTATGTTTTATGAGTTTATGAAAAAAGATATATAACTAAATTGACTGGATAAATCGAATAATAGGTTAGTGCCGTAGATGGGACGCCTTTATCCGACTCGGAGAGAAAACAGTTGAGGCTCGGCAAGCCTCGCCTCAACGTTTTCTCCCCTCGTCGGATAAAGCGTCCCATCTACGGCACTAACCTATTATTCTCTATATACCGCGTGATGTGTACAATGTAAATTTTAAGAATAGTATAAAACACCAGTAATACATAAACTATACTGCTTACTAGTCTGCTGGGGAAACTGTTAACCCTTCGCTTGCTGAATTTTAAAATACATTTCTCCTTCTTTACCCATGCGCTGTTGTATAATTACATATATAGTCACTGTGTACACGTAGTTCGCTGTGCAATCACTGCTGTGGAGTGCACTGGTTGCACAACCAACTTGTAAATAGTGCAGACCCAGATGAGACAGCTCCTGCAGGAGCTGTCTCATCTGGGTCTTCACTATTTACATGTAGGTGTATTGACGTGAATAGCAAGCGAAGTGTTAATACAGTGACACCTATCTCTGAACTCTCTTGCTGCCAAATATTGATAGCTGAACACTTTAGACGACTGCAATTTTGTTCTTGTTTACACCCCCACACCCTTTGTTTCAAACACATTATCACAGTAACTGACGTATTATATCCTGATGAGACGCCGAGGTAATTTGTCGTCTCATCTGGATCCAATCTGTTTGCACATGTAATCACAGGTGTGCAGCAAAGTCCGTTAAATACACAATATGCTGTTTACTGCAGTGTGATCGTAATATTGTACGGACCTCTAAAAATAGAACAGACGCCAGACAGGAGATGCCACACGAAAGGACATCTCTAGTAACCCTAAACCCGCTGAGAAAAACTAACACGGAGACAAAGGCAGTAGTTTTAGGCTTGCACCTTTTAAAGAATCTAGAAAAACAGATAATGTCAAATCTGCCTTAAGCGACCGTCTAAAAGAAGGCGTTTTAGAAGTCTGTAAGGCAGTGGGGCTACGTAGCTTAATACAGGTTAAAACTAATATAGGAAATTCTACAGGATCTTTCTGCATTATTCTTGCCCTGTATTAAGCAACCACCGGTTACTATTAAGATTCTTACGTCCGATTAATATAAGGCCGATAAAGACAGGCCCTACTGTACTTCCGATTCGATAAAACTTCAGGGTCCATGCTTATAAAGCTTTTAGTAGAGTCTGAGTTTCGTTCTCAGGCTTTTGATTCGTCAGATTTGAGTTCTCAAGCTTTTGTTTGGTCAGATTTGAGCCAAAGGCTCAAATCTGACCAATCAAATGCTTGAGAACGTTCTCAGACTCAACTAAACGTTTTATAAGCATGTACCCAGATGAAATATTGAGTATCAAACAGCTTGGATCCTGATCAGATGCAGAATCACTCCGCGTCTCAATTTGATACGGGCTATTTGCAAATGCGTGTCAATTTTAGTATAGCAGGTTAGCCCTTTCGGGGCCAAATTTCTAATTGTCGTCTGCAATACAAGTTTGTTAAATCATTCTGTAAAATAAGGAAATGAGATAAATAAATGCATATTTCAAAGGAATAAAGCACATATATAGACATAGCTATTGAGACAAATAGTGAAGTCCCTGATCAGACGCCACCTTGACGGCGTCTGATCTGGGACTGCACTATTTGTCGTGGTGCATTTATGCGACTGCGGCGGTGAAAGGGTGAATTGTATTTTAATCTACCACATGCCTTTTCTAAAAGAAAACAACACGGTCCAGACTTGCATTACTTTTGATTGGACGTTATATGGTGTTTTACTGTACTTTGATGATCATAGCATTTAGACAAATGCCCGTACCCAAAATATTATGACACCTAGTATCATTTCTCTGCCAGTGTTTTACTGCCAAATATGTCAGTTTTGGTTCATTTTTGCAAATTTGAATAAGACTGACATAAAAACAGCTAGTAAGGACCCTGACCGAAGATTCTTTCACTTGTCATGTGATTGGGTCTGCACTATTTGCTTAAATTTACATCCCGAAATACTTATGGTGATTAGGACACGGTGTATTAAATACAGTAAAGTCTCGCTCATACAGCCACTCAAAATAAGTGTACTTCTTGATTTTAAAACAAGGTGGTAGCTTAATGCGGGACAAACATTTGGTGGAAAGTTCCAATAGGAGCTTTTTGTATTACTGCTGCCGTGCATTAAGCAACCACCTGCTTTTTCATATTACTATGTTAATAAATGATATGGTCGCATTGCAAAGGCCTTACCGTATTATGAATTAAGTTCTATACAATACATGTTCTCTATTGTGGCCGCTTTGTGAATTTAATAAGTGTTCTGCTTTATCTTATGGGCATTCATTTAAAACCAAAATGACATCAGGGACAATTATTAACCATGCAATAATTTAATGACACATGCAGCCAGAAAGGTTTGTCAATAGATGCAACTGTAGAACTAGATCCATGTTATTTCATGTCAACAGAACAAACCATGATTACACAGATCCTACAACAATCATATGGTATTAGCCTACACTGTTTGCATGGGGGACAATACGTTTCTTTATGAGGTAATTTGTTGAAATCAGACACCTGCTTAACGCAAAATGAAACCAAAACATGGAGATACATTTACGTATTTATATTAACCATTCAATCCATAAATACGCCTAACTACGCCTTTGCAATCAGAGTAGATCCAGATCAGACGACTCCTATAGGAGCCGTCTGATCAGGGTTTGCTCTGATTGCTTTTGATATAATATAGATCTGATTCTATAGTTTCTGTGGCGATAAAAAATATGTTGTTCATAGTTTTATAATTATAAAAATCCAGTGAATTATTTATAACCGGAATATTCATGGAGTAAAGGGACAACAGATCCAGATGAAACAGAGATCTCATGAGGTTACAAACTGTTTGACAAAAAATAGACTGAAGCGGAAGTAGGCAAGCATGCAATAGATTAGAACATGAATATTGGTTTTGTATAGCGGGATAAAGGATGTTGATAATTATTTCTATTGCACGCTTATTTTCAGGTGGCAATAAAATGACGTTCGAGGCAGGAACCCATTTGGAATATGACGGTTTGACGAATTTTACGACCCAGTCTAACATGGACAGTTATGACACCACGGCAATACCGGATAACGCCACTGATTACCATGTGGTCCAGCAGCATCGCCTTATTAATAAAGTCCTGGAACAATATCTACTGCCTGTCATTTGTTTGTTCGGAATCATCGCCAACACCGTATCAAGTGTTGTGTTTTTACAGAAATCCCTCCGTACCAGCTCATGTAGTATTTTCCTAGCAGCTCGTGGAATTTCAGATAACGGGTTTCTGTCCACTCTACTGGTGGTATGGGTGTCCTCCACATTCGATCTTAAGCTCAGTCAAATACGAGGGATTTGCCAAATACTCGTGTTTTTGACCTACGTGTGTGGGTGTATATCCGTTTGGTTAGTTGTGTTTGTCACGGCGGAGAATTATGTAAGGATATGTAAGCCATTTATTGTGAACCGCGTTTGCAAAACATCGACTGCGAAGATAGTTCTACTAGTTCTGTGTGTGATTGTACTGTGCTTGTACAATTTTCCGTTCTGGACCACCAATTCGGACTGCAGTCCATCCGAGCTCCACTACAAGACGATACAAGCTATGGTGTATCTAGACACAGTACTCACTCTCGTGTTTCCTACTCTTTGCATTTCGATGTTACTGTTTGTAATAGTGGTAAATGTAATAAGAGCATATAACAGACGTGGGCGACTGAGCGCACCCAATGTCAAACGAGTGAAAAATCCAATGGCCAAAGTGACGAAGATGCTGTTTGCTGTAACGATTACGTTCTTCTGTATGAACTTTCCATCCCACGTCATCCGTTTACGCCTTATGATAGTGTCTGTGTTGAATGGACACGCGGAGGTTTCTCAACTAGAGGCAACGATACAGAAGATAACATATTTTATCTATTACCTTTCACTGTCCATAAACTTCATTGTGTATTTCACATTCGGAAGTAAGTTCAGAAAGGTTTTCAAGGAAACATTTTCAGTATTTGCATGTGAAGTTTCTTCGGAAAATTCTTGTGCCTTTCAGAAACAAAGCTCTGTTCAATTCATGTTGTCAGAACGATCTGTTACAGTGGTTTGTGATAAAGACGCGGCGCAAGAGATGCAACCACTCAACAAAAGTCATTCCCTGTGAAAAGAAACACATATGTAATATTTTAACACATTACCTCTCAGAAACACCTTTTCATGCCTTTGCAAACAGCATAACATACCCAGATTAGATGACTCACGTAGGTACCGTCTGATCCAGGTCTGCTTTGTTTGTTATAAAAATTAAATCTGATTCTACAGTGTATGTCATGGCCAACACTTATTTTGTTCATTGACTTTTAATAAAATCAGTTAATGAATATGCATGGTGTTATACATGTTTGTATAAATACATAAATGTTTGTTTAAAGACAGTAAAACCTCTCTAAACCTGAGTTCTAGTGGAGAAGAATTTAGACGTTTAGGTAGATGGCTGCTTAATGCAGGGTGAAAGTCATGCAGAAAACCCCTATAGGAGCTTTCTGTATGACTTACATCCTGTAATAAGCTGCCACATGTTTCCAAGACTGATATTTATAATTATTTAATTTAACGTCCGGTTTAGAGCGCTTTTGCAGTATTTCTGAGGTAATAAATTAACAGTATTCCAGATAAGGAGAGTATTATTTCATTTTGTCTGCTTGAGACTATCGTAATAAGTTCTCATAACGGGACCATTGGCTTACAGTCTATTAGGCGCACATTTGTAAATAATAATACGATAGATTTTCGCTAAAGAGACCACATGAATTATTAACATAGGATACTAAAACTAAAACGCAGAAGGTTGCTTAATGCAGGGCAAACGTGATGCCGAAACCACCTATAGGACCTTTCAGCATAACCCTTTTCCTTCATTTAACCCTTTCCCTCATATAAACGTGTTTTCACGCATTTGCAAACAGAGTAGTCCCAGATCAGACGGCTCCTAGAGGAGCCGTCTGATCAGGGTCTACTCTGTTTGCTAATAGAATTTGATAGATCTGTTTCTTTGCTTTCTAAAATGTCTACAATGTTCCACCTTCCATATTTCTTTATAACTATTTTGTCAATGAATATTCAGTAGGTATTGAAATTTGCACTAAACTTAGAACAGGGAAAGGGTTAACTACCATCTAAATCTTCATCTTTTGAATATCCAAACTTGTATTTCTTTTGAGTGGTCATATTTGAGAGACTTTAATATGTCGCCACCTGTCCACCATCCCCTATTAGCGTTGTCTCTGTTCAATATTCATGTGAGAAATAATGATATCATGAAACTATTTATTGGCTGAATTTTAACATGTACATTGTTTCAAGGGAATATTGTTTGCCCTGACAACTACTATATAATTATATATAGAACAGAATCATATCGCATCATTTAGAACCATAGGCAAGCAGAGTAGATCCTGATCACACGGCTCCTATAGGGGCCGTCTGTATGGGTCTACTCTTTTTGCAAATGCGGGGAAACACGTATATATGAGGGAAAGGGTTCAACAGATGCTGAATTACTCATTTTCCATGCATCTAGTCAAAGCTATGGGTTTCATAGAAGGAACAATTATAGCTAAATATTTATTTGATCTCATGCTCTCGTACTATTAGGCAACCTGATTATGATCAACATTACGTATGTGTACAGTTTGTTTTGTACTGTGTTTAAATAATGTGAATAAACAATGAAAACTCATGGGCTGTGTTATGGTTGATGTTTGCTATTTATAACTTTGATTGCCTTATATATAATCCAATACAGATATTGGAGTTGATTTGGTAAATTACTTAGCAAATTTCATTCATGAAATGTGTAAACATTGTACACGTTAAGTACTATTAACCCTTCTCTTGCTGAATTTTAAAATACATTTCTCCTTCTTTGCCCATGTCCTGTTGTATATTTACATATATCTTCACTGTGTACAAGTATTTCGCTGTGCAATCACTGCTGTGGAGTGCATTGGTTGCACAATCAACTTGTAAATAGTGCAGACCCTGATGAGACAGCTCCTGCAGGTATTTACAGGTAGGTATATTGACGTGACTAGCAAGCGAAGGGTTAAAGGTAAAAGGTAAAGGTGAGGTTTATAGTCTGGAACTACATACAATGTACATATTCACCCGACTTCACAATTTACCCCCTGATCACTGGGTTATAAGTCGGCAATTAACACTCGGCGCCTAAGGCAGCCATGGCACATTGGCTTATTTCCCTCACAGGTATCCATTTATACACCATGGTAGAGAGGAGCAAACGTGGGATGCATTTTTTGCCCAGGAAAATTCTGAAAGTCCGATGGCAGGATTCGAACCGGGGACCCTTCAATCCCAAGTCCAACGTCCTACCACTGGACCACCACTTATGAATCTATTATACATGTAATATATAAAACTTGACGAATATTTATATATCAGTATCTATTTTCTTTAACCATGTCCTTGTTTAATATTCACGCAAGGAATAGTTGCATCATAAACATTAATCAGCTGAAATGTTATGATCGCATATATGTAAAACAGAGGTTTTGGCCCAGGCCGTAACTGAAGAATCTGGGTCCATGCTTATAAAGCTTTTAGTTGAGTCTGAGATCGTTCTCAAGATTTTGATTGGTCAGATTTGAGCCTTTGGCTCAAATCTGACCAATCAAAAGTTTGAGAACTCAAATCTGACCAATCAAAAGCCTGAGAACGAAACTCAGACTGAACTAAAAGCTTTATAAGCATGGACCCAGATCTATATTATACTATACGCAAACAGAGCATACCTTGATCCTATAGGAGCCGTCTGATCTGTGTCTATTCGTGAAAATGCGTTTATATAAAAGAAAGGGTTAAAAAAATCTGCAAAACAACTAGCGCATGGTTATTGTAATCAGTTGTAATATTTCTGCCAAAGTTTTCGGCTCTCGAAATTATGACGAAAATTAAACAGCCAGATATTGATATGTGTTTTATTATAAAATGTTGTACTTCTGACAAGATTATAAATCTAAGTATGATGTATCAGTGCTATACACTGGACATCTAAACGATCCAGAGAAACTATGTCTGTCGATAATAAGAGTAGGGCATCATGCTTGGGTTTCTCTGTATACTCTAGCCTCTTTCTGGGGCGCCCAATTAGCCAACAGTGAACAGAAATGGACGTTTTTAATCAACACAAACAAACAATATTTTGGAATATGACTTATTCTGGTTAGGAGAATGTTTTATCACTTTATTGTATTTCGAGAACGAAACTAATTATGAAAGTTTGCAGCATAAAGCTACGCTGTTGGTTTTCCCTCATATAATCACCATATTAACATTGCAGTCCAATATATACATACAGTAAAAACCCTCTAATGCGACCACCTAAATGAGTGAGTGGTTGAGGCAGGCGGTAGCTTAATGCAGGACAAAAGTAATGTAGAAAGCTCCTATGGAAGCTTTCTGCATTGCGTTTGGCCTGTATTAAGCAACCACCTACTTATAAGGACACTCATGTTTATTCATTATGTGGTCGCATTAGAGGGGTTCTACTGTAGTTCAAAACGGACCATGACAAAGCATAAGGGCTGCTAACGATACAAGATGGACACACACAGTAAAACCTTTCTAATGCGACCATCTGGAAGAATGAGGCAGGTGGTAGCTTAATTCAGGACGATGTTTATGCCGAAAGCTTCTTTAGGAGTCATCTGCACTTATTCGTCCTAATGCATGAACAAAGTTATGCAAAAAAGTCCTACAAAAGTTTTCTTGCATTAAGCAGCCACTTGCTTATAAAACAGCCATGTTTATTCATTAAGTGGTCACATTATAAGAGGTCTACTGTACCCCGCCAGTACGCCTTTCTACGCCTCTAAAAACAGTAGACCCAGATCAGACTACTCCTATGGGATACGTCTGATCATGGTCTGCTCTGTTCGATTTTTCATATTATATAAATCTGTTTCTACAGTGTTCATCAGGACGAAGTCTTTCTTGCTTCATACATCACTATAGAAATTATGTTAATTACCGGTAATATTCATGATGTAATTATTTCTTACATGAATATTCATGGAGTAAAAGAGTTCTTAATATTCACCCCGCTGTAAAAAAAAGTATGCTCAAATTTAACTGTTAAATTTAGACCACGTCTGATTCGATAAAACTTTTGAGAAACTACAGTAAAACACCTCTATTGCGACCACCAAATGGGCAAAATTCTGTCTGGCAGAGGCAGGTGGTAGCTTAATGCAGGACGAAAGTTATGCAGAAAGCTCCTATAGGAGCTTCCTGCATTACTTTCGTCCTGCATTAAGCAACCACCTGCTTATAATGACAGCTATGGTTATTCTTTAAGTGGACCCATTAGAGGGGTTCTACTATATTGATCAGATAGATTGGATCCTGATGAAACACCGATTTGGTTCAACGATGTTTGCAGTGCGAGTCAGATCAAGGATACTGACTATAGATTGATGGGACTTATGTTAACGGTTACAGTAAAACCCATCTAAACCGGAAGTCTAGTAAATAATAATTGAGATAAAGTTTGGCAGGTGGCTGCTTAATGCAGGGTGAAATTCATGCATATAGTTCCTAGAGGAGCTATATGGTCTTCACGACCGATAGTTATACTATATCGAACGTCCGGTTTAGGATGGTTTTACTGTAATTGCGATTTTCTGTTCTGATATGGATGAATTAGAGTAGCACCGCTCTTAATCCTCAAAAACAAATTAATTCACATAAAACACTGATCTACTACAGTTTATACTAGCATCATGTTTCATGTTTTAGAAACTATTGGCAGATAGGATCCTATTCGTCCCCTGGGCCCAGTTTATTTACCAATTCCAGTGAGGTCGTGCTTAGCAAGATTTGTGTTTTATGAACGACTGTATAAACAAATATAAATGAATATTTTCTTCTTTTTTTTTCAGAAATGATAAAACAATAGTTTAGGTCGTGATACAAAGTGTTGTTACAATCATGGTTTGCACCGAGTATTCGATGTACCGCTTCTACATTAATTCCTCTCTCTGTCATGTATATTAGAGCGGAAGTTTGTGGTCTGCTACATTTTTCTACATTTCCCTAATCATTATCACAGTAACGAGTGGTTTTGGTCTTGGCGAGGCGCTGTTAGTTTCGACCTAAAGATTCAAACTCTTTGCAAAGGTGATCCCAGTTATCAAGAGCAACAAAACAGCTAGATCATTTACACTAATGATTTAAACATTGATATACTGCACTAGTACATGACAGTTACGGTCTGCATTGTTGAGTTTTAAACTCCTCTTGCAATTTGTTACACTTTCATTATGTTATGGACTCCATCAATAAACAAAGATGAAAGCTTTGAAGTGGTTAACCCTTTCGGTGCCAAATTGCTAATCGTCGTCTGCAGTCATTTTGTTATTAAACCATTCAATACAATGAGGAGACGAAATAAATAAATGCAAGGTTCAAAGGAATAAAACACATATATAGAAATGGAGATTGAGACCAAACGTGAAGTCCCTGATCAGACGCCGCCTTGGTGCATTTATGCGACATCGGTAGTGAAAGGGTTAAAGACAAAGACACTGGAAACAATGAATACTTATAGTAAATCAACTCCCCAGGGAATAACTAATTATACCAACAATGAATACAGTAAACCAATCCCACAGTGAAGAACAGAGTCCATGCTTATAAAGCTTTTAGTTGAGTCCGAGTTTCGTTCTCAAGCTTTTGATTGGTTAGATTTGAGTTCTCAAGCTTTTGATTGGTCAGATTTGAGCCTGAGGCTCAAATCTGACCAATCAAAAGCTTGAGAACGTACTCAGACTCAACTAAAAGTTTTATAAGCATGGACCCTGATTATATCATAAATACGTTTTGGCCTTGACCTTTAAATACGTGTTTTGTGACCATGGTAAAAACTGTAGAACCCGCATAAGCAATATAGGAGCATACCATGATCGGACGGATACTTCTGGGACAATCTTATCCTGGTCTACTATGTTTGCTAAAGCGTGGCAATGCGGCTCTATCAAGCCAACGGTTAGCCCATCTACCTTTCTCATGTTAGACTGTTCCTTTGGGATCTGACCGATCTGGTTAATGATCTTTTTGATCAGGGTCTACTCTCTTTGTTTGTGACATGATATAGATCTGACATTATCGTGTGTGTAATGGCCAACATAAATATGTCATTGTTCTAATGACATGATAGAATATTAGTTACCCTTTCCCTGTTCTATATCTATTCAAAATATCAATTGCTACTGAAAATTCATGGACAAAAGAGTTATAATGAAATATGGTAAGTGGAAAATTATAGCCATTTTAGCAACTAAAGAAACAAATCTATCAAAATGTATTAGCAAACAGACCAGACCCTGATAAGACGGCTCCTATAGGGGCTTTTGATCGTTGTCTACTCTGTTTGCATTTGCGTGAAAACCCGTTTATATGAAGGAAATGGTTAAGTGATACCCATAGAGTCATTATATGGCACACGGAAATTTTAAGTAACGGCTTAACCCTTTCAATGCACGAAACGAATCACTTATGTCATTTGCAAATAGTGTAGACCCAGATTAAAGCGCCCCTAGTTGAATTATCTCGTCAGGGTCTACACTGACTGACATGTAACACTTTTCATTTTAAAACAACCCTTGCGGATTCACAGTAAGCTTGACCCGCGTGAATTTTGGAATAGTCAATTTGACAATTCAGCATTGATTAAGTACTGGCTAAAACATGTAGTTTAACCCATTCCCTCATATTGACGTCTTTTGACGCCTATGTAAAAGTCACTTTCTGAAACCACTGTGATAAATAGAGCATTTGCTCCATAGGAGCAAATATTCTATTTTTCACAATGGTTTCAAAACAACACAGTTCTGAAAAAGTCCTTTTCTGTAGTAAATGCTCCTTTTCGGTAGATTTATTGATAGAGGTTAGATCTAGAAATAGCCTATGCGGGAATGAGTTAATGCAGCAATAGACTAATACAGATAGTTGCTGAAAGCAGCCGCATCGATTATCTCTTATATGTATCCATTTACCCGATAGATACGCATTTTGAAGTCTTTGTAGACACAAATCAGACGGCTCCTACAGGAAGTAGGTTCCTCGCCTGTTAATAACACAACATTCAGTTCATGAATCCAATTACATCATATTCAAACGACTATTATAGCATGATACTGGGAAATTACATTGTCAATAACAATATAGTCTGGAAGACCTGTTCGTATATTATATGTTTGTTGCATATTTTCTGCCTAGCGTGAATCCGGTAGGATGTATCAGAAAGGGATGTCCGTAAATCACTGCAGTTATTAGCATACCGTTTACACAAACTATTTAGTTGTATAAATTGTAAGCAATGCGAACGTTAACTGAATAGCTGTAAAAACTATAATAAAACTGCGAAAATGAGCATTTTAGAGACGAAATAGCAATGCGGACAATAACTTTTATTGTTTATATTCAAAACATATATAATGCAAATCACGTTTTCTAATTTATCGTGTTGGAGGAAACTGTAATAAGATTTCACTGTAAAACATAGTAATCTTTAATTTAAAATACATGTACATGTAGTATTAATTCCTCAGAAAGATAACGGGTAATGCATGATTTAAACCCCTTACTCGCGACTTCATTTGAAAACGGCTTTGATCCAGATCAGACGCTGAGCAACCTGGCATCGCATACAATTTTTAACTGTTTGACACTCGGTAAATATTTTCTCAAAAGTTTGAACGACTCACCAGAAGCCACACTTGCACCAGATTTAAATTTGTCCAGATATTATTCCGAGCTCCGGACAAGGTGCGTAAATTAGATAATTTTCAGGAATAACATCTTTATTTCTCATCCAAACGCTATACTGTGACCACTCTTTAGAATCGCTCCTTCGAGACGATTCTAAAGAGTGGCCACAGTATAGGGTTTGGATGAGAAATGACGATTTTAGTATTTGGGTACGCACCTTTATCTGTAACTCTGTATCTATAAGTTCACAGTACAATTAGAGGGATAAGGATTAAAACATACTTATTTCACTATTTTCAAATCATTAATTAAAATGCTTGCCATAGATACAATTTGTTTTGACTTTACTACTTTTCCATTTAAATCGACTAGTTATATGGGATTCAAATTTTCTAATTCTCCTTAATGGACATTTTGCTTTCTGTCAACCAATAGAAAGCGGTGAGCATGATTTACTCGTAAACATTTTTATATCGAATCCTCTTTGAAGCGAACAATCAAGTAGTTCGTATTGTCGTCATTTACGCAGTCGCATAATATATGGTGACTCAAATGGTCGACTTATGTTTTATTGGTAGAATTAAAAATGAACTTTACGTTTTAGCAATGACATCAATAAATATTTCTAAAACAGAATTAAAGTATCATTCGAAACAAACACTATATTGTATCTGTTAACCCTTCAGGGCACAGAAACCGAATATATAAGATCAGTCGCAGAACATTTCGCAGAAATATGTCGATTAATCAGCGTGATACATGTATATGTCAACCATTACAAAATGACACGTTCACTGTTTTGACTAACCCATGTCAACTACATCTTAACCCTCTCGGCGCCAAATTTGAAATTGTCGTTTGCAATCGAATTTTGTAAAATCATATGGTAAAATAAAGAAATGTGATAAATAAATGCAAATTCCAAAGGAATAAAGCACAGGTATGGACATAGAGACTGGGACAAAAAGTGAAGTCCCTGATCAGACACCATTTCAAGGCGGCGTCTGATCTGGGACTGCACTATTTGTCGTTGTGCATTTTTGCGACTTCGGCGGTAAAAGGGTTTTTATGCACTGTGTAATTCCGAAGTAGTCGACGAAGTTTTCTGCCGCTTAAATATCAGCGGTTTTCTATGGATTTAGCAGTATACCGGTATCGCGAACATTTAGCTGAGTATATATACACCATGGATGCGCTGAACGTACAGTTGATTGTAATGAATTGGATAAGTGTAAACACTAAATTGGTGTAGAATCACTTATACAACTTATGGAGACATATTAAAACTTTAAATCTTAAACACATATGTGACAGTATGTTAATATCTAGGATAACATATTTGGCCCGCACTTGGGATGGCCAGCATCAATCTGCGGTAGGGCTAATAAAATACGAGAAGCTACATTTACTAACGTCTGTGAGGAATTGATAACTCTAGGATTTTGTTGGTTAAAATTGGTTTTATATACCGAGGCTGTCAATCTAAGCACCATGGTGCCACATGTTTACTAGGTATTATTAGATTAGTGTGTTATTTATTATAGGGGTTGACTAAATAAAATAGTCCGCGGACGCAATAAGAATGTATATTAAACAGTCATTTGGTGCAATGGTACTTCTTATTCCGAAACTATCATCACTCTATCATGCCACCACAGTGTTTACGTGACCCTATGGAGACGACCTTTTACGCATCTGCAAACAGAGAAGATCCCGATCAGATAGCCCCAATAGACAGGCGGTGTACATAACTATCAAAACATAAAGAGGCGCACAAAGACTAAAAACATACAATAGGAGAAAGATGGAGGTACCGACTTGGAACGGTCAGTGACGAAAGTCACTGGGGTTAAACCGGTTATGGGGCGCCCTACATCACACTTATTCCGACCCCACCCTAAAAGACAAACAGTATAAATAAATGTATCCCCTCTCCGACTAAATTACAGCAACCACGATGGCAAATACATTGGTAAAGTGCATGTAAAACGAAAACATTTCAGTGAAACAAACTGTATCCACCTATCGCTAGTGTACGCAATGATTGAGCTGCAAACAGAGTAACTGTAGAAAAGTAATAAAGGGTACGACAAAAACTAGATTCTACAGTTTCAGACATGGTGTTTATAGAACTTAAGCTAATCAATATGTATCCATTCACTATGCCTTATGCGAATATTCATCAGGTAAGGGTTTACCAGTTGGTTAAGGAACTTGATTGTAACACCAATAAATGCAATTGACGACTGCCGCATCATTAATTGGAATTGGTATGTATTATTCTGTATTCGCATTTTTGCAGCATTGATACAGTTTCAAAATAAAGTTACAGTAAAATCGCGACCATACGAATGTTTAGTAATGAAGAATTTATATATTTCTTGTTAGGTGGCCGTTTAATATAGGGTGAAAATCATGCCAAAATCTCCTAGAGATCACCCTGTGTTAAAGATCAATAATGGTACTATTTGAGTGTTAGTAATATGGAGTCTTTACTGTATTTGAAATAAGAACAGAATATATTGTATGTATTTGTAGATAGTTTTATGTTAAAATATAAAGTATATTGAATCGGAAGCAGATCTTTTTTTCTTACACTGAGATAAGAGTCAGTAAACCAAACATGCTTATGATGTTGCAATAGTTGATAGTATAAGAATTTATTACAAGTCCACAGTAACGGTTATATGCGTATCGCAACTGATACCACAGTATCACTAATGATGCTACCTCCTCAGTATGACGATAGTGTTTCAGAGGTCCAGATCAGTTAAGATAAATTTAAACATTTTTGAAGAATAACTCCTTTATTTCTCCATTTTGAGACGTTTCTAAACGTAGGGTTTGGTGGGACAATTACGACTTAAGTATTTGAGTACTCACCTTTATCTGTTGTTCTGGTGTTTTTTTAAGTTTCGTTTAGGAAATGGTTCCACTTAGAATGTAATTTTATTATGTCCCCACAAGGTGGTGGCATATATGGTTGCTCTTACCCGTCCGTACGTCCGTTCGTACGCAAATCTAGAATAATTGGACCGGGCTCTTTCTTGGAAAGTATTTGTCCAATCCAAACCAAACTGTACACACATGTTTTTGGCTATAATATATTGGTCAAGTTTGATAGCCATTGTAAATCGCTTCAGTCGTTTAGGAGTTGCGGCCCTTTATTTGCAAAATTGACTTCATTATACCTCAACAAACGAAGTTGGGGGATGTACTGGAGTCACCGTGTCCGTCCGTCCGTCCGTCCATCCGGCTTCCAAAGTATTTCCAAAGTATAAAGACTATTGACTTCATATACAGATAGATCACATTGACCGCAGGTGCAGTGCACAAGGTCTATAACTCTGTCTGCAGTATTTTTGGAGTTATTTCCGTTTATTATTTTTGTCAAAATCTGGCTTGTCCGGATCATAACTTCTAAAGTATAAAAGCTATTGACTTCACACTTCATATACAGATAGACCACATTGACCCCATGTGCAGCGCAAAAGGTCCACAACTTTGTATGCAGTATTTTTGGAGTTATTACCCTTTGTTTGTTTTTGTTAAAATCTGGTTTGTCCGGATCATAACTTCTAAAGTATAAAAGCTATTGACTTCAATATTCATATACAGATAGACCACATTGACTGCATGTGCAGTGCACAATGTCCATAACTTTGTCTAAAGTATATTTGGAGTTATTGCCCTTTGTTTTTTTTGTCAACATCTGGCTTGTCCTGATCATAACCTCTAAAGTATAAAAGCCATTGACTTCAAACTTCATATACAGATAGACCACATTGACCCGATATGCAGTGCAAAAGGTCCACAACTCTGTCTGCAGTATTTTTGGAGTTATTTCCCTTTGTTATTTTTGTTAAAATCTGGCTTGTCCGGATCATAACTTCTAAAGTATAAAAGCTATTGACTTCAAACTTCATATACATATTCACCACCATGACCCCAAGTGCAGTGCATAAGGTCCATAACTCTGTCTAGGGTATTTTTGGAGTTATTGGCCTTTATTATTTCTGTCAAAATCTGGCTTGACCGGATAATAACTTCGAAAGTATAAAAGCTATTGACTTCAATATTCATATACAGATAGACCACATTGACTGCATGTGCAGTGCACAATGTCCATTAATCAGTCTGCAGTATTTTGAGGTTATTGCCCTTTGCTATTTTTGCCAAAATCTGGCATGTCTTTGGAGCAACCAAGGTGTTTCATATTTCATGTGCAGTACACACATGAACTTTATCCTGACACATTGCCTCTTGTGACAATACCTACTGGGGGTATGAATCACCTTTAATGATAGGTCTAGTTCTCAGTGTTGTTATATTTTCTGGTCTTTCAGGATCATTAGTTTTGAAAATTGAATACTGCTTAAGCTGGTGCTAGGGAGGCGTGAGTATTGTTTTACTTTTAATTACTACTTTCTCTGTCCAGATGCTCACTAAGACAGTGTGAAAAACTGTCAGTGCCTCTTCAGTGAGTATTTTGTAGACTTCATCTCGTGCATGTGCGTGTTTGTCCGGATGCTCACTAAAACAGTGTGAAAAACTGTCAGTGCCTCTTCAGTGATTAATTTGTAGACTTTATCTCGTGCGTGTGCGTGTTTGTGTATGTTCGCCCTTGCACTTGTGTTGGCCTGGTGCCTTTGTACTTTTGCGTTTATTCGTGTTTAAAATTTCCATCTCCTGTGCTTTCTATCGATGTTTTGGTGATGGTGGCGTTTTGTGTGTGGCTTTTCCTGCTTGACTTTACTACTTTGTCATTCAGCAAGGATTCCACCCTTACCAGGTTCTTTTACGCAACCCATGTGATTAATTGTCCTCTTGACTGCGTCCAAAGTAAGCGGTTCGTCCATTTCACTGTATGCTGACTGCTGTTTGATCTAATCAAGTGCAGGCTGGTTTACTGTCGATGGCGCGGCGGACACATTTTGATTTGATGAGTTGGCAGAGCATGTATAGCATAAAGTTGTTACAAGAATCCACCACACTGGAGAAGTTAAAGAGAACAAGTAATTCCAATTTAACCCCTTTATTATCACATATAATTTCCACAAATGAACCCCTCTATATTGCAGCACACTACATGCTTGGTGGTCGACCCCTTTACAGTTGGTCATTATGCTTTCCTCTTTGCTTGTGCGACGACGGAAAAGGCTTAATACTCTATGAAGATTCCTTCTTAAACCCGTTTACGGAGGGAGGAAATTAGATATTTGTATTTTGCCAGTTCTGTCGTACCCCAAATGACTTCTCCACAGCTGCTCTGACCTGAATAGTCATCGAGTACATGTCTACGATGTCAAGTTTATTCTTTTTCAAACAAAACAGTTGTGCATGCTTAATATCCACTAGTAATTGTATCTTTTTGCGATTTATCTTTCATTAAATGTTGGTGTAGAAGTGTTTCATATAGTTTTCCCGTACTTTTAAATTATGACGTCATTTAAATGATGACGTCGCTTGTTTACCTCTAACGTTTATTTTCAAATCATTTTCATTTTGGGAGACATCGTTATGCATGTTGTGGAGTTGTCTGGAGGGGGGATTTTATTTACATTTTGACTTTGGTGAAAGTGGGATAAGGACGAGGTTGGGTACCCGTAAACCAGGTTTAAGTCCCCAGTAGCTTATTTTGGTTGCTGGCCGTTCCAAGGCGGCACTCCTGCTTTCAGCCTACGGTCAATTTTGTTTTTTAATATGCTTAATGTTTAATGTGTTTCGTCTTGATATGCGTCCTGTTATGTTTTGTCTTGTGGCTTTACCGTTTCTTGTTAGATGGTGTTTGGTGCGGTGTCATTTCGTGTGTGGCTCTCCCTGTTTGACTATTTTTCCATATTGTTAATATAGAACAAAAAGAAAGAGTATCCAAACATTCCAAAATCTAAAACAACGTTCGGGACTGCTCCGTTGATAAAACTCCATCGTACAAGGAGCCATGGGTAAATTCTACTAGCCTCTCACTTGTCTTAATTACTCCTTCTGCTAGACGTATTTATAACATTTAAACTAATTAGAATTTCACAAATATACAAACTTAAGTAGTAAAATCAAGACAAAATGTATTGTTCGCGGCAAATGGACGGTTCCATAATTTGGTTGAAGTATTTCTGTTTCCCCAATAGATTGCTGATACAAGTCTTGTCTCTGATAAGGACTGTACCATACGTTGTAAGTAATGATGTATAGCCAGGTTTTACGGGACAACATACTGTTTTAAAAATTGCTTTAATTTTGTTGGAGTCAGCAAATTGTTGGATTTCTTTAGCTTTCCGCTCCCACCACTTGCCTCGCACGTGTCTGGTTTCCCTCTGAGTCGTGGCTTGAAATGATTTGCATTTGCATTTCTTTTGAGATGAACCTGAATAATTCTGATATACCATGCATGTCTTGATTTTTCTTTGCCAGTAGATCTTCTATGACAGTATTGTTCTGTTAAAGCATATCTTGATGACACTATTCCTTTGGCCCAAGCAGTCTTTGCTGTCTCTGACACCATCATTCTGAACTGGTCCCATTTCTATGTACGATCCCCAGTCAAGGGTCCTTTGGTAGACATTTTACTGTTCAGACAGTCTAGGAACATACCGAGATGGAATGCAATTCTGCAGTATTGAAAGCTGTGCGAATTTGCTTTTGACGCTTTGGGAAGTGGCGAGCTATATGTAGTTTCAAGATTGAACGGACAAGTCTGTGGTCTGTCCAGCATTCTGCACCTCGCAGGGCTCTTGTTACAAAGACGTCTTGAATATTTCGCCGACGAACAATGACATAGTCAACAAGGTGTCCACTTTCTAGACCGAGGGTGCATTCAGGTGGTCTTGTTCTTTTTTCCATCCTGAATATTGTGCTTAGGTGTATGAACCCATTACTGTTTATCCTGCCGATGCCATGTCCGTCAAGTACACCTTAAAATCGACCATGGTCGCAACCTGCCCAGGCATTAAATGTCAAAGCAGGATGAATTTGTCGCTGACCGAAACTAAGCTCAATAGTGCCAAAAGGTCGGCATATGATTGCTCAGTTGTCTCTATTGGGCTTGTCTGGGTCGGTGCATACGCACTAATAACCGCTAGTAACCACTTCTGGCTTGTGGGAAGCGAAGTTTCATTGCCCTTTTTACTGATGCCACTTGGTAGGTCTAGGATATGTTTCAGCAGGGTTGACTTGATTGCAAATGCAACCCCGGGTATCCTGTCCTCATTCTCTGGGTTTCCTTACCAGAAGGTGTACTCATTGGAAAGTTCAACAAGTGATCCGTCTTCTGCTAGATGTGTTTCGCTACGTGCGGCTAGGTCAACATTTGTAGCGACACAATTCCTTGACTACTATATCTGGCATTCCTTTGAGTATTGCTGCATTGCCTCTGTCCATTATGCTCATAATACAATGTTTTTGGGTTGCTTTCCGTCCTTTTGACAGCGTTATTGGAGGGTCTTCCAGCTCTGTCGGGCTAGCCAGATTTTATAGGTTAAGCAATTTTTAAGCCAGCTTTTGTAGCCCCCCCCCTTACTATGGTGATCAGTGCTGTTCTGAAGAGGGATGCTCAGTCACATTGGATGCTGTCGGACTTCTTTGCTGCCCAGGGTGCAAAGAAACAACACAAATGTCCAAGAACGAACGCCTACGTGTAGGTTCATGGCTACAACTGCCAGTGGTCACCTCCACAGGTTGCTTAGTCAATACCCCATCGCCGTAGGTATGGTGTGAATGCACAAACTGACATGTGCATGAAGTGTATTATAGTGGAAAAGCCGTTGCACGGAAACAATCACACTGTCTCTCGGCCTCTGAGGTCCTGGTCCAGTGGCACGATAAATAGCTACGACTGGAGACAACACATACTGCAGTGGATGACCATGCCCACTTCTGTGTCCTAGCATGCCCTAAGCATTCCACACGGCTTTGTTACCCGTCTTCTTGGCCCTTGAATCATAAAGTGATTTCGTACGCACAATCAGCCAGAGTAGTATTTGCTCTTGTGGTGAATATTACCAAGAGGTCTCTGTTAATGTTATCCATCCTCAGCTCCAGGCCATTATGCATATCACAGGAGCACAGGGAATATTTACCCATAGCTGGGGTCTGTTCTTGGGCACCAGGGCGTGTCTACACACCGGTGGGCCTAGCATGTGCCATGTCTGGAAGCAGACCACCTCCGAGTCATTGCAGTTTAGATAAGGGCAGTGTGGTAACTAGTTTCCGTACACTGAATAGGGCTTGTCTACGAGAGGCAAAGTAATAGCCATGCAACTGCCATGTAGTGGCAAGGAAGGCTTTCTCAAACTAGTCCCGTTTCACCCAATGCAAGGCTAGCCAATCGCGCATCAATAGACCACTTGACCACATATCTATATTGTATCATAAACATACAGAGTGGACCCAGACCAGACGGTTCCTATAGGACTCTGTCTGGAAAGGCACAGAAAGGAGTATTTATGGAGTACATGGTTAATTCGTTCGCAATTGTCGTGCTCATTTAAATAACACTATTCATCAAGATGTCATTGTATTACCTCCAGTTTTAAATAGTATGAATTCTATAGAACTTATTTTCTACTTAGTGAGTGCGTTAAACAAATTATACTTAGATTGTTAGACACGTTTAACATCGTAGTCGAGGGAGGACATCACTTAGATATGTCTGGGACTTAGGTGAAACCTCATTGTTTGTATAATGATTAAAACACAATTCATAAATACTGTCTGTGAAGTATACAATATACAAACAAATTTGAAAAACGACTGGACTATAAATTCATTCGGTAGTAATCCTTACCCCTCTACCAAACATAATGTCTACTTTAATTTTGATGTGTGATATTTGCCTACTCCTGGCTCGATTTAGTTTATCAGATAGTATTAACAGAGTTACAACCAACTTGGATCCTGATGACAATTCGAGTTACACGTCGTCTCATTTAGATCCAAACTGTGTGTAAATGTGACCCACATTGCGGATAGCGGGGTAATGGTTGTGCTCGATCCGACGTTCGGTACTTTGAGCATTTATCATTTCAAGAAGATTGGGATGGGGAAGTCACATGAAGGCAATTTGTCTATGCGCATACATCACGTAATTCACCTTATTCAGCTTTAAGCTGTTGCTTCTTTTCCTTACTTTCGATTATCTATTTGAATACTAGCATGATCAATGACAATATAGGCCAACGATATATAATGTATTGTAAATCACACAGTGAATATACATAAGACATACATAAATCCTTCTAAGGGATATTTGGAAGTATTTATTGCTTAAATACGAAACTGTTTTACAACTACATTAACACTAATTTACACGTCGAGACAAAATGTCTGTTTTGGCAAAATAAAGAAGTTAAAGAAACGAATAAACTAAATACATTCAACGTTTTCGCCGCCGCAGGCGAATCCGTGATAACATTTGCAAACAATTTGGATCCAGAGGAGACTTCCGGTAACTTAGGATCCAAGCTGTCTGACACTGGTCATACTTTGGTAAAGACATTAACGCAAAATGTCACTTCGAAACCTGAAGTAGACGGTAATCTTAGAAGAGGAAATGAGTATTAACCCGCGTTAAAAATACATCTTATTAATATATGTGACGTCAATATTCCTTTCATGAATATTCATGGAGTAAAGTGTTAACCATTATTATGCAGAAATATGTAATGTCTCTTTGAACACCTTGATATGTAGCATTCTTGCACATTTCAAACTCGCCCATGATAAAGATTTGAGAATCTATTGATTATGTACCAACATCGGGGATCTTGATGAGAAACCTCATCTGAAGGAAATCTGTTTGCAATAAGGTTGCGCTTATACAAGCTAAGGGTTTGATATCACACTTGCAATGATTGTCTGCATACAGATATTACTATGGTTGGTATCATGTATGGGTAATGGGAAGAATGGAACATGTATTCTAATATTCTACAACTATTACTGTCTTATCTCACCAGAGAATGAATTTAGACCAACGTCTCTCTAATACAATCATGAAAGTAAGAAACAAACGGGTGATAGCTTAATGCAAAACAAAATGTACGCTTAAAGGTCCTAATGGGGATTTCTGCATTACTTTTGTCCTGCATTATGCAACCACATGATTATACAGACATCTGTTCATTAGCGATATACTTTCTGTATTATATTCATTCTCATTAATAATGACGTTTTATCACCTTGTAGCGGTGACTAATACATTTAATAGTCTTTAACATTGTTTCGGGTAAAAATAAACGTGCGACAGCTTCAACACATTCTGATGTAAATTTAAAAGATGTGAAACCACATTTGGTAGGATTTTGTAGATATATATCACCCCGCAGTAATTACTACCACCTGATGTTTGTAGGGCATGTTTATTTGGTACTGGAATGTTATGCTGTGCAAGACCTATAAGGCATTCAAGTCGATACATTTGTAGCGTGTAAGATTAGCCACAATCATCCAACTGATATTATACAGACAATAATAGTTACGATAACAGAGGTCCAGAAAAGACGCGTAAATTAGAACATTTTAAACAATAACCTCTTTATTTTCCCCACCATTTGTTATGTTTAGACGATTCTAAAGAGTGAGTGGTCACAGCATATGATTTGGGGGAGAAATGACTTACAGTTATATGTAGCTCTGCGATAATGCGACCACATAATGCAATAACATTGGAGTATGTAAAAGAGGTAAAGAGGTACTTAATTCAGGGCAAAACGTTATCAGAAAGTTCCTATAGGACTTTGTTGTAGAATTTCGTTTGAGTGGTCGAGTTAGACGTTTCTGTACTCTTCATAATCAATCATCAACTCATCTCTCATTGGTGTCGGATGGCCTATCTGGTGTCACGCCTCGTTCACTGCCAAATTTTGTCGTATGCAAATTTGTCGTCGGCTACAATTTGTCTTCATTTTCGTTACAAAAACAGTTACCAATACAAACATTATGGATCCTGATGAGACGCCGAGTTACTCGATCAAAACTGTTTGCATAGGTAATCACAGATGCGACATTGGCAGCGAAAGAGTTAAACCGTAATAGAGTTCTCATATACATCCCAATTACCCTTATTATTTTGGGACAAGGTATTTACGTTTTGTAAAGCTTTAGCAAATCAATCTGGCTCTATACGGTATGGATAACTTAAATGAAACATTAGTAAGGTCAAGCAGGCAAAGCCATATACAAGACGTAACCACCACCAAAACATCGATAGATAGCATGTCACACACACAACTACACCCAAACACATGTACATACACGAGATGAACACAGAAAACCTTAACAAACACACAAATACTAGAGACAAACAATCCAAACATGAACAAAAGTACAAGTACAAAGACACGAGACAAACAAAATAAGGGTGACAAAGAGAGTACCGCCTTGGTTTAAACTAGACTGACATAATAAAATGGCTTCTTCAGAAGCTTTGACCTGGGTCTGTACTATTTGCCTTTTCTTACCTTGTGATTTCAACGGATACACCATGAACGCTATGAATATTGACATTTAAAATGATTTGTGAACAATGGAATGTTCAGTTATGACTAACTCTGTAGAATCCGATCCTTTATAAATAGACACATACACTGCAACGTATCTATGGTGTAAAGGGGTAATGTCATGTCGGCAAATGAATTCTGCACATTCAATCTCTTTCTATTGTCTTCATATAAACGCCTTTCCACACCTTTGCAAGCAGAGTGATCAGTTCATGCAAAAATGTTCATATGCTAAGGGTTAAATTAATATAATATTGAAGCAAACGTATACATATTTAGGTGAGTTTACTGAGGACAATATGTTAAAGTCTGTATGTTACATGTTCATCTTACAGAAATATCCATTAATGAATGCACGGGGGAATTCTGTAAATTTTATTAATGGTAATGAGGTACACATAATCATATCGTTACCTTTGTTGTGCACATTTCAAACAATGAATTTTACAATGACCATTCCAATATTAAATAGGTTATGTTTATAGTTAATACTCTGGGATGATTTAAGGACAAGTGTTACATAACACACAGTGCATATCCTGATGAAATATCTCCTGTTGGAGCCCTCTCATCTGGATATACACGGTTTGCAAAGCAAATTAATAACTCGCTTCCCGCACTGAAATGCTTAGTAAGAGTTGTGCTTAATGGGATACTGGCGAGTAATTCTACAATTGTAAATCATTTTACGAATACGTTGAACTATGTGTTTCTTACTATAACTCACACTTATTTTTATAAATATTGGAGTGCAGAGTTAGGCATAGTGATCCTATCAGTTCGTATCCGTTTTCCAGTGACATATTTTAGGAAGGAGGCATGTCTCGTGTGAATAACTGTTTCCTGTATATTAATAAGTTCAAATAGTGTATTTAAATGAGACGAAGACATATTTTGCGACCAGATATTGTGTTGCAAATTTTGATACAATTCAGTGCTTTATATAAGCACTTTTAGAACAAATAATTGACCCAGTCTATGTTATAGACTTCCTTCACATACACAGACACATCGTTTTATTGTAAGGCGATCGAAATATTACAATAATATTCGAATGTTGAGTATAAGTATGCTGACAAAGAAAACCCACATACATAAAAACAAGAGAACTGATTTTTGTATTCCACTTAGATCATCAATGATAATGATAACGATTTCAACACTAACTTCTTGAAGTAAGAGATACTAACCTCTCGATATCTCGTCAGTACATTAAATTACAGTGTTCGTTGAAGAACAAAGTAAATACTTATATAATGTGTATTAATCGATATATATAGCACACTATATATATATTTATGTAGGGGTGTGTGTGTGTGTGCTTGCGTGTGTGTATGTGTGTGTGTTATTTGTGTACATGTGCATATGGTGCGTGATCCATGTGTGCGTGCGTGCGTTCGAAAAAGTTGAAATGTGACTTTCCTGTGTGAATAACTATGATTCAACAAGAAATGGTGATACTTTGTAGTTTATGGTGAAATAGTGCTTGCTGAAGCCAGTATTTCGAATAATTACACCATAAATTGAAAATAAAACCTTATCTGTTATCTCTGTTATTTTTTTAACAAGCCATATATCACTACTGTAAAATTCATTTGAAAAAATGCATATTAAAACCCTTTATCATTTCGTCCGCATTTTTAGTTATAATGGGGTTTCTAATTGATGTGTTTTTTTGACTGTTTGACAGCATGGCAAACAGCCATTCAGTATAACCACTTTTGTGGTAATATCGTATTGACCACTTCAGAATAGGAATTATAGGAATATGACTGGGTAATGCCAAAAAGTACTTAAATTCGACACTTGTATTTAAGTGTCATTATCACTATCATGGATGATACCATCAAAGGTAAATGTAGCAACGTATTTATTTACATGTATAGCACTTTACCACTGTATTTGCTGTCGCGGTTGTTGTAGATTAGTCGGAGAGGGGATACGTTTATTTACACTGTTTGTCTTTTAGGATGGGGATGGAATAAGGGTGAGGTTGGGCGCCCATAAACCGGTTTAAACCCCCGGTGACTTTTGTCACTGACCGTTCCAAGGCGGTACTTCCATCTTCCTCCTATTGAATGTTTGTTTTGTCTTTGTGCGTCTCTTGTTGTTTTTTCTACCCATGTACATTTGATGTTTCCTTGTGTTGCTGTTCGGGCGAGTGTTTGTTCAGTATGTGGTATTTCCTGCATGACTCATTTTTGTACTTTTGTTAATATTTTATTGGTCACACAACTTACCAAAATACCGGAATACTCCAGAAATACCGGAATACCCGTACTTTTAACACAAGTTTAATCGAGCTGTATGTCAAAGCACACCTATAGATAATAAACGACGTGTGTCACCAAATTATGTTTTTGTGATATATATTAATAAAATATATTGAAAATATGTCAGAATTACGGTTTTTAAGACTTTTGTCATTGTCAAGAAGTCACGATCCTTATTCGTAAGTTCGATATTAGTGATAACTATTTCCCTGTATCCACACATGATGATGAGATTTTGAGATAACAACATAGGAAATAAATGCATGTTTTAAATTTTATAAAAAAAACATACACAACGAAACTTACGCATATAAATTCAACTGATGCAATGAATGCTTGTCTAATTGGATTATCACACACACGTGGCATCAATTGGGTTATCACACCTGCCGAAACATGTAGCATTGAACATCTTAATAGTATCTAACTGTTTATTTTAATAATGTATATATAGAACATGACAGTTATTACTTATTGTACCAAACAGTTAAAACATAATAATGTATTAAATGAAATGGTTTTGTTAAATTAATTTAGATATTAACCACTTTACTCTCAACTCACATGCATACTTGTAAACATATTTGTCGGCTGTCTGTCTAACACAGAACCATCTTAATTACAGCATTTGTGTAGGATTTCAGAATTGTACATTCATACAATAACAGTATGGTAATATATTATACTGTGTTAACAGTTTAAGATTCAGCATTGTCGTCTGCTAGACACATTTTACGTCTGCCTCAAGTACAAATATGAATTATTCAGGAAATACCACATACAAAACAAACAGTCGCCCGAACAGCACCACAACAAGAAAACAGTAAATGTACATAACTACCAAAACACAAAGAGACGCACAAAGACAAAACAAACACACATTAGGGGGAGATGGAAGTAACGCATATGAAAGGTCAGTGACAGTAGTCAATGGGGGTTTAAATCGGATTAGGGGTCTCGCAACTTCTCACTTATTCCATCCCAATCCGAAAACACAAACAGTGTAAACGTGTCGCCTCTAAGACTAAGTTACGATAACCATGATGGCAAATACAGTGGTATATTGCATGTAGAAGGAACATATTTAAGTGAATCAATCTGTATCCACCTATCGCTAGTGTGCTCAATATTTGAGTTGTTAACAGAGTAAGAACAGTATAAAGGGCACCACACAAACAAAAAGACAAATATCCGACGTCCTCCTTCCGCTTCCGGATTTAAGATGTCATCTTCATAGAGTACCAATGAAAAGGTAGTAAAGTCAAGCAGGCAAAGCCACACATAAGACGGATCCACCACGAAAACAACGAGCATGTCACACACACAACTACACACCTAAACACTCGCACATACAAGAGATAAACACAGAAAACATGAACAAATACACAGAGATAAACATTCCAAACATGAACAAAGGCACAAGTACTAAGACACAAGACAAACAAAAGTAAGGGTGACACAGAAAGTACCGCCGTGGCTCGGTCAGTGGCAAAATTATTACTGGGGGTTTAAACCGGTTTACTGACGTCATAACCTCACACTTATCTTACATTCACCCTAGGTTAACAAATAGTTTAAATAAAGGTATCCCCGTCGGACTTTCCCGCAACATAGAAGACGGTTAACACATGAAAATATGTAAAGTATTGCATAACAACTGTGAAAAGTTTGTTAAATATGTATTCAATGACTTTGCTGAAGTCAGAGCAACTGCAGTGAAGCCGTTAAGGGCACAACAGGGAAAAGGTAATACGTGATTCTGGTAAGCTCATCTCGTTCCAGAAATGAAAGGAGAACGTCGGATATCTGTACTATTTCATTTTTGTCGTACCCTTTATTACTTTTCTACAGTTACCCTGTTTGCAGCTCAATCATTGAGTACACTAGCGATAGGTGGATACAGTATGTTCAATTAAATGTTTTTTCGTTATACATGCACTTTACCATTGTATTTGCCGTCGCGGTTGTTGTAGATTAGTCGGAGAGGGGATACGTTTATTTACACTGTTTGTCTTTTAGGGTGGGGATGGAATAAGAGTGAGGTTGGGCGCCCATAAACCGGTTTAACCCCCCAGTGACTTTTGTCACTGACCGTTCCAAGGCGGTACTTCCATCTTCCTCCTATTGTATGTTTGTTTTGTCTTTGTGTGTCTCTTGTTGTTTTTTCTAGTTATGTACATTTGCTGTTTCCTTGTGTTGCTGTTCGGGCGAGTGTTTGTTCTGTATGTGGTGTTTCCTGCATGACTCATTTTTGTACTTTTAAGAGTATACCATCATAGAGTACTACCCTTGGTCTGTCATCGCGCAAACAGGAAGCGTAGCTACTGACTGTAAACATTTCTTGTCGGCGTACATGAACAAAGGGCAGCGTGATTGACAACTGTAAAAGGGTTGACAGCCAGACATGCAGGATTTTGTAGTACTATAGGATCATATTTAACCCATCTGATGAGCAAAGTGAGAAAATGGTTATATCCAATACGTTTACATCACCATACAACTCAGGATGTGAAATAACGAGTCGCCGGAGCGCCTTGATATTACATTTGTACTGGTGAATAACTGAGAGATTTCGATAATAAAAAATAGAGAATGATTTTATTAATAAATATTTTTATTCAATCCTTGCTTAATAAGCTTTTCAGTTAAAATGATATTTCGACTGTTAAAATCGTCAAAAGAGGAACACGCTCTAACGAAACGAAAAATCCTTGCAGATTTTGTTACTGTCATATACACCTCTGCAATGGGTTCATGCCAATAATCTTGACAAAACCAATAGTTTGTATTTTATGGTAATCTGAGTCGATAGTTTATATCAACATAGTCTGAATCAAGAATAAATAGCTTTTTTATCATTAAACTGGTAATACAGTTTAATTACAGAGAATATTTGATGACCAATTGTCATGCCGATTTACGCTTCAAGTATTGCACAAATGCAAACAATCAAAATAGAATGATGTCTGCTCAATATTTCGAAAACAGTTTCTACAGATTAATAATTCTGAACATCTTATAAGGGCATTGGAATTCTGCTATAACCCCAAAGGGCACACAACTTATGGCGAATCCCAGCCTTTTGCTTTTCTTTCGATAAGGAATTTAATTTCTGTTTTGCACGGTAGTTAGTTTCATTTCGGTCTACTTCCTGAGCCAACTATAGAGGTATATGTAATATAACCGGGTGTAAGAGAGTGATATAAACTCCATAAGATGGGGCACAGGGAACATCTCAGTCACAATGAGGGAAATTTACAAAGTTAAAATCGTTGATTTTGTCATATATTTTAGAGGAAATCATTCCATTGTCAAATTTAAGGTATAGAACCAGAAAACCTGCATGAGTGTCGGAAGGGTTAGCTCGTAACATGCAATACTTAACATGTAAACTAATTAATAGTTCATGCATATGCAATATAGTTATGAAGTAAGGATTAATCGGTATGATTTGGACCCGAACACTAGACCAGTCAATTTCTCGAACATTAATGGGGACAATGTTTTATTATAAAATCGATGATTAACTTTAGGCTTGTATATCAATACATATAAATGGTATCAAGGTAGCATCAATGATATATATATATATGTGTCCAGGTTAAGTACAATGCCGAATCCAGATCAGTGACTGTGAAATCGGGAACTGATAATACAGATTAAAGAGAATAAATGGAATCCTTGAGATACGTTTCAATATAACAAAACTGGTTTCTGATGAACATGTATTTGAAAGTTTCCTTAATAAAAACAATCAACTAACCGTCAACCAATCAGTCACATCCCTCAATCAATCCCTTGGTGCCCCTGATATAGGTATGAACTATATCAATAAGTGCTTCTACAGAGTCCCTGCTCAGACCGCTGCCTCAGAATAATAGTGTTTCCCCTAGGTCGGGTATTCCTTTCTATGCTGTTTGTATATTTCCTCTTTATATATTGAATGATTAAATCCAATATTTTTAACAATTTTCAGCAATTCTTTTCATAAAGTTATTAAGTAAAGGTCATAGTGTAAATCGTAAATATTATATATACTTTATGTTTTACCTTGATATATGCAAAACTATCCCTTAAAAGAAGTGTCATATAACTTCCAAATATCTTCTTTAGTCCTGTTGGTGTATTAATAAGTCCTTATTATAATTATGATAAATGTTCCAATTTCACGTTAATAGTTAAATAAAACTTCTGGTGTCGTTGTACTTGTGCTTTTGTTCATGTTTGGAATGTTTATCTCGAGTATGTGTGTGTTTGTTGATGTTTTCTGTGTTCGTCTCGTGTGCGTGCGTGTGTTGGGGTGTGTGGTTGTGTATGTTTGTGTGTGATATGCTTTCTGTCGATGTTTTGGTGGTGTTTGCCTGCTTGACTTTATTACTTTTTCAATCCATTTTTAGCTGAAAATATGCAAAAAAATGTGTCATATAACTCAGATTCCCAGATTATGTTTTAAAATAATTTCAAAAGGATCCTTCCAATTATCTTCTTTAGTCATGTTGGTGTATTGATAAGTCCTTATTATATGATAAATGTTCAATTTTCACTTTTTCCCAACACTACTATTTCAATTATAGCAAATTGTCAAATAAAAAGCACACGGTCAGTATGTAACAGGTCATATTGTTTATCTGCAGCAGAACTACTTTAAGTGAACTAGCGTTGTTACGCAATTGACAAAGAAAATATTTTAACGTCGCATGCCTAGACTGTAATAAATAGGAGGCTTCGATTTGTTTTTAAATGGCAATAACTTAGTTTTTAACTGATTAATGGAAGTAGCAGAAGTAACTGTGTCTGGAAGATTATTCCACGCTTTTACTGTGCAATGTTAAAAGCTATATTGATAGGAAGATGTTCTACAACGAGGGATTTGAAGTTATATCCTGTTTCTACGGCTAAGAAGGGAGCCATAAGATCCGTTATTAAATGCTTTCCACAATATATAGGTTGACTTTAATTTGCGCTGGAGATCAATTTACATTTGATAATGTTAAAAGGGACAAGTTCAAACAGTTATGATTGATTTAAACTGTTCAATTTCAAACACGAAACATTAGAAAGCGTAACATTGTTAGGGAGCTTTCGTCCGTGTACTACAGACTTTGTCAACCAACTGACTTCAGTGGGACTGGACACCGCTCGAGGCTTTAGTAGTGAGCGATGTTAATAAATTCTGAAAGGGGTGATCCCCGAGAGCAAAAATTGCAGACTCGGTTTTATTGAGTCTGTTCATGAACAGTAATTGAAAGTGCAACACTGCTCACGCCCCCTAGCACCGGCTTAAGCGGTATGTCGTGTCCCAGATGTGTGGTAAGTAGCGGCCCCGTCTCTGTTGAGCGCCGGCTTGTGTGCTCTGATATAGATTGACTCCTTGACCCCTTTCAAACCAGGAGGACTCGCGGTTTATTAAGATGTGCACTGATTTGGTGGATACAGAATGTTCCGGATTGTCCTGATTTATGTGGCGTGATACCTCACTATTGCTCAAGCTTGGTCGTCTGTGTTCCATATATCGTGCCTTGATATTTCTCTCCGTCTCCCCGATGTAATCCTTATCACATTTATGCTTCTCGTTGCCTTCACACTTGATATGATTAAAGGTTTTAAAGGGGATTTGAAAGCGGGGTCAAGGAGTTCATAAAGAACAATACCACACAGTTGAATTTTCATAAGAAAGTTCAAACAGTGTTGACTCTGATCACACGCATCCAGAAGAATGCACACCATCAGGGTCAACTCTGCATTTGTTTTATTCCAAACAGTCATGAGCCATAATACGTACTAGGGCATATGCATAGGGTGGAGATTCAATGGGAAACGCTGCTTGTAATAACAATATAAATCTCAACTATACACATGTGTAATGATAACGTCATATTCTGACATGTCTCCCTGTTCAGAAATCATTGTTATATTTATTTTAGTCTGGGTACAACCATCGTAATGTAGTATAAAATAGCAAATATTTTACAGTATCATTTGTATCATTTGAAACATATATTGTAAAAGTTCGACGGTTCGAGCCTCAAACAAGGACATGTATTGTTATTGATCCTCAGGACAGGCGACGGCTCAACGCAGGACGAAAGTCACACAAAAAGCTCCTAAGCAAGCGCTCCGCCTAACCAATACCCCGCACCAAGCAGTGACCTGCCAAAGACGTTATCAATGATTCCTTATATGATAATATAAATTTGAGTCGACACGGTTTAACTGTATTCGCATGTTCAGTAGTATTTACTGATATTTAACAGATATATAGATTTATTTATTTGGCCCGTTTCCACATTTAATCGCTTTCACCCGCCTTTACAAACACAGTAGAACCTGGCCGGACGTTTCCTGTAGGAGCCGTCTTATCAGGAAGTGCTATGTTTTCTAATGGAAATATAATATAACTCTACAGTGTACATGTATATCGAAACCAAAACATATTGTATATGTATGCTTTTATATACAACACTTAGAAATCAATAATTATGATGTTAAATATCTTACATGAATACAAATATTCGGATAAAGAAACTGTTGCTTGCGTGTATCTTTTGATTGCACTGAACTACTGCAACACTGTATATGTTATATATTTAACCCGTCTGATTGTAATGTTTGTTTCCTATAGTGTATTATACAATGGGAAGCATGCGAGAGTCAAACATTGTAATGTTTATCGAGCTTAATGAATTTATTTAATCGGGACACACACAGAGAATATACAGTTACGTGGAAAAAGGTGAATATTCCGCTTTAAGCAGATATCATTTAACACATTGTCTGAGTAGTTGAATGTTGTAGCCGGTAAAGAATATCCCAATTATAGTGCTGGCATATGGCATTTCAAGCTGTAGACCCAGATCAGAGGTCCCTGAATGAGATATCTAGTCGGAATCCACATCGTTATGCAAGGGATGTAGGTACTATTAATGAGAAACAAGCCACTGTCCTATATCAACTACTCAGCAAACGGATTAACACAAGATAAGTGACACATGAGTGTGTCTACGCTGAGTCTTCAATAGTGGGAGTATTACAGGCATGAAGCTCGTCGTTACACAGAAAGTTACATTATCTATATGTTTGTCCTTGACATATATTTTACCGTCATTTGCCGACGTGTCCTTTATAACTTTACATCGTTTGAGTTGTCTCGCTTTGTAGGCCAGCTGTGGGCGTTTTTTCGTGAGGTCCTCACTTATACAATGAGACGTGCCATGGTCTTTATTGTATGTTTTAGGACTCGACTAGGTTTTGATTGGACCTATAGGACACAAAACTGACTATGATATCCCGGTTTGATTTTGTTTACGGGACTTTGTCCCTACCATTTGGCTCCGGTCGATTTCTTCACGGTTAATTCAATGTCCAGTCTGTTTCCGGCGAAGTATATGACCAAATCGTCTGCATCTCCGTCCTCATTCTCCCTAATCTCTGAGACGCGAATATTTTGTCGACACTTGTATTGTTCTAAGTCGTCGGTTTCTGGACCAGTTCAGTGCACATTACGTTTGAGTTTTTCAGCTGATTTTGAACTCCTTGGCAGTGTTTTTCTGGGGTTCCAATATCTGTTGGACTTGTTGATCTAATGTTGAAATTAAATGTTCGTATATCTTAGCCTTTATCTCAGGAATATTAAAGAGCAAATTCAAGAATCGGTCCATAATACCTGGGTCATTGAGTGCGCCAAGAAATGAATCAATGAAGCCTTCGGGATCTTCATCAGCATCCCCACTGGATGCCCTTGGTCTCATGGCCTGGTTCTGAGTACTAGTAGACAAGTTTCGGCCTGTTTGAGTTTTGTCTGAACCACGCATCATTGCTGATGTTCAATCCAATTATATAAAGGAACAGTTAACAGACGTAACAAAAACGGGCTTTTGCTTGCTTTGTTATAAAAAGTTGTCCGATCACTTTGTCACGGTTTGCCATACAACACGTAATAAGTCATTAAAGAGCAATTTTATCAGTGGAATGTATATGTTTGCAAAGGTATGTAGGTATGTTGGTTGTTTCACTGACCACGCAAATCTGGCCCCACTTTTTTTCCGAAAACTGTTGATCTTACCACCAATTACGAAATATATATAGTCCTTTCCTTGCATATATAAACCATAAATACACCAATATCCCTGCGACATAGCAATCACTTCATTAAAACTTCGTTTGCAGCAGGTTTTTAATATTTTGCACAGAACACTGAGATAACGCGTCACTGCGACATTGATGAATTTGACGTTCAAAATGAGTATTGATGTTCCATTTATACAGTGACCGTTAAATAGTCCCTTGATACGTTTTTTGACCAGGGTCTAGTATTTTCGTCACATAATACTTTCCAGAGCTTACAGTTGCAAGATCATCCCAAAATACAAATTGTTTGACTTGCATATGTAGACGAGTTTACATCGAGTTACATGTTAACTCTCAGCCCGCTAAACCGGACATGATGGACACCATCTCGAACAAGATGAGACGACTAGTAATTCGACGTCTCATCAAGTTCTAGGCTTTGTCACCCTTCCTTTTGTTTGCCTTGCGTCTTTGTGCTTGTGGTTTGTTCATGTTGTGGAACGTTTGTCCCTGTTTCTTGTGTGTCTTTTGGTGTTTTCTGTGTTCATTTCGTATGTGTGTGTGCGTGTGCGTTTGGGTGTGTGGTTGTGTGTGTGTGTGTGTCATGCTGTCTATCGGTGTTTTGGTGGTGGTTGCGTCTTGCATGTGGCTTTGCCTGCTTGACTTTACTACTTTTCCATTTGATGTAACGGGAAAATTACAATATTTTCTCAAATGCTTAATCGAATTGGAAGTATGAAAACATTGTAGCAGATCATTATATGACAAAGCAATATTTGTAATATTAGGCTTAGGGTTAGCAAATAAACCACAGTAATTGTAAATTAAACATGAATTCTACATTACTCTTTCGATGCTATGTTTTGTTGCCAGGAAACTTAGCCGTCGGCTAAAAAAATAATATTTGTTACATTTCTGTATTTTTGTTTCAAACCAACAGTCACAGTAACAAACAGTTTGGATAACGATGAAGTATTCGGCGTCTCAGCTGGATCAAAAATATTTGCATTTGTATTCACTGAATTCAATTGGTAGCGAAATAGTAAAACATCGAATTTCTGGGATCATTTTGAATAGTTATTAATTTAAATATCTAAACAATAGGAGAACCTTTTATCATTATGCTTATTGCTATGGACACATTCTTTCTAACTACAAGTATGCACCAGTATATCATTCTCAAAAGTGACATTTTAAAAGCATGTGAATGAACTATAATGGAATTTTGTCAGCTGTTTGAATCAACATTTCTAATTATTGTGACAGCTTGCAGACGGTCGTATAAGAAATGCGACTCTAAGCATATTTTATACGTATTCTAAAACGCCAGTTACTTGAACGCATATTGTAGAAAAGCTACAGGTCGGGATTGACATACAAAAAAGATTTACGGAAATGGTTGAATTCACAAGTGTAAAAGCTTCGGCTCAAAATCGTGATTGCAAGGAGTGGAGTGATGTATGTCGGAATAACAGACAATTCAATGAACTTTGATGTTCTTTGTCGACGTTCGGTGGTTTAGATATATAAATTGATTGAGCTTAAACTGTGAATCGTAGTCTTCAAAAATGCTTTTTTTTAATTATCGGTAAAGTTAATGTATAGAGTAAGATCTCGTTTATGTGAACACATAATTCATCAACATAGGAATCTTTTAAAGCAGTGAATCACATAATACAGGGCAAAAGTAATGCAGAAATCTCCTGTAGGAGGTTTCTGTGTAACGCTTGCCCTTCGTTAAGTGGCCATAATTAAAAGCTCCAAATATACTTCTTTCGAGGTCGAACTATTTAGCGAGAATTTCTTTATTTGACATGAAATTATACAAGTAAAAGAGAAATGACCTAAATAGTAAGTGTGAGACAACATATATATTACAGTTTGCCACCATCTTGAATTATATAGATCGGAAGATCTGTGTTTTTAGCAAATCCACCACAACCTCGTGTTCAAAATTTTCATAGTTCTATTTATTGTTAGCTGTATTTTGAACATTCATTTAAACGGTATGATTGACGATCACATGGAATAAACAACATGAATGGATGACAATATGTCTATAAAGTATACATTAGAGCGATGTTGTAAACAATGGTTGATCAAATAATCCGTTGATATTAACATATATAGTCCATTGTTTCCAGATCGACACTTCATATGAGACGTCAATGTAATTTCTGACTGCCACACTACACAGCATTGCAGTTAACAAAATTGTTAAATTCCTATGTACCTTGGACAAAATTGATAAATTATTTCTTAGCCTGAAAACATCATGGGTTATTAATCCAGTTCAGGTGAAATAAATGTATACAAAGACAAACAAGCATATTGCCAACAGAGACTCATTCCCATTTGATAACACACCCACAATCGAAAATAAGTATGTAACTTGCTTTAGACTACCTGCAACTGTTTCAATATTTTTATTATAAGATTACAAAGGTATATACAATCTACAGGAGAATACTCTGCAGGTTTGTCGTGAAAGTCATGAAAGACGTGACATTACTTTTCGAACTCCCCTCGTAAATGTTGGCAGACTACACACATGCATGATATTTGTTTTGTTCACAGACGACACATTCAATCAATGTATATAATAAAAAGAATATGCACGATACTGTAATTACCATTATACTCATTATCATTATTATTATTATTATTGTAGTTATCTATATCGAGGGACTAGTGAAACCCCCTGTAACTACAATGTATTGGGAGCATTTGTAATAACAATTGCAACCGGTTTGGAGCCAGATGAACCACTCATCAGGAAAAAAGGTCTGACACTCTATCGACTGTTTTTAAAAAAGAAATTACAGAGGTCCAGAGGTAACATGAATTATTTTCTAGAATAACTTCTTTATTTCTACACCAAATCCTATGTTGTGACTACTCCTTAGAATCGTATCGAAGAGACGATTCTAAGGAGTAGTCACAACATAGGGTTTGGTGGAGAAATGACGAACTTAGTATTTGAGTACGCACCTTTATCTGTAGCTCTGGAAAAGAAAGAAAGCAAATTTAACTCTTTGCACACTTTCAGCTAAACCGTAACTACCTGTGCAAACCGTTTGAGTTAAGGTGACACTCTGCATAATGTGGCGTCTCATTAGGATCTGAACTGTTCGACACTTCGCAAAGAAATGACAGAAGTTCTATTTTAAGAATTGCATGGACAGAGTTATAAATAGACGGAGCTAAGTGTGAGCTGTGGATCGGGCATGCATACATACAGCTTTTGAAATCATTTCTTTTCAGAGTTGTTCAATTGTTGAATGGCCTTCCTCAGACCCTAAGACAAAGCAAATCTTCCAGTCAATTTAGATTTGATGTTAAAAACATCTAGATATAAATTGTAACGGTCATCATATTAAGTCTTCTACCTCTGTAAAATATCTGGGTGCTATTCTAGACCAATTCTTATCTTGTGAGGCAATTGCCAGATCAGTTATTACAAAAGAAAACAGCAGGCTGAAGTTTTTATACAGAAAATGCCAAAATACATACAGGGAAACTTTTGCTCTTGGCACTTATTCAGTGTCACTTTGATTACTCTTGTTGATTTTGGTACTCTACTCTAACTCAAGGTTGGATAAATAGACTTCAATCAACGTAAAATAAATTAAACCGTTTTGTTTTAAACTTAGATGCTAGAGAACACATAGGCACATATTATTTTAAATACCTCAGCTGGTTGCCAGTATCCAACGGAGATGATAAAATCACACCTTCTAATGTTTTTAATATTTCTTAGCGCACTGCTCATGTATATCTTAGTGCCTGCTTTGTTCCTTAAAGCTCTGTACATAACCGCTATACAAGATCACACATATCAGCTGTTCCTGTTCAAGTAGATTCGTTTTCTTTCACTTTTACATATAACGGACGCTACGCCATTCCCAGAGCTAACAGCTGTGGTAAGAAATCATTTTTTCAGCGGTGTTCACTGTTGGAATGGCCTTCCTCAGACTTTAAGACAAAGCAAATCTTCCAGTCAATTTAGATTCGATGTTAAAATATCTTGATAGATAAAGAATAAATTTTACGACAATTTTCTTTAAATTGATGGCACTTCTGTATTTATTGCAGTTCTAGAATATCAGGACCTCGTTGTATTAACTTACTGTTTTATCTTTGTTAATTTGATAGGTTTGTTTTACTTCATTCTTTAATATGACTCGTATGAATTGTTCTGATTCTCTGCTGTGTCAATCAGTAAACAAGGTCATATACAGTGTTTATAGGGCTATTTCTGTGATACTTATATTTTATAATGATACCGTGGCTCTATGTGTCTTGCCTCTAGAATCAAGGACCACAATGGAACTAAGGACAATATGTTCATTTTTTGTGTTATCCTTGGTTTACAGTGCGCATTACATGACGTTTTTTATGTTGTCTTAATTATCAGGTGGCAAGATCAGCACTATAATCCAAGAAGCGGATTATATATTGTTCTGACAGAATGATCAGGTTATTATAAATGAAAATGAAATGAATCGCACATAATAATGCTAATTCAAAAGTGAATAACATTAATGGAATCATCACGGTAATAAGACGCGTGTAACAGGTTAGTCCTGAAGATGTTTTTAAATCGAGAGAATTTATAATTGAATATGTTCCAATCAGAAGTCTAATATGTCTGGAATCGTCAGTACTGAAGAAAAAACAGCGTTAAACATACATTCCAGATTGTTTGTAGTCGTCTTCTGCATTTTTAGTGAAATCAATTATATAATAAGCAGGGAATTTGAAACCCAATATGATACCTGTGCCTTAAGAAGTGTTGAAAATACGTTGAAATGTAAGAGAATGTATATTTTTTCAATTACTGTATGTTTCTAATGTTTTCAAAACTTTTTGTCGTATATCTATGCTAAATATATGACTCATGGTGCAGGGTCAACTTTGGCCTCAGGGATATACATGTACATGTAATTTTAATAAGCTTTGTACAGAACCACTAGATGATGCCACATGTAAAATATTAAAGCTGCACGCATATAGATTTAAAGATGTCAAATGTACATGTACATGTGAAGTATGTGACCCTTGGTATCAGTACAACTTTGATCCATTCGTAAAGAATCTGACCTTAAAATAGTACGCTACACTCTGCCTTCCAACGATGCATATAAATATTACATTTGGTATTTCCAGCTACAGTGGTATAATAGGTATGATCCGGATGAACATTTTTCCAAAATATAGGTCAACGGTCAAGGTCACGCAAACTTAAACTTAGTATAAAGCACTGACGCACACCAGATCGTTTGTAGCGTTTTCGTAACTGTTATCGGCTCATAAGACCGAGACGGCCTGATGTTCGGCGCATACTCACGCGACGTCATCGCGCCAAAGTTGGCACGACAACGTTTCCGTTGGCGAATGCGTCAGTGGAATTAAATTGTTTTCTCTGACGAATCCAGGTTCAACCTTAGTCACCATGATGGTAGGGTACGGGTGTTTAGAAGGAGTGGCGGGCGATTTGCTAACGCCTGCATTGTTGAAAGAAACAGGTTTGGCGGGGGCATAGTGATGGTTTAGGGTTGAATAAAGGGGAATTAGAAACCGACCTGGTAATTGTGAATGCTGCTGTGTACATACATCAGATGATGAAACCTGCGGTTACATTCATCCACCACTATGTTCCTGCCACATTAATGCATGACAATGCGCGTTCGCATACAGTTTGCATTACGCGGCAACATCTGAATACAAATGGTATTAACGTTTTGCCTTGGTCTGCTGTCTCTCCGGATCTATATCCCATTGAACATATCTTGGATCTTCTTGCTCGTCAAGTATGGTCAATGCATCATGACAACAATTTGCAGGAGCTAGAACATGCTCTGCAGGTCGAATAGGATAACATTCCTCTGCGCACCGTACAACGGTATGTCAATTCAATAAGACGTCGTACTGTACAGGTAATACGTCGAAATTGAGACCATACCCGATATTAATGAGATTATCGCAACTACACCATCAGGAGAGTCTGAAACTTTAATTTTATTCACAGTTACACTGATATCACAATTTGTGTATTTTTGATTTTGACCCCTACCAATGTTAAATATTTACATTCGCCCTGCAACGTCCTTATATAACCTTATTCTAAAAAGAAAGTTGCATTTTCCTATGAACGTTCATTTCAATACCGGTTTGAGTCGGTTCCAGAATTCCGCTGCGTAAGCGGAGAAAATTTGAAATGTGGCATCTTCTTACTGAGAATTATCGCTTGAATACATAATATTGCCAACTTTAACAGCCGTGGCGTATCAAAATATATTATCAAGTAATGAGTGAAGCATAAATAAGTCAATGTCCTTACCGTTAACAAAGAAAAATCCGAGAATAAAATCCAACGTTGTGACCCGCTTTCGATCAAGCATGGCGGGTGAGTAAATTGGCTTCGACACCGCGACCTACATTTAAGAAGATGCTTTAATACCAACATTTCGTAAATATATATGATTTGAAATATCTCGATAATCTTTTCTTTAAACATAGCTGGACAATTTACTGATTAAATCTTGTATTCATTCTATATTTATAATATGTGTTTGGGACTACTTTTCATACCATATATAGAGATCCTACTACGTTAGAAACGAACCTGGCAACGACCTAGATAGCGGCTATTACGTGACCGGTATATAATATTTTTTAAAAAATCCGTTGGAATATAAATATAAGAAATAAATGACGTGCTCCCGGTGTTCATGAGGTTATGCAACGCATAGCTTTACGAGCAAAGATTCACGTGAAGCCCTTCGGGCTTCACTAACTTTGCCCGTAAAGCTATGCGTGGCATAACCTCATGAACACCGGAAGCACGTCATTCATTTCTTAAATGGTTAACATGCGTCAAAAACACAAACATGTCAAAGAAGATAAGATAATACCCAAAGCCCAACAAACCCCCGATGCACGAGTACATCATAAACAATAGATATGTCCTTTGGAAATGAATAACCCTTTCCCCGATGAATATTCATGTAGGACATAATGACGTCAAGGATATTAATAAGATTATTTTATTAAGGACATTTTGGCTCAGGCAGAAGCTGTAAAATCAGATCTATATTACACCATAAGCAAACAGAGCAAACCCTGATCAGACGGGTCATATAGGAGCCGTCTGATCTGGTCTACTCTGTTTGCAGATGCGTCAAAATGCGCTTACATAAGGGAATGGTTTAAAACCATATGCAGTAGAAACTATACACAACGACCACTAGAAATAGAAGTATATTTCTAGGTCTTATAAAGGATTCATTGTTTTGCCTTTACTCCATAGATACCCCTTTTTATGCCGTTACAAGCAGAGAACACCTATATCAGACGGATTCCTATAGGAATATAGAGTTAATTCATTTCAAAAGGATATATCTATTGTTTATGATGTTCTCGCGCATTGGGGTGTGTTGGGCTTTAATTATTATCTTCCTTCTTTGACATGTTTGTATGTTTGACGCATGTTAATATGCATAATTTTGCGTTGTTTGTATTTGAAATAATAGTCATCCTGTTCTACAAACCCTATTGTTATAAAATACCCTTGTTCATTACGACATTATAAACATTCTGTTTATTAAAGAGCTGACGCATACCTAAACTTATTTAGATGTTTCTGTAATTACTTTCGTTATGCATTAAGCAGCTATACCATGCCGTGGTGTAAAACATGCATGCTAGCCAATTATTTGGCGTTATCATTTAGAAATTACAGTAAAACCTCTCTATAACGACAACTAAATTACATCAATTATTTTGTGTTAAAGGCAGGTGGCTGCTTAAAGCAAGGTGAAAGTAAAACAGAACGCTCCTATGGGAGCGTTCTGTTTTACTTCCACCTTGCTTTTAAGCAGCCACCTGCCCTAAATACCAACTAATTAACACAATTTAGTGGTTGTTATAGAGAGGTTTTACTGTAGCTTTAAATTACCTTTGAAGATGCTGAGCATCAAAATTGTCACTAACGAAGCAGATATAGTCAGTGAATATGTTGCTATCTGATAAATGTTCTGAAATGCAAATCATTAGATGCTGTACTAATGAGCTAGTTTAAAGCTCTATTAAGAAAACCATATAAATTATTTCAAACACGAGGTTAATTGAAAAATGTTATCTTTTTTGTATCTGTATCTGTATCTTTTCATTACCATCACAATCATCATCATCATCTACATCCTTGAACTAGAAATAAAAGGTCAAGGTCACATGAAAGCCATCATGATATGAGCCATTGTGCCTCATCATGATTCATTCACATTTCAAATATCGTATGTCTATGTCAAATAATAAAACTAATAAGGCACAGAAAATCGTTTCCTATTTAAAGTACAAGCGTTTGACATCGATATCACTGGTCAAGGTCAAGTGAAGGTTACCACGGTATGAGACCCTTGTCCTAATCATGATCAACACATCCACAAGCCATATGCATAAGGGCTATGTCAAATGACTAAATAGTTTGCCATGGACAACTTACCAATTGAAGGTACATAAATTTGACCTTGAGGTCAGTGGTCAAGGTCACATGAAGGTCAGCATGGTCAAAAAAAGTAAAGTACCTCGCTATAGTCTACTTTAAGTCCAAAGGACCGCTCAGCCGACTGTAGATTTATTCCCCTAGTCATTGAGTCATTCGCCTACAATATTGAACACTGCTAACATATGGCACAATTATGCAGCCAAAGTACCGGCTAGTGACCCTAACCGGTACTCATTTTAACTCTAGGGTGCGGGTGGGAGACACTGAAAAGCATTGGTAGTCAAGCGCTTTACCACTAGACCACCGAATACTGCAACGCGAAAATATCTAAGCCCTAGGTCAAACGACACACATTGTTACCCGATCAAGGTCTGTATACGAAGAATGAGAACAACAAGAATAAGAAGAATTCAAGCTAAAACAATATGTCTTCCTTCTGGGAAGGTGAGACATAATAATGAGTTTAACAGAGGAGACATTTAAACAATAGTGATCAACTATAAATCGGCTATGTACAAATTCTCACGTTTCTCACAACAGTGTGTGTCCGACAAGAGACTCAATTTACTGTCGTACGATAATGAGGAGAATTATCCAGTGCAGTATGGTAATCAATAGATCCAATATCCATTCAATTTCTTGAAATGTGTCGGTCGTAATGTTTAAGAAAAGAACTGCTGTGTAAGCAACCGTTAACACCCCCTCACATTACTCTAGTAGGGAGAACAGCGACTTCGGGAACTGATGTGCGGGTTTTTCCGCAACGACATACTGTTGTCGCTAAAATGACAATTTTCAGACTCAAACATGAGCGTTATGAACTACGACTGGTCGAATTATTATCAGTTGATAATATGACCAGAGGTGATGGCATGATATTATATGTTATTGGGTATGTCATTGACTCACTACGGAAATATAGGGGGTCTGTAGGATGTATAAGGGGACTCGGGACGGCTATCGAGTAATAACTAATTTACTTCATCGACCATTTTCCATCATTTATTTTGATCCAGATGATAGTGCATGTATTGTTATTATTACGGAAATGTCATTTGTGTTTAAATGACGTAATGTTGTTATGTTTATAAAATGTTGCGCGTCACAAGTTTGCATATCTAAATGTTACGTAACCAAAAAAGGCCAAGCAAACGAAAAGTTGTTCAAAATACGCCAATCTGTCATATTGATTGAATATTTGTTGAAATGGGTATTTGTCATGGATCTTGAACTATTGATTAAAAGAGGAACTGTTTGGATTGGAAGCCATTTTATTGAACTGTGCCAATATTGGGTCAGCTACTGACCCTTTATTGAAATATAGAGGGTCACCATGTGAACGCTTTTATCCAATGAAAATGCCAGAAACTAGTGGGAGGCAAAATAACTATGGTTAGAATGGGTTCATCGTCCGACACAATAGGAATCCTGTAGAGAATCCTTTATATTTATATATTATAACAATATAGCATTGTTTGATCATACTAGGCAATAACTAAGTATACGATAAATATCTACAACTAAACTAATCAGGTCACTATCACCGTCACTCCCTGCTTCACTACATACTAAGCAAACAAAAATGGGCGGGAACACCGTTAACACAGACGTGACTAAATGCCTACATACGGGGAAAATACATCGAGTGTTTGCGTCTGGCTACATTTATAGAAGTGTAACTTAATATAAAGGCGTGCCAAAATCCAAATCACTCACTGTTTATTGAATGAAAATGAAGCGCATGCTCTATTTCTTAATTGTTAAATTATCTCCAAATAAACACCTAAATATAACTTAATGTATAAAGCATCCATAGTCCCTTGCTTATGGTCTTCAGCTGACTGACACACACGTTGCCACTCATCACTGTGGTTTGAATCAAAGTCTGTACATTGGTATGTTAGGAAACCTTTCAGCTGGCTTGTGGTTGGTTGGTGGTTCAATCCGAATTTTCTTTTTTTCTGTGCACATGTCGTTTGTTCCATGCGCAGAAACACATGCGCGTTACATCTGCATTAGCTGGAAGTCGAAGCGACTGAAATATTGTTGAAGCGACGTGTAAACTCATACAAACAAGCAAACGTAATGCATATTTAAATGTGTAATCGGCTTGAGGTTAATGTTAGTTATCAACATATGTTAAAAGCTGATGGTAGGGCAGCAACATAGATTATATTGGGGATCGCTATGCCAGTGATCTTAAATGGTAATGAGTATCATAACGTAGGGTTTTTCCAATACTATTTCAAACATAAACTTGTCACGAATTGATGTCTCATACTTCATATGCATATTTCGAAAGATTGCGAAACGCTAGGGAATCGTTGTGTTCAATATTCCGACGCCGCTCCTGTGTTGACAATAGTTGAATCATTGTTCTAATATTAGTAAAATCAGAATAAAAGTCAGACAGCAAATTTGAAACTTACACAGGACATTGCATATTCTGACTTCACAGGTTGAAATCCAATTTGTATAAACAGCGGACAATCTAATCAAGGGATATTTATTTTATAAATCAAATCTCATAATATTGGGCTAATACATATGCAAATATCGTCTTTGTACTGAATGTGGAAATAACAAAACCTATATGTAGACTATACAGCCATACATGTGTGTCAAAGCTTCTAGCAATGTAACATGAAGCCATACGTTAACATGGCTGGCTAATGTAACACATACGATAAGATACAATAAGATCATTTGCCAGTCATATATTAGTCCTTTTCCCGCCTATTCCCTTATGTCGCATTTGCAATCGACTTAGATCCAAGCTCGTCGGTACTCGATCAATAGAATTTCAAATCTGGAACGACCCAGAAGTAGTCAGCACAGAAATGTATCGAATCTGAGCACACAGTATGGATTAATGTAGCAGTGTGTTTATGTGATGTTATCCACATGTAGGCTTGATTTTATATTGCGATAATGCTTATTAATTCTATTTTGGCATTCGAACTATTTGAACATATAATTTTGATATACGGTTTATTTCTCTGGGACGATATGTCTACAGTTTGCACACTCGTTAAGGAATTGCATGGCCGACCAAAGATGATATACTGATATTGTCGTTATCATAAGAACTACTAAAATCAACTCAGTTGCTCATTTTATTAGTATAAATTGCACTTACACGTTAAAGTCTTTAAAACAGTTCTGATCAAGACAATACGCCGATACATTAGGTATCAAATACAGATCTAAGCTATTACACTCTTGCATAATATATCTGAATTTAAGGAGAGTATAACTTGCTTGAAGATACGAATCATACCAGGTTCCAGCATACACACATTTTCTCTGTCTGACAGAGCTACAGATAACGGTGCGTACAGAAATACTAAAATCGTCATTTATTCACCAGACCCTGTATTGTGACCGCTCTTTGGAATCGTCCCGAAGAGACGAGTCTAAACAGTGACCACGGTATAGGGATTGGTGGAGAAGCAAAGGCGCTATGTTTGAAACTGTTTTCATTAACGCATCGTATGTGGACTTCTATACTAAACACGTTTATTGTTAACCCATTCCCTCATAGACTATCTTTAGATCCAACCACTTTGAATAAATCTACCGAAAAGGAGCATTAACTAGAGAAAAGGAATTTTTTTGAATTTTGTAGCTTGAAACCATTGTGATAAATGGAGCATTTGCTCCTGTAGGAGCAAATGCTCTACTTATCACAATGGTTTCACCAAGTGACATTTATAGAGTCGTCAAACGTCGTCAATATATGAGGGAATGGGTTAAAGAGCAATTCAAGTTGCGGTAGAAAATACTGCCACTGACAAGTTTCAAATTAATTTTACTACAAATTTAAGACAAGTACACGACTCCCTTCAAGTCTCACGTCTCAAACTGTCACTCAATTAGCTCAATTAAATGATGAGAACGTATCTTTAACCCTTATCCTGCTATTATTCACCTGACTCACGTTTGCATTTGCAAACAATTGGATCGACATTTGACGCCGAGTAACTATTTGGAAAGATTATCACGAACTCGCAAATAGGCTGCTACAGGTTACCCTAGGGTGAAAACCATATTTGTTACTAGGAACATTGAAAATGGAAAATGTCTTCCTAACGTCTCCGTCACACTGCCCTCCCCGACCTGTACAATGTATTGTACCGTACACACTTACAACGATGTTCTATTAGTTCAGCTGAATGTACAGTAAAACCTCTCTATAACGTCCACTAAATTAGCGTTCTGTTTTACTTCCACCTTGCTTTAAGCAACCACCTGCCCTAAATATATATCCATGTATACGCCTTTGCAAACAGAGTAGATCCAGATCAAACAACTCATACAGGAGCCGTCTGATGAGTGTCTGCTATGTTTGTATATGGTATAATATCGATATAATTCTACAGATTATGTCATGACCAAAACGTTCCGTGTCCATGCGCCAGTATAATAATTAATCGAAATAATATTCATGATGCATTATTTCTTACATGAATATTCATGGAGTGAAGGGTTAATAACGATATGACTGTCCGATTGACGTCGACCTCCGATGATCTCTAAGTAATCACTATTACATTTCATATATTCGTAAAGACGTCCAGTACGATGTAAGATTAATAGGTACTACTTTCAACTATCAATAACAGGAAATGAAACAGTGTGGCCAGTCCTCTTTCAATTTGTTTATGTTGCGGAATTTGCTCTTATATTATTTTAGAGCTTTTATAAATAAATGCAGACTCTACACCGTCTAGATCAGCCGTTCTCGTGCATATAATCGACACACGTAAACTACTTCTGAATCAAGTAATATTGATTTTGAGCGGTGAACAATGCCTGATGTATAACTAGTTTAAAATAGGTTCATTTCCGCATTAAAAGAAACCTTCAACAACTACATACCAAACAGGGGCCTACTCCTTCACGACAACAAATTGCATCCGATACGGTGTCTCGTTTACGAGCCTTTATAGAGATTTAACCCTTACAATACTGAATTTTCAAATGATCTATTCCAAAGTTCAAACAGGTCAATTTTACGGTGAATACTATTGTATTTTTTTTAAGAAATATGTTACATGACAATCAGTGCATACCCTGATGAGAGGGTTCCTCTATGAACCCTATCGTCTGGGTCTACACTATTGGCAAATGACATTAATGACTCATGTCCCGCACTGTTAGGATTAACAAATGGCTTGAGTGATGGTTCGGCAACGTATATAGTAGGTGCAAGAGCTAGCTTTTAAATTACCAATAATTACATTGAATTGTTCCCTAGGCATTTAGCAGTGACTGTAAGATGTACGTAAGTTAGTGTAGGTTCGACATAGTTTAGTCTCTTCCTTGGACTACAGTAAAGCCTATCTGAACCCATTACCTCATCGACTATTTTAGATACATCCTCTTTGAATAAATCTACCAAAAAGGAGCATTAACTAGAGAAAAGGAAAGGAACATTTCAAAATTTTGTAGTTTGAAACCATTTTGATAAATAAAGCATTTGCTCCTATAGTAGCAAATGCTCTCTTTATTACAATGGTTTTCAAAGTGACTTTTTATTGAGTCTTCAAAATTCGTCCATATGAGGGAATGGGTTAACCTGACATTTAGTAAAGAAAATGTTAGATCTATCCAGGTAGGTGACTGCTTAATACAGGTTGAAAATCTCACAGAAAAAATTGAAGCTTTCTGTACGACATCTACAAAGCATTAACCGTTTACCTAATTATACAGCTTTGCAAACAGAACAGACCCAGACCAGACGGCTCCTGTTGGACATGTGTCATTGTAAACAGTAAGCTAATTAATATCCGTGGTGTAATTGTTTCTTACATGAATATTTATAGAGATAACAGTTAAAATGTCAACTGCTATAAAGGCCGGGATTGATAGTAGTATGGAGTATCCCCTCCTAGTTGCGCATTTGGTCGCCTCTGTAAAAGTCACATTTTGAAACCATTGTGATAAATAGAGCATTTGCTCTATAGGAGCAAATGCTCTATTTATCACAATGGTTTAGTTTAGTTTAAAACATATTTATTTTGAAAAAGTATACTTTAATCATAATATCCACAGAGTATCACTATAGGATTAGAACGAATGCTAAAAGCTTATTGAGTTCTTCTCCTCAGTATCAACTACACAATTCTAGAATTCTCCTTTTCTATAGTTAATGATCCTTTTCGGTAGATTTATTTAAAGAGGTTGAGTCTAAAAATAGTCTAGGAGGGAATGAGTTAAGTGGAGTTCCATTGCAATGCTTACGGTTCATTAAAACCTTTGTGAAACAAGTGAATTTGCTACTGTAAAAGTACATGGACAACCGCCTTCTGGATACTGACCTTTATCTGTTTAACGTTAGTTTCTAGAATTTACTGTTACTAGAGGTTACAATAAAGAAAATAGAATCAAAATCAAACAGACAACTATTTCCTGTGGCTGGAAACGGTTATGTCCTAAAAGTGGCAAGACTTTGTGCCGTCTGTAAAACGGGGCGTCAACTACACGTCTCAAAATTGATTTTGTCTGTCAAACCTATGACGTCAAATTGTATATCCTGGTGACAGGTCTTATCTGGATCAAAACTTTTTTATATGGTTATGACAAATCCACCACAAGCGTGTAAAGGTTTATATATTTCATAAGATAATTTACTGCAATTACACATTTTACAAATATATCATATACCAATAACGTTAACAGTGTCTAGAGCCTATATATTGCGATGACAAAACAATAAAAATAACTTCACTGTTCTATTATGGTCGATGGGTGATGTTATCACAGAGAACACATACAGTCACTACTGCTAGCAGAGTTGTTTTGAGACCATCACAAGTGTGTTGGGGAACATACATGTAGCATGTTGTTATCAGAATACCCAGTATCTGAAAAGAGAATAACATTTGCTGTACATGGCGGATCTGAACATTCCTTTTGCAAACCGACTGGATAAAGATGAGACGAGTTACTCGGCGTCACATCATGATGCAATCTGTTTGTCAGATCATTTAAGAAATTGAAGGAAGGTCTATACTGACACACAAAGCAAACGATACTTTGTGCAGTCGGGAGTCTATCTTCTGGAAGCCTAAAATGTTATCCTAAATAATGTAACCACCTGCCCAAACAAAAACGGAAACGCTAACGATACTTCGACTCCAACCACGCCCCATACACGCAACATTCACATAACTATACCCTTCCTGTTCATCAACACATCGTAGCTATATGAACACAATGTGTCGCAACATCGTTATACCAATGTCAAACAATCAAAATCATGGAAACCACAAGAAAACACAAGCATACATGTAGTTATAAAACGTTTTACCCAAAGGCATGGTATTGGTTGGACTGGATCTACAGCAATGCGACACTGAATTGGGAGTGATACTGAATTGGGTGGTTTGGAGTTTAGGGCACTGTGGCGTTGAATAGGTCACGCGGTGGTAAATGATAGTTATTATAAAGGAACTCCAAAAGCACAGAGTCAGTGCAAAAGAAGCGCGCGCGCATAGGCAAACCACACATACGCACTCGCACACAACACCACACCATATGCATTCATATGTTCTAACTGGATGAACGATTCACGAAAAAAAAAAACATTAAAATAGAGAGAACACAGAAGCCTTGAGGAACGGTCAGGGGATAAGTATAACCGCCGCTTTACTTCACAACAAAAGTGATGGCTAACAACGATGCATAAGCATGTAAATACAGTACAAACTCGATACTTAAACAATTTGTAATGAAGATTTGATGCCTTATTGGCAGGTTGCTGCTTAAAGCAGGGTGAAAGTCATACAGAAAGCTCCCAAAGGAGCTTTCTGTGTGACTCGCACCCTGCGTGTTTGCAGTAGCTTTCTGCGTGGGTTACACCTGCATTAAGCAGCCACCTGTCTTGAAGATCGATAATGATACTTAATTTGGTATACGAATAATCGAGATTGTACTGTATAAGGATTTACAAACGAACTGGAACTATACCAACGCATGTGCCTTCAACGAACCAGGAATAGTAACTTTGACGCCGATAGCAAAAGCCCCCGATGGCTTTCACGAAGTCTCAGCAACTGTAGACCGGAAACAGAAGCCGGAAACAAGTGTACTCGATGGCTTTCCTGATATCACAGCAATTGGGGACCAGAAATAGTAACTCTGAAGCCGGTAACAAATGTACTCGATGGTTTTCCTAAAGTCACAGCAACTGTAGAGACCCAGAATCAGTAACTCTGAAGCCGGTAGCAAATGTACTCGATGACTTTCATAAAATCACAAATACAAGTCGTGCAGGAAACACCACGTACAGAACAAACAGCCGCCCGAACAACACAACAACACACGAACACACAACAAATGTACATAACTATCAAAAACATAAAGAGGCAAACAAAGACAAAATAAACATACAATAGGGGGGGGGGGAAGTCATAGCAACTGTAGAGAAGCTATTAGGGATACGGCAGAAAGAACAACATACAAGTATTCGACGTCCTACTTCCGTTTCTGCATTTTAGAGTTCACCATCTTTGTGTATCATGACCTTCTTGCCACTGCTTTGGTTATCGATTGCAGAGGGATCGATCAGAAAGCCCGCAGTGCGTTGTTTGTAAATCACATCGACGTAAAATTCCGGCTGAGAAATGCATTGTCGCAGATGAGTAAGAGTTTGATAACAAATTTATGTCTTTCAGTAAAAATACCAGTGCGAATATTGAAAACAGGTCTTAACCAAACGGATAAACGAAAACATAGTTAAGTCAAGCAGGAAAAGCCACACACAAGACGCAACAATTATCAAAAACACCGATAGAAAATAAGTGAGACACTCACACATACAACCGAGCGCGCACGCGCACGCAAAAACACACACGAACGCGCGCGCACACACATACACATACACACACGCGCGCTCTCACGCACGTGCACAGACACAATTTTTGGGGATACATGGAAGTTTGCATGATATCAAAATGGGTTATCAATACTTAATATGCCATCCAAATATCGGGATATTTCATTGAGGGCATTGATTCAAACTACCTGTATACCAAATTCAGACTACACATGAAGTCCCTCTCATAGCAAGACACAAACAGGTCTGCATCAACAGGTGCACAGTTTGTTCCCATAGGAAAGTTTGTCTAGAAAAAGGCAAGCGATTCACAAACATCGGATCACATAGTGAAATGTTGTACTTAATTTTGATACGCTTTAAGCTTTTGAGAAACTACTGACTGAGAGTCAAGCAACTCGAATTCCGATGAATCAATGTTGTTTATAAATGCCAATCATGATAAAGGTAAACGCTTTCATTGTGACACGCATTGAATGTATTTTACACCACCTTTGATCATCAATGTCTTCAAGGCAGTAATGTGTCATCTAGATATACACTACAACTCCTCTAACGCAACCACCTTATGAGTAAGCATAGACATATTGAAAAGCCGGAAGTTGAGTAATGCAGGAATAGAGTAATGCAGAAGCTTTCTGCTCAACGTTCGTCCTGTATAAAGCTACCACCTTCCTATAAGAATCAGAGATATGAATTCTGCTGGTGGTCACATGTAGTTATACAGCTGTTTCTAAATTCAGACCCAGCATAAAAATATCTGCTTAATATTCTATGGTGCGACAAAATACAGTAAAACCTCGATTATTCGAATTTTTGGTATAGAAGAATTTAGACCCTTTTAGGCAGGTGGCTGCTTAATACATGGTGAAAGTCATGCAGAAAGCTCCTAGAGGAGCTTTCTGCATGACTTTCACCATGCATTAAGCTGTCACCTGTCTTAAAGATCGATAATAATACGTATTTTAGTGTTCGAATAATCGAAGTTTTACTGTATGTCTATATTGCTGGTTACATAAACTTTCATTACGGGGCTTAAGACGACTACAGATGCGGTAGAAGTGCAGTTAGACAGAAATATCAGAATAATGCGTCAACAGTTGACATATTCAGGTCAAAACTGACGCATATGGTGTGGTATCAATTGCTACACAACCGTTTCATTGAATTGTCCCTCACTTTTAATTCAAACTGCAAACATAGAGTAGATTTACAGATAGAATTTGCTTTTTATTATTCAAAGCGGCTATAACAATTCTAACACTGCGTCATAGAGACAGGTAGTTGCTAAATGCATGACGAAAGTTCCGTTGAAAGATCCACCAGGAGCTTTCTGCGTTACCTTCGGCCTGCATTGGTCAGTCTCCTGCAGCTAAAGACACCCGTATGCTTTTCATTGGGTGGCCGCTTTAATGTTTTTTCTACTATAATTGGTTTATTCCAGCTAGTTCATGTTTATCTAATTAATTTTAAAACGTTATAATTAGTTATTAGTACGTTATATAATACGTGTGTATACATATACGTTATGCCCAAAGGAGGACATTTTATATGTTTTATAACGCGTTAGTCACACTTTAACCCTTTACCCAATAGCCTATTTCTAGTTATGAAGACAGGTGAATACTTAAAGCAGGTTGAAAGTAAAGCAGAATGCGCCTTAAGGCGCATTCTGCTTTACTTTCAGCCTACTTTAAGCTACCACCTGCTAGGATATAGAAACAATTTTTATGCTATATGTTCATGACCGTATAAATTTGAACTATTTTCTTAAGTGGAGGAATAAATGAGATGCGCTCAAAGCCGCTTCTATAAGGGAAAGGGTTAACCCTTAGCCTGCTGAGCAAATTATTTTATCGATGTGTCTACCAAAATGCAATCATGTTGTCAAACAGTTTTATCCTGATGAGACGCCGAGTTACTTGACGTCTCATCTGGATCCAAACAGTTTGCATAGGTATTCACTCATCCGTCCATAACAGGCTAAGGGTTATGTAGGCTAATGAAATACACACTCATCACGACAAAGGTACATAAATATAAAGCGTCTTAAAGCTTATGTATTTTGTTATAAACTCTGAACAATAGTTTGAACTTTAAGTTGACAGACAAACAATGTCAGTTCACTATTTGTTACCATACGTAGTAGTTTATATTTCATATTCACATTCACTGATTGTATCAACACATTCTGAGTCAAAGATACGGGATGGTATGCCAAATATCAAATCACCATTAGCACACAAACTCGAAGTGGCGATTCTAAAGAGTGATCAAACTATAGATTTTCCAGTAGTTATTATTTAAAAGATGTTTGGTGTAGGCATGTCACACATGTCTCTGCGTAAAGTATCATCATTTATTTAAAGTTAGTGATACGTTCGTTGGAAAATCAGAAATAGGGAATGGACATTTAGCATTTTAACTCATTCTTTACTACAGATTAAGCAGTGTCGGTTTCAACCCGATAAGCAACTCATGCAAAGAGTTTTCGAAACAAACATCGCAAGTCGCAGTCTAAATAACTTCGTTTGAACATCTGGGTCCATGCTTATAAAGCTTTTAGTTGAGTCTGAGTTTTGTTCTCAAGCTTTTGATTGGTCAGATTTGAGTTCTCAAGCTTTTGATTGGTCAGATTTGAGCCAAAGGCTCAAATCTGACCAATCAAAAACTTGAGAACGAACTCAGACTCAACTAAACGTTTTATAAGCATGGACCCTGACCTGAACTCCTCGTTAACCTTTGCAGCCGGTGGAACTGTCGAGTTTTAAGATGTCGAGCAAACAAAAGCACGTGTGCGTGCCTTCGATACTGCTTTACGATTTGTGTCACATGTGATGATTGTCACACACATAGTAGAGTGCAATTTGACTGTAATAATGGAATTACCATCATCATATAAATAAAGTAATTGGATAATCGCATATGCTAAGTAGTTGACATTGTTGACATTTTTAGGCTCATTTGATTTGAATCGAGTAACGGGACCGTGTTCTGTTGGTGAAACATTCTGCTTAGATATGAGCTTCCGCTTATTGATAAAAGTAAAGCGTTACAAAACTCTACCACAGGAGATCCCAACCATAAGTTATCGGGTGTAAAGATGTCTCAAGTGTTATACATTTATTAATTTGTCATTGTAATTGTCTCACACACCCTCCCACACACACCTTCTCTTTCAAGAAACAAATCATAATTTCAAACAGATTATATAATTAAAGTAATTGGTTTTTGACAATAAGGAAATTAAAACCAGTTTTTTTCTGGGAATTTAACTTTTAATAGCTATATTAGATGGCCGTGTTAATATTATGATTTGGCTATTATTACGAGGCACCGACTTAGAACTTCCTTTTCCAGGAATATTCCATCAGCTGGCAGAAAGGTTTTGCTCAGTGTTGAAAAAAACTTAAACATTACTATTTCTTGCATACAAAAAACCCACCCACCCACTCCCTTTATTCATGTTGGGATCTCATGTTCAGATATATATTTTGTTGTGCTTGGTTTTGTCGTTTATTTGCAGGACTGTTGTAGCTCGGGTCATTTGGGGGGATAGGATCGTCGCAGCTTCAACTGCCTAGCCAAAAGTACAACTTCAACTGCCTAATCGACAGTCCAAGATGGTGGCGTGGTTTAGCGTTCTCAGCACTTTCCACACATTTACTTAAAACAATAACAGAATGGTGAAAAATAGACAATATTTAATAGGCTAAATTGATGGTAGGCAGCTGTTCCCAGGGTCTACCATTATTTTATTCTTGTAGACTGAAATCTACATCAAATAGGTACTAATGAAGTTGAAGCTGTGGCCAATACTTGCCAATAAAATTTATGTATAATGATCTAATCTTTGTTGTTTTAGCATTCCTCGAAAATAATTAAGCAAATAAATACATGTATATATAATATAATCTCAACAAATGCTTTTAGATTAAATATAGATAACTGTACTCAAATAGAGGGATATATTCTTGGATGTTTGTATAAGGTGTGTATGTCTATAAAGATACAAATATACAGTTAATGGACATGTTAGACGCGAATAGTCAGTGGCTGATTAGCCTATTCATTCCTATATTATTTACGGAAAACCCGTCGAGATCCTACTTAAGAGCCAAAGCCATCAAATTTTCATATAGATGGGGGATAGGATAAAACACAGTAGAGGCATTGGTCAGAGGGTTCCTTATATTTACCTATGGGTACTAGATACATGTAATAGGTTAATACAGGACGAACGTAATACATAAAGCTCCAGGAAATGCATGTACCCTGCACTAGACTGCAACCTACAGTTTTGAATCTGTACGATGGATGTATACATCTGAAGCAAAGATGTTTCTAAGTTCCAGAACCGATGCGCTTAGCATGATAATACTCAAGCATATTCCAATGTTAGTGCCAGAATATCATGAAAGAGAATGTTGCCTCGCCTGCAGTTACGTCGAAAACTCATACATTACTGATAAATTCATTAAAATGGCACTTACACTGATATGTTCATGCGATTACATAGCACGTGAAACAGATAAAATATGACCTTCACTAACATACATATCTTGGTTAAAATTAATTTCACATACTCTCTATGGCAGGTATTAAAGATGCATTTGAAAAGAAATGTTGTACCGATTGCTGATTAAAGAACTTAAACACCGTGAAGTAATCTCAATAAACAAAATAAACACACATATGAGCATAAAACAGTTGAAGTACCCAATATCTTATATCTTACATCCCCTGTCAAATGCGTTATAAAGCAATGCATGTAGTTTAACGATGCAATATTATCATTTCAAAAAGTCCATACGTTAGGTAAAGAGTGATGCTACATGCGCTGAAAGTACATGTATAAGAAATACAGCAATATACATGTCTATCAACTTAAATAGACACATAAAGACAAAATAAACAAAAACTAGGCCTGGGGGAACATAGAAGTACCGCCTTGAACATGTGCCCATGTCTTACAGCTAAATATAGGAGATACGACTTTATTCGACCAAATTGTTTCAAGATAAATTGTTCAAAATCAGTTATGTTTTCGGAAAATAGCTCATAAATTATTGATGTCCGACGTAAAATGAAATTTATTGTATCTTGTATTTTGTTTCAAGTACATCCAATACATTATGATAAGCATTGCCACCAAATTCAATATATAAAGATGTGATGCCAAACAATGCGCATCACATTAAATATATTCTGAAAGTGGGAGATATTTCAAAAGCAAAAGTAGCAATGCGAGAAGAGAAAATTGCAGACTCGGTTTTATTGTAACCCAGGTTTAGATCCCCTGTACCGTTGCCAGCGCTTTATCTTGAAACAGACTATAGCATTGTCGAATTCCGCTTGCTATAGCCCGTTTCATTATTTATATTTATTTACCTGTATATGTCCATGGTTGGAAAGAGAGAGTGAATCGGTTTGGGAGTGGCTGATATATGCGTGCGAGGATAACGTGGTTATTTTAGTCACGTGACACGAGTTAAAATGCAACACCACCTTTAGCTCCCGCTCTCATTCTGGCTCTAACTCTTCTAGCGAAGACATCTACTTATGTTTACTTCCCTACTTTAATTATTAAGCAGGCTTCATATTCCGACCAGCTGGTGAGTTTACTTAGTTTATTTATTAGTTAATTATATTGAATCGCTTGAATATTGTATCTATGCGTATCTGACAACGCTGCATTTACTTAGTTTGTTAGAAATAGTCGTTTCTCTGAACTTATTTTCTGTTTATCTGTTTTGCAGACCCTATTCATCTACGTACTCTACTATTGATTTATATACAGTAAAAACTCGATTATTCGAATTTTCTGTATAAACGAATTTAGATACTTTCAGGCAGGTGGCTGCTTAATACATGGTGAAAGTCACGCAGAAAGATCCTAGAGGAGCTTTCTGCATGACTTTCACCATGCATTAATCTGACGCCTGTCTTAAAGATCGATAATAATACGTATTTTAGTGTTCGAATAATCGAGATTTTACTGTATTACATTATTGTTGGAGAATACACTCAACGAACTCCACTAGGGTTTTGTCATCTTTATCCACCCTGGTTACATATTGAGTCTGTAAATGAATAGTAATTAAACGTGCAACGCTACTGACGCCCCTAGCACCGGCTTAAGCAGTATGTAATTTTCAAAACTAATAACATCAAAACTAATTACTCCGAAGGACCAGAAAAATATAACAACACTGATAATGAAGTACATGGCGACCTTTCACGGCTGTTACAAAAGCACTTAACACATGCTGTTGTGAAGTACATCTATTCACACACACATACTACAGTTAAACACACACATTTGAAAAATACTATATTAGTACCAGATATGAGTAAGACGGTGGACGACGCCAATGTGGCTAATTTTGGTCAATTCAAGTGTATTAATTTTGATGAGCCTGTTACGGTATGACTAATTTCCAAAAACATGTACAGCAAAATAGGTGAAACCTGGGAGCGGAAACTCCCAAATTATAGACAATTGAAAGCCAATATTCCCGAAGTACATAATGCGATTTATCTGGTTATTATCTGAACTAAGATATGATGAAATTTAACTTCTTCAATTAGAATGGTAGAGCTAAGAGGGACATTTTGTCCACCTAGAGGGTGGACAATGACCATGGCGACTTTTTCATGTGTCATAAATTTGAAAGATCAATAATTCTGAAATGCCTAAAATTACACGACTGTTTCTCGCACTATACATTTCAGCAGGTTTGGTAGAGACAGGACAAACATAATTCCACTTAGAGAGAGGGTAATTTGGGACAAATCAAGCAGCATAATTATTTCATGAAAATGGTTACCGAACATGGCTGAGCTTTATTACCGCAACCATTTCCTACACGTTTCATTTGCCGGGGCCGACGGCCGCCCGCATCCCACCGCTTCCAGTCATTCTTTAACCCTTCACTTGATATAAAACGCATTTTCACGGCACGTTTATTGCCAGGCGTGCAGACATATGCACTTCGATAAAACACGGATGCAGTAAGTTTTGCAGATAGAAGTTTATAGGTACTCATTGTTAAAATAGTCAATGTCACTTATTGTAAGTATTAACCCTTTCCCTGTTCAATATACAAATTAACAATTATGACATCATGAATAGTTATTGGTTGAAGTTGTGCAATGGTATATGTACACATGATCGTTTGGTATTGGTGAACACTATATAGTCAGAACGATTTCATAAGCAAACACAGCAGACCCTGACCAGACGGCTCCTATAGGAGCTGTCTGATCTGAGTCTTCTCTGTTTGCAAAGACGTGCAAAACCTTTTTATGAGGGAGATGATTCAGCTTAAACATGTCGAGCGTTCTCGGTAGCAGAAACTGTTTCATTTTTCATTTTATTTACAGGCAATATGTCTGGTACATGGCTTACTCAATGTGCAATTTCTAACAATTTACAATGTGAAAATGAAGGTTATTACTAATGGCATCATACGTTTTATTTTCATAATTGCATAGGAGCTCGACCTGTGTTAGTGATAACAGAAACTGTTGACTCATGTCTATATTATTCATTAGCAAGCAGAGCAGACACAGCTCAAAAATATCCTACAGTTCGCACAAAAGTTAAACGACGCCTCTATTAGGTAAATGGTCACGGCTATTTCAAAGGTTAATGGTAGTTTTATATTGTTCTGTATTACGGTGTAGTTGGAATAGTTAGAAACCGAACATATTGTGTTTGAATAAGTTATCGTTAAAGAAATGTAAACGAATAAAAATCATACAAAATCTGAGCGTTAACCCTTGATATATTCTGGAGAGTATGTGAAACGTGACAAAAAACGACAAAGTAGATGTAAATTGTTTGACATTCGGTCAATGATTTCGTAATAGCTTGAACACAATTTAATCTGACGAACATACATGTGTTGCATACAGTGAGATGTTCAAACTGTTTGCTCCACGTGTACATACATGATGTGCGATAACACCGTGAATATTATGTGTGAAATGGCATTGGTATTATGTTTACTTTTTATTTTATTTATGTCCATTACCACACCACATTATCATTGCGTCATTGTTTAATTACTCTAAATTACCTAAATATTGGGACAGTCCTGCTTACATGTACTTATAGCACAGGCCAAGATCAAACTGCTGCTGAAGGATAAGTTTGATAAGGATATGCATGTACACTATTTACTCCTTTGTCGGTCACGTTCGACGGTATAGATATGTACACAATCGAATTATTCCGCTTTTCGAGATGGATGTCCGAATACTAGGGGCACTCCATCTTTGCACATGTTTGTAAACGAGCATTAATTTGCTTCATTTGTTTTTCATTTACGAACTATAATTCAAGAATACTCCGGTTTATTTATAACCCAACAACCGTACACGAGTTTGTATACGCCATTCACACGTTTTTAGACTGGCGAAAGCCAGTCTTCAGCACTCATTTCAATGCCACGTCCGATTTAACATTTTGTTTATTAATGCACAATAGGCTGATCTATATGTCTAATCACATATTTTCAATACAGCAAAATACCTCTCAACTACTCTTTGAACCAGAACTGCCGATCCGCCCCTGCCCTGCGATGTGTCAAATTTTAACGAGGTGTTCAGTGGTTAAGAAAGAGTGCCCCTTGAAATATCACTCTTATTATTATGAAAGTGATTTGAAGCATTCCTATATATTTTGGGCAAGAAAAGTAAAAAACATTTTAAAATCATTACCGAAACGTGAAGAGAAAAGGAGCAAATTATAGCATTGAGGCGGTCACATGAATGACATGATCCAAACGTTCATAGAACGTCTCACAGGCGCTTGAATTGACAGACCTTTCATCCAAAACGAGGAAGTGTTGTGTCTTTGAGCGTTGTCTTTAAGGGTCGTCTTATTATTTCTAGGTTTGCAAATACTGTCATCAGTAGAATTGTCGCGTTGCTAGACGGTGATTATTTACAGTTGTGATGTGAAACACGGTACAAGGCTGACCCAGTATTCAGTATTGCTCCGTTGCATTTACATAAGTTTCGTGTCTGTGTAACTCTGAAATCAGTTTTCATGTAAAGCGATACTGTTTTTAAAACGTTTCCCTCGGTTACAGGTATTTCAAGATAAGCGATCCTCAAAAAGACGTGTAACTATGGACCTATTAGGCAGGTGGTAGCTTAATGCAGGACGAAACTTATGCAGAAAGCGCATATAGGAACTTTTTGCATTACTTTTGCCCAGCATTAAATAAGCATACACCTGCTCTTTAAGACTTTTGTGCTCAATAAAGTAATGGTCGCTTAAGACAGATTCTACTGTAAGGGCCAGTAACATTTGCATAATTTACATTGCATACCTCTGTTTCCGTCCAATTGTATGGCAAATTGTCGGATGAAATGTGTTGCAGTTGTCATGCTGATGTTGTAATTTACAGTTGAATAGAATAAATGTTTCTTTTTATTTTCTTATTATCATCTCAATTGTCTCCATGTTTCCAAGGGGGTCCGTCCGTCTGTCTGTCCACCCGTTCGTCGGCAATTGCTTTAAACGACATCTCCTATGACACCACATGGTGGAATGTTACCAAACCTCACATACATGATCTTGGTGTTGAGCTCTATCAGAATTGCTAAAGAATTCAGAGCCATGACGAACTCTGGTTGCTATGGCAACAGAACATACAATCTTAAGAAATCTTCTCCAAACCAAGGGGTCATATTAGTATGATACCTGACAGAACTAGTCCTGTTATAAACATCTACCAACATTTCTAAAATGATGTTGATGTTTCAAAAACATGACTGCCAGAGGCGGGGCTACCTTTCCGCCAGCCTTTCAACGATTTCAGCGCTTTGATTGTTTACTGTGTTTAACGTTTTTATATACTTAATCAATTGTCCTTACAACATCCATAACGACCAATAAGCCATAGTATATACTAGTTCAATTACAGTGTTAATTATTTCTTTACTGACCAACAGTGATAATCGGGTACAATGTATGTGTATGTGCGTCCTGTAAATATTGCTCTTTAATTATTATAAATAGAATTAATTAGAAATTATTAATATAAAAATATTAATATTTACCTTTATGCGAATTGTGTTTAAAAGGTGTAAACAAGATGTTTGTTTGGAGAGACAGAGACAGAGTTTGTACTCTAAATTAACAACTGAAGAAAAATGAAATGACGAAATTGAAGACAAAAACGCGAGGTGCACCACGTATTATAACACACGTTTGGAACATTCTTGATTTAACAGATGGAAATATTTAAGCTCGACAAACAGATGTTCTTATCAAAGAGAAAATATTCAGAATGATTAGATCTACGTATTTACTTATTTCTGAATTGATCAGGAACAATACAGGAAAAGTGAAAGAGCAAATATATTCTGCTATTGGGTGATCCTTCGAAAGCAAAATTGAAAATGCAAAAAGAGAAAATTGCAGACTCGGTTTTATCGAATCTGTTCATGGGTAGTAATTAAAAGTACAACACTACTCATGCCCCCTAGCACCGGCTTAAGCAGTATTCAATTTTCAAAACTTATAACATCAAAACTAATGATCCCGAAGGACCAGAAAATATAACAGCACTGAGAATGAAGTACGGGCAAATGAACACTCGTAATATTTGCAATAAGGTTTGAATTAGAATACACGTCCTAACAGCATTGAAAACACGTATCAACCACATACTAACACCGTACTGCTTTAATTTTAATTCCGCGTCGTCTAATCTGGATCCAAGTTTTGCAAGTGAGCGTCAGTTGCGAACATTGTTTTCAGAAAAAACATTTTTTTTGAAAAAGAGAAATGGTTCGTGGTATTGTTTCAGTTCGATTATGTGGCATCGACACTATAGTATAGCGTGACCAACACGTTCAATAACGCATGCTAGTTCTGCAATTGACATTTACCGGTACAGCCCGTAGATTTACGTATATTAAAGCTACTTCTTGACTGCATTCGTTACTAACATTCGTTACTAAATAGGTTTATGTACCTGAATTGTCAAATACATAAGTAGGTTTACTCATATCATTTACGTTTTGCCGATAAACTAGGCTTAACATGCCGTCTGTTTAGCATGTGCGTTTGGCATTGAACTTCAATGAGACGAAACATGTCATAGACACATGGCAGTATGGGCTCCCCTTACCCTACTGTGAAACAAAAAGGTCTGCTAAAGTTGGGACCTAGAGCAAATTTGGCTACTACCGATTTGGTCAATATTTTCAGAAACAAAGTGTCAAATAGCTTGGATCCTAATGGGACGCCGATTCAGACCGTTTGGGAATACCAGGTATGTAACTGTTAGCGGGATAATGGCCAATGTTATAATGTCATTTGATTCATCCAATGTTTTGTGAATCAAACTATCAAACATGTAATACTTACGAGGGTGGCTTCTTGTCAGTTAATCAAGTGTGCGGATGCAATTGGCAGTTTGCCAAGCAACATGTGGGTGTAGTTACTGACCAGGGCATGTTGCATAAAAATCACGTTTACACTGATTGTCTAATAAATCATAACTACATTACACTGTAAACTATATATACATTCAGGGTCTCGCATAAATGTAGTCTTGAAGTCTTGAAATATTATTATACAGCTTCGATAAATAGTTAGCAGTGCCTGTTTGTATTATAGCATATTTATCCAGCGAATAAATGAAATATAAGGTTACGTTTACGTACACAGTTTAGCTCAACATGCAGAGTAACATCAAAAATATACCATTCATTAATCAGCAACGTCAATAGCATGTACAAACTGACCGACCGACAGAACTGACACAGTTAAATCTAAGTCATCATTGTCCGTATTGAGGAAGGGGCGCGGAATTAGCAAAATGTATTGTCGTAACTTTGAAAGTGACATTTGCGATAAATCAACAACCCAAAACATTATTTAAACATTTAAAATAAGGCCATTATAATTTCCCAATTGCGAATATACGTTACATAAAGTTCATACACTGACTATCGTATGCTCTAGTAATGTCCCCAAACTACTGATATTTACATAACAGTTCGAAACTATGGTCTGATCTAAAGACAGCCCAGTAAACGTTATAACGTCCAACTAATACTTCTTGTAAAACGTTTTTGTTTATATACATAACAAAGAGAAACCGTCTGGCATATTTTAAACCGACTTGAAGTTCTAGTAAGGGTTCCAGAAGCCAAATATGTTGTTAAAAACTGAAACACTAGTCACACCCTGGAATACAAATCTTTTCTATATATTCAATAACTACAATGTCTAGGCATAATGGAAACCATTGTTGGATTGCAAATACGTAGAAATGGTAATATTAAGCGTAAATTACGTCGTAATATGTCTATTCATGATTTACATACCATTCTAAAACAAACTGGCAAACATTCTATGTTATCTTGTTTATCGTCTTTACCCTTTTCCTGTCTCAAATCCATAGACGAAGAGGCTGATAAAATATATATGCGTACAGATCTGTTAATTAATTCTGCTTCACTTATACAAAGTTACACACAGCATGTTCTTCGTCCACGTATTGATAAATAATCTAAACATAAAAGACATTTTCTGAAACTTCAATTCCTAAATAAAGGTATCGATTTTATTGATATTCAAAGTATATTTCGTGATAAGAATGTAATCGATACTATTCCTAAATATTTCATCAACTCTGAATCACCTATCATCTGTTATAAATATAATAAACCTATTAGTAATGTTATTTTTAACTACAATAAAATTGTCTCTGACTTAAATATTGATGTCAATACCCCTATTTCTTGAGATTGTAGCATTTCTAGCTTTTGCTATAAACCAGTTGGTCATGTCATTACTGGTAATTTTGATATCATTAAGGATAAACGCCTCAGAACCCTCCTAACTAAAGGACCTAAATATAGATTACCTTCCTTTATTGATTTTGACGCTTGTCGAACTCATATTGCGGAAGCTATTCAAGAATTCTGCATCAAATGGTGTCGACGAGAACATGCTGATGTTAATGCCCTTTCGGATTGGAAGAAATGTATTTTTGATATTATTGATACGCGTATTACTTTTTACAAATCAAATTACCATCTTTTATCACCTCGACCTAGAGTTACATTTCGCTATTTGAAGAAAAACATTTCTAATTTTCATTCAAATTATGTTCTTGTTCCTGCTGACAAGGCGTCAAATAATGTAATCATTATTTGAAGATTGTAAGTAAGTAAGTAAGTAAATTGTTTATTATAGTGACATGTGTTACATCATATTCTTATATGTACTAACATATATACAAATACATAAACACCCGGCCCCATGGGCCTATATGTCACCTACCAAAAAGTGTAACTTTAAACATATTCACATAGATATATCATAGCTTATATGAAAAGATCAAATATTATGGATGTCAATTATATGCACATAGATGCTGTTAGTGGCGTCATCCATGTTACGTGGCATAGATAAATCTGCGCCTAAGAAGAAATGCCTTTACAAGAAACTTGGCAGTCTTTCTTGTCTGTTCATTTAAAAGAAAGCTTAATTTTTCCAGACACGTTTTGGTTGTGAACACATTGTCAGTAAACAGACCATTAAAAATGTCTTGGCGCATTACGTCATACCTATTAAAAACTAACAGAAAATGAGTTTCAGTCTCAATATCATTTGAGTTGCACAAAGTGCAAATTCTATCAGTCACTGGTTCGTTAATGTACCTGCCGGTCTCTATACGTAGAGGTAAAATGCCACACCTGAACTGTGCCATTACAGACCGTTCACTTTTGTTTAGGTTTAGTGTCACATAGTGTTCTTCTTTGAAGTCACTTTTAAAGTGTGTGTAAGTTCTTAATTTGGGTGAACTTTGAACTTTTGTAACCCATTCATTTTTATAATGATTCATAAGTCTTTCTCTGGCCAACTGTAAATCTACTATGGCTTTATTATCGAAATTGTCCCTTAATCCAAGTGTATACATAATTGTTTTCATCTCACTGCTCCAATTACTATTACACATTCTATAGTCTGTTTCAAAAATCTTGTATGTAAGTCTATCATTGTCAATACAATTTAGCCGGTTCCAATAACGCACCATATTCAACCATCGTCGATACCGGCAAGGTAACCACCCTATGTCACCGGAAATAGCTGCAACTGGCGCGAACCGATGTACACCGAGGAAATAACGGATTGCCCTGTGCTGTATGTTGTCTGTGGATTGAAATTGCTTAAAACCCCATACACCCGAGCAATAGTCTAAGATCGGAACAACACAACTGTTATAAAGTTTATCATAAGATCTGAAACCAAAATCTTTATAAATGTGAATCTTATTGATAATACCACCCAATGCTCTTCCTGCGCCTCTGCTTAGTGCTTCACTGTGCTCATTAAAACCACATTTGTCGGAAAATATAACACCAAGGTATCTATATTCTGAGACAGTTTCCAGGACGTTTGCTCCTATATGAAATTTAAATTCCGTCATTTTTGCACGGCCTTTACGAAAATGCATGCACTTGGATTTACTCGTAATAATTAAAACGCGCCATTTTTTACACCACTGATGGATAGTGTCTAACATGCACTGTAACTTCATCTCACTGTCAGCGATTAGAACTATGTCATCCGCGTAAAGGAGTGTAGAGACTGATATGTCTCCCATTTTAATTCCAAGGTCAAGGTCATTAATGTCTTTCACTAGGTCGTTAATAAAGGTCACAAAAATCGTTGGCGACAAATCATTTCCTATTGTATTATGTTGGTGTTTTAAAGAAGGAGCCAACTGATTCACAAACTTATATAACAGTTCCAACACCTGAAAAAGATATAGTCTCGGAACATGTAAAAATGTGCAATAATTTTAAGTCTGGTCCTATCATAAACCAACATAAACTTTCTACTTTGTACTGGATTCCGAAACTACATAAAAACCCTTATGAGGCGCGTTTTATAGCCAACTCTAGCTGTTGTAATACTACTAAAATATCTCAACTTTTGACGTCCTGTTTTACTACGATCAAAGAACATGTAAAACGTTACTGTGATAAAATATATGAAAATTCTGGTATTAATGTTTTTTGGTCCATAAAAAATTCAAACGATGTTTTAACGAAACTTGAAAATGAAGGTCAAGGTCATTAATGTCTTTCACTAGGTCGTTAATAAAGGTCACAAAAATCGTTGGCGACAAATCATTTCCTATTGTATTATGTTGGTGTTTTAAAGAAGGAGCCAACTGATTCACAAACTTATATAACAGTTCCAACACCTGAAAAAGATATAGTCTCGGAACATGTAAAAATGTGCAATAATTTTAAGTCTGGTCCTATCATAAACCAACATAAACTTTCTACTTTGTACTGGATTCCGAAACTACATAAAAACCCTTATGAGGCGCGTTTTATAGCCAACTCTAGCTGTTGTAATACTACTAAAATATCTCAACTTTTGACGTCCTGTTTTACTACGATCAAAGAACATGTAAAACGTTACTGTGATAAAATATATGAAAATTCTGGTATTAATGTTTTTTGGTCCATAAAAAATTCAAACGATGTTTTAACGAAACTTGAAAATGAACAGTATAATATTTCTTCACTGAGCTCTTATGATTTCTCTACACTCTATACTACTCTACCTCACCATCTTATAAAGGATAAACTGATTAAATTAATAGAAAAAAACCTTTGCCAGAGAAAACAAAATGTTCATTGCTTGTAATGTTCAACGTTCATTCTTTTCGAATTCAGAAGTTGAAGAACATTACACAATGTGGACTTGCCTTGATGTTTGTAGGTCTCTTACCTTTCTTTTAGATAATATATTTGTGCGTTATGGGGGTACCATATATCGTCAAGTTGTTGGTATACCCATGGGAACAAATTGTGCCCCTCTTGTTGCAGATTTGTTTTTGTATTGCTATGAGAGGGATTTTATGCTTAGCTTAAAACCTGATACACAGACCGATATTGTTAATGCTTTTAATAAAACTTCAAGGTATTTAGACGATATTTTGGATTTAGATAATCCTTATTTTGACACTATGATTTCTTCAATTTACCCGAAAGAACTGTCTTTAAACAAAGCGAATCAATCTGACATTATAGCTTCATTTTTAGATTTGAATCTTTCAATTACAAATGATAAAGTTTCGTTCAAAATATACGATAAAAGAGAAGATTTTAATTTTAAAATTGTTAATTATCCTTTTCTAGATGGAGATGTGCCCCGTTCTACATCTTATGGGGTTTAAATTTCTCAACTTATTCGGTTTGCCCGAGCCTGTTCTTTGCTTGGAGATTTTAATAGTCGTAATTTAGTTATAACTGATAAACTTCTTAAGCAAGGTTACAGATATCACAAACTTCGGAAAACGTTTTCTAAATTTAATTATCGAAATTTAACACTCGTTAGTAAATATAATTGCAATCTACGGACGTTACTGCAACAAGGCATTTCTCAACCAGACTTTTATGGGGATGTTATCTACAAACTTAGGAAAATTCGGGGTCATATCTATTTTCATGATTTGTTTATAAAACACATTAAAACATTTAAAAAGAAAGGTTATGATCCCATTATATTGCAACGCACTGCATGTTTGGTTATCGACCCTTTTACAGTCGGTAGCTACGCTTCCCTCTTTGCTTGCGCGATGACAGGCCGAGGGTAGTACTCTATGATGGTATACTCTTAAACTCGGATACGGGATGAGCTTACGAGACTCATGTATTACTTTTTCCCTGTCGTGCCCTTAACGGCTTACCTGCAGGTGCTCTGACTTCAGCAAAGTCATTGAGTACATATTTGACGGATTGCCACAGTTATTATGCTATGTTTTACATGTTGTCCTGTGTTCACCGTCGTCTATGTTGTGGGTAAGTCCGGCGGGGATACCTTTATTTACACTATTTGTAAAGTTAGGGTGACTTTGAGAGAAGTGTGAGGTTAGGACGTCCGTAAACCGGTTTAAACCCCCAGTGGTGTTTTTGCTACTGACCGTGCCAAGGCGGCACTCTCTTTGTCACCCTTCCTTTTGTTTGCCTTACGTCTTTGTGCTTGTGATTTTGTTCATGTGTGGAGTGTTTGTCTCTAGTTCTTGTGTGTCTATTGATGTTTTCTGTGTTTATCTCGTGTGTGAGTGTGCGTTTGGGTGTGTGGTTGTGTGTGTGTATGTGTGTGTCATGCTGTCTTTCGGTGTTTTGGTGGTGGTTGCGTCTTGTATGTGGCTTTGCCTGCTTGACTTTACTACTTTTCCAATTGCAAAAAGAACCTCTTTATTGGTTTGAAGTAGGTCAATGGTTGATCTTTCCTTGACTGTAAAGCTTAAAAAGTGTACATCTCTGCACACTTTATCGATTTTTCACATTTTGCCTTCGATCTTGACCAAACCTTGCGACATTATGTAGTTTGGTCAGCAAATATCATTTTCATAAAAGGCACAACTTATATAACGTCACTGACGTCATAATTTTAATAAAGTCACGTCATACTCTCTACAAACTTGAAAAACAATCATTTACGTTAGTTGTAAATCATCAGACGCAAGGCGGCCATCAAGAGGAAAGCTGTCGATAGCACAAACTATGCCATGCATAGTAATTATATTGATAACATCCGAACACGTGCAAAGGCAGCCATAAGGAGATGCTTAGGCTGAGATGCAGATGATCAGACTTCCTGGTAGACCTGTGTTTGCATTAGACGATTTTGTAGAGTCCCTGTCTGAACATGCTTCAAATGTTATGAATACACACATATATCAAGTTCGTGAGGATCTGCAGAACATATCAACACTTTGGTCAGACTTCTCTGACCAGATAGGCGTGACAGGACAGTACTGGTTGGTGTACATACAAAATGCGAAGCGCTAAGTCTGTGCAAAGAGAGCAGGAAAATAGGAGGTCCAAAATATGCTGCCCTTAATAGTTTCATCTGGACACACAAAATATATAAGATGCCTTCCTTTGTACTTTAAAGACATGCGGGAACGTGATACTAGTCATCCAGATGTTCATTAGCATTTCACAGATGGTATATTCACTGTTTGCCTAAGAGACGGCAATTGTGGTTGGACAGATCTTGCAATCCTACAACATAGAAAGCAAAACGTCACCGTTTAAAGGCATATCACAAAATCCAGAAGCATGAATGAAGTATGTGAATATTGTTCCAATGTTAACAAAAGTACCGGAATATGTAAAAGGAATGGCTCATGTTGAAACCCAAGGCCAAGGACACCATGGGGAGTCCAAAAGACAGACAGTAGATGACATTTCAATTGTGGAAAAGATACAGGTTGTGATTACACAAAATATGCAAGATTCTTTCTTCAGTCCAACATCTGATAGGAAGACAGATTTAGTAAACATTGTAACTTGAGAAAGGGCACATTCCTCGGATCTTATTAATGCAGAAACCTGTGGTCTTTGAAGCCTTAGCACAGGCAGAATTGGCAGGTGCAGTTAAGGTAGAAGTACCCAAAATAATCACATTTGAGCAGAAAAAGTCCAAGACGTCTGGCAAGCAAAGTCTAACACAGATCCATCATGATGAATCATCTGTCACAGGGTCGCTGATGTTGCTTGAAAATGCTGATAACGACACCAGACAAGAAGCGTTTTCTCATGAATCCAACATCACTGAACCAGATGAAACTGTCAGCACCGGATATAAGATGAGGAAAGGAACCCTAGTCTAATTATTTGGCCTATATATTGTTTCACAAGCCGACAGTGTTACCAGACATGGCACTTGTTCAGAGCCTGAGGTATCGGAAGCTGAGGGAGAGAAAGTTCAAATACCTAACTGAACAGTACTTGCAAAAGATGTTGCAGGAAAAAACAAGAAATTATAGTTGTTGGAGACAGATATGACTTACTTTATGCTTTCTGTGGGTGTTTTGGTGATGGTGGCGTTTTGTGTGTGGCTTTTCCTGCTTGACTTTACTACTTTTTCTTTGATAAGACTGACAGTTTGAGAGGAGAGTAAAGGGAACTCAGAGTCACAGATGGCTCGGTCAAGTGAATATTTGCCAGCAGACAACTTGGACATACCATCGTGGTCAGAGCTTATCGTCAATCCTCGAAACAAAGTCAATCTATTAGGCTATATATCTAATTATATATGTGACTATTTTCAGGAGCTCATTCCAGAAGGAAAATCTGTCATTATAGGAGTGTCATTTGAAGACAAAGGAAAAGTTGAAGCAATCAGACAGGATGCACAGACAATTCTTTATTCAATCGCTTGTGAAGACCACAAAGAAGCTGATACAAGGCTGGTGGTTCATTTATCCTGTTGTGTTAATACCCTCGGCCGTAAGCGAGTTGTTGTATCATGCACTGATACAAATGTCATTTTGCTGTGAATGTACCACATCTGCTTCATCCCTGTAGATGAGATGTGGATACAAAAGGAGACACCTACCTTTCATTGTATGGTGATATCTCGTTGAGACACTGCTTGTATTCTATGTCATCATTGGATGCGACACTTGCAGCTCTCTGTACAACAAGGGCAAGCGCATTTCTGCTTTTGTGGCGCACTCTCTTAGTGTTTCTATTCCAAACATTACACGTGTTGGACTAAGTGCTGATTTAGCAGTGTCGGAAACGGTAATCACAGAGGTTAGAACAATCTTTACACTGCTCTACGGAACGAACCATCAGTTTGATACCATACCATAGATGTACTGAGACAATATATGTTTGCCTCTGGAAGACCTAACCTCCGGTACCTGTCACCTACAGAAGATACCCCTCCGTTTCCATATCACACGGTGTCTGCACACGCTGAATCTGTATCAGCGTGCTCGATAAAGTGACTTGCCATTACCGCCTCCAACTGATTGCGGAAGAATTATCGTAAATGGGAGGTTGGTACCACTGATGACAAAACACGCAAAACCTCCAAACGTTAGAACTGTTGCATGCAAATGCGAAGCTTTAAAGAGATTGCGGAAATGTTTTTTTGTGCTCGGGCAAATTTTATGTTTCATTGGTTGTTTATGCATTTGGGGAACGATAAGTGTGGAAAACTGAATTCCGAATTAGATGAAGATGAGTAAAGTACTTGTTACTTCTTTAACCCTGTACTCCGCAAAAGCCTCTGTTAGTGTTTTTGCAAACAGAGTAGAACTAAATGAAACAGTTCCAGTAGGAATTGTCTTGCTCTGTTTATCTGTAGAACAGTATAGACATTTCGATGTTTTATAATTATGCTATTAAAACGTCAGTTACTGGATCACCATAAAAGGTCATAATTATGCTCATGAATGAATATTCATGGAGTGAAGAGTTAATAAGAGGCAAGATCGGCGAATCAGGACAAGAACAGATGTGTTGTTATTAAGCCATGGAACGACGCGACAGAATCCCTTTGGCGTAGATACAGATTAACGGCAAACATCTGAACGTATCAGTGTATGATTACACTATCGCTTATTTGTGTAAACGTAAACATTTACTATTTGAGCCGCGCCATTCGTAAAAATATATCCATGGTTTGCAAACAGTGTAGACCCAGACTAGCTACCACATTGACAAAATGCTTTGCATGGGTAGAGGATAAAGTTTACCTGCACTTGGGAGTATCAAAATCAAAATGCGAAGATTCTTACCAGAGGCTGCGTTTGCAACGGGGCGGCTGGTCTGGATCTCCACTTTTTGCGTAACGACGAGATCACCTTTTCGCACAACGTAGGTCATCTATAACTTAGTCTTAAGTACCCCATTTCGATTCCCAATATTTTTAAATAGGACAAGTTACATGTATTTTCCTTTTGATAGGTATTTTCCTAGGTAATGTATAGCATGGTAAAGTGTACAGGCCTTGCTCATATGGCTTCTCCAGGATCCTTCTGATCTGGTCTGCTATGTTACTTATTGTAACGAACTTAATAAAGCACATAGCACACTGGAAATGTTTAATTAAGTACTGTAACTACAGTTGGGATTATGGCTTGCACTGATTATTCTTTAAAGCTTAAACTGTTAATTAAAAGGGAGATAATTGCAGACTTTTTAAAATCTTTAGGTCTATAATCTTGTTTATGTATTTGATTATTTGCAAACTATTTGTTCATGTAGTAAAATATTTGGGTTCTTTGCCCTGGAACAAAACAATTTCCTTAAGTGGAAATGACTGCATTTATTATAATTATTTTGAAATTGGTGAATTATATCCCTTTTTAGCGTAGTACATAAAGAAGTAGTTATAAAAATGTTCTTATACTTTTGTCAACACTTAACAGAGTTATGTAGAATGAGAGATTGCAATGTATTGTTATTTTCTGTCTATCGGTGTTTTGGTGGTGGTTGCGTCTTGCATGTGGCTTTGCCTGCTTGACTTTACTACTTTTCCATTGTTAATAAATGTGAACTCTTTCTGTTAGGATTTAGAATATTAAATATCAAATTAACTAGTTTTAGGTAAATGTAATGGATCAGATCATTAACGCTATTTTGCAAGACTTAAATGAAATCCAACAGCAGTTCTCATACATCATCACATCCAATCTACAATCACGCTAAATGGTCAGATTTTGTATTCTAGCCCAATCACGTTTTTGTGAATTCTAATTTTGGTAAAAGTACCGCGATGGCAAATACAGTGGTAAAGTGCATGTATAACGAAAACATTTAAGTGAACAAACTGTATCCACCTATCGCTAGTGTACTCAATGATTGAGCTGCAAATAGAGTAACTGTAGAAAAGTAATAAATGGTAGGACAAAAACGTACAGATATCCGACGTTCTTCTTCCGTTTCTGGAGTTAAGAGGTCGCCTAAAAAGTACTTAACCTTTCTTGTCGGCGTACATGCAGAGAGGCCAGCGTGATTGCCAACTGTAAAAGGGTTGACAACCAAACATGCAGTATGTTGTAGTACTATAGGATCATATCCCTTTTTTATGAATTTTTTAACATATTGGATGAACAAAGTGAGAAAATGGGTATGTCAAATAATTTTATTATTTGTTCACTAATATCAGGGAAAGACAAAAGAAGCATACACAAATCCCAGGCGATCTGTAATTGCAACACAAACATAATAAGATCCCTACTATTCATAGGACCAGCTCATGTTAAATACGTTGACACCAGTGTACTGAAATCGAACAAATGCTTTATGATTTGGAGTTATTCGTGGCATGGTTAAAATATATATCTCTGAGCTCCATTTTTAAACATTATAATGATCTAATTTAGTATAAATTACTAACCAAAATATAACAATGAAGCACAAACTGTGTAGACACATTGTGGGTTGCAAGTTCGCTGTCACAACTTGTCCTTTGCTACAAGTTTCCAATTTTAATGTCCTTCCATTATCGTCAAGAAACACAATCATAACATCAAAAATCGAAGGAGGTGATACAGAAATAACATTAAAGACAGTCAGAAAACAATGCTTTATTTCAACAAGTCATGAAAGACTGTAATTATTCAAAGGATTTGATTTCAGATAATTTCACATATTTAAGATTTAGGATGAACCACGGTTGCAGCACCCACGCATATTTCATTGGTGTGCGAGGGGTGTTCGAACACAATGCACACCTATTTGTGTATCAACTCTCGTGTCAAATAGTGTGGGAAAAGCTATTAAACTTCACTAAACCGTTTAGCGAAAGTTCATATTACACGTAGCCATTGCACTAAAGGATTGAGTGGTTGCAAAAGAAGGTAAATGCAGATGAAATCGGGGATTATATGAAATGTAAGAGTAAACGTAGCTTAGCACTATAACGGTATTCGATGTGTTAACCCTTTCGGCGCCAAATTTCTAATTGTCGTCTGCAATCGAAGTTTTTTAAATCATTCAGTTAAATGAGATAAATAAATGCAAATTTCAAAGGAATAAAGCACATATATAGAAATAGAGCTTGAGACAAACAGTGAAGTCCCTGATCAGACGCCGCCTTGAAAAGATCTGGGACTGCACTATTTGTCGTGGTGCATTTATGTGACTGCGGCGGTGAAAGGGTTAACTATTTTATAGCCGGTTTAGAGGCTTTCGAAAATAACAAGAAAATTGTAGACCATGAACAGCGACAACAAATGGGAACATTGAGAAATTCAGAACGTTTTTCGGCATTTTGTTCGTCGTACTAGCTTGTTATTGTTCCATTTTAAAAATAACAATTATAAAACTAAATCATGGTTGTGACCGGTGGATTCCTCATTTACTATATGAGCACCAATACCTATACCGCGTTTGGAAGGCAAAGACTTACTTATAACATGTGATTCGACATGTGTTCACTAATATGAGGGAAAGACAAAAGAAGTATTGTTTGTACGTTACAGTGTTCACAAACCAACGCACTACGCTGCGACAAGCGGATAGGACTTTATAAACCGAGTTTCGATGTATCAGTGATATACACTGGCCATAGTTAGCAGAAACAGATGTTAATCAACACATGAACAACAAAGGCCAAATTCGTGACCGGCCGATTCTGCAAAATTTGAAACGTAGATCTTCAACAGGAATGAAGAAAATGCACATGTTACTTGACAATGTTTATTCATGCAAGGCAGTTATTGTAACAAGAGCACCGCAGGCGGGTACAAACGCTCGTCTGTCCACATTGTCAAGATGAACATGCATACCAAAAATGAAGGTTGAAAAATTGAAGAAGATATGGTCAATGTTAAGATTTCGGACGACAATGACGACAACGACGACAACAACGACGACGATGACAACGACGACGCGGACGCCAGAGTTACGACAATAGCTCCTGATTTCTTCGAAACAGACGAGCTAAAAATGTATTAACAGAAAAATACGTACGTGTTTGTTTTTATCGGGTGTGTATGTCGCTTCAACAGTATCTCAATCATATAGCGACGTTCAGCTAACTAATGGTTGAGGAAAATCCCAGATGTTCTTCCGTGCTCGAAACTAACTGCATTGTGGTGAGCATAAAATGACAGCAGGATAGAACCACCGACCTACCACACGTCAACTGGGAAGCATCCTCTTATAATAGATCGTTACATTAAACAAGAACACCACATTAAAATTGTTTATCAGGTGCTAGTTTTGCATGTGAAGTTATTACCTTTTACTGTGTGTACATGTACTTCTGTTTGTAAACAGTGTGTACCCAGATGAGAGCGCTCTTAGATGACATTACCATCAAGGTCCTCGCTGTTTGTCAAAGTACACTGTAATATCCCTGAATATCCACGGTAAGCTTGACATTTTTGAATTTTGGAATAACCCATTTGAGAATTCAGTATCGAAAGGGTTTCTCCCGCCAACACTATTATAGTATACGTATGTAATGGTATGCGTGGAGTGCTGCAGCAAAGTGGTACACTTTGTGAACACATACTAATTGTACTTCGTAGCACTCTCATTGACAGAACGATCCTTAACAATAGAGCCACTGCGTCTATTTCAAAACAGACTGATGAGTTAAACTCCGACGTCCAGCTTTGATAGTCAAAGATCTATCAGCTAAAATATAAACGTTATACATGTTAACTGGAATGCCTATCTAATGAAAAACGGCGGCAGATAGGGTAACTATTATTCCGTAGAAGACGGCAACAGAGGGTGACCTGTCAGTCAAACATGGAATATGGTCATAAACATTGAGATAGTTGGCATATACAAGAAGTAGGCACTCCAACCGGTGGTAAGTTTACTCAACATATATGCCTTTTTACGCGTTAACAAACAGTGATTCCTGTAGGAGCAATCCTATCAAAGTATGCTCTATTTATTTGAAATAATATTGAACTGATTCTGCAGTCTCGGTCATGAGAAATGTCACGTGTTCACATATCATTAGCTACATTCAGCTAGTTCGTATACAGTATATATATTATTATTTCTTATAACGAATAATAACCATTCGCTTGCTGAATTTTAAAATACATTTCTCCTTCTTTACCCATGCCCTGTTGTATAATTACATATATCTTCACTGTGTACAAGTATATCGCTGTGCAATCACTGCTGTGGAGTGCATTGGTTGCACAATCAACTTGTAAATAGTGCAGACCCTGATGAGACAGCTCCTGTCTTCACTATTTACAGGTAGGTATATTGACGTGAATAGCAAGCGAAGGGTTAAGTAAAGGGTGTGGGGTCAGTTGTATGATCGTTTGTTGCAAGATAGCAATATCTCTAAAACATTATTCAGTACAACGTTATTCCAGAAACAAATTTCATCGAAGAGAAAGACAAAAGTGTCATGAACCAGCATGATGTTAAAAGTGTTTGTACTTTTAACTCTTTCGCTGCCAATATCGCATACCTATGCAAACAATTTGGATCCAGATGAGACGTCGCTGTTTCACTAAGATCCAAACTATTTGTCATGTTATATATTCTTGAAACAAAAATGAAAAATAATGAAGAATAATGAAAATGGAAAATTGTAGCAGACGACAACGTATGCAGACGAAACAATCCGGCAGCGAACGAGTTAAGTTAAGTGTGCATGCTAAGCGCAATATGACTTGTCCATTGCAGACAATTTCTATTCAAATGAGACACACGGCGTCTCATCAGGATCTAGGCTGATTGACACCCAGTCAATAGTTTCTCAGACGCTTAATCGGATAAGAAATCGCAACAGGCCAAAGATTAATTAGACAACATATTTACAGCAGGCTCGTCGTTTTACACGGTATGTAATGGTGTTTGCATTCCAAAATAACTGTACAAATATTTTGTTTTATAAAAATGATGTATTCTAGGCACATATGCCCAATATACTAAACAATGAAATCGAATTTAAACTATGTTGTAAATGCGATTATAAAAACGAAATATAAAAACGAATATAACTTGCAGCGATGTATATCAGACATGTGCAAAATCTAAATTATGTTACAATGTCCTTCGTCTGTCAAGCTGATATATGTACTCCATGAATCAAACCCAGCATGTGCCTTTGTCATCAGCTGTGCCGTATATACAATGCACCGTGTATCCAACATATTCGTTTGGCATTCAGCACGTGTCGTTGAATGAATTTGCAAATTAGCTGACATATTTGATTGTACCTTTATCCCGCTTTGAAAAATAATGGCTGATGAAAGTTGGACTATTGACTATTTCCGATCCGACAAAGCTTTGGAGAATCTATTTAGCGAGTGTCAAACAGCTTGGGTCCTGATGAGACGCCGAGTTACTCAGAGTCTCATCTGGATTCAAGATGTTTGCAAATGCGATTCAGTAGAGTCTCAACCACACCAGTCACTAATATAGATGTATCTTAACCCTTCGCTTGCTTTTCACGTCAAAATACTTACCTGCAGGAACTGTCTCACCAGGGTCTGCACTATTTACAAGTTGATTGTGCAACAAGTGCACTCCACAGCAGTGATTTCACAGCGAAATACTTGTATGAAGATATATGTAATTATACAACAGAGCATGGGTAAAGAGGGAGAAATGTATTTTAAAATTCAGCAAGAGAATTGTTAATGCAGAGCAAGATTGATACAGAATTCTCCTATAGTAGATTGCTGTATCCTTTTTATCCTACATTAAGCTATCATCTTTTAATAATCCAGAATAAGGACTCTTTCGAATGATTCAACGTGTACTAGCGCAACTTTTATATAGCGGGATGCAGGTTAATTGTGGATTTACCTGAGCTTGAACAATCGATAATAAGTCAATGTTTAAATGGTATTTGTAATAATGTGTGGTCTCCGGACACCGTAAATTGTCTAAAACTTAAGGATCGGTTCATTACTTTGTTAGAATAATATAATCAGTGCCATGAAAGATTTATTCTTAGCATGTTACGGTTTAACGTTGTAAGTTCAGTGAGTGTAAACAGATGGAATCCAGACTGTTTGACACGCTGTGTGGCTAAGCAGAACAGGTCAATCCGTGTACTCTGGGAAATAAAAACAAGAATAAAAAAGGAACAAAATGAAGCGTAATATTTGATCAGCAATGTCAGTTGCTAATGCACTACAGTAGAACCTGTCATAAGCGGCAATAACAAAGAAGTCTAAACTTGGATTTTTAAAACATGTGGTAGCTTAATACAGGACAAAGGTGATACAAAAAGCTCCTTTATCACTTTTACATTGTATTAGCCACACCTGCATTTTAAGACTGTTCAACATATAAATGACCGCTTAACACAGGTTTTGCTGTATGTCACAATACTTATGGCAAAACGTCGCCTTTAGTACTACACATGTATTCTTATAGATGCCTGTCGAATGATTATAAAGCATTGGCGTCATTAGTTTAGTTTTGGTTGGGTTTTATCTCATCCAGCGTCCAACAATATCGGTACACACATAATTATAGACAACCCACAAAAAGAATGTCTTTACTATGACAGCAACGGCAGGGATAGTTCGTATCATCTGCCATTCTGTAAAGACTAATGCATTTTAAAATTATGGATTTTGTTATACATTTGGTCTTGTCGGATAAAACCTTTCAGAAAGTAGAGATGCTATTTATGAAGTGTCAAACAACTTAGATCCCGGTGTTCCGCAAAGTTACCCGGCGTCTCATCTATCTCTAAACTGTTTGCAATTGCAGCGGGATAAGGGGAGACTGTGTAACATGTAAATTATTTGCAAATATAGGACTGATTAAGGCATACATATTTATGTGTAGAGACAACGGGATCATAGTATCTGCATATGCATAGGTATTAGGTTTTTGAGTTTGTATCGAAGATTTGGGTCATATCGTGACGTACAGCCAATTACAATCGGAGAATATTCCAGAGGTTAATCCTTAGGTTTTGTTAATAAATAAAGTTTGGTTCTAGATGCATACGATTATCAATATGGGGTTACGTTTATTCTTTTGCGTGCACCTGGAACCGAAATAAATAAGCCGGAACTAGGGAGCTAAATTATTCATAGAAAATGCATCTTTTTTGAATTTGCAACTTGGCGTCAGCTAACATTTAAAAGTACAAAAATGAGTCATGCAGGAAACACCACATACAGAACAAACAGTCGCCCGAACAGCAACACAAGGAAACAGCAAATGTACATAACTATAAAACAACAAGAGACGCACAAAGACAAAACAAACACAATAGGGGGACGATGGAAGCACCGCCTTGGAACGGTCAGTGACAAAAGTCACTGGGGGGTTAAACCGGTTTATGGGCACCCAACCTCACACTTAATCCATCCCCACCCTAAAAGACAAACAGTGTAAATAAACGTATCCCCTCTACGACTAATCTACAACAACCGCGACGGCAAATACAGTGGTAAAGTGCATGTATAACGAACACATTTAAGTTGAACAAACTGTATCCACCTATCGCTAGTGTACTCAATCATTGAGCTGCAAACAGAGTAACTGTAGAAAAGTAATAAAGGGTACGACAAAAACGAAATAGTACAGATATCCGATGTTCTCCTTCCATTTCTGGATTTAAGAGGTCGCCAGTATTGTTTCCTGTAATAATAAATGATATACTAGTCTAGAAATGAATTAACTAAATAAGATTGGTATTGGTGTGAACATGTACTAATGCGTTAGAAAACTTCCACACCAAAGTCTATTTGCGCAACCATCCCTTGGGCACGGTAGCAGAGGAAATTCATACGCTTTCGGCAAATTGAGTTTTGCATTAACCCTTCGCCTGCTAATCGCGAATAAACTGGTAATGGCAATCAAATCAGATCCTGATCAAACGCCGTGAAATCTGCATCTCATTAGAATTCCGACTGTGTTACGCTCGGTCAGTAACATCACAAAAGTTTGAATAAATCCGAAGTAAGTGACACATGTCACAGATCAGAATTTAATCAGGTGTCATTTGTAAATCTCTCTAAGTTTTAATATGTATAACTTTCTGGTAGAAATATGTGCAAATCATCATGTTTTTTACGTTGGTAGCACTCTGAGACGGTAACATTACTGACTGATAAACTCTTGTACGTGTTAAATGGAAATCACGTATGCGGTTTTGATATTATGTAATATTTTGCAGCGTGTGATATTACGGTGAAACCCCGATAGCTCGAACAGTAAAATAAGAATAAGCATCGGTGTTTAAGACAGGTGGCAGCTTAATGCAGGAAGACAGTCATGTAGATAGTTCTGCTAGGAAGCCACCTACATAAAATGACATTTAAATGCCATTACTTAAAGTTCGAACTATTGAGATTTTACTGTACTTGCACTTCTTTTCTTGATATTACATGCATTATTATCCATCTTATTAACAGTTAGCATTAACAGTTTATCTTCGTGATCTTATATAATTGGAAATTTTGGATTTATTCAGTAATCTTTGGATGCATTAAACGCGCATCACATTCTAAAATATTGCAATTCATAACACTGGTTACGTGCTTCATAATGCTTCCATGTGCCTCGTTAATCGTCTCATTCCCGGTTCATTCCAATGATACACTTACTAGCGCATTTAGTGCAAACGTGATAGTTGCATCTGATCAAGGTCCTTTGAGCTTATGAAATGATATCGAACTGATTATACAGTTTCCGCCATGATCAACAAAGTCTGTGTTCATATGCCATGTTGTCATTATCGTACATATTCTCATTACTTATAGACCAGTTTTACTGTTCGCCTAAGACAGGTTCTACTGTATTTCTACAAATCAGATTAATAGAATCAAGCATGGGTTTTGTTAAAGACGGGGGGTTCTATACCCGAGGTTGGTCTGTTCCAGTCGGAAACGAGCTTTAGCGAGTTTCCGATAGGAACAGACCAACCGAGGGTATAGAACCCCCGGCTTTAACAAATCCCATGCTTGATTATTTTTCTCGCTGAAATACGCCCTAAAACCAAGAAAATTAACGAATTTTGTGAAGTACTACTTTACATTGCGTAATACGACTTCCATATCTAATAGCAACAGACCGCAGCATAACTTTAGGCGTGACACCAAATTCTTGTAAAAACGTGCTGTTGTAGTCCCGCTAGACCATGTATTAACAAGGCGATTCTCGTGCTCACGCGCTGTTGTTGACCGGTTTTAATTATACCTATTACGGGCCTAAGGTAAACAATGGACGCGAATGTTACAGCGTTTTGGCCTAAGCTAGGTGAACGCCGGGGTGTGAGTATTTCCAGGAGCACCGACAATGAACTGTTTTAGTGATGGACATATTGAATGAAATTCCGTGTAAACGGTATTTGATACAATCATGAATTGACGTCGAAAAGAAAACAGTGGCCCGGAAACAGCAGAAATCGACGAAGTGTCAAAGAAGTGTATAGTTTTGCTGCCGTTGTTTTGCTTGTATTTTGAAGAATTAAATTGATGCAGGAGAGCAGAACATTGGTTTTATGCAAGAATAGCGTTAATACACGTTTGTTTTCGGACAATAACATCTGCAGTGTCCCTCGGGAATGTGGTTGCCCTCGCCCTTCGGGCTCGGGCCAACAACAGTCCCTCGGGACACTGCAGATGTTATTGCCCGAAAAAACGTGTATTAACCCTCTAATGACGTCAATTGTTATGACAACCCCAAACGTTACGTTCTGGCGTAAATATAAAAGACTGAGTGACTACAAAACAACGTCTTCGGTTAATTAAATAGGCTTTTAAAGTGTTTATATGATAAATAGAATTTCATATTCGTGCTAATTACTTATATTAATTTCAATTCATAAGGTTGTTGCCTATAGAAATGTTGGTATAATTATGTAAGAAGTCCTTCCCTTGTATTGATTTTACCCAATCGCGCGTATGAATACACTAGTCACGGGGTGTTCCAGATAAGGATTTCTAGTACGGCTATTTTTAGTAACTCAGCTTATCTAGCACGACTGAGAAGCGAGAAAAAGCTATCCTTATACGGGACTTACCTTGTATTCTGTTTAACCTGTCATTTTAATCAAGTGTTCTACATAGTTTACGCTTGTTATCCACAGCTCTGATAGGAGTTATGAATTTTCAATAATTTAGCAGTTAACCCAGTAGAAGTTAAAGCATGAATCATGCAGGCAACACCACATAAAAAACCAACAGCACCTCGACAGAAAAGAACACGAAATGTGCTTGCCTATTAGTTGGGCATCCAACTGAGGAAAATGTGTCGAGCCATGGCATGAAATAGTAGAATTTGGCATGCACTGGATATGTAATGTTTGATGTCTGAGTAATCAGAAACTGCCCCATGCCACCTGAAATTTTGCCCTTGTTTCTCTTAATTGGGTCAAAGGTCAACTAAGTGCATATTTTATATACATTATTTGAGAAATCATTATATCTTTACCAATTTTAGGTGTAAAATAACAAACATGGTACCAAAATGAAGGTTAAACACTGGCCTTTAATTTGCACTTACTTTGTGTAAAATATATTATTTGAATATTCATGAATATTAATGAGAACATCCAAAAACCAGTAAAAAATCATTAAAACCAACATATAACGATAATAAATGATGTCATGTCTTCGTCATTATTGCTATTTATCAAAAATAAATTACGTTAAAATAAAGGTTAGACAGACAGCTACTGAATATACACTATATTTGTATGGATATTATTTTGGTTGGTACAATTAACACCATCGCAAAGGATATATAATGTTTGATGTCTGAGTAATCCGAAATTGCGCCATGCCACCTGAAAATTTGCCCTTGTTTCTCTTAATTAGGTCAACGGTCAACTAAGTGCATATTTTATATACCATATTTGAGAAATTGATATATCTTTATCAATTTTAGATGTAAAATAACAAACATGGTATCAAAATGAAGGTTAAACATCGGCCTTTAATTTGCACTAACGTTTTGTAAAATATATTGTTTGAATATTCATAAATATTAATGAGAACATAAAAAACAGTCAAAAATCATTAACATCAACATAAAACGATGATACATGTCATGTCTTCGTCATTATTTCTATTTAACAAATATAAATTACGTTAAAATAAAGGTTAGACAGACTGCTACTGAAAAAACTGTATGCAGTCATACCAGCTATATATTATTCACACATACTTCTTAAAGTAAAGTGGGTGAGGTAAATGAACACCTAAACAAAATGTTCAGTTCTGTTTAAAGTAACTAATTAATTCACTATATTTTTATGGATATTTTCTTGGTTGGTACAATTAACACCATCGCAAACACATGTTAGTGTGTTTGGAAACTACTTTGAAGCATTTACAGCGAATAGATTTGCACTTGGTTTTGCAGCCATAACTTGTTCAATGCAAGCATCAAGTGCAGTTGGTACATTTCCAAACCACTTATAAAGGTTCAACACCATCGTGCTATGCGTTAGTATCAATAACATAAATGTCTGTATCCATTAGCTCAGATCCATACAGCAGCTTAACAGTTTGCTCTTGAAAGTTTCAGTTCTAGTACATCCTTTGTTGGTGGAACCAGTTCAAGTGTTTTCTCTACCTTAACCATATTGTGAAATTCTTGCATCATCTATGGGTTCTCCGTTCAGACACCATACATCAAACATCAAACGTTTGTGCCTTGTCTAACCGTGCATCTCTTCAAATATCTGAAAGCAGATCGGACATGTAAAATATTTCTTCCAACAGGTCTTCTTTCCAAATCTAGTGAAAGCAAGGGTTATGTTACATCCAGTTATTTCATGATACCCTGGCATGTTCCGGCAGACATCTTGCGGAAAATACAATTTTTTTTCCCAGCCATTATTCAGACTTCAGTGCCTAAAGGTCCAAGATGGTATACATGTATCAGTACAAGCAGTACATCAAAATCTTGGCATTCGACAACTATCCAGCATTGGCCCCTTTCAAGCAGCATCCAAGCCATGTATCCACCTCGTCATGATTTGATGGCAGATGGGACAATTCATGTCTGCACATGTCTTGAATGACGTTATTCAAGCGTATCTGTTGAATACTGCAATACTAGTATACTACATCAACTCTGTGTTTGTGTCTTCTGCTTCTTATTTTGTCATGCTTTGCCGCTTTAAAGCAGCCATACTCGCACCATTGTGATATGCACATAGGTGAGGGAGGGTCCAACGTGCAAGTTAAAATAACAGGTTAAAACATTGAAAACAGAAGAAGAGTACATGACATCTAAAATCTTAACCTGGACAGTTGGGAGCTATCACTTAATGTTATGGTAGCTTATTCCAGATGATGTTCACAGCAGAGTGGAAGAAATATTCCCTCGGGAAAATGGTCCTGCAAAACCTTGGAACGAATCATAATGAATGACCTCTTGTAGGTGCACCGTAAGGGAGTCAGAAGGTTGGGCGTCAGCTGCAACAAATCATTTACAAACCTATAAAACATCACGGCCTTTACTTGTTTCTGCCTCTGTTTGAGCAAATCGTATTGAACATGGCACCAATGCTGAGCACTTGTTTTGCAATAAATATGGTATCTCTACGTTGGATCGTCTCCATATGCGTTGTCATGGCCTTGGTGTGTTGATCCAAAACAAAAGATGTGCACTCAACCTGCAGACTGATCAGCATGCCTCCTTGGTTGACTTTTGGGAGGTTCCAAGGTTTCTGCTTAGAACGAATGTGGATCAATTTGCCTCCTTTATGACCATATCGACTCGGGGTGTTCAAGACAATTTCAAAGACAGTTATGTCCCAAGTTATTTTGCCCTCTTTGTAGTCTTCCGTTTCATGCTACGGACAGTATAACTAGTCTCTATGTTGTTGGTGATAAGCAGGACCTAGCACTTCTCTGCATTGAACCTAGTCTCTTCCCTTTTCTACAGACTGCCAAAGTCATTCTGGAAGACGTCTGCATCTTCTATTGACTCGGCACAAAATTGAGGCATCAGCAAAGAGTCGACATGAAGAGTGTGGTCATCATTGCATTCAAGGGAAAAGAAAGGACTGAGAACAGCATATTGATGAACACTTGATGCTATCGGTACTGACTCTGAGGAAACACCCTCCAGCGTGATTTGTTGGCTGTTGGATACAATCAAGCATTTTGCATTACACATCATAGTGTTGGAGCTTAAGAAGAAGGTATTTGTAAGACACTTTGTAAAACGTTTGCGTCAATCTGATAGGATTGGTCCAGACTTGACCCAAGGTCATTGTCCATGCTGATTGATTAGTTGTGTCTCACAGAAGCGCTGCTTCCGGAATCAATGCTGGTATGGGTTGATGATGTAATGGTAAAACCAGGTTACTGTGTTTGATGTATTCTAGAATCTTACATGTGACAGAATTTAGGGACACAGGCCAATAGTTTGAAGGGGTTATTCTTGACCATTGTCTTGTATATATGATTAACATGAAATCTTCCTGTCACTGGGGACTGTATCCTGGTCGTAAGGCCTGGAAGATCAGAACAAGAGCAGGAGCCAGTGAATGTGCCATCTCTTTCAAGAACCTTGATAAGATGGTGTCTGGACAGGTAGCTTTGTGGAGATTAAGGCCATTAAGAAGCTTGCAGACATGAATAGGAAGGGCATTCGAATAAGGATACTCTCAAACGGCACAAATGAGAGATAGGACCTCATGTGTAAAGACAGAAAATTACTGGTTCAGTATATTAACTTTGATTTGTGTATCAACATTGTTAATGGCACCATTTTTCAGTGGTGCTATTCCTGAGCTGTCACATTTCTTGCCTTGCTCCTAACAAAAGTGTAAAGCTTCTTACAGCTGGTATCTGTCACTAAGTCAATCACATACCCATCATGAGCTTGAGCTTCCTTGCACTTCTGTTCAAGTTTTCTGTAGCCCCTTGTATATGCTCCAGTCATTCTGTACCTTGGTCCACAGCACTATTTGTACGCACATTTCTTCTTTCGTGAGAAACGGCGGTTGATTGAGTTGCACCATGGCTGGCTGAAAGTAGATGTCAACTCAGAAGGGACCACTGAATATATCACATAGAGTACAGTATATCACATAGAGTACAGATTCGTAAAGGGACTGATTTTCCAAGTGTGCTGCAAACTCAGCCATTTTGATCGCCATAGAACATGTATTAGCCTCTTTCGAAGGGTGGACAAGATGTGGGGTAGGCTTCCTTCGTGAAGGAAAGATATGTTTGTCAGCACTCTGACATACTCACTTATTCCAGGTATTGAGGTATATCTGATAACTAGTGATTGCTTGTAGCAATAACATATAGATTGTTGTCATCACGGATAGGGAAGGTTACTCATAGCCAGCGGCACTGAATATGCCTATAAGTTCATTGTTGAGTTAGAGTGGGTACCTATGGCCAGTAACTGTTAAAATGGCCAATCAATATCCGGGATATTCATGTCCCCACAAATGTAGAAAGGGTTTTGTCATGAGTACTGCTGGTGTAGGTGAACTATTTAAATGCATTATGTAAAAACATCGCCATACTCACCAGGAGCTATGGTGTTTCAATCGCTAAGCTAATGATACAAACAGCTAATATTAGACATAGTGTACAATAAAACATACCAATATAACACTGAGATTATGGCAATAAGAGACTAATCTTCTGGCGTTTCTTTATCATCTCTAAATGATATATCTGCGTGAAGAGGTACTATAACTTCCACAGATTTGCATCAAAGTATATATATATATTGTATGATAATGTACCGTACATGTATTTAAAACGATATTTTCCGAACTTGCAATCATCACAGGTCACTTAAAACTTTCTGAAATGCACCATAAATAGTTCTATACTTACTGTGGAGACATTGCTAAGAAATTAAATGCAAAAAAGTATTGAACTTGTCAAAATTACGACGGCTATGTTATACTATATAGAGATTTTATTACATTTTTGCACTCAGTTGACCTTTGACCTAGTTTCTGACCTTTAAAGAGGGTTTTGGCAGTGGCATGGGCCAAAACCATAAATGATTAGTATCTGGCAACACAATTATGGTATTCAAACATTTCTAATAAAAAATACCATGGACCTCGAAAAATAAGCGACTTTTTGCACATCGGATTGCCAACTATATTAAAAATAAACACGCGAGCTATGAATTTTCAATAATTTAGCAGTTAATCCATTCAAATTCCTCTCGCAAATACAACCGTTTCATACTGAATCAGCTATATCGTGATACGACGATGGACCGGTCCACTTTAATTTTAAATTTAGGCTTCAAAAGGTTATTATCTAATACCTTGAAATTAGTTTTCAAAACATTAACAATATCGGCCTGTGTATCAGGTTTTAAGCTTAGCATAACACCCCATCTCATAGCAATACAAAAAACAACTCTGTAACATGAGGGGCACAATTTTTGCCCATAGGTATAGATACAAGGTATCCTCATAACGCACAAATATAAGATATCTACAAACATCAAGGCAAGTCCAAATTGTGTAATGTTCAACTTCTGAAATCGAAAAGAATAAACGTTGAACATTATAAGCAAGGAACATTTTGTTTTCTCTGGCAATGTTTTTTTTCTATTAATTTAATCAGTTTATCCTATAAGATGGTGAGGTAGAGTAGTATAGAGTGTAGAGAAATCAATCACAAGAGTTCAGTGAAGAAATATTATACTGTTCATTTTCAAGTTAAGTTAAACCATCGTTTGAATTTGTTATGGACTAAAACATTAATACCAGATTTTTCATATATTTTATCACAGTAACGTTTCACATGTTCTTTGATCCTAGTAAGACAGGACGTCCAAAGTTTAGATAGTTTAGTAGTAGTACAACAACTAGAGTTGGCAATAAAACGCGCCTTATAAGGTTTTTTATGTAGTTTCGAAATGCAGTACAAAGTATACAATTTATGTTGTTTTATGTTAGGACCAGACTGAAAAGTATAACACATTTTAACATGTTCAGAGACTATACCTTTTTCATGTGTTTGAACTGTAATATAGGTTTGTGAACCAGTTAGCTCCTTTAAAACATCAATATAATACAATCAAGTTGTATATTACTAAATTTCATTATTTAATGTAGATAATGAATCACTTAATTCTTGGAACCTCTCTCGTGTTAAAAATGAAGAAAGCTATTTTAAAGAAGGTTGTCTCCTTTACGTGTGGTCCACTGGAATGTTTATGTTGTATGACTGTCTTAACTCTTTCCCTGTTAATAAGATTATTTTGTATAATGGCATATCACATGGCAGTTTGGCTCAGGCAAAGGCTGTAGAATCAGATCTATATTACACTATAAGCAATAAGAGCAGACCTTGATCAGACGGCTACTATACGAGCCGTCTTATCTGGGTCTACTATGTTTGCAGATGCGTGACAATGCGCTTACATAAGTGAAATTGTTAGGTAGAGTCCTCATTAAAAACATTAGCAGCAGACGACTAGCTAAGAGTCTAACATTGTGAAACCTTACAACAATTGCGTAACGTGAAAAGATGTCATTATAATCGCATATTGCCAATAGAGTAAAGTACCATTTAACTAACTACTGTTTGAATGGAAAAGTAGTAAAGTCAAGCAGGCAAAGCCACATACAAGACGCAACCACCACCAAAACACCGATAGATAGCATGACACACACGCAACCACACACCCAAACGCACACTCACACACGAGATGACCACAGAAAACACCAACAGACACACAAGAACCAGAGACAAACACTCCACACATGACATTGGCACGGTCAGTAGCAAAAACAGATCTGCTCCTATGGGCCTGCGATGCTGCGTCAAATTCTGATGAGGAGTTAAGCGGTTAAAAAGTAGTGCCCCTTGAAATCTCACTCTAATCATTATAAAAGTGATTCGAAGCATTCCTTTTGGGCAGGAAAAGTAAACTAAAATATTTGAATACTATTACCAATACGGGAAGAGAAAAGTAGCAAATTATAGCATTGACTCGATTACGTGATCAAAACGTTTTCACATCGTTTCACACGCGCTTGAATGGATACACCTTTCATCCAAAACAACGTAAGTAGAATTGTCGTGTTTCTAGAGGATGAATCTTTACAATATTGATGTGAAATACGACACAAGGTTGACACAATTTTCAGTACTGTAGATTTAAACAACGCGGCCAGAAAACTTAGGTATATTGTGTGGACTGGGAAATCAATTGAGTTGGCCTAGTATATTTGCTCTGTTTCATTTACAGACGTGTATTGTCTGTGTTATTCTGAAATCAGTTTTCATGTAAAGCGATATTGTTTTTAAAGTCTTTCTCTCGGTTTCAGATATTTCCAGATAAATAAGTAAGAGCCAGTAATCTTTGGGTTTGCATTGCATATTTGTTTCGTGAAATTGTATGGCAACTTGTGACATTAAATGTGTTGCAGTTGCTATACTGATGTTGTAATTTACAGTTGAATAGAACAATATACTTTATTATCTTATTATCATCTAAATTATCATCCAGGTTTACAATGGGCAAGTCCGTCCGTCAGTCCGTCCGTCAGTCCCTCCGTCTGTCTGTTCATCCGTTCGTCATCTCCTCTGAAACCGCATAGCAGAATGTAACCAAATATTAGATAAATGATCTTGGTATTAAGCTCTATCTGATTTGCTGAAATAATACTGATCCATGAAGAACCCGCGTTGCTATGACAACATAAAGAACACTGTTAAGAAATCTTCTCAATCCAGGGGTCGGAATTGAGTGATATATAAATAGAAATAGTCCTCTGATAAACCTCTACCAACATTTCTAAAATGATGTTGATATCTAACAAACATGGATTCCCAGGATCTATATATATGTCTATATAGAAAACGTCTCTAAAACAAGTGCTCAGATTCGAATAATATTTAACAGGATAAGTCCTTTGGTGACCGCCTATCAAATTTCTAAAATGACGTTAATATATCAAAACACATGGCTGCAACAGCTGGGCAAACTTTCTTTATATGGCTATATTGAAATCTTTGTTCTACTATACCAAAGATCAGGTTTGAATGATATTTGACATGAGAAGTTTTATAATGACCCGCTACACAAATTGAAAAATGATGTTGAAAGCTCAGAAAATATGGTCATCAGTAGTGGGGCTAATCTTCCGTACATGTCTATATAGAAAACTTGATTGGTTCTCTTAACTAGTGTCCTCAGGTGAGCGATACAGGGCCATCATATCTTGACCTTCTTGTTTGACATATTACTCCAATAGGTTATAATTTGTTCTAATATGTTTGATAATTTCCTATTTTTGTATTCTATATTTGCCTAGTAGCTAGAGCCCTTTCTTGCCTAATACTCCTCTCAAAACCTGAGCTACAGCAAATTCACAGAAATGTTCCTTGAGCTACCCGCTATTATTTTGTCAACAATTATCACTGGCATGGGTTGAGCTTACTTTCTATGTATGGTATTGTGTAAATTCTTTATACTTATATATTGAACTCAAGTGAGCGATTTAGGATCATCATGGTCTTATGGTTAATGAAGTGTTGCCTCTGACGTTACTGATATTTATATTGACATACCATAAAGCTCTAAACAAAATGTTTGGTAGACACTGATTCGAAGCTCTTAATCATCCCGCCAATCTTTCAACGATTTCATAACTTTGTTCTATAATACATTGATTACCTTTGCTACACAACACTTATCTTTGTTTTATCCCTTGTTTACATTCTATAAGACGGATACCCTGACATAATATCACTGGATTTAGCCCTTCATTCAATCGAGACAACTTTTAACACCTACAGGAGACATATGATCGGAGCTCAATTTTCGTATCATATAATATATCCATACACTAAACGTGTGTGTCGGATTATTCATATCGATTTTCATGCAGGTCAACTATTACTCAGCGTAATACTCCCTGTCGCATTCTGGCTGGTTCCATCCTCTGTTGTGAACAACGAATTTATACGCATAGTGTTGTTCCGAGAACGATTAAGATTCAATCAGAGATAGGTCAAACAATTCGGCTTACAAGGCATCAAATAATGTAATCATTATTTGAAGATTGTATTATGTTGATGTTTTAAAGAAGGAGCTAACTGGTTCACAAACTTATACAACAGTTCAAACACCTGAAAAAGATATAGTCTCGGAACATGTAAAAATGTGCAATACATTTAGGTCTGGTCCTATCATAAACCAACTTTACGTAAAGTTTCTACTTTTAACTGGATTCCGAAACTACATAAAAACATTTATAAGGCGCTATTTATTGCCAACTCTAGTTGTTGTACTACTATTAAAATATCTAAACGTGTGACGTCCTGTCATACTAGAATCAAAGAACATGTAAAACGTTACTGTTATAAAATATATGACAATTCTGGTAGTAATGTTTTTGGTCCATAACAAATTCAAATAATGTTTTAACTAAACTTGAAAATGAACAGTATAACATTTCTTCACTGACGATAATGATTTCTTGACACTCTATATTACTTACCATCTTATAAAGGATAAACTGATTATATTAATAGAAAAAAAACTTTGCCAGAGCAAATAAAATGTTCCTTGCTTGTAATGTTCAACTTTTCGAATTCAGAAGTTACACAATATGGACTTGCCTTGATGTTTGTAGATATCTTACCTTTCTTTTAGATAATATATTTGTGCGTTATGGGGATGCCATATATCGTCAAGTTGTTGGTATACCAATGGCTACAAATTATGCCCCTCTTGTTGCAGATTTGTTTTTGCATTGCTATGAGAGGAATTTTATACTTACCTAAAAACCTGATACACAGACAGACATTGTTAATGCTTTTAATAACACTTCAAGGTATTTAGACGATAATTTGAATTTGGATAATCCTTATTTTGAAACTAGGATTCTTCATTTTACCCAAAATAACTGTCTGTAAACAAAGCGAATCAATCTGACATTTTTGCTTGCTTCCTTTTAGATTTGAATATTTCCATCACAAATGATAAGGTATCGTCCAAAATTATACAATAAAATGGAAGATTGTAATTTTAAAATTGTTAATTATCCTTTTCTAGATGGAAACTCTACATCTTATGGGGTTTATATTGCTCAACGTTTTCGGTTTGCCCGAGCCTATGCTTTGCTAGAAGATTTTAACAGGCGTCATTTAGTTATAACTGATACATTTTTTAAGCAAGGTAACAGATTTCACAATCTTCGAAAACAGTTTCTACCACTCATTAGTAAACATAATTGCAATGGACGTTACTGCAACAATGCATTTCTCTACCAGAATGTTATGCTGATGTTATATACAAACTTTCGGGAAAATTTGGGATCATATCCATTTTCATGATTTGTTTATAAACCGCATTAAAACCTTTAAGAAGAAAGGTTATGACCCCATTATAGTGCAATACACTGCATGTGTGGTTACTGACCCCTTTACAGTCGGTAGCTACGCTTCCCTCTTTGCTTCCGCGATGACAGGCCGAGGGTAGCACTCTATGATGGTATACTCTTAAACACAGTAACGGGATGAGCTTACGAGACTCATGTATTAATTTTTCCCTGTCGTGCCCTTTACGACTTCCCTGCAGTTGCTCTGACAAGTCATTGAGTACATATTTGACGGATTTTTCACAGTTGCTATGCTATGTTTTACATATTGTCATTTGTTTTCTGTCTTCTATGTTGTTGGAAAGTCCGGAGGGGATACCTTTATTTACATTATATTTTAAGCTAGGATGACTATGAGATAAGTGTTTGGTTAGGACGTCCGTTTAATCCCCCAGTGGTGATTTTGCTACTGACCGTTCCAATGCGGTATTCTCCTTGTCACCCTTACTTTTGTTTGTCTTGTGTCGTTGTACTTGTGTTTTTGTTCATGTTTGGAATGTTTGTTTCTGGTGCCTATGTGTTTGTTAGTGTTTTCTGTGTTCATCGCGTGTGTATGCGTGTTTTTGGTGTGTGTGTGTGTGTTTGTGTGTGTGGCATGCTATCAATGTTTTGGTGGTGGTTGCGTCTTGTATGTGGCTTTGCCTGCTTGACTTAACTACTTTTTCCTTCTACTCGAACACGTCGGCAAAGTGGTCTTTCGTCGGGTTACTTAGCAGTATTAATATAGCTGAATATTTGGCTGAATATATAGTCGAAAATGGGTTTAAAGCATTACTTGAATAACATGCTATGAATATGTGCACAACGTTTGGTTATGGTTGATTTATACGACTTGGGTATAAATGTAACTTCAATATAGCGTTACGATTCCACAAACAGAGTTTGACACGTGTTCATCGAAAATAGCGTGCTATCAAATGAGTTCTGCTCTTCATGATTCAACAACTAGCGTAGTGTGAGAAGTTCTATCAAAACAAATATGCTATCTAATGTCCGATTGCATTTTATATTGTGTTGCAAAGGCTATAAAAACATAGTAAATTAGTAATGAAGGAATAAGCCTCTTCCAAACAGGTGGCTGCTTAATGGAGGAACAAAGCCATACAGGAAACTCCTAAAGGAGCTTTTTTACATCACATTCACCCTGCCACCCCTCTTACAGACCGATAATGATACTTGTTTTAGTGCTCGAAGTATTTGGATGTTACTGTAAATAGTTTATCTTACTTGCGACATAGCATCATACTTGCATTTTTCAACGTTTTCACATTTTCCAGACAGAACAAAAAGCCGAGTTTATCTTTCAGACGTGATGCATATGATTTACAAGATTAGACTACAACGTGATTATCTATTAGCAGGAACTAAAAAATAATGTTCAAGTTTGACATGATAGATGCACACAGCCGCCGCCTGAAATAGTCTATAATGGGATATGCCATCTACTCATTACTGTGTGGTATGCTGTAATAATTGCTCTCGTATATATACCATAAAATTTATTGCTTGCCTTAAATAAACACTATGTTTCTTTAGAGACAAGTTAATTGAATATTTCAGACATGGGTTTCTCATTTTGGCTTTCAGGTGGCACTTTAGTTATTAAATTATAAACTATTTTATCAAACCAACATAGTGTTGGTGGAAGAGGATTACCTTTTACTGCGTTTGAATAATGCTTATAAATGGAAAAGTAGTAAAGTCAAGCAGGCAAAGCCACATGCAAGACGCAACCACCACCAAAACACCGATAGACAGCATGACACACACACACACACACACAACCACACACCCAAACGCACACACACACACACGAAATGAACACAGAAAACACCAAAATACACACAAGAAACAGGGACAAACGTTCCACAACATGAACAAACAACAAGCACAAAGACGCAAGGCAAACAAAAGGAAGGGTGACAAAGAGAGTACCGCCTTGGCACGGTCAGCAGCAAAAACACCACTGGGGGTTTATAACCCTTATTGGCTGGCTTTGTCAGCAGTCAGTTACAAAGGCACACAAGAGGTACGGATATGATACATTTCTCTATTTATTTTTCTAACCTGAAAGTGAGAACAATTAATTTATACACACTTACACATATATGAGATCAATTACTCTATCAGTGAATAGAGAACAGTTGGTGTTAACTTCCGCTTTTCTGGAATCCATTTATGGTCCAGACCCACTAGGCATTACGCTCACTTAAGACCCATTTACGATTGCTAGCGACCTGTGGTATTCATACGAAGGTCGCACGACAGGTTACTGAACATCGCGGGTGGTCTTCAGTAATCGTTGGTAATAATTTCCAGTGGTACGACCAATTTCAGTCGTAGAGAGGGTGTTCATGCAACCACCTTAGGGCCCAGTCCCACTAGGCCGTACGACCCCTTAAGACCTTATTACAATTGCTAGCGACACCTGGTGGCCGATATTCGTACGAAGGTCGCATTGACAAGGCACTGTTAATAGCGGGTGGTCTTCAGTAATTGTTGGTAATCGTTTCTAGTAGTATGACCAATTTAAGTCATAGATAGGTTCTGGACCACGCACAACAACTTACGATCGAACTAGTCGCCGCTGGTCTTTAAGGGGTAACATTAGAGGTTTTAGGTAATCGTGCGATCGTCATAAGAAGATATTCAACAATATTTAACTGGTCGTTGATGAACTTCCCTACAATCGTACGACTGTCAGCGACCTTTCTACAATTAGCTACGACTGTCGTTCGAACACCAGCGACTGTCTAAAGATTGCCCGCGACTAGGCATAGACCACGTGACCACTCAACAGGTTGGATGTTATTTTGAGCCTTTGTACAAATACCAGTGACTTACTGTATGATCGTCAACAACCTTGCGTACGATTGTCGCAGAAGCATCTCAAATGTGACTGCGAAGCATTTGTCTGAATTTAGTCGCCGACAATCGCAGACGATAGCCGGTTTCAGAGTTCGCCAGTGGCCTTTGACGATCGCAAGAACTAGTGGGACTGTAACCTTACTGTGCTGGCCATTTCGTTGAAAAAACAACAACACAAACGTTTGCAAAAAAAGTACAACTATGAGTATACAGAACAAACAGTCGCCCGAACAGCAACACAAGAAACCACTGCAAATATACATAACTACCAAACACTTAAAGATACGCACAACGACAAAACAAACAAACAATAAGAGGAAGATGGAAGTACCGCCTTGGAACGGTCATTGCTAAAAGTCACTGTGTGTTTAAACCTCACACTTATTCCATCCCCAACCCTAAAAGACAAACAGTGTAAATAAACGTATCCCCTATTCGACTAATCTACAACTTGAAATTTCAATTAACACTATAGTACGACGTTTAATCAGACATTTTGTTTCCTGGTCTATAAGAACATCAATGAATGTGTGTCCTCTATTCAATAATATCAACTGCACGTCACTTTAGGAAGCTAATTTCCTTTCGGCAAGTGTATTTGTGATTGGTTACCAGAATTCGAACGGAATGTTCAGTCTGAACTTCCTCCTAATTATGCCTTAACCATTTCCCAGTTATGAACAGTTATTACTATGAATATTCATTTACTTACAATTTAATGAATAGTAAACGCCTGTGACATCAAATGCAAGCAAAGAAAAGAAAGTGCTACAATGGCGTTCGGCACTATGCTATATTGTGGTACTTTTTAGATAATATTGCCAACTCTAGCTGTTGTACCACTACTAAATTATCTATACTTTTGACGTCCTGTCTTAATACGATCAAAGAACATGTTAAACGCTACTGTGATAAAATGTATGAAAATTCCGGTTTTATTGATTTTTGGTCCATAAAAAATTCAAATGATGTTTTAACAAAACTTGAAAATGAACAGTATAACATTTCTTTACTGAGCTCTTATGATTTCTCTACACTCTATACTACTCTACCTCACCATCTTATAAAGGATAAACTTATTAAATTAATAGAAAAAACCTTTGCCAGAGAAAACAAAATGTTCATTGCTTGTAATGTTCAACGTTCATTCTTTTCGAATTCAGAAGTTGAACATTACACAATGTGGACTTGCCTTGATGTTTGTAGATCTCTTACCTTTCTTTTAGATAATATATTTGTGTGTTATGGGATACCATATATCGTCAAGTTGTTGGTATACCCATGGGTACAAATTGTGCCCCTCTTGTTGCAGATTTGTTTTTGTATTGCTACGAGAGGGATTTTATGCTTAGCTTAAAACCTGATACACAGACCGATATTGTTAATGCTTTTAATAAAACTTCAAGGTATTTAGACGATATTTTGAATTTAGATAATCCTTATTTTGATACTATGGTTTCTTCAATCTACCCAAAAGAACTGTCTTTAAACAAAGCTAATCAATCTGACATTAATGCTTCATTTTTAGATTTGAATCTTTCAATTACAAATGATAAAGTTTCGTCCAAAGTATACGATAAAAGAGAAGATTTTAATTTTAAAATTGTTAATTATCCTTTTCTAGATGGGGATGTGCCACGTTCTACATCTTATGGGGTTTATACTTCTCAACTTATTAGGTTTGCCCGAGCCTGTTCTTTGCTTGAAGATTTTAACAGATTATAATTGATAAACTTCTTAAGCAAGGTTACAGATATCACAAACTTCGGAAAACCTTTTCTAAATTTTATCATCGAAATTTACCTCTCATTAGTAAATATAATTGCAATCTACGGACGTTACTGCGACAAGGCATTTCTCAACCAGAATTTTATGGGGATGTTATCTACAAACTTAGGAAAATTCGGGGTCATATCCATTTTCATGATTTGTTTATAAAACGCATTAAAACATTTAAAAAGAAAGGTTATGATCCTATTATATTGCAACACACTGCATGTTTGGTTATCGACCCTTTTACAGTCGGTAGCTACGCTTCCCTCTTTGCTTGCGCGATGACAGGCCGAGGGTAGTACTCTATGATGGTATACTCTTAAACTTGGATACAGGAGGAGCTTACTAGACTCATGTATTACTTTTTCCCTGTCGTGCCCTTAACGGCTTACCTGCAGGTGCTCTGACTTCAGCAAAGTCATTGAGTACATATTTGACGGTTTGTCACAGTTATTATGCTATGTTTTACATGTTGTCCTGTGTTCACCGTCGTCTATGTTGTGGGTAAGTCCAGCGGGGATACCTTTATTTACAATATTTGTAAAGCTAGGGTGACTTTGAGAGAAGTGTGAGGTTAGGACGTCCGTAAACCGGTTTAAACCCCCAGTGGTGTTTTTGCTGCTGACCGTGCCAAGGCGGTACTCTCTTTGTCACCCTTCCTTTTGTTTGCCTTGCGTCTTTGTGCTTGTGGTTTGTTCATGTTGTGGAACGTTTGTCCCTGTTTCTTGTGTGTCTTTTGGTGTTTTCTGTGTTCATTTCGTGTGTGTGTGTGTGAGTTTGGGTGTGTGGTTGTGTGTGTGTGTGTGTCATGCTGTCTATCGGTGTTTTGGTGGTGGTTGCGTCTTGCATGTGGCTTTGCCTGCTTGACTTTACTACTTTTCCATAGTCATACACACCTATGTGTAGCATGCACATAGAATTCTAACGTTTTGCTTAGTCTTAGAAACTTACTACTACACAAACTTAATACTAGCTAAATGTAACTATTTCACGCTTTACCTGGTATCAAAGAACATTCAAAGTGAGATTAAATTCAGTCAGGTGAACCAGGTAATGTATGTTAATTCAAAGATAAAGGTGAAACAAATAGTTCTATAACGTATAAAACATTATATTAATCCATTCAGAGCCGAATAAATTTCGTTTGCTTCGAGGTTTCTTTAATTTACAATATCATAAATAGTTTTAAACACGTTTGATCCCGAGGAGACGTCGGGATCTAAATTGTTGCGAATGTTATCACCGATTCACCTATAACGTCGAAAGAGTTAAGAATTCTAGATAATTGTTAAACAAAAATCAAGTGCGAAATCAATCTGTTAGCAATACTAAATCTGTAGCCTAGATTAGTTATTAGAACGTTATAAAGTGTAAGTGATGGATAATGTTATGCTACTAAACACACTGTGAATTCTTTTAATTTGTAAAGTGATGCTTTCAATGTGCACGTTGGACTGAACTTGTTTAATGTTTCCTAAGCTTATATAGTGCAATAATGCAATGTATGTATAGCCTGGTATTCTGGTTATTGCTCAGGGATGTACTGCATTAAGCTACCAAGTTTTCTTGCAATGCAGCATTAGGTTCGTATTAGAAACATTCCATTATATTATTCCTCTTACGAAGTATCTGTATTTCATCGATCCCAATACAGAGGACTTATATGATGATTATACTAAGTATATTGGTAATACAGTAAAACCTCTCTATAACAGTCACTAAATTGTGTTAATTAGTTGGTATTTATGGCAGGTGGCTGCTTAAAGCAAGGTGAAAATAAAACTAAACGCTCCTATAGGAGCGTTCTGTTTTACGTTCACCTTGCTTTAAGCAGCCACCTGCCTTTAACACAAAATACTTGATGTAATGTAGTGACATCTTTGCATTTTTCTAATTTGTTCATACATCCTGTTTCTGACCATTATTTCTATATCTAAATCCAGTCCAGTAGTTTAAAACTAATTCAAAAGTGCTAACTTACTAGTGATAGTAGTATTATACACCTGGCCAATGCTCAGTACTGCACAGAGTGGATATCCTAGAGGTATACATTATTATTAATATACAATATGTTTAAATCATGTATAGCTGATACCACATATTGCTGTTTAGGGGCGATATTTGACTAGATTACATAGACTGTTAACAGTAGATTGATATTCGTTCTATAAAACGGGGAAGTTTAACCTAAAGTCAAATATCGATAATTCGATTTTTTAATAAAGAAGGATGTTGACCCTTATAGGCAGGTGGTAATTTAATGCAGGATGGAAGCCATGCAGACAGTTCATAGGGGAGCTTTTTGCATGACTTTCACCCGGAATTAAGCTGCAACCTGTCTTGAAGATAGACAATAATACGTATTTAAGTGGCTGTTCGAATAATCGCGATTTTATTGTATTTATGTCCACTTTAATCATGTTTTATTTTGTCTACAGTTTTGTTTAGAAAAAACAATCACAGTAACAAACACATTTGATCCTGGTGAGACACCGAATTGCTCTGTGTCTCCCGGGACCCAAAGCTGTTGCATAGGTAATCACACATGCGGCATTGGCAGCTAAAGGGTTGTCAATTGTTTTTGTGCTCCTAGTTTGTAGTCAGCTCCCTTGAACGTCACAATATAATGGAAAGATATGTCAAGAGTGACCACATAAACGTGTCGGACAGTAAATAGGAAACATTTTTCGCTAAGATTTGAGTTGTTCTACACGAGACGCTGAGTTACTATATAATATTCTTTATCGATTTTCAATCTATCTAACCGGGTGTTAGTATCCAGTGTCAGGGCCCTTTTGAACCGACAAATCGAGTCAACCGAATTAAATGCTGTTCTGTTGCACTAGGATTAGGCGATGTTCACATTCAATACACCCCATATCTCCTTAACCCTTTCCCCGATGTTCATTTCATTTGTAAGGAACTTAGATCCAGGTTAGACGCAGGGTAACGTATAACGTAGTGTCTCATCATGATCCAAGTTGTTTAACACTCGGTCAAATGTTTCTCAAAAGCTTGGATCGGAAGCTTCCGAATTATAGAAACTGCACATGTTACTAGAACACTTTGTCCGATGTTTGCCTTTGAAACTCTTTTTACAGTTACGCTGTTAGTTTCAATAACAATCGTGAAAGGTGAAATGCCATGAAATGAAGAAGGGGTAGTAGTAAAAAGACGCCTATGGGTATTGTAATAAAGTACATTAACTTTTGCCGACTCTCACAAGGCTTCTCCGTGTTGTCCGTCTTGGTTGGTGTGTATTTAGGTACTGATGTAGGCATGGTATCTGGTACCAATTGTTCGACATTATGATGTAAATATCCATTTACATAACGTGACGTCTTTTTTGTGTGAACACAGAGCAATCTGCAAAATGTGGACATTTTACGTAACGGATACTCTATTTACCCATTTGCTCCCAGTGGATCCTTCCATGTGTATATTTTATATTGGATTAGTCTAGCTTTTATCTAAGGGATGTCTGGTCTAAATTTTCATTTTTGTTTTGTTTTATAATGAATTTCCTATCAGCAAACAGTGTAGAGTCTACGCCGTTTGCCCATATATGGGATCGTGGGAGCAAATGGGTTAACCATGTTTTTCTGAATTTTCTGCACTTTGCAAACAGATTATACCCAGGTAATGCATGTCCTGTATGAGCTGTGTGATTTGGGTCTGCTCAGACCCCGAGGTTATAAAACATTTTGCTTGAGTCTTAGATCATTCTCAAGCTGCTGATTGGTCAGATTCTGATTCGGAAATGAATGTTTCGTCTCAGCCAATGAATTTTTATTGTGTAATTATGATCATTACGTCCATGCGTATTCATACAAAAACCGTAGAGTAGATTCATAGGGAAAAGTGTTAATAGGAATATGAACTTGTGCGTGCGTGCGTGCGTGCGTGCGTGCGTGTGTGTGTGTGTGTTTGTGTGTGTGTTAGCGCGTGCTTGTGCGTGTATGCGTGCGTGCGTGCGTGCGTGTGTGTGTGTGTGTGAGTTTATGTGTGTGTGTTAGCGCGTGCTTGTGCGTGTATGCGAGTGGTTGGTGTGGATATGGATGTGTTTGGGAATGTGTGCGTGTGTGCTTCTCTAGATGATTTGTTAATGGTTCCGTCTTGTGTGTGGATTTTCCTGCTTCTTGACGTTTCTGCTTGTTCATTTATACGAAGCAGGCCAAGTTTTCAGCGAGTGCACATATTTATTTTATGTCTATGTCTAACAGCATGCAGAGTTTAGCGTAATATTATATCACGATTATGTGACAATATTTGTTGTGACCGGTTTATGGAATTAACTCTTTAAATGCTGAATGGTTCGTTATTGTTTAAAACGACAATATACATTCAGTATGAAATAGTAATATTTGCGAGAGAGGTGACAGACAGTACAGATCCGGATTAGAGGGCTCAAATACGAGCCCTCTGATTAGAGTCAACACCATTTGTTTAAAGATTGACACATACACGTACATTTTTTATATGTTGATCTACATTATGAAATGTCAACATGTTTACGAATTGCTGTTTGTCCCAGAATATTGTTCAGTCAATATGGTGCGGTTCATCTAGATTTGTACACGCTGTATGACATGTGTGTTATGACTGAACGGCGAATGCTAATTCATTTAGGTAACAACTCACAGCAGTAAAACGCATTATAGCAAGATGATCAGTACATCAGTATAATTATTTGTTATTTAGATCAGAAGGCTGCTTAAAGCAAGGTGAAAGTATATCTATAGGAGCGTTCTGTTTTACTTTCACCTTGCTTTAAGCAGCAACCTGTCTAAACACACAATATTTGATGTAATTTTGTGGCCGTTATAGAGAGGTTTTACTGTGGTTTATTTTTCAAAGTTATCATCAAAAGTAAAAATAACATGCTACATGTTACAGTTTGAATAGACCTCATTTTATCAGTTTATCAGTCAGATTATAATTAACCAAGTCGTTTGTAATAATTAGCATGAACATCTGATTCTGATTAGACAACTTGCTTGGGCATAAAGGGCCGTACACCCTGTCTCTTGAGATCGAGTAAAATTCTCAATTGCGGCTATTTTCTCCTCTCGTTTGGATCTTTCGCGTGCTCTATCTCGTCGTGTTGTTATCAGGTTTTGTAAAAGGTATTTGCAACAAATACATTTATAGTAGCTCAAATATATTCACCCAAAAACAGTTGATAAAAAACTATCGAAAGAAGAAACTTACGTTCGTTAAAAGTTTTCACGGCTTTAGATCTAGTCCTGCCTAAAACTGGGAATAATTGTATGGTATCGTCTGCTGTCAAAAACAAACAATCACGAAACTATTTACATCCTAAATAGCAGAAATATAAATATCTGACGGGTATTAAATTCATTACCGTATTGCGCCTCTTACCACGCCAATACCCTGTCAAATGGCCATGGTACTAATAGTATACATGGTAGTTTCGAAAGTACATCGATATTTCAAATTCAACATGATTTCATAATCCACCGTGAACAATGGATGGATTTTAAATGTATACTTGGATGAGTTTATAATGAAGACGTTGAAGAGTTACAACAGACAACACGTAGAAATCGTATTACATTGAAATATATATAAAGGTAATTATGTAAACGCTTTATGTACAGTGTTAATTGACCACGTAATGGACGTATTGAAAGCAATAGCATAGTCCCCTACCGGCTGAATTTTTATTTAAAATACAGTAAAACCTCTCTATAACGGCCACTAAATTACATCACGTATTTTGTGTTAAAGGCAGGTGTCTGCTTAAAACAATGTGAAAGTAAAACAGAACGCTCCTATAGGAGCGTTCTGTTTGACGATCACATTGTTTTAAGCAGCCACCTGCCCTAAACAACAGCTAATTAACAAAATTTAGTGGCCGTTATAGGTTTTACTGTACTGGAATTCTGTGACTAATCAAAGTAGCGTAACAAAATTCAAACTTGATATGTAGCTCATTTTAATAAAGCTAAATACCAAATAGTTTTTCATATATGCTAGGGTTTAGAAGAAATATCTGGAAAACTTAAAAATCCAGAAAATGTCTACGTTCAACTGCTGTAATTCCGTGAAAACCCAAGTAGGGTAACACGATTCACATTTGATTTGTAACTCATAACAATGAAGCTAAATACCAAATATAACTTCAATATATGCCAAATATAAGTTCAATATATACATTTCCTAAATTTCTAAGTTCGACTGCTGTAATTCCGTGAAACATCAATGTGGCGTAACAAAATTCAAACCTGATCTGTCACTCATTATAATAAAGTTACAAACCAAATATCACATCAATATCCTATAGGGTTTAGAAAATAGTCCGGAAGACCGATGTGTGACTGACTGACAGACGGACTGACGGACAGAGGGACGGACGGAGTGCAAACCTATGGTCCCCTTCGGCGTTGCCGGTAGATGACTGAAAAAAGTCTATAATGCTTTATGTACAGTCGTGTGTTTGCTAACTGTCAATAGTATTTTGCTTCCATGTTCCAATGGACGTCTCATTGACGGACCCAGAAAATAATATTAATTGGTTTTCTTGTAATTGACACTTTAAACCGAGATACAAACGTATTGTCATTTACAAACAATGTAGATCCAGATCAGATGATCCCCCCACTCTTGCCAGGGTCTAGCAGATTTAAATCCTCATGCATGTTGTTCATTTTCTTACTTTATAGATTCTACCAAGAACAATGATGGGCTCTTCCACCCTGAAAATGCAGGGTTGAAAGGGTTAAAGGTTACCCGCTCATAAAGCCATAGGCGAAATAATGTACTTTGGCCTTACGATATGACTATTTGTCAATAAATCTCATGGCTTAAATGGTGTATTTCATGACTCATTTTCATTTTTTCTGTCCAAGTAAGTCTGTAAATTAAAACATGAGTCACTGCAAAACTACACTGGAAAACACATACTAGTGCATATTATAGTACATGTACTGAGCGTGATAGACAGATGTCATAAAAGTACATGTTTGATACTGATGATGAAACACAACACAAATAATTATTAGCCAGGGTTAATGCTTCTGTATGTAGTAAACTTCCACCACAAGTATATGAAGTAATTTTTATAATGGTTATAGTTCACTTTCAATGCATTTTATTACAATGCTTAATTTAGACAAGGTTTTGCAATCGTAATTTCTTTTGTTGTTGTTGTTGTTGTGGTGGTGGTGTTGTTTGGATGACTATGTGGTTTGTATTTATGGTGTTTCCTGCATGACTCTTAACTGTACTTTTATAATACATCATTATACATACAATTGGAAAAGCAGTAAAGTCAAACAGGCAAAGCCACATACAAGACGCAACCACCACGTAATGACACACACACAACCACACACCCAAACGCACACTCACACACGAGATGAACACAGAAAACACCAACAGACACACAAGAACGAACTAGAGACAAACACTTTTAAACCGAGATACACACGTTTCTAAACAAAAATATTAATGAAAAGTAAAGTAAATAATGTATTGATAGTTTGTGAATCGTTAAGTCGTCTATTTACTTAAACACCTACGTGGTAACTGCATAACAAGCATGTCTATGCACTACAAAACTGGCGAATTAATATTGAAAGAAGTTCAGTTTCCCCATTAATAGTCGATGAACCAGCAGGGTTGGTCGGTACAGTCTCAGGGGAATACTTCTCATTGTGAGTTTTTACAAGATTTATAGAGTCAGAAAATATGAAAACACTACATCGATGGTAGTTTTCTATGTTTTATCACATTTTATATGATGCTATACTAGACCTCTATATATTGCATTTCTAAACAAAATTATCAATGAAAAGTAAAGCTTCCAATTTCAGATTCACAACATTTGTTATCATACACCAACAACGAAATTATGATGGTACACTGGAATCAGGTTGTCAGTGTGTCTGTCCTTCCATCTGTCCATCCATTCATCCGTTTGCCTTTCTGTTTATCTATAGACAAACGTTTCCAAATCTACAAGTCTTCTGAAAACTTGACATTCTGTAGTAACTAATGCACATTCTAATTATGGCTGCCCTAGTATACTGAGAAGACATATTGTTTTTGTAGGCGACGCCCGTCTGTCTGTCAATCGGTCTGTATGCCCATCTGTCCGTCTGTCCGAATTTAATTTGTCCGCTTGGTTTCTTCAAAATCTTTGGTAAGATTTTCATGAAACTTCATTGTGTTGATTAACCCTATATGTTTAGTCGTGCAAGTTTTATTCTTGTTCCGGTTTTACGGTTTTCTACAGAGTTATGTGACTTTGAAATATTTGTCCACGCGGGGTTTGGGTGGGAGACATCAGTTTGTATAAAAACATTTCTAGATTCATTTGAATCTGATCATTATTACTGGATATATTGGCCCGCTTTCCACTTCATCACAATATGAAAATAGTAGCCTGTCAGATTGCGGGGGTTGGTGGGTTATTCATTATCATTAGCATCCGTTGCTTACAGTTCTAGTTAGACACGTTTGTAGCTCTGAATTGTTTTATTGCACATTTCTTTTTAATTTAAAGTGTTAAACATTGTAAGGTCAAACATGCTGATAAGGAATGGGACATCCTCAAACTTTCTGTCAAATGCAAATACTTATGTTGGTATGGGGTTGTGTTATGTTCATATATTTTCCTGTGACTGAATGGTTGTACAAGTAGTGTCAAACAAAATACACAGCGATATATTGTTGATAAATCTGGATACTGTCTTTCATTTTGACACTACCACATTTAAAGACAGCACATGTATTTGTTCGTATACAATTACTTATTGCTGGATGAAATACGTGTCGTTCGTTCTCGAATCTTGCTTTGCAGGGACATCTGTGTCAATCGTACATGCATGCTTTTCGTATCGACGTATCCAATACTCTTATAACATATACAGACCAATTACATGTTTGCATTTATCACACAATCTGCCTTGTATTACTACGCTGTTTGTAAGGAACGGCCGAAACAACCGTCAGCTATAGCCTGGTTCAGTTTACATGGCATTGTTAAGGCTTATGTGATAATGCATTCATATTCACTATTACGAATATGACACTCGCTAAAGTTCGGGGCATATTATTATAGCAAACTCGTTTCATAAAAACAATTTGTAATGAACACTAATGTAAGATCCTGTATTTACGAGATTTTTATATGGAGGCTGGTAAATGGTGCATCTGAAGGACATACCTCTTGACATTAAAACAAGCCCAGTTGAGTTAAAAAGAGAAGTAAACAACATTCAGTGTCCATTCTCTAAAAAGTTTTAACAAATCTCTGACTGCTGTCACTGACACAGTAGTTACAGAAAATATATACTCACGTCATTGTTCTGCAATATCTTCTTCAGCATGACTCCCATCAGAATGGGGATGCATGGTTATTACAAAGGTTTTAACATTTGTTTTACACGTGATATATGTCGGTACATGTAGTTCTAAAATATCTTGACCTGGGGTCAGGATAATGTATCGAATTGCTAATATTCATTTTCATCGGTAACATTGAAAACATAGAGAACAAGGGTGTTATTCTACCCACCTCCAACCTCTCTTGTTGGGCCGTTGATTGCCCTAAATGGCAAGTTAATGATATAACTAACGTAAAGCACATACATAACAATCGCCTTTCTCATAATTTCATGTATTGTTACGGGGGCTACACACATCAGTATAGAAAGTCATTATATCAAACATTCAGAAGTTGAAACAGGCATCCCAATAATTCCATGAGTGTCCAAAGTTGGTTGCCTGACTACCCATCTAATGCACAAATAACATTGCCTAAGCTACAATTATTTGGAAAATTTGGATTCTGAATCAAAGACTGGTCATTTGTATTTTTGCGAGCGCTATGCAAAGTATTCGCTACATAGTTGTAGAGTTGCAGGAGATAACCCTCGATCATTGATCAGATGAAGATCGCGTCTGGTATGACCTAAACTTGTATGGTATATGTAGGGGGCAGACACATTGTTAGACTTCATCTAACAATTTGAGGGAGATCTCCTATTTCTAACAAATTAATGAACTTTGCGAAGGGTATCTGCTTCTGGTCAAGAATCCAAGCTGTGGTTTCCTTATCATTATAATTAAGGTCATGCAAATTACAAAAGTTGTGAAAGTAGAATATCCTTCAAAAGAAAGGAAGCAATGCAGAGGGGAAAATGAAGGCTTGGTTTCAGTACATATTTGACGGACTTTCACAGTTGTTATGCTATTGTTTACATTTTGTCCTGTGTTTACCATCTTCTATCTTGTTGGGAAGTTTGGCGGGGATAGCTTTATTTACACTGTTTAGCTAGGGTGATTATGAGATAAGTATAAGGTTAGGACGTCCGTAAACCGGTTTAAACCCCCAATGATGGTTTTGCCACTGACCGTTCCAAGGCGGTAATCACTCTCTTTGTAACCCTTAATTTTATGCTTGGTGTTTTTGTGTCTTTGTATTTGTGCGTTTGTTCATATATTATTTTTTATCTCGTGTGCGCGTATGTATCTGTGTTTATGTGTTCACCCTGACATTTGTGTTTGGCTGATGTACTTGTGCGATTGTTCATATTTAACATTCTTTAGCGTGTGTCTGTATGTGTTTGTAGTTGTGTATTACGTACTTGATTTCTATCGATGTTATGGTGATGGTTGCGTCTTGTGTGTGCCTTGTCCTGTTTGACTTTTTCTACTTTTTCATTTGTTGAGTCTGTTCATGAGCAGTTATGTAAAATGCAACACTACTCACGTCCCTAGTACTGGCTTAAGCGGTAACATAATAATAACATCGAAACTAATGATTCTGAAGGACCAGCAAGTAAACATTAACTTCTATGTTAATAGTGATGGTAATCTTCATTATGTCAGGCAGTTTTCCAGTCCCGCATTTTTATAAGGTAGGTCTCAAGTAAAATACATTACGAAGTATTCTATGTCCTCTGAACAGATTCCTACTTCAGTTGCATGGTCAAACGCTAACCTGCTTCTTCCAGTTAGTACTGAAGAGATGGGACCTTCTCACTGTCATTTAAACGGTTTGATGTATCCACCTAATGCATTTGTTTTTCTCAAACCACCAATAAAATGGTTGACTTTGCTTACTTAGACATCTCATCAAATGCTCATGCTCCTTAATCTGTTTAAATGCTATCCTTAGCATCTGACGAACACTCTCTTCGTTGATGTACAGCTGTAGAATAACCTTTACTATTCTAATTCAAACATTGTGTGTATTCTGTCACTGTCACTACCGAAGATGTCATACCATATTGATAATTAATTTCTGTTTGAGCAAACTCTTACGTATCTACTATTGCAGTACGATAACATGTACTTGGACATAGTTTGAACTAGCTAAATCTAAGGTGTTTGTTGCTAATATACCTAGCAGAGGTACGACCCTGTGTTGATGGACTACGTTGACTGTGTATTTAACTGTTAATGGTTATCATCGTACCAGCTGAATTAACTGTTTTATTACCTCAACATATTATGAATTTCTTTCTTGGATCACAGATTGTTTGTTTAGGAGGTTTTCTGTTATGTTTTGTCATTGCTTGTTTCTTTTTAAATTCCCATACTAAATGTCACCTACTGATACACCAATTGGGTTGCTTTGTTTCAAACTCTGTTTGCAGTTCAATCATTGAGTGTATAGCGATAGGTGGATACAGTTTGTTTCACTTCAACATGTTTTCGTTTTACATGCATTTTACCACTGTATTTGTCATCAAAGTTGTTGTAGATTATTCGGAGAGGGGGTACGTTTATTTACAGTTTGTTGTTTAGGGTGGGGATAGAATAAGTGTGAGGTTGGGGTCCCTAAATGGGTTTAAACTATCAGTGACATTTGTCACTGATCGTTCCAAGGCAATACTTCCATCTCCCCCTATTGTTTGTTTTGTTATTTGTTTTGTGAGTCTCTTTGTAAATGCATGTACAATTACTGTTTTTCTGATGTTCGGACTGGTGTGTGTTTTATATGCGGTGTTCCCTACATGACTTTCATCAATTGACAACCTTGATATAAAAATGCCGTTAAAATGGAAATGTTTGTTTTGGCCATAATTACAGGAGTTGGCAATTTGCTGCACTATAAAGCAAATAATATTCTTCACTATAAAGCAAATAAACAACTTGGTGTGAAGATGGTCAAAAGGAATAGACTCTTAGCAGTAACTAATTGTTTGGGCTCTGGCTCATGGCCTATAACTTCCATTGATTCAAACGAAGGTTAAGGGCAAATAGAGTATAACCAGTACACACTGTAGAGTCATATCAGAGGGCTCCTAACCAGGTATCTGATCAATGTCTGCACTGTTTGCTGAACCAACTGATGTCAATTTCTTTTAGACATCTTAAAAAGGGTTAACAGGATTTCCATTCAAAATACGTTTTTGTTCCTGCTGATAAGGCATCGAATAATGTGATTATTATTTGACGATTACATTATATCAATGTCTTGAAGCAGGAAATTATTAATACCAAGTCATACATTTCAATTACTACTGACGAAAAGACCATCGTTTCAGACCATGTCAAAAAGTGTGAACAACTTGGAACCGATATTACAATTACACAACATAAACTTCCTACAATGTATTGGTTAACAAAACTACATAAAATAACATATAAAGCGCGTTTCATTGCAAATTCTAGTTCATGTACAACTACTAAATTGTCTATACGTTTGACTTCTTGTTTAACGAAGGTAAAGGAACATGTAAAATTATACTTATGAAAATTCTGGAATAAATCTCTTCTGGTCTATTAAGAACTCTTCAGAAGTCTTAAACAAACTTAAGAACAAAAGGTATCTTGCATCCACTGTAAGCACGTACGATTTTTCTACTCTGTACACAACTCTTCCTCATATTTTAATTAAGGATAAGCTTACTAACTTAATCCAGAAAGTATTTGCTCGAGAAAAAACATAATTCCTGGCATGTAATGCTGAAAAAGCTTTCTTTACTGACGAGCAAATGAAATATTACACTAATTGGACGTGCTCAGAAGTTTGCGAATCACTAACCTTTCTTTTGGATAACATATTTGTACGTGATGGGAATGCTATATACCGTCAGGTAATTGGTATGATTTCTTCTAAAATATATGACAAAAGAGATGATTTTGATTTTAATATTGTTAATTTTCCTCATCTTGACGGGGATGTTCCCCGTGCTCCATCTTACGGGGTTTATATATCTCAACTTATTCGTTTTGCTAGAGCTTGTTCATCTATTGACGATTTTAACAGTCGAAATCTCATTTTAACTGAAAAACTGCTTAAGCAAGAATATAGATACCATAAACTAAGAAAAACTTTTTCTAAATTTTACTATCGAAATCTCTCGCTTATTGGCAAGTACCAATCTAATCTCAAGAGGCTTCTGCGACACGGTGTTTCACATCCTGAATTTTATGGTGATGTGATTTACAAACTTCGTAAAATTATTGGACATACCCATTTTCTCACTTTGTTCATCAAATATGTTAAAAAAATTCATTAAAAAGGTATATGATCCTGTAGTACTACAACATACTGCATGTTTGGTTGTCAACCCTTTTACAGTTGGCAATCACGCTGGCCTCTTTGCATGTACGCCGACAAAAAAGGTTTAGTACTCTATGAAGGCGACCTCTTAAATCCAGAAATGGAAGGAGAACGTCGGATATCTGTACTATTTCGTTTTTGTCGTACCCTTTATTACTTTTCTACAGTTACTCTGTTTGCAGCTCAATCATTGAGTACACTAGCGATAGGTGGATACAGTTTGTTCAATTAAATGTTTTCGTTATACATGCACTTTACCACTGTATTTGCCGTCGCGGTTGTTGTAGATTAGTCGGAGAGGGGATACGTTTATTTACACTGTTTGTCTTTTAGGGTGGGGATGGAATAAGTGTGAGGTTGGGCGCCCATAAACCGGTTTAACCCCCCCCCCCAGTGACTTTTGTCACTGACCGTTCCAAGGCGGTGCTTCCATCTTCCCCCTATTGTGTGTTTGTTTTGTCTTTGTGCGTCTCTTGTTGTTGTTATAGTTAAGTACATTTGCTGTTTCCTTGTGTTGCTGTCCGGGCGACTGTTTGTTCTGTATGTTGTGTTTCCTGCATGACTCATTTTTGTACTTTTCCTATGGGTACGAATTGTGCACCACTTGTCGCAGATTTGTTTTTGTACTGCTATGAGAGAGATTTCATGTTGCGTTTGAATCCTCAATCACAAGATGTTATAAAAACCTTCAATTAAACTTGTCGATATTTGGATGATATTTTTAACTTAGATAACCCTTTCTTTGGTACTCTGATTCCTACAATTTATCCTAAAGAACTCAAATTGAATAAAGCTAACCCGTCCGACAACTATGCAGCGTTTCTTGATCTAGACCTTAAAATTGATAATCCATCTTTCAGGGTTTATATATCTCAACTTATTCGTTTTGCTAGAGCTTTTTCATCTATTGACGATTTTAACTGTCGAAATCTCATTTTAACTGAAAAAACTGCTTAAGCAAGGATATAGATACTATAAACTAAGAAAAGCTTTCTCTAACCTTTACTATCGAAATCTCTCGCTTATTGGCAAGTACCAATGTAATCTCAAGGCGCTTCTGCGACACGGTATTTCACATCCTGAATTTTACGGTGATGTGATTTACAAACTTCGTAAAATTATTGGACATACCCATTTTCTCACTTTGTTCATAAAATATGTTAAAAGATTCATTAAAAAGGGATATGACCCTGTAGTACTACAACACGCTGCATGTTTGGTTGTCAACCCTTTTTACAGTTGGCAATCACGCTGGCCTCTTTGCATGTACGCCGACAAGAAAGGTTTAGTACTCTATGGTGGATACAGTTTGTTCACTTAAATGTTTTCGTTATACATGCACTTTACCACTGTATTTGCCATCGCGGTTGTTGTAGATTAGTCGGAGAGGGGATACGTTTATTTACACTGTTTGTCTTTTAGAGTGGGGATGGAATAAGTGTGAGATTGGGCGCCCATAAACCGGTTTAACCCCCAGTGACTTTTGTCACTGACCGTTCCAAGGCGGTACTTCCATCTTCCGCTATTGTATGTTTGTTTTGTCTTTGTGCGTCTCTTGATGTATTTATAGTTATGTCATTTGCTGTTTCCTTGTGTTGCTGTTCGGGCGACTATTTGTTCTGTATGTGGTGTTTCCTGCATGACTCATTTTTGTACTTTTATAACAACATGTATTAATACTACTATGTTTCCGGTGTTTGTGTTGTTCCTCAATATTAAGAATGTATGAATCCTAATTCTACCATAAATGGCATGGAAGTAAATGGGTCAAATAGTACTGAGACCGTATTCAAAATTGTTTAACAGTACTAACTCGATAGTTCAAAATTTTATTCATAAAGATCTTAGAACATTGTAGGAATTTTCTGCATGCATTTCACCCTGCATTAACCTGCCACCAGTCTTAAAGGCGACAACGACATTTGGTTAAATATTCGAATCATCGGGGTGTACTGTAGTTTATCTACTGTATAGTCATATGTGCCATATAGGTAATCTACTGTTTTCGATTTCGATTACACCGACGCTATTATCTGTAGATATCATAAAGGGGAATGATAAATATGAATAAAGAGCATAAACATAATTACGAGTCTATATCAAATAGCTATAATTTGAGTTGTAGAAGAAATCGCCGGTGGCATAATATGCTATTGATAAAATTTCTGATGTAGTAAATCTTATAACGATGAAATTTACATTACCTTAGCTGAAAGTTCTAACACCACATACAAAACACACAACTGCCCGAACAGCACCATGACAAAAGAGTATAGCAAATGTACTTGTCTATCAACGTCTTTTCTTTTTACTCTTATCCTGTTGTTAAAATCGATTTCTGATAAAAACCTAACATGGAACAACTTTATTAGTTCAATCATACGAGATATCGCCGATCTGTTAAGCCACCGCTTTACCCGTTGCATCCAGTAAAGTTGCCTTTAGCAGGATATTATGCAGACCCAAAATGAAAACTTTACACTTAGTATGTTGGAATATCTGTTTGGTTAGCGTAAATTTTGTTGTAGGATTTACAATGATTATCACGATGTCATTGCGGATAACGAGTATGTAATGTTTTCCGAATCCCAGGTCTCCGTCTGTGTTCCTTACTTCTCAGGTACGCAGGAACAGGTGTTTCACTTACAGGGGATTCACCTCAGCACTAAAAAGTTCATTTGTTTATAACAAAACGTTTGCGTTTAGTGATGACACGTCTTTCTCAAGATAAATGAAACCAAGCTATTTGTATGCTCAGGGCGGGGTCAATGGTAAATAACGTCGCGCATCATTTTGGCTGCTCTAGACAGACTATTCATAAATTAGTAAACCGGTACAACATTACTGTCAGAGGCCATGCTAAACCCGGTCGCGTACGTGCGACAAGGTTACGTACTGATCGCGATATCACGTATTTTACCAGCAACCATTACTGGTTGTCGTTACGGGGTTCATGCACAGACGATTACAAATCGTTTGAGGCAGAACCAAGTTCCTATTCGTGCTCGTCGTCCATATACTGGACAGATTATGACACCTCGCCACCGAGGTTCAAGGATGTTATGGACACGACGTCATTTGCATTTCACACGGAATAAGTGGCAATCGGTACTTTTCAACGATGAGTCGCGGTTTACCGTCAGCCACGCAGATGGCAGAACACGCATTTGTCGCCGTAGAAATGATCGACTTGCTGATTGTTGTATTCGGGAGAGAGACATGTTTAATGGTGGCAGTAGTATGGCCTGGGGTGGGATAATGGGAAATCTGCAAACTTACCATTTTACAGTTGGCAATCACGCTGGCCTCTTTGCATGTACGCCGACAAGAAAGGTTTAGTACTCTATGAAGGCGACCTCTTAAATCCAGAAATGGAAGGAGAACGTCGGATATCTGTACTATTTCATTTTTGTCGTACCCTTTATTACTTTTCTACAGTTACTCTGTTTGCAACTCAATCATTGAGTACACTAGCGATAGGTGGATACAGTATGTTCAATTAAATGTTTTTTCGTTATACATGCACTTTACCATTGTATTTGCCGTCGCGGTTGTTGTAGATTAGTCGGAGAGGGGATACGTTTATTTACACTGTTTGTATTTTAGGGTGGGGATGGAATAAGAGTGAGGTTGGGCGCCCATAAACCGGTTTAACCCCCCAGTGACTTTTGTCACTGACCGTTCCAAGGCGGTACTTCCATCTTCCTCCTGTTGTATGTTTGTTTTGTCTTTGTGTGTCTCTTGTTGTTTTTTCTAGTTATGTACATTTGCTGTTTCCTTGTGTTGCTGTTCGGGCGAGTGTTTGTTCTGTATGTTGTGTTTCCTGCATGACTCATTTTTGTACTTTACTTGGTAATTATCCCAGGATATATCAATGCTCAGCGTTACATGAATGTTTTAAACAACACAATGATACGGAGAACGGACCTGGCATTTCCCAGAATGACAATACAAGGCATCACACGGCGCGTATCACCACACAATTCTTTACTCAAAATAACAATATCGTCTTGCATTGGCCCGCTTTATTCCCAGACATGAACCCCATAGAACATAACATATGGGATGAAGTGGGTCGGAGGACCAGGTCCATTCGTCATTGATACCATAAATGACCTCCAAAATGCTCTTTTGTTAGAAAGGCAACGTATTCCTAACGCGCTCGTACAACGTTACGTAAATTCAATGAGCCAACGTATTCTGCAATGCATTCGTAAAACAGGAGGTCACACGGGTTGCTGATGACTTTAAGTATGCAGTCAGAAATGTCTTGCTTTCAATTGCTGTGGGATCATTTTAATTTTAAGAAATGTTCATTTCGACCCTTTCGATATGCAATATCTGATTTTCACCCAATAAATTACATAGATACATCAATATGGCATCGGAGCTTGGATTACAAAAAATAACCCCGAATATAAATTTATTATCAAAATATATACTTTTGAATTCTATGTAAAGTTTTCATTTTGCCAATTTGGGTCAGTGTATTTGTGAAATTCAAATACAGTCAAATTTCAATATCTCGAACCTCAAGGGACTATACACATTACTTTCAGACGGAAGAAGTTCAAGTCATCAAGTTTCGAATTTAGACAAGATGTCCCTTAGGAGCTTTCAGCATTAGTTTCGATCTGCATTAAGTTGCCATACTTGCTTCTTGATATGCGTTGTGATACATTCTAGAATAATTCTTTACTTTAAAATTTGGAGAGGACCGAACTTTTACTTCGAATTATAATCGAAGTTCAAGTTATCCAAGTTCAAATATCCGAGTTCAACTGTATATGCAATTAGCCATATGTATGTCTACGGGCTATATATCATAAGGATTATAATCGGAAAGGTAGACATATCATTAATGTCGTCATTTGATCTCCCAATTATTAATAAGTAATGCAACCTTGTGGATTAATATTACATAAAATTAGTCACATATGTCTACTACAGGTTTAATCATAGACATATTTTACCACAAATAAGGCAATTTATTTTTCTTAGTCATTTGATCTCTCATTTCTTACGAAGATGGTTTCTAACATATTAATAAGAAAGTAGTATTGGCAATCAGACAGTAGACGAGTTTGAACCAGCACAATCAGATAAAGAGTGTCTGTTTAATTAGAACCATTGCGACGAATAATAGCGACGAAATGTTCATCGTATCATAAAAGTAAAACAACAGTTTAAGTTATTTCCGTCATTGACTTGTCTGTCTTGAACACGTTTCACCTTAGTTAAAGAAGTGCAACGAGGACATATATATGGGACACAGCAAATACACATGTTTAAATGCTAGACAAAAGCTTACACTTCAACGTTTCGATCATTGTGTGCCCTTATCAAAGTACAATACAATGAACTTACAATTCAAATGTATTCATCCTGCCTTTCTTGTTATTTTCATAGCAAGAACAATAGAGACTTGAAGTACCTAGACTCCAACCTTACTATTCATAACATACGCTGCTTTGTCCCAGTACATCTTGGAATGCATAACATGGGAACGGGTTTAACTCTTACACCATCGCCGACTTTTCCGGAAAACTAACAAGGCTAGTTGCAATGGGCGAGGCTGTGATTCCGTTGTGATTACAGTTGTAAACAGTTTGCATCCAGATGAAACGCCGCGTAATTCAATGTCTCATCAATATCCAATCAGTTTGACAACAAATTACGTTTTAGAGAATATATGGCAGGCAAAGCCACGTGGCATTTATTACAGGGAAACCTATTTGGTGCTGAAAGAGGGGGTTAAAGAGTAAGTTTGAATATAAACCCTGCAGTGAATACAAGAGTTATTCTTTCGGAATATGTAAATGACTATATATAAACAGGCGCATATTACTAAATGCCACATTATAACATATCTAGATATTCACCAATAATGCATAACTCGTTCTACTAAATATTGCTGAAACAAGATATGGATATCTTGAGATTCAAATGTAAATACTTTTGTTAATTCAACAATATAACCGTTTGAGTCTGTAAACGTTGGGCCTCAAATGATGAGAATGATATAATATTATGAAATGCAAATGTCATAATAGAATAGTTGTAAACGATGTGTAAGCATTATTTCCCACAGGACTATGTTAGATTACATATTAGCACACTGAATAATAGGATAGACAGTTTCGAGAACAGTTTCAGAAGTCAAATTGGCTCACGACATTTTATAGCCAACTTATTTTATGGCTCAGAATTTATTTTTGTTTTATAGATACGACACCAGCCGAAATACCAAGAGTGTAAAACCTGTTAGAATTGCACAATTGGTATAAAATAAAACAAACTGGACACGCTACTATCGGTAAGTGTATATTTGTTCAGAGTTCGGTATCTGAGCTACTGGATTAGCCAATGATCAATGCCTATGTTAATAGCACCCTACACGAATTCACTTCCGATGAACAATCATAAGAGCATACTAAAAACACTAATTTACAAACATATTTATGGATAGGATATAATATTTATAAAAAAGCAGCAATTTCTTTTTGTCTCACTGGGAAGTAATTTTACGAGTAAGCACGTTTTATTAGAATCATTGGAAGGTGACTGACAAGCAACAACAAAAACAAACAACAATACAAACTAATTGTTCTGTTTATAATATCAAAACAGGATATTTACACCGCTTTCCAGCTTACGTTCTTTTGTTATTTTGATATTTCATTACTGATACAGCGCATATTAATACCGATTAATATTGAGCTACTATATTAGACTTTCACTGACAAACGTAAGGATTATAAAGATAAAATGAAGTATATGCATTTACTTAACAGTTGTAAAAAGGAGAGAGCACTTGCATATCATATTTAACCTTTTCCATATTTCATTATAACTATTTTGTCCACTAGTATTGAGTAGGTACTGACAATTGGAATAAACATAGACCAGGGAAAGAGTTAAAGACCTACATTTGAATTAACTACTATGTGACTACCTTTTCCCTTATCCTGCTGAAAACAAATATATGTATGCCAAGACTCTGACATTTTTTAGTTTACTACTATGTGACTACATTATCCCTTATCCTATTGAAAACAAACTTATGTATGCCAAGCCTCTGACCTATTGTATTTTACTTACTTCTGATTCCTTGAGAAACTGTTGAAATATTGTCAAACAGCTTGGCTCCTGATGAAACGCCTAGTTACTCGGTCCAAGCTGTTTGCAAGTGCGAGTCAGATCGAGCATGCCATGGTGAGGGTTGGCATATAACATATAAAATAGACAATATACCGGCAAATCCAGTCAAATAAGAATATTTTATGATTTCTTAACAGACATACAGTAGCATTTTTTCGATGTTTACGTTACGCAACGACCACTTGATTGTTCTTATTTGACCGATTGCATTCATGCATATATATCACCAGTTATCCTATAGAATATATATGTCAATATAAATACGAGTAATACTTTATTTTATGAATGTGTAGTAAACAATTATGAATGCATAAATATCAATGACCTTAACGCTTTGAACGATTTTACAAAATCAAACATTTGCAATATGTTCTTATATATGCAATCATTTTAAATGAATGTTATGCAATATATATCGCTATTAAAGTGAATCTAATTAAAATGCGCAAGAATGATAAACACATTCAATCAGTGAATGGTGATATCGTGTGCAATAATGTGGAATCCAGCTGTGGCTCTCATTATATATTATCGGGATCCAAATGATTTGCTACAAACGTCATTAAATTTTGGAAATGAATATTGCGGAAAATAAAAAAACACTGTAGCAAAATATTAATATTGCTGAAAAATAGGAACTGATATATTTAATCTCTTCCCGATATAAACTCGTTCACGTGCGTACCTCGTATGAATGTAATATTTAATATTTAGGCATTTGCATTCAAAACAATTTTAATGATAATGTTTTAATTTCTTTTCTATTTGTTTCTTCTGTGGCGTCTGCTTTAATTCTTAAAATAAAATGTTCTCTAGGTTCTTTGCAAATATATGGTGAAAGTGTCAAAACAATTGGTCCTAATGAGACGACGTGACACGCGGCGTCTCCTCTGGATCCAAACTCTTTGCATAGGTAAACATTGATTCGGTTGCTTATAGTTTCCCCCCTCTTTGCATTAAATGGCATGCATTGAGAGCAGTGACTACTAATACGAAAGTACCAGTACAAAGACACAAAACAAACAAAAGTAGGGTGACAAAGAGAGTTCCGCTTTGGAACGGTCGGTAGCAAAGTCACTTATCAACTGTGTCCATGTAAAGGTTACAATCAGTCGTCTTATCAAAAGTTTTCTTTATTTCCACATTTACTTTATACGCCTGTAAACAACAATGCAAAAAGAGTAGCACACGATCAGACAACTTCTGTATGTACTGTCTGGTTATCACCCACTTGTCTACATTTTCATGAAACATTGATTCCCCAGCTAGTTTAAACTTGTTCAAAAGCACATTGAAAATGCCATTTGATGCACTTATGAGGGGTAATAATCCCACTTCGAGACAGTGCAAAACCTGCAACGCTTATCCAATGGAATTGAGCATTTTCAAGAAAACAAATTTGTTTGATCATTGATGTGAACTCATAAATCAAGGTGCTTTGTGGCTGGAAGGACAATTAACATTTCTAAATACCTTATTGGAAAAACACTAATTATGTAATCATAACATCAACTAATGACAATGTAAAGGCTTTGCTTTTTATGCATAACCAGCATGAATCATGAAAACATAGGTACTGATAACGATGAAACCCTTTATGTGAACATGGCGTGTTATCAAAATAATACTGTATAATCAGCAGGAAGATAAGGTGCTTTTTGCAATAATTGTAACATTACTCCTACCGACCAAACATGTTCTACTTTTTATTGGTCTGAACTCGCAGGCGATTATGTAAATCACAACAAGGTTTTTCTACACGACCAGTTTCTTAAGATGTTGTACCTGTATTATGTTTGGGTTCACTTAACTTCTGATACACTTGTTGTTAACTAGTTAGGTTCGAACTCATTTTAAGCAGTTGTAACGGATTCCCATAGCTATCGTTCTGGTCATATATCCCACTTGTTGAATCTAAAACAAAGCACTTATAATATAGTTGAACTGACAAATGCTCCTGTTAGTGGTACACGATGCCTTATCACTTGTAAACACGTATTTACAATTTAGATACGAAGATTGATACGCCCTCAGCTATAGTTTCTGTTAGAAATCGTTTTCTATTCAATTATCATATCACTGCGTTCATTTTTATTATATTGTTTAGAGTGCGTAATGTTCGGACCCTGTTGAGGTACAAAAGTAATGCATATCTCGTCTAAATCCAACCCAATACAATTAAGCTTTGTAGTTCCACCATTGTCGTCTGCTAGACTAGTTTGTCCGTTATACCCGCTAACCGAGTTGGTTAGCATGATGGGAATGGGGATCATGCCCGAGAATGTGCCAAAACCATGTAGATCTATTGCTGAAATTCAGATGTAAATATTTTGAACTGAATAAAAACATTGCAGATAACAGTGATCGCACCGTGCGTGTGTGGGTGGGTGTGTGGGTGGGTGGGTGTGTGGGTGGGTGAGTGTGTGGGTGTGTGGGTGGGTGTGTGTGTGGGTGGGTGTGTGTACCTTTTGTCCGGAGTATATTTCCTTTGTCACATCAGCTACGGATACCAACTTTAGTGTGTGTGAGTTCATCTTGGGATGGGGGAGTGTCGCGTACCATTTTCATGTCACTGTGACCTTGACCTTGACCTTTGACCTTGATTTTACAAAAAGCTTGTCCGGAGCATATCTCCTTTACCTTACCAGCTACAGATTCCAAATTTAGTGTGTGAGTTCATCTTGGGATGGCGGAGTGTCGCGTACCATTTCCAGGTCACTGTGACCTTGACCTTGACCTTTGACCTCGATTTAAAAAAAAGCTTATGCCTTACCAGCTACAAAAAGCTTGTCCGGAGTATATCTCCTATATCTTACCAGCTAAGGATTCCAAATTTGGTGTGTGAGTTCATCTTGGGATGGAGGAGTGTCGCGTACCATTTTCAGATCACTGTGACCTTGACCATGACCTTTGACCGATTTTACAAAAAGCTTGTCCGGAGCATATCTCCTTTACCTTACCAGCTACAGATTCCAAATTTGGTGTGTGAGTTCATCTTGGGATGGCGGAGTGTCGCGTACCATTTCCAGGTCACTGTGACCTTGACCTTGACCTTTGACCTCGATTTTAAAAACCGATTATACCTTACCAGCTACAAAAAGCTTGTCCGGAGTATATCTCCTATTCCTTACCAGCTAAGGATTCCAAATTTGGTGTGTGAGTTCATCTTGGGATGGAGGAGTGTCGCGTACCATTTTCAGATCACTGTGACCTTGACCATGACCTTTGACCGATTTTACAAAAAGCTTGTCCGGAGCATATCTCCTTTACCTTACCAGCTACAGATTCCAAATTTGGTGTGTGAGTTCATCATGGGATGGCGGAGTGTCATGTACCATTTCCAGGTCACTATGACCTTAACCTTGACCTTGACCTTGACCGATTTTACAAAAAGCTTGTCCAGAGCATATCTCCTATACCGTACCAGATACGGATTCCAAATTTGGTGTGTGAGATCACCTTCAGATGGCGGAGTGTCGCGTACCATTTTCAGGTCACTGTGACCTTGACCTTGACATTCGACCTCGATTTTACAAAAAAGGTTGTCCAGAGAATATCTCCTATACCTTACCAGCTACGGATTCCAAATTTAATGTGTGAGTTTATCTTGGGATGGCGGTGTGTCGCGTACCATTTTCAGGTCACTGTGACCTTGACCTTTGACCTAGATTTTACACAAAGCTTGTCCGGAGCATTTCTCCTATACCTTACCAGCTACGGATTCCAAATTTGGTTTGTGAGTTCATCTTGGGATGGCGGAGAGTCGTGTACCATTTTCAGATCACTGACCTTGACCTTTGACCTCAATTTTACAGTCCTTTTTAACGTTGAGAATGACTTAGGGTCCTTTTTAACTAAGTTTTGACGCTTGGCTCTTTTCTTAGCTATCATAATCGTCAAAGGTTCTGTTTCTAATGTTAAGAACTGACTCCTGTGTCATTTTTAACAGCATCAAAATTTCATGTTACACCTGCATTACATTGTATTGTTTTTCCGCCAAAATGCATTTCGGTGTCAAACACTTTGGGGGCATTTGTCACCCGTGACGACTCTCTTGTTTTTTGTTAGGCCAATCGGATGCATACCGGTAACGGAAAATTGGTGAATGCAGTGGACATTATGTCAAGTAATGGACAAAATCAGGGATTTCAGAAAAACAAGGGAAGCTTTTGTGTACTTTAAAGTTTTGGTATCCATGGAATTCTCCGGTTTTGCGTTGCCGGCCGTTTGACAATCATCGAATTTCCCAATAATGAAATATCACTACCAGTCTTTCGTAAATATGCCATGGACCTGAAATGTTTGTAAGATAACCCCCGAGGGGGATAATTCTAATTGTTATTGGGATATAAATATGGAAAAATAGTCAAACAGGGAGAGCCACACACGGAATGACACCGCATCAAACACCATCTAACGAGAAACGGTAAAGCCACAAGACAAAACATAACAGGACGCATATCAAGACGAAACACATTAAACATTAAGCATATTAAAAAACAAAATTGACCGTAGGCTGAAAGCAGGAGTGCCGCCTTGGAACGGCCAGCAGCCAAAAGCAATAAAAAAAGGGCTACTGGGGGACTTGAACCTGGTTTATGGGTACCCAACCTCGTCCTTATCCCACTTTCACCAAAGTCAAAATGTAAATAAAATTCCCCCTCCAGACAACACCACAACATGCGTAACGATGTATGCCAAAATGAAAATGATTTGAAAATGAACGCTATTAGAAGTAAACAAGCGACGTCATCATGTAAATGACGTCATAATTTAAAATTACGGGAAAACTATTTGAAACACTTCTACTTCGACATTTAAAAGATCAATCGCAAGAAAATACAATTACCAGTGGATATTAATCATACACAACTGTTTTGTTTGAAAAAGAATAAACTTGACATCGTAGGCATGTACTCGATGACTATTCAGGTCAGAGCAGCTGTGGAGTAGTCATTTGGGGTACGACAGAACTAGCAAAATACAAATATCTAATTTCCTCCCTCCGTAAACGGGTTTCAGAGGGAATCTTCATAGAGTATTAAGCCTTTTCCGTCGTCGCACAAGTAAAGAGGAAAGCATAATGACCAACTGTAAAGGGGTCGACCACCAAGCATGTAGTGTGCTGCAATATAGAGGGATCATATCCCTTTTTAATGAATTGTTTTATACGTTTGACAAACAAAGTATCAAAATAAGTATGTCCAATAATTTTTCGAAGTTTGTAAATGACATCACCGTAAAACTCCGGATGTGAAATACCTAACTTTAGAAAAGTACTTAAATTACAATTGTATTTGCTGATGAGTAGAATATTACGGTGGTAAAATTTTGAAAATGTTTTACGAAGTTTGTCATATCTGTAGCCCTGTTTTAGTAGTTTTTCAGTGATAATAAGGTTACGATTGTTAAAATCATCAACAGAGGAGCAAGCTCTAGCAAAACGAATAAGCTGAGAAATGTATACACCGTAACATGTAGCTCGGGGAACATCCCCATCCAAATGAGGATAGTTAACTATTTTAAAATTAAAATCATCCCTTTTGTCATAAATTCCAGAAGAAATTGTTCCATTGTTTATAGATAAATTTAAATCTAAAAAGGCTGCAGATATGTCAGAACTATTTGCTTTATTAAGCTTGAGCTCCCTAGGGTAAATTGAGGTTATCATAGAATCAAAGTATGGGTTATCAATATTAAAAATGTCGTCTAAATAACGTGCTGTATTGTTAAAGGCATTGATGACATCCGCCTGTGAATCGCTGTTAAGGTTAAGCATAAAATCCCGTTCATAACAAAACAAAAACAAGTCTGCAATTAAAGGAGCACAATTGGTTCCCATTGGAATACCAATAACCTGGTGATATCAATGCATCGTTGGTATTTTGTTGTTATTAATCTCCCCTGTACGATCAACTCCATTTAGATAACTTAATGAAGACCAAACGTGATACAGAAAACTCCTATTGTTGATTTCGGTCTCAAATTCTTCCTGCGTTAAGCAACTACCTGCTTTTACAGTCTCCTATTTCAATGAGTGATATGGTCGCCTGAGCGAGACTCTACTGTAGCACGATATATTTTATTCAACCCTTAACAACCCTCTATATCTGTCTGTCTTTATGTATGTCTGTCTGTATGACTGTATATCTGTATGCCTGTATGTCTGTCTTTCTGTCTGTCTGTATGTGTGTCTGTATGTATGTCTGTCCGTTTGTATGTATGTATGTCTGTCTGTCTGTTTGTATGCATGTATGTCTGTATGATTCTCTTTTTGTCTCACTCTGTTTCTCTATGTCTGCCTCTGCCTCTCTCTGTCTCTCTCCTTCTCTCTTCATCTCTCTCTCTGTATCCCTTATCTGCTTGTATGTATGTCTGTCTATATGGAAAAGTAGTAAAGTCAAGCAGGCAAAGCCACATGCAAGACGCAACCACCACCAAAACACCGATAGACAGCATGACACACACACACACACAACCACACACCCAAACGCACGCACACACACACACACACGAAATGAACACAGAAAACACCAAAAGAGACACAAGAACCAGTCTATTTCTGTCTCTATGTTATTGGTCCAACCTCAGCTCTATTACCATGTATTACCATTCAAATAAATGATATTTTCATAGTATCGCCTAACACCTAAAGCCTTCTGTCCTAACATCACATAATTATGTACCTCTCAATGTGTATATAACCCGTTTTCTAAAACGTTTGTAACAAACATTCTGAAGCATAGTTTTTCCTACGATCAATATCAGTTCCTCCTTAGGCGTTTTGTTTGAGGTAGATTAAATCATACTTTATTCTGTATCTTCACTTATCAACAACAGTAAATCAACAACATATTTCTAAAATAGAAATATACATGTATTTGAATATTCGACTAATCCAAAAATGTGAAAACTAAAGTAGCATCCCCGTACGTGATGAAAAGCTCGAGTGGTGTAGATAAATGCATGATTTATGACACAAACTTATATCGGAATAAACAAGCTCTGTTATAAAACTAAAACCAAGTTAATTCTAATTTTGCTGTACGCCCGTACCGCTTGAGTATATAGGAAGTGTTTACCCTAAGTGTCCTTTTGGTGTGAGTAACATGTATAAAAGTATCAATTATTTCAAAGCGTTATATATTATCGATTGTTTGCCGGTGTCGGTACATCAGTCGTGTACAGGTGCACCAAAGGTTATTAAAGAGACATGGTGGAATGGAAAGGTAAACCAAACACGACTTCGAAGAAACGTCTTTATTAACCATTTTCCGCATATAAACGTGTTTTCATTCATTTGCAAACAACGTAAACCCAGATCACACGGCTCCTCTATGAATCGTCTTATCATGGTATACTGTGTTTGCTAATAGAAATTCAAATGTATGTGTTTTACTTTATAAAATTTCTACCATGTTCCATCTTCCATATTGCATTATAACTATTTTGCCCATGAATATTCAGACTAAATACAGTACATGGAAAGAGTTAACTCCTGTCTCTCTGTGGGCAAATGATGTCTGCTCAAGTTTGACTCTTGTGCAGATTTGACTCTGGCCATGATTCCCAATTCAAGCAAGTTTGCGAGAAACTACAGTAAAACCCCGCTAATGCGACCACCTAATGGATGTATAATTATGGCTGTTAGATGCAGGTGGTAGCTTAATGCAGGAAAAGTAATGCAAAAAGCTCCAAGGAGCTTTCTGCATTTATTTTTGTCCTGCATTAAGCAACCACCTGCTTATAAAGACAGGTATGTTTATTAATCAATTAAGTGGTCGCTTTGGAGGTTTTTTTCTGTATTTACCGAGTTTTAGACCGGTACTTGCAGTCTCGTCTATATCCAAATTCTGAAAGTAGGAGATCCTTCGAAAGCAAAAGTATGTGATGTGATGTTCCCCCTATTGCATGTTTGTTTTGTCTTTGTGCGTCTCTTGTTGTTTTTATAGTTATGTACATGGTCTGTTTCCTTGTGTTGCTGTTCGGGCGACTGTTTGTTCTGTATGTGGTGTTTCCTGCATGACTCATTTTTGTACTTTTACAAAAAGAAAATTGCAGACTCGGTTTTATTGTGTCTAGTCATGAGCAGTTATCAAAAGTGCGAAGACAGATCAACTGCAGGGAAGCCATTAAGGGCACGACAGAGAAAAGGCAATACATGAGTCTGGTAAGCTCATTCCTTTTCTGTAAAGGGGTCGATAACCAAACATACAGTGTGTTGCAATATAATAGGGTCATAATATTTCTTCCTAAAAGTTTTAATGCGTTTAATAAACAAATCTTGAAAATGGATATGACCCCGATTTTTCCCAAGTTTGTAGATAACATCACCATAGAAATCTGTGGTGTACGATGGTCTAGTGGTAACGCGCCTATCAGTCCGGAGGTCCTGGTTTAAATCCCGGTCCCTCCCGGAAATTTCAGAGACGCTTTTCCGTGTCTCCCGCACCTCCTCTCTATCCAGGGGTTACAATGGGTACCTGTGAGGGTCACTCACCGGTACTGCGGCTGCATGATTGCGCCATATGTTAGCAGTGCTCAATATTGTAGGCGAATGACTCTATGACCAGGGGAGTAAATGTACAGTCGGCTGAGTGGTCATTCGGACTGACAGTAGACTATAACTAGGTACTTTACGTGTGTCCCGTGTTGCAGTAACATCCGTAAATTGCAGTTATATTTACTAATGAGGGGTAAATTTCGGTAATAAAATTTTGAAAAAGCTTTCCGATTTTTATAATATTTGTAGCCTTGACGTTTATGAGTTATAACTAAAATACGACAGGGTAACCTCTCCATCTTGAGAAGGATAATTACCAATTTTGAAATCGAAATATTCCCTTTTATCATAAACTTTAGACGAAACTTTATCAATAGTGATGGAAATATTAAAATCTACAAAGGAAGCCTGAATGTCGGGTCGATTCGCTTTGTTTAAAGTAAGTTCTTTTGGGTAAATAGAAGAAACCATATTTTCATAATAAGAATTATCCAAATTCAAAATATCGTCTAAAAACCTAGATGTTTTATTAAAAGCACCAACAATGTCAGATTATGTATCAGAATTAAAGCTAAGCATGAAATCCCTCTCATAGCAATACAAAAACAAATCTGCAATAAGAGGGGCACACGTTTAGAGAAGGATAATTAACAATTTTGAAATCGAATTTTTCCCTTTTATCGTAAACTTTAGACGAAACTTTATCATTAGTGATGGAAATATTCAAATATAAAAAGGAAGCCTGAATGTCGGGTCGATTCGCTTTGTTTAAAGTAAGTTCTTTTGTGTAAATAGAAGAAACCATATTTTCATAATAAGAATTATCCAAATTCAAAATATCGTCTAAAAACCTAGATGTTTTATTAAAAGCACCAACAATGTCAGATTATGTATCAGAATTAAAGCTAAGCATGAAATCCCTCTCATAGCAATACAAAAACAAATCTGCAATAAGAGGGGCACACTTTTAGAGAAGGATAATTAACAATTTTGAAATCGATTTTTTCCCTTTTATCGTAAACTTTAGACGAAACTTTATCATTAGTGATGGAAATATTCAAATATAAAAAGGAAGCCTGAATGTCGGGTCGATTCGCTTTGTTTAAAGTAAGTTCTTTTGTGTAAATAGAAGAAACCATATTTTCATAATAAGAATTATCCAAATTCAAAATATCGTCTAAAAACCTAGATGTTTTATTAAAAGCACCAACAATGTCAGATTATGTATCAGAATTAAAGCTAAGCATGAAATCCCTCTCATAGCAATACAAAAACAAATCTGCAATAAGAGGGGCACACTTTTAGAGAAGGATAATTAACAATTTTGAAATCGAATTTTCCCCTTTTATCGTAAATATATTCTGAAAATGGGTGATCCTTCGAAAGCAAAAGTAGAAATGCAAAAAGAGAAAATTGCAGACTTGGTTTTATTGAGTCTGTTCATGAGTAGTAATTAAAAGTGCAACACTACTCACGCCCCCTAGCACCGGCTTAAGCAGTATTCAATTTTCAAAACTAATAACATGAAAACTAATGATCCCGAAGGACCAGAAAAGTTTAGACGAAACTTTATCATTAGTGATGGAAATATTCAAATATAAAAAGGAAGCCTGAATGTCGGGTCGATTCGCTTTGTTTAAAGTAAGTTCTTTTGGGTAAATAGAAGAAACCATATTTTCAAAATAAGAATTATCCAAATGCGTCTAAATACCTAGATGTTTTATTAAAAGCACTAACAATGTCAGATTGTGTTTCAGAATTAAGCTAAGCATGAACTCCCTCTCATAGCAATACAAAAACAAATCTGCAATAAGAGGGGCACACTTTGAACCAACAACTTGACGATATAGTGTATCCCCATAGCGCACAAATATGTTAAATCTTAAAGAAATGTTAAAGATCTACAAACATCAAGGCAAGTCCACATTGTGTAATTTTCAACTTCTGAATTCGAAAAGAATGAACGCTGAACATTACAAGCAAGGAACATTTTATTTTCTCTGGCAAAGGTTTTGTCTATTAATTTAATCAGTTTATCCTTTATAAGATGGTGAGGTAGAGTGGTATAGAGTGTAAAGAAATCATAAGAGTTCAATGAAGAAATGTTGTACTGTTCATTTTCAAGTTTAGTTAAATATCATTTGAATTTCTATGGACCAAAAAACATTAATACCAGATTTGTCATATATTTTATCACATTAACGTTAAACATGTTTGATAGTAGTACGGCACGACATTTAGATAGTTTAGTAGTAGTACAACAACTAGAGCTAGCAATAAAATGCGCCTCATACGGATTTTTATGCAGCTTCGGAATCCAGTTCAAAGTAGAAAGTTTATGTTGTTTTACGTTAGGATTAGACTCAAAAGTATTGCACATTTTTACATGTTTCGAGACTATATCTTGTTCATGGGGCTAGCACTGTAATATATGTTTGTGAACCAGTTAACTCCTTCTTCAAAACATCAACATAATACAATCTTCACATAAGTATTACATTATTTGAAGCCTTGTCAGCAGGTTCAAGAACATAATTAGAATGACAATTCGAAATGTTTTTCTTCAGATATCGAAATGTAACTCTAGGTCGAGGTGGTAATAGATTGTAATTAGATTTTTAAAAGGCAATACGTGTATCAATAATGTCAAAAACACGTTTTTTTCCAATCCGAAAGGACATTTACATCAGCATGTTAGAGTCGACACCATTTGATGCAGAATTCGTGAATAGCTTCAGCAAAATGAGTACAAGTGTCAAAATCAATACGGGAAGGTAATTTATATATGGGTCCTTTAGTTAGGAGGGTCCTGAGACGTTTCTTTAATAATGTTAATAACGTGACCAACTGGTTTTTAACAAATCTTGAAGTACTACAGTCTCAAGAAGTAGGGGTATCGACATCAATATTTAAGTCAGATACAATTTTATTGTAGTTAAAAATAACGTTCCTTATTGGTTTATTGTATTTCAGAATTTATGAAATATTTAGGAATAATATCGAGTACATTCTTATCACGAAATATACTTTGAATAAAATCGATACCTTTTTATCTATGAATTGAAGTTTAAGAAAATGTCTTTTATGTTCAGATTCTTTATCAATATGAGGACGAAGAACATGCTGTGTGCAATTTTCTATAATTGAGGCTGTTTTGATCTGCGGGTCTGTACGCATAATTTTTTTTTATCAGCCTCCTCGACAATGGACCGAATAAAACAAAATGGCAAAGATGATAAACAAGAAAGCATAACATTTTTGTCAGTTCTTTTAAGAATAGTATGTAAATCATGAACATACGTAATTTGCGCTTTATATTACCATTTCTACGTTTACCATGTGATCTGCCTTTACGTTTTCTAATTGAAAATATTGAGAAAATATCGATGCTAGGATCTTTAGATATATTACCACATATATTTCCAAAGGGAAAGGTGTTTCTATTTTTTTGATCCGGTCTAGCTCTGTGATAAAACAGTCAAACAGGCAAAGCCACATACAGGACGCAAACAACACCAAAACATCGATAGACAGCATGTCACACACCCACAGACAACCATACGCCCAAACACACGCACACACACACACACACACACACACATACTGGTATTGCCAACATGATGAGGTACGTGTTTTGTACAAACGTATCGAGGTCTATGCTTTCCAGTCAATTTAGACGAATATGAAAAACAAATAATTAAATAGGATGTGCCATTGATTATTTATCCCACTGTGATTTTCTGAAAAAGGCTTGTTTAAGAAACCAGTATTTCACATACGTACAGTGGTATTTACCTCAGTATGAACACACACGCCACACACATTACACAAACATATCACAATCGTGCTGGGGTATTTACCTCAGTATGGACACACACATTATACACTCATAGTACGTCACAATCGTGCTGGGGTATTATCCTCAGTATGGACACACACATGATACAATCATAGTACGTCACAATCGTGCTGGGGTATTTACCTCAGTATGGACACACACATGATACACTCATAGTATGTCACAATCGTGCTGGGGTATTATCCTCAGTATGGACACACACATGATACAATCATAGTACGTCACAATCGTGCTGGGGTATTTACCTCAGTATGGACACACACATGATACACTCACAGTATGTCACAATCGTGCTGGGGTATTTACCTCAGTATGGACACACACATGATACACTCATAGTACGTCACAATCGTGCTGGGGTATTTACCTCAGTATGGACACACACATGATACACTCACAGTATGTCACAATCGTGCTGTGGTATTTACCTCAGTATGGACACACACATGATACACTCACAGTATGTCACAATCGTGCTGTGGTATTTACCTCAGTATGGACACACACATGATACACTCATAGTATGTCACAATCGTGCTGTGGTATTTACCTCAGTATATGGACACACACATGATACACTCATAGTATGTCACATTCGTGCTGTGGTATTTTCCTCAGTATGGACACACACATGATACACTCAAAGTATGTCACAATCGTGCTGTGGTATTTACCTCAGTATGGACACACACATGATACACTCATAGTATGTCACAATCGTGCTGGGGTATTTACCTCAGTATGGACACACACATGATAGACTCATAGTATGTCATAATCGTGCTGGGGTATTTATCTTAGTATGGACACATTCCCGAATCGAACCTTCAGTTTATTAGCTCACCTGAGCCAAGGGCTCAAGGTGAACTATTGTGATGGCCCTGTGTCCGTCGTGCGTCGTCGTCGTTAAACTTTGCAAAAAATGACATCTCCTCCTAAACCCCTTGACAGATTTCAACCAAACTTTACACAAATGTTCCTTGGGTCAAGCTCTTTCAGATTTGTTCAAGGTATTGAAAACAATGCAGAACTCTGGTTGCTATGGCAACCAAAGTGAAAAAATAAATAAATCTTAAAAAATCTTGTCAAAAACTACAAGGGCCTGAGCTTAGATATTTGGCACATAGCATCATCTAATGGACCTCTACAAAGTTCGTTCAAATTATGCCCCTGGGGTCAAAATTGGACCCGCCCCGGGGGTCACAATTGTTACATAGGATTATATAGTAAGAACTTAAAAATTCTTCTTCTCCGAAATCGAAAGGCTTAGAGCTGTGATAGTTGGCGTTTAGCACCATCTAGTGGATCTCTACAAAGATTGTTCAAATTTTGCACCTGGGGTCAAAATTGGCCCCGCCCCGGGGGTCACATTTTTTACATAGTATTATATAGTAAGAACTTAAAAATTCTTCTTCTCCGAAACAGAAAGGCTTAGAGCTGTGATATTTGGTGTTTAGCATCATCTAGTGGACCTCTACAAAGATTGTTCAAAGTTTGCCCCTGGGGTCAAAATTGGCATCACCCTGGGGTCACAAGTTTTACATAGGATTATATAGTAAAAACTTAAAAAATCTTCTTCTCCAAAACTGAAAGCACTTAGACCTATGATATTTGGTATGTAGTATCATCTACTGAACAGTTACTGAGATTGCTCAAACTATGCCCCTTGGGTCAAAATTGACGTCACAGTTTTACAAAAAGTTATATAGTGAAATTTTCAAATATCTGCTTTGAAACTTAAGCTATTTAGCATGATGATACTTCTAGATGTCCTTTACAAATAATGTTGAAATGGTTCCGGTCCGTTGCATATCTAGGTCACAGGAGCTAAAATTAGATTTTTTTCAATGATTACTTTTTAAAAAATCTTCTTGTCTGAAACCGTAGTACACAGAGCTTAGATATTTGGCACATAGCATCATCTACAGATTGTTCAAACTATATGCCTCTAGGGTAAAAAATTGCCCCACTTTGTAGATCTTTTTTTTTTACATAGATGACCCCGCTCCTGGACATAAATCATTCTTTCATCGGCGCTATATGACCTATTTTGTGTCGCGGTGCCGTAAAACCCAACTCATCCATCCATCCATCATTTTTTCAGCTGTTTTCAGGTGAGCGAAATGTGGCCCATGGGCCTCTTGTTTTCTTTCAATGTGCAAAGGATATGAACAAAAGGAACCATGTGATTGTACAAAACTGCCCTTAATATAGTCAGAAATTGACTGGACTTAATTGGAAACTGGAATTATCCATTTTCAAGTTTCATGGTCGAATACCATTTTCCTGCTGATCGTGATTTCACTGATATTTGCTCACAAACAGTTTTGATCTAGATCAGTCGCGTACCATTGCATCTGATCTGGGTCCAGCCTGTTTGAAACGAGTCTGTAGGTTTCTCTAATTAGAACATGCGTAAATCTTAACTTGACAATTTTGGCCGTATACCTTTCAAAGCAGACGATAATTCGGACATTTCGCTACCCGCACTTTCTGTTCGAGAAATAAACATATGTGTTTGTCACTGATTTATTGTTTTTATTTACCCCAAATATTAAGTATATATCTTAAATTGATCGTTACTTTATTCAAAGAATTTTAATTAATGAATTATTTAAAAAAAAAAAGCAGACGACATGCATAGCTAAAGCATGAAATATTTCCATGGCTTTTTAGTTTAACTTTATATTTTTAGAATGAGTTGAGTAGGTCCAAATATAGACTGTGTGACCTAAAACATGAGCAACAAAAACTGTCTGCTTATAAAAAGCTGAAATTAAACTAATTTAAATCACTCGTGAAATTTGTAGTTTTCATTTAACTTGTTTTAAGAAGATAACCCTTTCTGTTTATATCCCTCAGTTATGAATTTGAAATCTTCGTATTGTCACGGTATTTGTTCTGTCTATTAATGGTCAATTGTCGTGGACAAGATACACAAGTTCTTTGTTTAATTCATATTAATGGATGTTTAGCTACGTCCGTAGGACAAAACAACTGACTGCTTATCAAGACAGCTGAAATTTACAAAAAGTAATGAAAAGTATGATTTTCTTCAGCCTGTTTTAAGCAGATAACCTTTTCCCTCGTTTATACTTATCCCTCAGTTATGAATTTTGAAGCCTTCTTATTGTGTTTTAACATTTCCAATTAAAAATAAATTATGAAATGCAACGGATATATAGTTTCTTTTTTATATTCCTGGTCCTACATAAATTCATATGAATATTTCTTTTCTTAAAAATTCCTCTTGTGTAGTCTATACGCGTACATTCACATCCACGTTGTAATTCTTCGTTATATTTACGATATCATACACGCATTTATACCAATCTGAATGCCATTTCGTTAGTTTGGATTCAGACTGGTAAATTATATTATTATTATTATTATTATTATTATTATAAATCCTTTCAAGCACAGCAAACAGGCCTTACACTAAAAACACTAAATAACATCTCTTATAATAATTTCATTATCATTATCAGATCAAAGATAACCATATGCTGTGTCGGTGATATAGTTCTTGTATATTACTTGTGCAACTAAGAGATGTGTGAATAACAGAACCGGATAGCGAAACGCTCAGTTGAGTACCACCGTCCTGCTATTCGTTTCTATCTTGATCACTTTCGATTTTTAACAACCAGATCGATCTTTATTAGGGATCATCGGGAAAACACAGCTCGCCCCATCTCGACTGTCCAAGGCTACATCCTTCGGCAAAACAGAGACGCCACCTCCACTCAAATGTCTTAATCTTCAACAATTATTTTACTCTAATTCTTAGATATTTAAAAATAATATTTCATGGTGTTATAAATTTTTTGGCCGCTTATATGTAATATCATCGTGGACTTTAAATGAAATGTTCAGAACAAAGGAAATGAAACAACGCTAAATCGAGCATTAATCCTTATCAATCATACCCGGAAGTAGGGGAACAGTACCTTCGCGTGGCTGTCGAGCTACAATCAAGGACAGATCACAACGGTTTCGGAAAAGGCCTATAAGAGTTATGCTCTGTACAACGTTTTTCAATTATTGAAGTCAGAGGTCAAGGTCAAATTGAGGTAAAAGTGTTATGCACCACTTTGAAACCAAATATGTATCCACATACCACGTTTGGTAATTCTAGATGATATAGTAAAGGAGATATGCTCGGGGCAAGGTTTTTCAATAATCGAGGTAAGAGGTCAAGCTCAAGGTCAGAGTGACTTGAAAGTGGTACGTGGCACTCTACAATCCCAATATGTATCAACACATCAGGTTTCGTAATGTAAGATAATATAGTATGCTCCTGCCAAGGTTTTTTCAATAAATCAAGGTCAAAGGTCAAGGTAACCTGAAAGTGGTACGCTGTGCTCAGCAATCCCAACATGTAAACACACACCCAAGTTTGGTCATCATAGATGATAAAGTATTGGAGATATGCTCCGGACAAGGTTTTTCAATAGATCAAGGTAAAAAGTCAAGGTCACAGAAGACTGAAATTGTGCCTTGCACATCTACTACTCAGGATTAACATTTATGCCAAGTATCAAGTGAATGAGGTTACAGGTACAGGCTTTTGCAAACAGACAAACCAGCGAACCGCCATTTCCAGGGCTATAGGTCAAGGTCACAGACCCGATTTTGTGTCTTGCACATCTACTACTTCTGATTAACATTTATGCCAAGTAGATGTCACCGTGTGCTTACTTAAATCAACCCTTTTGGGTAAGCAGATGTTGTTAATATTTGAGGAGGTTATTTATAGGTTATTTCCACCAAACTTCATACATAGAAAACTGCAAGTAGTGTTCTGTTTCAGAAGGTATCATCATCGGAGTCACTTTTTATAGCCACCAAAGGTCAAAAGGCCAATAGTGATCATTAATCAAAGGCCTGAGAGGACTGAAGGGGCTATGGCTATTGAGTTTTCGATTGATTTCAATTTTACGTCGCTTTAACAATATTTCAGTCATATCGCGATGTCAAGCTAATTACTGGTGGAGGAATACCCCCGATGCTCTTTATACACTTTTTCAGGTACAAATCGACAACTGGGTAGAACCACCGACCTTCCGCAATACAGCTGGAATGCTTCAACACATGAAAAATCCGAACCCAGACCAGGCGCGAACTCACCGCAGTAAGGCGCTGAGTGATTGTTAGCCACAGTGACCATAACCACTCGGCCCCTTGGCTATTGAGTGTTTGTTATAGAAATTAGCAAATTTTGATTTTTATGATTATCTTTATATTAGTCTTTCAAATATGACTGGCCTAGAATTGTTACCGAGTTTGATGGACCTTTGGAAATCTGGACACTCATGTCGCATCTGCTTGAGCAAGCAGGTGCGACACATATCAAGGTGACTCATATTTATTCAGCATAGGTTATGCATATAAAGGGCTATAATATGTGAAGAACAAAACCTTTTTTTTTTCAGTATAAGTTTATTGGAAATAATTAACAAGGAACAACAGGAACTATGGCACTCACCAGAGACATTGGAATATGATAAGGACTGTACATATCCAAAAGCTTTTCGAAATGATCAAGATGGTCATTCGGAGTAAGGTTCACAAAGTACATGCTAAAGCTAAGTTTCCTATGATTTGACCGACTGACATACTTTTTGAGCTGACAAACCCATATTCATACAATACCTAGAATTTGTCTAGGTGATTATTCTCAGCAATTTTTTTTTTAAAATTTGGGCTAAATATATGGCCCCATAAGTGTTCAAAAACTTATTCTATGATTTGACCTACTGACCTCCTTTTAGTCAGACAAATTCAATATTCATACTTGATCTAGATTTTGTCATGGTAATCATTCTCAGCTAGTTTCATGAACTTGGGGCTAAAATTATGGACCCTAGAGAACTATGAAGATTTCCATATGATTTGACCTACTGACTCACTTTTTGACCCTATGTAAGCCATATAAATATATTGTCTAGATTGTGTCAAGGTGGTCATTCTGAGCAAGGTTTATGAACTTGGGGCTACAAATATGGTTGCTAGAGTGTTTGCAAATTTTTTCTAGGCTTTGACCTACTGACCTACTTTTTAACCCAATGTTATCCATATTCATATATTGCCTAGATTTGAGCAAGTTTCAAGAAGATTGAGCATCAAAATATGACCACTAGAGTGACCAAAAGTTGTTCCCGTGATTTGACCTACTGACCTACTTTAAGATCCCAAATGACCTAAATTCATATATAAACTAAATTTTATCAAGGACATGACCATGACAAAGTTTCATAAAGATGACTTCTAGAAGGTTTTTAACTTTCTTTAAAAATTATTTTAACAACTTTTAAAGTCTATCAACTGAGAAACATGTTGGTGAAAACTACATTCAAATTGGACAAGTCGTTCTGGAGAAGAAGATTTTTCTAGATATTGTGTCCAGTTGACATGGCAACAATACTGATGGCCCTATCCACTATCTTTTCACAACTTTTGAAGCACACAACCACAGTATGTATCTGACCAAGTTTGGTTACAATTGGACAGTCTGTTTCAGAGAAGAACTCGTTTTAATTGTTGTCGGACAGACAGACGGATGACAGACACAGGGGTATCACAATAGCTCACCTTGAGTACTTTGTGCTCTGGTGAGCTAAAAATGCTGAAATCAGTATTAACACTGAACACTTTCACCCATGCGCAGATGGCAGCCATCATCTTTACAGACACAACATCTGTTGTAACATTAGTCTTATGCATAGATAGGTAGATACCTAGATACTTTATTCAGTACAAAAGCCATAGGATTATCAGTAGTTATAACATAGTTGTTCATGATTATGTCAATGGGGAAACAGTGTCATAATTGTCAAACTTGTAACAAGAGGGCCATGATGGCCCTGGGTTCGCTCCCCTGAGTATATTGAACAAAATTTTATCAATCCATTAACATTGGTAGACTCAAGAGTGTAAAACAGTGGCCTCTAGTGCGTTCACAGGGTTTTTATGATCTGACCTAGTGACCTATTTTTTTACTCCACATGACCCATTTTCACACCTGATCTGGATTTTGTCAACATTATTTGGGAGCAAGTTTTACGAATTTTGAATTCAAACTGTGGCCTCTAATGCGTTCACAAGGTTTTTCTAGGATTTAACCTAGTGACCTACTTTTTGACCCCACATGACCCATGTTCAAACATGGCCTAGATTTTGCCAAGAATAACATTTCGAACACGTTTGATGAAGACTGGTAAAAAATTGTGGCCTTTGGTGTGTTCACAAGGTTTAACTAGCATTTGACCTAGTGACCTACTTTTTGACCCCACATGACACATTTTCGAACTAGACGTAGATTTTGTCAAGAACACTTGGAGCAAGATTGATAAAGATTGACCCAAAATTGTGGCCTCTAGTGTGTTCACAAGGTTTTACTAGGATTTGACCTAGTGACCTACTTTTTAACCCCATATGACCCATTATCGAACTTGATCTAGATTTTGTCAAGAACATCATTTGGAACAAGTTTGATGAAGACTGACCCAAATCTGTGGCCTCTAGTGTGTTCTCAAGGTTTAAGTAGGATTTGACCGAGTGACATACTTTTTGACCACACATTACCCATTATCGAACTTGACCTAGATTTTGTAAAGAACATCATTTGGAGCAAGTTTGATGAAGATTGACCCAAAATTTTGGCCTCTAGTGTGTGCGCAAGCAAAAGTTTATGGACGCCGGACGCCCCGCCGAACACAGCACAATCACAATAGCTCACCATGTGCTCAGGTGAGCTAAAAACCTAGTACTAATCATTCGTAGAATGTGTTCATTTAGCCTAGAGGGAAATGAAAGGGTTTTCAAACACATATGGTATTAACGACTAGCAAAACTAGAACAAATATAACAATTATATACATTTCCTTTTAACGCATTCACCCTGAAACTTCTATTGTACTCTTATCGGTTTCCATGCAAGTCCATTTTCACTATTTATGTTTGGTTGTTATTTTTTTGTTTATAATATATTGCAAAAATGGCAAACAGAGTGGATTTCCTTTGATCTGGGTCCGCACTGTTTGCATAGGACAAGTGCACTTGTCAAAGGTCGCTAGGCTTGAATGTGTTAATCGTCCAACAGTTACATGTAATAAGCAAATTAAATGCAATAAAGAATAACACTAAATCAATTGTGTATTAAGCAACCACACAATAGGAGGTCCATTGTCCATCACAGGCAGCCACCAGATGCAGAATGATAAGGCTTCTAACGGAACCCACATCATCATTCGCACCCAGCATCAAGAAAAGTATGTCCATGTCATCCCATTCAAGACCGACTGCAATATCTAAAACTAGACCTATCACAAATGTGATTCATACGGTACCCCCATTGGGGCCTTGTCAAACTAGAACTATCACTGAAGGTGATTAATACTGTAAAACAGGTTTTATTAGCGACAATATATATTTCGCGCTAATTCGCGAATGCGTTGCCCCGCGAATTCAATATTTTCGCTAATAAATCAGTAACAAGTATAAAAAGGAGTAACGTCCGAAATCGGTATATCCGGAATATGGTCAGATTTATCACGTCGTCGTCCATGTGTTTTCTGCATTAATAACACTCTTTGTTCAACACAAATGTTGGATGACGTGTATTGCTTCTATATATTTGTTTAGTAAACAAAAAAGTGTTTAAATAAAAAATACAGACCGAAAAATGGAAGAATGTTACTCTTCTTCATTGATCTCCGTGAAAAGGGAAGTAACTCTTATATACATACATGTATACATGTACGGCAAGTGGTAAATTGTCGTAGATAACATCTGGTTGTTTTTGTATTAATTTAGCGAGATGGACGCCGTAGCGAAATCATCATGACGCGAATTAATACAAAATCACATTTACGCGAAATAATCATGACGCGAATATAACCTGTTTTACAGTACCCCCACAAATGTGACTGTCACAAGAAAAGCTTTGTACAAGAAAATGACTGACTGGAAAAAATGTTATTAGATGCAAATCTCATCTTTATCATAAAGCATCATGTCAAATTTCATTGGATACCAGTCAGTGGTGGCTGAGAAACCGTGCGCAAACGAAAAGTCAACAAACGGGCATGACTCAGTAAACAAGAGCCCATGGGCTCTATATCGCTCACCTGAGTCATGGTGATTATTAAATAAAGAGTGAGGCATCTTGACTCCACCCTGGGGCGGGACCAATTTTGACCCCAGGGGCATAACATGAAGAATCTTGGTCACAACATTTCTATCAGAGTGTTAATCACGATGAACTGAAAGTAACACAAAGTTTGGATTCTGATCAGAAGACAAACAATTGTCTGATCAAGATCCAAACTGTTTGAGGCCAGACATATGTCCGGATAGTACAGGCTACTATCTGAACCACAACATGGGACTACAGTACACTTTTGTATTTAGCCGGTCACCAAAAGACAGCTAACACAGCAGGCTAAAGGATGTCGAACACTGCCACAGTATTAACACCCTGTCACTGTTTACCATGAACCGAAATTACAACACAGTTTGGATTCTGATTAGATGCCAAATAAATGTCTGATCAAGATCCAAACAGTTTGAACTTTGTGGCAATTTATTCCAAGTTGAAATGCCTAAAAATTAGTTTTGAGAAATTCAAGCAGATAACAATTCTAATGTTTACATAAAACTGAGCAGGCAAAGTGTAATACTACCTCTAGCTGACCAGCTGCATCTAAGGCCAAAATAAAAAAGATGTGTTTCTGGTTACATGAAAATATTTTTATTTTGTTAAAAGTTTTGGGATTATAAGGGATACAAAATGGCCGCTCGGACTTTAGGGTAGGGGTAAAAGATTAAGCACGGTCGGGTAACCAGAAACACACACTTTTTTTTTAGGCCTAATAGCCTTCACCAAAACAAAACTTGGATTTTCCAGTGTGCTACTGGGAAACTTATAAGGCACGGTCTGGTAACCAGAAACACACACTTTTTTTTTAAGGCCTAATAGCCTAATAGCTTCACCAAAGATATAAAACCTGGATTTTCCAATCCACTAGTACTAGGAAACTTATGTTTCCAGATGAGAAAATGTCTGTAAAAAAGGCATTATCTCACAGGGTGAAGCCAATTTTAAACTCAGGACTACCATATTTACAGCATTTTTAAATATATACATGGTGAATATTTACACCAAATATCTAGCAATAGGCTATGTGGAGAAGATCTTTAAAGTGATTTCTATGCAAAACTAGTGACCCACAGGGCGCGCCCAATTTTGACCCAAGGGCTACAATTTTAACAAATTTATTAAAGGCCTAACAGATGATGTTACAAACCAAATATCTCAGCTCAAGCCTGTGTGGTTTCTGTGAAAAAGATTTTTTAAATATTTAAAAAAAAAATCATTTATGTTGCCATAGCAACCAGAGTTTTGTATGGTTCCACTTAATTTGAACAATCTAGGTAGAAAATCATCCAAGGAACATCCATGCAAAATTTTATCAACATCCATCCAGTTGTTTCAGAGGAGATGTCGTTTGAAATAAAATTTGAACGGACGGACGGACAGACGGACAGATGGACAGACGGACAGACGGACGACGGAAAGTCACCCGCTCCCAATAGCTCACCTTGAGCCTGCGGCTCAGGTGAGCTAAAAAGCAGTGAAGTGGAAAATTCTTATTAAATGCACATCCACTCTTTAAGATAAAACATGTCAAGTTTCATCGGATTTCAGTCAGCAGTTGCTGCGAAACAGCACGAAAACAAAAAGTAAACAAAGGGGCATAACTCTAAGAAAATGACTGAAGTGGAAAACTCTTTTTGATGCACCGACAGGGCGACTCCTATATACTCCCCCCAAAACACTTCGTTTAACTCATTGGACCCTAGTGCCACATATATGCGTCATTAACAAACAATGAACATGTAAAGAGTACACTTATCCTATGCAAACAGTGTAGACCCAGATCAGAGGACTCCTTAAGGAGCCCTCTGATCAGGGTCTGCACTGTTTGTCATTTTTCAAATAAATTGTGAAAAACAACCCTTACTAGTCCAAAATAGACTAGACTTATTTGCAGCGCTCCAGATAGCGTCCGTACATCAGTAATGTACGGATTTTACATGACCAAATACGGATTTGAAAAATCAGGTCACGTACCATGTACGTATTAATATACCGGGTACGGATATCATTTTGGTTTCGTCCGGATCGCTGATTTTCAATACCGATATTTTCGAATGACGAGCCGTGTAATACAAGTTTTAGGAAACTGATTACCTGCCTATGCTATAAATGACATCGCAAAAATGAGTACCTATCTTCATCCGGGCGCTATTAGTGCGCTCTATCCAATATCGGAAACCAGTGTAAACAATATGGCTTTCCAACAAACCGAAAGCAAAATCTATCACCGATAATATGGCGATTCTTTCCAAGACACGGACGAATCTAGCATTAATCCCACAAAAGAAATATCAGGACGATCTTAGATGAACGTATCCATATTAAGCGGTATCGCTGTCAGAGAAGAAATTGCGCCATAGAGGTATGAAAGTGATGCCGAAAGCGGCAGTTTCAACTGAATCTGAATTTGTACTTCGCCCTATAAAGGCTTTTACACGACGGAATTTATTTATTGGTTTCGTCTTAGGCAGGTTAGAATTAAAATGAGACACGCCGTGACATAATGCGAAATCAGCGCTTAGCCTGGTATTATAAATTGTGCAAAATAAGCCTGATGTTTATAGACAAATTGTTCATTCTAAAAGGTCATGGTATTGTGACTTGCTAAGCGGTCCATTTGTTTTTATGAGATGTATAAACATGTACACCTCAAATCAGCAAGGCAATAGTATTCCTAAACTAATATGGTACTTCACTGTGTTCAGTTGCTTAATAATAATACATTAACATATTAAAGGACTTCATTGCAAGGATGATAGTGAAGTATTTCATTGCAAGGATAATAGAAACAAGAGCCACTATGGCTCTAAGGCGCTCACCAGAGTAGACCATGTAAAACTGTTAATCTAAGGGATGTGTAGCCTCTAGAGTGTTAACAAGATTTATCTATGATTTGACCTAGTGACCTAGTTTTGAACCCGACATGACCCATATTGGAATTTGACCTAGATTTTATGAAGTCATACATTCTGATCAAATTTCAGTAAAATCCAGTAAGATTTGTAGCGTCAAGAGTGCTAACAAGGTTTTTCTATGATTTGACCTAGTGACCTAGTTTTTGTCTGCAGGTGACTCATATTCGGTCTTCATCTAATTTTCATGGAGACAAACATTGTGATAAAATTTCATGAAGATTAAATGAATTTTGTAGCCACTAGAGTGCTAACAAGGTTTTTCTATGATTTGACCTAGTGACCTAGTTTTTGACCGGACACGACCCACATTTGAACTTGGCCTAGATTTCATGGACAAACATTGTGATCAAGTTTCTTGAAGATTAAATCAAATTTGTAGCCACTAGAGTGCTAACAAGGTTTTTCTAAGATTTGACCTAGTGACCTAGTTTTTGACCCGACATGACCCAGATTCGAACTTGACCTAAATTTTATGGAGACAAACAATGTGATTAAGTTTCATGAAGATTGAATCAAATTTGTAGCCACTGGAGTGCTAACAAGGTTTTTCTATGATTTGACCTAGTGACCTAGTTTTTGACCCGACATGACCCAGATTCGAACTTGACCTAGATTAAATGGAGACAAACATTGTGATCAAGTTTCATGAAGATTGAATCAAATTTGTAGCCACTAGAGTGCTAACAAGGTTTTTCTAAGATTTGACCTAGTGACCTAGTTTTTGACCCGACATGACCCAGATTCGAACTTGGCCTAGATTTCATGGAGACAAACATTAAGTTTCATGAAGATTGAATCAAATTTGTAGTCACTAGAGTGCTAACAAACCAATTGTGGACGACGGACGGACGGACGGCGGACGGACGGACGGATGGACGACGGACATCCATCGATCCTAAAAGCTCACCATGAGCACTTCGTGCTCTGGTGAGCTAAAAAGCCAACAGTGTCCGCAATACTTAGCGCATATTTTTTCATTGTAAAAAAAAAATTGTACTGAAAAAGAAATCTCGGTACTGATTAATTTAAACAAGATGTGTTTGTGAAACACTATGCCCCCTCATATATTTGACCTCTGACCTTGACCTCTGACCTTGACCTTGACATGTCACCCCTCAAAATGTGCGGCCTCATGAGATACACAAGCATGCCAAATATCAAGTCTCTATCTCTACTGGTCCAAAAGTTATGGCCAATGTTAAAGTCGGCGATTTGACCCATATATTTGACCTCTGACCTTGAAGGATGACCTTGACCTTGACACGTCACCCCTCAAAATGTGCGGCTTCATGAGATACATATGTATGCCAAATATCAAGTCTCTATCTATACTGGTTCAAAAGTTATGACCAATGTTAAAGTTGCTGACAAACAAACAGACAAACAGACAAACAGACAAACAGACAGACAGACAGACAGGGCAAAAACAATATGCCCCCCGACTATCGTCTATGGGGGCATAAAAATGATCAGTACCGTACTGATTTCACAAAAAATTATCTGGAGCACTGTATTTGGAAATGGGAATGTTCCATTTGAACTTTCAGGGGACAATGAGTTAAGGGGGTATAAAGAGGCAAATGTGTCAGGATAAAGGTGATGTGTGTACTCCACATGAAAAATGAAAAACCTTGGTTGCTCTAAAGAAATGCTCCGTACAAGATTTTTCAACAATTCAAGTCCAAAAATACTGAAGACAGAGTTACAGATCGTCTGCACTGCACTTGTTGTTAATGTGATCTATCTGTATATGAAATTTGAAGTCAATAGCTTTTATACTTTAGAAGTTATGCTCCGGACAAACAAATTTTGACAAAAATAACACAAGAGGGCCATGAAGGCCCTGATTTCGCTCACCAGAGGATACTGAACCCAATACTTGAACCTAACCATGTTTTTCATGGATTTGACCTAGTGACCTACTTTTGAACCGGACATTATCCATGTTCCAACTTGACCTAGATTTTGTCAAGAACATCATTAGGAGCAAGTTTGATGAAGAAACTATGGCCTCTAGTACGTCCACAAGATTTTTGATCCGACATGACCCATTTTCAATCTTGACCTAGATTTTGTAAATACTGTACCAACATTTAGAGCAAGTTTGATGAAGATCGACTTAAAACTGTGGCCTGTAGTACTTCCACAAAGTTTTTCGAGGATTTGACCTAGTGACCTACTTTTCGACCGGACATGACTCATTTTCAAACTTGACCTAGATTTTGACAAGAACAACACTTGGAGCAAGTTTGATGAAGATTGGCTTGAAACTATGGCCTCTAGTGCGTCTACAAGGGTTTTCTAGGATTTGACCTAGTGACCTACTTTTTGATCAGACATGACCCATTTTTGAACTTGACCTAGATTTTGTCAAGAACAACATTTGGGGTAAGTTTGATGAAGATTGACTCAAAACTGTGGCCTCTATTGCATCCTCAAGGTTTTTCATGGATTTGACCTAGTGACCTACTTTTTGACCGGACATGACCCATTTGCAAGCTTGACCTAGATTTTGTTAAGAACAACATTTGGAGAAAGTTTGATGGAGATTGGCTTGAAACTATGGCTTCTAGAGCGTCCACAAGGTTTTTCCAAGATTTGACCTAGTGACCTACTTTTTGACTGGACATGACCCATTTTCGAACTTGACCTAGATTTTGTCAAGAACAACATTTTGGGTAAGTTTGATGGAGATTGACTCAAAACTGTGGCCTCTAGAGCGTCCACAAGGTTTTTCTAGGGTTTGACCTAGTGACCTACTTTTTGACCGGACATATCCCATTTTCAAACTTGGCCTAGATTCTGTCAAGAACAACATTTGGAGCAAGTTTGATGAAGATTGGTTCAAAACTATGGCCTCTAGAGTGTCCACAAGGTTTTTCTAGAATTTGACCTAGTGACCTACTTTTTGATCGGACAAGACTCATTTTCGAACTTGACCTAGATTTTGTCAAGAACAACATTTGTGGTAAGTTTGATGAAGATTGACTAAGAATTGTGGTCGCTAGATCGGTAACGAACAAATTGTGGACGGACGGACGGACATACGGACAAAAGGCGATCCTAAAAGCTCACCCTGAGCTTCGCTCAGGTGAGCTAAAAAGGCAATAACTCCAAAAAAACTGAAGACAGAGTTATGGATCTTGTACATTGCACTTGTGTTTAATGTGATCTATCTGTGTATGAAGTTTGAAGTCAATAGCTTTTATTCTTTTGAAGTTATGCTCCGGACATGCCGAATCGGGACAAAAATGACATAAGGCAATAACTCCAAAAATACTGAAGCCAGAGTTACGGACCTTGTGCACTGCACTTTGGGTCAATGTGATCTATCTGTCTATGAAGTTTGAAGTCAATAGCTTTTATACTTTGGAAGTTATGCTCCAGACAAGACAGACAGACAGGGTGACTCCAGTATACACATCCCCCCCCCCTACCCCCAACTTTGTTTGTGGGGGTATAAATAGGGTTTGCTTACACACACGCAAGCCACTGTGTAGTACAGACAATGTGATTGTTTAATAAATGCTTAAAATTTGGCTGAAATTAGAATAAAATGTATACAACCACATATGCAATGCATAAAAGGTGAATCTAGGGCATGGTAGATTATAATAAGAACCACATTGGCTCTAAATCGCTCACCTGACTCATAGCAATACATTTGACAATGTGGCATTTTAAGAAAAATGTTGTTTAAAATCTGACACAGAACGGTCACAATAGCTCACCATGAGCACTTCGTAGCTCAGGTGAGCTAAAAATTATTGGGCTGTTAACTCTAAAATATTGCAAACTCATTCAAAATATTTTTTCTCAAATTTTATCATTATCAATGTGTGTAATATGTTTATCTCTGGGTCCTAATGTTGAACAAATATAATAAAGGTGTAATTCGAATTACTAGCAATTCCTTTTGTTTAGGCAGTTCTATACACAGAGCTAGATAAGTATATTGCAAAAACACTAAAATAATGAAATTTGAGAAGAAATATTTTGAATAAAAGAGTCTGAATTTCCATACAAAATTTGTCTATCTTAGCTCATATCTTAAATTAGCTCATAAGAATTTCTGTCATATCATAACAGTCAGTTAAACAACTTTGTTATATACAGTTTTACTATCATATGATAATAATTTATTATCCTGACAGTGTTCATTAACTTCATCAACTGATTGACAGTCAATTAGCCTAACGGTCTGAATGAAAAAAAGTTTTCATTTTCTGTTTCTCAGTCATTATCCAATTATGGACCGTGTTCTTAATTTTTTTCCAGGACAGGTTCTGAAGAGCTGCATATTTGCGAGAAACCTTTTCACACTCAGCTTTCTGCAGTTCCCTTCTCATTTCTATATTTGTTTTGAACAAAGTTTTCAGAAGACTGCGCTGAGCCTCTGTAAGTTTCACCACTTCTCCTGAAATATATCAAAACATTTCTTGAATCAGGTCATTTTGTTCATTAAAAAATTCATACAATAAAATTGGAGGTTTTTTTTAACCCCCCCCCCCCCCCCGCTCCTTCCAAGCATTCCTCTCTTCACTTAACTCATTCCTCCCTGGACTTCAAAATGGACACTTCCAATTAAGTCTAGTCCATTGTTGATTATTAAGGGTTGTTTTTACAATATATTGCAAAATTACAAACAGTGCAAACCCTGATCAGAGGGCTGCTTTAGCAGCCCTCTGATCTGGGTCTACACTGTTTGCATAGGACAAGTGTACTCTATACAAGGTACACTTTTTGTAAATCATGTATGTAAGCGTTACTAGGGGTTAAAGGGTTAAATACTCTTTAAACGTTGGCACATAACACTTCATGTGAAATTGACCCATTCAGTAACATTTGGACCTAGCAAAGGCTTTGCTTTAATGCTTGATACATTTTTATATGAAAGATATGGGAACAAGAGCACCACTGAGCGGCACCAACGCTTGTCTGTTTAATTAGTAAGGTATGAAGTTTCATGTTGATACCTCTTATTTTGTTTGAGTAATCAGCTGAATTGAAGTTTTCCAAAAAAAACAAAGGGCCATTACTCCAAAATTTTGAAATTAAGAGTTTTGGTTCTTATGTAGGGGACTTCTCAATGCGTTCTATCCACCTATAAAGTTTCATTTTGATATCTCTTACACTTTTTTAGTAATAAGCTAAAATATACGCCCACGTGCGACATGTCGAGCCCGTCGCCCATTTACCAATAGTACATGCATAAGTTTGACTATTTCCATGACCTTAAAGCTACAGACCTGACTCTTGCACACATCATCTGAACTAGAATTCCATTTCTGTCATGTTATTTTGAAATCTTTCCATGCAAATCTGAGAAAGAGCCTGGATAAACCAAGAAAGAAATGTGACCTTGACCTTTCAGTTACCAACATGTTTTTTTATGAGCGACACATTATATCCAAGTCAGGTAAGAGCCCGGACAAGTAAAAAAATACATGTTTTTGACCTTTGACCTCTAAGTTTGACCTTGACCTTTCAGTTACTGACATGGTTTTTGCGCGCGACACGTCATACCTTTAAGACAGACATTTACTCCAAGTTATTTCAAAATCCATTCATGGAGTTGCGAGTAAGAGTCCGGACAAGCCCAAAAATACATGTTTTTGACCTTTGACCTCTAAATATGACCTTGACCTTTCAGCTACTGACGTGATTTTTGCGGGGGACACGCCATACCTTTAAGATAAACATTTATGCCACGTCATTTCAAAATCCATTCATGGAGTTCGGAGTAAGAGCCCGGAAAAGCCCCAAAATACATGTTTTTGACCTTTGAACTCTAAATATGACCTTGACCTTTCAGCTACTGACGTGATTTTTGCGCGCGACAAGCCGTATCTTTAAGACAAACATTTATGCCACTTCATTTCAAAATCCATTCATGGAGTTCGGAGTAAGAGCCCGGAAAAGCCCAAAAATACATGTTTTTGACCTTTGAACTCTAAATATGACCTTGACCTTTCAGCTACTGACGTGATTTTTGCGTGCAACAAGCCGTACCTTTAAGACAAACATTTATGCCACGTCATTTCAAAATCCATTCACGGAGTTCCGAGAAAAAGTCCGGACAAGCCCAAAAATACATGTTTTTGACCTTTGACCTCTAAGAATTACCTTGACCTTTCAGCTACTGATATGGTTTTTGCGCGCGACACGCCGTACCTTTAAGACAAACATTTATGCCACGTCATTTCAAAATCCATTCATGGAGTTCCGAGTAAGAGCCCGGACAAGCCCAAAAATACATGTTTTTGACCTTTGACCTCTAAGTATGACCTTGACCTTTCAGCTACTGATATGGTTTTTGTGCGTGACACGCCGTACCTTTAAGACAAACATTTATGCCACGTTATTTCAAAATCCATTCATGGAGTTCCGAGTAAGAGCCCGGACAAGCCCAAAAATACATGTTTTTGACCTTTGACCTCTAAGTTAAAGTATGACTTTGACCTTTCAGCTACTGATATGGTTTTTGCGCGATACATGCCGCACCTGTAAGACAAACATTTATGCCAAGTCATTTCAAAAATCCATTCACGGAGTTCCGAGTTAGAGCCCGGACAAGACCGGACGGACAGACGGACGGACGGACGCACTAACATACACTCAAAACATGAGGACATTGTGACAACTATGTCGAGCTCTCCGCAAGCGGGCTCGACAAAAACCAAAAAAGGAAACAAGAGCCAGAATGGCTCTAAATCGCTCACCTGAGTCATACTGACATTATATAAAATAAGTTGACACCAACTGAAACTATATGAACAGGGCTCCAGATAAGACTGCGTACACAACTTATTTCCAACGTTTTCTCCTTTATGCCTCAACCAATTCTATGATGTGACCATTCATTAGAATCGTCGCTTTGCGACGATTCTAATGAATGGTCACATCATAGGGTTTAGTTGAGGCATAAGGATTGTAATTTTAGAAATACGCACCTTATCTGGAGCTCTGTATGAATAGTATTGGTAAAGTACCTCTAGAAGTCACACCATGCCAAATATCAAAGTTTTGGCCATATTAGTTTCAGAGAAGAGGATGTTTGAACTTTTCACTATATAACTTTGGGCTGGGTCATTTTTTATTCATGGGGCATAATTAGAACAATCTTGATTCGGGGCATATAGATGATGCTATATGCCAAATATCTAAGCTGAGGGTACGTAACTATTGTTTATGACAACAAGGTTTTTAAAGTTTTCAGTAAAATTTGTGACCCCAGGGCGGGCCAATTTTGACCCCTGGATCATAATTTCAACAATCTTGGTAAAAGTTCACCAAATGATGCTACATACCAAATATCACAGTTCTAGGCCTTTCAGTTTCAGACAAGAAGACTTTTAAATTTTCACTATATAATCCTATGTAAAACTTGTGACCTCCGGGGCGGGGCCAATTATGACCCCAGGGGCAAACTTTGAACAATCTCTGTAGAGGTCCACTGGATGATGCTACATACCAAATATGGTAGCTGTAGGCCTTATGGATTTGACAAGAAGATTTTTAAAGATTTCAGTTAAATTTGTGACCCCCGGGGTCGGGTCGATTTTGATCCCTGCGCTATAATTTCAACAATCTTGGTAAAGGTTCACCAAATGATGCTACATACCAAATATCACAGTTCTAGGCCTTTCAGTTTCAGACAAGAATACTTATAAAATTTTCACTATATAATCCTATGTAAAACTTGTGACCCCCGGGGCGGGGCCAATTTTGACCCCAGGGGCAAACTTTGTACAATCTTTGTAGAGAACCACTAGATGATGCTGCATACCAAATATGGTAGCTCTAGGCCTTATGAATTTTGACAAGAAGATTTTTAAAGCTTTCAGTTAAATTTGTGACCCCCGGGGCGTGGTCAATTTTGACCCCTGGGCTATAATTTCAACAATCTTGGTAAAGGTTCACCAAATGATGCTACATACCAAATATCACAGTTCTAGGCCTTTCAGTTTCAGACAAGAAGACTTTTAAATTTTTTACTATATAATCCTATGTAAAACTTGTGACCCCCGGGGCGGGGTCAATTTTGACCCCAAGGGCAAACTTTGAACAATCTTTATAGAGATTTTCTAGATGATGCTACATACCAAATATGATAGCTCAAGGCCTTATGGATTTTGATAAGATTCTTAAAGTTTTCACTATATAATCCTTTGTAAAACTTGTGACCCCCGGGGAGGGGCCAATTTTGACCCAGGGCCAAACTTTGAACAATCTTTGTAGAGGGCCATTAGATGATTCTCAATACCAAATTTGGTAGTCCTAGGTCTTACAGTTTTTGAGATGATGATTTTTAAAGATTTCATTTTTTATTTACATTTGTTGCCATGGCAACCAGAGTTCAGCATGGAATCAAATTCTTTGAACAACTTTGGTAGACGTTCACCCAAGGATCATTCCTGGCAAGTTTGGAAAAAATCCAACCAGCAGTTTAGGAGGAGATGTCGTTGAAAGAAAAAGTTGACGACGCACGACTGACGACGACGGACACAGGCCGATCACAATAGCTCACCTTGGCACTTCGTGCCAGGTGAGCTAAAAAGGCAAATAACTCCAACATTTGGAATAAAGAGTTATGGTTCTTATGTAGGGACATTCTAATAAATGAGAACAGACTTTTAACGCAAAACCTTAACATTGACCTTTGAAGTCAAGGTCAAAGGTCAAAGTCATTAAACTGCAGTGCAACGTGCTGTACTTATTAAGGCGCATCAGCATGTTAAGTTTCTTGACACTAGGAGCAGTAGTTAGTCCAGGACAAACTTTAACGCAAAACCTTAACTTTGACCATTGAGGACAAGGTCAAAGGTCACGGTCAATAAACTGCAGTGCAACATGCTGTACTCGTTAAGGTGCATCAGCATACGAAGTTTCGTGACTCTAGGTGCAGCAGTAAGTCCAGAATAGATTTCATCTGAGATTTACCAAAACATTCTTTCCGAAAAAGTTTCATGCAAATTAGGAACCAAAACAATGTGATCACTAGTGTTCACAATGTTTTTCTATAATTATTTAACATTGTGATCTAGTTTTTGAACCAACATGACCCACTTTCAATGCCATTCAAGATTTTATCAAGACAAATATTCTGACCAAGTTTCATGAAGATTAGGCTAAGACCTATAATATTTGATGAAACAACATGGCTCTAGCATATTTCTAAAGCAAAAATAATACCCTTCCATAACAACATAACTTTTAACCAATAATTGGTGAATTGTATCTGTGCAATTTTAACAGAAACTGCATTTATACACAAAACAATGTAATATTTGGCCCATTGACACATCAAAAGTCCTAGGACTATAACTTAAGACCTTCCTAGGACTAAACTTAGGACCGTTTCAACAAACCGGCCCTGCTGGTCTCGTTAATATTGATTTATTCTTTCATTTAAAAGTTAAAATATCAAGAGTGTTAAAGAATGATTAAATTCCGTTAAATAAATCCTGTAAGATTTTTCAACGACGAAGTAGACACTACTGGAAAGGGCAGTTTTGTATCTATTTGGATGAAAATCGAATTGACTATCAAAGAAGAAAAAAATAATGAAAATTTACTTATACAAGAGGCCCATGGGCCACATTTCGCTCACCTGAGAATAGGGGCATAATTTGAAAATCTCTGTAACAGTTCACTAGATGATACTACATAACAAATATCATAAGTTTAAGTGCTTTCAGTTTTGGAGAAGAAGATTATTTACTATATAATCCTATGTAAAACTTGTGACCCCAGGGTGGTGCCAATTTTGACCCCAGGGGCATTATTTGAACAATCTTTGTAGAGGTCCATTAGATGATGCTACATACCAAAAATCACAGCTCTAAACCTTTTGGTGTCGGAGAAGAAGATTTTTTAAGTTTTTACTAAATAATTCTGAGTAAAACTTGTGACCCCGGGTTGGGGCCAAGTTCTACCCTAGGGGCATAATTTGAACAATCTATGTAGAGGTCCCCTAGATGATGCTACATACTAAACATTACAGCTCTACACCTTTAGGTTTCGAAGAAGAAGAATTTTTAAGTTTTGACTATATAATTCTATGTAAAACTTGTGACCCTGGGGCGGGGTCAATTTTGACCCCAGGGGAAAAATTTGAACAAACTATGTAGAGGTCCACTAGATGATGCTACATACCACATATCAAAGCTCTAAACCTTTGGATTTCGAAGAAGAAGAATTTTTAAGTTTTTACTATATATCCTATGTAAAACTTGTGACCCCCTGGGTGGGGCCAATTTTGACCCCAGGCGCATAATTTGAACAATCTATGTAGAGGTCCCCTAGATGATGCTACATACTAAACATTACAGTTCTACGCCTTTATGTTTCGAAGAAGAAGAATTTTTAAGTTTTGACATATATAATCCTATGTAAAACTTGTGACCCCTGGGGCGGGGTCAATCTTGACCCCAAGGAGAAAATTTGAACAAACTATGTAGAGGTCCACTACATGATGCTACATACTTAACATTATAGCTCTACGCCTTTAGGTTTTCGAAAAAGAATTTTTAAGTTTTTACTATATTATCCTTTGTAAAATTTGTGACCCCTGGGGCGGGGTCAATTTTGACCCCAGGGGCAAAATTTGAACAAACTATGTAGAGGTCCACTAGATGATGCTACATACCAAATATCACAGCTCTAAGCCTTTCGGTTTCGGAGGAGAAGATTTTTTAAGATTTTACTATATAATCCTATGTAAAGCTTTTGACCCCCGGGGCGGGGCGAATTTTGACCCTAGGGGTATAATTTGAACAAACTTGATAAAGGACCTTTAGATGATGCTATGTGCCAAATATCTAAGCTCAGGCCCTTGTAGTTTTTGACATGAAGATTTTTTAAGATTTTATTATTTTTTCACTTTGGTTGCCATAGCAACCAGAGTTCTACATTGCTTTCAATTCTTTGAACAAATTTGAAAGAGCTTGATCTAAGGAACATTTGTGTTAAGTTTGGTTGAAATCTGTCAAGTGGTATAGGAGGAGATGTCATTTTAAGCAATTGTTAACGACGACGGACACAGGGCCATCACAATAGCTCACCTTGAGCCTTTGGCTCAGGTGAGCTAATAAAGAAACAAGAGGGACAGAGGCCCACATGGCGCTCACCTGAGAACATTGTACGAAAGAAGCTGACTGGGCAAGACAAAATTTTGATATAGCTATGACCCAGGGGTAATAATTCGAACAATCTCTGTATGGGACCACAATGCAAAGATACATGTCAAATATTAATGATCTGGGCCTTATGATTCAAGAGAAGAAGATTTTAAAAGGTTTTCCTATAAACAAGAGGGCTGATAAGCCCTGGGAAAGGGGCATTTTTGACCCTGAAGTCATAATTTGACAATTCTGGTCTAGGACTATAAGGCAAAGCTACATGTCAAATATTAAAGGTCAGGGCCTTACGGTTTCAGAGTAGAAGATTAGAAAGGTTTTCTTATACAAGAATATGTAAAACTGATATAAAAGCCCTGGGGCGGGCCATTTTTGACTGGGAGTCATTATTTGAACAATCTACATGTAGGTATAGGACCACACGATAAAGCTGCATGTCAAATACAAAAGGCCTCAAACTTACTGTATGATGCTACATAAGAAATTTGTTTTTTCTAGGACTTATGGTTTTTGAAAAGAAGATCTTTAAAGTTTCTGACTTGGGTTTTATGCAAATACAGAAATTGACCACGCCCTCTGGCAGCCATGTTTTCTAATGAATCAAAATTCTTTAAACAACTTTGAAAGTCTATCAATTGACAAACATTTTGGTGAAAATCAAATTGAAATTGGACCAGTAGTTTCGGAGAAGAAGATTTTTCTAGTTTTTGTGCACGGTTGCCATGGCAACAAGAAAATTACCCCATCCTCAAACATTTAACAACTTTTCGTTCCCCCACCCTACTGATGCTTCTGTTAAAGTTTGGTTGAGTTTAGGCCAACAGTTTCAGAGAAAACGATATTTAAAGGTTTTCCTAAGTTAAACTGATAAGCCCTTGGGCGGGGCCATTTTTGATCCGGGGGTCATAATTTGAACCATCTTGATACAGACTCACAACATGATGCTACATAAGAAATTTGGTTGTTCTAGGACGTATGGTTTTTGACAAGAAGAACTTTAAAGGTTTTGACCTGGGTTGTCAATACTATGTAAATACTGAAATTTACCTCTAGCGGCCATGTTTTTGAACGGATCAAAATTCTTTGAACAACTTTGAAAGTCTATCAATTGACAAACATTTTGGTGAAAACAAAATTGAAATTGGACCAGTAGTTTCGGAGAAGAAGATTTTTCTAGAATTTGTGCACGGTTGCCATGGCAACTAGAAATATTTACCCCACCCACAAACTTTTAACAACTTTTCGTTCCCCCACCCTATTGATGCTTCTGACAAAGTTTGGTTGAAATCGGGTCAGGGGTTTCAGAGGAGATGTCGTTTGAAAATGTGGACGGACGACGGACACCGGACGGAATGTGATCACAATAGCTCATCCTGAGCCTTTGGCTCAGGTGAGCTAATAAAAGCAATGGAATATTATATATTTGTGACACTCAATCGCTGATAGTTTGTCTTTTGGTGTATTATCTTAAACCTTTGGTTTATATAAAGATGTTCTGATATCACCATGGCACTTTTAATTTGAAAGTATATTCATTTGATAGATCTAGTTCTGGTAGTTTTCTCAAATTATTTCAGATGAATACTTTTTTATGCATTTCATCTTATTTGATTTTGAATTTGTTTATAAAGGTCAGTTTTGGAAAGAAATTCACATGTTTTAATCTTGGGACCATTTTAACCCTTTCAGAGCTAAATTTTAAAATGAACTTTCCCATGGTTAATTTTGGGGGCTCATTTTGATCATTCAAAGGAGGAACTATTCAAAATTTTACTTGAAATCTATATACTTTGTTGTATTTCTAACAACAGGGCATGGCAAACAGTGCTGACCATGATGAGAGGGCTTATTTAGGAAAAAACACATATTTGCATGTCCTACACGCAAAGGGTTAAGACTGCTACAGACCTGTCCCAAAATTAGGACCTCTACAGACCAAATAACATGTTCTATGACTTAAAGTCTTTTGATGAAAATTTTTCTCTTGGGACCAAACTCTGTTCCTGGGACAAAATAATGGTCCTAAGACTTTTGATGAAATGCAACCCAGATATACATACATAGCAAGAGATAACAAGAGGAGCCTACTAGTTTTGTGCTGGGAGCTACATCTTTTCTGTGGCTTTGTCACCTTATTTGTATTAGACCTGACACTACAACTCTGTTGTACACCATCCTGTTGGAATACTGGCACAGCCTCCATACCTTCCTTTGTTGCATCTGGAACTAGCATAAAGATACAAAAGTCACACAGTTTGCAAGGAGTTTTGTACTAGGGGAATAATAGAGAGGTTTCGAATTCTTACTTGTACTTGTACGTGTACGTGTGGCTACACGTACACGTACGCGTACACGTATTTTCAAAATCATGTTTCGAAATTGGATAACATGAACGCGTACGGGTAATTTATCATAATGCAAAATAAGTAAATTTATGTAATTCCTTAATGTTTTTACGAGATATACAGCAGCCATGGTTGGTGTGGAAATGTATGTGTCCAAAAAATAAACGGGGACAGTAAAAGAGAGAGAGAGAGAGAGAGAGAGAGAGAGAGAGAGAGAGGGAGAAAAAAGACAAAGAGAGAAAGAGAGAGAGAGAGGAGAAATAGAGAGAGCGAGAGAGGCGAAAGAGAGAGAGAGGAGAAATAGAGAGAGAGCGAGAGAGGCGAAAGAGAGAGAGGGAGAGAGACATAGACAAAGAATCAAAGAGAGACAAAAATAGAGACAGAGAGAGAATGATAGAGAGACAGAGAAAGATAGATAGAGAGACAGATATATAGACAGACTGACAGGCAGACAAACAGACAGACATACATACAGACAGAGACAAGAGACATACAGATACAAAGACAGAGGGAAACATAGACAGACAGACAGACAGAATGGGAGAATGGGAGATATCTACATAAATAAAGAATAAAACAAAATAAAAAATGACTGCATGCAGGACCCTCACATCTCCTTTTCGGAATTAATGACAGACTTTTTTGACATGTCAGAAAACGACATGTCCCTCAGTCTTTTGATAGAACCCACCAACACCCAACCCCATCTTCCTATGGGATAGGTCTGTGAACAGTCAGAAGACCAATGTGTGTGAGAGAGAGAGAGATTGAGAGAGAGAGAGAGAGAGAGAGAGAAGAGAGAAAGAGAGAGAGAGAGAGGGGAGCGGATACAGTTTGGTTTGTTTGTTTACGTCCGTTTAGACAAGAACTGCCATCTAAGGGCTAATTTGACGGCAATTGACTCCTCAGAGAGAGGGGAGCGGATACAGAGAACCCGGGCGCGATTCCCTACTCTAATTATCGAAAGAGTTATTTGATTTTTTTAGATGCCTAGTGTAAATCACTGACGCATCCGACCTCGGTTTATAAAGTCTCATACGAAAGACTTGGTCCGGCGGGGGTCGAACTCACTCACGACCCCTGGTATTGGAGCCGAGCGCAACTACTACTCGACCACGTGGTCCACGTCTGACGGAGAACCCGGATGCGATGCCATACTCTTATTAGAGAAAGTCAGTTCTCTGGTCCTTTAGATGCCCACTGTAAAGCACTGATACATATGATCATACCTCGGTTTATCAAGTCTTATCCGAAATATTTGGTCCGGCGGGGGTCAAACTCACGACCCTGGCATTGTAGTCGAGCACAACTACGTAGCACTTGACCGCGTCCGCCGGTAGTCTGGTGGATCCATAAAGGAACAAAGCATAGGAAATAGGCTAAGTGTTTTATCTTGAGCCCTATTGGTCGGCATCCCGACTACAATTTGAAGGTGTTGACTGTCGCCGCAAGGGATGGGAGATCTAGCTTCGAGGATGCAATTTCAAGCGCTTGGAGGGACGATAAATCTTATTAGCTACAACAACAACACAACAGAATAGGTCTACATATCATATGATAGACTCACATGAACGTTTGTCAAAGTGTAATGCAACTATTTAGTCTGCTGTCTATAACGTGTGGCCGTGTCACGTAGTGCGCTATTAAACATCTTTATTTTAAATTTCTCAAGTAAATCAACACTTCTGGCACGATTAGAAAGGTTTGTACTAACATTCCGTCAACAAATATTGCAATAAACAATACGAGAAATTGGAATAAAACGATGATAAACCTACACGTTTTTCTGTTACGCGTAGACTGTACATTACACGTTGATGACTTGTAAATCCGAAGATAGGCACGCATATATTGATGACGTCACGATGGTTTCTGCACATTTTAGTCGAGCTACAAGTACACGTACCCGTACAAGTAAAAATCGAAACCTCTCTATTATCTGTCAAATAGTTTTGCGAGAAAACAGCGGACAAAAAAATGTTGACGGACGAACGGATGGACTTACGGACAGACAGGGCCACGCCAATATACGACCACCTTTAGTAGGTGGGTGTATAAAAATATGAGGACATTGCGACAACTATGTCGAGCTGACCGCAAGAGGGCTCGACAAAAAAAGGGTCAATAGTCACCCCTATTTTGTACTGGTCTAATAAGCACCAGTACAATCAGATACACACACACAGTCCCCCAAGATCACACTGAGGTATTCACCCGCAAAGATGACAAGACAATTGTTAAACAAAGGCCAACAGGCCCTATGGCGCTCACCAGAGACATTAGAATATGATAAGGACTGTACATGTAGATGTCTCCAAAAGCTTTTCGAAATGATCAAGGTGGTCATTCTGAGTAAGGTTCACAAAGTACATGCTAAAAATATCACCCACTGACCTACTTTTTAGTCTGACAGGGCTAAAAGTATGGCCCCTAGAGAACTATGAAGCTTTTCTTATGATTTGACCTACTGACCCACTTTTTGAACCAACATAACCCACACCAATACATTGCCTAGATTTTGTCAAGGTGGTAATTCTGAAAAAGTTTTATGAAGTTGGGGCTAAAAGTATTGATCCTAGAGTGTTTGGAAGTTTTTTCTAGGCATTGACCTACTGACCTACTTTTTAACCCAATGTAATCCATATTTATATAGTGCCTAGATTTTGTCAATGAGGATCATTTTGAGCAAGTGTCAATAACATTGGGAAAAAGATTTGGCTCCTAGAGTGTCAAAAAGCTGATTCTGTGATTTGACCTACTGACCTACTTTATGACCCGAAACTACCTATATTCTGGTATGGCCTAAATTTCATTAAGGATATGACCATGATAAAGTTTCATAAAGATATAGCCATAAATACAACTCCTAGAAAGTTCAATATTACCATATATGGAAAAATGACCACGCCCTCTGGCGGCCATGTTTTTTGACGGATCAAAATTCTTTTAACAACTTTTAAAGTCAATCACATTTTGGTGAAAACCAAATTCAAATCGGACAAGTCGTTCTGGAGAAGAAGATTTTTCTAGATATTGTGCATGGTTGCCATGGCAACAATACTGATGGCCCCACCCAATATCTTTGAACAACTTTTGAAGCTCACAATCACAGTATGTGTCTGACCAAGTTTGATTACAATTGGACTGTTGGTTTCAGAGAAGAAGTCATTTGTAATTGTTGACGGACAGACAGACAGACGGATGACAGACACAGGGGTATCACAATAGCTCACCTTGAGTACTTTGTGCTCTGGTTAGCTAAAAACATACAGAGCTACATGAATACCAAGTGTTAAAACTACTTACAGAGACACATATACTAAGCATAGTTTATATGTATACATTTTAAGTTTAAAACTTAAAGTGTGTTGACTGAATATGGCTTATAGACTTGAAACAAATGTTAATTACGGTCAATCAAACCGGCAGAATCTAGGTCTGACATTCATAATAGTGAGATTAAGTGCTAATTTTCACATGTATTTATGTCTGGCTAACACAAATACTTGCGAAATTTAGCATGAACCGAAATATGACGCCTTAGTTAATGTACTGTGGGTATGTTATGGATTAAATAAATTCAAGCTTACTTTCAGTCAAGTCATCTGCTTCATGGACTTCCTCTTCATCACCCTCACTGTCACTGCTTACAACCTTATCTGTCAAAGAAAAAATGACACTATCATGACCCTGCATCACTGAAAAAAGACTGTACTTTTTCCAGGAGTTCTAAATGCTGACTCAGACTCCAGCCTTAGAACCTTTCTGTCCAAAGTTTTATTTGGATAAAATTGTAAATGTGTTACAAGCTTTTCCTATATTTTTGCCTGTACCCTAGTGTTGTATCCCAGAATCGAACCTGGTCTATATTTTACACAAACAATCATTCTGAACAAATAACAAGGGCCACTATGGCCCTATATCGCTCACCTGGTCAACATGTAACCATGTACACCATGTGACCTAGTTTTTGACCGGACATGACCCACATTCAAACTTGACCTAGATATCAATAAGACAAACATTTTGATAAAGTTTCATAAAGATCCAATGAGATTTGTAGTCTCTAGAGTGTAAACAAGGGTTTTCCATGATTTGACCTAGTGACCTAGTTGTTGACCCAACATAACCCACATACAAACTTGACCTCAATTTCAAGACAAACATTTTGATCAAGTTTCATGAAGATCCAATGAGATATGTAGTCTCTAGAGTGTTAACAAGGTTTTTCCATGATTTGACCTAGTGACCTACTTTTTGACCCTACATGACCACAATTTAAACTTGACCTAGATTTCATTAAGCCAAACATTTTGATCAAGTTTCATGAAGATCCAATGAAATTTGTAGTCTGTAGAGTGTTAACAAGGTATTTCGATAATTTGACCTAGTGACCTAGTTATTAACAGGATATGACCCACATTCAAACTTGACCTAGATTTCATTGAGGCAAACATTGTGACTAAGTTTCATGAAGATCCAATGAAATTTGTAGTCTCTAGAGTTTTAACAAGGTTTTTCCATGATTTGACCCTAGTGACCTAGTTTTTGACCGGACATGACCTACATTCAAACTTGACCTAGATTTCATTGAGGCAAACATTGTGACTAAGTTTCATCAAGACCCAATGAGATTTGTAGCTGCTAGAGTGTTAACAAACAATTGTGGACGGACGACGGACATCTAGCGATCCTAAAAGCTCACCTTGGCACTACGTGCCAGGTGAGCTAAAAAATGTGACCCCATCTACAAAATGTTTCCGTAAGATTTTATCTGTTGATGAAACTCTTGGTTAATAAATTCAAACTTCAACAAGAGATGTGTGTAAAACATATATGCCCCCACCCCCTTCCCATTGGGATGTTGACCTTGACCTACTGACCTAAAAAGGAATGGGGATCATCTTCTCATCATGGCAAACCTCCCTACCAAATATGAGAACTGTTGGATAAATGATGGACGAGATATTGATCAGAAACCATAACAATGATATCATAGCACTGGATGACCTTGACCTACTGACCTTAAAAGAATTAGGGGTCATCTACTTGACAAACCTCCCTACTAAATATATGAACTATTGCATGAATGATTGACGAGATATTGATTGGAAACTATGACTATGATTATCATTAGGGTAGGACACCGGTACTCGGTATCGAAACAGTATCGAGAATCGTTTAAATTTGTAATGGATCGTAACTGTTTAAAAAAAAATACCGGTGTTTTGTTGATACTTGAGGCGTTTGGAAAAGCTTCAAATTCTCACTGAATCCTCATAGTTTCCAGGTTTCACAATTCATGAATAAGAAAGATGACTTCTTCAGTCCTCTTTCTTAACTTTAACAGAATCTAAACATAAGTAATTGATTATAAATTAGACAAAACCTATGGTAATTCTGCTTAATCTTTAAGCCCAAACCTTACTTATCAGCCATGTTCCTGTGTCAGTTTTGAGTATCACATGGTATTGAAAAGTATCATTAAAATACCGGTATCATTTCCTTGGTATCGGTATCGTATCGTACCGTTTCGTTCTTTACAATTATTGCAAACTTTAACAATAAACTTAACCAAGAGAACCTATATTTTTATAAGTCCAACAAGAGCTGTCAGAAGAGCAGCAAAGCTCGCCTAAAGGGGACATCTTTGATTGCGAAACCTAAACATGAGTCCTTAGTTCAAGGTCAAGGTCACTGGGGTAAAAATTTCGGTGTGCATGGAAAGGTCTTGTCCATATACACATACACATGCATACCAAATATCAAAGCAATATCACCAAATATCAAAGCAATATCTTAAGTCATTAAGAAATAAATTACAAAATTGTTACAATTATTTCAAAACTTAAACGCAAATTTCGAAACTTAAACACAGACTTTAAGTTCAAGGTCAAGGGTGTGAAAATGTATATGTGTATGGAAAAGTCTTGTCCATACACACATGCATACCAAATATCAAAGCAACATCTCAAGGCATAAAGAACTTATGAATGTTTTTCGAAACTAAATCACAGATTTCAGATTTTGAAACTTAAACGCGGACACTAAGTTCCAGGTCAAGGTCACTAGGGTAAAAACAAATTGTGTGCATTGAAAGTTCTTGGCCATGTTCACATACATACCAAATATAAAAAGCAATACTTTACAATAGCAGGAAGTTATTAGAGTTTATCTGAAATTTGTGGAAGCTGCCACGGACAGATGCTGGGGTACAGCAAGAACTTGTCGTTTTCAACTTTGTAAAACGGCGAGCTAGAAAGTTCCAAATCTTATGCAAAATGCAGACTACTGACAAAGGTAATTTACTACATTTCTAACACCAAACTATATGTCGTGAACACATTTTTCATAATAAAATCTTAAGTGTTTCAAGATGAAGTGGACTTTATTCACTATAATGGCCGCCAACCATTGCTTGCACCAAATCTTAACACAGTTTTGAATAACTTGAGATATCACTGAAAATGATTAATACCCCCCCCCCCCCCCACCCAAGTAAAAGTTTTTGTCTCATGACATTCAGTCTTTGTAACATAATACAAATACATAAATGGGCCATAACTCATTCAACTGTGTCAACTTGCAACATGCATGTCTTCACTTGCTAATAAGACATAAGAAGTTTCATTTATTTCCATTAAATAGTAACTCAGAATTAAAGTAGCTCAGACAAAAAGCTACTTATTCAATTGAAAATTGACCAAAGGGCCATAACTCTGTGAAAAATCATTCAACCATGACAACCTTGCAATATGCATGTTTTCACTTGTTAATAAGACAGCATATGAAGTTTCATTAATTTCCATTGAATAGTTTTCAGAAATAGTGCGGACATACAGCTACAGACTGACAGATGGGGGTATAATCACAGTTGTTTTAAGACACAGCCAATGTGTAGTCAGAGTAACACATCATTGATTGTGTGTAATAAGGTTCTAAGTAACTATTAATTTAATTGGCGAGCTAAAAATATGATATGCAGAGTAATGGTTCTTGCACACCGCACCACCGAGATATATGAAGTTTCAAGATGATAGCTGTAATAGTGTAAAAGTTATGCTCCAGGCAAATATAAAATTTAACAAAAGGCAATATCTTTTATAATTATGATGTTCAGAGTAATGGTTATTGTACACTGCACTTCTCTTCAGTGAGATATATTTAGTTATGAAGTTTCAAGCTGCAATAGTGTAAGAGTTATGTTCTGGACAAAATTGAAATATGAAATTTAACAAAGGGCAATAACTCTAAAATCATGACATGCAGAGTAATGGTTCTTGCACATTGCACTTCTCCTCAGTGAGATATATAGTTATGAAGTTTCATGATGATAGCTGCAATAGTGTAAGAGTTATGCTTTGCACAAAAATGAAGTATGAAATTTAACAAAGGGCAATAACTAAAAAATTATGAAGTGTAGAGTAATGGTTCTTGTACACTGCACTTCTCCTTAATGAGGTCTATTCACCTTTTATGTTTCAAGATGATAGCTGTAATAGTATAAGATTTATGCTCCAGAACAAAAAATACGACAGACGGACGGAAACAGCGGCAACTATATGCTCCCCCCCCACCTCCCTTTGGGGGGAGCATAAAAATACCCCACTCTAGGACTTAAAGATGGCAGTTAGTATGTGTAAGCTTTCAGGAGAGTATGCAGCAAATGATATTACCTTTTGTCTCCACACATACGGCCCTGGACCGTAATTGTACCTAATTTCATCCCCAGGCTCTATATCCTTTAGGGCGTAAAACCAAATAGCTGGTAACAGTGGTTGTTCCAAAATTAGTTTGGGCTTGCAGTTTGGGGAATAGTGACTATCGTTCATCAGCCTTCCCAGTGTCCCGTCTTCAACAGATGAGTCTATGCTGCAATATAAACATAAGGGAAGTTTCTATGCAGTTGAATAAGAAGAACAAGAGTGACCAACTGGACAAGACAATATGAAAACATAGGAGCTGCCTGATGTTTGCATAGAAGTTTTACCATGCACGACTATAACCATTTATTTCATCACCAGGTTCTATATCTTTCAGGGCAAAAAAACAGATAGCTGGTAACAGTGGTTGGTTCTCCTCCAAAATGAGTTTCGGCTTACAATTTGGTGAAAGATGACTGTCATTCATCAATCTTCCCATCGATCCATCTTCAGCTGATGAGTCTATGCTGTAATATAAACACGACCAGATGGACAAATGCCCCATCAAAGTTTGACGATTTGTAGCCAAAATCAAACTTGATAAATATTTTAATAGTATATGCTTGCATGTCAAAATATAAATTCAATCGGCTTAACTCTTTAAGATTTATTGAATGATGGCCCCTTATTTTGGATGAACTAATGGACATATACACGAGAGCACCGCAAAGTGGCACCAACGCTCGTCTTCCAAGTCTAGAGGTCAAGGTCAAGGTCACCGAGACCTGAAATTTGTGTCTTGCACATCTACTACTTATGATTAACATTTATGCCAAGTATCAAGTGAATGAGATTGAAACTGAAGAAGGAGTTCACCGTACAAGATTTTGCCTGCCAAATTCAAGGCCTAAGGTCAAGGTCACAGAGACCTAAAATTTGTGTTTTGCACATCTACTACTCCTGAGTAACATTTATGCCAAGTATCAAGTGAATCAGGTTGAAAGTGAAGGAGGAGTTTGCCGTACAAGATTTTGCCTGCCAATTTCAAGACCAAAGGTCAAGGTCACAGAGACCTGAAATTTGTGTCTTGCACATCTACTACTCCAAAGTAACATTTACGCCAAGTATCAAATGAATCAGGTTGAAAGTGAAGGAGGAGTTCGCCGTACAAAAATCTTGTAGACAGACCAACCGACTGCCGATCAACCGAGGACAGACCGACCATCCAACAGACAGGCTGATTCCAGTATACCCCCTTCAAACTCCGTTTGTGGTTGTATAATAATACTGAAGTCAGAGTTACAGACCTTGTGCACTGCACTTCAAGTCAATGTGATCTATCTGTGTATAAAGTTTGAAGTCAATAGCTTTTATTCTTTTGAAGTTATTCTCTGGACAAGCCAAATTTGGACAAAAATGACAAAGGGCAATTACTCCAAAAATACTGAAGCCAGAGTTACGGACCTTGTGCACTGCACTTTGGGTCAATGTGATCTATCTTTGTATGAAGTTTGAAGTCAATAGCTTTTATTCTTTTGAAGTTATGCTCCAGACAAGCCAAATTGTGCCAAAAATGACTAAGGGCAATAACTCCAAAAATACTAAAGCCAGAGTTATGGACCTTGTGCACTGCACTTAAGTCAATGTGATCTATCTGTGTATGAAGTTTGAAGTCAATAGCTTTTATACTTTGGAAATTATGCTCCAGACAAGCCGAATTGTGACAAAAATGACAAGCAGGATGGACAGCGTTACAGATGGACAGACAGGGTAACTCCAGTATAACCCACCCTTCCTAAAACTTCATTTGTGGGGATATAAAAATCTGCCATGATATAACTTGCGCTCCTGAATAATAAAACAAGTCGACCTTATGATCTCCATTCTGAAGAATTGTTTGGTCACATCAACCAAAAATGTTTGTGCGGACTGACGGACAGACAGACGACGGAAGGACGGACGAACAAGGGTGAATCTATATGCTCCCCCCTTTTTAAAATGGAGGCATAAAAATTTCTTACATGTAAACTCTCCTTTTGTGGAAGATCTCGAAGATGTATGTGTCATCCTCGATATTCTCTCCCGCACTCTCTTGTAGAATGCCATCGTACTTTAGCAAACTATCACCTTTCTTAAAGGCTTTGGTTGAAAAAACTCCTCTTCCTGTAAAATAAACTTTGTACATTTAATAACACATTTTTCTCCATTACGAGGGTCTTAATAACTATATCATTTCTTAAATTACTACAATTGAGGTCAAAGGTCAAGGTCACAGTGACCTGAAAGAAGTATGTGACACTCCACCATCCCAAGATATACTCACACACCAACTTTGGTATCCCAAGCTGATGTGGTAAAGGAAATTCACTTTGGACAAGTTTTCCTACATTTGAGGTCAACGATCAAGTTCAAGGTCATAATGACCTGAAAATGGTATGCGACACTCCGACACCCAAAGATGTATCCTCACACCAACTTTGGCATTCCTACCTGAAGTAAAATAGGGAGATATGAACGGACACAATTTACATGGACGGACGAGGCCCGTTCGATTACTATCCTTTTTGTTTACACCGCTATTTTGCTTTCCCAAAACATCTTTCGCCATTTTACCACTATCTATCGTTTTTATGTGTGCAGAGAAATTTGACAGTTTTGCATTGATAAGAGTTTGTTTAACTCTTTGCATGCTGGGTAAATTTGTTGTCTGCAACAACTGTGGTCTGCTACTGTTCTAAAATAAGAATTTTTGAAAATTTCTTTTCAAAATACTGTCAGAGTGACAAACAGTTTGAATCCTAATGAGACCCCGTGTTACGTTGCGTCTCATCAGGATCCAAATAGTTTGCAAAGGTAATCACGATTTCGTCGCTAGCGGGCAAAGAGTTAAAATGCAGAAGTGAGATTCTAATAAAACCTACCGTGAATCGTAGCCGATGGATGTTCACAACCGATATGACCAGAACTTGCAGAATAGGGGTGATTGGACTTGATCCTTATGAAGTGTGAACGTCTGAGTTTGATAGAGATAGAACTCAATGACAAGAATTGAAGTTCAGAACATTCTTGATGTGATACATTATTTAGTATTTCAACATGAATCAACAGTCTGCATGCGCAGAAGACCAGCTGCGAAACTCCAAGATCTGGACTAAACGTACCACCTATGGAATTATGTAGTGTATGGGCTGGTACACGAAATACTGATGTATTAATGACTATGTTATTATCAACTGTTGGTATATGTTTTTAACAGTTAACTTTTCTGCTGATGACATTTTAATAGTTATCAATACTTATAGGAGTGTCAACAAATACCAAAATCACTATTTGGATATTCGTACCATACTATGAGGTATCTGGATAATATTCGGATACTCGCATTGAGCTGAATCTCATCGAAACACCCACAACAATTTAAGAATGCAAAACTATTGATTATTCAAAAGCATCAGCTATTTTGTAAATACAGTAATAAAATTGCCTTTTGGAACCAGAATCGGGTGTTCTACAGAACACATGTGTCACCTGCCGAAACTTTTCATTAATAGCAGACATTAAATTTCTCGCTTTTACTACAGATACTTTCTGCAGCAATTAACTTAATACAAACACATACCAATGACATCATTCACCACCCTTGCTTCAAAATATTTCTTATTATCTTCTGGTTCTAATGTTCCGTCCAGTTTCTTTTTCCTGGAACTCCTCCTCCTCTCCATTTCTAAAAATAAACAAACAAGATGTTTATAAAACATGTTTGCCCCCGCCCCACTCAATGACCTTGACCTTTGCCCTACTGATCACAAAAGAAATAGGGGTTATTTTTATGGTAAACCTCCCTATCACAGGTAGGTATGTCTGACCAAACATATAACTTCTTGATAAGGAGAAATACACGTGCCCAGCATGTTGCTTTTGTTTTCTCAAAGTCCCATGGAAATTATGTAAGAACAGGTGCACACAAAGAGCTACTGTGTCACAGGCTTAGCCCCGCCTACCATGTCAACCTTGGAATGGCCATGACCGTTATAGCTCTAGACGTGATGCATGAACAAGAAAATAATACTGAGTTATGTTCATGTCAAAGTTCACACATTTTAATCCATAATTGGCAAACAAACCCGATTGCCTAATAACTATCACATCAACTAAGCCATATCTACCGCAGTTCGGCCACCAACCTGTACTGCGATTCGTACCAGATAACTAGGTACTTAGGTCCATGTCTCCAAAAAAGTTAAATAATTTCTCAAAGAAAAATAATAAACTTGTTAACTGTAAACAGATTACAATATTCTTTCAGTTACTACTAATCAACCAATAAAACACCGACTTTCGACATAGTCACATGTTTTGCACATGTGATTTAGTGGTGATTTTTTCCAAACAAACATGGCTAACATTATGTTTTAAGCAGGATGTCGGGCCATAAAACTGTGAGAAACATACAGAATCAAAGCAAATATGAGGGAAAATAATACTGTAGAAGCTAGAAAACGCCAAATACATGTATAATAGACATAGATCTATGAAGGAAATAAAATTACTGAATCATATTTTGAAACTGTTCAATTAGCAATGATTTGACCCCATCTTGTAAGCTGGTTAGAAAATCAAGATCACTTCTCAATTTATCGCGAAGCCATTTCACTGGGGTTTTTTTCATTGCTAGCGTAAATTTGTCATTATGGCTCATGTTTTGGATTCAAACAATATTTTCTTATTAAGAATTTAAAAGTTCCCAAAAGTGATCAGAAAAGCAAATTTGCAATTTGAAATTGCATTTTCATTTATAGATTCCCCTATAATTCTTCATCATCACTTTACTGACATTTTACATTAAAAGGAAGCATACATGTATATAGCTTATACTTAGAACACCTTATTAATGAAAGCAAGTTTTAGCATATATATATATATACATTCCAGTGTATTGCGATACGTTTTGTATCGTGACAGCTGTATTGCGATACATATCGTATTGTGAGGTGAGCGTATCATGGCACCCTTACGTGATATATTGGATCTCCACTGTATATAATTTCAATGCTTGAACAAGTGTGAAAAATTACACTTTTCCAGTGTTTTCTCCAGCCCGTGCCCTTGTACTTTTTAGCACACTAAAATCAAGAAGAACACACAAGTTTGCATGCTTACTCACGGTAATGAATGACCATTGTTGTTTTCATTGGGCAATCCAAATTTATAACGGTTACAAAAGGACCTATTTTGGAATTCCGCAAGATTCCTATATATAGCTGCATAAAGTTCTAATAATAAACACAAAAAGAAACTTGAGATTGTTCTTCATTGGTCGTCCACACGCTTGGTGCAATGAAATCTAAGGTTCTAGTATTAGCATAATGGGGTAATGTAGGTAAAATCCGGGACCAGTTATAAAATATCGGTATCACATAACAAGAGCCCAGGGGCTCTAAAGGCGCTCACCTGAATACAAAGTTCCAAGATCTAAATATGGCCATTGAAGTTTCTTAAAGCTTTTCTGTGCTTTGACCTACTGACCTCATTTATGACCAGATATGACCTATATTCATGCATGACCTAAATTTCACAAAGGACATGACACTGACAAAATTTTGAACAACTTTTGAAGCCCCAAGCTATATTATGTATCTGACCAAGTTTGGTTACAATTGGGCCAGTGGTTTAAGAGAAGAAGTCGTTTGAAATTGTTGACGGACAGACAGACGGACCACGGACACAGGGGTATCACAAAAGCTCACATTGAGCACAAAGTGCTCAGGTGAGCTAAAAATGAATACATATATATCAAATTCGACCATGTATTTTCCCCAAGATGTTTTAAAAAGGATTGGCTTTCATGGAATAAATGATAAGAAGCTACGTGCCTAAGGATCACACGATAAATATTTGTGTTAAAAAAACTGAAACTAGATGTGTGTCCAATTAACACAGGTGCCCCCCTTGGCAGTGTGTAACCTTGCTAGGTATTCACATAAGCTTGCTCAATTTGAATTACAAAGTTTGGTCAAAATCAGTCTAACGAAACTTTAAGTTATTGACCAAATTGTGTCCAATGGACACAGATGCCCCCCTAATGGCATCTTGACCTTAACCGGAGAACTCTGAAGTACAATTCCAAGCTAGGTCTGCACATAAGCTTACTAAATACAAAGTTTGATCAAAATCAAACTATCCAAATCTTTTACTCAACCAAAAACCTTTTTTTCATATTTTTGGAAAGTGACCTTGACCCGAAAACAAAGAAACAATTCAAAGCTAAGAATTCATGTAAGATTTCAAAATAAGATTTTGTATGATGATAAACATATATGTAAAGTTTTCAATACTGTAGTAGTACAACACAAGTCCAAAATAGGCCGAAAAAAGGGCAATAACTTCGCCAAAATCAGTCAAAACTGGATCAACATATGGAGGTGCACAAGTCTGTTTGATGATGAACATATATGTAAAGTTACATCACTGTAAGAGTAGAACTTTTCGAGTTACGAGCAACACAATACAAAATAGGCCAAAAAAAGGCAATAACTCCACCAAAATTAATCGGAACTGGACCAAAATATGGGGGTGTGCCAGTTTGTATGATGATAAACATATTTGTAAAATTTCATCACTGTAGTAGTACCATTTTTTGAGTTCTGCGCTACACAAGTCCAAAAATGGATGAAAAAGGGCAATAACTCCGCCAAAATCAATCGGAACTGGTCCAAAATATGACGGTGCACAAGTTCATAAGATGATAAACATATTTGTGAAGTTACATCACTGTGGTAGTACAACTTTTTGAGTTATGCATGACATAAGTCCAAAATAGGCCCAAAAAGGGAAATAACTCTGCCAAAATCAATTGGAACTGGCACAAAATATAGAGGTGCCCAAGTTCGTATGATGATTTACATGTCTGTAAAGTTTCATCACTCTAGTAGTAGATTTTTATTTGTTATGCGCGATACAAGTCCAAATAAGCGAGAAAAGAGGCAATAATATGCCGAAAAAGGGCAATAACTCTGCCAAAATCAATCGAAACTGGACCAAAATATGGAGGTGTGCAAGTCCACATGCTGATTATTGTATTTGTAAAGTTTCATCACTTTAGTAGTAGAATTTTTTGAGTTACGTGCGACACAAGTCCAAAACAGTGAGAAAAGGGGCAATAATAGGCCGAAAAAGGGCAATAACTCCACCAAAATCAATCGGAACTGGTCCAAAATATGGAGGTTCCCAAGTTCATATGATGAGTAACATATTTGTAAAATTTCATCACTCTAGTAGTAGAACTTTTTGAGTTATGCGCGACACAAGTCAAAAATAGTGATAAAAGGGGCAATAACTCCGTCAAAATCAATAGAAAATGAAACAAAATATGGAGGTGCGCATGTTCACATGCTGATTATTGTATTTGTAAAGTTTCATCACTCTAGTAGTTGAAATTTTTGAGTTACTCGCGACACAAGTCCAAAACAGTGAGAAAAGGGGCAATAATAGGCCGAAAAAGGGCAATAACTCCGCCAAAATAAATCGAAACTGGTCCAAAATATGGAGGTGCGCAAGTTCATATGATGAGTAACATATTTGTAAAGTCTCATCACTCTAGTAGTAGAACTTTTTGAGTTATGCGCGACACAAGTCCAAAATAGTGATAAAAGGGGCAATAACTCCGTCAAAATAAATCGAAACTTTACCAAAAATAGGAGGTGCACAAGTTCACATGCTGATTAATGTATTTGTAAAGTTTCATCTCTGTAGTAGTAATACTTTTGGAGTTACGCCCGACACAAAAATCCGACGGACGGAAGGACGGACGGACAAGGGTAAATCTATATGCCCCCCCTTTTTAAAAGGGGGGCATAAAAACTACCGAAATTCTGCATTTGGAGCCTTATATTGGCCCGGCAATTGATTGCCCGGGAAAAAATTACAATTGATACCCCTCTAGGCAGCAACTGAAATATACATGTATAGCAGACAGTGCAGTGATCAAGTTGAAAATATTGACTTTCAGGGCTTTTTTCAGCCAATTTTACAGCTGTTACATGTACAAGGCTATATTCCCAATGGCAAAAAGTATGTGTTTTTTTCAATTTGAAGGGAAAAATTCCCAATCAAAAGACCAACATGCAATAAAGAAGTGCAAAGAGTTCATATGTCATCTAATTGACCATTTTTGAGCTCCACAAGGTAACTGTGTATTCTTTGAGTGAAATAGAACACCATATGACGGTGTCAAATTCAAAAAAAGTGTTTCGAAACTTCTAAAAAAAAATCCCAATTTTGTGAAAATTCCCAATTCTATGGTACAGGTCATGTTCCCAAAATACTGAGAAAAAGCCCTGAATTTTATAAACATGCAGGGTTTTCCCCCAGAAAAAATGGAAGGCACTGGGGCAGGGGGACGACACGGTGCAGAAGGGGGTGTTACGCCCTGCCGCGTGTCAATATTTTTAAAGTTTTAATGAATAAATGGTGTTCCCTGAGTGACTTTAAAGCATTATTTCAATGATGTACAGTCGAACTTCGTTATCTCGAAGTCCAGGGGACTGTAATAAATATCAGTGTTTTATTTACCCCTGCATCCTGCGTCCTGGACGCAGAGTCGTCCCCGTGGACGCAAAAAATCGAAAGATGTCCATCCCATGGACGCAGCAATTTTCATGTTGCTGCGTTTTGAAAATCAAGATTTTGTTTAAGATCGCAAATAATAGTTTGGGATCAAAACCCGATTGGATTGCCTGTGGGTTACTCGCAACGTATAAACAGTCTTAATCGGTAATTGGGTCAGGTTACCGGTGCGCGTAATTATTGATTATCGTAAATGTTACATAACGGATACACTTCAACTGTGACGCAACCGGTGCATAACGGATACTCTTCAACTACCGGTGCAATGGTAAATATTACGCTATCATGTTGCCGCAGAATGCGAAAAAGTTATTAAGAAGATAAAAAGACTGCCAGCGGTCTGCCCGTTTGTCAAACAAGATTGATGTTTTGTTTTAACAGATATTATTAACTGGACAAGAATCAATTTTATATTTATAATAGATAAAAGTCGGCTGTGGCAGTTACAGCGGAAGCGATATCAAGGCAACGTACTGCCGACTCTTATGAATTTGAGGGTTCTGACATAAATCGGCTGCAGTTTCAATGCCAGAAAATTCACTAGATGAATGTCGATTAATTTCTAACAGATATTTCAACTTAAATCGTGATACTGTTAGAAAAAAATGATCCCTATTGGACCCAAAATATGTTTGGTCTAACTCAATGAGTTTTCAAACGTTTAAGTCTAAGTAAATTATCAACTGTAGATCTACTGTAATTTACACATCATTTTATACAACCCACCAAATGTGCTGAGTGGGAGGTCAAACTGGACCAAATTTTCATTAAATAAAGATTTGGTCTAATTTTGGAACAGCAGTCATTTACTCTAGCAAAATTTTCATCAAAACTTCTCTTATTGTTCATGATGTTGGGCTTGATTTCTAGATAACGAAACTGGATATTTTATCTGTAAATAGTTAATGATATTTTACAATTCAAAAATGAACAGCGAGTTAGATATAAACTTTCATTTTAATTGATGTTTTTCATTTACATGATGGTACAGTACTGAGTAGCAAATGAAAATTCCCCCAATAGCCAGTTTACACGTAATTTCCCCTCCAATGGGCACTGACCCCCTTCCCACAAAAGTGAAAAAAACCCCACTCAGTTGAAGTGATCAGAAAACAGTTTACAAAGGGAGACTTTATGAGTTAATATGATAAGTAACTAATGAATTGAAATATTGAGACTACATCTTACATGCAGTCTCAATAAATCATTCCACTCACTATTACTAACATTTATGATAGCAGGTGCTACCAGCTATTCTCATTGTTTACATAGTGGCTTTGTTCAACTTAGGGTAGCATTATAAAGAAATAACAGTTTGAAGTTTTGTCGTTATTAATATTTCATTTCAATTTCAAAGTAAATACTAAAAAATATACTGGGATGCACAAAAATTGGTTGGGATGCAAGGTTTCATCTCTTGGTGAGTCCAGGGAAGCACAGTTCTAAAATTGTAGATAAAACACTGAAATATATCGAGATAAGCGAGTTTCGAGATTCGAGAGGTAGAGTGAGATCGACAAATTTACCGGTTACCGATGATGCCCAAGCAGCCATTTGCAATCTACATGTACATGTATAACGGTAACCGTAAGAAACGCTTATACATGAAAAGTATATGAAATCGGTAGGCATTGAAGAGTTAAAGAAAGTTTAAAATGACTACCAACTGTTTGGATCCAGATCAGACGCTGCGTTACGCGGCGTCTGATCTTGATCCAAACTGTTCGCAAATGTTAGTCAATAGCCGATCCCCCGAGTTTTATACCGGGCCTATCTCCATATTGGTGTAGACTGTTTGCGTTTATGGATTATTCGAACTACTATGGGATATTTTAATTTTATGCACTGTAAGGTTAGTTATGCAAAAGTGTCGCCGTGTTTAAAGAAAACAAACAGTGTTTGATGATACTGATTCTTTAATTGCCTGTAATTAAGAGTGAGACACGGTCACGGTCAAGTTAATACCGATGTTGTTTCATCTCCCGACCCTGTGGTTGCAAGGTGTGAATATTGACAGTTTTTACTTGCAAACCGATAATTTCTCTCTAGATTTTAATTTTTTTTCTCAGTGATATCGAGACATGAGGTGTAAAAATAGAGAACTTGGGACCAAAAATTTGACTTCGACATAAGAAAAAATCGAGATAAAATATCGAGACAAACGTGATATTTCTATATAGATAAAGAAGGGAATACTTCGGGACCAGAAAATTATATCGACATATCCGAGATTTCGACATAAGCGAGTTCGAGATAACGAAGTTCGACTGTACTAAAGATAATCAGCCTGCTAAAACTTTGTTTTTTAATTTATCAATTTAAATTTCTTTCTGACAAGAGATTACTATTTTTATGAGTCAACATAATCTTGATTTGTGTTGACTCAAACAAACACTAAAAAGTCTATCATTCAATACAGGTGTTTAGAATAGATCTTCAATCAACCAAGTAATTTCTATAGGGGAAGGTTATTCATAACAAACTGTGTTTAAAACATAAAACATTGAAATTCTGTATTATGAGGATCCATACAACGTATACAATATAAACTCGGAAAACCGGAGTCCCAGAAATCCGGAATCCTCGGAATACCAAACTTTCTCTCTGGTCCCGAATTTGTTCCTTCTTATTTTAACCAAAATAAAGTCTCAGAAAACCGGAACCTCAGAATTCAGAAAACCGACCCATTTTCACGGCAAAAAATGTTCAGATACATGTAAAATTACCTCGGAAAACTGAACGCCTACTGTATTTATCACTAACTTAAGCTCGCGTGTTGACACGCGACTCTGTGATGGTGGTTGGGGGTGTGTCGGCATAACTTCATTTGATTGGTCAATCTTTAAGATTACAAGTTCGATAAAACAAAGGTCTTCATTTCACGGAAGATATGTTCTTTCTTTGGCGAATTCTATTAGATTACACTGAAAACATTAGTCTGTGCATCTTTTAAAATCATGTTTGAACAGTTTATTAGTGACTGGATTGTTTAATCTTTCTAAAACAGACATCGTAGACAACAGACAACAAGCAAACTAATTACTAAATCTGTTAGTAGAAAAGAGACATTCTTAAAACAAAATGCTGAGCTATAAAAGTAGTAGTGAGTAAATACCGGTAAAATTGTCGTTAAAAACAGTCAAATTCGCGTTTTGTCAATCATAATTTGGATGGACTTTGATTCTTCGTCGCGCTGAAGTTGGCGCCTCGTTTTTGTATTTCAACCACATGCACTTAGGGGTTTCCTAATCTATTTTTAGATTGACGCATAATGACTGCATTAATGCAAATGGCGACCTGTCGGCAAAATTTGCTCTGATTAAACAATGGATTTATTATGAGATGACCCCGCCTTATCCGTCATGTTGAAGGTACACGAACATGTAAATTACTGAAATACACAGACATATATCGAGCCCCAGTCCATTATATAACTCCAGCAGTGGTCAGCACACCATAATACACACCGGTCATTCATGACAGGACATTCAATCCAAATTGTCGGATGCCAACGGATATTGTTTTTATAAGGGCATGTCTGCCCAGCAGGATTTCATTGAGGCATAGGGGAAACACTAATCAGTAGCAGTAACAAAATGCAGTGTCTAACTGGTGACTGTGGGATATTTAAGGCGCTGCGGTCTCGGATTCTATTAGCGCAAACGAGAATTGAAGGCGCTGGGGAAATGGATCGCGAGGTTCCGAAATTAAGGCGCTGCGGTACCCCAGCGCCTAAATGGCCTGGGGAAAACCCTAACATGAAACAAAACAGAAACACATGGTCAGTAGATGTAGTTTAATCTCAAAATAAAAGTACCCAAAGTTTTATTGAAAAGCCTGAACAAAATGTCGCAGTGACATTTTCCGACACAGACTCGTGCAAAAAGTCTCACTGAAGCGAAAGTAGCTTTACCATGTTAGCACGCTAATCTTTACCATGTTAGCACACTTGATACAGACGAACAATTCAAACACTCATTGAATTACAACTATGACACAAAAATTATGTTTTTTTTCAATGTGTAAAGTATTAAATCCAGTCTGGTGTCAGTAGTATGCAACTTCAGAATAAGCACACGAATCTACATTTGGCTAAAATGTAACAGTGGTGAGCGTTTAAGCATCACCGCAATGCTCTGACAATTCAAACATAGTGTTTTAGCTAGTGCGTTTTAGCAGGGTGCTCCACCCTTTTTGCTCCTCCCTGCTGCCCTTCCAGTTCCAAAAACTAACTTACAAAATTGCTTATTTTGACAGTTAAACCGTTTAGAGCACAGTATAAAATGTTTTGCATAGTTTCTTTTTAAACAAAAAGGCATTATTGCATTTTAAAGACAGTTATAGGGGTATAAATTGACTTTTTAAAACTTTTATGTTAAAAATGCTCTTTTCCAGAGAGTTTGCACCCTGCCCTTTTTCTATTCCAGTGAGTGACCAGGAAAGATTTTTTTCCTATGAGACCATGGCACATCATATATAAATTTTTATGTGACATTTCAAAAATCTATGTGACATTTTGAAAATTTTATTTCAAAACGCTTGGATTTCAATAAAAATTGACTTTTTTTACATACCTTTATTCATAAGTAAGATTTAGAACTTAAATAGGTATATTATGCCTGAATAACTATTTTGAAGCTGTCAGGCATATCTAATTGAATAGTAGATATAATATTTTATAACAAAGTATGCACCCATCAGTGTTCCCATTCACGTACATATGTGCATGAATCACGTATTGAACTTCAGTTACCCGTTTGGCTACACGCATCGGCCTCGACTGAAACCACTTATTAAGTGCTGTCTTTATCCATCTGCTGTCATGTATTAGCGATTTCTGTTTCTTCGGTGGCATTAAAAATACATTTTTTTCTTATAAAGTTTCTTTTTAAAGCGTAGGAACCGACGATAATCTCAGTGTCTCGAAAGCGCTTTACAAATGGCTTTTTCGGCAATGTGCGTCTAGCAACTGCGACCGTTGTTGTGTTATAAGCGTCCAAGCTGTTGTGTTTGAGGATAAAATCGGAATACTTTGTTATTTTCGCACAAAAAAATGTCAGTATCGGCAAGAAGTTACGATATATTTAGGGTAAATTTCAAGGTAGAATTCCGTAACGTACAGCTAATTTCTTTTGAAAAAAGACCTTTAGATCCAACAGAAATACATAATAGTTGACTTGTTTAAAGATAGACTATACAGCCATCTAGCATACTGAACATTTTTTGCATTTGAAAAATCGACGAGACGCTGGGCGCATCAGTTGGAAATTCTATGTGACATTTTTTATTTTTATGGACTATGGCGCAGGGCGCATGGGTTTCCCTTTTTAGAACTCTAACTAAAACACTACAAACATGAAACACACTATATGGTTAAACAAGTCAAAACACTGTATGGCGATTGAAAACCATGGAGACCGGTCCAGTCAACTTCAAAACAGTATAGATCTTACCTAAGTAAAGAATTATTATTTCCAAGTTATGAAATTGAACTAAGTTTTATAAAGGCCCTCTAGGAGAAGGGCTCCCTAAACTACATTTGTTTACCATTGGGCCCCTCTAGGGCCCCCTGTGTGCAAAAGCTGGAGAAAACACTGCTTTTCAAACTTTTTTTTTTTTAACAATTCCATTTTAACAAAACAACAGTAGACTCTAGAATCTATTTGTCAAGTACTTTAGTTGGAACGCCTTAAGGCTTTACTTTGCGGTCCCCATCAAAAGTTGTCAATTATATGTTACCATTTCGGGGGCTAGAGCCCCGGAGCCCCTATTAATCTGCCTATTTTGTAACTAGAAAATTCAAACAAGCACACGTTGATCAAACATTTATAGTGGATACATTGCAACCAAACTAAAACAAATAATATCAATACTCTAGGGACCTGCAAATTTAATTCTACCCCTTTAGTAATTTAGTATTAAATTTATATACGTCTGTAAGTAAATGAAGTCACGTCAGCTATATATGGAGTTTTTTTTCTGAATACACCGATAGTATCGTGGATGGACCAGTTTCGGTGCACTTAGCAATCAAACTGATCGCGGTGATCACAAATCTTAAAATTTTATGAAAAAAACTAACATTACCTTTGTAATAGGTTTTCTAAGTTAAATCTGTATAAATTAATTCCCAAAATATTCCGTATTTATCGCGGTTGAAACCGTTTTAATGACGTAGCCATTTTGTGTTATTTTGTGTTTATCTGCCCTATTTCGGTGCGGCTTTTTTTTTATCCAAATACAGTGTTCAACAAAAGCGTATGACAACATTTGTAAATTAAAAGTAGTAGGTCTGTAACTTATTTTTTAACTTTGAACTGTTAAAACAAAATGAAATGCATATCAAACAAATTATGCATGTTGTAACGAGTTTAAATTATTTTTATAACAAGAAACTCATTTATTGTCAATATTCTTACCTTGTGTAAACTCATTTTTTCCCTGGAATTTGTGCATTTTGACTAAAAACACCTCTAGTAAGACTTTTTTCCTGTAAAATATTATTGGATTTAAATCTAGTAGGTATCTCTCCGGCATGAATAAAATTAGGTCTCTATCCTGTATGAATAAACTAAAGTAGGTATCTGCTCTGTAAGGTCTCTCTCCTATGTGAAAAATATAGTGAAGGACATACTTTTGCACATAGCCTGTACTTGAAAAACAATGAGCAGAGACATCGAAGTCCTGTGACTTTGCTGCAGCATATGGCAACAAATGTATATCTCTTCAAAATTGAGAGAAACGTTTCCAGGACAGTATTTTTTGGAACAAAAGTTATCCAAGTGAAAACAGACATAAGAAAAATGCCTGAAAATGCTATGCTTTATCAATTAGAGTAAATAACTCAATTATTTGCAGCACATTTTAGATTTTTCTGACAGCGATGACAAGTATTTGTTTATTTTGTGGATTGCAAAAAGTGATGGCGTAATTCAGCTCTTCTTAAAGAAGATATCGTTTCCCAAGTAAAGTGCACCGAAATAGGGCATGCACCGAAACAGGGCCATCAACGATAGGTATAAATCATAGCTCCTTATTTATTTTGACTAGCAGACGAGTCAAGTTGAAGCACACAACAATAAACTTCACCATAATGTGTCAAATTATATTTAATAAAGCTTATCTACTGTAAAGCCTACAGTGGAACTGTTTTTACGACAGCGGCATCAATTTGCCTATTTTGACGAAATATTCGCTAGTTTCAAAAACCCGGAATGCATGTAGACATCGATATAGTTCATTAAAGCTCCCAACTCGTGTACGTCTGCATATGCTATACACTGTTCTCAATATGGAAATGATTTTACCTTCATTAAACCCACTGCAGAAACTGGTCCTGCCATTTCTAAACGCAATATTACCTCTAGGTCGGCTCAAAATCCGCGTGTGTGAGAACTTGGACGGCGGCCATCTTTCAGCGTCTATGTGTCACTTCCTGAGTGTCTGCGCATGCGCCCATTTCCGCGCGACATATAAATCGAAAAGTTCAGATATCTTGATGACGAGTGTGGAGTCACACACCCACACTCCCGACAGTAGAACAGCATTATATTGAGGTAGTCGTCAACTTTCGGCTACGGGCTTGTTACAGAATATACGCGTAGTTGGCGAGGTAACCATACCGAGGTAACGGGAAAAAGTACCTCGGGTAATTTTGGTTCCTCGGCTCGTGGGTGTGTTTTTCTATCAATTCCCTCGATATGTAAGGAACACCAACACACACACACACACACACACACACACACACACACACACACACACACACAAACACACACACACGAGATGAACACAGAAAACAACAAACACACAAGCACCAGAGATCAACATTCCAAACAGAAAAAACATGAACAAACGCACAAGTACAAAGACACAAGACAAACAAAAGGCAGGTTGACAAAATTAAACCGTATCTGCAATATTCTATTATCGCTTTGCTGCGTTTGATTCAAAATGATCTATATTCAGATTTGTCTCCCATTTTAAAGTCATTTAAAAGCTCTAGAAACACGAACTATGTATAGGGTTACCAAATCATGTCATCCTATTCTCATTTGAGTAAATTTGTATTCTCTCTTGCCATGTATAGGGTTATAAAAGGCGGCAGTCATTTTAATTCAGGCATCCATGCATTCGCTTATACAGAACTACAAGGGTTTCAATTAACCATACCATTATAAATCAATATTATGTTTCTAAAACATCTTTACCTTTTCAAGCTAAAATGGAACGAACTGGGTTTGTATTTTAGACAAAATCTTAATATCAGCTGAAAGTGGGAGATCCTTCGAAAGCAGAAGTAACAATGCAAAAAGAGAAAATTGCTGACTCGGTTGTAGTGAATCTGTTCATGAGTAGTAATTAAAAGTCCACACTACTCACGCCCCCTAGCACCGGCTTAAGCAGTATGCACTTTTCAAAACTGATAACATTAAAACTAATGATCCACATACAGCTGAATGTTAAAGTAGTTAACCTTTACTCCGCTAATCGCGACTTGAATTGCATTTGCAAGCGGATTGGATCTACTGTAGATGAGTCACATCGTCACCCAGTGTCTCACCAGGATCAAAACTGTTTGGTAATTGGATAAAAGTTGCAGAAGAGTCTGTATCCTAACACTTGGTCAATAGTTTCTAAAAAGCTTAATCGAATATTTGAAGTACCGAAAAATTCCCATAAAGACGGATTGCCATGAAAATGCCATAAAAATGCCATGCAGACGGGTCTGTGGTACCATATGCAAACAATTTGGATTCAGATGAGACGCCGAGTGACTCGGTGACTCCTCAGGATCCAAACGGTTTGACACACTGTTTTTTTTATAAAGACATTGGACAAGCGCCCATTGTTTTGTTTTGCACTGGGATAATGGACAGATCCAACTTAGAGCAAATAGTATGTTTGGAGTTGGGTAAAGGAAACTACGTTCTTTAACATTCTGATATGTGCAACAGTTATACGAAAAACGAAGCACACATCAATGTGGATGGATTTCACAATACAATCCAGTGTTGTATCAATTTTGTATTCTATGTTTATACGCAAGTCCAGGAGGTACGGACTGAATGGGGTTTGAATTTATCTATTTCGTAGTAGTGTATTCTCATTTAAGACCAATGTGGTCTAGATGTTTGCGGGAAAGTACTCTTACATTAACCTTGTCGTGTATTTAAATGAAGTTTGCTATTAAGTAGATGACGATGTTTTCATAATAAATTGATAATAAATGCACCAGTACCTATAGATTGGGAAACACATATCCGAAGGCCCAACCTCCCAAATAATATATTCTCATGTGTATAATATTTTCTTTTGGGAAGGAAATGTTTTCAAAATATACCGTACCTTACGTCCAGTGCATGGTTACTCAATGGAATTTGGGTTTGAAGTGAATAAAGTAAGGCCATCGGCGAAGTCGATGAGGACATTTGTCAAATGAAGTCGTCATGTCACATTCTGTTGTATTACCTACCGGTATATTGCTGACTTGAGATGTTAAGTGTTGAGTACGGCAACACTGATGTACATAAAACAAAACAAAACCTGTACAAATGCAACACTCGTTTTGAGGATGGATCAGAAGAGAGTTAGTAACAGGAGTAGATGTCTTCGTTTGGGAGTGTATTTTATATGTTACGTTAATACATCGATTTCCCATTCCTTATGCCAAACATGCTGTGCTATTGATTTAGAATGGAATTGATATTCTATAAATGTCAGCATTTTCCAAATGTTTTAATCGCTCATGTGCATATTGTTTTTATTTTTACTCAATTTTATTATTTTATAACCTCAAATAAAAACTAACGAAGCACATTTTAAAGTCTGTATGAAATGAATCATATCAATTATCGTTATAACGGGAATAACGAACAGATACATATGACGGATCTTGATCAATTTTCTTGCTGAGTATATATTCCAGTTGTTAACCAATAGCACGCAAGTCATTTAATAACAGTTTAGACCCAAATGAGACAGATCCTATAAGAGCTCTTTCATATCTGGATCTGTACTGTTTTCCATGGAAAATACATGTCCGTATATTTTTGTAAAGATTTGTTGTTGTGTTCTTTGTGTTTTTTAAATATTCCCTGTGTATTTATTTCTTACATGATTATGATTCATACTTTACGCTTTTCTTCGAATAAACGCCTTTCCACACATTTGGAAACAAAGATGACCCAGCTCAGACTGCTCCTATATGCGCGATGATATTTCAATAGCAGATCTGCACATGTGTCGTTTGACAAAAATGCTGCATATCGCCCTGGCGAGAGTACTGTACGGAGCACATTGATTTTGCGTTGACTTATCAACTGTTTGAACGATTTCTGATGTAATTGGGTAAATTATTTCATGAAATGGTGTCTTCAGTGCACTGTCCACAGGGGGTATACTTGAATCACCCTGTCCGGCGGTTGGCCCGTCGGTCCGTCTGTATTTGAACATGGTAGTTGGTGTCGCAGACTCCTCCTTCATTTTAATGTTATTGCATTAATATTTGGTATACGTGAGAACTGCGCATAGTAGATGTGCACACCGCAATTTTCATATGTTTACCCCCGAGCATTGCAGGTTTTTTTCTCGAACTTTGAGTATTTTGTTTTGTTATTTTGGCTTGAAACATGGCATTTGGACTTTCAATCAAGGCTGCCTTAATTCAATCAACTTTCGTGACAGTTCTAGTTGTAACACCGCATGTATTATATTATAAATGTGAAACGTAACGAAATCAGTAAGCTTCAGATTGCCACAAATGAAAAGAACAATGTCAGATGTCTGTCCAACCTCTGACTGTGAACAACGATTACATATTCTGACTACTTTGTGATCGATGAGTATCGTACAGCTTGGATCCTGGTGAGTTACTCTGATACTCATCTGGGTGCACTCTAAGTGAAAGTACCAGGTGGTATTTAAACAGATAACTGTAAAACGTGTGTCTATAACAAATGCTAATACCAAGGTCTTTGAGAGAAACTTACGAACCTGTCGTAAGTACAGACTTTCAAATATCTCAAAGATATAATTTAACATGTAGAATTGGTAATTTTATGTCTGGTATTATTGACATCATCCTTAAGAGGTAAATGGAAATGTTATGGATTGAATAAGCCTATTATTGGCTTGTATAAACATCTTATTGGCCATTTAATTCACTTATATATCACTTTCATATCAAATACGTCATGCACACACTTTACATGGCTTTATTTTTTACTTATGTATTTAACACTTATGTAACCTTAAGATATTTTTTTAAAACGGGGTAAATTTCAATTACAATTAATTTTAGACCCAGACAATTTAATTTGGATATACAAGTTAATCCTTCGCCTGCTAATCGCAACCTGGTTCTTTGGCTGTCAATATCAGGATCTAAGTTGTTTGACATTAGGCCAGTAGTTTCTCAAAAACTTGAGCGAATCGAAGTAAATAAAATTGTTTACAGATCGGATATTAAGCAATTAAATTCTTCATTTTTATAGCAGGCTAAGGATGAAATGTAATCATACTTTATGCTTTTACAGACATGTAATTAGGCATAATTCGATTTTTCGGCCATGCCATCACGTTCACTAGAAATATACTGTGTCCGCAATAAGCGTAGGTGAGCGAACAATATTTTTGTAAACAACGATGAAGAAATGTCTGAATGGAATGTTCTTAATTTTGATGTCTCCTTTATATATCGTGCATGAGGGAAATAGTTCAAGTTTTGTGTACCATTTATTTATTATATAATATATACCACCGAAAACATACCAAAAAATGACCCAGTCCTTCTTTGTAGTTCTCCATTACAAGTAAGGGGACTGAAATACCAATCCGTAAGCATATATTATAGTAAACTATCGATACTTTTAAAGTTTAAAACCTGGAAAAAGGATGCATATTAAGGCAGGTGGCTGCTTGCTGCAAGATGACAGTCATGCATCAATCTCCTAGAGGAGCGTTCTGTATGACTTTCAACCTGCTTTTTAATGCGGAATTATCGACTTGACTGGGGATATGAACAGATGGTTTTTAAAGCACTAACTTTTTGTTTTCTATACACATTGTATATTACTAAAAGTACATGTATGTGTCATGCAGGAAAGCTCGCATACAAAACACACAACCGCCCGAACAGCACCACGACGAATAACAGTAAATTTACATGCATATAAAAGACACAAAGAGACGCACAAAGACATAACAAACAGTACTGCCTTGGAACGGTCAGTGACAATGTAGCGTGGGATTTAAACCAGTTAAGGGGCGTCCAACCTTAAACTTATTCAATCCCCACCCTAAAAGACAAATAGTTTAAATAAACGTACCCCCTCTCCGACTAATCTACATCAATCGCTATTTGTGAATGTTGGTATTTATTGTTTTTCAATAATATATTATTTATTTATCTGCAGCAGAAATACTATTATATTCATAACGTCATTATTTCTTACATGAATATCATATTTGCCTATGTATTTTTGTATGAATATTTAGGATAGTTTGTAAAGGTACTTCTGCTGCAGATATATAATATGGCCTGTTACATATTGAACATGGGTTTTTTATTGGACAATTTGCTATGATTGAAATATAGTGGTGTTGGGGAAAAGTTAATTGGAATATTTATCATATAATAAGGACTTATTATTACACCAAATGGACTAAAGAAGATATTCGGAAGGGCACTTAAGATTTATTTGAAAAGTGAGTTATATGATACCTCTTTATTGCATAATTTCAAGTAAAAAGTCAAAGTTTTTATTTAACTCTTGAAAAGTGTTGTTTAACATTTATGAACTGCACTAGGACATTTACTTAATAACTGTATTAAAATAATTGCTGAAAATTGTTAAAAATATAGATTTAATCAAGTTTTAATATGAATGTCAAATTGAAAGGAAGTGAACAAACGGTCATCGCCACTGTCTATCAACAACACCGGAATTAGCTACCAGGCAAAGCGAAGAAAGTGGTAAAACATCAATACCATGTACGAAAATCCTTTGTTATTTTAACTCTCATTATCTTAACCATCATACATAAAGCCCTCCCGGGTCCATAAATATGAAATTACTTCACCCAGAGTTTAAACTATTGCATAATTTGGCAAGATCAAAATATTTAACCTGTAAAATGCTTCCCTGGTACCGAGGAAAAATCAACGCCGCTTCATATTTGGGTCTTATTTAAGGAAACTTTTATTTGTATATTCATGAATTAACTGCCGACTCGAAGCATATGGTTGTTTTGTTTCATGTACCAAAAATTGTATCTCTCCATCCAGTGTGTGAGAAGATATTACAAAATTAGCATGTTGGATTGTGTACGGCGAATAGTTGTTATGGTGTACGGCGCATAGCGTTTCTGGTGATTGTTAGTGTACGGATGGCTTCAACAGTTTTCGAAAGAAAATGCTTTAAATAGGGATGGTATCTTAACCGACTGTGTCGAACAAGGACCCGTGAGTTAAATTACCTTAATAAGGCTACTAACAATTTTAAAGAGCATTGCTTTAGAGCTGATCAATGTGCTCATTCAAGTTGAAATTCTATTCTAAAGTGTATTACTTAAGGATGTTCATGAATACGTTTCCTACTTTATGATAGCCTTCCAAAAGCAAATAGAGCAGAGAAATGAATCTGGTTCTACTATGTTTGCAAAGGCTTAGATGTGTGTTTCTATATAGAAAAGCTGTGAGATTTGTCTCTGGCAAAAACAATATAGCAGAACATATCTTAACCGACCATCAAAAAGGTCCAATTGTGGTCATGTAAGGCAATTGGTAGCGCAATACAAGCTACAATTAATACAGAAAGCTGCTATGAGCTTTCTGCATTACTTTTGCCTTGTAGAGTCTATTAAGTAACCACCTGCTTTTAAGACTCCTATGTTCAATAAATGAATAGCCGCTTAGGACAGGTTCTACTGTATGTATATACAGTTATTTTTCATAGTATTAACCCCTTTCTACTAAAGACATTTAATAAGAGTTAATTAATCCCTAGCCTGTTCAAAATTTATGCAAGAATAATGACATCATGAATATTAGCCAATTGTTTGAAATGTAAATATTTTAAGTGGGGTATTTCTTTTGACAAAAAATATAATTTGGTCAATACAGTCGATGAGCCAGTAAGGTTGGTCGGTACCATCTTAGGGGAATAATTCTGAGTGTGGTTTTTGACAACATATATATATATATATATATATATATATAGAGAGAGAGAGAGAGTTTGAAAATATGTGATAGCATTGCATCGGTGGTAGCTTTCTATGTGTTATTGCGTTTTATATTATGCTATACCATATCCGCATTTCGAGACAAGATTATCAATGAATATAAAGCTAACTATTTTAGATTTACAACGTTTGGTATCATACATCAACAACGAAATTATAATGGTATTGTACCTGAATCATGTTGTCAGTCTGACTGTCCTTCCATCTGTCCATCCCATATGTCCGTCCCTCTATCTGTCCGTCCATTCATCCATCTGCCTGTCTGTCCATTTATAGACGCAAATTTCCCAATCTACAAGTTTGCTTAAAACTTGATATTCTTATCATTTTAGTAACCATTGCACCTGCTAGTTATGTCTTCCCCAGTATACTAGGGTGACACATTGGTTTTGTGTACGACGTCCATATGTCTGTCCGTCCGTATGTCTGCTGTCCCAGACCCCTTCCGTCCGATTTTAATTTATCCGTGTGGTTTCTCTAAAACGTTTGATCGGATTTATATGAAATTTCATAGGATTGATCAGCACTATGCCTAGTTGTGTTTGTCTTATTCCTGCTCCGGTTCGATAATTTTCTGCAGCTATGGGATTTTTATGACCCCTCCCCCAACGGTGGGTATATAGTAATCGAATTGTCCGTGCTTCCGTCCGTCCGTCCGTCCGTCCATCCTTCCATCCGTCCGTCCCAAATTTCGTGTCCCTTCTATAACCTTTTTTTATCTGTGAATGAATTTCAAAATAACCTGGCACAAATGTTCACTACACAAAGACGTTTAACTCTCCGGTCCATGGGTCAAAGGTCAAAGTCATCCTTTATGGTCTTGTTTTACATTGAAAGTTTGTCCTCGCGGTTTCTCCAAGACATGTTGTCGGATTTTCATGAAATTTGATAGAATCGATCTGCACTATGCCTAGTTGTGCATATATTATTCTTGTTTAGGTTCGACGATTTTCTACAGAGTTATAGGACTTTGAAAATTGTATATGGGGAACATTGTCCACGCGGGGGGAGGGGACATCAGTTTTTGTATAAATAAAAAAGTAGTAAAGTCAAGCAGGAAAAGCCACACACAAAACGCCACCATCACCAAAACACCGACATAAAGGATTTATATAACACTTTATACACATACACATATACAGAAGAAAGCCACATATAAGATGCAACCACCACCAACATATCGATAGACAGCATGTCACACATACACGCATACAACCAAACACACGCACACACAGGAACACACAAAACACCAACAAACACACAAGCATCAAAGACAAACATGAATAAAAGCACAAGCACAAAGACACACGACAAACAAACCTAAGGTTGACAAAGTGAGTATCGTCTTGGCACGGTCAGTAGGAAAATCACCTCAGGGGGTTTAAACCGGTTTACGGACGTCCTAACCTCACACTGATCTCAAAGTCACCCTAGCTAAACAAACATTGTAAATAAAGGTATCCCCGCCGGACTTCCCCACAACATAGAAGACAGTAATCACGGTGAAAAATGTAAAACATAGCATAACAACTGAGAAAGTCCGTCAAATATGTATTCAATGACTGCTGAAGACAGAGCAACTGCAGTGAAGCCGTAAAGGGCACAACAGAATACATGAGTCTGGTAAGCTCATCCCATTTCTGGGTTTAAAAGTATACCATCATAGAGTACTACCCTCTGACTGTCATTGTGCAAGCACAGATGGAAGCATAGCGACCGACTGTAAAGGTGTCGATAACCAAGCATGCAGTGTGTTGCAGTATACATGTAATAGGGTCATAACCTTTCTTCCTAAAAGTTTTAATGCGTTTAATAAACAAACCGTGAAAATGGATATGACCCCGAATTTTCTAAACAATTCTAGTTTCATTTAGACCTGATCATTATTTATTTATTGGTCCAGTTTTCACTTTATTATAAATAGAAAATAAATTAGTAGCCTGTAAGATGGGATGTCGCTGGGTGTGTATATTTGTTATCATTAGCATTTGTTGCTTACCGTTTAAGTTAGACTGTATTTAGCTCTAAATTGTTTTATTGTCATTATCTTTAGAATTAAAAGAGTTAAATATTGTAAGTAAGGATTAAAACATCCTCAAACTTTCTGTCTGATGAAGATATATGGGTATGGGCTTTCGTTGTGTTCATACTTTTCTTGTGACTGAATATACATGTAGTGTCAAACAAAATACTCAGTTATATGTTATTGAAGAATATGGATATTGTCTTTCATTTTAAATCTGACACATTCAAAGAAATCACCCGTATTTGTTCGTACACAATTACATATTCCTAAATGAACTATGGATAATTCTTGATGGACATCTGTGTCAATCTAACATACATGCTTTTAGTGATTTCATTGTCGCACGGAGGTATCCAATACGGTTACAATACAATACGGATCAATTACATTTTTGCATTTATGATCAGGATTTTGATATGTAGTGTCCTTTCTCTGAAAACGTTTTTTCTCTGACCGTGGTCACTGACACATAAGTTACAGAAAACATATGATCATATCATTGTTCTGCAAGATCTTCTTCAACACGATTCCCATTAGACTGAGGTTGAAGGGATTGCCCCAAAGGTATTAATATGATTCAAGTATCACATTTGGTTTACACTTGTCATATGAGGGTAGCTCTAAGATATGTTAACCTGGTGATAGGATAATGTATCGATCTGCTAATAGTAATTTTGATCGGTAATGTTGAAGAACCATAGCACACTGATTGCCCTATATGCAAATGGATGATAAAACTAACGTAAAGCAAGTATACATAACAAACAATCGCACTAATCACAAAAACATGTATACCGGCTACTGACATAAGTGTAAAAGTGTAGAAAGTCATCATAGGCATTCACAAGTTTAACAAGAGAGTCGTTACGGGTGACAAATGCCCCCCAAAGTGTTTGACACCGAAATGCATTTTGGCGGAAAAACAATACAATGTAATGCAGGTGTTACATGAAATTTTGATGCTGTTAAAAATGACACAGGAGTCAGTTCTTAACATTAAAAACAGAACCTTTGACGATTATGATAGCTAAGAAAAGATCCGGGGGTCGAAAGGACCCTAGGTCATTCTCAACGTTAAAAAGGACCCTGGGGTTGATTGTCAACGTTAAAAACAGATCCTGGGTAAATTCTTAACGTTTTAAAAAAAGATACAGGGTCAAATTTGGAATCCGTAGCTGATAAGGTATAGGACAAGCTTTTTGTAAAATCGAGGTCAAAGGTCAAGGTCAAGGTCACAGTGACCTGAAAATGGAACGCGACACTCCGCCATCCGAAGATGAACTCACACACCAAATTTGGAATCCTTGGCTGGTAAGGTATAGGAGATATACTCCGGTCAAGGTTTTTGTAGCTGGTAAGGTATAAGCTTTTTGTAAAATCGAGGTAAACGTCAAGGTCACAGAGACCTGAAAATGGTACGCGACACTCCGCCATCCCAAGATGAACTCATACACCAAATTTGGAATCCGTAGCTGGTTAAGGTATAGGAGATATGCTCCGGACAAGCTTTTTGTAAAATCGAGGTCAAAGGTCAAGGTCACAGTGACCTGAAAATGGTACTCGACACTCCGCCATCCGAAGATGAACTCCCACACCAAATTTGGAATCCGTAGCTGGTAAGGTATAGGAGATATGCTCCAGACAAGCTTTTTGTAAAATCAAGGTCAATGTCAAGGTCACAGTGACCTAAAAATGGTACGCGACTCTCCGCCATCCCAAAATGAACTCACAAACGAAATTTGGAATCCGTAGCTGGTAAGGTATAGGAGATATGCTCTGGACAAGCTTTTTGTAAAATCGAGGTCAAAGGTCATGGTCAAGGTCACAGTGACCTGAAAATGGTACGCAACACTCCGCCATCCCAAGATGAACTCACACACCAAAATTGGAATCCGTAGCTGGTAAGGTATAGGAGATATGCTCTGGACAAGCTTTTTCTAAAATCGAGGTCAAAGGTCAAGGTCAAGGTCACAGTGACCTGAAAATGGTACGCGACACTCCGCCATCTCAAGGTGATCTCACACACCAAATTTGGAATTCGTATCTGGTAAGGTATAGGAGATATGCACCGGACAAGCTTTTTGTAAAATCGGTCAAAGGTCAAGGTCAAGATCACAGTGAATTGAAAATAGTACGCGACACTCCTCCATCCCAAGATGAACTCACACACTAAATTTGGAATCCTTAGCTGGTAAGGTATAGGAGATATGCTCCGGACAAGCTTTTTGTAGCTGGTAAGGTATAAGCTTTTTTTAAAATCGAGGTCAAAGGTCAAGGTCAAGGTCACAGTGACCTGAAAATGGTACGCGACACTCCGCCATCCAAAGATGAACTCACACACCAAATTTGGAATCCGTAGCTGGTAAGGTATAGGAGATATGCTCCGGACAAACGTTTTGTAAAATCAAGGTCAAAGGTCAAGGTCAAGGTCACAGTGACATGAAAATGGTACGCGACACTCCGCCATCCCAAGATGAACTCACACACCAAATTTGGTATCCGTAGCTGATGTGACAAAGGAAATATACTCCGGACAAAAGGTACACACACCCACACACCCACCCACACACCCACCCACACACACCCACCCACACACCCACCCACACACCCACCCACACACCCACGCACGGTGCGATCACTATATGCCGCCAAAGCCTAGCTTTGGGGGCATAAAAAACAGACATCCCAATAATTCAATAATGTTCCAAAGTTGGTTGCCTGACCACTCATCCAATGCACAAATAACACTGCCTAAGCTATTTCGGAAATTTTGGATTCTGAATTACAGCCTGTTCGTTTGTATTTTTGCGAGCGCTATGCAAAGTATTCGCTGCATAGTTGTTGAAGATTGCCCTCCATCATCGCACAGCAAAGGTCGCGTCTGGTATGACCTACACGTTTATGGTGAATGTAGGAGACAGACAAATGGCTGCACTTCATGAAACAATTTGAAGCAGATCTCCTATTTCTAACCAGTTTAAGGACTTTGCTTAGGGGTTTTCTTTCCTGATCGGGAATCCCACTGTGCTTGCCTTACTATTATAACTAAGGGCGTGCAAATGCAAAGTTACACATGAGCGTATATTTCAATAGTGATGGTAATCTTCCTGATGCCATAAAGTCATTGCTCCAGGCCCGCATTTCTAATATAGTGGGACTCTGGTGTATGTAGCATGAAAAGCCAAATACATTACGAAGTATTCTGTGTTCTCTGACCAGGTTATAAAAACTTGATTTACTACTTCAGTTGCATGGTCAGACGCTCATCTACTTCATCGAGTTAGTACTGAAGTGCCGGGACCTTCTTACTGTCATTAAAAGTGTTTGCTGTATAGTTCTATTGCCAATGCAATGGTTGACTCTATTTACTTAGAAACCTCCCCAAATGCTCCCTAATCTGTTTAAGTGTTATGCTTAGCATCTGATGACCAGATTCTCTACTTCGATGTCATCAACACAGTTCTTGATTGAATATTCCCTTTATAATTCAAACATAATGTATAGTCTATCACGGCCAAAGATTTTAATACCACATTGATACTTATTTTCTGTTTGAGCAAACTATATCATATCTACTATTGCATCACGATAATATGTACTTTGACATTGTTTACACTAGTCAATTTCTTCTGCAAAACTTACTAATGTGTTATTGTTGCTTATGCCTAGCATATCATGCATTTCTTTAGCCATTATGTTTCAAATGGATAACAGATTGTTAAACTTTGTTTTAGAGGTTCCGTCTCATGTTTTGTCATGGCTTGTAGCTTTTGAAACATCCATACTAAATATCACATTAAATAAAACGAATGTCGTGCAATGCATCATTCTGAAGCTTCTTTTAAGCAGAACACACCTGACTAAACTCTGCATTACTTGCTGATACCTCAATGTTTTAATAGAGTTTCACTACTCTGTCTTTGCTGTCCAAATGTATCACCAGTACCCGATGAAAGATTATTCAGTCTTTGATCTTTGCCATCATGTGCTAATAGATGCATTAGAAATAGAATTGAATACAGCAACTCTGATTTCATTGATTCATTGCTCCCCCGGGAAAATTTAGAATTGAGTGGTTTAAAAAAGTGACTTTTACAGAGGCGTCAATAGGCGTCACTATGAAGGAATGGGTTAAATCTAACATAACAAGACGGAACGTTTATCAAAATATATCCATACTTAACCTTCATTTTTTTCCATTAGCCATAATAATGTTTTCACATATCATATTGATTTTACACACGTGCGTAAGTGCGTATCGCTAGCTACACCCCTGTCCTTAGATTTTGGCTTGTAGTCTTCGCGGCTGACGTTTAAATGTTTGATCTACTGCAAGCGCACTTCTTCACTGCGAGAAATGGTGTGCAGTTTGTAAGGCTTGCAGATGTTTGTTTCCTTACAGTTGCACCATTGATAAAGTTTCTTTTGATTGTTATTGCATTATAAATTATTATTCTATGCAAATTCCTAACATACGGTCATAAAACAAATCCATACAACCTAAGAGCTTTATTTAATCAGCAAAACTTAGCAGTACCATAATCACGGAGATTACTCATAGGCAATTATTTCTGTAATGTTATGTGTAGATCCGTCAAAACCGAAAGTAGCGCAATAGTAGGTGTGGATACTCTGCCAATGGTTCCTTCTAAAAGTTTCCTCAGTTGCTATTGCACAACCTAAATTTTAATTTTAGACCAATGACATGTTCATGATAGACAAGAGGTGTCAGTTTATTTTCTTCGCACTGGCCTTAGGGAACAACTAAAAATAATTTTTAGTCGTAAAATGCCACACAGCACGCAAGCTATTTGCCGAACAGTCTTCATAACAGTAAATATATTACTATTCGCCGTACACATCGGCAGCTATTCGCCGTACAGTCTTCATAACACATTTACCTATTCGCCGTACACACACATTGTTTTTCTTTTCGATCGTATTCTGCAATCAACTCTGGCATAACGGTGTATCCGTTGTGTGATGACAAAGAGTGTGTGAAATCGTGTGTCGGAGGATTAGAAAAGTGATTGCGAATACGTTTTTGACCTCTTGGCTGTTATCTCGGTTGTACCAATCCGAGATAAATGCACCAAAAATGATTTACATACGTGCATTTGAACTGATCAGAAACCATGTAATCATTGGTTGATCTATCTACTAGTAATTTAAAACATTGCAATGCTAGACTATGTCATAATCTACATAGATATATCGAATTACTAACATGCCGGTGTGTCCACAGTCAATCAGCGTTCACTTCACGTAGTACTTTTACTTAGCTATTTCCGGTGTTGTTGATAGACAGTGATCGCTGGAAATACCCTAAAGGCTACCATGCAATTGCTCTGACTTCAGAAAAGCCATATAGTACATATTTGATGGACTTTGCGGTTGCTCTCATGTTATGCTTTACATTTTGTATTGTGTTTACCGTATTCCATGTTGTGGGGTAGTCCAGCAGGGAAACATTTGTTTACACATTACACAAGAATGACTTTGAGATAAGTGTGAGGTTAGAACGTCCGCAAACCGGTTTAAACTGCCAGTGGTGGTTTTGTCAATGACCGTTCCAATGCGATGCTCACTTTGTCAATTTTACCTTTAAGTGTGTATGGTGTATCTGTGTCTTTGTATTTGTGAGCTTGTTGATGTTTAAATATTTCAGCTTCTGTGCGTGTTTTGCCCGCGGGCGCGCGTGTGTGTGTGTGTCCCGTTTATACATGCTATATATCAGCAATATATTCATGTTTACTGTTGCAACGTATGTAAATGATGCCCAATATTTACTGCACATAGTCTTTAAATTCCATTCTCCAACGCTGTACATAATTATTACATCAACGCCTAAGACAGTGTGTTAATTGCAATATTGCAAGCCTTACAACAGAATATTATTAGCAATAATGCATCATTCTTCATTTCAGAACTTCACACTCAGCCAGTAGTTTCCCAAACGCTTGTACGAATCAAAGGTAAGTAAATCATGCACCATATTGGAGCTTTGGCAGAAATATGTATGGTTTCCGGACGGAAGAGCACACGCCTGTGCGTATGCACGTACAAATGGGCTGATGCACAAGTGGACAGAGATAGCTCTGAATAACATTTCACCACCTTCAGGGCGGGGACATAACAATAGTCGTTGCCTTATGCAGAATCATATACCCGATCATGTTAATATTATTGCACTGTTATCGTCGATGTCTTCGGTTTTTAATTGGGCAATAATTTGCTATTTACATGTATGTAGTGTAGTTTTTGTACCGTGTTTCTATTTGAAAAGGGATAAGGGTCCCAACGGTAAGCGTCACAAATATGGGACGAATTTGTTGATTTTATGTAATATCTTCACACATATTCTTCACTGCGTGTAAGGAATTTGGTTTGTGTGACACGAAGAGTTCAACATATTCAGTGAACCATTTCTACTTCGGAATTGATTACAGCATATATCCATTGTTGTGTCGAATCTGGCCGTTGTCAGTAATGTTTTATAACACGCCGTACTGTCGGTTCTATACCACATGTCAGGGTCTAAATAGTGCAAGAAACTCAACCAAGTCATGTATTTTAGTAACTATTTACAGCGTGACTCTTTCTACACATCCTTATCAGACGGCTTACTCTTTTGCAATTGCGCTAAAGCGTGTCTCTGTCAGGTAAATGGCAAATACCGATTCGAACTGGTGTGCGTGTTGCAAATATTAACGGTACATGTCCATTTGGGATATTTGTTTAAACGCCCCCAGCTATTATTAGCATGCTTTGAAACACATGTTGGGAATTATTTCCAACGTATAAGCACCTGACTGGTAATAATCCGATGAGTATGTGATTTATCCATTTATTACTATATTATTTAAGAAAGTCCGTCCAGATCTTACTTTTGAACCAGTTCATTTTTCATTTTGGAAGCCCCAGACACCTTCCTACCTTGAAGTGGTTTTGGGGCTAAATTATCATAGGGGATATTTGTGTTAATTTGACAGAGATTATCTGCCAAGAACTAAAAGGAAGGTAGATCGGTGGTTTTGATCCCGTGTGCTGCTTTGCAGTGAATGAGATTAGCCACAATCATCTTCCTGAAATCATCACTGGTCATCATGTCGTCTCATCACTCATCGGCGCTATATGACCTATTCAGTGTCGCAGTGCCGTAAAAGATCACTCACTCACTCCATCTGGAAGGGGCATAGCAACCAAAATAGTTTATAAAATAAGCCATTGACATTGATGTGTCCAGTAAACATTATAGACCCTGATCAGGAGCCCTCTGATCTGGGTTTATGCTGTTTGCATATGTCCGTTTTAAGACACACTGGGAACTAACTGGTTAACACGAAAACATGCATCTTATTCCTTTAGTTACAACGTATGACATTAATAAATCACAGAGAGCACCTGCATCACCATGTTGTAAATGTCAACTATAAGAGTGCCTGTGAAAAACATATCTACAGCTTCAGGAGGAAACAGAAAACGATAATCAGCTACCGATGTGACCATATTTAGATTTTGTGTCATTTGACTATTTCCGATTCGATCAAACGTTTGAGATACCATTCTTCAAGTACCATGAAACAAGCTTTTATCAAACAATCTTACAAGTCTCAAACTGATTGATTCCTAATGGGATCTTGATTAGACGATGAGTTACCCGACGACTAATCTGGATCTAAGCTGTTTCAAATGCGGCAAAAGTTGGAATGGAGGGTTAATATTCATTGCATCATGGTCCATGCTTATAAAGCTTTTAGTTGAGTCTGAGTTTCGTTCTCAAGCTTTTGATTGGTCAGATTTGAGTTCTCAAGCTTTTGATTGGTCAGATTTGAGCCAAAGGCTCAAATCTGACCAATCAAAAACTTGAGAACGAACTCAGACTCAACTAAACGTTTTATAAGCATGGACTCAGCTTTTGCAAACCAAAGATCGTTATGAGGCTATTATAACGTCTAGTCCATTCTCCTCTATAACTTAGAATATGGAACAGTCAGTGATGTATACGAATGGTTAGGTCTACAATTCATTGGTAAAAACAATGGTAAGGTTGTTTGGTAACTGAAGCCTTGGACTGAGATGATTATACGCATTGCAAAGTTAGTCGCCCTTACAACATGAAGCACTTGCAGTATTTAGTCGTCGGTATATCGCATCCCTTTAGGCACATCACCTACCCATTAAAGGAGTACGATGGTTACACCTTTATGATACATTATCTAATAATAAAGTTTTGTGTCGTTTATAATTTGATAAACCAAAAGCAAATAGTTTAAGGTGCAGTACAAGCTGTCTTAAGCGATTCACGAACTTTCCATATTTCCTTTGACCTGCATAAAGCTACTATCTTCCATACATACCCAGATACATATTTATTCATCCAAAGGTAAACAGGTCAGTATTCACTTTTTCAACATATTTATTTACCATGCCTGTACTTTTGTAACAAGCTTTCCTATAGCAACACTGTGTAACGTGTATATGTCCATTTGAGGAGCACCTGTCAAACTATATAGTATACTGGCTATACCGTTTGACATTTATTGAGAAACAAAAGCAGTTCAGACCCAGACCAGGATTCTCCAAGGGCCGTTTAGCATTACACATATAGAACAGCATTGTTCTGCACTGCATATTTGTAAAATTAATTTTGCAATCCGCCTGACGAAGAAACAAACTGTTTTCAAGACGTTTGCTTTTGTATTCGTCTAGGATGTATCAACTAATTTCCGTAAATAAAGCGATAAGCCTGACGGATCTTATTTGCACACTGGACTGTAGACCTACTCAGAAAGATTAATTGTTGGAAATGGTTTGTACTTGGTCGGCAAATAGAAATTTCTTTCTGCTTATCAAGCATGCTTCTGTTAAATGGTTTGCATTATTGGTACTGTTCAACGCTTTGAATTGTATGATCCATTGTGATGAGAAGTTGTAGGATCACATGTCTGGCCGTATACTCGTTTAACCGTAGTCCAAGGCCGTTTTGCAAAGAATTAAAATGTCTACCAATTTCGGGATGCAGCTGTGCGTAAAGTGTAGTAACAGGAACTTCATTGTTTGCGCTCCAGAAAATATATCATCGTTGGTTTTAGTGTATACTGTGCATAGGGTCATCGCAAAACTCTGTTGGCGCCATTTTTTTTCTTCTACACACAGTGTCGTCTGATGTATTTGCCAGAGGTGATTTTATTATCAAATTATTCCCAGAACATACGTTGGGTGACAAGTAAGTCGGCCTCTTATCTGGATCCGCACTGCTTTTAAAAGTAATTCGCATATTGCAGCCAACCCGGCGAACATTACGGCGAAAGAATTAAACTTCGTTTAGTCACACCTATCAGGGTACGCAAATGGTAGTTATGAACACTTACCCACTGTCAATTAACCCTTCCTTCATATAATATCCATTCGACGCCTTTGCAAATAGAATAAACCCAGATCAGAGGGATCTGGCAGGAGATTATGGTCTGCTATGTTTGCTTACAAAATTGTAATAAATCTGACTCTATAGTTGTTACCAATAACACATATTCGGGTGTACACATGCCTAGTAAATATACATGGTGGCATAATTTCTTACATGGATATTCTACAGGCAACGGGTTAAGACTACACAATGTTGAAGCCGTCCACTTTGAATGAGGTTTTGGACTTTAGTTGTTCGTAATGAAACGTACCAAATTTCATCAAACAGAGTATAGAGAAATTAGATCTTGAATGGTGAATATACTTGTCAACTCGTTAATTCAGTGAAACACTAATGTAATGAACTTTAGATCAGGGTCCATGCTTATAAAGCTTTTAGTTGAGTCTGAGTTTCGTTCTCAAGCTTTTGATTGGTCAGATTTGAGTTCTCAAGCTTTTGATTGGTCAGATTTGAGCCGTTGGCTCAAATCTGACCAATCAAAAACTTGAGAGCGAACTCAGACTCAACTAAACGTTTTATAAGCATGGACTCTGACCCCATGATAATTGTTCTACAAGGGTTCGAGACTGAATAGGCGAATCTCCAATTTTCGTAAGGAGAATTTAACCCTTCTCTTGCTGATTTTTGAAATACATTTCTCCTTCATTACCCATGTCCTGTTGTATAATTACATATACCTTCACTGTGTACAAGCATTTCGCTGTACAATCACTGCTGTGGAGTGCACTGGTTGCACAATCAACTTGTAAATAGTGCAGGAGCTGTCTCATCTGGGTCTTCACTATTTACAGGTAGGTATATTGACGTGAACAGCAAGCGAAGGGTTAACGAGCACAATAAAGATAAAGTTATGATGGAACAACATAAAACAAGTTACAGTTAAAACATCTCTAAATCAACCAGGCGAACTTCTAAAGTAGAAATCGCACTTTTTCAACTGTAAAAGAAATGATCTGAAGTGAACATACAATCGCTATACTAGTTGCAACAAAGAGAATAGTGGTCATTCCTCGGATTGAGAACAAACAATTGTGAGACAGTAATTGCTACTAGGCACTAATTAACATCGTGTGGGGAAATGGACAGGCTTAATACATTACTAATAACGCCTGTTTTACGTCCGTGTTTTCCCGCACAAACGTCTTGAGAACAATTAACGTGCATAATTCATGAAGACAATACCAGAAAAAGAAAAATATAATCCCTTGAATGAGGGAAACGTGTGTACTGTCATTTATAAACAGCGTATACCCAGATCAGAGAGTTCCTACAGGAGTCTCCTGAAAAGGGTCTGCACTGTTAGTCATTCAAAATAAATTCCTCTCGCAAATGTTACCCTTTTATACTGTATGGACCCTACCAATAAACAATGATGGACTATTTCGATTTGTTAATTCAGCGTTGAAATCTTTAAAGTAGTTCATGGTGGTGCCAAAGCATCCATGCATCAAATTTATCCAATTTAGTGATGACATTATTATCCGTATTTACACTGTAGACTTAAGAAGCTGAACCTTTTGAACCTTGTTATATCCAATAAACAATGATGGACTATTTCGCTCTATTAAATCAGCGCTGAAATCTCGGTGCCAAAGAATCCATGCAGCATCACATTTATCCAGTTTAGTGATGACCTTATCATCAGTATTTACACTGTAGGCTTAAGAAACTGAACCTTTTGAACCTTGTTATAACAAATAACTGTACAAAAGTACATGTCGCGTTTTCTGAAGCCTAGTGGTGAAGATCAATATAGTATGTGTGAATTATTCTGCCATCATTGGATTTGATATTTTGATATTGACTGTGACATATTGTTAAAGCGTTAACTCCCATCCCTTACAAATGAGAGTAATGACATACAATAGAACCATTAAGAAGAGGTCCAAATACAAGAACGTTTGGCAATGGCAGAAACTGTAGAACCATATACAGTAAAACCCCTCTAATGCGACCACGTAAAAGAGGTATAATTCTTGGTGGTAGAGGCAGGTGGTAGCTTAATGCAGGGCAAAAGTAATGCAGAAAGTTCATAGAGGAGCTTTCTTCAGTACTTTTGTCATGCATTTAGCAACCGCCTGTTTATAACGACATCCATGTTTATTCATTAAGTGGTCGCATAAGAGGGGTTCTTCTGTATACATATTATATCATAAGCAAACAGAGCAGACCCTGATTCTATTCTGGATCTACTCTGTTTACAAATACGTAGAAAGGCGTATTAATGGAGTGAAGGGTTTAGACATGTGATAACTAAATGCAGATAGAAAGTTATTCTGAAAGTACCCATTGGAGGTTTCTGCATCATTTTTGTCGTGCATTAACCTTTAGCCTACTGCGCATTATTTTTGCAGAATTGTTCACCTACTACATTTTCAAAATTCAAGCTATGATCAAGTTGTCTACCAAAATGCTGCTAGGATGTCAAACAGTTTGGATCCTGATGAGACGCCGAGTTACTCACTCATAGGTATTCACTCATCCGCCCATAGCAGGCTAAAGGTTAAGCAGCAACCTGCTTGTTAAACGCCCTATGTTCAATAGATGAATAGAGGGTTAATACACGTTTTTTCGGGCAAAAACATCTGCAGTGTCCCGAGTGACTGTTGTTGGCCCGAGCCCGAAGGGCGAGGGCAACAACATTCCCGAGGGACACTGCAGATGTTATTGCCCGAAAACAAACGTGTATTAACGCTATTCTTGCATAAAACCCATTTTCTGCTTTCCTGTATCAATTTAAATCTTCCAAATACAAGCAAAACTATACACTTCTTTGACACTTCGTTCGATTTATGCTGTTTCCGGGCCATTGTTTTCTTTCTAACGTCATTTCATGAGTGTACCAAACATCGTTTACACGGTATTTCATTCAATATGTCTATCACCGAAACAGTTCATTGTCGGTGCCCCTGAAATACTCGCACCGTTCGCCTATCTTAGTCCAAAACGCTACCATATATAGCATTCGAGTCCATTGTTTACCCGAGACCCCGAATAGGTATAATTAAAACCGGTCAACAACAGCGCGTGCGCACGAGAATCGCTTTGTTAATACATGGTCTAGCGGGACTACAACAGCACGTTTTGTGCATGAATGGTCGTTTCTACTGTATTAGTAATTCATTATGGTTGTAACTTCCTTACACTTAACACATTCCCTCCTAGTGACGCAGTTTGGTTCCTCTGTACAAGTCACAGTTTGAAATCATTGTGATAAATAGAGCATTTGCTCCATAGGAGCTGCTTTTAACAGTAAAGGAATACCAAACATATCAATAAAATGTCCCAAAGTTTTTTTGTTTACTGATTCAGTAGGACATCCCATGGGTTTTATACGGGGTTTTCGATTTATATGGCAATATTTAGGTTTCTAAACACATTTTTGTTTGTGGCAAATGACTTAAATAAATATGTTTTGTTTGTTTTTCTGTTTTTCCCACTTTTTTTAACATCAATCTGAGCGTAATACTGTTATTCGACATCACATTTGAATACAATCTGTTTGCAAATTCATCAGAAACTGTTCCATGGCAAGCTATATATAAACACATGTATACAATCAATCAATCAATCAATCAATTTTATTGCATTAAACATAATACAATGTTTATAGCAACTATTGTCAATTAAAAATGGATATTCACAGAAATGTGGTGACATGTTAATAATTTCCATATCTTTTCAGAGCCTTAAATAAAGTTCAAATACTTTCTATCAAAAAGATTCTTTACATTTATAATATATCCTGTCCAGCCTACGTCGATTTTCCGTCGTCAAGTCCAGCTTAATTTCATGATTGGGTCGTTTCTCCTGTCAATATTGCTGATGGTCCTTGGTCACGTGGTCAAAAGGTCGGTCGTCACGTGGATTGTGTCGATTTCTGAATGAATGGGTAGTTCATGTGTGTGTGTAAAGTTGCGTAAGTTGGCCTTATCTGTGATTCATGACGTATTCAGTATTTAGTTGTGGAATTATTGAAATCCTGTTTGGGTGAGTATTATTTGAGTTTATAGTTATTTGCCTGGTTTGCATTATCAGGAAGTCGCAATGTGTAATCGTGATACATGTGCATGCTAATTCTACATAGTATTTTTTGCAAAAATGCCGTCTGCTACAGATTGGAGTGTAACCTTATGTGTACGCTCGTGCAAGCGAGTGGTTTGCAGCTGATATTGTGGCGATTTTTCTATTGTACCGATAAAGAAGTAACACTGTTTATTGTTCTGTTCTAATTTCTAGTGCATGAAATATATATTTTGCTATATTGTTTACAACTCGTTTTGATGTTTCTGAAAATAAATTAGTTAATTTTTGCATTGATGGCCAGCTGCAGTAATAACGTTTAAAGTATTTCAGTCTGAGGTGCCGGTATTTCGGACATACCAGTAAGAAATGAAATTCGCTTTCAGTTTTTTTCATGTTACATTGGTTGCAATGTCTTTCATCCCTGTGTTGATTGATATATCTACCTGTTTCTATTGCTAATTTGTGTGACGATAGTCTGAGTTTGGTGAGTGCGATTCGAAATCTTTGATCCTGTATGTCATCTAAATATGTTTCAAATGTGTGATCATGTTTAAATAGACTGTAAAAGTCTAGTCTGCTCGAGTTGTTAATACTTGCGTACCAGGATTGTTTGTAAGTATCAAATATTCGTTGTTTGATTGATGTGATGTTGATCATTGTTTCATATTGATGTATCCATAAATCAGACATCCCTATTGAATCTAAAATACTTTTGATTTGATAAGCCCAATTTACGCCGTTGTATATTATATTCATGTCAACGTCGTGCTTTAGCATTTTGTATATGTTCAGTGGAATTGAATTCTCATCCATTGAGAGTAATCTAATCCAATACTTCATCATGATGACTTTTCTCGTGACGCTATATGGGAAACGGCCTAACTCTCCATACAAACACTCTAAATTTGTTGAATTTTTAACCCTAAGAACTTTTCTACAGAATTTATTATGTATTTTTTCAATATCGCTTGCTTTGTGATTTCCCCATACTTCGGCGCTATAATTAAGAACAGATCCGACTAGAGCATCGAAGAGTCTACATTTATCTTTGTTAGTGAGGTCGATTTGGTTCATTATTGTAAATAAGTTGTGTAATGAATAGGATGCGTGTTGGGATATTCGTTTTTGGGTCATGTACCAGTTATTGTTTTTAAAAAAGTAGACTCCTAGATATTTGAAGGAATTTACAATTTCTAATAGAGTTCCATTGAGGTAAAAGTTATATTTTGTATGCCTTCCCTTTTCAAAAATCATTATTTTAGTTTTCTTTGTATTAATTTTTAAACCCCATGTGTTGCAGTATTGTTCTATATCGTCCAATATTGACTGTAGCGTTTCCGGTTTGTAGCAAAATAAAAGTCCGTCGTCCGCAAATAGGATCATAAATATCTAATTCATTTATTGTTAGAATCCCTTCATGATCAGAATTTATGCTTTGAATTATATCATTTATGAAAAATATGAACATCAGACTGGAGCTCGGGTCTCCCTGTTTGATACCTTTTGTGGAATCGAAGAACTGCGACATGTGTGATTTGTATCTAACACAGGCTTTAACTACACTGTACATGGATTTGATCGCTTCTGTGAATTTTGTGCTTACGTTTTCTGTTAAGAGTTTTTGCCATAAATAGTGTCTTTCTAAATTATCGAACGCTTTTTCGAAGTCCAAGAATGCACAGTAAACCTTTTTGTTTTCATTCATCAATTTCGAGACTACCGTGTGTAATATAAAGATACAGTCAGTTGTGGATTTTCCTTTTTGAAAGCCAAATTGATTGTTAGTAATTTTGTTATTTATTTCAGACCATTTTGTCAGTCGATTGAGAAGAATTTGGGAGTAAATTTTGCTCAAAATATTAATGAGTGTTATTCCTCTGTAGTTTTTTGCTTCGTTTACTTCTCCGCTTTTGAAGATCGGGATGATAATTCCCTCTCCCCAAGATCTCGGGTAGTTTTTGCTGTCAAAAATCTGATTGTAAAGTTTTATCAAAAACGGCGCCATTATTTCTATTGAATGCTTGAATATTTCTGCAATAAGTTGATCGTTTCCCGCGCTTTTCCCATTGTTTTGTGATTTAACTGCCTGGGTGAGTTCATTAATGGTGATAGGTGAATCTAAAAAGCTGTCATGTTTTGTCTGAGATGTATTGTCTGTATCATGGTCTTGCGGTTCTCCGCCGTATAGATTGTGGAAATGGTTATATAGATCATTGACCGTGAGTGATTCAGATGTTGGTCCCGGACATTGATTTTGTTTTTTTACGGTTTTCCAAAACTGTTTCGGGTTCGTTTTAGCCTCGTGTGCCAATCGCGATCGCTCTTTTTGCATAAACAGCCTTTTTTCCTTCTTTTTAGCTTGGTTGTACTCTTTTTTCTTTTCTATAAATGTTTTTCTGGAAGCGTATGTTTTTTCCCTTAAAAAAACATTTCTTGCTTTTGTGTATTTTTTTCTTTTATCGTAACAATTTTTATTAAACCATTTCTTTTTGTTTATATAATGGGTTTTTTTCTTGATTGAACGAGATTTACCAAACGTTTTAAATGCCTCTTCTTGAATGAGTGTGGTGAAATGTTGTACACTTTCGTTTATATTATTTTCATTGATGTTCTCTATAATGTGTGTAAAATCTTGACCTCTACTGGATAAACATGTGTTGAATTCATGGATCAGCGATTCGTCCCACGCAAGGTATTTATCGGATTCGCCGTGTTGGTCACGTGGTATATGTTGTGGACTGACTCTTTTTACGCTAATAGTAATTGAGCAGTGATCTGAGAATTCAGTGGGATGATTAACTTCAAATTGTGTTATTACATTAAAATCGTTAAAATCTAGTAGGAAATAATCTACTGCACTGGATCCATTGTAGTCGTTATATGTAAATTCACCAGAAGAGTCATTTAGCAGACGACCATTGCCTATTACCAAGCTTGCAGTTTTACATAATGAGAGTAATTGTCTGCCCTGTGCATTGATTATGTGATCTCTGTTTTTGCGGAGTGGAATCTGTACGTTATTTGATGTATTTGTGTCTGTATTTAAGAAGTTATTTTCTTCCAATATGTCTGTTTCATTCGATGTCCGGCTATTAAAGTCTCCATTGATCATGATTTTCCCTAGTGTCCTATATTTTTCTATGTCCGTCTCAATCTGGTCAAACATGTCCTCGTCAAAATGAGTAGTTATATTAGAATTGCTAGGAGGTATATAAACAGTGCAGAAATAGATATCTTCCTCAAAGTAAAACAAATCTCTAGAAAATTTCGTCCACAAAATCCCATTTTGATTTTTTTGTACTATACTTATTTTGTTTCTGAGCGATTGCTTATAATACACCGACACTCCTCCGCTGTATCTACCTTTGTTTGTATGGGGTGACTTATTACCATATAAATGTTCACATACATAATCATTTAAATTTAAATTGAAATGTGAGTTTTTTGATAACCATGTTTCAGTTAAGAATAGAACATCATAGTCATTTATTAAATTAATGAAATCTGGATCTACTAGTTTTCTGGTCAGTCCATTAACGTTCCATGAAAGTATACGTAGGTTGCTCTCACGACTTCCTCATTTAGCTGATGTCGGTTTATACAGCTCACCATCTATGTACAATTTGTCGCCTATGAACCTCACTTTTTTCCCTTTCGCTTCCTCACTTTTCATGATTGGATAGAGTACCTTACGTGCCTCTCTTATTTCCTTTGGCTGCTGAATTCCAACACCGAAACCCTTTTGCTTGAGAGTACCTCTTTCCTCGTAGCCCTTTTTGCGTATTACCTCCCTTTGCTTATACTGGTGGAATTTGGCCACGATTGGTCTCGGTTTCTTAGCACTATCAGATCCCAGTCTGTGCACTCTGTCGAATACGATGCCGGCTGATTCTTCTTTTAGCTCGTTTTCGATGAATTGCTTCACAAGGTCTTCACAGTCTTCTTCTCGCGCTTCAGCTAAGCCGTAAAATACCAAGTTTTCGCGCATAGATCTCGATTCCAGGTCACTGATCTTCGTATTCAGTCTTTTTTGCTCAGTTTCGTAGGTCTTTACTGATTTGTTGAGTTGTCCGCATCTGTCTTCAAGGTCTTTGATTTCATTTTTTGCCTCTGTAAGATCTTTCTTTTGTTCTTCTGTCTCTGCGTTAATGAAGGCGCACGAACTTTCAGTTTCACTTATGCGTGTTTCCATGTTTTTCATTTTCAGTTCCATGTCATTCATTTTTATGCTAATTTTGTCGACTGTTTTTTCAATGTGTTCTAACTTTGGCAATGACTGTTTTAATTGTTTAATGTCTTCTATGAGTTCGACAGCCCAATGGGGTGTGGCTGTAAAAGCCGTTGGCTGATTCTGGTACATTGTCTGACTTTGCGGGGTTAGCGGAGCCTGCATATTATATGGGAACGGGAATTGCTGCATTGCATTTCCAGGCGAGGTCATGTTCTGCTGGTTCATGTTCATCATAGGATTAATAGTGTTCAATGGTGATGTGAATTCAGTACTGTTCGTTAGTTGGTGGCGTTTGTTTACATTTGTATCACCATGTACCCCGCCCACCATATAACCTGTCTGACTGGTTTGTACAATACCCTCTACCAAGGGCGAATTTGCTTTGCGTTTAGACTTGCCTTTTTTCTGTGTCTGCTGTGTTTTTTGCTTTGGTGCCGTGGCCGACATTCAGATTGCGTCTTCCTATTATCATCTGGCGAAAATTCTGGCCTGTTTTCCCCTTTGTTTCGCTGTTATTTAATTTTTTTATCGGAGCCTAAATAACCTGTGTTCACCACCTCTGTGACGTCACCTCTTGTATACGAAATAACGTGCACATGGGTAAAATTACTAAACATTATAACATTATTTCTGTACAAACAATCCCATAAAGTTGAGTTTACAACTTTCTCTCTGGTAAGTAGTGGTCAAACAAAGCAGTTGACATTTTCACAGAATGTCAAGAATATAAAGTGTTCTTTACTTCACTTAGAAAAATAATGTCTGATATATATATATATATACACCTTCTAGTCATATCATTAGAAACGTAGAATGGGTACTAGTTTGGCACCGTATAGTTTCAAATATCAGTATTTTCGTCCATTTTACAATGTACATGTATTTCAATTTCGGCCATTTGAAAAGCATATTTGCACGAACAAATGCTATTGGACACATCATATACGTGCAACGGTTTACTGGGATAACTGCGGAAGCCAGTTAGTGACAGAACGTTTTGCAGACTCCTAGGATAAACAGTTCAAATAGCAATATATTGTATATCGAAAGCTGTTTAAGCTCTTTCGTAGTCCTGAGAATACGTTGCATATAGGGTTGCTCTTGTCCGTACGTCTGAACGTCCGTCCGTCCGTACGCACATCCAAAATGTTTGTCCGGGCTCTTTCTTGGAAAGTATTTGTCCAGTCTACATTATACTTTACACACATGTTTGTGACTATTATATCTTGGTCAAGTCCGATAACCGTGTAAATCGCTTCAGTCGTTTAGGACTTGCCGCCCTTTATTTGCAAAAATGACTTCAAAAATATATTGTCCGGCCTCGTTCTTGGAAAGTATTTGTCCAATCCTAATCAAACATTATACACATGTTTGTGGCCAATATATATATTGGTCAAATTCGATAGTCATGTAAATCGTTTCAGTTGGTGCATACAGGATAATGGTCCTTACTTTCTGTGACAAAAAAAATCTCAAGTTGGTGCATCAGTGTCCTATGGACAGATTTCTAGTTTATGATCAAACCTGAACACATAAACATATGAACACATGTCTGACCGTGGCAGGAACTATAGAGTCAGGGCTATATTAGTTTAAGTAAGCAGAGCAGATCCAAACCATACGGCTCCAACACAACCTTCCTTATATGGGTCTACTCCGTTTGTAAAGTGTAGTAACAGGAACTTCATTGTTTGCGCTCCGGAATATATATCACCGTTGGTATTAGTGTATACTCTGCATAGGGTCATCGCAAAACTCTGTTGGCGCCAAATTCTTTTCTACAACACACAGTGTCGTCTGATGTATTTGCCAGAGGTGATTTTCCGTCAAATTATTCCCAAAACATACGTTGAGTGACAAGTAATTCGGCCTCTTATCTGAATCCGCACTGCTTTTAAAAGTAATTCGCATATTGCAGCCAGCCCGGCAAACATGACGGCGAAAGAATTAAACTTCGTTTAGTCACACCTATCAGGATACGCAAATGGTAGCTTTGAACACTTACCCAATGTCAATTAACCCCTTCCTTCATATAATATCCATTCGACGCCTTTGCAAATAGAATAAGCCCGTATCAGAGGGCTCTGGCAGGAGATCATGGTCTACTCTATTTGCTTACAAAATTGTAATAAATCTGACTCTATATTTGTTACCAATAACACATATTCGTGTGTACGTATGCCTAGTAAACAGACGTAGTGGCATAATTTCTTACATGGAAATTCTACAGGCAGAGGGTTTAAACTAAGCAATGTTGAAGCCGTCCACTTTGAATGAGGTTTTGGACTTTCGTTGTTTGCTATGAAACATATCAGGATTTCATCAAACAGAGTATAGAGGAATTAGATCTTAAATGGGGAATATACTTGTCAAATCGTTAATTCAGTGTAACACTAATGTAATGAACTTTAGATCTGACCTCATGATAATAATTATACAAGGGGTTGAGACTGAAGAGGCGAATCTCCAATTTTCGTAAGGAGAATTTAACGAGCACAATAAAGATAAAGTTGTGATGGAACAATATAAAACAAGTTACAGTTAAAACCTCTCTAAATCAACCAGGCGAACATCTAACGTAGAAATCGCACTTTTTCAACTGTAACAGAAATGATCTGAAGTGAACATACAATCGTTATACTAGTTGCAACAAAGAGAATAGTGGTCATTCCTCGGATTGAGAACAAACAATTGTTAGACAGTAATTGCTACTAGGCACTAATTAACATCGTGTGGGGGAATGGACAGGCTTAATACATTACTAATAACGCCTGTTTTACGTCCGTGTTTTTCCCGCACAAACGTCTTGAGAACGATTAACGTGCATAATTCATGAAGACAATACCAGAAAAAGAAAAATATAATCCCTTGAATGAGGGAAACGTGTGTACTGTCATTTATAAACAGCGTATACCCAGATCAGAGAGCTCCTACAGGAGTCTCCTGAAAAGGGTCTGCACTGTTAGTCATTCAAAATAAATTCCTCTCGCAAATGTTACCCTTTTATACTGTATGGACCCTACCAATAAACAATGATGGACTATTTCGATTTGTTAATTCAGCGTTGAAATCTTTAAAGTAGTTCATGGTGGTGCCAAAGTACCCATGCATCAAATTTATCCAATTTAGTGATGACATTATTATCCGTATTTACACTGTAGACTTAAGAAGCTGAACCTTTTGAACCTTGTTATAACCAATAAACAATGATGGACTAGTTCGCTCTATTAAACCAGCGCTGAAATCTCGGTGCCAAAGAATCCATGTAGCATCACATTTATCCAGTTTAGTGATGACCTTATTATCAGTATTTACACTGTAGGCTTAAGAAACTGAACCTTTTGAACCTTGTTATAACAAATAACTGTACAAAAGTACATGTCGCGTTTTCTGAAGCCTAGTGGTGAAGATCAATATAGTATGTGTGAATTATTCTGCCATCATTGGATTTGATATTTTGATATTGACTGTGACATATTGTTAAAGCGTTAACTCCCATCCCTTACAAATGAGAGTAATGACATACAATATAACCATTAAGAAGAGGTCCAAATACAAGAACGTTGGCAATGGCAGAAACTGTAGAACCATATACAGTAAAACCCCTCTAATGCGACAACGTAAAAGAGGTATAATTCTGGGTGGTAGAGGCAGGTGGTAGCTTAATGCAGGGCAAAAGTAATGCAGAAAGTTCACAGAGGAGCTTTCTTCAGTACTTTTGTCATGCATTTAGTAACCGCCTGTTTATAACGACATCCATGTTTATTCATTAAGTGGTCGCATAAGAGGGGTTCTTCTGTATACATATTATATCATAAGCAAACAGAACAGACCCTGATTCTATTCTGGATCTACTCTGTTTACAAATACGTAGAAAGGCGTATTAATGGAGTGAAGGGTTTAGACATGTGATAACTAAATGCAGATAGAAAGTTATTCTGAAAGTACCCATTGGAGGTTTCTGCATCATTTTTGTCGTGCATTAACCTTTAGCCTACTGCGCATTATTTTTGCAGAATTGTTCACCTACTACATTTTCAAAATTCAAGCTATGATCAAGTTGTCTACCAAAATGCTGCTAGGATGTCAAACAGTTTGGATCCTGATGAGACGCCGAGTTACTCGGCGTCTCATCTGGATCCAAACTGTTTGCAAAGGTATTCACTCATCCGCCCATAGCAGGCTAAAGGTTAAGCAGCAACCTGCTTGTTAAACGCCCTATGTTCAATAGATGAATAGAGGGTTAATACACGTTTTTTCGGGCAAAAACATCTGCAGTGTCCCGAGTGACTGTTGTTGGCCCGAGCCCGAAGGGACACTGCAGATGTTATTGTTCGAAAACAAACGTGTATTAACGCTATTCTTGCATAAAACCCATCTTCTGTTTTCCTGTATCAATTTAAATCTTCCAAATACAAGTAAAACTATACACTTCCTTGACACTTCGTTCGATTTATGCTGTTTCCGGGCCATTGTTTTCTTTCTAACGTCATTTCATGAGTGTACCAAATATCGTTTACACGGACTTTCATTCAATATGTCTATCACTAAAACAGTTCATTGTCGGTATCCCTGACATACTCGCACCGTTCGCCTATCTTAGTCCAAAACGCTATCATATATAGCATTCGAGTCCATTGTTTACCCGAGGCCCCGAAAAGGTATAATTAAAACCGGTCAACAACAGCGCGTGCGCACGAGAATCGCTTTGTTAATACATGGTCTAGCGGGACTACAACAGCACGTTTTGTGCAAGAATGGTCGTTTCTACTGTATTAGTAATTCATTATGGTTGTAACTTCCTTACACTTAACACATTCCCTCCTAGTGACGCAGTTTGGTGCCTCTGTACAAGTCACAGTTTGAAATCATTGTGATAAATAGAGCATTTGCTCCATAGGAGCTGCTTTTAACAGTAAAGGAATACCAAACATATCAATAAAATGTCCCAAAGTTTTTTTTGTTTACTGATTCAGTAGGACATCCCATGGGTTTTATACGGGGTTTTCGATTTATATGGCAATATTTAGGTTTCTAAACACATTTTTGTTGGTGGCAAATGACTTGAATAAATATGTTCTGTTTGTTTTTCTGTTTTTCCCACTTTGTTTTTCAACATCAATCTGAACGTAATACTGTTATTCGACATCAAATTTGATTACAATCTGTTTGCAAATTCATCAGAAACTGTTCCATGGCAAGCTAAATATAAACACATGTATACGAAATAACGTGCACATGGGTAAAATTACTAAACATTGTAACATTATTTCTGTACAAACAATCCCATAAAATTGAGTTTACAGCTTTCCCTCTGGTAAGTAGTGGTCAAACAAAGCAGTTGACATTTTCACAGAATGTCAAGAATATAAAGTGTTCTTTACTTCACTTAGAAAAATAATGTCTGATTTATACACCTTCTAGTCATATCATTAGAAACGTAGAATGGGTACTAGTTTGGCACCGTATAGATTCAAATATCAGTATTTTCGTCCATTTTACAATGTACATGTATTTCAATTTCGGCCATTTGAAAAGCATATTTGCACGAACAAATGCTATTGGACACATCATATACGTGCAACGGTTTACTGGGATAACTGCGGAAGCCAGTTAGTGACAGAACGTTTTGCAGACTCTTAGGATAAACAGTTCAAATAGCAATATATTGTATATCGAAAGCTGTTTAAGCTCTTTCGTAGTCCTGAGAATACGTTGCATATAGGGTTGCTGCTCTTGTCCGTACGTCTGAACGTCCGTCCGTCCGTACGCACATCAAAACTTTTTGTCCGGGCTCTTTCTTGGAAAGTATTTGTCCAGTCTACATTATACTTTACACACATGTTTGTGACTATTATATCTTGGTCAAGTTCGATAACCGTGTAAATCGCTTCAGTCGTTTAGGACTTGCCGCCCTTTATTTGCAAAAATGACTTCAAAAATATATTGTCCGGCCTCGTTCTTGGAAAGTATTTGTCCAATCCTAATCAAGCATTATACACATGTTTGTGGCCAATATATATATTGGTCAAATTCGATAGTCATGTAAATCGCTTCAGTTGGTGCATACAGGATAATGGTCCTTACTTTCTGTGACAAAAAAATCTAAAGTTGGTGCATCAGTGTCCTATGGACAGATTTCTAGTTTATGATAAAACCTGAACCCATAAACATATGAACACATGTCTGACCGTGGCAGGAACTATAGAGTCAGGGCTATATTAGTTTAAGTAAGCAGAGCAGATCCGAACCATACGGCTCCTACACAACCTTCCTTATATGGGTCTACTCCGTTTGTAAATACAGTAAAAACTCGATTTTTTAACACTAAAATACGTATCATTATCGATCTTTAAGACCGGTGACAGTTGAATGCATGGTGAAAGTCATGCAGAAAGCTCCTCTAAAAGTGTCTAAATACTTCCATACGAAAAAGTCGAATAATCGAGAATGTACTGTATTTTAAAACAAGTAATGGGTAAATTGCGAATCCTTTACGTGCAACCAATGCATCTAAATTAACGAGTATGCGCATAGAAATGTGTTAGCTGCATCTGTTCAATGTATACCTTAATATAGTGTAAAGAAAAGACAGACACCTGGTACAAGAACCGATATTTGAGATAGTTGCACAAGTACTGAGATCCCCAGTTCAGCAAATACATACCAGTGCATCTTGTCAAAGACACATCAAATCAAGACACCTTTTATAATAGGATAGTCGATATGTATATACCCGGGTTACTTTAAAACCACAACCTGTCATCTGTCCAATGTTTAGCAGGAAGCATGTCATAAAAGAAAATATGTGAAAAGACAGTGAATCCGCAAATAGAATTTCCTTAATATCTTTTTTCGAGTTATATCTATCTGCAGGTGACATATGTCGATCGACATGTGCCCTGTAAGTCACGTGTTTCTGGAAAGTCGTTTGACCTTGTCACAAAATATGTATGGTTTTCATGTCATATCTATCCAGAGTTGTATATGAGACGGGCAAAGTAGAACATGTCCTAAGTACATATAACAGTTAATCAAAGTCCAAAATCAGAGGTTATAGGGTAGGTACACATTGTAGCTGAATACAGGTCACACTACAGTCAATAGTTTTCTGCATGTATTTCGTCTTGCATTATGAATATACCTGTGGTTCAAGATTCTTATTTGCAATCTATAAATGTATGGAATGCGGGTCGGGACATGCCAATTGCTACTTTGCCAGTTGCCAAATGCTAATTGCTTTTTTGCTAATTGCTAAATGCCAATTGTTAATTTGCCAGTTTAGTTGGTCAAGTACCGCCTCCGCATTGCCTTTTCGGGATCCAGATCGGCGGGCTTCATTCCACAATATGTTTTGTGTCCTTTATGAATTATATTGTCCAGACATTTTATAGAAGTAAGATCCTCGTCGGTACCGCATGGAATGCGGATCGGACCATGCCAATTACTAAATGCCAATTGCTAATTTGCCAGTTGCTTAATGCCAATTTGCCAAATGCAAATTGCTAATAATTTGCCAAATGCCAATTGCTAATTTCCATATTGTCATTAATTCTAGTTTCTATTCTCTGAAAAGTGCTTGGCGGATCCAAGGATTAGACAGATCGGCGGGCTTCATTCTACAAAATGTTTTGTATCCTTATCGAAACAATAATATACATATTTTCTGTACATCTGTACGCGAGAAGAACACGTCCGTAGTTTTTTCATTTGGCAAATGGCAGTTTAGCAAATGGCAATTGGCATGTCCCGATCCGCATTCCATAATAAATGGTCACTATACTGGGTCCCTATTCAGGGTCTGCTCTGTTTGCTTAAGAAATAATATACATATATTTCTGATGTTTCTACCATGGCCAAACATGTATTTGTTCATTTGTCATCATAATAACTCAGTTGATCAATATTCATGAAGTTTATATAAATATTTCGGTGAATAGTTAAGTAATTGCTGTAGATTCGTTATAGAGCACTATACTCCACACATTTTCTAATTGGTCATCCGTTAATCTTGGGTATATTTAAAATTCATCAATATATTTTCTCTTAAACTCTGCATACAAGTTGACATACACATAACCTTCCGATGATTACTCTTTTTGCAAAGAATTATTCTTCCTTTTATGCATATTACATTTGCATACAAACGTTTGGTTTTCATAATTTCGTCAAAATATCATGTGACCAATTGGAAATTTTGCTCAGTATATTTGAGGCATGCTGGCCGCGTTCAATCATAGCAAGTGAACGTCACTATATTATTTGCATGGTATGGTTACTGGTGTCCACCAATTGGAATACTGCCACTTTTAGACGATCAAACGCATCTCAGATAACCCGAGTCCAGGCCCCGAGGTTAAAACAACTTTTGCATGATTCTGAGATCATTCTCAGGCACCTGTTTGGTCTGATGCTAAGCTTGCTCAGAATCTGATCAATTGGATACCTAAGATTGATCTCAGAGTCGAACTCAGTAGTGTTATAACCTTGAATTCATGAGTTATATATTCGACTAACTTGATTGTTGCCGGTGTTTTTATAAGGCGAAAAGCATTGTGAACTCAATAGAGTATGATGGAAATGAATTAATTAGAATAATATAGAGTTATGATAAATATAAAAACTTGTCACAACCTAGGACGGTTCGGGGATTTAATCAATATCCATTTACAGGAAAACCCTGTATTACCACCACAAAGAAGAGACCTAATTCTGGATCTTACTCTCAGATGGTAACTTAATCATGTCAAATATGATGCAGAAAACTATAAATGTAGGTAGTGTCTGCACTACTTTTGTCCTACGTTAAACAACCACCCATTTTAAAGACAGCAATGTGGTCGCTTTAGAGAATTTGTACTGGGCACGAGTAGCAAGTAGAAAGTGGGATGTTTTGTTAAAATGAAAATGTTTAACCATTTCCTCCATAAATACGCCTTTCTACTCCTCTGTAAAAATCACATGTTGAAACCATTGTGATAAACACAATGGTTTCAAACTACAAAATTCTAAAATGTTCCTTTTCTCCAGTGAATGTCCCTTTTTGGTAGATTTGTTCAAAGAGGTTTGGTCTAGAATAGCCTATGGAGGAATGGGTTAAGCGAATTAATACAGTTTATCATGTTTGTGCTCTTAGTAAGGACTATTTAATGTTTCATCCTATATTAAGCTGTTACCTGTCTTAACGACCGTTATGGATACCTCAGTGTGAGTGTTCAGTATAAAGTAAAACCCGTCTAAACCAGACGTTACATTCAGTATAAATATTGGTCTTGGAGACAGGTGGCAGCTTAATGCTGGGTGAACGTCATGCAGAAAGCTCCTCTAGAAGCTTTCTGCATGACTTTCACCTTGCATTATTTAAGCAGCCACCTACCTAAAAGTATCTAAATTCTTCTCTACTAGTATTCCGGTTTAGAGAGGTTTTACTGTATAAATATTTTAATGTGGAATGCAGACATGGAGGTCCCGAGAAAACAGAACATGATAAAACAGTTTGAATGTATTTTGTAACGTATTGTATTTATTAATCCTTTATTCCGTGTAATATTAAATAGTAATCAGATTATTTGTTATAAAAGCATTTGGACACAATTATATATATACCGGTAGAAGTGTAAGCTCTGACAGACTGTCTATATAAGCAAGGATTGAAAGCTTTCCTATTGGGGATCTGGATTTCCTTGTTCTATATTTACAGTCTGCAAGTTTGCTAGGCGGAGTTGCCGTATTCTACTGGTTGAATTGTTAGAGTATTACGTGGTCATCTGTGAATATATATCTCAACACTATCAATCTAATCTTATCACAGTAGCATCTCCTCGGAGATCCCACGTTGAAAGTGCGCTGTAGAATTGTATCTAATTATCTCCCTTTAACTATACATTCTACAATTCGTGTATCATTCGTGATCCAGCGACTTTCTGATCGATCTAAGTGATGGTATGTCATTGATATTAAAAGGAAACCTTAAATAAGGCCTTGTCAAGAGAACATACAGAAAGATGCAAATTAATTCAACCGGTAGAAGTGTAAGCTCTGACAGACTGTCTATATAAGCAAGGATTGAAAGCTTTCCTATTGGGGATCTGGATTTCCTTGTTCTATATTTACAGTCTGCAAGTTTGCTAGGCGGAGTTGCCGTATTCTACTGGTTGAATTGTTAGAGTATTACGTGGTCATCTGTGAATATATATCTCAACACTATCAATCTAATCTTATCACAGTAGCATCTCCTCGGAGATCCCACGTTGAAAGTGCGCTGTAGAATTGTATCTAATTATCTCCCTTTAACTATACATTCTACAATTCGTGTATCATTCGTGATCCAGCGACTTTCTGATCGATCTAAGTGATGGTATGTCATTGATATTAAAAGGAAACCTTAAATAAGGCCTTGTCAAGAGAACATACAGAAAGATGCAAATTAATTCAACCGGTAGAAGTGTAAGCTCTGACAGACTGTCTATATAAGCAAGGATTGAAAGCTTTCCTATTGGGGATCTGGATTTCCTTGTTCTATATTTACAGTCTGCAAGTTTGCTAGGCGGAGTTGCCGTATTCTACTGGTTGAATTGTTAGAGTATTACGTGGTCATCTGTGAATATATATCTCAACACTATCAATCTAATCTTATCACAGTAGCATCTCCTCGGAGATCCCACGTTGAAAGTGCGCTGTAGAATTGTATCTAATTATCTCCCTTTAACTATACATTCTACAATTCGTGTATCATTCGTGATCCAGCGACTTTCTGATCGATCTAAGTGATGGTATGTCATTGATATTAAAAGGAAACCTTAAATAAGGCCTTGTCAAGAGAACATACAGAAAGATGCAAATTAATTCAACCGGTAGAAGTGTAAGCTCTGACAGACTGTCTATATAAGCAAGGATTGAAAGCTTTCCTATTGGGGATCTGGATTTCCTTGTTCTATATTTACAGTCTGCAAGTTTGCTAGGCGGAGTTGCCGTATTCTACTGGTTGAATTGTTAGAGTATTACGTGGTCATCTGTGAATATATATCTCAACACTATATATATATATATATATATATATATAAACTCAGAGGCAAACAGAACAGACCCTGGTCAGACGACTCTGATCTGGGTCTACTCTGTTTGCAAAGGCATAAAAAGGTGTATGTATGGAGTAAGTGTTAAACTCGACCCGTCAGCAAACAAATATACAACTTGTACCTTTCACACATGTACTATTTGCGTATTACTTTCACCGACAATACAATTTTATTTCAAGTCAGACCTTTTGAAACATACATATTTGTATATTACAATCGCATTGGTTCCAAAGGAGTAACCCTTTCCACCATAATTACCCTTTTCGGACATTTGCAAACAGAGTTGGCTGTGATTAGACGCCTCCTATAGAATCCGTCAGATCATGGACTGATCGGATTGATATTATATGGGTCCATTGCTACAGGTTGTGTTCTGTTCAAACAGTCGCGTGTTCGTTATGTTGTTTTAAAGTTCAGTGCATCCTATGGTAGTCTGCACAATTTTCTTTTTTCTACAAATTTTGTTATTTTCTAATTCCAATTGTCTCTCTTTTTGTTAAAACAAAAACATCACCGCAGTAGCAAACAGTTCAAATCCTTGTAAGACACCGCGCTACTTGATATCTCATCTGGATTTAAATATCACAGATGCGACACTGGCAGCGAAAGTTTAATTAATGTTGATATATAAGAATTACTATGCTAGTAGCTTTGAAGCTCAGCTGTATTTTGGCGAGTTAGAAAAGTTGTTAAATGCGAGCCTTTGCGAGCATTTAACTACTTTTCTGACAAGCCAAAATACAGCTTAACTTCAAAACTACTAGCGTAGTAATTCTTTCATCATGCAACACCAATAAAGAATGGAGAAAATGAAGAAAAATAAAGTTTGCTCAAGCGGTTCTCTCCCCTGAATAAAAATACATGCCAGTACAATATACGTGACGTCATATTGGCGTGCAGTGACGTCGTCGATTTTTACAACATAAACAAACTTGATTTAATCCTTTTATATGGACAAAAAGTTTAGACAAAGGTGAGCAAATGTGTTAAATTTGATGTTTATGTTAAATTATGCCTTTTCTTCCTTCTGTTTTCCTTCTATTGGCTGAATTAAACTTGCATCCCAGTGGGGTCAGTACACATGCACTGTACCTCACAAAATACAGTGTTGCATGATAAACCGTAATTCCTTATATAACCGATACATATATGACGAGTTATAAAACAACAATAACACTTCATCGACACATGTGTTACATGTCTGTAAATGACATGCCTGTCTATAGCATGACTTATAGGGAGTGCATGTCGGCACTTTTTTGTGGGCGTCATTTACTTTCCAGTGCGACTTATCGTCGAAGTCAATAATGCAATAACCTAGTTCACTGCCACACCATGTCCTTTGCATCTAATCAGCTGACTGCTGTAAATGTTATACCTTTAATTTAAAAAAAAAAAACATTATCAAACACAGTTGATGCTAACGAGCCGTTGGGTTACTGGATCTGTCGTTTTGATCCAAACTATTTGCATTGGTGATCACACTTTCGACATTGGCAACTGAATAGTTACCATCATTTAGTACACGTGACGTTCGTCCGTGCCTGCTACAATGATGCAACTAAAGAGTTACCATCACTTAGTACACACGGCGTTCGTCAGTGCCCGCTACAATGGTGCAACTAAATGTTTCGTCAATATCTGCTAACCCTTAGCCTGTTGTAATAGTGCTGTCTACTTAACCGTTTCTGTGTTAACTATTCAAGTATAGCAGTAATACACCCTTGTCAAAACACTTTCCGGCGACATTGGTGGTTAACCCGTACAGTGCGGGACACGAGTCACTAATGTTCTTTGCAAACAGTGCATACCCAGATTAGAGGGGGCTTCTAGAGGAACCCTCTCTTCAGGGAGTCTTCACTGTTTGTCATGTTACATTTTCCTTTTGAAAAATATTCATAAGCTTGAGCTGTTTGAATCCTGCAATAGTACATTTGAAACTTCAGCGTTGTAAAGGTTAACGAATAAAATTTCAACGGGAAGATGAGTACAAAGAGTGGTAAGCCAGGATTGTATCAAATCACTTTAAGCATTAACCCATTTGCGCCCAGTGGATTCTTCATTCTTCCATGTTTATATGTGGAAAAGTAGTAAAGTCAAGCAGGCAAAGCCACATACAAGACTCAACTGGATTGGTCCATTTTTTTTAATTTAAGGAGTGCATGGCCTAAATTTTCAATTTCCTTTTGTTTTCTATTGAAATTCCTATCAGCCAACATTGTAGACTCTGATCAGACGCTGCGTTATGTGGCGTCTGATCAGAGTCTACGATGTTTGCCTACGCCCCATATATGGGATCGTGGAAGCAAATGGGTTAATACCCGTGTAATATTATGATCAAATGAATACTAATTAGATGGGTTCTTATAATGGCACGTGAGCACAGGAACGTTTGGATCGGACAGAATCTGTACAGTGAATCAAGATCTATGTCGTGTAAGGACACATAACAAATATTAGTTATACAGCTCTAACAGGAAATGTCTAATAGTGATCTAGTCTGTTGCTAATGCATGTAAATGCATATACGTGAAGTAAATGAATAAGACGGGAATAACGATTGGTGTTTAATATATTGAACTGCACCGCACATATCAATATCCATTGCGGTTCATTCATAGACGCTAAACTTAGAAAACGTCTGGATACCTCGATAATGGTACATTTGTATTTAGGAAATATGTCTCTAATTTACAACATGCGCATATTTTGGGTAATACATGTATGTATATCTCTCCAATGACGATATACGTGTCCATCTCCCATTAACGAAATACGTGCTACAAATATATCAAATACATGTACACTCATGACATATGTATGTCTCTCTCATTTCCGGTCCAGTATGTGTCTCGCATATAAAATGTACTAATACGATTACCACAGATTACCCAGTGCGTAGCCTTATTCCTTATCGAATATAATCCTTTTGTAGCTGAACAAAGCTTATTTCCTAAACATTATCAGCTTATACAGTAAAACCGCTGTAAACCTGAATTGTAGTAGAGAACAATGTAGACACTTTTAGGGAGGTGGTTGTTTAATGCAGGGTGAAAAGCATGCATACATACCATAGAGGAGCTTTCTGCACGACTTTCACTCTGCATTAAGCTGCCGCCTGTTCAGAGACCGATATTTATACTAAATTGAACGTCCGGTTTAGAGAGGTTTTTCTGTATATATTGCGGATGCGTTTGACACCATGCCCAGGCTGAGGTCTCCATAATACTCAAACATGTAGTTAACACTTTCGGCGCCAAATTTCTTCTTGTCGTCTGCAATCCAAATTTTGTTAAATCATTCGGTACAATAAGGAAATGAGATAAATAAATGCAAATATCAAAAGAATAAAGCTCATATATAGAAATAGAGACTGAGACAAATAGTGAAGTCCCTGATCAGACGCCGCCTTTTAAGGGCGGCGTCTGATCTGGGACTGCACTATTTGTCGTTGTGCATTTATGCGACTTCGGCGGTGAAAGGGTTAAAGTAAAATAAGTGTAGATGGAAAGTGTACATATTCGTTTGCATGCAGTGTATATCAGAACTTAGTACGAACGGAAACAATATAAACAAGCATCAATGTGGGCATGATCATAACACGAAAATAAGTGCAGGGAAGAGGTCCTTTTTCTGTTTGTGTTTCTGTTCATACAGGATGAACCACTCAAAAGAAATTATATGAAATATGTAACCCTTTAATATTTATATATAAACACATGTAAGAAATGATGAATGATGATTACCCGATATGTTTAATGGCACCATGAAAAGGGGATATTTGCATCATCACAAAAATTGTAGAATCAGATCTATATAATTTATCAGTCAAAGAGGGTAGATCCCCACTTACTTGTCCACCTTATTAACAAAGGTGGCTGTAAGCGTGTCATAGGAGTATATTGTTAACCCATTCCCTCATATTGACGGCCTTTGACGACTCTGTAAATTGTGATAAATAGAGCATTAATGTTTTGCTCCTATAGGAGCAAATGCTCTATTTATCACAACGGTTTCAAACTACACAATTCTAACATTTTCCTTTTATCTAGTTAATGCTCCTTTTCGGTAGATTTATTCAAAGAGGCTTGATCCAAAAATAGCCTATAAGGTAAGGGTTAAGCAATATAAAAAACAACCTTAATGCAGGACTTACATGTACATACAGCAAGCAAGAATGTTATGTTTATTCACTCAGTGGTCGTTTAGAACTATTTGTACTGGATGTGCCGAAATCACGTATCCCGCAAAGACCTCGCTTCCAGATGCGACGTCGAGTAACTCGGCACCGAGTCTCATCAGGATCCAGGCTGTGTAACCCCTGGTCAATAGTTTCGCAAACGCTTGTAGCATACCACTTGGTTTATATTTCCTTCAAAAATTGTTCTAATGGAAGAAATACATTTTACCAGATCCAAACTTTAGCACGCTTTTATTTTCTATAACATCGGTGTATGGGTAAAGAATATTTTATTCATGTAAACAATGGGACTTTTGTTTACAAACAGCGTAGTGATACAACCAGGGGCGTGCCTGGGCATACGCACATACGCACGTGCGTACACATGGTTGAACAAGTCAAAATTCTAAAAATGCTGAAACGGCATTAAATTGGTGCCTCACTTTGGTAAGGTCATAGAAATTCTCCCACAAATGATTACGCTCAAACTTTAAAAATTCTGTGATTTTCAAAAGATTTGGAGTTTAGATGAAGGACAGATGTGACAAGGTGGTCGTTAAATTTACTAGAACAAGTTGTACAGTAGAGTCCTTTAATAATTATTCCATCATTGCTTATAGTAGATCTAGTCCTCTATTGTTTTGTCTATATTTTGAAAAATAGCCGCTATCTTGGCCATGGTTTTCAATTAACAAATTAAAGCAAAAGGTCACATAAGTGACATTCCTGCATAATTATACTGAAATCTGCCCTGTGATTTCATAGAACATCAGTTTGAATGTTACGTTACAGCGATATACAGACAATTAACTTCTGACGACCAAGTGTTAAAATGATTCAAATTGGGTTTAAAAGGATTGCTATAGGTTACTACATGTGGATCATTTCTGCAAAATCATTAACATCTTTATTTATTTATTTTTGGGAGAGATTCACCTTAAAGGATAATTTTGACAAAATTATACTGAAATTTGCTTTGTGATTTCACAGGAGAAAGTTTTTTGAAACTTCTGTTATAGCAATATAAAGAAAATTAGCACCACCTTTCGCGGCCTTAACGAATCCAAAGCGTTAACGGTTTGAACAAATCTGGTAAACGGTCACCTAAGGAGTATTCCTGCAAAATTATAGTGAAACCTTCCCAGTGGTTTCAAAGAAGTGCGATTTTTAAATGTTCCACTATTACGTTTTAATTTTTAAAGCATCGGAAAATATGAGATGAAACAGGCGTGACTCTTTCGGCACTTTTCAGTAATTTACATTTAGATTAAATGTTTGTAGAAAAACAATCTGGATTATGCTGACTAAGTTTGAGTAGGTGAAACTTTAATCGAAGGCTAAATATTGAAACAAAATGTGCGCGTTAAAACCCTCATATATAATCATACCAATGCTGGTGACACCTCGATACACACGTTCTATATCTCAGTCCTATGCGAAATGTACAGGGCCTTACTAAAAGTCGTCTGAATACACACCAGATTAGGATCTATTACAAATTAGTGCTACATGTAGAACAGAGATATGCAATCTATCTAATTAAAATGCTAATGCATATATGTTTTGATTCTGTTTCTTTCAATCATTTCACGTCTAATTAGCGTATTCTGTTGATGTTGGATTAGTTATAATTAAACTTTTGTCCGTCTGGCGATTGTGGATATACCTCGATTTCAATCTATATAAGTGTACGAGTAAAATAATAGGTGAGTGGATAGTGGGGGATGAAGAACATCATGCAGCACATTCGAGTTATACTTACCGGTCTCTATCATCCTTATTTCTGAAAATGCAAAAGTGTGGCCTCTTTACATTTTAAAATGTGTTCCAGTAATAATAATTCTAAATTGAAAAATATAGTTTGCCTAAAACGATTAAACATGGTTTAAATTGTAATAAATACACACTTTTACGAATTAAAAATAAAATAGCCGAATTTGTAAGCAAAGGCATCCCAGGAAAATAATTTGAATGTAGCGGAAATGGCAACAGTATGCACTTTTGTGCACCTCAGAATAACGGTTGTTTTTTAGAGTTTTCATAACCAGTGCTTTCTTATAATTCTGTTAGTGTTTAGAAAAGAACCATTGCAACGCTATTTTGCTCAAATGAACTATACCAAATTAAAAAATAAAAAGATCACATTACGGTGACTATTTTGGGATAGTTTTAAAAAACTGTATCTTGACAAACAGTACAGACCCTGATGAGATCTGGATCTACACTGATTGTCTGAATGCCTCCTTCTTATTCCCTTAATACGCCCAGCCTTCCCTAGCATTGGTGCGTATTCAAGAATTATGACCCGGCACGCCCCTGACAACAGACGACGGACATGGGGCGAATCGGTGATGCAATGCTACGAATGGCTAACGAGTAAATGCGTCATGCATTGGTTCCGTGTATTCATTATCGGCCGAATACAAACTGTTAATCTGACTAAAACAGCAATTTTGTGAATGTTCGCTGTTTACGGCACTCCTTTTCGGCACTCGCATACCGAAGGTTTTGTGATAAATAATAAATTAGTATAATTACCGTGTGCAAATACATTTTGTTCATAGAACAATATTATCCTTTATCATGCGAAGTGCAACCATATTCGCATTTGCAAAGAGCGTGGATCCAGATGAGACGCCGTGTAACTCGGCGTCTCATCAGCATCCAGGCAGTTTGCCAAATGGTCAGCAGTTTCACATACACTTGTGCGAACCAGAAGAATGCAAAAATGCAACAGATCATGGGTTTCGGTAACCATATATATATATTTTTCAACACCAAAGAGTTGAGAATAAAGCTTCCAGATCGATGATACGTAACAGTTAAACCTCTCCTATTAGTGATGAATGCTGAAATATTCCATACTACATTTAGTGAAATAGTCCATTATTGTTCATACAGTATGAAAAGTTAAACTTTACGAGAAGACTTTGAATGATAAACAGTGCAGACCCCAATCAGATGGCTCCCTGGGGAACCCTCTGATCAGAGTCTACACTGATTGAAAATGCAATGAATTCGTTCCATCTGTTTCATTGAAAAGTTTAACCCTTTCGGCGCCAAATTTCTAATTGTCGTCTGCAATCCAACTTTGTTAAATCATACAGTAAAATAAGGAAATGAGATAAATAAATGCAAATTTCAAAGGAATAAAGCACATATATAGAACTAGAGATTGAGACAAATAGTGAAGTCCCTGATCAGACGCCGCCTTGAAAAGGCGGCGTCTGATCTGGGACTGCACTATTTGTCGTGGTGGGTTTACACGATTGTGAACCAATACTGAGGTTTATGTGACTTAACCATAAATAACCATTCAGGTAAGACATATTCATTATATCATTATATGTTACATGCAAATGTGATAACATGTCTGATAACACCCCGCATGAGACATCTTTTGAAAGATTGCTGTTGTATAAGGTACTACTGTATAGTGTCTTTGGTTATACCGCAATCTCCCTAATAAATGCCCGACCCTAATAAACGTCCCACTCTAATAAACGCCCCCACTCTAACTAATGTCTCCTCCAACAAAGGTCCCGACCCTAATACACGCACCGACCCTAATAAACGCCCGACCCTAATAAACGCCCCCACTCTAATAAACGCCCTCTAATAAATGCCCCGACCCTCATAAACTCCCCCTACCTAATAAACGCCCCACTCTAATAAACGCCACTAAACCTAATAAAAGCCCCTTACTTCTGAGAGGAAACCAACGATCGATGAAATTACTAGAACCCTAGCTATGTGAAGTTAGCAGTGAGTTGAGGGTTGGGGGTTGGACATTCATTTCTATATTTTTGGTGCGAATACCCAAATGGTAACGAAACCACAGCCAGAAGTGAGTTGAACATTCGTTCCCTATAGTGCGAACACACAGCTAGAAGTACATTGCTGGAAGTGGGCTGGACATTCAAAACACATGATCACATATTAAATCGAATACACTTATAGAGGCGAATACCCAGCCAGAAGTTAGTTGGACATTCGTGAAATGAGACCCCACAACAGAAAATCGAATGTCTAACTGGCAGTGGGTTGGACATTCAAACACATGATCACATGTCAATTCGAATACACTTCTAGCCGCGAATACCCAGCCAGAAGTGAGTTGGACATTCGTTAAATGTGAACCCACAACTGAAAATCGAATGTCTCACTGGCAGTGGGTTGGACATTCAAACACATGATGATATGTTAATTCGAATACATTTCTAGCCGCGAATACCCAGCCAGAAGTGAGTTGGACATTCGTGAAATGTGAACCCACAACTGAAAATCGAATGTCTAACTGGCAGTGGGTTGGACATTCAAACACATGATGATATGTTAATTCGAATACACTTCTAGCCGCGAATACACAGGCAGAAGTGAGTTAGACATTCGTTAAATGCGAACCCACAACACAAAATCGAATGTCGAACTGGCGGTGGGTTGAACATTCAAACACATGCTAACATATTAATTCGAATACACTTCTAGCCGCGAATACCCACCCAGAAGTGAGTTGGACATTCGTTTAATGCGAACCCACAACTGAAAATCGAATGTCTAACTGGCAGTGGGTTGGACATTCAAACACATGCTAACATATTAATTCGAATACACTTCTAGACGCGAATACCCAGCCGGAAGTGAGTTGGACATTCGTGAAATGCGAACCCACAACTGAAAATCGAATGTCTAACTGGCTGTGGGTTGGACATTCAAACACATGATCACATGTTAATTCGAATACATTTCTAGCTGCGAATACCCAGCCAGAAGTGAGTTGGACATTCGTTAAATGCGAACCCACAACGGAAAATCGAATGTCTATCTGGCAGTGAGTTGGACATTCAAACACATGATTACATGTTAATTCGAATACACTTCTAGCCGCGAATACCCAGCCGGAAGTGAGTTGGACATTCGTGAAATGCAAATCCACAACAGAAAATCGAATGTCTAACTGGCTGTGGGTTGGACATTCAAACACATTATCACATGTTAATTCGAATACACTTCTAGCCGCGAATACCCAGCCAGAAGTGAGTTGGACATTCGTGAAATGCGAACCCGCAACGCAAATTCGACTGTCGAACTGGCTGTGGGTTGAACATTCAAACACATGCTAACATATTAATTCGAATACACTTCTAGCCGCGAATACCCAGCCAGAAGTGAGTTGGACATTCGTTAAATGCGAACCCAGAACTGAAATTCGAATGTCTAACTGGCAGTGGGTTGGACATTCAAACACATGATCACATGTAAATTGGAATACACTTCTAGCCGCGAATACCCAGCCAGAAGTGAGTTGGACATTCGTGAAATGTGAACCCACAACTGAAATCGAATGTCTAACTGGTAGTGGGTTGAACATTCAAACACATGATGATATGTTAATTCGAATACACTTCTAGCCGCGAATACCCAGCCAGAAGTGAATTGGACATTCGTTAAATGCGAACCCAAAACGGAAAATCGACTGTCTAACTTGCTGTGGGTTGGACATTCAAACACATGATATGTTAATTCGAATACACTTCTAGCCGCGAATACCCAGCCAGAAGTGAGTTAGACATTCGTTAAATGCGAACCCACAACGCAAAATCGAATGTCGAACTGGCAATGGGTTGGACATTTAAACACATGCTAACATATTAATTCGAATACACTTCTAGCCGAGAATACCCAGCCAGAAGTGAGTTGGACATTCGTGAAATGCGAACCCACAACTGAAAATCGAATGTCTAACTGACAGTGGGTTGGACATTCAAACACATGCTAATATATTAATTCGAATACACTTCTAGACGCCAGCCAGAAGTGAGTTGAACATTCGTTCCCTATAGTGCGAACACACAGCTAGAAGTACATTGCTGGAAGTGGGCTGGACATTCAAAACACATGATCACATATTAAATCGAATACACTTATAGAGGCGAATACCCAGCCAGAAGTTAGTTGGACATTCGTGAAATGAGACCCCACAACAGAAAATCGAATGTCTAACTGGCAGTGGGTTGGACATTCAAACACATGATCACATGTCAATTCGAATACACTTCTAGCCGCGAATACCCAGCCAGAAGTGAGTTGGACATTCGTTAAATGTGAACCCACAACTGAAAATCGAATGTCTCACTGGCAGTGGGTTGGACATTCAAACACATGATGATATGTTAATTCGAATACATTTCTAGCCGCGAATACCCAGCCAGAAGTGAGTTGGACATTCGTGAAATGTGAACCCACAACTGAAAATCGAATGTCTAACTGGCAGTGGGTTGGACATTCAAACACATGATGATATGTTAATTCGAATACACTTCTAGCCGCGAATACACAGGCAGAAGTGAGTTAGACATTCGTTAAATGCGAACCCACAACACAAAATCGAATGTCGAACTGGCGGTGGGTTGAACATTCAAACACATGCTAACATATTAATTCGAATACACTTCTAGCCGCGAATACCCACCCAGAAGTGAGTTGGACATTCGTTTAATGCGAACCCACAACTGAAAATCGAATGTCTAACTGGCAGTGGGTTGGACATTCAAACACATGCTAACATATTAATTCGAATACACTTCTAGACGCGAATACCCAGCCGGAAGTGAGTTGGACATTCGTGAAATGCGAACCCACAACTGAAAATCGAATGTCTAACTGGCTGTGGGTTGGACATTCAAACACATGATCACATGTTAATTCGAATACATTTCTAGCTGCGAATACCCAGCCAGAAGTGAGTTGGACATTCGTTAAATGCGAACCCACAACGGAAAATCGAATGTCTATCTGGCAGTGAGTTGGACATTCAAACACATGATTACATGTTAATTCGAATACACTTCTAGCCGCGAATACCCAGCCGGAAGTGAGTTGGACATTCGTGAAATGCAAATCCACAACAGAAAATCGAATGTCTAACTGGCTGTGGGTTGGACATTCAAACACATTATCACATGTTAATTCGAATACACTTCTAGCCGCGAATACCCAGCCAGAAGTGAGTTGGACATTCGTGAAATGCGAACCCGCAACGCAAATTCGACTGTCGAACTGGCTGTGGGTTGAACATTCAAACACATGCTAACATATTAATTCGAATACACTTCTAGCCGCGAATACCCAGCCAGAAGTGAGTTGGACATTCGTTAAATGCGAACCCAGAACTGAAATTCGAATGTCTAACTGGCAGTGGGTTGGACATTCAAACACATGATCACATGTAAATTGGAATACACTTCTAGCCGCGAATACCCAGCCAGAAGTGAGTTGGACATTCGTGAAATGTGAACCCACAACTGAAATCGAATGTCTAACTGGTAGTGGGTTGAACATTCAAACACATGATGATATGTTAATTCGAATACACTTCTAGCCGCGAATACCCAGCCAGAAGTGAATTGGACATTCGTTAAATGCGAACCCAAAACGGAAAATCGACTGTCTAACTTGCTGTGGGTTGGACATTCAAACACATGATATGTTAATTCGAATACACTTCTAGCCGCGAATACCCAGCCAGAAGTGAGTTAGACATTCGTTAAATGCGAACCCACAACGCAAAATCGAATGTCGAACTGGCAATGGGTTGGACATTTAAACACATGCTAACATATTAATTCGAATACACTTCTAGCCGAGAATACCCAGCCAGAAGTGAGTTGGACATTCGTGAAATGCGAACCCACAACTGAAAATCGAATGTCTAACTGACAGTGGGTTGGACATTCAAACACATGCTAATATATTAATTCGAATACACTTCTAGACGCCAGCCAGAAGTGAGTTGGACATTCGTGAAATGCGAATCCACAACTGAAAATCGAATGTCTAACTGGCAGTGGATTGGACATTCAAAAACATAATCACATGTTAATTCGAATACACTTCTAGCCGAGAATACCCAGCCAGAAGTGAGTTGGACATTCGTGAAATGCGAACCCACAACAGAAAATCGAATGTCTAACTGGCAGTGGGTTGGACATTCAAACACATGATGATATGTTAATTCGAATACACTTCTAGCCGCGAATACCCAGCCAGAAGTGAGTTGGACATTCGTAAAATGCGAATCCACAACTGAAAATCGAATGTCGAACTGGCAGTGGGTTGGACATTCAAAAACATAATCACATGTTAATTCGAATACACTTCTAGCCGCGAATACCCAGCCAGAAGTGAGTTGGACATTCGTGAAATGTGAACCAACAACTGAAAATCGAATGTCTAACTGGCAATGGGTTGGACATTCAAACACATTATGATATGTTAATTCGAATACACTTCTAGACGCGAATACCCAGCCAGAAGTGAGTTGGACATTCGTTAAATGCGAACCCACAATGCAAAATCGAATGTCGAACTGGCTGTGGGTTGGACATTCAAACACATGATCACATGTTAATTCGAATACACTTCTAGCCGCGAATACCCAGCCAGAAGTGAGTTGGACATTCGTGAAATGCGAACCCACAACGCAAAATCGACTGTTGAACTGGCTGTGGGTTGGACATTCAGACACATGCTAACATATTAATTCGAATACACTTCTAGACGCCAGCCAGAAGTGAGTTGGACATTCTTGAATTGCGAATCCACAACTGAAAATCGAATGTCTAACTGGCAGTGGGTTGGACATTCAAACACATAATCACATGCAAATTCGCATACACTTCTAGCCGCGAATACCCAGCCAGAAGTGAGTTGGACATTCGGGAAATGCGAACCCACAACGGAAAATCGAATGTCTATCCTGCAGTGAATTGGACATTCAAACAAATGATCATATGTTAATTCGAATACACTTCTAGCCGCGAATACCCAGCCAGAAGTGAGTTGGACATTCGTGAAATGCGAAACCTGGGTGGGTATTCGCGGCTAGAAGTGTATTCGAATTAACATATCATCATGTGTTTGAATGTCCAACCCACAGCAAGTTAGACAGTCGATTTTCCGTTTTGGGTTCGCATTTAACGAATGTCCAATTCACTTCTGGCTGGGTATTCGCGGCTAGAAGTGTATTCGAATTAACATATCATCATGTGTTGGAATGTTCAACCCACTGCCAGTTAGACATTCGATTTTCAGTTGTGGGTTCACATTTCACGAATGTCCAACTCACTTTTGGCTGGGCATTCGCGGCTAGAAGTGTATTCGAATTAACATGTGATCATGTGTTTGAATGTCCAACCCACTGCCAGTTAGACATTCGATTTTCCGTTGTGGGTTCGCATTTCACGAATGTCCAACTCACTTCTGGCTGGGTATTCGCGGCTAGAAGTGTATTCGAATTAACATGTGATTATGTGTTTGAATGTCCAACCCACTGCCAGTTAGACATTCGAATTTCAGTTGTGGGTTCGCATTTCACGAATGTCCAACTCCCTTCTGGCTGAGTATTCGCGTCTAGAAGTGTATTCGAATTAATATGTTAGTATGTGTTTGAAAGTTCCAACCCACTGCCAGTTCGACATTCGATTTTGCATTGTGGGTTCGCATTTAACGAATGTCCAACTCACTTCTGGCTGGGTATTCGCGTCTAGAAGTGTATTCGAATTAAATTATGTCGAGTATTAAATGTGTTAAAGGCAGGTTGCTGCTTAAAGAAGGGTGAAAGTAAAACAGACATAATTTAGTGGCCATTATAGAGAGGTTTTGCTGTATATACTAATACTGCACGATTACTACGAGCTTCTTTTGACAACCATTGTCCATTTACCCATAAATTAGAATGGTTGCAACTTCTATAAATAGAAAAGTGCACTCACGGCTGAGCGCTCGAAATTGAACTACATGTATAGTCATTAATTTGGTCACGCATTCTCGGGCAAAGAAACTGGCAGTGTTGTATTTGCTTATTACTTGTCTGTATAACCACAGGTAACTCCGGAACAAATACATGGTTTGTGACGCGTTTTACCTCTACGGGTGGACTCGTCCTAAAGGTCACAGCTCACGGGTCAAAATCGAACTATATCTAGGGGGTTTTCAAGTTCAATAACCTAACTTTAGAACACAAATAATAGTTGATGCCAGTACGCCTACGTCAAAAGAGTTATTTCCATGCACGATTAATTTAGCAATAACAATACATTTAAAAGTTTAAGAGCTCTATTTTCACATCCCCGTCGTTAGACGGTGCTTATTAGATTATGATGTACGCCCGACTGTCCAGGTGTCCATATATCCGTCCTATATCTAATTGTCAGGGCGTTTATTTGCCATGTGATAACCCTTTTGCAAAGCATTTGCAAACAGATTGGGTCCAATGAGACGTCAAGCTGTTTGACACACAGTTAACAGTTTCTCAAAGACGTAACACTATCCCTGTCCTGTATTTAGGCCAATTTTCAATACCTACTGAATATTCATTAACAAAATAGTTATAAAGAAATATGGAAGGTGGAACATTATAGACATTATAGAAAGTAAAGAAACAGATCAACTTTTATTAGCAAACAGAGCAGACCCTGATCAGACGGTTCCTAGAGGAGCCGTCTGATCTGGGTCTACTCTGTTTGCAAATGCGTGAAAACACGTTTATATGAGGGAAAGACTGGAACAAATTAATGGTAACTGAAAACCGCAACAGATCCATGTTAAACCAGACATCATATTTATCGTAAGCTAAGGGCTGAGACATTGAAGAGAAGGTTCGTTCATTACGGCGAGGTAATACAGATCGAAGGAGTTGGACCCTAACCCCCTCTTTCCTGATTAATTTCCCGCTCTTTGTGATTTGACCATGATATTTATTGTATAAGATTTTTAGGGGTCATGCAAATCAAGTATAACCTTTTGAAAGATTTGACTGACTTGTTCAGAAATTCTTGCACGTTAACAGTAAGGAGCTTAATGTGAGTTAAACCGATGCATTATAATTTCAGAAGCAAACGGAATCATTTGATCTTGATCTACTCTGTTTTCAAATTAATTAAAAAGCATAAATATGTGGAAACGACTTAAAGGAGAAGGACATTATGAAAGGCACAAGTAACCGAACGATGTTCACCGAATTTGACAGTGGTGTTTTTGCTGCTGACCGTGCCAAGGCGGTACGCTCTTTGTCACCCTTCCTTTTGTTTGCATTGCGTCTTTGTGCTTGTGCTTTGTTCATGTTGTGGAACGTTTGTCCCTGGTTCTTGTGTGTCTTTTGGTGTTTTCTGTGTTCATTTCGTGCGTGTGCGTTTGGGTGTGTGGTTGTGTGTGTGTGTGTGTCATGCTGTCTATCGGTGTTTTGGTGGTGGTTGCGTCTTGCATGTGGCTTTGCCTGCTTGACTTTACTACTTTTCCATATACTAGTATACTGGTCGTATATAATTATAACAATAGGTTCAATACATGAATGCTGTAAGTTACGACTGTATTGCTGTAATATTAATATTCTGTAATTTTAGAATTATGAAGTATTGAAACCATTGTGATAAATATTTATCACAATTGTTTCAAGAATTGAATATGACAGAGGCGTAGAATGGCGTATTTATGGAGGAAAGGGTAAAAAGATCCACTTTCAAGCACCGTTACCCAGATTATGGACATACTAGTTGTGATTTGGAGGAGTGTTACTGCAGAAATTATTTTACTGATGTTATCGTTAGAAAGCAAGTGGTAAACAGTGAGTGCATACCTTGAGGATTCCAGGAGCAGTCGTCTGATCGTGATGCACACTGTTTGCCTATGTCTATAGTAAAAGACACTGGACACAGACATGTTAAAAACGATTGATGAATTCAACATGAAAATATAAGCATTCGTTTAAACTTTGACACATGCTGAGTAGTCAGGTCATTCCACACCGAGTACGTTTGACTCAAGTCAGCTAAACAGTACTAGAAAAACTTATATATAGCACAAATCCTATAAAGCGATAGCTTAGTGAATTTACAGTGGTGTATTTAAAGGCAAGTGGTTGTTTAATGCAGGGCGAAAGTAAGGCGGGAAGCTCCTGTAAGATCTCCCTGTAATCTCCCTGCCGCCCTGTTATGTTATCAATTGTCCTCTATTCCGGTTGACTTTATGTCTTATGTAACGATCTGTTATAACCGCGATGAACTTGAAACATGGGACAGAGTTTTACACCAGTATAGTACATGGGGAAAACGTGACTATATAAAATAAAAGCAGAAATGGGGGAATGGTTTAATGAGTCATGATGCATTATATCCGTGTATGACACCAATGGTACACATTACATCACAAATAAATGTTATCGACTTGTTGAACACACTTACGTAGAAACCATTATCACATCACTGTTCACAAGTAAAGTTGATTGATGACAAATCACAATGCTTCTACATGTAGCACCATCAAAGCAAGTTTGCAAATGACAGATGTTGATGAGCTGGTTAACGCTCAGACCATCATGTCCGTGGTATACCCAGGAACTTCACGATGCTAAACATGCACGTCGCAAGTTGTAAGAAATTTGAAAAGTCCAGACTCACAATAGACCATCAACTATACAAAGAACAGTGTGCCAACGTAAACAAGCTGTTGACAAAGTCAAAGGTTGATTTCTACTCAGAGAAAGTAGAATCTTGCCAGGCAGACTTAAAGAGTCTTTTCAAAGTCACTAAGCACCTGCTAGGTACAACTAGTGACATCACATTGCCTAAGACTTCGTCATCAAGACAACTTGCACAAGACTTCAGTAACATTTTCACCGACAAAGTGGGCAAGATACGGGCAGATATTCATCAGACACTGTATCGAGGACGCTAGTTATCACTGAAATGCAGCGTGCAACAAATGTTTTAGATAGTTTTGTTACAGCTACAGAAGAAGTAGAACAGATCATTAAGGCACACCCTTGCAAGTCCTGTGAACTGGATCCAATACTTACATGGTTGTTAAAGTCATGCCTTGATGAACTTTTGCCGATTCTGACAAAAAATGTAAACTCCTCTTTAGACACTGCCTACGTTCCAAAAATCTTCAAGATGTCACATGTCAGACCTCTTTTGAAGAAAACGAATCTCGATTCAAATGAACTTTAGTGTGAGGTTAGGACGTCCGTAAACCGGTTTAAACCCCCAGTGGTGTTTTTGCTACTGACCGTGCCAAGGCGCTACTCTCTTTGTTACCCTTCCTTTTGTTTGCCTTACGTCTTTGTGCTTGTGGTTTTGTTCATGTGTGGAGTGTTTGTCTCAAGTTCTAGTGTGTCTGTTGGTGTTTTTTGTGTTCATCTCGCGTGTGTGCGTGCGTGCGTGCGTGCGTGCGTGTGCGTTTTGGTGCTTGGTTATGTGTGTGTGTCTGTGACTGTGTGTCATGCCTTGATGAACTTTTGCCGATTCTGACAAAAAATGTAAACTCCTCTTTAGACACTGCCTACGTTCCAAAAATCTTCAAGATGTCACATGTCAGACCTCTTTTGAAGAAAACGAATCTCGATTCAAATGAACTTTAGTGTGAGGTTAGGACGTCCGTAAACCGGTTTAAACCCCCAGTGGTGTTTTTGCTACTGACCGTGCCAAGGCGCTACTCTCTTTGTTACCCTTCCTTTTGTTTGCATTACGTCTTTGTGCTTGTGGTTTTGTTCATGCGTGGAGTGTTTGTCTCAAGTTCTAGTGTGTCTGTTGGTGTTTTTTGTATTCATCTCGCGTGTGTGCGTGCGTGCGCGCGTGCGTGCGTGTGCGTTTTGGTGCTTGGTTATGTGTGTGTGTCTGTGTCTGTGTGTCATGCTATCTATCGGTGTTTTGGTGGTGGTTGTGTCTTGTATGTGGCTTTGCCTGCTTGACTTTACTACTTTTCCATTAAGAATTACTATATCGAATTTGCCATTTGTCTCCAAAGTGTTGGAAAAAGTGGTCGACAAACGCATTGAGTCCCACTTGACCTCAAACGAACTGCATGAGCACCATCAGCCGGCATACCGTAAACATCATTCAATAGAGACTGCTCTCCTGAAAGTTCAAAACGACATCCTTCAATCCCTAGATAAAAACGAAATTACAATTCTGGTCATGCTTGACTTATCGACTGCATTTGACACTATCGGTCGTGAAACTCTGCTAAAACGCCTGGAAAAAGACTTCAGAATTATTGGAAAACCTCTGGAGTGGATAACCTCCTATCTGAATGACCGCTATCAAATAGTCTCAGTAGACTAGATGGCGAACTGTCCACCCCAGTTAAAATGGAATATAACGTGCCACAGGGTTCCGTCCTAGGACCAAAACACTACATCATGTACACAAAACATGTCAGCTCAATCTGCAGAAACCATGGGCTAAATCATGGGCTAAATCACCATTTCTATGCCGATGACTCTCAGTTATACCTGTCCTTTAACCCCTTACGTGCCACAATGACGGGTTTATGATATCACATGCAAACAGTTTGGCTCGAGATGAGAGGCCGAGTAACTCGGCGTCTCATCAGGATCCAAACTGTTTGTAACTCTGTTTACTGTTTTATAAAGAAAATGGAAGAAGTGCACATACTTACACTAAAACTAAACGAAACTCTGCCCAGCAGACGACAATGCTGGCACCGAAAGGGTTAAGCCCAAGGGCATTTCCTGTCAACAAAAAGCTTAATCGCGAGTTGAGGACTGTCTCAAAGAAGTAGTCTCTTGGATGCTGAAGCTCGATACTGAAAAAACTGAGGTCATTCTGTTTCATACAAAACACACAAAAGTACCTTCAGAGGTTAATGTGCAAGTAGGGCCCTCTATAATCAGACCGTCTTTGTGTGTAAAGAATCTCGGTGCATGGCTCGATTCACAAATGGATATGACATCACATGTCAAATCCGTGTGTAGGTCTAGTTATGCACAGCTCCGGCAAATAGGCCATATAAGAAAGTACCTCTCACTTGATGCTACTAAGACTTTGGTAAACTCTCTGGTTACATCAAAAATAGACTACTGCAATTCACTGCTGCATGGAATTTCAAACAACTCACTGCGGAAATTTCAAAGAGTGAAAAACACAGCAGCCCGCACCATAACCAGAATTCCTCGATATAGTTTTGAAGGAACTTCACTGGCTGCCGGTTCAACATCGGATTGAATTCAAATTTCTGACTCTTACGTATAAAGCCATGCACAATGAATCTCCCAAGTACATCGTCGACATGTTTCGCGTGTACAGGCCGCACAGAGAGTTAAGGTCGGCAAGTAGATCATGTAGATCATGGTCGTTGGTTGTGTCAAAAGGTCGTATGGTAAAATACGGTGAGAGAAGTTTCATGTATGCAACTCCAAAACTTTGGAATGCTCTACCGTCAGGCATTAGAGAGGCGGGATCACTGGTGTCTCAAAACGCATTTTTCAACATTTGTTACTAGGACAGTTTAGGAAACGATATGTTGCATATCTTTCATTGACCAGATAGACAATCATGCGATTCATCCCGTTAGTAATTTCATATCAACTGTATATCTAAGGCACGTCTTCAGTACAAGTCGCGGGTGATGGCACTCTGTATTGATGATTATTGTTGTGATAATTGTACCCGATTCAATCCAATCCAGGGTTGGGGCTTGCAATTCGTGAAAGTAACCTATCTCATGTTGGTGAGGGAGAATTTCATTCCATATTCTCGACTATTGGGAGCAACATGTTTTCATGTTAGAGTGGGACCCTGATCCCAAGTCTCTGGTTGTGAGTGGTCTTTCCGACCAACTTTGGATTATAACTTCGGAAGGCTCCATCGCTTTAAGATATTGCCATTGTTTGCACTGAACTCCTATTGTCACTGTAGGGTGTTCATTCACTTGGGTTACTGTATGCACCAGATTCCGTAATTATGTATTCTCTGTTTTGTGTATATAATGGCTCGAGTGGTATTTGGGTGGTTCATTTGCCATAGAGGGAATTATGTGGTTCGCTCCGGACAGTGATTTCATTTATACTGTATATCTATTGTATATATTTTATTTTCTGGATAGATAATCATGCGGTTCGTTCCGGTTAGTGATTTCATCCATGTGAAGCGCCTTTGAACGCACATATCCTGTGTGAAAAGAGCGCTATATCAATGTGGTATAATGATAATAATAATAATAATACGAAATTCACTCATTTCATCATACACTTCACATAACAAGATCAAATTGTAACAGACTCCGTTACAGAATGCCCCCTCTCCCAAACTGAACTGATAATTAGTATTGATGAGCAAAATATCTAAATTTCAACCAATCACAGGCTATCACTGGGTATCACGCTTTTGAAACACCTGCCATTAATATCTGGGTACCCATATACCCTTACTGTTCAATTTGCAGACAATTGTAAACTGTGACCAATCAGAGGATACCACACCATTACTATTGAAACCAAGTCTTTCAAAACAACTTGAATTAGTTTGGGTACCCACATACCCCTAAATGCCAATTTTCAGCAGACTCGAACAATATCTAATCTTTTACCAATCAGAGCCCACCATTCAATTACCATGTCAACCAATTCTTTCGAAAGACCTACCAATCACTTCGGGTGCCAATATACTCCGACATACCAACATTCAGCAAAATCGAACATTATCTAAATTTGTTGAAAAGTTCTAAATTACGACCAATCAGAGTCACCATTCAGTTACAATGGCAACCAATACTTTCTGAATACCTACCAATTGATTTGAAGTACTAAAATATCCTATGATACCATTTGTCAGCAAAATTGAATGATATGTTACTTCGCCAAACAATATCTAAATTTCGACCAATCAGAGTCCACCATTCAGTTACCATGGCAACCAATTCTTTCGAAATACCTACAAATCAATTTGGAGTGCCAAAATTTCCCGACATACCAATTTTCAGCAAAATATAAAAATATCTAAATCCGTTCAAAAAGAAATTCAAATTTCGAACAACCAAAGTCACCATTCAGATACCATGGCAACCAATACTTTAGAAACAATTTGGAGTACTGGAATATCCCATGATACAATTTTTTAGCAAAATTGAATGATATGTAACTTCGCCAAACCATATCTAAAGTTCGACCAATCAGAGCCCACCGTTTGATAGTTATGGTGATTTTAAAAAAGCGGGATGCACATCTGCATATAACCACCAATGTTCATGTGGGGTTTCATTAGGATCGGACCATATTTTTTCCGAGAGATGCGTCGGACAAGTTCATTGCGGAAGAAGAATCGGAATCGGGATATTGATTTGGTTTTTATCGGGGTTTACATCGCTTTAACAGTATGTCTGTCATATTGCTACGTTCAGTCAATTACAGGTGGAGGAAGACCCCAGACGATCATCTGTACACATGTACAAAATACATCTTGGTTGAACCACCGACCTACCGCAAGTCAGCTGAAATCGGAAGAAAGAATAATAATAGGAAGAATAACAAACACAATATGTCCCCCAATTTCGTTTTGTTACAGTACAGTAGTACAACGATCAGATGGCGTTGTTTACAAAACAGTACGTCTGTAAACACAGAAAATTAACGATAAATTAAACTGCGACATGTTGTATAGGTTAATCCAGGCAGTTGACTTGTGTGGCTCCACCACTTCTTCCTATCCTAATATACATGCCACAGTTATACGTATCGATAATTTTCTGTGTTTACATACACACTGTTTTGTAAACAACGCCATCTGATCGTTGTATTACTGTAAAGGCACGTAAACTTAAAAAAAGAAACAAACGGAAAGCAAAAAAAAGATGTTGGCGTCTACCATTGTTTGCTGTGTTTGCTAATGGAATTTGAAAGATCTGTATCTTTACTCTCTAAAATGACCACCATTTACCACCTTAACCTTTAGCCTGCTATGGGCGGATGAGTGAATACCTTTTTTGATCCAGATAAAGCGCCGAGTAACTCGGCGTCTCATCAGGATCCAAACTGCTTGACACCCTGATTGCATTTTAGTAGACACATTGATTATAGCTTGAATTTTGAAAATGTGGTTGATGATAAGTTCTGTAGGAATAATTTGCTCAGCAGGCTGAAGCTTAAGTATTCCATCATAACAAATTTGTCCATGAATATTCAGTAGAACAGGTAATGGGTTTAAAGTGTGATGAATGTGCATCGTAAGGATTCAAAAGATTTTTCAAATACAATCAATGTTATAAGGACGACAGGTATTACTTGACCATTATAAACTGAGACTCATCAATTTCCGTTAACGTCTCCGGCTATACTCGGATGAATTCGATTGGTATACCAATACATACCAATACATGAGTTATGCGTTTAGACCAATATACGGCCTAAAGTGTGGTGCAGTGGAAAGATCTTTGTCTGTCATACAAGCAGTTGCAGGTCCGAATCTAACTGAAGTCATTGGATTTTTTTTCTAATTTCTATTAAATTTTTGTACTTGATTTTCAAAGAATATATTATTATAAATCAGATATTTTATATATACATATACGTATTTTGAAGTACTTGTATTTTTTAAAAAAAATAATAGTTTATGTCTTTTGAAGTACTTTTTATATTTTATTTTTTCTTTACGTATAGCTTGCACGTGTAATGGAATGTAGTGACACGAATTTTTTCTGTGGAAAGTGGTATGATCCTGTTTTATGAAAAAGAAATGCTTAAAACGAGGAAAAGGTAATATACTCACTTTTTGAAGAAAAACAGTCTGCCCGAGGTGAGGCTCGAACCCGCTATCTTGTCCGCCGCATACAACACCCTTATCTACTGAGCTATTACAGGGACTGAACAAAATTACATACCGTCAATAGTCAGTAATGTTCGAACGATGTTTATCTTCGGAAATCTATATATACAAAAAAGGGTAAACATATTTCATACAGAATTGTTCCTGTCCGGTTTACGACTCTATATGTGTATTGTACTTACATACATGCAGTGGAACCTGTCTTAGTAACCATTTAACATATCAAAATCAAGATCTTTGAAACCGGTGATACCTTAGCGGAAGTCCAAAGTAATGCAAGAGGCTTTCTGTATTAAACTTTGCCTGCGTCAAGCAACCAGCTCTTTTAAGACACCTATGGTTAGGAAATTAATGGCCGCTTATAGAGGAAGTCCCTACAATGAACGCATATTTTCAATAATATCATATAACTTGGTATTTGTTATGCTCAATCATTATTATGAAGTTTGGCAATTTGAACATATCCAAAAATGCCCCTGTGATACAAATAAACCGAGTTAATCAATACTTATAATTTTTGTTCTACAACACAATATTGTCGGCCTTTACCGTTAATTTTTTTCCGCGTTTTGCCGATGATGACCAGATCCCTCCATTGTTTACGTAATAGCTTTTTTTCGGAAGTGATCGAAGAAGCGCAAAAAGGGTGAAACTAAAACCCAACCCGAATAAAACTGAAACATCAGGGAGTAATCGGGATCGGTGATATCAATCACATGGATGTTTTGTAATTATAAACGGTAATTGGATGGGTTTTCGTACAATTACCGTTCATAAAAATATGAGTTTTGTATATTTTAGGTATTTTTGAAATGCGTCAAATGTAGGGACTTCCCTTTTAAGCCTTTCTATCAAATAAACGCATTTTCACACATTTGCAAACAGCGTAGACCCAGAGCAGATGGTTCGTCAAATCAGGGTCAGTTCTTTTTGCGATTGATATGATAAAGATCTGATTCTACAGTTTTGGTCAAAGCAAATTATTTCTTTGAAAAAGTACATTTATTAACATTCGTGATGTAATTATTTCTTAGATGAATGCTCAACATGGAAAGGGTTCTGCTGTACATATCAACACTTATTATACCTCACGTGAATTTCCTAAACAAATTGTCCATATGCCTGCCATGATACAATGTGTACTGTTCCGTGCAACATTATCTCGTGCGGGCATCACATCTAGATCAGTGAGCGCTTATTAAACTATGTGCGTGACGTCATCCGACACGTCATCTGACGCTTGCAATTTGATCAACAAACGTCATTTTGACAGTTGTTTTTGTTTTTGTTTAATTATTTGAGAAATGTCACGCTATGCGCTTATTTCGGAGGAGGATCTGTCAAGATCGGACATTGATAAAAACTCCGCCAGTACTTAACGTGTAATAACGTGTAATTTAACTTAGCTGTTCCGCTATTTTTAAGCACCGAGTATAACTTTTGTTTGAAACTGTTATCGTTGTCATTGAATTGTTTTTGCTTACGAAATTGATTGTGCTGTTCGGCATAATAAAATAAATATCACATTCTATGGAGATCGACAGCATGTATTGTCAACCCTCGGTATGGTAATGTACACCTCGGCTAATGCCTCGGTGAACATTACCAACCTCGGGTTGACTCCATAGGATGTGATATTTATATAATATTAGCAGATCATTTGCTACATATGGCATTTATATAAACGTCGTGTTGATCAGTGATGAAATGTCCCTGTCTCTGGTAATATGTACCAGCACGTACAGCCTCTATAGATATATTCACGAAATTGACAAATAGGATAACGTGGAATGAATGTAGGTTGGGGTTTGACAGGGGAATTAATATTCCATTGTCCCGATGAAGACGGTACCTGTCAACGTGTCAGCTTGATAATCCCATGTGTAATGTGCAGGCATACATCCAGTTAGACAAGTGTCAAATCTATTTGTCATCAATAGACAATTTCGTCAAAGAAAACTAGATTTACAGACGAGTAACTAAATCTGGTTGCAAAATGTCATGGTTCTTTTTAGCTCTTGTCCCTATGTAATAGTGTTTATTAAGAGAGAATTTAACGATTAAGACGGCAGCGCGAGCCTAGCTCAAGACGGCTTCTTAACTGTTAAATATCTTTCTTAATAAACACTTACTTACTTAGAGTTTGGCACGCTCTGTTATACTGCCATATTTGAACGCCCGCACAGATATATATAGGCCGAGTTTCCTCTCATATTTCAGTTAGTTATTATGTAGTCAAACCGCAACTCACGGTGATTTTCATTTGAGCAGTTTCATGCTAGATTTTTCGTATAAATTTATTTTGAAGATAGATGTTTTAGAAGGGGACTCCGTCGTGAGTTATTTAATATTAGTACTCAGTGGATGATAACCTTTGAGGAAACGCCGTGTAATAAGGTCAATGCTGAAGGCTTCTAAAAAACCGATGTAAGGTCACGCCATCGAAGCTAGAAACAATGAAGGAAGATAATTGTTATCATTATGCAACTAACATATTTTAGCAAGCTGTGTATTTTGTGGATTATATACGCATGCTTTGGTTCAGTGTTTTCAAGACTGTTGTCTATGAACTTTTCGTCTTGTTTCGTTTTAATTATACAAACGAAAACCGGTCCCGTCGCAGTCACCGTAAAAGTTTAGCAAGCATTGCCATATTTAAAGCTAACACGATACTAGTGAGTCTTGAAACAAACTCCTAGCATGCGCAATACCTCGTGAACACTAAATAATGAAATCTTGAACTCTAAATGAAATACGAATTAATGTCTCGCCAAATTTCGAATTCTTAACAATTAAATCCAGCATATTTGTTTTAATATCCGGCTTGATGATTGGTCGGAAGTCTTCGCCAAGCTCTAATGATACTTGACATATATCTGTGATTTAATTACAAAACTATTCACAACTTGAAAATTAATACACATTAACTAGCGGAATTATACAAACATAAGCTTAAAGATGTTTATCATTCAGAAAGAGGAAATATCCCGAAATATTATCTCCGTTAAATACTACACTAGTTCCAAATGAAATATGCCAGTCAAACATATTTAACCAATGTTAACCTGAATTTCTCAGTGATCTTGTTAAGATTGTCATTTCCCTGTTGAATATCCATGTATGAAATAATGACATGATGAATACTAATAAGATTATTGTTTATAATGACATGGGCATACATGTATGACCTTTTGACTCAGGCAGAAACTGGAGAATCAGACCTACATTATACCATATACAAACAGAGTAGACCCTAATCAGACGGCTCCTAGAAAGCTCGTCTGATCTGAGTCTACTATGGTAGCAAAAGCGTGAAAGGGCGCTTATATAAAATAAAGGGTTAGATATGTATTCATTTGTATGTACATTGAATTAATCTATTGTTCAAATTTATAGATCTCTGTATAAAAATTATACATTTGCCGACGTGACATTTGGAAAATAGGTTATGATTCAAACAATAAGGAAAAGTATGCCACAATGGGTTAACACTTTCCTTCATATAAATGCATGTTCACCCATTTCCAAACAGGGTAGACCCAGATCAGAGGAGCCACCTTCTCAGGATATGTTCCGTTTGCCAATGGAATTTGATAAGATCTGTATCTTTACTTTCCAAAATGTCTACAATGGTCCACCTTCCATATTTCATTATAACTATTTGGCCATGAATATTCAGTTGAAATTTGAAATAAACATAGAATAGGGAAAAGGTTAACATAAATGACTTTAACACCAGAAAAGTCAGAATAACAAACGGTTTCCTGATTCAGAACATAATTATATTGAATAAGAATACGAGGGATTAGCCCAGTTACATGTAGAAGCAAAACTCGAGGAGAAAGTGAGAAAAAAATATATCTTGTCAATGGGTTAGTGTTTCGTTTTCCATTCTTGTTTCCTTTGCGAATCCTGGGGAATATAGTATGTGTAATACAGCAGTCCATCTGTCATTCATTTTCAGATTTTTTATGCTAGTTCGATTGAGAACATTACTGGCTTGAGTCAATATTAACCGTTGGATTCCTATAAACGTTTCACGCCTTTGCAAACAGAGTGGACCCAGATAATACGACCCCTGAAGGAGTCTTCTGTCCAGGATCTGCTTTGTATGCTTAAATGGTGGAATATAGTTCTGATTCTACAGCCTTAGCCAAAATGTCAAGTGTTCATAAGCCATTGTAAAAAATCGGATTAACACTAATCATGTCATGAATGGCCAACAGTGATATGATTTACTCTTAGTCCCTTTACTCTGCAGTATAAAAATACAGTAAAACCTCTCTATAACGGTCACTTAATTGTGTTAATTAGTTGGTATTTAAGGAAGGTGGCTGCTTTAAGCAAGGTGAAAGTAAAACAGAACGCTCCTATAGGAGCGTTCTGTTTGACTTTCACCTTGCTTTAAGCAGACATCTGCCTTTAACACAAAATATTTGATGTAATTTAGTGGCCGTTATGGAGAGGTGTTACTGTACCGTCTGCACACAGTTGGATCTTATTCAATTATAACTTTTTTCCAGTTCGATCAAGTCTTCGAATATCAACTTCATATTGAACAGCGCGGATCCTGATGAGACGTCGTGTAGCTCAGCACCTCATCTGGGTCCAGGGTTGAGTCCATGTAGCGATTAGCGGACTATACAATAGCCCTCCTTCAACAGACTGACATGCGACTGGGAGTCTCATTAGGATTTGTGTTGTTGATTTCTCGGCCAATGGTTTCTGCAAATACATGTACAGTACAACCTTAATTATTCGAACATGCAAATAAGTATCATAGTCCATCTTTAGGACAGGTGGTAGCTCAATGCAGGATAAAAGTAATGCAGAAAGCACTGTTGAGATATGCCTACATGACTGCCGACTTGCATTAAGCAGCCACCTGTCGGAAAGGTTCTTAATCCTTCTGTACTGGTGTTTCCAAAAGTTCTGACTGTATTAACCCTTTCCTCCATTAATACGCTTACCTACGCCTCTGTAAAAATCACTTTATAAAACCATTGTGATAAATAGAGCATTTGCTCCTATAGGATCAAATCCTCTATTTATCTCAATGGGTTCGAACTACAAAATTCTAAACATTTTCCTTTTCTCTAGTTAATGCTCCTTTTCGGTAGATTTATTCAAAGTGGTTGGATCTGAAAATAGCCTATGGGGGGAATGGGTTAAACAAATTGAAAGTAAATTTGATATTGTCACGAATCAGAAATTGAGCAGACAGAGGTTCGTTCTCGTACTATTTGGGTTAAATATTTACATGTTTATCTCCGATTTATTGGAACATACCACTCCAATACTCAGTGCCTTAGATTGTATGTACAGTAGAACCTCACTAATGCGACTACTTAATGAAAAAAAAACATGAGTGTCTTTATAAACAGGTGGGAGCTTTCTGCATTACGTTTGCCCTGCATTAAGCTACCGCCTGCATCTAGCACCCATAATTATACCTCTATTAGATGGTCGCATTAGCGGGGTTTTACGGTATATTTTGCTTATAAATATCAATGGAGGAAAGGCTTAACCAAGTAGTACTTGGTGAACCTTAGAAAGGATATAGGCAAAAGTATAGACTAAGATTAAAGAAACCATGTAAAAACTATCTAATCAGCTTCTGCGCTGTTTGCTTAACCTTTAGCCTGCTATAGGTGGATGAGTGAATACCTATGCAAACAGTTTGGATCCAGATGAGACGCCGAGTAATTCGGCGTCTCATCAGGATCCAAACTGTTTGATACTCTTATTGCATTTTGGTAGTTAATTTAGTATAGCTTGATGTTTGAAAATATAGAAGGTGAAACATTCTGTAAAAATAATTTGCCCAGCAGGCTAAAGGTTACCTAACTGATGGTAATGGCGTATACCAGTATATACAGTAAAACTTCGATTATTCGAACACTAAAATACGTATTATTATCGACCTTTAAGACAGGTGGCAGCTTAATGCATGGTGAACGTCATGCAGAAAGCTCCTCTAGGAGCTTTCTGCATGACTTTCACCATCCATTAAGCAGCCACCTGCCTAAAAGGGTCTAAATTCTTCTCTACCGAAAATTCGGATAATCGAGGTTTTACTGTAGTTAGTTTACTTTGACCTCTAAACATGAAAATAGATGGGTTCAAAACCACGACCTGGACGAGTTTTCTTGAAACAATATGGGAATAAATAAGTTAAGATAAATTAATCGTATGTACCTGCAATTATGTTACGGTCAGATAGCAAACGCTTGGGTAGATTTCATTCGATCCTCCTATATATAACAACAATTAAGTGTGGCGTTTTAAAACTTATCAAACTTGAATGGTCCATCATTGTTTAACACTTGAGCCGATATCAGTATGAATGGGGTTTATATGCGGGGGATTCTGAATGACAAATTGTGCATACGAAAAACATTTTCAAAGTTTAAAGACATATCAATGTTTAACGATAGAGATTAATTTAGCACGGGATTATATATTTAAGAGACAGTGTTTATTAACAAACATTGCATGTCCTGATCGTATGGCTAATCTAGATGTCCTCTGATTTGTGTTTTAGCTCTTTCTTTCGCATGGACTAAGACCTACATTTTCATTTATAAATGTATAAATATGTAACATTAAAGGTGTGTAATATCCATTTTCTAGTATTTATAACGTTTAAATAAAACAATTGTATTTCTCTGCAATAGTTTGCTAAACTTATTTTATCAACTATACAACACATGGTATTCATGACGGTCCAAGAAAGGTAACTAAAACACACAAAAGTTGATTTATAACTAGATAATTCACCCCCTTTCTTGTCACAATACCCTTCAAGTAAGTCTAAGCCAATTGTGGTGTTCCTAGGGGTGATTCTTTATAATTGTGATCTGCAATACGGCACAAGGCTGACCCAGTTTTCAGCATTGCTCTGCTGTATTTACAGACGTGTATTGTCTGTACAACTCTGAAATCAGTTTTGTCGTCTTATCAGTTCTATGTTGCAAATACTGTCATCAGTAGAATTGTTCTGTTTCTGGAGGGCGATTCTTTACAAATGTGATGTGAAATACGGCACAAGGCTGATCAAGTTTTCAGTATTGCTCTGTTGTATTTACATACATGTATTGGTCTGTGTGACTTTGAAAATAGTTTTCATGTAATGCGATGCTGTTTTTAAAATCTTTCTCTCGGTTACAGATATTTCCAGATGAATATAAATACAGTAGAATCAGTCTTAAGCGACGCTCAAAAGGAGGTGTAACTATGAACCTATAAGACAGGTGGTAGCTTATTGCAGGTCAACAGTAATGCAGAATGCTCATATAGGAGCTTCCTGCATTAGTTTTGCCCTGCATTAAGCAAACACATGCTTTTTAAAACTCCTATGTTCAATAAATTAATGGTCGCTTAAGGCAGGTTCTACTGTAAGGGCTTGTACAAGTAACTTTTGCGTACTTCTTTTTCTGTGCAATTTTAAACTTGTGGTGGCATTAATGCGTTGCAGTTATCATGCTGACGGTGTAATTAACGGTTGAATAGACAAACATATTCTTATTTTCTTATTATCATCTCAATTATCACCCATATTTCCAAGCGGGTCAGTCCGTCTATCCGTCTGTCCAACCGTTCGTCGGCAATTGCTTTAAACGACATCTCCTCAGAAAGCGCATGCTAGAATGTAACCAAACTTCAGATAAATGATCTTGGTATGAAGTTCTACCAGAATGTCTAAAACAAACCGGGTCTATGAAGAACGCTGGTTGCTATGGCCACATAAAGAATAAAAGAGTACCGCGTATAGTACATGATACGCCCACTTGCAAAACTGTATTAGAATTACCTTATTATAAATAAACTCAAGTTTCCCTGATTCAATATGCCTTATAAGTGTTGACAATTTCTAATTGTGCTTCATATCTTGATCTCCGTATTAAGGTTATATTATATAAAACAAATGACGTAAATATCTTATTAAATAAAAAAAAAGTTACGGTCATCTTCATATTTGCAGGTTTTCGTAAAGTGCAAGGGTCCTCAGCTTTAGATCTTGAGGCATTAACGATTTGTGTGACGTTTCATCAATATCCGTCAGACAGTTTTCCGAGAAAATGGCGGACATAAAATGTTGTCGGACGAACGAACAAACGGACGGACTGACGGACGGACGGGCGGACGGGCGGGCAGACAGGGCCGCGCCGATATACATGTACGACCACCTTTATTACACGAAAAGGTTCGTTTAATAATTTCAATTACGATTTTAAATACGACTGGCAGATAATCGGCAAAAGTACAAATATGAGTCATGCAGGGAATACCACATACAAAACAAACAGCCGCACGAACTGCAACACAACATAAAATCACGACAAATGTACATGACTAGTAAAATGTAGTTGTTATCATTTGTGTACGATATACACTATTAAACTCCGTTAAAATATGTTAAAAGGAATGTAGCAAAAAAGGGTTATCCTTTGTGTACAGACTCGTTTCCACAGTGGATCGCATAGTGTTTGTTTGGGGAGGGTTGCATACTGTTTATAAACGGTTGTTTATTGGTATGTTTGCATTGCATTGTGTAGCTTATATGCTGTCAGTTGGTACTAGGTCATGGCTGTGTGGCATACTGGCACTGTGCATAGAATGTTACATTACATTTTGGGTTTTGATGATCTGAGATCGCTAACACAATGTAATATTGCATAATTTGACACAGTCAGATAAACTTAATGAAACGGATGATGTGGGTTTACCTGTGATTCTTAATTACAACACTATTATTATTATCGATATCTATTTATTAAATATAATATGTTTTAATAATTGTATATGCACCGAGTATACTCAAGTTTGTATCTGTAATTTATACATGTGAAGCGTTTTTGAACGCACATATCCTGTGTGAAAAGACCGCTATATAAATGTTGTATAATAATAACAAGAGCACCGCAAGCGGGTACCGACGCTTGTCTGTCGTCATTGTCAAGATGAACATGCATACCAAAAAATGAAGGTTGTAAAAAATGAAGAAGTTATGTTCAATGTTAAGATTTCGGACGACAACGACGACCCGGACGCCGGAGTTACGACAATAGCTTGTGATTTCTTCGAAACAGACGAGCCAATAATAATAATAAGAAGAAGAATAACACAAAACACAAAAAATACGCAAAACGACAAAACAAAGAAACAATATGCGGACGATAGAAGTACCGCCTTCGAACGGCCAGTGACAATAGTCCTGGGTATTTAAACCAGTTTAGGGGCACCAAAACTCACACTTATTCCATCCCCACTGTAAATAAACATAACCCTTCTTTGACTAATCTGCAACAACCGCGATTGTAAATACAGTGTTAAATTGCATGAAAAACGCAAACATATGTACGTGAAACAAAATGTATCCACCCATCGACAAAAAGTCTAAGTTTATGATATCTATATCCTTGCTTATGCAGCTTTTCAGGTAAAATGAGATTCCGACTGTTAACATCGTCAACAGAAGAACAAATTCTGAAGTACATGAAGTACATGTATAACGAAAACATTTAAGTGAACAAACTGAATCCCCTCTCCGACTAATCTACAACAACCGCGATGGAAAATACAGTGGTAAAGTGCATGTATAACGAAAACATTTAAGTGAACAAACTGTATCCACCTATCGCTAGTGTACTCAATGATTGAGCTGCAAACATAGTAACTGTAGAACAGTAGAAAGGGGTACGACAAAAACGAAATAGTACAGATATCTGACGTCCGCCTTCCGTTTCTGGATTTAAGAGGTCGCCTTCATAGAGTACTAAACTTTTCTTAAGTTGAGATATATAAACCCCGTAAGATGGAGTACGGGGAACATCTCCATCAGGATAAGGGAAATTTACAATATTAAGGTATTTCGAGCAATGACCGTCTGTTTATTTTCTTTCAATTTGACCTTCATATTAGAAATTGATTAAATCTACTATATGGTTCAAAGATGTTAGACAACGCTTTTAAGAGTTTACTAAAACTTTAATTTTTACATGGATATATGCAAAATTTTACCTGAAAATATACAAAAAGATGTGTCATATAATTCACTTTTCCAGATTTTTTCCTTTTTTTACATAAGTATCCTTCCAAATATCTTCTTTAGTCCTGTTGGTGTATTAAAACTTCCTTATTATATGATAAATGTTCGATTTGCACTTTAATAGTTAAATTGAACCTTAATCTTTACCTGCAAAAGTGACATATAACTCACTTTTTCGCTCCAGGTGTTTGTTTAAAACATAAACTTTAAAAAGGATCCTTCAAATTATCATCATGTCATGTTGGTGTATTAATATAGAGAATAATAGGTTAGTGCCGTAGATGGGACGCTTTATCCGACGAGGGGAGAAAACGTTGAGGCGAGGCTTGCCGAGCCTCAACTGTTTTCTCTCCGAGTCGGATAAAGGCGTCCCATCTACGGCACTAACCTATTATTCGATTTATCCAGTCAATATAGTTAAAAAAAAAATTTATAGTCTCATAACACTCTTGAAATAATTTACATTGAAAATGCAGTTTTTCGATCAACGGATCCCTCCCTTTTCACTTCCATTTAGACGTAAATAGATCTAATGAGCTACCGCAGAGGAATATAGTTTCGATACTTGTATTACTAGAAGGGAAACGTGGTTGAATTTGAAAAATAAGATGATTTGAATCGAGGGTCGATAAGTTATTTCAAACAGACATGATCTATATTCTTTGGTCAAATTCGAGTTACGTAGTCCCGGTTTCTATTTTTAGATTCTACCTAACGTCACTCAGAAATCGATGGAACTGAACAGGCTATATTTAGGTTTATGACTATCACCGCCCCTGTAAGAGTTTATCAATCAAATAATCATGAGAGAGAAAAGAAAACATTTACTATTTATTTGTCAATCTTTGCTTCCAGGTTTGATTTTATCAAAAACGGGTTTTGCCAGCGGTGGATTAAATTAATAAAAGTGATAAATCAACGTCATTTTGTATGTGGCCTCAGTGGCGTAATCGGTAAGGGCGACGTCTCTAGAGAGATTAGAATTAGTTTTTGCAGGATCAGGCGCGGGTTCGAATCCAGCTGTAGCCAATTATTTTTATTTTTTCTCATTTGAATAATTATTTTGGTGACCAAATAGATCTGTTAGATCTATTCCATCAACATGTTTATGAATATTTACAGAAAACTAAAATAGTGCCATGGTTATAGAATCATTACGCCTATCTACTAACCTAATAAACCTTCCACTACCGGAAGTAACCTAATAAACCTAAGTTTATTTGCACCCCCTTTATTATGTCACTAGAGAAGCCTGGTGACTGGATAAAAGTCGTTTTTCCCCAACACCACTATATTTCAATCACAGCAAATTGTCCAATAAAAAGCACGTGGCCAGTATGTAACAGGTCATATCATTTATCAAACTCGGCCCTTTTGTCACAAAGTTTAAAAGAAGTATTTCCATTGTTAATTTTAAGGTCTAGATCAGGACAAGCTGCATACGTGTTGGAAGGGTAGGTTTATTCAATTTGTGTTCTTTGGGTTAATGGTAGGAATCAAAACATCAAATAAAGGGTTATCTAAGTTGAGAATATCATCCAAATATCGAGAAGTTTCATTGAAGGCTTTTATGATATCTTCTTGTGATTGCGAATTTAAACTGAACATGAACTCTCTCTCATAGCAGTATAAAAACGAATAGGCGACCAGTGGTGCACAATTTGTACCCACAGGAATACAACCATCTGACGGCATACAGCATTCCCAGAACGTCCGAATGCCGGTATGTTATCCAGAAGAAATGTTAGTGATTCGCTTCTGAGCAAGTCCAATTGGTGTAATATCTCACTGGCTCGTCCGTAAAAAAAACTTTTACTGCATTACATGCCAGGAATTAAGTTTTTCTCGGGCAAATATCTTCTTGATTATTATGTTTTACAAGACATTTCGAAGAAAGATTCTGGCTTTTAAATTAACCTACGTACTGGGCGTGCAGGCGAGTGAGAGGACGGGCAGGAAGTCGGGCTTTCAGTAAGATTGGCAGATGGGTTGTTGGGTGGTTTACAGCAAGCAGTGCAGACCCTGGTAAGGCATATATTACAGATGTCTGCCCTGCTTATAAAATATCACTGTAATGTTATATGTCATGTATTAGGGCTTAAACACGTATTTGGATGGGTACATGTATATATTTGTATCGGGGAAGTAATCAATGTTTGACGTACTATTCCGCTTTATAACGATTACTTCTCTTTGCTTAGCAATTAAACCCATGGACATTCTATACATGCTTCCGACTTATGTGTTATAGCTATGCCTCTTTTTAGAGGGGACTGTTATTGAAACGATAATATTCGTACTTTTGTATCTCCGTGACACACATATATCATGATACATGTGCATGCAATACTTACATTAAATCAAAATAATGTATTCAGTTGACATATATGGTAATACAGTGAAATACATCCGTTTAATCATACAGGTACCTGCATTGTATTTATATGTTTAACATAATGAATGTATTCATTGTGTGTATATGATACAGCCACATCATGTCGTTCATGACGATGTTTACTTGTTATTCTCACATGTACATGTTAATGAAAATCGGACGTTGACAAAACTTCTCATACCTTGTACTTTTTATATACTGTAATATTTTCACCCCAACCTAATTTATCCAATGAATAGCAGATAACACATTGCTACTAGTTGTTTTTTGTCTGCAATTCGTTAGATACGTTTAGTAGAGAGTTTAGTAGTTGAATGAGTAAAGGGCGCTACATGAACCACTGAGGATTAAAATATCTCTCATCGGAACTTTGTATACCAAAAATAACCAAATATTGAAGAAATTTAGAAGAAATCATTCCATTGTCAATTTTAAGGTTGCGACGTTTCTCTCTAGAACTCAGCAGAACATCACATTAGTTTATACAGTAAAACCTCGATTATTCTAATTTTCGTTATAAACGAATTTAGACCCTTTTAGGCAGGTGGCTGCTTAATGCATGATGAAAGTCATGCAGAAAGCTCCTAGAGGAGCTTTCTGCATGACTTTCACCATGCATTAAGCTGCCACATGTCTTAAAGATCGATAATAATACGTATTTTAGTGTTCGGATAATCGAGGTTTTACTGTATTTGACGTATCAGGAATATTCCCATCAGACACTGTTCCACCAGATGTGCATCACATGTAAATACACAAATACAAATGTGTATTTATGGAATAATGTGTTAAGAATGACATAAATGGCAGCCTTTATCGTTTGGTAATTATTCGTAAATTGTTCACAACTGCACTGAATAGTTTGACTGACCTATAAAGATGTATTGTCGATACCGTTTCTGAAGTGATTTACAATTTTGGAAAAATTATACTCGTAATGTATTGTCTCGAATAAACGCACCCGTTACAGTTTTACACATATGCATTTGGAAAATATGCGGTTGTTTAATGCAGAATGAACCTACACACTGTGACACCTGCCCAAACAATTTCTCATAACACCTAGTGTTTGTTCACTGATAACAGTGATTAGTTCAATTATATTTTTTATATTTGCTTTCAGATACAATGACGCACTGTGCAAAACAAGAGTGATAATTGAACAAACTTTTGGTGTACTGAAAAGGCGATTTGCCTGTTTAAGTTATGGGTTGAGAGCTTCACCTGAATCAGCCTGCAAAATTATAACTGCATGTGCTGTATTACACAATTATGGGCTGGTTCATGGTGATGCTCTCACCAGATACTCAAACATAGAGCTGGAACCTTCAGAGGTGATAATAGATCCCACAGCAGCAGGGGCAAGAGAGAGAGACTCAATAAAACCGAGTCTGCAATTTTCTCTTTTTGTGTTGCGATTTTTGCTTTCGGGGGATCAACACCCTTCAGAATTTAATAGCTGCAACATATTTTTAAACTGTAATTTCCCTGTGTTGTTAGGTATTTTGTTATGAATTTATTGTTATTATAATCAATACATTGCCAAAATTTGGGATATTGATGGGAAGTCAATTTACTTGGCATCTCTCCTAAATCCTAACTATTTGAGAGAACTTAGCATTATTAAAGGCTATTAGATTATGTATAAACACTATTTGGTCTTAGCAACAAAGTAGACCCAGATCATAAAGGTCTTTAAGGAGCTATTTGATCAGGGTCTGCTCTGTTTTCTTATAGCATAACATTGATCTTATGCTGCAAATAATGATTTTCAAAATGTTGATATAACAGATGGTGACCGATAACAAGAGTTCAGCCTAAATTATAGCTCTGGTCAGCTGACTTTAACCCTTTATTTCATAAACATTCCTATACAATCAGGATAGACATAGATCCGACAGCTCTTATAAGAATAATCTGATAAAAGTCTACTCTGTATTGTTATGATAAAATACAACTATGGATTTACATTTGATACCTTGGTCAAAACTTACTGTGCTCATTTGTCATTATGAAAAATATACAAAGTATTTATCATGAAGTCATTATTTCGTACATGAATATTCACAGAGTAAATGGTTAAAACAGCATCATTAGAACTACATGTTATTTGAAGATTGGATATATATATATATATATATATATATATATATATATATATATATATATATATATATATATATATATCCATTTCTCTGCTCTATATATATTCATCCGGTTGAAGAAAGGATAAGACAGGAGGATCCATTTCCCTGCTATATAAGTTTGATCCAAATTTCCATACTGAATATTATATGACAAAATGGTTATAATGAAATATGGAAGATGGAAAATTGCAGTCATTTTAGAAAGTAAAGAAACAGACCTTTGAAATTCCATTAGCAAATAGAGCAGACCCTGATCAGAAGGCTCATATAGGAGCCATTTAATCTTGGTCTGCTCTGTTTGAAAATGCATGAACACATTTTTATAAGAGGGAAATGGTTAAGATTCAGTGATAAAGTTGCAGTCTAATGCATTCTGCACTTGAATTTGAATTAATTTCTTTTTCATTTGAAACAACTCCTCCTCCTGTCTTATCCTTTCTTCAACCAGACGAACCTCCAGTCTCAACCTTTTTTCTTCAAGTTCAGAGCTGGAGTTTTGCATTTGTCTTCTTCTCCTTTTCGGCAATGTACATGCCATTGTACATATATTATTATTTATACTGCCTGTAGATACAGTTTCAGTTATGATTGGTCTGAAAAAAAGAATCAACCATGTTATTCACATAGAAAATTTGCACTTTGCTCCATGAATATGCCCTTTTCGCTTTTGCAAACAGATTATACACAGATTAGACGGCTCATACCGGTATATGAACCCCTGATCAGAGTCTGCCCTGTTTGCTCATGATGTACATGTAATGTAGAAATGATTATACAATTTCTGCCAGACATTCTTGTGTCCGGATGTTTTATCACAATGATTGTTAGTTTATTACTAATGTTCACAATCTCTTTATTTCATGGAGTGAAGGGTTAGGCAGTATTTGTATTTGAAGAAAACATATACAGTAAAACCTCTCTATAACAGCCACTTAATTCTGTTAATTAGTTGATATTTAGGGCAGGTGGCTGCTAAAAGCAAGGTGATAGTAAAACAGAATGCTAGGAGCGTTCTGTTTTACTTTCACCATGCTTATAGCAACCACCTGCCTTTAACACAAAATACTTGATGTAATTTAGTGGTCGTTATAGGGAGGTTTTACTGTATGATATTATGTTTAGATTGATACATACATGATCTATATTGTAAGTAAAACATAATATCATACAGTAAGAACTCCCTATAACGACCACTAATTAAAATATAAAATGATCCAGTAGGTCATAACAATATTTAAGAATTTACCTGAAACAGATTACTTTTATTGGCTTTTGCAAACAGAGTATCCTCAGTTCTGAACTCCTGTAGGATTTGTCTAAAGGGATCTGATCTGTTTCAAATTTTGCTGTCAGAAGGAGTTGCATAAATCTGTAAAAATTGTGTGTTATATACAGTGTAACAGGAAATGTCAGGTGACACAAACAGCATGTAATTACTTATTGATAGCTGCTTACCACAGGTTGTACTGTACATGATTTTTGCTACTGATTTACCTTTGCTCCTCTACATTGTTACTCATTGAAGTTGCTGCTGCTGACATAACTGACTGTGCAGTGGCAATTGGCACACATGGTTCTGAAAGAGGGGCTAAAAATGAAAAGTGATGATTGAATTTGAGGCATAAATAAAGGATTGATATGGATTAGATCAATATACATCTGTTTAAAATGATACACAATTTAATTAACCCATTGCTAAATTTATACACATTTTTATACCTCTGAAAAATCAGATGACCAAGATCAGACAGTTCCAGCCATCTGGTCAGGGTCGTCTCACTTTGCTGATTATATCTGATACTAAAATTCATGTCAAACAAAATCTTTCAAAATTATAATCATACATTGTCTTAATGTCATTATTTCTTACCCTTGTCAATTGACTGCAGTGAGTCTGTGCCACCTGGTATCCCATCCAGACTGGAGGTGATCCAGGAGTAACTCCTCAACTGGTGTTAGGGTTACTGATGGACCACCCCCAGTCTTCTTCATTTTGTCATGTTTTTCTTTTGCTGAAATCACCAATATCTTTAATTATACTAAGTGGTTTGCTAAATTAAATTAGACTATACTACTCATTAATGAGCATTTTTTTATATTAAACTATTACTACATACATATGCCTATGTCATTGCAAACAGAGTAGACCCAGATCAGACGGTTCCTGTAGGAGTAATCTGATCAGGGTCTACTATGTTTGCTTATGAAATACTACAGATCTATAATTCTAGTTTCTGTGACTGTCATGGCCAAAGTATGTGTTCATATACTTTTAAGAAAATTATTTAGTTAATATTCAAACATTATATCATTATTTCTTACATGAATATATTCACGGTGGAAAAGGTTAACAAGTTATCGACGGTTGGAATTGTTACTAGTTCATTGCAGTTATAATTATTCCAGTGAGTAATTAAATAATGGATCCACATAATGTCATCACTCCATAAATTAAGAACATGCATAAGGCAGTAGAACAAATTATTGTGGTGCATGTAGTATAAATTAATACAAAGCAATTAATTTGGATGACCACTGGACATTTTCAGATGAGGAAAACTAGTTAACTGTCTAATGTTGACAATTAATGCCAACTTGCATACATATATTGCTAAGAATTTAAGTACAATCATTTGCTAACATTCTATTATATCATTTAACAAGAGCACCGGAAACGGGTGCGAATGCTCACCTGTTATCATTTTGAAATGTGTGGATAGGCCTTGTCAAGATGAACATGCATACCAAAATTGAAGGTTGTAAATGAAAAATTGAAGAAGTTAAGGTCAATGTTAAGATTTCTAACGACGACAACAACGCGGACTCCGGAGTTACAACAGCAGCTCGTGATTTATGCAAAACAGACGAGCTAACATTTTTGCTTGAAAAAAATCTTTGTAATTACCCCTGGTCTTCACGTTTTGAAACATCTTTTTTATCTCGTCCACTCCCCTTACTGCTGTAGTCTTGCCAGTACTGTATAAATAAATATATGCAAAATGGGTTTTGGCATCCCATTGACAGAAATGACTGCTATGGTACAGCTAATATAACTTTTTAACATTTCTTCAAATTTCAAAATTACAACCAGCACAAACATTAATGTGTTTATGATGATGGTTATGAAGATAATAATGATGAGAGAGTTAGCAAACTACATATATACATAAGTAGAACAACAACATTCCTTACCTTTGCTTAATTTACATTGCTTTCTGTATCCATAATGGTACTACACAGAAGCATTTTATGATGATGATGATGATGATGATGAAGATGATGATGATGATGCTGATGCTAATGATGATGATGATGATGATTGGCGGCATGCAGTAAAGTAACATTCACAGCACTGTGTCAGCAGTCGCAACACTAATTAGGTTTGCTTAATGTTTTCGCAGATCCTATCACTCTCCACACATATGTTGATAACAATAATGATGATGATGACATCGGCGACAATGATTATTCTGTTGCAAACAGCAAACTAACCAGCAAAGCAGTAATGCTGTTGTCAAAACAACAGAACAAAGCCGCAACACTAATTAGGTTTGCTTAATGTTTTCCATAATCCTATCACTCTCCACACATATGTTGATAATAATAATAATGATGATGATGATGACGGCGACGATGATGACGATGATTATTCTGTTGCAAACAGCAAACTAACCAGCAAAGCAGTAATGATGTTGTCAAAACAACAGAACAAAGCCGCAACACTAATTAGGTTTGCTTAATGTTTTCCATGATCCTATCACTCTCCACACATATGTTGATAATAATAATAATGATGATGATGATGACGGCGACGATGATGACGATGATTATTCTGTTGCAAACAGCAAACTAACCAGCAAAGCAGTAATGCTGTTGTCAAAACAACAGAACAAAGCCGCAACACTAATTAGGACTGCCTAATTTGTTCCAATGATCCTATCACCACACATATGTTGATAACAATAATGATGACGATGATGGCGATGATGATGATGATGATGATGGATATGATAATGATGATGATGATTATTCTGTTGCAAATAGCAAACTAACCAGCAAAGCAGTAATGCTGTTGTCAAAACAACAGAACAAAGCCACAACACTAAATAGGTTTGCATAATTTTTTCCAATGATCCTATCACTCTCCACACGTATGTTGATAACAATAATGATGATGACGATGATGATGATAACCAGCAAAGCAATAATGCATAGTGCATGTTGATTCCGTAGAGGCTTTCAAGATAGCCCTACGAGATCATCGCCAACGATATTGGCGTCTCTTCTCACCCGTCGTGTAAAAGCCTGTATAGGATTCTACGACGTATAGATACAAATACAGACACATATGTTGATAACAATAATAATGTCATTCAAACATGAATGATGAAAATGTGATGATGATGGTGATTATGATACTCTTGGATACCAAATACATTCTCAAAAACTTACGCATTCAGCTGGTCAGCAATTGCTTGCCAAAGGCTTTATTTTTCCCTGGCCGCAGACGACGCCCCTCTAAATTTGCAGAACAGCTTCGTGCTGTTTTGTATCACTAATGCTACCCCTTCAAGCTTTTCTGATTCCGTCCAATTGGTGGACCTTTTTTGTCCATTTTTTGGCAGCCGACTAATTGCATGTCAATATTTGGCGTATTTTAGTGTAAACTTACCTTCAAAGGGAGAGTTTCCGGAAGTGGGCCTCTCGCCGCATTGAAAAAAAACTAGTTGAGTCGGCTCAACTGAGTGCGGACTTAAGTCACTTAGAGAAACAATCTCAAATAACAGACTCAGCTGAGTCGCTTATTTGAGTTTGATATCAAAGTTGAGTTGAGTAGGAAGTTGAGATTGTTCGTGAAACCGGGCCCAGATCGTCTAGAAATATATCTACAACTCTGGCAATGCCACCATACTTCCTTTCCAATCGTAACTTTGCAGCTTCATATGCTGCTTCAGATTGTCCCAAATATTCAATGCATTTCAGAGCATCCGCTTTCAAGTACTGCCTGAGCTGCAAGAGTTTATATTCTGAAGTGGCAGGCGCATTTTCTATACATGCCATGAATGCAGCTTTCCATGACTCATATTTAGTTTTGTCAACGTAGAATCTGGGCATACTTACTCTTTTCATATGCTTCCACAGGTCTTTTCCCAGACCGATATGCATTGAATCATCGCCTTTTTTGCTAACTAATTTTACAGCTTTATCATCCTCAAAATATGATTTAACATCATCCATTGCCACTCTAAACTCTATAACTATTTCATTCATTTCTTCCGTCACGGCGTTTGCACTGGTTTCGTCTCCAGCGGTCATAAATTATACTCGTCTGAAAGGTTCTCCATAACTACCAAAGATATTTCAAGTACATCGCCTAACTTTTTACTTAGAGATTTGATGTTAGAACGTTCTACGTCTTCATCATGAATAAGATTCGTCAATTGGTTCTTGAATCTTGTAAAAACTGCTTTTGTACGTGATTTTGTCATTTTTAACGTACGTACATGATTTGCAGTCTCCGGCTGTTCCGCCCGAACCGTTTCACCCACGGGTGCATCTTCTGTTGACATTTTTGCCGATTCTGCTAGTAATACGAATAAACAACCTCGCTCTGCTACCAATTTGTGCTATAGCTATGTCTATACTTCTATATTGTCTTCTATTTTCTCTATTTTGACGAAATAACTTCACAACACGTGGTTTCATTTACTCTTTTATTTTCCGACTCTATTCAAACTCTATCGAACCTTAGCTAACGGAACATGTTCCCAGTTCTACTGTTCTACAGAATAATCGAGTATAATAATTTTTGAATTTGCTTTAGAACACACATCATACAACATAGCACCATGAAAAAAAAGAAGAACAGTAAACTATAAAAGTACATGTATGAGTCAGGTCTATCAAAAGACAAAAAGAGAGGCACAACGACATAACAAACAAATTCTAGGGGAAGAAGGATGTACTGCCTTCGAACGGTCAATGACAAGTATCATGAGCATTATTACAAATGCAACACTACTCGAGCCCCCATCATCGACTTAAACAGTATTGGAATTTTATAACTAATAGCATCGAACGCAACGTTACAACTCCAAAATCCCTTTTGCATTCTTAAAGTAACTGTATGATTCATGTAGGAAACACTACACACAGACTATAGCACCAAGACAAAATGTAGAACAATAAATATACAAAAGTACATGTATGAATCATGCCTATCAAAACACAAAAGCAATAACAAACAAATAGCACGGGAAGATGGATGTACTGCCTTGGAACAGTCAGTGACAAGTGTCACTGGGAATAAACAGAGAAAGAAGCGCCCAACCTCACACTTATTCCATCCCCATTCTAAAGCACATAATGTAATTAAATGTATCTCTCTCCGAATAATTTACAATAATCCACATATAGCAAATACAGTGAAAAATTGTATGTAAATAGAAAACATTTAAATGATACAAACTGGATCCACCTATCGCAATGTACTCAGTGATTGTGCAGCAACCAGAGTAACGAAAACATTTAAGTGAAACAACTGTATCCACCTGTTGGTAGTGTACTCAATGATTGAGCTGCAAATAGAGTAGAAAAGTAATAAAGGGTACGACAAAAACGTCTTCATTCCGTTTCCGGATTTAAGAGGTCGCCTTCATAGAGTACTAAACCTTTCTTGCGTCTTTGTGCTTGTGATTATTTCATGTGTGGAGTGTTTGTCTCTGGTTCTTGTGTGTCTGTTTGTATTTTCTGTGTTCATCTCGTGTGTGAGTGTGCGTTGTGGTTGTGTGTGTATGTGTGTCATGCTGTCTATCGGTGTTTTGGTGGTGGTTGCGTCGTGTATGTGGTATTGCCTGCTTGACTTTACTACTTTTCCATATAGACAAGTAATAAAGGGTACGACAAAAAGAGGACCCGATATCTTCCTTCTTTTTCCGGATTTTAGAGAGCGCCTTAAAAGAGTAGTATGGCTTTCCTGTCGGCGTACATGAAAAGAGACCAGCGTGTTTACAGTAAAATGGTTGACAACAAGATATCCAGTATGTTCTGGTTCTATAGGATCATATTCCTTTTTAATGAATTGTGGAATATATTTGACATGTCCAATAAATGGACATGTCCAATACTTTTACAAAGTTTGTAAAATCACATCACTATAACATTCTGGATGTGAACCTCCTTGTAGCAGGAGAGCTTTAAGAGTGTACTTATACTCGCACTTGCATATAAAGGAGATATTTAAATGATAAACATTAGAGAGTTGTGTCTTAGTTTATTATACCTATATCCTTGATATAACAGTTTTCAATCCGAGATTTCGACTGTTAATTTGTCAATAGAAAAACACATGCTAGCGAAACGAATAAATTGATATATGAATACTCGTTTGATGGTGCACGGAGAACATCTCTGTCAATATCGTCTCTTTTGTCATACACTTAACCCTTTCCCTCATATTGACGACCTTTGGCGACTCTGTAAAAGTCACTTTGTGAAACCATTGTAATTAATAGAGCATTTGCTCCTACAGGAGCAATTTTTCTATTTATCACTATGGTTTCAAACTACAAAATTCTATAAGTTTCCTTGTCTCTAGTTAATCCTTCTTTTAGGTAGATTTATTCAAAGAGGTTGTATCTAAAAATAGCCTATGATGTAATGGGTAAGAAACTCTTTCATTTTCAAGTCTAAGGTCCAGATAAAGAAATGCTGCGTACGTGCCAAAATAGCTTTGTTCCATTATTAGTTATTTCGGTTAAATAGTAGGAATAACGATATCAAAGAAAAATTGTTTAAAATGTAATCCAAATATCGAAAGGTTTCGTTGAAAGCTTTGATGACATATGTGTGAGAATGCTGGTTCAGACGTAAAATATCACTCATAACAGTATAAACGACCAGTGGTGCACAATTATGCCAATAACCTTTCGGAATATAATATTCCCATTAAGTCAACTTTTCCAACATAGTCTGCAATTTTTTCTTTTCACATTGCTACTTTTGCTTTTGAAGAACCTCCCACTTTCAAAATATATTTACATACATCTGGACATAAACATTAACATTACGTCAACTTGTGCTTGTATGTCGAACGTAAAACGTCGCCCTGTACTTCATTCTCAGTGTTGTTATATATTCTGTCCATTCGGGATTATCGATTTCAGTGCTTTTAGTTTTGAAAATTGAAAACCGCTTAAGCAGGTGCTAGAGGCGTGAGCAGTGTTGCACTATAAATTACTTACGAATAGTAGATTCAATACCACCGCATTGCATTGCGGTTTTTGCTTTTGAAGGGTCTTGTCTTATCAGAGTTTATTTAAATACATCTTGAGCGTTCAAAGACTTTTCTAAGATATTGAACACCCCAGTTAATATTCTAAAAACTATTTGCCGCCCATGAATACCACTTTGACTGACGTACAGTCGCTACAACGCGTTGTCGTATCAGTGGCCAATTGAAACTTTAATCATTTGATAAGATCATTCTTCCTTAATGTAAATATGGTGCCGGCATAAAGATTAATTAAAACGATATATATTGTATTGTTAAGACTATTTACTGAGTGTAGGCCCTAAATGTGTACAGAAGGCTCGCGATATCAACGTGCATGTGTGGCTTTTCTAACAGTGTAGACCCTAGTGTGGCAACAATATTCTTCTTAAAATAGTTAATCGATACAGCAGGTGTTACGTGCTCGTGTGATTGATTGAAGTACAATGATTATGACGCAATGTCGTAACAGTGGCTAGTTCAAACTTTCATCATTTGATAAGACATACCAATATTCCTTAATGTAAATGTGTTACAGGTATAACGATTAATTAAAACGATATATACTGTATTTGTATGTAAATGATAAAGACTATTTACTGATTATAGACTCTACAGACTACATCACGCTATACCAACGTTCATATATGTTTTTTTCAAACAGTGTAGACCCTGTTCTTCTTAAAACATTTCTTCGTTACATGCAAGTGTGGTGCCCGTTAAAGTGTCCAATTCTTCTACTAGATGCAGTCGGTCCATCTGGTAGCACTGAAACATGGTGAGATTGTTCCTTAATCACCTGATCATCTGGTGATAAAACCCGACAGCATGGATATGACTATATCGGTTGTTGTAGATTAATCGGAGAGGGGGTACGTTTATTAGCACGTGTTTGTCTTTTATGGTGGGAATGGAATAAGTATGAGATTGGGTGCCCCTAGACCCGTTTAAACCCCCAGTGACTATTGTCACTGACCGTTCCAAGGCGATACTTCCATCTCCGCTTTATTGTTTGTTTGTTTTGTCTTTGTGCGTCTCTTTTTGTTTCGAGAGTTATGTACATGTACTGTGTAGTCTTGTTGTGGTACTGTTCGGATGGCTGTTTGTTTTGTATGTGGTGTTCCCTGCCTGACTCATATTGGTATTTTTAACTTCTAACAAAGACATCAAAGATCTGAAAGTCAAAATGTCGTTTTCGTTTACTTTTTTCACTTAAATGTTTTCGTTATACATGCACTTTACCACTGCATTTGCCGTCGCGGTTGTTGTAGATTAGTCGAAAAGGGGATACGTTTATTTACACTGTTTGTCTTTCAGGGTGGGAATGGAATAAGTGTGAGGTTGGGCGCCCATAAACCGGTTTAACCCCCCAGTGACTTTTGTCACTGACCGTTCCAAGGCGGTACTTCCATCTTCCCCCTATTGTATGTTTGGTTTGTCTTTGTGTGTCTCTTGATGTTTTTATAGTTATGTACATTTGCTGTTTCCTTGTGTTGCTGTTCGGGCGACTGTTTGTTCTGTATGTGGTGTTTCCTGCTTAACTCATGTTTGTACTTTAATGTAGACCCAGAACTGAATTACGTCATTCTCAGTGTTCTTATATTTCCTGGTCCTTCGGAATCATAAATTTCAATGCTTTCTGATATAAATATTGAATGCTTCTATTGTGATGGTGGCTTGGCCTAGTGGTTGAGCGTTGAGCTGATAACCCAGGGGTCCGGGGTTCGAATCCCAGCTGAAATTCAGCGAAGCTTTTCGTTGTCTCGCAGGATGTTGCCTCCTCTCCATCCAGGGGTTAACATAGGTACCTGTTAGGGTTTCTAGCCGGTATATCGGCTGCGTAATCGCGACATGTGTTAGCAGTGCTCAATATTGTAGGCGAATGATTCCATTATCAGGGAAGTAAATGTACAGTCGGCTAAGCGGTCAATACAAAACACACAACCGTCAAAGCAGCACCACACGAAGACAAACAGCAAATGTACATGTAAATAAAAGACACAAAGAGACGCACAAAGACATAACAAACAAACAAAAAGGGAAAGATTCAAGTACCGCCTTGGAACGGTCAGTGACAAACGTCACTGGGGTTTAAACCGGTTATGGGGCACCCAACCTCACACGTATCCACCTGTTGGTAGTGTACTCAATGATTGAGCTGCAAATAGAGTAGAAAAGTAATAAAGGGTACGACAAAACCGTCCTCCTACCGTTTCCGGATTTAAGAGGTCGCCTTCGTAGAGTACTAAACCTTTATTGTCGACGTAAATGCAAAGAGGGTAGTGTGATTGTTAACTGTAAAAGGGTTGACAACCAGACATGCAGTATGTTGTAATACCATAAGATCATATCCCTTTTTAATGAATTTTCTAATGTATATAGTGAACAAAGTGAGAAAACGGGTATGCCAATATTTTACGAGGTCTGTAAATCACACCACCATAAAATTCAGGATGTGAAAAACCGTGTCTAACTTGGTAATTTACTTTACCGCTAAAGCCGGTGCCATGAGGCGTGAGTAGTGTTGCACTTTTAATAATTGCTCATGATCAACTCGATAAAACCTGGTTTGCAATATTCTCTTTTCGCGTTGCTGCTTTTGTTTTCGAAGGATCACATATTTTCAGAATTTATTTGCAAATGATAACATTAATATCTGTACGTTGTTTCGTTATGGAACAAATTGTTCAACAGTTTGAAACAAATGTATTGATAAGTGGAAACAATGAGGAATAATTGTCAGTGGTCCTCATTGAATACTGCCTATAACACATCTTGTCTGTATGTTGTATTGGCTTGATGCCAGGTATTGCTTTTAATACATTAAGTGCCTCAAGTAAAAATATCTGTGCTCATTAAGATTTTATACCCGTTCAATTTTACTATGCTCAGTAGCTTACAATTTTGCTATAATGCACACTAATTAACAAGCAACGATATTTCCAATAGACCGTTTTATTTGCTTTAAGTTGTATAAGGAAATGGGGAATAGTGATAATGAGGAACAAAGAAATAACCACCGAAATAGGAAACACAGCCTTTATTTCAACGTTTATTATTGTGTTTTATACGTCTCATCCTTATATACTCATTTGAATATACATTTGCCTCCTAAGTATGCAAGCATATCCGACATATTTTCTTCTGACATACTAGAAAAAAGACGAAAGGACAGTTATTATATTGTAAATTGTTCACAGATATGACACTTAGCGACAACTAGAACCATATAACTATCACTATTCATTTAACTGTTACAAGTGTGTAACAATAAAGAAATCGACGAGTTAAATCAATAATAGAACTCCGTGTCAGGTATGCTAACAATCGAAATCTGCAATATTGTCTCCAGGTTAACTTATTATAAAGATGGCCATATGAAACTTATACCATTATACTTGTTTTAATGAGGAAACTGACAAGAAATGTCAATGTCATTTCCCTCACACGTCGAACATATGCATAATATGTGAAATGCACCAAGCAGTCCCAATAATCCTGAATTGACTATTTGTTTTCCAATATGTGATTAGTCTTCTTTCGGAAAACCTTAGTTTTATATAATATTGTTTTTACCCTTACAGTTTTCACTCTAATAGCAAAATTGATAACGATTTCCATTTATTTTGACTTTACTCCTTTTTTCATTTAATCTAAATGGAAAAGTAGTAAAGTCAAGCAGACAAAGCCACATACAAGACGCAACCACTACCAAAACACCGATAGATAGCATGACACACACAAACAACTATACACCCAAACGCACACACACACACATACACACACAGAACTGTACACCAAAACGCACTCACACACGAGATTAACACAGAAAGCACTAAGAAACACACAAGAACTAGAGACAAACAATCCACACATGAACAAAATCACAAGCACAAAGACGTAAGGCAAACATAAGGAAGGGTGACAAAGAGGTTACCGCCTTGGGACAGTCAGTAGCAAAAACACGACTGGGGGTTTAAACCGGTTTACGGACGTCCTAACCTCACACTTCTCTCAAAGTCACCCTAGCTTTACAAATAGAGTTATAAAGGTATCCCCGCCGGACTTACCCACAACATAGACAATGGTGAACACAGAACAACATATAGAACATAGCATAATGACTGTGACAATCCGTCAAATATGTACTCAATGACCTTGCTGAAGTCAGAGCACCTGCAGGGAAGCCGTTAAGGGCACGAGTCTGGTAAGCTCATCCCCTATCTGATTTTAAGAGTATACCATCATAGAGTATACGGACGTCCTAACCTCACACTTCTCTCAAAGTCACCCTAGCTTTACAAATAGAGTTATAAAGGTATCCCCGCCGGGCTTACCCACAACATAGACAATGGTGAACACAGGACAACATATAGAACATAGCATAATTACTGTGACAATCCGTCAAATATGTACTCAATGACCTTGCTGAAGTCAGAGCACCTGCAGGGAAGCCGTTAAGGGCACGAGTCTGGTAAGCTCATCCCCTATCTGATTTTAAGAGTATACCATCATAGAGTACTACCCTCGGCCTGTCATCGCGCAAGCAAAGACGGAAGCATAGCTACCAACTGTAAGAGGGTCGATAACCAAACATGCAGGGCGTTGCAATATAATGGGAAACCTTTTATTCACAATATTACTTCAATACGGTGCGTTCTTCGTAATTCTTACATGCAAAAGTATTAAATGAAAAAGTAGTTAATTCAAGCAGGAAAAACACATACAAAACGCAACCAACACCAAATCACCAACAGAAAGCAAGAAACACATCCACACAACCAAGCACACATACACACAAACACACGAGACAAAAAACATCAAACACGAATAAAAGAACAAACACAAAGGCACAAAACAAACACAAAAGCAAGGATGACAAAGAGAGTACCGCCTTGGAACGGTCAGTGGCAAAATCACCACTTGGGGGTTTAAACCGGTTCACGGACGACAGAGAAAGGGCATTACATGAGTCTGGTAAGCTCATCCCGTTTCTAGGTTTAAGAGTATACCATCATAGAGTACTACCCTTGGTCTGTCATCATGCAAGCAAAGAGGGGAGCGTAGCTACCGACTGTAAAGGGGTCCATAACCAAACATGCAGTGGGTTGCAATATTATGGGATCTTTACCTTTCTTCATAAAAGCTTTAATGCGTTTAATAACATGACTCAGAAGTTTCCTAAGTTTGTATATAACATAACAATGGAACTATGGATGAGAAATACCTAGTTGCAATAACGTCCGTAGATTGCAATTATATTTACTAATTAGAGGCAAATTTCGATAATAAAATTTAGAAAAAGATTTCCTAATTCTGTGATATCTGTAACCTTGCTTAAGAAGTTTATCAGTTATAATTAAATTATGACTATTAAAATCTTCTAGCAAAGAAAAGACTCGGGCAAGGCGAATAATTTGAGAAATGTAAACCCCATAAGATGTAGAACGGGGCACATCTCCAAACAGGAACAACCACACACAAGACGCAACCGCCACCAAAACATCGATAGAAAACAAGCGGCACACACACAACCAAACACACGCACACATACATACTCACACACGTGATGAAAAATTAAAACATCAACAAACGCACAAGCATAATGACACAGAGACGCCGGGCAAACATAAAAATTAAGAGTGACAAAGATATAGCCATAAAAAGATGGGAAAGACTCGCAATCAAGAGCAGTCAGTGTCTAATGTGACATTTAATTAAATACTGCTGAAGCCGGTGCTAGGAGTGTGAGTAAATATGATTGCACTTTTCATATCTCATGAACAGACTGAATGAAACCGTGTATACAATTTTCTCTTTTTGCATTATTGCTTTGGCTTTCAAAGGATCTACTAATTTTAGAAATTATGTACTTCATAACAGCTGGTTTAAAGTGATGTGTGGCGGTCGTACAAAGTCGCCCCGTACTTCATTCTCAGTGTTATTATATTTTTTGGTCCTGTGTGATCTTAAGTTTCGATATTATTTGTTTTGAAATATCGCTTAAGGATGATAAGGGGCGTGAAAAAGTGTTCAAATTTTCATAACTAATCATGAACAGACTGTGATTTTCTTTTCTTTCTTGCTGATTGTGCTTTACAAGGATCTTTAACTGTCAAAACTTTCAGAACTTTTAGTTATAATCCCCCAAGCATACAAAATAATAAACCGACATTGTTAGTACGGATATGTATCTCATACTTATTTCTGTTTGTCTTTCCACTGTACGTTCTCAAAAAAAACATGTAAATATTATTTAGTATCTTACTACTGTATTTAGAATTGGTAAGTCGTGTATTAAGAAAGAAAACTTGGTAGAATTAGACATTCAATTATAGTTCGATTTCGAGTGCTGAGCCGTGACTGCACTTTTCTATTTATAGAAGTTGCAACCATTCTAATTTATGGGTACTTAGACAATGGTTGTCACAAGAAGCTTGTAGTAATCGTGCAGTATAAGTATATACAATAAAACTTCTCTATAACGGCCACTAAATTACATCAAGTATTAACACACGTTAATGGCCATTATAGAGGTTTTACTGTATATTCTTATTACTTGTCTGTATAACCAAAGGTAACTCCAGAACAAATACATGGTTTGTGACGCGGTTTACCTCTACGGATGGACTGGTCCTAAAGGTCACAGCTCACGGGTCAAAATCGAACTACATCATAACTTTTCCTTTCAGTTATTTATCAATTTTAATTTTTGACAGTCAGTATTCCAAGCGCTTTGCTAAAGTGTCATTATTTTTTTAATTCATTATATTGCTGAAGTTTTTATTAGTGATAAGAATACCTCCAGTTTAATTCTTGTTAACTTTATTGCAGTCGTGATTTTATTCATTTATTCATATGTTTGATGCGTATATTAACAGAATAAAATAATGAAAATTCTTAAAGAGAAATGTCACAATTGTCCTTAAATATGATAAAAAAAACACGGAATCTGGGTTTAGGGGTTGAAAAAAGAGATTACTGATAATAACTAGTACATATTTATTTCATGAAATATCGAACACTATGTTCAAATAGTTTTACCTGTTCTATGAATATTCATAATCCGTAAAAAATATGGCTATGGATGAATATTGTATCAGTATAGAACAATACAAATCCACTCGATATCATTAGTTTGGTATATCAAATTTACTGAAAATATACCAGTGGCTTCTAATCAAATAATAATGATATTGTACACATCACAGTGATTATCAAGGGTCAATATCACTCTTATACCACTCATGTTTGTCCTATTACCTTACGCTAGCATACCACACAGGTTTTATAAGTTTATACATCATTGTACCATACAGTTACTCTCATAATATAGCAAAGGTTTAGTATTAGAATTACATTATACATATAATTATATCATAGTTATAAGCTCTTCGGGTAAATAACACAGGATTAAATACAGCTGTGTGGTAATTATGCCACACACATATACTTGTGTCAGTATAATTTAACCACAGCGGTTTCACACTATACCCTATATGGCACTGTATCATATACATCATGTCGATGACATTTATGGATTATAGGCAATACAATATAATGATATACATGTTCACAGGTTCCTCGAGATTCCTGGTCAAAAAATGTTATTTGAAAGTACATAGTGAATCCAGATATCCCTGAATTGAAATATATTTTGTTTCAGATACAAATTAGTTTGCTTCAAGCCTGTCAAAGTTGAAGTTCTGTCCGTCGTATATAGGTACAGATAAGGCCACCTGAAACAGACGGAAAGGGACAACTACCTAGCATGCAATACAACGTTTGGCAATAACAAGTAAATTGTGTTACAGTTGTGTCGTTAATCTATGCTGAAGTGCTCATTTGTACTTTAACACCATCATTGCATTCTGATTGTATAAGCTTCCGCTATGATAATTACAAGTAGTGCAGATAACGGATAACCTTGTCTGATACCACGAGCTACGTTGTAAAATTTCAATTGTCAGGCATCACTTATTAAAGAGGAGCAAATATATCTGTCAAGACTTTTTACCTGTTTATAAAATCAGTTTTAAAACTAAATTGTATAAAAAACCTTTACACATAAAGCCCACTTCAGCTGCATCGAAAACGTTTGTAAATATATTCTGAAAATGGGTGATCCCTCGAAAGCAGAAGTAGAAATGCAAAAAAAAGAGAAAATTGCAGACTCGGTTTTATTGAGTCTGTTCATTATTATTATTATTATTATACCACATTTATATAGCGCTCTTTTCACACGGGATATGTGCGTTCAAAAGCGCTGTACATGGATGAAATCAATAATCGGAACGAACCGCATGATTATCTATCCAGACAATGAAAGATTTACAATAGATGTGCAATAAATATAAAAATCACTAGCCGGACGGTTAGTGAAGGATATACAAAAAATATACAATAGATATGAAATCATAAACCGGAAGGAACGGCATGGTCGTCCATCCAGTCAATGAAATGTATGCAATATATATACAATAAATATAAAATCACTAACCGGTAGGAACCACATGATTATCCACCCGGTCAATGAAAGATATGGAATAGATATACAATAAATGTATAACCACTAACCGGTAGGAACCGCATGATTATCCACCCAGTCAATGAAAGATATGCAATAAATATACAATAAGTATAAAGTCACCAACTGGTAGGAACCACATGATTATTTATACCAGTCGGTGAATTATAAGCAATATATATACAATAAATATGATATACAATAAATACGAAATCACTAACCGGTAGGAACCACATGATTATCTATTCGGTCAGTGAGAGATTGATTCCTACAGCATATCCCAAGGGCTGCAATGGCAAAGGAATCGTAAGGTATGAGAATTGATGATTATAAGCTACTTTCCCTAAACTGTCCTAGTAGTATATGTTGAAGAAATGTGTTTTCAGAGATCTTTTGAAACATGCCAGTGAGCTTACATCTCTAATGCCTGATGGCAGAGCATTCCAGAGTTTTGGAGCTGCATTCATGAAACTTCTCTCACCGTATTTTACCTTACGACTTTTTGGTACAACCAACGACAAGGAGCTACTTGCTGACCTTAATTCTCTGCGGGGCCGATACACGTCAAGCATGTCGACAATGTACTTGGCGGATTCATTGTGCATGGCTTTATACGTAAGTGTCAGAATTTTGAATTCAATGCGATGTTGAACCGGAAGCCAATGAAGTTCTTTCAAAACAGGCGTGATATGATCATATCGAGGAGTCCTGGTTATGATGCGGGCTGCTGTGTTTTGAACTCTTTGGAGTTTCTGCAGTGTGCTTTTTGAAATTCCATGCAGCAATGAGTTGCAGTAGTCTATTTTTGATGTAACCAGAGAGTTCACCAAAGTCTTGGTAGCATCAGGTGAGAGGTACTTTCTTATATGACCTATTCGTCGGAGCTGTGCATAACTAGACCTACACACCGAATTGATGTGTGATGCCATATCCATTTGTGAATCGAGCCATGTACCGAGATTCTTTATACACAAAGACGGTTTGATCTTAGAGGGGCCTACTTGCACATGAATGTCTTCAGGTACTACTGTGTTTTTTGCATGAAACAGGATGACCTCAGTTTTGTCAGTATTGAGCTTCAGCATGTTCTGGTGCATCCAAGAGACTATTTCGTTGAGACAGATCTCAATTCGTGATAAAGCTTCTTGTTGACAGGAAATGTCTTTGGGCTTAAAGGACAGGTATAATTGCGAGTCATCGGCATAAAAATGGTGCTTTAGCCCATGGTTTCTGCAGATTGAGCCGACAGGTTTTGTGTACATGATGTAGTTTTTTGGTCCAAGGACCGATCCCTGTGGCACGCTATACTTCATATTAACTGGGGTGGACAACTCCCCATCTACTGACACTATTTGATAGCGGTCATTTAGATAGGAGGTCATCCACCCAAGGGGTTTCCCAATGATTCCGAAGTCTTTTTCAAGGCGCTTTAGCAATGTTTCGTGATCGATAGTGTCAAATGCAGCCGATAAGTCAAGCATCACCAGAACTGTTGTTTCATCTTTATCTAGGGATTGAAGGATGTCATTCTGAACTTTCAGAAGAGCAGTCTCTGTTGAGTGATGCTTTCGGTATGCTGATTGATAGTGCTCATGTAGATTGTTTGAGTTCAGGTGGGACTCAATGCGTTTGTCAACCACTTTTTCTAACACTTTGGAGACAAATGGCAGATTTGATATAGGCCTATAATTCTTAAGTTCATTTGAATCGAGATCCGGTTTCTTTAAAATAGGTCTGACATGTGACCTTTTGAAACTTTTTGGAACATAGGCATTGTCTAAAGAGGAGTTTACAATGTTTGTCAAAATCGGTAGGAGTTCATCAAGGCATGACTTTAATAGCCATGTAGGTATTGGATCCAGTTCGCAAGACTTACAGGGGGATGCCTTAATGATCTGTCCTACTTCTTCTACTGTAGCTGTAGCAAACTTTTCTAATACGTTTGTTGAATGCTGCATCTCAGTGTCAATCGTCGCACTGGATACAGTGCCTGATGCAATATCAGCACGTATTTTGTCCACTTTGTCAACGAAAAAGTCACTGAATTCTTGTGCAAGATGCTTCGAGGACGAAGTCTTAGGCAATGAGATGTCACTAGTTGAACCTAGCAGATGCTTAGTGACTCTGAAAAGACTTTTTGAGTCTGCCTGGCATGCTTCAACTTTCTCTGAGTAAAAATCAATCTTTGACTTAATTAGTAGCCTGTTGACTTTGGCACACTGTTCTCTATATAGCTGATGGTCTATTGTGAGTTTGGACTTTTTCCAGTTCCGTTCCAACTTGCGCCTTACATGTTTAGCATCATGCAGTTCCTGGGTATACCAAGGGCATGATGGTCTGAGCGTTATGGTTTTTGTACACAGTGGTGCATGTTTATTGACAAGTGCCGCCAGTGTTTGTGTATATGACTTAACCAGCTCATCAACATCTGTCGTCTGCATACTCGATTCGATGGGTTCCGAGTTTACGAGGTCTCTTTTGAATGATTCTATATTAATTGCCCTAAGTTTCCGAAATGAAACAGTTTTCCTCACAGTTGGGGGTTTCGCGGCCTTTGCCTCGAAAGTTACGGAAAAATGATCTCGCGAAACTTTACCACTACTGTCGGACAGTCCAGGATCTGTGACTTCAATGTTCGACACACAGTCATCACCGTCCCGTGTAATAACAACATCAAGGGTATGTCCCCCTATATGAGTGGCTTCACTCACATGTTGTTGCAGTCCAAATGATTCAAGTGTACTAACAAAGTTAGCAGTGTTTCTGTCATTTGGAATGTCAAGGTGGATGTTTAAATCCCCTACAATGACGACCGGTCTGTCGGTGGTGGCAAATTTAGATAAGAAAGATGGCCACTCATTCTCAAGAAAATCCCCGGTTTTTAGACCATTTGCACGTGATGGTGGCGGTCTGTAAACAACTACTAGACGCAGAGTGAAATCTCGGATACTTAAAGTGCAGTCCATGTACTCAAAGTTTGAGAAATCATTATCTCTTGTTGATGTATGGATGCGGAGTCCTATTGAAGCCTTATATATGACTGCCACCCCACCGCCACGGTTGCCATTGCAGCGAGGGACATGTCCGATTTTGTAATGAGTAGGAACCAGTTCGTTTAAACACGATTTGTCTACAGAACTACCGAGCCAGGTTTCCGTAATGGCTACCACATCAAAGTCATTTGAAACGATATAGTCGCAAATAGAAAGGGCCTTGTTTTTGACTGACCTGGGGTTTAAACTGCATACCTTTACAAAAGTCTGAATTCTGACTGGCGCTGGAGCTTCGCGATTTACATGCACAAGAGTTTCCGTTTTCTTAGAAAAGGACGCCGTTGAGAATTTACTCGTGTACCGGTGGGGTATGAGTAGTAATTAAAAGTGCAACACTACTCACGCCCCCTAGCACCGGCTTAAGCAGTATTCAATTTTCAAAACTAATAACATCAAAATTTATGATCTCGAAGGACCAGAAAATATAACAACACTGAGAATGAAGTAAAGTCGAGAAATATGACACCGTTTTTATTTACGATTTTATATTGATCAAAATATCTTGTATTGCCAATTTCACAAGTATCATTCGAAGCTAAACAATGTTTCATTACACAAATTCAAACAACAGACATGACGTACAACATAGATAGGACACAGGCATCATCGAGTGATTCTGTATGATCGATTGTAAATAAGACAGAAAAAACATGATTCTGCCATAATAAAAGCCAATGTTATAATACAAAATACGTTGAAGGAGATTAACATCATTTTTACGACATCTCAACAAAGATGTTTTTATATAATTAACAATACGGGTTTCGGCTCCACTCTACTCAAATAACAACGTGTATAATCACGTTATTATTTTAACTGCATGTAAATAGATGTAACCCCGTGCTTGCCAAGAAGCCTCAAATAATGTTACTACGCGAAATATCTCAAGGGCAGTTATATATGGTGCGTTTTCCGTTAGCTTGCAGATATAAAACGATTGATGTGATTTACAAACTTCGTAAAATTATTGGACATACCCATTTTCTCACTTTGTTCATCAAATATATTAAAAAAATCATTAAAAAGGGATATGATCCTATAGTACTACAACATACTGCATGTTTGTCAACCCTTTTACAATTGGCAATCCGGCTGGCCTCTTTGCATGTGTACGCCGACAATAAAGGTTTAGTACTCTATGAAGACGATCTCTTAAATCCTGAAATGGAAGGAGAACGTCAGATATCTGTACTATTTCCTTTTTGTCGTACCTTTTATTACTTTTCTACAGTTACTCTGTTTGCAGCTCAATCATTGAGTACACTATCGATATATACAGTTTGTTCACTTAAATGTTTTCGTTATACATGCACTTTACCACTGCATTTGCCATTGCGGTAGTTGTAGATTAGTCGGAGAGGGGATACGTTTATTTACACTGTCTTTTAGGGTGGGGATGGAATAAGTGTGAGGTTGGGCGCCCAAGAACCGGTTTAACCCCCAGTGACTTCTGTCACCGACCGTTCCAAGGCGGTACTTCCATCTTTCCCCTATTGTATGTTTGTTTTGTCTTTGTGCGTCTCTTGATGTTTTTATAGTTATGTACATTTGCTATTTCCTTGTATTGCTGTTCGGGCGACTGTTTGTTCTGGTTTGACATGTTCTTTGATAGTAGTAAAACATGACATCAAAAGTCTAGATAGTTTAGTAGAAGTACAACAACTAGAGTTAGCAATAAAAACGCCTTTTTATGTAGGTTCGGAATCAAGTACATGGTAGAAAGTTTATGTTGTGTTATGTAAGGGTCAGATTAAAAAGTACAGTCGACTCTCGTTATGTCGCGTTCGTAGGGACCCGTTAAAAACTCCGACTCATCGAGAGTTCCACTCAAAAACACATGCCATTTTCTAATAATCCAGTTTCTTTCAATACGTTCACCTAAACAAGCTGCCATATTACAGTCAAACCTGTAATAGTATAATTTAGTCTTCAAATTGTGTAAAGGAATCGCACTCTGTGTATATAAAAATTGTACATGTGCATTTTGATCCATTACTGCGAGTACAAACGTCTCTTTGTCCTACCCTATTAATGACACTATGCCCTAATTTTGCCGTTATCATTGAATTAATCGCCGTTGGTTTGGCGAATTTTTAAAACCCATCGTTTGTGTACACCATTTCTATTGGGATATCCATTATTAATCAACGGGCACCGGAAATACGCAATCACATGGGAACTAGCTTTGATTATGGTTGGTTACCGATTCGTGCTATTCCCGTACATGTAAAAGCCATATTTAGGAAACCAGACGTATTAAAATGTTAACCTCAATCTACACGATTCGCCCTGATCCGTTTCGGTATCTAATTGTGGCACGTTTATTACTTATGCAACAAATTGAATTCAATGGTAAACTACATGAATTGGTAATAAAATGAGGAAGTGGCCTCAATTTTTATTCCAATTGATCCGAAATCGTGTGGAAGCAAGGACTGCTGAGAGTTATCTTTCGTACTACAGTAGTCATCACTGACACTTAGTACGAAGGGAAGAAATGGGTCAATTGACTAAATAACGTTCATTCATTTTGGCATTGTTCCACAGTTTGAATAATTATCAGACATCAGTGATTGTTTACCCAAAAAACCACTGTAATTACCTGTGTCTCGTTCACCAGGCGTACATTGTCTGCGTCGGATCAAAAGGTCCAATTCACACCTCGAACTCAATCAGACTGAGAGGTGTGACTTCGATACAAACACAGATAAATACATGCAAGCAGACACTTTGGGTGGAAAATGATTTCGACTAATCGAATATGGGGTCAGTTCGAATTCGTCTTAAACACTTAAATTTATATAGAATTATATAGGAAGAAAAGTTGGGACTTTACAAATTCGCCATAACAAGAGTGGACTGTATTGCGCATTTTAACATGTTCCGAGACTATATCTTTTTCAGTGGTTTGAACTGTAATATATTTTTGTGTAACAGTTAACTCCTTCGTTAAAACATCCACATAATATAATCTTCATATAATGTTATATTATTTGATGCCTTGTCAGCAGGAGCAAAAACATGTTTTGAATGAAAATTCGAAATGTTTTTCTTCAAATATCGAAATGTAATCATAGGTCGAGGTGGTAATGGCTGGTAATTATGTCTCCCCCCCATATTTATATGGGGGAGACATATTGTTTTCGTGAGAGTTGTCTGTCTGTCTGTCCGTCTGTCCGTCTGTCCATCCGTCCGTCTGTCCGTCTGTCTGTCTGTCCGTCTGTCCGTCACACTTTTTGTCCGGACGATAACTTCAATATGCCTGATGTCAGTTGATTGAAACTTCATATATGGAAAGAGCATAATGAGAGGAAGTGTCATACACGAAGTCCATAACTCTGGCTTCACTAATATAGGAGTTATTGCCCCTTGTAAAAAAATTCACACTTTTTTGTCCGGACGATAACTTCAATATGCCTGATGCCAGTTGATTGAAACTTCATATATGGAAAGAGCATAATCAGAGGAAGTGTCATGCACAGGGTCCATAACTCTGGCTTCACTAATATAGGAGTTATTGCCCCTTGTAAAAAAATTCACACTTTTTTGTCCGGACGATAACTCCTATATGGCTCCTGCCATTGGATTGAAACTTCATATATGGAAAGAGCATAATCAGAGGAAGTGTCATACACAAGGTCCATAACTCTGGCTTCATTAATAATGGAGTCATTGCCCTTGTAATTTTTTCAACAAATATTTTGTCCGGGCGATAACTCCTATATGGCTTATGCCATTGGATTGAAACTTCATACATGGAAAGACAATGATAAGAGAAAGTGTCATGCTCAATGTCCATAACTCTGGCTTCACTAATATTGGAGTTATTGCCCTTTGTAAATAAACACACAATTTTTTGTCAGGATGATAACTCCTATATGGCACATGCCATTGGAGTGAAACTTCATACATGGATTGATCATGATAAGAGAAAGTGTCATGCATAAGGTCCTTAACTCTGGCTGCAATACTTTTGGAGTTATTGCCCTTTGTTACATTTGTTTAACGCTTTCTGGTCTGGACGATAACTCCTACATGGCTCTTGCCATTGTATTGAAACTTTATACATGGAAAGAGCATGATGAGAGAAAGTGTCATGAACAAATGCCATAACTCTGGCTGCAATACTTTTGGAGTTATTGCCCTTTGTTACATTTGTTGTCCGATCAATAACTCCTGTTCGACTGAGGCTATTGGAATGAAATTTCATTTATGGAAAGAGCATGATGAAAGTAAGCGTCATGCACAAGGGCCATAACTCTGGTATCAATATTTTTGAAGTTCTTAGCTGTTATCATTTTCTGCTTGAAAAATGTGGTGTGGAAAACGCATAATGAGGGGAAGTATCAATCATCAAGTCCATAACATTTTTAGTGATTTCCCTTTACATATTGTTTTAATTAGAGGGGAGACATCCGTTTTTGTGACAAAAACCTCTAGTTTGATTTTAAAAAACCAATACATGTATCAATAATGTTAAAAATACGTTTCTTCCAATCCGAAAGGACATTAACATCAGCATGTTCTCGTCGACATCATTTGATGCAGAATTCTTTGTAAAAGCTTCCGCCATATGAGTACGACAAGCGTCAAAATCAATGAGGGAATGTATTCTATATATAGGTCCTTTGGTAAGGACGTTTATCATTTATAATATAAAAATTACCAGTCATGATTTGGCCAACTCTTTTATAGCAAAAGCTTGAAGTGGTACAATCTCAATCAGTAGGGGTATTGGCATTAATATTGAAGTCTGAGACAGTTTTGTTGTAGTTGAAAATAACGTTCCTTATAGGTGATAAAACGAACTTTAGATTTAAAACGGCTAGTGGTATAAGAATCAATATGAATTTGGCTGACCCGAAACATATTGGAAAGAGTGTCCTGTATGACAAACATGCTGGTGAAGACAATTGCGAACTTTATTGATCCGGCAGTGGTAACTGTGATCACGAAACCTTATTTTTAAAGAACAACCCGTCTGACCCACATACTGAATGCCACAGCGTGGTGCATTTTAAGTTAGAACATTAGACGAGTTTCAATCTACATCATAATTAATCTTCACACTAAACACTCCACCATTTACAAAAGATTTAATGGTTGATCGAGTAGAAATAAAATTGCAACACATACACCTCTTACTATTGCACTTTGTAATAATTGGATATACTCTATGTCTGTTGTTCAAATAATGTAGAATTCGATAGCTGTACTATTTCATTTTTATCGTACCCTTTATTTCTTTTCTACAGTTACTCTGTTTGCAGCTCAATCATTGAGTACACTAGCGATAGGTGGATACAGTATGTTCACTTAAATGTTTTTTCGTTATACATGCACTTTACCACTGTATTTGCTGTCACGGTTGTTGTAGATTAGTCGGAGAGGGGATACGTTTATTTACACTGTTTGTCTTTTAGGATGGGGATGGAATAAGTGTGAGGTTGGGCGCCCATCTACCGGTTTAACCCCCCAGTGACTTTTGTCACTGACCGTTCCAAGGCGGTACTTCCATCTTCCTCCTATTGTATTTTTGTTTTGTCTTTGTGTGTCTCTTGTTGTTTTTTCTACTTATGTACATTTGCTGTTTCCTTGTGTTGCTGTTCGGGCGAGTGTTTGTTCTGTATGTGGTGTTTCCTGCACGACTCATTTTTGTACTTTTACTATAACGAAGGACAGATTGCTCTAAGGGAGAAAGAACGAGTTTAGGTCCATTATATAAATGTTATTAATAACAGATGAAGGAACATGAAATGTTGAAGCAGAAGACCGTTTTAGAGGTTTTATATAAACTGACGGCTGTTGTGATCGAAAATTAGCCAGATTACGAGGAATCTGAACAGAAGACACAGAGTGTAAGTTTAAGTTTTTAATGTTTAGTATAGGTAGATTATTCATTGTTGTTTTAGTATTGGGAACACCTTTCAGTAAAAAGCGACATATAGGTAAACTAAAACAAGTATGGATATATAATTAAAAGAAAAAGCCATGTACAGAATATAGAATAAACATTTCAGAGGTTAAGACAAAAGAAACAAGAGATGTTTGTAAAACATGTATACCCCCCAGACCCCCTGACCTTTGATCTAGTGACCTCAACTATAGAGGTCATCTAGCAGTCATGACTAATCATCACAGCAACTTTGAAGATCCTAAGCCAAACCACTGATCATTTATTGATCTGAAAACATTTCACATATTAAGGTCATGGTGACCTTGACCTTTGACCTAGTGACCTCAACAACCATAGGGGTCATCTAGTGGTCACGACCAACTACCACAGCAAGTTTGAAGGTCCCGAACCAAACCATTGAGCAGTTAATAATTGGAAACCATTTCATCAGTTAAGGTCATGATGACCTTGACCTTTGACCTAGTGACCTCAACAACTATAGGGGTCATCTAGTTGTCATGACCAACCACCACAGCAAGTTTGAAGATCCTAAGCCAAACCCTTGAGCAGTTATGGATCGCAAACCATTTCACCAGTTAAGGTCATGGTGACCTTGACCTTTGACCTAGTGACCTCAAAAATAATAGGACTTATCTATTGGTCATGACCAACCACCACAGCAAGTTTGAAGATCCTAAGCCAAACCCTTGAGCAGTTATTGATCGCAAACCATTTCACCAGTTAAGGTCATGGTGACCTTGACCTTTGACCTAGTGACCTAAAAAACAATAGGACTCATCTAGTTGTCATGACCAACCACCTAAGCAAATTTGAAGATCCTAAGCCAAACACTAGAGCAGTTATTGATCAGAAACCATTTTACAAGTTAAGGTCATGGTGACCTTGACCTTTGACCTAGTGACCTGAAATACAATAGTGGTCATCCAGTTGTCATAACCAACTACCGCAGCAAGTTTGAAGATTCTAAGCCAAACCCTTGAGCAGTTATTGATCGGAAACCATTTGACCAGTTAAGAGCATGGTGACCTTGACCTTTGACCTAGTGACCTAAAAAACAATAGGAGTCATCTAGTGGTCATTACCAACCACCACAGCAAATTTGAAGATCCTAGGCCAAACCCTTGAGCAGTTATTGATCGCAAACCATTTCACCAGTTAAGGTCATGGTGACCTTGACCTTTGACCTAGTGACCTAAAAAAAACAATAGGACTCATCTAGTTGTCATGACCAACCACCTAAGCAAATTTGAAGATCCTAAGCCAAACCCTTGAGCAGTTATGGATCAGAAACCATTTTACCAGTTAAGGTCATGGTGACCTTGACCTTTGACCTAGTGACCTCAAAATCAATAGGGGTCATTCAGTGGTCATGACCAACCACCACAGCAAGTTTGAAGATCCCAAGCCAAACCCTTGAGCAGTTATTGATCGGAAACTATTTCACCATTTTAGGTCATGGTGACCTTGACCTTTGACCTAGTAATCTCAAAAACAATAGGGGTCATCTACTTGTCATGATCAACCACCACAGCAAGTTTGAAGATTCTAGGCCAAGTCGTTTATTAGTTATCATTCGGAAACCATCGATCTACCGACCGACCGACCGACCGACCGACAGACCGACCGACCGACCGACATGTGCAAAGCAATATACCCCCATTTTTTCAAAAGGGGGGTATAATAATGTATACTATATGGATATGAAGGAAAACGTTGAACGGGTATAAAGTAAGAAAAACCAGTATGGTTATGTGAAGGTAAACATTGAAAGGATATGAAATAAGAAAAACGAGTATGGTAAAGTAACAACATAGAAAACACAAAGGTTATTCATATTAAAAAGCAAATAAAAAATGACACAATAGGTCGGTGAGTACCGAAGCCACCATGAAGTGCAAAGTATGGGTTTTCAGTGTATGGAAACGCATTGAATGTAGAAATATTCCTGCGAGAGGATGAAAACAATATTGAATGCAATTTTATCTTTAATTAAATAATGAGCAAGGTGTGTGTATAAAGTACAAAATTGTGCTTAAAGTGGATGCAAGAAACCTTTTGTTCTTAAGTTTGTTAAGACTTCTGGAGAGTTTTTAATAGATCAGAAAAAAAATTATGCCAGAATTTTCATAATTCTGAAAATCGGTGATCAGTCTTATCACAATAGAATTTTACATGTTCTTTTATCTTCGTTAAATATAAAGTCAAATGTATAAAATGGGTGATCAGTCTTATCACAATAGCATTTTACATGTTCTTTTATCTTCGTTAAATATAAAGTCAAACGTAAAGACAATTTTGTAGTTGTACAAGAGCTAGAATTTTCAATTAAACGCACTTTATATGGTGTTTATGTAGTTTTGGTATCCAATACACTATAGAAAGTTGTGTAATCTTAATATCTGCTCCAAGTTGTTCGCACTTTTTGACAAGGTCTAAAACGACGGTCCTTTCGTCAGTAATGACTTATGCGTACATGTATATGATTTGGTATTAATGATTTCATGCTTCAAGACATCAACATAATCTAATAGTCAAATAATAATGACATTTTGTATTCCTTATCAGCAGGAACAAAGATGTGTTTTGAACGGAAATCCTGTAAACCCTTTTAAAGATGGAAGAAGGTATTCATTTGAGCTATACAATGAAATGCGTTTGTCAATTATATCAGTTTATTTTTAATTTAATTTGAAAGAGCTTAGACTCAACATGTTCTCTACGACCCCATTTAATACTAAAAAATTGTAAAGCCTTGGCCATCTGACAAACATACAGCCACAAATCAGACAAAAACATATGTGTTTTGTATGTGGTGTTTCCTTCATAACGAATACATGTACCGTTTATACTGACTATAATGAGGAGAAATTTTTCAAACAGGTATATGCTATACCACTCGTCTCAGTCAATATTTCATTTACAATAGCCATTACGAAGTTTCCGCTAAAAGACATCATTATACAATTGAATATGCAAAGCGTCTCATTAATGCTGTAATTAAAACATGAAAAGTGATAAGTTGTCGATATACATACATTTGCATATTTGAAACCAAGCAATATAGTATGTTGTTATACAGTCGCTTCACAGTGGTACATTTGTCAGGCGAAAGACATTCCATAAAGTCCGAGTTAGAAGATGAAATCATACAAGTTAGTAGTTGTAGTTTTGGTGACTGTGTACTTATTATGTAAGTAACCTCATTATTTTTACCCTAGCAAAATATTTTATTTTTGAACATAACTTTCACGTTAAATTTACAGATAGTGTGTTTATGCGTGTTAGAATTAATCTTATCGACATATACAAAACAGTTTTGTGCTATATCAAATGTTGATGAGCATTATCATATGACTGGTATTCCGAATATAAGATACAAATATAAAGTCATGAATATTTCCTTGATTACATAAACGCTTTCTGGTTTAAAGTATTCTTTTTATTAAGATATTGACATGTATTTCTGTCGCTTTTCATTAGATATTTCTCTATCCTTAAATACAAACATGGATAAAACAAACATATAATTTTGTGTAGCAAGTTTTCCAGATAAGATGGGTAAGTTTATTATTTAATAACAATATGTTCATAATTTTACTGCCGATATTGCTCTGTTTCTAATGAGTTCTGTCGACAAAATAGCCAGAAAAGAATAGAATATGTTTGTATCGTCTAGTATACCAATGCTCTGAAGTTTGAGCATTTGTGTCAACCAACTAAACAGAAACAATATATTATGTAGAATTGTCGTTTATTAACGCCATCGTCTGAAATATTTCTCTCAGCCTTGCTTTATTCTGCTAAGCAATACCTCAATCAGACGCCAATGTGATATGCGTATAGTCGACTGGATTTCAAATATCTCAATTGGTAATAGGCATTCATTGCTAGAATGCATAACAGTTTCAATTAACTAAGTGAGTAATGGAAATTAAATATCGCTTAATAACTGCTCATGAACAGACCAAAAAAAATCGAGTCTGCATTTTTCTTTGTTCGCATTGCTGCGTTTGATTTCGAAGGATCTCCGACTATCAAAACTTTTTATTACGCATGTCATCTTTCTTCCAGGTATTTAATGTATGTTAATATATTCTGAAAATGGGTGATCCTTCGAAAGCAAAAGTAGAAATGCAAAAAGAGAAAGTTGCAGACTCGGTTTGATTGAGTCTGTTCATGAGTAGTAATTAAAAGTGCAACACTACTCATGCCCCTAGCACCGGCTTAAGCACTATTCAATTTTCAGAATTAATAACATCAAAACTAATGACCCCGAAGGACCAGAAAATATAACAACACTGAGAATGAAGTACGGTGCAACTTTTTACGGCCGCCGCACAAGTACTTAATACCTGCTGTTGTGAAGTAAATATCTTCTGAAGATGGGTGATCCTTCGAAAGCAAAAGTAGAAATACAAAAAGAGAAAATTGCAGACTCGGTTTCATTGAGTCTGTTCATAAGTAGTAACTAAAAGTGTACACTACTCACGCCCCCTGAAGCTTGTATTGGTGAAGACTATAGTTTACGTATGAGTATACGTAAAAAATTAGTACAGTACATATCCAAACATATTCATCATATTATAAACATCTACATGTATATTACTTTATTCAGATGTCGTGTTAAAGAAGTTATACTGTATACGTTTTGAATGCAATTCAAAATGTCTTTTTCCAATGTTCCAACTGAAACCTTATAAACTATTTCACCACGAATCAAATACAGACATTGAAAAGAATTACACTAGTAATTATTGGTTCATACATTGGGGTTGTCTCAATGAAGATTTTAAAACGAACGTATAACCAACGATCACCCACTTTCAGAATGTCACGATGCTGGGTGATGCCCCAATGACAAGACCGAAACTCAGACTTTTATTTTGGGCGTTCTGTGGGGTGACAATATATTGAGCCAAACACAGCACAATGCTTGAAACTATACAATTTATGTGGCTGGGCTATGCTAGCCGATGATGATAGTATGCTGTTCTGAGACTACTTTGCCTGAGACGAACACTATGAAAACATGAAACATAAACTACATGTATACACAAAAATCAATCTAATGGTGATCAACGATATCTCAGCTTTTGGGCCAACAAACAATAAACTATAACTGTGAACTGCTACTCCAGCCCCAAACAAGCGAGACGGCTGGTCAATGCCTCAACTTCAAAATGATGTTTGGAACACCACCTTCAAGTTATATCATAAAACTGTATAAATGTGAGCTATATAACCCTAGACTATGCGATATGAGACCCTAAACATTTAACTCCTTTCAGACCTATGGTTTGAAGCTGTCTCAACTCTCTACTGAGACGGAGTTTCTGTCTAAGACCCTATGTCTCGAAGCATTTAGACTGTCCTACGCTTTGGAGCCTATATTGAACAGTGTATGAAACCTGCTTCAAGAAGCTAATAAAACTAATGTTTTGATGCCTGCTAAGTGTTATGCTCCAAGCCCTGTGCTCGGAGCACTGCCTCAGGAAGACGGCTCAGCAAAACCCTTAACGCTGAGCCCTATATGTCTTCACCAAACATGCTTCAGACAGAATATAACGCCAGTCTATAATATTATTAAAGGTTGTTTGGACAGTCTGAACGTGCAATTTTCAAACCCGAAGAGATAACTCCAAGTACAGTAACTTAGTCTATTCAAAAGAACAGGTAACTGCATAATTACGTTGTCCAATCAGACGAAATATTCGCCAGTTATTAAACCACTGCAACCATGCAGCAGTTGTCGCATCATCCTGTTTAGCGTACTTCATTCTCAGTGTTGTTATACCTTCTGATCATTCGAGATCATGAATTTCAGTACTTCTTGTTCTGAAAATTGAATACCACTTAAGCCGGTGCTAGGGGGCGTGAGCAGTGTTGCACTTTCAATTACTGTTCATGAAGAGACTCAATAAAACCGAGTCTGCAATTTTCTCTTTTTGTGTTGCAACTTTTGCTCTCGGGGATCACCTCCCTTCAGAATTTTTAATGAATAGTGCAATTCTCTAACAGTCGAAAACCAACGATATAGATATGAAGCCGTCACTGAAGAATCTAATGAATATTTAGTGCCTTGATCACAAAATAACCAGCAGCGATTGTTGATTTGCTTTGCACCAGTCTCAGCATTTATTTGGCGCACTCAAACCAGTTTCTGGTCCTTCGGGATCATTAGTTTTGAAAATTGAATACTGCTTAAGTCTGTGCTAGGGGTGTGAGTATTGTTCCACAATTAATTACTACTCATGAACAGACTCAATAAAACCGATTCTGCAATTTTCTATTTTCGCATTGCTACTTTTGCTTTCGAAGGATCTCCCACTTTCAAGATATTTTTTCTTGCTCCATATGCAGCATTCCTTTGCAAACTTCATGTCCTGTGAATGAAATATTTTCATATCATGCACTTGGATGGTCTTGGATGATCATGCAGGCGTCTCGCACCCTTGTGAAAACTTCTCTCAACATTCTGAGATGTGGCCCCTAGGACTCGGTATGGCCCATATCATCGACATAGTCGTCGGCACCACTGCAACCATGCAGCAGTTTTCGCATCATCCTGTTTAGCGTGCTTCCCGAGTTAAACCATGCCAAAAGTCTTCTTGAACTGGTAACTTCCATCTGGGGTCGTGAAAGTGAAAGCCGTCAAATGCCTTGACTTATCTTCAACATGTATCTTCCAGTAACCCTTGCTCAAGTCAATCTTAGTGAAGAATTTATCTTCCTTCAAGCTGGAAACGCTGTCCTCAGGGTTACCGTATGTTCTGTGTCAAACTTTGTCACCATGTCCAGCCTTCTGAAATCCATGCAGAACCTATTTGTTCAATCCTTTATTTTCACAACAAAATTGGTGAGTTGTAATCTGATAGTGCTGGATCTATCACTGCGGCATCAAGCATGTTCTTAACCTCATCAGAGACGTCCTTTCTCTTCGCTTATGGTATTGGGTATAGTCAAACCCTAACCGGGCAATTGCTAGTGAGTTCTTTATTATGCTCCTCTGGGTCAGTTGTTCCATACCTCTCGGTGAAAATGTTCTGGAACTCATCAAGCCACCTGGACACATCGTGCCGTTGCTCCCATGTCAAGCTTTCTAATATCATCAAAAAGTAGTGAATGAAAAAGAAGTAAAGTCAAACAGGCAAAGCCACATACAATACGCAACCACCACCAAAACATCGATAGATAGCATATCACACACACATACACACAACTACACACGAAACACACGTACTTACATGAGATGAATACAGAAAACATTAACAAACACACAAGTACTAGAGATAAACATCCCATACATGAAAAAAGCACAAGTACAAAGATACAAGACAAACAAACGTAAGGGTGTCAAAGAGAGTACCGCCTCGGCACGGTCATTAGCAAAATCACCACAGGGTGTTATAACCGGTTTACGGACGTCCTAACCTCACTTTTATCTCAAAAGCACCCTAGCTTTACAAATAGTGTAAATAAAGGTATCCCCGCCGGACTTACCCACAACATAGAAGACGGTAAACGCATGACAATATGTAAAACATAGCATATTAACTGTGAAAATTCGTCAAATATGTACTCAATGACTTTGCTGAAGCCAGAACACCTGCATGAAAGCTGCTAAGGGCACGACAGGGAAAAAGTAATACATGAGTCTGGTAAGCTCATCCGGTTTCTGAGTTTACGAGTATACCATCATAGAGTACTACCCTCGGCCTCTCATCGCACAAGCAAAGAGGGACGCGTAGCCAGCCTTCGTAAATCTCTCAACCTCAGCCATCTCTGTCCATCTACTAAAGTATCTTATCAATCTAGCCATAAACTGAAAAACATTCTCCCCATGTTCAGGTCGACTATCTCTAAACTTCTGCCTGTAACCTTCATCAGTCAATTTATTCGGAGCCCTGTAGTCATCAGCATGCTCTGGGGACATGCTGGTATATATCTCAAGACCCTTGCCTGTCAAAACGAACTTTCCCCTGTTGTATGTTTGTTTTGTCTTTGCGCGTCTCTTGATGTTTTTATAGTTATGTACATTTGTTGTTTCCTTGTGTTGCTGTTCGAGTGGCTGTTTGTTATAAGTGGTGTTTCCTGTATGACTCATTTTTGTATTTAGACTACTGACAGTCCATATATTCTCATTAGCGCTCGAACCGATCCATATATATGAATCCATTTTATCTTCCTGCTCATCAAACATCGGCAATTTTGGTCTAGGAGCCTTAATGCTTGTTTCTGAGTATGTCCCCTGATGCCTGTCCCAGCCCGCATCTTGATCAGCTCGATCTCACGTTCCTGTTTTTAACGCTTCTTAATTATGGGCTTTTCTCTCAAAGTGCCTGTCCTCAAGCCCCTGCCGTCCATCTTCACGTCTCAACATACGCTCTTCCCTATCTAAATATTATTTCTCAAAATATTCCCTGAGGTATGACTCAGTCAACCCCAAACGTTCAACAGCCGATATCCATTTATCTATATCCATGATCACCAAACTAATATATTAGCCCTATGCAGCTTCGGGTATAAAAAAAACCTTCTGAGAACTATCCCAGACGGACTCGCAAATTTTTAGGGTGTTGGGTGAAACCCCAATACCAAGACCCGACCTCAGACCTTTTTTAATTATTTCGTGCGTTCTGTGAGGTGACAATGTCTTGAGCCAAACACCGCACATGGCTTGAAACTATAAAATTGATGTGGCTGGGCTATGCTAGCCGATGATGATAATATGGTGTTTTGGGGTTTTGGGACCACCAATCAAACAATAAACTATAACTGTGAACTACTACTACAAACCTTAAAGTACAAATATTAGTCATGCAGGAAACACCACATACAGAACAAACACCCTCCGAACAGCATCACAAGAAAACACAGCAAATGTACATAAGTACCAAAAACATGAAGAGATGCACAAAGACAAAACTAACAAACAATAGGCGGAAGATGGAAGTACCGCCTTGGAACGGTTTGAAGCTATCTCAACTCTACTGTGACTTCAAGCCTCTGTTTCAGACCCTATGTCTCAAACCCTACGCTTTGAAACCTATCTTGAACAGTGTATGACACCTGCTCCAAGAGGCTAACAAAACTAATGTTCTGAAGCCTGCTTAGAGTATGATCCGAGCTTGTGCTCGGAGCACTGCCCCCAGGAAGACGGTTCAGCAACACTCTGAACGCTGAGCTATATGTATGGAACGCCGTGGCTGTCTCCTGTTGTCACATTCCTTCTTGTCTTGTTCAAATTCAAGCTTGTCATGTCTAAAACCCGTGCCATTATGTCGAAACACTCTGTGAATTTGTTTACAGAATGTCTTATTATGTGCAACACCTATGTTATTATGTAACAAAGAAGTCTCGTCTTGTTAAAGAACATTGTGAACTTGTCTGTATAATATGTTATCATGTTTAGAAGCAATGTGAACTTGTCGATATAATATGTGATCATGTTGAATGTACGTGTTGTCTTGTCCATATGTAGTGTTGACTTGTCCAATTTATGTCTTATTATGTTAAAAGGCTATGTTATTATGTTACAAAAATTGGACAAGTCAACACTACATATTGACAAGACAACACGTGCGTTGAACATGATAACATATTATATAGACAAGTTCACATTGTTCTTTCACAAGATGAAACTACTTTGTTACATAATAACATAATAAGACCTAAGTTGGACAAGTCAACACTATATATTGACAAGACAACACATGCTATTAACATGATAACAGATTATGTAGACAAGTTCACATTGTTCTCTAACAAGACGAAACTACTTTGTAACATAATAACATAGCAGTTTAACATAATAAGACCTAAAACGGACAAGTCAACATTACATATTGACAAGACAACACGTGCGTTTAACATGATAACATATTATATAGACAAGTTAACATGGCTCTTTAACAAGATGAAACTACTTTTTAACATAATAACATAGCAGTTTAACATAATAAGACTTACATTGGACAAGTCAACACTACATATTGACAAGACAACATGGGCGTTTAACATGATAACATATCGTATAGACAAGATCGTAATTGCTCTTTAACAAGATGAGACTACGTTGCAACATAATAACATAACCGTTTAACATGATAAGACACAGTTTGGACAAGTCAACACTATATATTGACAAAACACAACATGCATTAACATGATAACACATCGTATAGACAAGTTCACATTGCTCTTTAACAACATGATACTATTTTTTAACATAATAACATAGCCGTTTAACATGATAAGACACAGTTTGGACAAGTCAGCACTATATATTGACAAAACAGCACGTGTACTTAACATGATAACATGTCGTATAGACAAATTCACATTGCTCCTTGACAGGATGAAACTGACTTGTAACATAATAGCATAGGCCACAGACATAGTAAGACACTGATTAAACAAGTTAACACGACAGGTAGACAAAATAACACAAAAATGCGACATAATAGCACAGTTTTTCAGCATAATAGGAAGCCGTATGGACAAGACAACACACTATTTTGACAAACATGCTCTAGACAAGATAACTTCACTTTTTAACATAATAACAATACATGTTAACATAACAAGGCGTTGTTTGGACAAGTCAACACCACATATTGACAAAACAACACATGCATTTACCATGATAACATATCATATAGACAAGTTCACATTGTTCTTTAACAAGATTGACATACTTTGTAACATAACAACATAGTCGTCGTCCATAACAACACAATTCACGGGCAAGTTAACACGGCGCTTTGACATAATGACACGGCGTTTCGAGATGACAGCATTGAAATAGACAAGTTTACACAGCACTTCGACATAATAACCTGACGTTTAGACATGATAGCACTGAATTTGAACAAGACAAGAAGAAATTCGACAACAGGAGACAGCTACGGCGTTCCATATATATGTGTCTTCACTATACATGCTTCAGACAGACTATAAACCCATGCTATATCAGTCTAAGCAACGCTATCTCAATGCCTCAGCTAATCCAAGACCGCTATGAATAGCAGTATATAATTATTAAAAGGCTGATTGTCTTAATGTGTAATTTTCAAACTCAAAGAGAGAACTCCATGGACAGTTACTTAGCCCATTCAAAAGAACAGGTAATTGCACAATTACGTTGTCGAAGCAGGCGATATATTCGCCAGTTATTAACCTTAATGAGTGCAATAATCAGTCAAAAACCAACGATATAGCTTCTATACATATGTATAAGAAGCCGTCACTGAATATTCTAATGAATATTCAATGCCCTGATCACAAAATAGCCATCAGTGATCGTCGATTTGCTTTGCATCAGTCTCAGGTTTTATGCACAACTTCTATTATTCGGAGTAATTTCAGCAAATAAGCATATTAACAGTTTTTTATTTATAGTAAATATCTTAAATGACCAACCGCCTCACACATTTGAATATATACATAGTACTATTTCTATTAGATATAAAACAAACATAATGAAGTTTAAAGGTGAACTAACTTTGATAAAAAAAATCAAATTATTGCTAACAGTCAAAAGTGAGATAATCCTGTATATACAGATAATCAAATCGCTTACCTAGCGATATTTACTTGTCAAGTTTTATTGACACAGAACATATGTACTTCACAACAGCAAGTGCTAAGTGCTTGTGTGGCGGACGTAAACGTCGCCCCATACTTCATACTCAGTGATGTTATATTTTCTGCTCATTCGGGATCATTAGTTTTGATGGTATTAATTTTGAATACTGCTTAAGCCGGTGCTAGAGGGCATGAGTAGTGCGCTTCTAATTACTAGTCATGAACAGACTCAATAAAACCGAGTCTGAAATTTTCTCTTTTTGCATTGCTTTCGAAGGATCACCCACTTTCAGAATTTATGTTCAAAAGTTTGCCATTTGTACTTGTTTGGTGCGAAGAAAAGGTTACTTGATATCCTGCTTATAAGAACAGCGGGAGAAACTAAAATTGAAGTTTAGCGGATGACAACATGATGTGACGCTTATTTATACATGTACCTAGCTTGAAACAGATACTGGTATTAATTGCGACATTTTTAACAGATATGGGCACGTGCCAAGAGCTGGGTGGTACGAAGTGTGAGGACACGTACAATGAAGTAGATGGTACAGCGGAATGCGTCTGTCCTAAAGGGTATCGGAATGATCCATTCGATGGATCAAGATGCGTTGGTGAGTTGTTAAGGCAACTGCAATTCTCTTTAATTCAAGAAAGTCTTTGGTTTCCTCAAATAATTGTTATTTTACAATAATCATATGTTAATAAGTAGAAACTGGAAATCTGACAGGAGATACCAACCACAAGGATATCTGTCGCAATCCCAAAACCACAAATGATGTACACGCACCTACATATACAAGCGCACGCACACACGTTCGACTTCCACAGAACTGTTCGTTTCCTTCAAATTACAAAACAAAACACAAAACTAGATCTATCACTAAATGTGATTCATACCCCCAGTAGGGTGTTGTCACAAGAGGCTTATGTGTCAGGATAACGTTCATGTGTGTACTGCACATGCAAATTTAAACACCTTGGTTGCTCAAAAGACATGCTCTGGATATGTTTTTTCAATAATTAAGGTCAGAGGTACAGAGCACTTGGCAATCCCAATTATACAAACCAAAGTTGGTAATCCTAGCATAACTTATGATCTGGACAGGCCAGATTTTGACAAAAATAACAAAGGTGAATAACTCCAAAAGTACTGTAGACAGAGTTATTCACCTTGTGCGCTACACTTGGAATCAAAGTGATCTTTCTGTATATGACGTTTGAAGTCAATAGCTTTAATACTTTAGAAGTTATGATCCGGACAAGCAAGAATTTGACATAAAATTAACAAAGGACAATAACTCCAAAAGTACTGCAGACAGTGTTATGGACCTAGCGTACTGTACTTGGGGTCAATGTGGTTTATCTGTATATGACGCTTGACGTCAATAGCTTTATACTTTAGAACTTTTTATCCGGACAAGCCAGATTTTGACAAATATAACAAAGGGCAATAACTCCAAAATATACTGTATACAAAGTTATGTTCCTTGTGCACTGCACTTGGGGGCAATGTGGTCTTTCTATATATGAAGTTGAAGTAGGAGAGTCTAGTAGAACGAACGATCAACGGCTGTAGTAGATACGATTTTATTTCGAACCAACGTATATATGAAGTTGAAAGTCTATATCATTTATACTTTAGAAGTTACGATCCGGACAAGTCAGATTTTGACAAATAAAACAAAGGGCAATAACTCCAAAAATAATGCAGACAGAGTTGTGGACCTTGTACTCTACACTTGCGGTCAATGAGTTCTGTCTGTATATGAAGTTTGAAGTCAATAACTTCAATACTTAGAAAGTCATGCTCCGGACAAGCCGGATAGATGGACGGACAGACGGACGGACGGACGGACGAACAGACGGGTGGACACGTTGAGTCCAGTATAACAAAATATGATGTACATATGACTACATAATAATAAGAAAACGCCTTACTGAAAAGTGTCGTTTATGAAAGAATGGAAGACCTAGGACACTGCAGCACTAGATTAGATTGATAAGGTTATAGGGAACTGGAACACTACCTAGGTCACTTACTGTCATTAAAATGATGCCTATGAAGAACATCCAGAGGCTCTGAATCACAGGAAGTGCGCTCACACGCATTAACGTACACAAATTCATACGTTCAAAAGGGACAATAATATATATAAAATATGCTGTTAAACACAGAAACTACAAGTACTGCAAACGCTCTCAGAACATGATGTCAACGATCCAGTGTGTAAATCAGAGCAACTGTAGAGATGAGATAAGGGTACGACAAAACATAAAGTAAATTATTTAAATACATTTTTACAGTAATGGATTTGCAAATTCCGGTGAACATTTATAGTATATTTATGTCAATCTCGTCATTCTCACACAGATATAGATGAGTGTGAGACTAGGGAACATTCATGTGCACAACGATGTAGTAACACAGATGGTAGCTACACATGCGCTTGCAATGCGGGATATAAAACAGATCCAAATGATGCATCTAAATGCAAAGGTTTGTTATTCCTAATACATAATGTATCTTAAAATGCAAAATGTATTGAATGCTTTACTTGAGTTGTCGCTTTAGATGAAAATGATTATACATCTGTATTTTGTTCTGATCATTACATCAAATGTTTGATATGCTTTCATTGTACACATGTCGCCATTGTTACATGATATAACGTCATAGTTGAATGTTAAACTTCTAATCACCGTGACACAAATGATGTAATCAATGTGATATATAGTCATCGTGACGCAATATAACGTCAGCAACCAAGAGTTTACTTGGAGTCATCATGTTATGCTATTTAACGTTGTCATTGGTGGTATTACTTTGAGCTTTACTGACGATATGAAATGCAATTATTGAAATATTTACTTCTAGTCGTCGTTAGGCGATATACCTTCATAATTAAATAATATACTTTAGCACATGGTTTGGAGCTCTAAGCCATTCAGATGCCCCGAAAAGTGCTGGCTATATCGATTAGTTCGAAGCTTTTTGAAAGAACTATGGACTAACTAACAAACTATTCATTGGTTCCTGTTGACCAGTCGTCATAATTATTTTTTACGTCACACCCTAGGCGCTCATCGCATCTTAGCCTTGATCAGCTGGTTACACTGACCTACATTTAAACGACAAGTTAAAACTTATATACAGGTGACAGTTTAATGCAGCTCTAAAGTTATGCAGAAAGCTCCTATGTTTATCTTTATTACCTTTATCCTACATTCAAGCAAACAAGTTGTTTTTAAAAAGAAGCACCATGCATAGTCATTGGGCGTTGTACATAGATTTTACTGTAAACCGTGATTCGAACCACAACGGAGAGAGGTTGTGGTTGTCAGCCGAAGTCCATAACCACCCTTTCATGGAGGCCCGTCAAAGATAGTTTTACTATTATGGAATTGCAAGTTCCTGTTAACAATTTTCTAATATTTACGCCAGTCTTTTTTTCACACAGACATAGATGAATGTGCGACCGGGAATAATCAATGTGCACAAGGATGTATTAACAATATTGGTAGCTATACATGCGCTTGCAATCAGGGATATCAAAAGGATCCACATGCTGAATATAAATGCATAGGTTTGTTATTCCTTATACATAATGTAACTTAAAATGCTGAATATACTGAAGCCTTCACTGAAATACGATCGTCTGATTTTGCATCGGCGAGGAAATCATAAAGACATAACAATTATATACCGCTTAAACCGGTGCTAGGGGGCGTGAGCAGTGTTGCACTTTCAATTACTGCTCATGAACAGACTCAATAAAACCGAGTCTGCAATTTTCTCTTATTGTGTTGCAAATTTTGATTTCGGGGGATCACCTCCCTTCAAAATGTATAATCTTCACAACAGCAGGTGTTAAGTGCTTGTGTGGCGGCCGTAAAACGTCGTCCCGTACTTCATTCTCAGTGTTGTTATACCTTCTGATCCTTCGAGATCATGAATTTCAGTACTTCTTGTTCTGCAAATTGAATACCGCTTACGCCGGAGCTAGGGGGCGTGAGCAGTGTTGCACTTTCAATTACTGCTCATGAACAGACTCAATAAAACCGAGTCTGCAATTATCTCTTTTTATGTTGCATTTTTTGCTTTTGGGGGATCACCTCCCTTCAGAATTTATATCGACGTACGATGTTTACTACTCTCACCGGTCATGAGAATATTAACATCCTCTTTTGATACAATGAAATAAGTTACATAAATAATTGTATTGCTCCTACGATCTAATATTTCGACCACTAAGGGCCTTTTTCAAAGATTATCATATCATATTATTAACATCCGTTTTTGATACAATGAAATAAGTCACATAAATAATTGTATTTTTCATAGATTATCATATCATAGTATTCTCTTTGATTTTATGGCTGAATGCATGTAACAAAAATGTGACGTGTATTTTGACATGATAATCTTTGAAAAAGGCCATTAATGGTCGAAATATTAGATCAGATCAATTCAAGTATTTATGTATTATATTAATTCCCTATTTTGGAATATTTTCTTCATTGTGAAATAAGTTGTTTCTATCATATACAAAAACATGAACATCTCATATATTTATTTTGTTTGTTTGTTTCGAATTTTGTGTTGCTTTAACAGGGTTCATTCATATCGTGACGTCCATCTAATAACAGATAGTTGCCCAGAAGGAAATCCGGGTAGGACCAGCAAATTGACCCAAATACCCAGGCCGTGATTCGAACCACAGCGCCGAGAGGCTAAGTGATTGTCAGACAAAGACCATAACCACTCTGCCATGGGGGTCCCGTCAAGATATATTTACAGTAATGGCCTTGCAAATTCCGGTTAATATTTTATAGTATATTTATGTCAATCTTATTCTCACACAGATATAGATGAGTGTGAGACTGTGGACAATTCATGTGAACAACAATGTATTAACACAGATGGTAGCTACACATGCGCTTGTAATGCGGGATATAAAACAGATCCAAATGATGCATCTAAATGCAAAGGTTTGTTATTCCTTTTACATAATGTATCTTAAAATGCAAAATGTATTGAATGCTTTACTTGAGTTGTCGCTTTAGATGAAAATGATTATACACCTGTAATTTGTTCTGATCATTACATCAAACTTTTGATCTGCTTTCACATGTCGCCATCCTTACATGGTGTAACGTCATAGTTGAATGTTTAACTTCGAATCATTGGGGATATAGCCATCGTGACGCAATATAACGTCAGCAATCAAGAATTTACTTCGAGATATCACGTTATGCGATTTAACGTTGTCATTGGCGGTATTACTTTGCGTGCAGGTGCTCTGACTTCAGCAAAGTCATTGAGTACATATTGGACGGACTTTTCACAGTTGTTGTGCTATATTTTACATATTGTCATGTGTTTTACGTCTTCTATGTTGTGGGTAGGTCCGGTGGGGATACCTTTATTTACACTATTTGTAAAACTAGGGTGACTTTGAGAGAGAAGTGTGAGGTTAGGATGTCCATAAACGGATTTAACCCCCAATGGTGATTTTGTTGCTGACCGTGCCAAGGTGGTACTCTCTTTGTCACCCTTGCTTTTGTTTGTCTTGTGTCTTTGCACTTATGCTTTTGTTCATGTGTGGAATGTTTATCTTTAGTACTTGTTTGTGTTAATGTTTTCTGTGTTCATCTCCTGTATGTGCATGTTTTTGGGTGTGAAGGTGTGTGTGTGTAAGTCAAGATAAACTCAGACGTTGATTGTACTACTACTAATGTTATTTTTATGTTTTAACTTGAAACGCGCCTAGTTGCGGTATACAGTACGTAGGACAAACATGACGTGCTTTGAAGACTCGATTTCGTGAGCATGCATATCAGTGTCGAAATCGTAAACTAAACAATTTTTTATACCAACACTTTCGGAAATCTGGACATTCTTTTAAAGATGTTTTAGTAAAAATTGTTGAGCATATAACATATGATAAGGAGGCTTCTAGTAGCTTTAAATCGAAAGCTAGATTTATATCTGAATTAAATTGGATCAAAAAATTGCAAACACATTTTCCTTTAGGACTGAATGATAATATTTACCAGACTGGAAATATTTCAAGAACCAGATATAGATATTTTCCATTTTTTCTATATGAAAACGCAAATCTCGATCACATGGCATTCGCAAAAATGGTAATATTAAACAAAAATCTCGAAAATGACTCTTCTTGATCTACATACTTTAAATCGAACTTCTGGTAAACATGTCATGCTTTCTAGACTTTCCTCCTTATCTATATGTTCATTAAAAGAAATTGACGAGCAAGCCGATAAAATTATTTTTAGATCAGATCCTATCATAGGAACGGCTAGTTTGATACAAAGTACGCAATTTTCTTTACCAGCATTTTCGTCATACAGGACATTCTTTCAAATATGTTTCGGTTCAACCAGTAGAACAAATTTATTATGATTCTAAAACTATTGGTAGTTTAAAATCTAAAGCTCGTTTTATCACAGAGCTAGACTGGATAAAGAAATTACAAACACCTTTTCCTTTAGGCCTTAATGATAACATTTTCCAAAGCGGCAACATTTCTAAAGATCCAAATATCGATATTTTCTCTATATTTTCTATTCGAAAACGTAAAAGTAGATCACATGGCAGACGTAGAAATGGTAATATTAAGCGTAAATTACGTCGTAATATGTCTATTCATGATTTACATACTATTCTAAAACAAACTGGTAAACATTCTATGTTATCTTGTTTATCGTCTTTACCCTTTTCCTGTCTTAAGTCAATAGACGAAGAGGCTGATAAAATCTATATGCGTACAGATCCGTTAATTAATACTGCCTCACTTATACAAAGTTACACACAGCATGTTCTTCGTCCACGTATTGATAAAGAATCTGAACATAAAAGACATTTTCTGAAACTTCAGTTCCTAAATAAAGGTATCGATTTTATTGATATTCAAAGTATATTTCGTGATAAGAATGTAATCGATGTTATTCCCAAATATTTCATCAACTCTGAATCACCTATCATCTGTTATAAATATAATAAACCTATTAGAAATGTTATTTTTAACTACAATAAAATTGTCTCTGACTTAAATATTGATGTTAATACCCCTATTTCTTGAGATTGTAGCATTTCTAGCTTTTGCTATAAACCAGTTGGTCATGTCATTACTGGTAATTTTGATATCATTAAGGATAAACGTCTCAGGACCCTCCTTACTAAAGGACCTAAATATAGATTCCCTTCCCTTATTGATTTTGACGCTTGTCGAACTCATATTGCGGAAGCTATTCAAGAATTCTGCATCAAATGGTGTCGACGAGAACATGCTGATGTTAATGCCCTTTCGGATTGGAAGAAATGTATTTTCGATATTTTTGATACGCGAATAACTTTTTACAAATTAAATTACCATCTTTTACCACCTCGACCTAGAGTTACATTTCGCTACTTGAAGAAAAACATTTCTAATTTTCATTCAGATTATGTTCTTGTTCCTGCTGACAAGGCATCAAACAATGTAATCATTATTTGAAGATTGTATTATGTTGATGTTTTAAAGAAGGAGCTAACTGATTCAAAAACTTATATAACAGTTCAAACACCTGAAAAAGATATAGTCTCGGAACATGTAAAAATGTGCAATACTTTTAAGTCTGGTCCTAACATAAAACAACATAAACTTTCTACTTTGTACTGGATTCCGAAACTACATAAAAACCCTTATAAGTCGCGTTTTATTGCCAACTCTAGCTGTTGTACCACTACTAAATTATCTATACTTTTGACGTCCTGTCTTACTACAATCAAAGAACATGTTAAACGCTACTGTGATAAAATATATGAAAATTCTGGTATTAATGTTTTTTGGTCCATAAAAAATTCAAATGATGTTTTAACAAAACTTGAAAATGAACAGTATAACATTTCTTTACTGAGCTCTTATGATTTCTCTACACTCTATACTACTCTACCTCACCATCTTATAAAGGATAAACTTATTAAATTAATAGAAAAAACCTTTGCCAGAGAAAACAAAATGTTCATTGCTTGTAATGTTCAACGTTCATTCTTTTCGAATTCAGAAGTTGAACATTACACAATGTGGACTTGCCTTGATGTTTGTAGATCTCTTACCTTTCTTTTAGATAATATATTTGTGCGTCATGGGGATACCATATATCGTCAAGTTGTTGGTATACCCATGGGTACAAATTGTGCCCCTCTTGTTGCAGATTTGTTTTTGTATTGCTACGAGAGGGATTTTATGCTTAGCTTAAAACCTGATACACAGACCGATATTGTTAATGCTTTTAATAAAACTTCAAGGTATTTAGACGATATTTTGAATTTAGATAATCCTTATTTTGATACTATGGTTTCTTCAATTTACCCAAAAGAACTGTCTTTAAACAAAGCGAATCAATCTGACATTAATGCTTCATTTTTAGATTTGAATCTTTCAATTACAAATGATAAAGTTTCGTCCAAAGTATACGATAAAAGAGAAGATTTTAATTTTAAAAGTGTTAATTATCCTTTTCTAGATGGGGATGTGCCACGTTTTACATCTTATGGGGTTTATATTTCTCAACTTATTAGGTTTGCCCGAGCCTGTTCTTTGCTTGAAGATTTTAACAGACGTAATTTAGTTATAACTGATAAACTTCTTAAGCAAGGTTACAGATATCACAAACTTCGGAAAACCTTTTCTAAATTTTATTATCGAAATTTACCTCTCATTAGTAAATATAATTGCAATCTACGGACGTTACTGCGACAAGGCATTTCTCAACCAGAATTTTATGGGGATGTTATCTACAAACTTAGGAAAATTCGGGGTCATATCCATTTTCATGATTTGTTTATAAAACGCATTAAAACATTTAAAAAGAAAGGTTATGATCCTATTATATTGCAACACACTGCATGTTTGGTTATCGACCCTTTTACAGTCGGTAGCTACGCTTCCCTCTTTGCTTGCGCGATGACAGGCCGAGGGTAGTACTCTATGATGGTATACTCTTAAACTTGTGCCCTTAACGGCTTACCTGCAGGTGCTCTGACTTCAGCAAAGTCATTGAGTACATATTTGACGGATTGTCACAGTTATTATGCTATGTTTTACATGTTGTCCTGTGTTCACCATCGTCTATGTTGTGGGTAAGTCCAGCGGGGATACCTTTATTTACAATATTTGTAAAGCTAGGGTGACTTTGAGAGAAGTGTGAGGTTAGGACGTCCGTAAACCGGTTTAAACCCCCAGTGGTGTTTTTGCTGCTGACCGTGCCAAGGCGGTACTCTCTTTGTCACCCTTCCTTTTGTTTGCCTTGCGTCTTTGTGCTTGTGGTTTGTTCATGTTGTGGAACGTTTGTCCCTGGTTCTTGTGTGTCTTTTGGTGTTTTCTGTGTTCATTTCGTGTGTGTGTGTGTGTGTGCGTTTGGGTGTGTGGCTGTGCGTGTGTGTGTGTGTGTGTGTCATGCTGTCTATCGGTGTTTTGGTGGTGGTTGCGTCTTGCATGTGGCTTTGCCTGCTTGACTTTACTACTTTTCCATTTACTCTACATGTTCTCAGACCGCACATTGACAAATTATCTGAACACCAAAGATTCTTCTTGAAAATTCCTTTTATTAATAAAGGTATTGATTTTATTGACCTCCAAAGTATTTTAGAGACAAAAATGTAATTGACACTATTCCTAAATACTTTAAAAATACAGAACCACCTATCATCTGCTACAAATATAACAAACCCATCAGAAATACAATTTTCAACTATAATAAAATTGTGGCCGACCTTAATATTAATGATAATATTCCTGATAATTGAGATTGCGCCACCTCAAGACTTTGCTATTCTCTGGCTGGTCATGTGATTACTGGTAATGTTGAGATAATTAAAGATAAACATCTACGATCTCTTTTGAATAAAGGTCCCAAATATAGAATACCATCCTTAATTTTAACTCTTGTCGAGTTCAGATTGCGGAGGCTTTACAAAATTTTAGTATTAAATTGTGTCGAAGAGAACATGTTGAGTCTAATGCTCTTTCTAGTTGGAAAAAACTAATTTTTGATATAATTGATAAACGCATTTCCTTTTATAGCTCTAATAAACACATTCTTCCACCTAAACCTAGAATTTCTTTTAGACATCTTAAAAAGGGTTTGCAGGATTTCCATTCTAAATACGTTTTTGTTCCTGCTGATAAGGCATCGAATAATGTGATTATTATTTGACGATTACATTATATCGAGGTCTTGAAGCAGGAAATTATTAATACCAAGTCATACATTTCAGTTACTGCTGACGAAAAGACCATCGTTTCAGACCATGTCAAAAAGTGTGAACAACTTGGAACCGATATTAAAATTACACAACATGAACTTCCTACAATGTATTGGTTACCAAAACTACATAAAAAAACATATAAACGCGTTTCATTGCAAATTCTAGTTAATTTACAACTACTAAATTGTCTATACTTTTGACTTCTTGTTTAACGAAGGTTAAGGAATATGTAAATTTCTACTGTGATAAGACTTGTGAAAATTCTGGAATAAATCTCTTCTGGTCTATTAAGAACTCTTCAGAAATCTTAAACAAACTTAAGAACAAAAAGGTATCTTGCATCCACTGTAAGCATGTACGATTTTTCTACTCTGTATACAACTCTTCCTCATATTTTAATTAAGGATAAGCTTACTAACTTAATCCAGAAAGTATTTGCCCGGGAAAAAACATCATTCTTGGCATGTTATACTGAAAAAGCTTTCTTTACTGACGAGCAAATGAAATATTACACCAATTGGACTTGCTCAGAAGTTTGCGAATCACTAATCTTTCTTTTGGATAACATATTTGTACGTTATGGGAATGCTATATACCGTCAGGTAATTGGTATTCCTATGGGTGCGAATTGTGCTCCATTTGTCGCAGATTTGTTTTTGTACTGCTATGAGAGAGATTTCATGTTGCATTTGAATCCTCAATCACCAGAAGATGTTATAAAAGCCTTCAATGAAACTTGTCGATATTTGGATGATATTTTTAACTTAGATAACCCTTTCTTTGATGCTCTGATTCCTACAATTTATCCTAAAGAACTCAAATTGAATAAAGCTTACCCGTCCGACAATTGTGCAGCGTTTCTTGATCTAGACCTTAAAATTGATAATGGAATGATTTCTTCTAAAATATATGACAAAAGAGATGATTTTGATTTTAATATTGTTAATTTTCCTCATCTTGACGGGGATGTTCCCCGGGCTCCATCTTACGGGGTTTATATATCTCAACTTATTCGTTTTGCTAGAGCTTGTTCATCTATTGACGATTTTAACAGTCGAAATCTCATTTTAACTGAGAAACTGCTTAAGCAAGGATATAGATACCATAAACTAAGAAAAACTTTCTCTAAATTTTACTATCGAAATCTCTCGCTTATTGGCAAGTACCAATGTAATCTCAAGGCGCTTCTGCGACACGGTATTTCACATCCTGAATTTTATGGTGATGTGATTTACAAACTTCGTAAAATTATTAGACATACCCATTTTCTCACTTTGTTCATCAAATATGTTAAACAATTCATTAAAAAGGGATGTGATCCTGTAGTACTACAACATACTGCATGTTTGGTTGTGAACCCTTTTACAGTTGGCAATCACGCTGGCCTCTTTGCATGTACGCCGACAAGAAAGGTTTAGTACTCTATGAAGGCGACCTCTTAAATCCAGAAATGGAAGGAGAACGTCGGATATCTGTACTATTTCATTTTTGTCGTACCCTTTATTACTTTTCTACAGTTACCCTGTTTGCAGCTCACTCATTGAGTACACTAGCGATAGGTGGATACAGTTTGTTCACTTAAATGTTTTCGTTATACATGCACTTTACCATTGTATTTGCCGTCGCGGTTGTTGTAAATTAGTCGGAGAGGGGATACGTTTATTTACACTGTTTGTCTTTTAGGGTGGGGATGGAATAAGTGTGAGGTTGGGCGCCCATAAACCGGTTTAACCCCCCAGTGACTTTTGTCACTGACCGTTCCAAGGCGGTACTTCCATCTACCTCCTATTGTATGTTTGTTTCCTTGTGTTGCTGTTCGGGCAACTGTTTGTTCTGTATGTGGTGTTTCCTGCATGACTCATTTTTGTACTTTTATTGTAATTAGCCAGTATGTAAATCATTAGCATGTCTAGGGAACCGTGTCACAGATTTTTGATAAAACTCTCCGTTTGGGAGTTATGCAATATTTTAGTTTTAATTCTGCCTCCCGCTACGTTTCTATTGATTTTAGAGGATCAAAGCATGATGTTGGAAAACTGTGACACGGATCTCTCGCTGAGACAATGTTTTTTTATATGGAAAAGTAGTAAAGTCAAGCAGGCAAAGCCACATGCAAGACGCAACCACCACCAAAACACCGATAGACAGCATGACACACACACACACAACCACACACCATATGCCACAAATCGCGTATAATTCGGACACAAATTACAGCAGTTATGCCTGTTTGAAAAAGCCGACTTCTTTAAATTTGCATCTGTCAAAAACATGAAAATGAATAGAAATATCCCATTGTGTTGCATAATCTTATAATTATCTATAGCTTTCAATCACATTTATATCCAATGGAGAGCTTATAATATGTGTGATATTTTCCACTAAGCTCTTCCCCCTTTTTTCCATCCGATCAATTAGAAAACTGATTTAAATGCCCATAAATCACCCATCAGAAAGCTTATCTAGTCATGTGGCCTACATAGTTTGAGGCTATCGAAGGGGAAACGCGGGTAAATAACCGCCTATTGCTTTATCACGTTTATGCCCTAATTATCAGTTCCTCCCTATGTACCCCTGATAAGCCTTCCTCGTAAATGGCTGAATGGCTAAGTCGGAGAATAGCTCGATGGTAATAAAGTAAAGGTTTTTTTACGGCTTTTGTGGTAAATTGTATGGTATTTCGTTAATGCAATGGATAAAAGAGACTAGTGTCTCTTAATGATTTTTTTGTGATTCTAACATACTGTGGCACCTTAAACAAAAGATGGTTGAGAAGTCTTCTATCTGTATTTAATCACTCTCTGTCTCCCTATTTCTCTCTCACACGTTATCGCTGTCACTCTGTCCGTGTCTCTCTCTTTCTCTCTCCTTCTCTTTCTATATATCTCTGTCTGTAACTATATGTATGTATCTCTAAGTCTGTGTTTCTCTCTGACGCTCTCACATTCTCATTCTCTCTTTCTCTTTTGTCTCTGTATGTATATCTCTGTTTATCTGTATATCTCTCTCATTCACTTGTATTTCACTTTTCCCTTTTTTCTTGTATGTACTCATGTTAGTAGTTTTCCAAGGAGTTTATTACTATCTCCATTTGGATTTGCTCTGGTATCTTAATCTGTGTATCATCATATAAGCATCAAATATAGATATATTACTGAAACACAGTGACGAATGTGCTACCGAGGCTCCGATCTGCTTACAACAATGCATCAACACACGCTTGAAAGCTATGAATGTGCTTGCGATGTTGGATATATAAAATATGCACATATTGCTTGCATCTGTAAAGGTATTTACACGCAAATTACAATTAATATCGTTTTATACATGTCCGTTCTTTGGGAATCTCTTCAAAATTCGATTAGATCCGTATATAAAAATCATTTAGTCTTGACATCGTTACTCGTGTTGTGTAGATGTCTGGAGGGGGTATTATATTTTACATTTTGAATTTGATGAAGGTGCGATAAGTGCGAGGTTGGATACCAACAAACCAGGTTTAAACCCCAAATAGCTATTTCTGACTACTGACCGTTCCAATTAACCATTCTCTTGCTGAATTTAAAATACATTTCTCCTTTTTTACCAATGCCCTGTTTACATATTACACATATCTTCACTGTGTACAAGTATTTCGCTGTGAAATCACTGCTGTGGAGTGCACTGGTTGCACAATCAACTTGTAAATAGTGCAGACCCTGATGAAACAGCTCGTGCAGAAGCTGTTTCATCTGGGTCTGCACTATTTACAGGTAGGTATATTGACGTGAATAGCAAACGAATGATTAATATGCTTCGTGTTTAATGTTTTATGTCTTGATATTCGTCCCGTTATCTTTTGTCTTGTGGCTGTGCCGTTTCTTGTTTAATGGTGTTTGGTGGAGTGTCCTTTCGTATGAGGCTCTCCCTACTGGGCTGTTTTTTTTATATTTAGTGGTAGTTCCGTCACTGCCCTATCCAAAGCGGTACTGTCTTCGTCACCCTTACTTTTATGTTTGTCTTGTCACCCTTACTTATGTTTGTCTTGTGTCTTTGTAACATTGCGTTCGTTGATGTTTGAAATGTTTATCTCTTGTACTTGTGCGTTGTTGATGTTTTAGATGTACATATCGTGTATGTTTGTGTGTGTGTTCGTGCCTGTCTGTCTGCCTGCCTGCCCGCCCGCCCGCCCACCTTCCTGTGTGCGTGCGTGCCTGCCTGCCTGCCTGCGTGAGTGCGTGAGTGCGTGAGTGCGTGCGTGCCTGTCTGCCTGCTTGCATGTGTGCGTCCGTGCGCGTGCTTCAATCGTGCGTGCGTGTTGTATGCGTGCACGCGTGTGTGTATTTGACTTTGTGCGAGTGTTTTTGTGTGTGCGTGTGTTTTCGTGTGTAGTCGTGTGCGTGACATGCTTTATATTGATGTTTTGGTAGTGTTGGTGTTGGTTTCTACTTGTGTGTGACTTTGCCTGCTTGACTTCACTATTTTTTCATTTGCCAAAAGTATCATGTGTTATTCGCTGAACTGTTTCAAATCGGTATGTTATATCATTCGATGTTTTTCTGTTGGTTGTGTGTGTGTATTCTCCAGGTTTGTATCTTTCCAATAGCATCATCTGCATCTGCGGTTACATTTTCTTTCCTTTGGGAATATGTATTTCATTATATCAATTCAAATGCGTTAGGCACATTACTGGTATCATACATTCCTATCAAAGTTGTGATTTACACCAAATATTTTCGGTCATTTCACTCATGAGTGTTAACACAATATGTAGCGGGTAACCCGTTACACTACTCACCTATTCCCCAAAGGAACTCGCCGTAACTTTGCAATCGCGGTTGTTGTAGATTAGTCGGAGAGGGGATACGTTTATCTACACTGTTTGTTTTTTAGGATGGGGTGTGTGAGATTATACCGGTTTAAACCCCAGTGACATTTGAGGAATTCGCCATAACAAATAAGAATCAATCATGTAAACGGCCCGAATTCTGTCGGCGCCAAACTGTAATAGGACAAATGATGTAAATAGCATGGCTCGACCGGGACTCGAACCCAGAACATCTTTCTGTGCCAGAATTCTTATCACTGAGCTACCGAGTCACTCGATCCGAGACGTATTGATTTATGCACATATGTATATGCAAATACCAAAAACTAGCAAACGGTCATACAGGGAGCACCAAACACAACAGGGCACAACACCAAATATCACCAAACATGAAACAACATAATTACAAGACAAAACGAAATTGCACAAAAAGACACAAAACAGTTACATTAAAGACAAAAACGTCTGTACAAATATCTTCGTGTTATTTTATGAATATGAGTATAAACTAAGAATTCAGCAAGTGCTGTTTCTAGGTTCGAGTAAAGATAATTATGTCATCTACAAAGTTCTCCGTATTAGTCATACCCATCAACTACCTACACATCAACTTGCTACACATCAACTTGTTTTTATAGTTATGTACATTTGCTGTTTCCGGGTGACTGTTTGTTCTGTATGTGGTGTTTCCTGCATGACTCATTTTTGTACTTTTGCTAAAGGTTGATTATGGATTCACTAGACCAAATGGCATCATTTTAAACTAATACAAGCCCCGTGCTGTTTTATATGCCGTTATCTCTTTATCCTCTAGACTTAATGGAACCTGTCAGTACCCCTTTGCAAGATCAAACTTTGAGAAAAAATGATGATCATCAACTTTTGCCATCATCTCATCAATATGTGGCACTAGTTCAGCATCAAATATTGTAATCTTATTGATACCCCTCATATCTATACAAACTCTCATGGTATTTTCTTTCTTCCGAACCAAAATTATTGGTTAACCATAAGGACTTGCTGAAGGTTCAAAAATATCCGTTAGCAACATTGACTTGACTTCATTTTCAACCGTTGGCAAATTTGCAAATGAAATCGGGCATGGCTTTTGCCGTTAAGGTGTACTAGTGGTCAACTTAATACCATGCTCAGTAAGATCTGTATAACCCGGGACATCTGACAATACCTCCTCAAGTTTCTGCAGAATACTACGATCCTCCTCCTTCTGATCTAGCTTTGTTGTTTCAGCGATACTTACATTCCCTGGAAATTCCTTTCTCACCGACTGAGGGTTTGACAAACGCCTCTCACCTTCATCTGTTCTGTAAAAAAAGACACTTCATTTTCTTCATTGCCTGATATACCAACTTCCTCTTCAATAACAGCTATACTCACCTAAACCGCACCATTGATAGTTTTGCAGCTAACATCTCTACCCTTTCTCATAGAATTATTTGGGGGGTTGTTCACTTACCTCCTGCGGTGTAACATCATATATCGATTCTGGCACACACATCAGCAAACAGACATCTTATGCTTTCCTCCTCTGCTGTCTAGTCTGCACAGTACTAACCAAAACCCTTGGATATGGCTCACCTGGCTGCAGGAATATTTCCTATGATAACATCGTAAACTGGCTTCTCCATACACCAAGTCTTAACCTGACCGACATAATATGGTGACTGTATATAAATATCCACTATAGACACACTTATCTTCGAACCATCTGCAAAGGTACAAAACTCTTCCTCTCCAGACATATGACCTGCCGACACCAAAGCCCTCTTAACTGCAACTCCACTACAACCTATATCTCATAACACCGTCACATCCAAATCACAAACCTTACCTTGCCTACTGGCATGGTAACTTAAGTGCATTTGTTAGCCGAACTAAACAAGGTATCAAGACTTTATCACCTCCCTTCAGAATTTATCCCAGTGCCTGAGTGCTAGTACATGTTTGCAAGGTGTATGCATTACACACATTTCTCTGCACGTCTGTATCAGTCCTATCCCTATTTGCAGGGGATCCATCCCTGAATGATACATGCTTGAAAGGAGGATAATACCTATTTCTTTCATAAGGTTGCCTTGGACATTGGCGTATATACTCTCTCCCATAACGGTTGTACCCAGTTTCCCTATTCCTGCAGTCAATTGCACAATGACATTTGCGGCTGCAAATAAAACTTATTTTATCCTTGTTTGGTGCCGTGCCCTTAACGGCTTCCCTGCAGTTGCTCTGTATTCAGCAAAGTCATTGAGTACATATTTGACGGAATTTCACAGTTGTTATGCTATGTTTTACATTTTGTACTGTGATAACTGTCTTCTATATTGTGGGGAAGTCCGGCGGGGATACCTTTATTTACAATGTTTGTTTAGCTAGGGTGACTTTGAGATAAGTGTGAGGTTAGGACGTTCGTAAACTGGTTTAAACCCCCAGTGGTGATTTTGCTACTGGCCGTGCCAAGGCGATTCTCTATTTGTCACCCTTACTTTTGTTTGTCTTGTGTCTTTGTGCTTGTGTTTAGTTCATGTTTGTCTCTGGTTCTTGTGTATTTGTTGGTGTTTTCCGTGTTCTTCTCGTGTGCTTGGTTGTCAGCGCGCGTGTGTGTGTGACATGCTGTCTATCGATGTGTTGGTGGTGATTGCGTCCTGTATGTGACTTTCTATTATGTGTGTGTGTATAAATTGCTATATAAATTGCGTTCTGTCTGTGGTTTGGTGAAGGTGGCATTTTGTGTGTGGCTTTTCCTGCTTGACTTTACTACTTTTTCATTTATAAGCACAACAGTTTTGTTTGTGCAGTGTGGCGGCCGTGAAACGTCTCCCCGTACTTTCAATCAATATTGTTTTCTTCCTCTACATCCAATGCGTTTCATTCCACCTTAACATCGTACTTTGCACTTCATGGTGGCTTCGGTACTTACCGACATACTGTGTCACTTTCTTGACTACATTTTTAAGACGAATTCCCTTTGTGATCTCGAAATTGTTACTTTACCTTACCGGGTTTTTGTCTTATTTTATACCGTTCATTGTTTTCCTTCCAATCTCTATAGTCCACTTTATTACTTTCGTCGTAGCTGCTGGAATGCTTTTATTCTGTACTGGCTTTTATCTTTTACATGACTTTTCTTTTAGTTTGATATATTTATACTTATTTGAAGTCTACCTTTATGCCGCATTTTACGGAAGGGTACTCAAACAACTACTACAAATACTGTGAATAGTCTTCCTACACTTAAACTTAAAATCTTAAACTTACACTCTGTATCTTCTGTTCAGATTCCTCATAATATGGCTATTTTTTAATCTCTACAGCCGTCTGTTTGTATAAAACCTCTAAAACTGTTTTCTGCTTCGTCTTTTCATGTTCCTTTGTCTGCTATAAATAACGTTTTTCATAATGGACCTTTATCCTTTAAAGCAATCTAGCCTTCGTTATACTAAAGCTCGTCTAAATTCACATTATTTGAACAAAAGACATAGGGTATATCCAATGATTACAAAGTGCAATAGTAAGAGGTGAATGTGTTGCAATTTTATTTCTACTAGATCAACTATTAAATCGTTTGTAAATGGTAGCGTGTTTAGTTTGCTGATTAATTCTGATGTAAACTGAAATTCGTCAAATATTATACATGTTATAACCTGAAATGCATCACGCTGTTGTATTCAGTATGTAGGTCAGACGGTTCGTTCTTTAAAAACAAGATTTCGAGAACATAATTACCATTCTCGTATAAAAAAGTTCGCAACTTTCTTTACCATGATTTTCGTCATACATGACATTCATTTTACCAAAGTGGTAATATATCTAAAGATCGTAACATCAATATTTTCTCTATATTTTCTATTAGAAAACGTAAAAGCAGATCACATGGTAAACGTAGAAATGGTAATATTAAGCGCAAATTACGTCTTATACCTTCTGGTCATTCGAGATCATGAATTTCAGTACTTCTTGTTCTGAAAATTGAATACCGCTTAAGCCGGTGCTAGGGGGCGTGAGCAGTGTTGCACTTTCAATTACTGCTCATGAACAGACTCAATAAAACCGAGTCTGCAATTTTCTCTTTTTGTGTTGCAATTTTTGCTTTCGGAGGATCACCACCCTTCAGAATTAATATGTTTGTTCATGATTTACATACTTTTCTTAAAGAAACTAGCAAACATGCTATGCTTTCTTGTTTATCATCTTTGCCATTTTCTTGTGGTCGGTCTATTGACGCGGAGGCTGATAAAACATTTATGCGTACAGACCCACTGACAAAACTGCCTCAATTATACAAAAAGTACAAAAATGAGTCATGCAAGAAACACCACATACAGAACAAACACTCGCCCGAACAGCAACACAAGGAAACAGCAAATGTACACAAGTAGAAAAAACAACAAGAGACGCACAAAGACAAAACAAACATACAATAGGAGGAAGATGGAAGTACCGCCTTGGAACGGTCAGTGACAAAAGTCACTGGGGGGTTAAACCGGTTTATGGGCGCCCAACCTCACACTTATTCCATCCCCATCCTAAAAGACAAACAGTGTAAATAAACGTATCCCCTCTCCGACTAATCTACAACAACCGCGACAGCAAATACAATGGTAAAGTGCATGTATAACGAAAAAACATTTAAGTGAACATACTGTATCCACCTATCGCTAGTGTACTCAATGATTGAACTGCAAACAGAGTAACTGTAGAAAAGTAATAAAGGGTACGACAAAAATGAAATAGTACAGATATCCGACGTTCTCCTTCCATTTCTGGATTTAAGAGGTCGCCTTCATAGAGTACTAAACCTTTCTTGTCGGCGTACATGCAAAGAGGCCAGCGTGATTGCCAACTGTAAAAGGGTTCACAACCAAACATGCAGTATGTTGTAGTACTACAGGATCATATCCCTTTTTAATGAATTGTTTAACACATTTGATGAACAAAGTGAGAAACTGGGTATGTCCAATAATTTTACGAAGTTTGTAAATCACATCACCATAAAATTCAGGATGTGAAATACCGTGTCGCAGAAGCACCTTGAGATTACATTTGTACTTGCCAATAAGCGAGAGATTTCGATAGTAAAATTTAGAGAAAGTTTTTCTTAGTTTATGGTATCTATATCCTTGCTTAAGCAGTTTTACAGTTAAAATGAGATTTCGACTGTTAAAATCGTCAATAGATGAACAAGCTCTAGCAAAACGAATAAGTTGAGATATATAAACCCCGTAAGATGGAGCCCGGGGAACATCCCCGTCAAGATGAGGAAAATGTACAATATTAAAATCAAAATCATCTCTTTTGTCATATATTTTAGAAGAAATCATTCCATTATTAATTTTAAGGTCTAGATCAAGAAACGCTGCATAATTGTCGGACGGGTTACACACAGCATGTTCTTCGTTCTCATATTGATAAAGAATCTGAACATAAAAGACATTTTCTTAAACTTCAATTCATAAATAAAGGTATCGATTTTATTGATATTCAAAGTATATTTCGTGATAAGAATGTAATCGATACTATTCCTAAATATTTCATAACTTCTGAATCACACATCATCTGTTATAAATACAATAAACCAATAAGGAACGTTATTTTAACTACAATAAAATTGTATCTGACTTAAATATTGATGTCAATCCCCCTACTTCTTGAGACTGTAGCACTTCAAGATTTTTTTATAAACCAGTTGGTCAAGTCATTACTGGTAATTTTAATATTATTAAATATAAACGTATCAGGAGCCTCCTTACTAAAGGACCTAAATACATGTATAGATTACCTTCCTTTATTGATTTTGACACTTGTCGTACTCATATTGCTGAAGTTATTCAAGAATTCTGCATCAAATGGTTTCGACGAGAGCATGCTGATGTAAATGCCCTTTCGGATTGGAAAAAATATGTTTTGGGCATTATTGATACACGTATTGCTTTTTACAAATCTAATTACCATCTATTACCACCTCGACCTAGAATTACATTTAGATATCTGAAGAAGAACATTTCGAATTTTCATTCTAATTATGTTTTTGCTCCTGCTGACAAGGCATCAAATAATGTAATCATTATGTGAAGATTGTATTATGCTGATGTTTTGAAGAAGAAATTAACTGGTTCACAAACATATATTACAGTGCAAAACCCCGAAAAAGATATAGTCACGGAACATGTTAAAATGTGCAATACTTTCAAGTCTAATCCTAACGTAAAACAACATAAACTTTCTACTATGTACTGGATTTATAAGCTACATAAAAATCCGTATAAGGTGCGTTTTATTGCTTACTCTAGTTGTTGTACTACTACTAAACTATCTAAAGTTTTAACGCATTGTCTTACTACTAACAAAGAACATGTTAAACGTTACTGTGATAAAATATATGACAAATTTGGTATTAATGTTTTTTGGTCCATAAAAATTCCAATGATATTTTAACTAAACATGAAAATGAACAGTACAACATTTCTTCTTTGAGCTCTTACGATTTCTCTACACTCTATACTACTGTACCTCACCATCTTATAAAGGATAAACTGATTAAATTGATAGAAAAAACCTTTGCCAGAGAAATTAAAATGTTCCTTGCTTGTAATGTTCAACGGCCATTCTTTTCGAATTCTGAAGCTGAAAATTACACGATGAGGACTTAACTTCAGACAGCTGTGTGAGTGCAACACACTCAACGGCTGGTGATTGGTCAATAGACATAATAGACACTGAAGAAGCTTGGAAAATAGCTTTCAGGGAATCTAGGAAAAGAATGGTCTCTTCAGGTGGTGATGGAGTTCTGGACAGAAAGTCTACATCCCTATTCTGCACACCTGATCTGTAGTGGATTGAGAAATTGGATGTTGCCACAGCAACCAACCACCTGTGCGACAGGGCATCCAGCTTAGCAGAAGTGAAAGCATATGTAAGAAGGTTGTTATCCGTGCGAACTCTAAACGGTTTACCACCGTAGAGGTAGTCGTGGAACGTGTCACCTACTGCCCATTTCAAAGCCAATAATTCCAACTTGTGGGCAGGATAGTTTTGTTTTCTGCGTGGCAAGCCCCTACTGGCATAGGCAACAACATGCTAAGAGTCCATATTCTCTTGGTACAGGACCGCGCCTAAGCCAGTACCACTTGTATCAATATTCAAGATGAATGGCTTATCATAGCATATGCAAGAACTGGTGGAGAGGTGAGCAGCTCAATGCTCTTTGTAAAAGTTCTTTGCTCGGTCTCAGTCCAAACCCAAGGGACTTCACTGTTACGGGACTTTCAGTTCTTCTTTGTAGGATAACTTACAAGAAAGGTTTAGCTACTTGTACAAAGGTAGGCACAAAGCGCCTATAGTAGCTAGTAAAGCCTAAATTCCTTAATTGTTGTGGAAACAGGCCACTTTTGCAAGGCTTCAATTTTCCCAGGGCCAGTCTAAACACCCTCTTCATTAACTATGTGACCAAGGTACTGGATCTTAGTGCGAAATAATTCACACTTTGTCCCATTCAGCTTCATATTAGCGGCTTCATGGCGCTAAAAACGTTTGGCTGAAGATGATTATGTCATCTAGGTAGATAACACACTCGCGCAAATGCAACTCACCCATACATCGCCCAATTAATCGCTGAAATAAAGCTGGCGCGTTACAGAGCCAAAAAGCCATACGATTGCACTCGTAAAACCCAAGTGGCCCAACAGAGAAGGATGTCTTAGGCTTCATGGCAACTTGCCAGTAGCCTGACCTCAAGTCTAGCTTACTGAAAATTCTTGAACCCTTCAAAGTGTCAATCGTTTCATCGATGCCATATCTCTAGCTCCGAGAGTATCTCCCGGATGCTAGCCATCTCACCTAAATTCACCAGAACTTGTCTGGCCTTCCTTCTCAAAGAGCGGCGTATAGCCTCTAGAATAGAGTACTGTTGGTAAACACCCTTCTTCAACACGCATGAAACATCATACTTCCAGACATCAAAGTTTGACTCATCCTTTCTACCTTTTCCAGAAAATGGAGGAAAGGATGATATTCTGTTTCCTGTCATATGATACTGCACACTGTTAAGTGATGATGGAGGTGTAGCAGCCAATGCCAGGGGTGGAAGCAAATCTTGGTAGGGGGGGCGGCATAAGGAGTATATGACTGAAGGGGTGTACTTACCTTACAGGGTGTATAGCGGGAAAATGCTGGAAATGGAGGCCTTTGAAATCGTGTGTTAACTTTGCGGATAGAAGTGTGCATGTGTTCCTGACCAAATGGTTTCTGATACACTGGAACATGTAAATAACTATCCTGTGCACTAAAAGCAACATGTTTTAAAGCATCAGACTTAGATCCAAAATGTCCCCTTTCTGGAGCTAGAGCTCTTTGTACCTCACTATGTGAAATGGGTATCTGTCTTACCCTTACATCATATTTTCCACACTTTTGTAAACTTTTGTAACTGGTACTTAAATAATCAAGATCAGAATGTGTGTATTCAAGGCTATCTGTCAATTCTCCTGATACCCTTCTGCCATTCTGTAATTACCTCCCCTGTTGAAAGTATCAGTTTACACAAATAAAATATAAAAAAAATATTGATGCTGCTCTGTTGGAAATATCTCAACTATGAAGGATAAACATGAAAAAAGTCAATAAATGAGGGCTTTGTCTGCCAAGCAACACAATATGGAAATTAGATAAAGTCACGAATGTCACATGGTCAGATAAGCTGTAAAACAGGTCCCTTTTTTTCCTTTTTTTGAGGGGAAAAAAGATGTTAGTATGAATTCTCACCCGCAACAAAAGGATACTGTTAGACCATGACTGTGACTGTTAGGTGACTGTGCTGGACTTGAAGTGTTGAAGTGCTGGCCCTCTTCACAACATTTAGATTAGTACATTCTGAAAAATACAGTTCAAATATTAAATAAAATACCCAAAGAAAATAAGAATGCACAATAATTCACAAACAATAATCTTGCAATAGCTAATTTAGGTCATTATTCAAATAATTAAAAATGTTCAGAAAATGTCTTTCCAGTTTTTCAATATTTCAAAGAAACAACACTATGAGACTCTTAAAGTCTGTTGAATACTGCAATATTATTTAAACCACTGTCACTGTCCTAAATTTAATCACTTTATACAGTTGCAATTCATCGATACACCCCCAGCAGGTCTTCAGTCAATGTGAAACTATACTGCTGACAAAACACTGATTAACCATATTGCAGCAGGTATCATTTTATATTGAAATTGGCAGCACACGAACGTTTGCACGAACATACAATTCGTTCAGCGGAAAAAAGTTGACTCACCGTCGGAACTAGAACATATAAACAAAGCAGGTTGGTGCCTTAAGCGTTACCGAACCCGTCAAAAACTTTCCATGGCAAAACCGCGAGGAGAAGTTATTTTTTCACCTATCAAGACGTCGAAAAGGTGATTTTCTCCACCATACTGTCGGCAACAGGATGTTTACGCCGCATTTCTGAGGAATCCCGTATAACGCCCGTTGATTGGTAGAACAATATCGACGTCACCAATGCCACCAAAGTCTGTTAAAGACTTAAACGATTCGTACCCAGTCGACAACGTCCAAATGCTACACTGGCCACTAAAATGTCACCGGGTTCTTTACCATAGCCAAATAATCCCGGGGTTCTTTCAATTGGGCTCTCCGTGTGGACTTACTGCATGAAAAGCATGGCACGGCACTTTAGTGTAGGGGTTTCAGAGAACCACTAAACGTGAGTGTCAGTCACAACGGAATGTATTTTGTAAAGCGCGCATCAAACACATATGAATTATGCGAAAACAAATGAATAAGACCTGTAATACATGAATTAAACAATGAAGGAAATGTCTTACACTACATAAAGTAAAACCTCTTTATAACGGACACTAATTATTTGGAATTTTTGGGCAGGTGGCCGCTTATAGCAAGGTGAAAGTAGTGGCCGTTATAGGGAGGTTTTACTGTATTATATTACTGAAATAACCTGAAAAGAAAGGCAAGGCACTTTTGTGGAGGCGCTTCAGAGAACCAAAAAACGTGTGCGTCAGTCACAACGGAATGTATTTTGTGAAGTGCACATGCTAGACCGCGAGAACTTACGAGGTCACGTGGTATGCTATAATTAGTAACAACAGTAAAACCTGTTAGTAGGCCTGTTATTATTGTAAGAATGACAGAACGGGACAAAAGAATTGAATGTAACTATGGACAACAATATGCATCAAAGATGCTCATTAATACTGTAATCAGCTGACCTGACCCTGTGACACACGCTTGAGCGAGTGTTAACTTTACCTCTGTAGTTCGTTACACGTAAATGTTTTGTCCTTGTCTGTTTTTAACTCAATTTAATAAGGTTTTATAATGCCTCAAAAACATAAATACCAAACCTACCATGCACATTTATAGATATGAAAATTTCTGTTTACTTCTCATATCGCCATGCAAATCTCATTCTCACACAGACAAAGACGAGGCTTATCTTGCTTTCAGTTTACTACTTTGTCATACATATGCACATAATGCTGCTAATTGTATATGTTTGTATATATACATATTAACTAAAGTCATTTTCTATTCCTTTCTACCAAATCTTAACATAAGTATGAACTTTGATTCAGGTTAATGATATTTCAATTGTGATATTTTTCGAAATGATGAACATTTGTTTTCTCTACCGTTATATATTATAAAATGTAATACCATACAATAAAAATAAAAGTCAAAGACATTTTTTCTAAGTTCGTGTCGCACGGTGCATGGTTAGTCTTCATGTCTCCAATGATACCATCACCATCTTCATTTTGGTTTCGCTCTCGTTTTCTAAATATGTATTTAAATATATCAATCTCAAAGGTATTGCGTACATTACTAGAATATCAAATGCTTTTTTTCGTTAAGGATTATTTACACTCAAATCTGTTTTTTCTACAGACATAAATGAGTGTACATCGGGGACAGTTTCCTGTCAACACGAATGCACAAACACGATTGGTAGCTTCTCATGTTCTTGTGATGTTGGATATAAGACTGATCCAAATGACCCGTCCAAGTGTATAGGTTTGTACTTACAAATTACAACTATGGTTATTTCCAAAATATTACTTACTTCACTGTTATCTTTTTCATTCTTCTAGATCAATGTGAGCAATAACGATGTGTTACGAATGCAATGCTGACTTGTGTAATCTGCGTTCTTTGAAATACTTAATATTTCTGATCTCTTTTATGACGTGAATTAAGCTGCAATAGATCATCAGACAAGTTTTTAATCCCACGCTTCAGCGAATGTTAATTTTAAAGTGAACACTGCTTAAGCCTGTGCTAGTTGGCGTGAGTAATGTTGCACTTTTGATTAATTCTCATGAACAGACTCAATAAACCCGAGTCTGCAATTTTCTATTTTTGCATTTATACTTTTGCTTACGAAGGATTACCTGTTTTCAGAATATATTTACCTCTATAGTTCATTACACGTAAATTGTTTTGTCCTTTTCTGCTTTTCACTCAATTTAATAAGGTTCTATAATACATCAATAACATAAATACCAATGATACCTTGCATATTTATAGATTTGCAAATTTCTGTTAACTTCTTTTACCGTCATGCCAATCTCATTCTCACACATTCACAGATGAGGCTTGTCTTGTTTAAGCTTACTACTTTGTCATACATATGTACACGCTGCTGCTAATTGCATTGGTATGTACATACACATATTAACAAAAGTCGTTTTCTATATCTTACTTCCAAATCTTAACATAAATATGAACTGTATTACTACAACATACTGCATGTTTGGTTGTGAACCCTTTTACAGTTGGCAATCACGCTGGCCTCTTTGCATGTACGCCGACAAGAATGGTTTAGTACTCTATGAAGGCGACCTCTTAAATCCAGAAATGGAAGGAGAACGTCGGATATCTGTACTATTTCATTTTTGTCGTACCCTTTATTACTTTTCTACAGTTACTCTGTTTGCAGCTCAATCATTGAGTACACTAGCGATAGGTGGATACAGTATGTTCAATTAAATGTTTTTTTTGTTATACATGCACTTTACCACTGTATTTGCTGTCGCGGTTGTTGTAGATTAGTCGGAGAGGGGATACGTTTATTTACACTGTTTGTCTTTTAGGATGGGGATGGAATAAGGGTGAGGTTGGGCGCCCATAAACCGGTTTAAACACCCGGTGACTTTTGTCACTGACCGTTCCAAGGCGGTACTTCCATCTTCCTCCTATTGTATGTTTGTTTTGTTTTTGTGCGTCTCTTGTTGTTTTTTCTACCTATGTACATTTGCTGTTTCCTTCTGTTGCTGTTCGGGCGAGTGTTTGTTCTGTATGTGGTGTTTCCTGCATGACTCATTTTGTACTTTGATTCAAGTTAATGATATTGCATTTGTGATAATTTTCGAAATGATAAATATATGTTTTCTTTTCCGTTATATTAAAATGTAATATCATAAATAAAAATAAACGTCAAAGACATTTGTGTATGTTCGTGTCGTACGGTGCATGGTTAGTCTTCGTGTACAGTGAAGCTCACTTCAGTGAAGTTCAACGAAATCCTGGGGACCTTAATATCAATTTCGCTATATCTTTCCATATTTGTTATGTCGATAAGACGAATTTTCGTTATAAATGTTTGTATATAGCAAATTTCGTTATAGCGTACCACGATCGTGCAGATTCTGATTCTGATCAGATGCCAAATTATAATGTATCTGCTGACCAAAGTCTACATGCATAAAGTTGTCTTTGTCATGTGTTTGGTAATTTCATAGCATGCCTCTTATGAAATGTAAAGGAAAAGCAAATTCATGTCAGTTATAAATAACATTATTGGTGAAATGAATTGACAATTTGCTTCCATATTTCAATGGTTCAGTGCAAAATTTGACTGTCTCTATAGTTATTCTATAACACATGTATGTGCACACTTCAATTATTTTTCACATTTATGACTTGTACTTCCATCTTCCCCCTATTGTATGTTTGTTTTGTCTTTGTGCGTCTCTTGTTGTTTTTATAGTTATGTACATTTGCTGTTTCCTTGTGTTGCTGTTCGGGTGACTGTTTGTTCTGTATGTGGTGTTTCCTGCATGGCACATTTTTGTACCTTTGTTTAACATAGATAAACCTTTCATTGATGCTTTGATTCCTACAATTTACCCAGAAGAACTCAAATTGAATAATGCTAACCCTTCCGACACGTATGCAGCCAAAGTCTGATAAATACTTGTCGATATTTGGATGCTATTTTTAACTTAGATAACCCTTTCTTCGATGCTCTGATTCCTACAATTTATCCTAAAGAACTCAAATTGAATAAAGCTAACTCGTCCGACAATTATGCAGCGTTTCTTGATCTAGACCTTAAAATTAATAATGGAATGATTTCTTCTAAAATATATGACAAAAGAGATGATTTTGATTTTAATATTGTACATTTTCCTCATCTTGACGGGGATGTTCCCCGTGCTCCATCTTACGGGGTTTATATATCTCAACTTATTCGTTTTGCTAGAGCTTGTTCATCTATTGACGATTTTAACAGTCGAAATCTCATTTTAACTGAAAAACTGCTTAAGCAAGGTTACAGATACCATAAATTAAGAAAAACTTTCTCTAAATGTTACTATCGAAATCTCTCGCTTATTGGCAAGTACAAATGTAATCTCAAGGTGCTTCTGCGACACGGTATTTCACATCCTAAATTTTATGGTGATGTGATTTACAAACATCGTAAAATTATTGGACATACCCATTTTCTCACTTTGTTCATCAAATGTATAAAACAATTCATTAAAAAGGGATATGATCCTGTAGTACTACAACATACTGCATGTTTGGTTGTGAACCCTTTTACAGTTGGCAATCACGCTGGCCTCTTTGCATGTACGCCGACAAGAAAGGTTTAGTACTCTATGAAGGCGACGTCTTAAATCCAGAAATGGAAGGAGAACGTCGGATATCTGTACTATTTCATTTTTGTCGTACCCTTTATTACTTTTCTACAGTTACTCTGTTTGCAGTTCAATCATTGAGTACACTAGCGATAGGTGGATATAGTATGTTCACTTAAATGTTTTTTCGTTATACATGCACTTTACCACTGTATTTGCTGTCGCGGTTGTTGTAGATTAGTCGGAGAGGGGATACGTTTATTTACACTGTTTGTCTTTTAGGATGGGGATGGAATAAGTGTGAGGTTGGGCGCCCATAACCCGGTTTAACCCCCCAGTGACTTTTGTCACTGACCGTTCCAAGGCGGTACTTCCATCTTCCTCCTATTGTATGTTTGTTTTGTCTTTGTGCGTCTCTTGTTGTTTTTTCTACTTATGTACTTTTGCTGTTTCCTTGTGTTGCTGTTCGGGCGAGTGTTTGTTCTGTACGTGGTGTTTCTTGCACGACTCATTTTTGTACTTTTAAACGATTCGTACCCAGTCGACAACGCCCAAATGCTACACTGGCCACTAAAATGTCACCGGGTTCTTTGCCATAGCCAAATAATCCCGGGGTTCTTTCAATTGGGATCTCCGTGCGGACTTACTGCATGAAAAGCAAGGCACGGCACTTTAGTGTAGGGGTTTCAGAGAACCACTAAACGTGTGTGTCAGTCACAACGGAATGTATTTTGTAAAGCGCGCATCAAACACATATGAATTATGCGAAAACAAATGAATAAGAACTGTAATACGTGAATTAAACAATGAAGGAAATGTCTTACACTACATACAGTAAAACCTCTTTATAACGGACACTAATTATTTGGAAATTTGGGGCAGGTGGCCCCTTATAGCAAGGTGAAAGTAAAACAGAACAGAATCCAATAATCAAGAACACTCATGTAAGATCCTCTATATATATATACATATTAACTAAAGTCATTTTCTATTCCTTTCTACCAAATCTTAACATAAGTATGAACTTTGATTCAGGTTAATGATATTTCAATTGTGATATTTTTCGAAATGATGAACATTTGTTTTCTCTACCGTTATATATTATAAAATGTAATATCATACAATAAAAATAAAAGTCAAAGACATTTTTTCTAAGTTCGTGTCGTACGGTGCATGGTTAGTCTTCATGTCTCCAATGATACCACCACCATCTTCATTTTGGTTTCGCTCTCGTTTTCTAAATATGTATTTTAATATATCAATCTCAAAGGTATTGCGTACATTACTAGAATATCAAATGCTTTGTTTCGTTAAGGATTATTTACACTCAAATTTGATTTTTCTACAGACATAAATGAGTGTACATCGGGGACAGTTTCCTGTCAACACGAATGCACAAACACGATTGGTAGCTTCTCATGTTCTTGTGATGTTGGATATAAGACTGATCCAAATGACCCGTCCAAGTGTATAGGTTTGTACTTACAAATTACAACTATTGCAATGCTGACTTGTGTAATCTGCGTTCTTTGAAATACTTAATATTTCTGACGTGAATTAAGCTGCAATAGATCATCAGACAAGTTTTTAATCCCACGCTTCAGCGAATGTTAATTTTAAAGTGAACACTGCTTAAGCCTGTGCTAGTTGGCGTGAGTAATGTTGCACTTTTGATTAATTCTCATGAACAGACTCAGTAAACCCGAGTCTGCAATTTTCTATTTTTGCATTTATACTTTTGCTTACGAAGGATTACCTTGTTTTCAGAATATATTTACCTCTATAGTTCATTACACTTAAATTGTTTTGTCCTTTTCTGCTTTTCACTCAATTTAATAAGGTTCTATAATACATCAATAACATAAATACCAATGATACCTTGCATATTTATAGATTTGCAAATTTCTGTTAACTTCTTATACCGCCATGCCAATCTCATTCTCACACATTCACAGATGAGGCTTGTCTTGTTTAAGTTTACCACTTTGTCATACATATGTACATGCTGCTGCTAATTGCATTGGTATGTACATACACATATTAACAAAAGTCATTTTCTATATCTTACTTCCAAATCTTAACATAAATATGAACTTTGGTTCAATTATTGATATTGCATTTGTGATATTTTTCGAAATGATAAATATTTGTTTTCTTTTCCGTTATATTAAAATGTAATATCATAAATAAAAATAAACGTCAAAGACATTTGTCTACGTTCGTGTCGTACGGTGCATGGTTAGTCTTCGTGTACAGTGAAGCTCACTTCAGTGAAGCTCAACGAAATCCTGGGGACCTTAATATCAATTTCGCTATATCCAAACTTTGTTATGTCGATAAGACGAATTTTCGTTATAAATGTTTGTATATAGCAAATTTCGTTATAGTGTACCACGATCGTGCAGATTCTGATTCTGATCAGATGCCAAATTATAATGTATCTGCTGACCAAAGTCTACATGCATAAAGTTGTCTTTGTCATGTGTTTGGTAATTTCATAGCATGCCTCTTATGAAATGTAAAGGAAAAGCAAATTCATGTCAGTTATAAATAACATTATTGGTGAAATGAATTGACAAGTTGTTTCCATATTTCAATGGTTCAGTGCAAAATTTAACTGTCTCTATAGTTATTCTATAACACATGTAAGTGCACACTTCAATTATTTTTCACATTTATGACTTGTTTAACATAGATAAACCTTTCACTGATGATTTGATTCCTACAATTTACCCAAAAGAACTCAAATTGAATAAAGCTAACCCTTCCGACACGTATGCAGCCAAAGTCTGATAAAGACTTAAACGATTCGTACCCAGTCGACAACGCCCAAATGCTACACTGGCCACTAAAATGTCACCGGGTTCATTACCGCAGCCAAATAATCCCGGAGTTCTTTCAATTGGGCTCTCCGTGTGGAGACACGGCATTTTAGTGTAGGGGTTTCAGAGAACCACTAAACGTGTGTGTCAGTCACAACGGAATGTATTTTGTAAAGCGCGCATCAAACACATATGAATTATGCGAAATCAAATGAATAAGACCTGTAAATATGGAAAAATAGTCAAACATGGAGAGCCACACACGAAATGACACCGCACCAAACACCATCAAACAAGAAACGGTAAAGCCACAAGACAAAACATAACAGGACGCATATCAAGACGAAACACATTAAACATTAAGCATATTAAACAACAAAATTGACCGTAGGCTGAAAGCAGGAGTGCCGCCTTGGAACGGCCGGCAACCAAAATAAGCTACTGGGGGACTTAAACCTGGTTTACGGGTACCCAACCTCGTCCTTATCCCACTTTCACCAAAGTCAAAATGTAAATAAAATTCCCCCTCCAGACAACTCCACAACATGCATAACGATGTCTGCAAAAATGAAAATGATTTGAAAATAAACGTTAGAGGTAAACAAGCGACGTCATCATTTAAATGTCGTCATAATTTAAAAGTACGGGGAAACTATATGAAACACTTCTACACCGACATTTAATAAACGATAAATCGCAGGAAGATACAATTACTAGTGGATATTAAGCATGCACAACTGTTTTGTTTGAAAAAGAATAAACTTGACATCGTAGACATGTACTCGATGACTATTCAGGTCAGAGCAGCTGTGGAGAAGTCATTTGGGGAACGACAGAACTGGCAAAATACAAATATCTAATTTCCTCCCTCCGTAAACGGGTTTCAGAGGGAATCTTCATATATTATTAAGCCTTTTCCGTCGTCGCACAAGCAAAGACATGAATTAAACAATGAAGAAAATGTCTTACACTACATACAGTAAAACCTCTTTATAACGGACACTAATTATTTGGAATTTTTGGGCAGGTCGCCGCTTATAGCAAGGTGAAAGTAAAACAGAACGCTCCTATAGGAGCGTTCTGTTTTACTTTCACCTTGCATTAAGCAGCCACTTGCCTTTTTCACAAAATACTTGATGTAATTTAATGGCCGTTATAGAGAGGTTTTACTGTATTTATATTATTTAAATAACCTGAAAAGCAAGGCAAGGCACTTTTGTGGAGGCGTTTCAGAGAACCAAAAAAACGTGTGCGTCAGTCACAACGGAATGTATTTTGTGAAGTGCACAGGCTAAACCGCGAGAACTTACGAGGTCACGTGGTATGCTATAATTAGTAACAACAGTAAACCCTGTTAGTAGGCCTGTTATTAGTGTAAGAATGACAGAACGGGACAAAAGAATTGTATGTAACTATGGACAACAATATGCATCAAAGATGCTCATTAATACTGTAATCAGCTGACCTGACCCTGTGACACACGCTTGAGCGAGTGTTAACTTTACCTCTGTAGTTCGTTACACGTAAATGTTTTGTCCTTGTCTGCTTTTAACTCAATTTAATAAGGTTTTATAATGCCTCAAAAACATAATTACCAAAGCTACCATGCACATTTATAGATTTGAAAATTTCTGTTTACTTCTCATATCGCCATGCAAATCCCATTCTCACACAGACAAAGACGAGTCTTATCTTGCTTTCAGTTTACTACTTTGTCATACATATGCACATAATGCTACTAATTGTATATGTTTGTTTATAACATAACTCGTGGCTTCAGCGTGACATAACACTATCATTTATTTTTTGATATTCACGGGCATATATTCACTAGTGAATAACATTCGAACGACCGAACTGTATTCATACGCGCTGTCAAAACAAACAAACTTGCGGACGGTGACCTACCTGTCAACGATTGAGTCACGATAGATGGCAAAGGATTGTTGGCACTTGCGCCTTAATTTCGATAAAATAATACAAATTGTAATCGCTGTCAGTAATTACATACAAAATGTATGCCAAAAAAGACCTACCAGCTACTCTGACCCATACAATCCATTCTACATAGAAAATGCCTCCACAACTTTGCATTTTCTTCACCGCATGTCCTTTTGTTTATGCTGATTTCTACTCATAAAAATATCTCGTCAATCAACAACAGCTGATCGCGAAAATCTTCCTCCTGTTCCAACAAATTTTATGCAGCAGTTCGTACTGAATCTTTTGTCCATTTCAAACATTTTCAATGAACTTGAATCGAGATTTTTGTTTCTCGGTGGAAATGTCCATGTCCATGTGTATACAACACTAATGAAGGGCTTAATATACCAAAACGACGGCGCATTTTGAATCCCATTGACAGTGAGTGTCAAACGTGTTGGCGACTGTATGTGGGTCTTCATTTAAATGGCGCGCTTTACATAGACACAAGTTGTGTACAATGACGTCATAATGTGACGTGTTTGTAACTATGTATGTCAAAACTGTAACACAAAATTTATTTTGAAGTGTTTCTGTATGTTCTTTTATCATAAACTATCACAGTTAAATTGAATACCAGAGAGGTCTGAATTAGATCCTGGTTGATATGACAGTAAGTCATAACAAAGTTGGAAAATTTGGACCTACTTTGTCCCAGTTACCTAGCGAACCTAATAACACATTTCATTCATCATTTCTATATGTAAGGAGAATTTATAACAATCCACGTTACTGCTAAAATATTGGCTGCAAATAACATTTGTGTGTGTTATGTTATAAATAGGATCTTGCATTCGTGTTCATGATTATTGGACTTATTAAATTCGTCTTTTTCAAACGATAAAAAACTCGCTAAAGCTCGTTTTTTATCGTTTTAAAAAGACTCATTTAATAAATCCAATAATCAAGAACACTCATGTAAGATCCTCTATATATATACATATTAACTAAAGTCATTTTCTATTCCTTTCTACCAAATCTTAACATAAGTATGAACTTTGATTCAGGTTAATGATATTTCAATTGTGATATTTTTCGAAATGATGAACATTTGTTTTCTCTACCGTTATATATTATAAAATGTAATATCATACAATAAAAATAAATGTCAAATACATTTTTTCTAAGTTCGTGTCGTACGGTGCATGGTTAGTCTTCATGTCTCCAATGATACCACCACCATCTTCATTTTGGTTTCGCTCTCGTTTTCTAAATATGTATTTTAATATATCAATCTCAAAGGTATTGCGTACATTACTAGAATATCAAATGCTTTTTTTCGTTAAGGATTATTTACACTCAAATCTGTTTTTTCTACAGACATAAATGAGTGTACATCGGGGACAATTTTCTGCCAACACGAATGCACAAACACGATTGGTAGCTTCTCATGTTCTTGTGATGTTGGATATAAGACTGATCCAAATGACCCGTCCAAGTGTATAGGTTTGTACTTACAAATTACAACTATGGTTATTTCCGAAATATTACTTACTTCACAATTATCTTTTTCATTCTTCTAGATCAATGTGAGCAATAAATGTTTGTATATAGCAAATTAACTACGATCAAAGAACATGTAAAACGCTACTGTGATAAAATATATGAAAATTCTGGTATTAATGTTTTTTGGTCCATAAAAAATTCAAATGATGTTTTAACAAAACTTGAAAATGAACAGTATAACATTTCTTTACTGAGCTCTTATGATTTCTCTACACTCTATACTACTCTACCTCACCATCTTATAAAGGATAAACTTATTAAATTAATAGAAAAAACCTTTGCCAGAGAAAACAAAATGTTCATTGCTTGTAATGTTCAACGTTCATTCTTTTGGAATTCAGAAGTTGAACATTACACAATGTGGACTTGCCTTGATGTTTGTAGATCTCTTACCTTTCTTTTAGATAATATATTTGTGCGTTATGGGGATATCATATATCGTCAAGTTGTTGGTATACCCATGGGTACAAATTGTGCCCCTCTTGTTGCAGATTTGTTTTTGTATTGCTACGAGAGAGATTTTATGCTTAGCTTAAAACCTGATACACAGACCGATATTGTTAATGCTTTTAATAAAACTTCAAGGTTTTTAGACGATATTTTGAATTTAGATAATCCTTATTTTGATACTATGATTTCTTCAATTTACCCAAAAGAACTGTCATTAAACAAAGCTAATCAATCTGACATTAATGCTTCATTTTTAGATTTGAATCTTTCAATTACAAATGATAAAATTCTGAAGGGAGGTGATCCCCCGAAAGCAAAAATTGCAACACAAAAAGAGAAAATTGCAGACTCGGTTTTATTGAGTCTGTTCATGAGCAGTAATTGAAAGTGCAACACTGCTCACGCCCCCTAGCACCGGCTTAAGCGGTATTCAATTTTCAGAACAAGAAGTACTGAAATTCATGATCTCGAAGGACCAGAAGGTATAACAACACTGAGAATGAAGTACGGGGCGACGTTTTACGGCCGCCACACAAGCACTTAACACCTGCTGTTGTGAAGATTATAAATTCTGAAGGGAGGTGATCCCCCGAAAGCAAAAATTGCAACACAAAAAGAGAAAATTGCAGACTCGGTTTTATTGAGTCTGTTCATGAGCAGTAATTGAAAGTGCAACACTGCTCACGCCCCCTAGCACCGGCTTAAGCGGTATTCAATTTTCAGAACAAGAAGTTTCGTCCAAAGTATACGATAAAAGAGAAGATTTTAATTTTAAAATTGTTAATTATCCTTTTCTAGATGGAGATGTGCCACGTTCTACATCTTATGGGGTTTATATTTCTCAACTTATTAGGTTTGCCCGAGCCTGTTCTTTGCTTGAAGATTTTAACAGACGTAATTTAGTTATAACTGATAAACTTCTTAAGCAAGGTTACAGATATCACAAACTTCGGAAAACTTTTTCTAAATTTTATTATCGAAATTTACCTCTCATTAGTAAATATAATTGCTATCTACGGACGTTACTGCGACAAGGCATTTCTCTACCAGAATTTTATGGGGATGTTATCTACAAACTTAGGAAAATTCGGGGTCATATCCATTTTCATTATTTGTTTATAAAACGCATTAAAACATTTAAAAAGAAAGGTTATGATCCCATTATATTGCAACGCACTGCATGTTTGGTTATCGACCCTTTTACAGTCGGTAGCTACGCTTCCCTCTTTGCTTGCGCGATGACAGGCCGAGGGTAGTACTCTATGATGGTATACTCTTAAATTTGGATACAGGATGAGCTTACCAGACTCATGTATTACTTTTTCCCTGTCGTGCCCTTAACGGCTTACCTGCAGGTGCTCTGACTTCAGCAAAGTCATTGAGTACATATTTGACGGATTGTCACAGTTATTATGCTATGTTTTACATGTTGTCCTGTGTTCACCGTCGTCTATGTTGTGGGTAAGTCCAGCGGGGATACCTTTATTTACAATATTTGTAAAGTTAGGGTGACTTTGAGAGAAGTGTGAGGTTAGAACGTCCATAAACCGGTTTAAACTCCCAGTGTTTTTGCTACTGACTGTGCCAAGGCGGTACTCTCTTTGTCACCCTTCCTTTTGTTTGCCTTGCGTCTTTGTGCTTGTGATTTGTTCATGTGTGGAACGTTTGTCCCTGGTTCTTTTGTGTCTTTTGGTGTTTTCTGTGTTCATTTCGTGTGTGTGTGTGTGTGTGCGTTTGGGTGTATGGTTGTGTGTGTGTGTGTCATGCTGTCTATCGGTGTTTTGGTGGTGGTTGCGTCTTGCATGTGGCTTTGCCTGCTTGACTTTACTACTTTTCCATAGTGTACCACGATCGTGCAGATTCTGATTCTGATCAGATGCCAAATTATAATGTATCTGCTGACCAAAGTCTACATGCATAAAGTTGTCTTTGTCATGTGTTTGGTAATTTCATAGCATGCCTCTTATGAAATGTAAAGGAAAAGCAAATTCATGTCAGTTATAACATTATTGGTGAAATGAATTGTCAATTTGCTTCCATATTTCAATGGTTCAGTGCAATATTTGACTGTCTCTATAGTTATTCTATAACACATGTAAGTACACACTTCAATTATTTTTCACATTTATGACTTGTTTAACATAGATAAACCTTTCATTGATGCTTTGATTCCTACAATTTACCCAAAAGAACTCAAATTGAATAAAGCTAACCCTTCAGACACGTATGCAGCCAAAGTCTGATAAAGACTTAAACGATTCGTACCCAGTCGATAACGCCCAAATGCTACACTGGCCACTAAAATGTCACCGGGTTCTTTACCGCAGCCAAATAATCCCGGGGTTCTTTCAATTGGGCTCTCCGTGTGGACTTACTGCATGAAAAGCAAGGCACGGTACTTTAGTGTAGGGGTTTCAGAGAATCACTAAACGTGTGTGTCAGTCACAACGGAATGTATTTTGTAAAGCGCGCATCAAACACATATAATTATGCGAAAACAAATGAATAAGACCTGTAATACGTGAATTAAACAATGAAGGAAATGTCTTACACTACATACAGTAAAACCTCTTTATAACGGACACTAATTATTTGGAATTTTGGGGCAGGTGGCCCCTTATAGCTAGGTGAAAGTAAAACAGAACGCTCCTATAGGAGCGTTCTGTTTTACTTTCACCTTGCATTAAGCAGCCACTTGCCTTTTTCACAAAATACTTGATGTAATTTAGTGGCCGTTATAGAGAGGTTTTACTGTATTTATATTACTGAAATAACCTGAAAAGCAAGAAGGCAAGGCACTTTTATGGAGTGGTTTCAGAGAACCAAAAAACGTGTGCGTCAGTCACAACGGAATGTATTTTGTGAGTGCACAGGCTAGACCGCGAGAACTTACGAGGTCACGTGGTATGCTATAATTAGTAACAACAGTAAAACCTGTTAGTAGGCATGCTATTAGTGTAAGAATGACAGAACGAGACAAAAGAATTGTATGTAACTATGGACAACAATATGCATCAAAGATGCTCATTAATACTGTAATCAGCTGACCTGACCCTGTGACACACGCTTGAGCGAGTGTTAACTTTACCTCTGTAGTTCGTTACACGTAAATGTTTTGTCCTTGTCTGCTTTTAACTCAATTAAATAAGGTTCTATAATACCTCAAAAACATAAATACCAAAGCTACCAAGCACATTTATAGATTTGAAAATTTATGTTTACTTCTCATATCGCCATGCAAATCTCATTCTCACACAGACAAAGACGAGGCTTATCTTGTTTTCAGTTTACTACTTTGTCATACATATGCACATAATGCTGCTAATTGTATATGTTTGTATATATACATATTAACTAAAGTCATTTTCTATTCCTTTCTATCAAATCTTAACATAAGTATGAACTTTGATTCAGGTTAATGATATTTCAATTGTGATATTTTTCGAAATGATGAACATTTGTTTTCTCTACCGTTATATATTATAAAATGTAATATCATACAATAAAAATAAAAGTCAAAGACATTTTTTCTAAGTTCGTGTCGTACGGTGCATGGTTAGTCTTCATGTCTCCAATGATACCACCACCATCTTCATTTTGGTTTCGCTCTCGTTTTCTAAATATGTATTTTAATATATCAATCTCAAAGGTATTGCATACATTACTAGCATATCAAATGCTTTTTTTCGTTAAGGATTATTTACACTCAAATCTGTTTTTTTCTACAGACATAAATGAGTGTACATCGGGGACAATTTCCTGCCAACACAAATGCACAAACACGATTGGTAGCTTCTCATGTTCTTGTGATGTTGGATATAAGACTGATCCAAATGACCCGTCCAAGTGTATAGGTTTGTACTTACAAATTACAACTATGGTTATTTCCGAAATATTACTTACTTCACAATTATCTTTTTCATTCTTCTAGATCAATGTGAGCAATAACGATGTGTTACGAATGCAATGCTGACTTGTGTAATCTGTGTTCTTTGAAATACTTAATATTTCTGATCTCTTTTATGACGTGAATTAAGCTGCAATAGATCATCAGACAAGTTTTTAATCCCACGCTTCAGCGAATGTTAACATTAAAGTGAATACTGCTTAAGTCTGTGCTAGTTGGCGTGAGTAATGTTGCACTTTTGATTAATTCTCATGAACAGACTCAATAAAACCGAGTCTGCAATTTTCTCTTTTTGCATTTATAATTTTGCTTACGGAGGATTACCTGTTTTCAGAATATATTTACCTCTATAGTTCATTACACGTAAATTGTTTTGTCCTCTTCTGCTTTTCACTCAATTTAATAAGGTTCTATAATACATCAATAACATAAATACCAATGATACCTTGCATATTTATAGATTTGCAAATTTCTGTTAACTTCTTATACCGCCATGCCAATCTCATTCTCACACATTCACAGATGAGGCTTGTCTTGTTTAAGCTTACCACTTTGTCATACATATGTACATGCTGCTGCTAATTGCATTGGTATGTACATACACATATTAACAAAAGTCGTTTTCTATATCTTACTTCCAAATCTTAACATAAATAGAGAATATTTGGTTCCTAGCTTTGAATGAGAAATGTTATCTGGCAAGGCGGGTGAATATATTCAGAAGCCGAGCTAGATAACATTTCTCATTCATAGCTAGGAACCAAATATTCTATTTATCCTTGTCACGACAGCAAAATATAATTATTATTATTTTATACCGAATGTACCACAAAATGCACCGCAACGTATACCCGGCTCTACTGGCTCTAGACTGTTGATGACGTCACTATAAAGGCGTTATTACGTCACTGGAATTCCAAAAAGTCACACTGCTTTAAAAATGCTCAAAACAAAACCGTTGCCCCGGTTGGTTATGTGAGAAAAAGAACCTGTCACTTGACGATATCTAGACGATGTATGATTCTTGATGTGGATTTATCTAAACACGGTAATTTCGCGACAAACAACTAGATCTAGTCTAGATCTAGATCTACTAGATCTAGTCTAGGCCTAAGAATATAAGTTTGGGAGAATGAAGTGAAAGAATAAGATCTAGATCTATTTCGTTTAATGGGTATCGATTGAAATCAACAAATTCGCTTTGTTAAACTTTTCTATTCAGTACTCGGTAGACGTAAATTTGTGTATTCACGAAATAAGCGTCTCGGTAAAAAAGTAGTTTCGGCTACAGGTCATGTGACCAACTGACATAATAACAAAAAGTTTATCAGGCACCTTGTTATCCGTCAGGAAAATAGGCACGTTACAGGATAAATATGAACTTTGGTTCAATTAATGATATTGCATTTGTGATATTTTTCGAAATGATAAATATTTGTTTTCTTTTCCGTTATATTAAAATGTAATATCATAAATAAAAATAAACGTCAAAGACATTTGTCTACGTTCGTGTCGTACGGTGCATGGTTAGTCTTCGTGTACAGTGAAGCTCACTTCAGTGAAGCTCAACAAAATCCTGGGGACCTTAATATCAATTTCGCTATATCCAAACTTTGTTATGTCGATAAGACGAATTTTCGTTATAAATGTTTGTATATAGCAAATTTCGTTATAGTGTACCACGATCGTGCAGATTCTGATTCTGATCAGATGCCAAATTATAATGTATCTGCTGACCAAAGTCTACATGCATAAAGTTGTCTTTGTCATGTGTTTGGTAATTTCATAGCATGCCTCTTATGAAATGTAAAGGAAAAGCAAATTCATGTCAGTTATAAATAACATTATTGGTGAAATGAATTGACAAGTTGCTTCCATATTTCAATGGTTCAGTGCAAAATTTAACTGTCTCTATAGTTATTCTATAACACATGTAAGTGCACACTTCAATTATTTTTCACATTTATGACTTGTTTAACATAGATAAACCTTTCACTGATGAGTTGATTCCTACAATTTACCCAAAAGAACTCAAATTGAATAAAGCTAACCCTTCCGACACGTATGCAGCCAAAGTCTGATAAAGACTTAAACGATTCGTACCCAGTCGACAACGCCCAAATGCTACACTGGCCACTAAAATGTCACCGGGTTCTTTACCATAGCCAAATAATCCCGGGGTTCTTTCAATTGGGCTCTCCGTGTGGAGACACGGCACTTTAGTGTAGGGGGTTCAGAGAACCACTAAACGTGTGTGTCAGTCACAACGGAATGTATTTTGTAAAGCGCGCATCAAACACATATGAATTATGCGAAATCAAATGAATAAGACCTGTAAATATGGAAAAATAGTCAAACATGGAGAGCCACACACGAAATGACACCGCACCAAACACCATCAAACAAGAAACGGTAAAGCCACAAGACAAAACATAACAGGACGCATATCAAGACGAAACACATTAAACATTAAGCATATTAAACAACAAAATTGACCGTAGGCTGAAAGCAGGAGTGCCGCCTTGGAACGGCCGGCAACCAAAATAAGCTACTGGGGGACTTAAACCTGGTTTACGGGTACTCAACCTCGTCCTTATCCCACTTTCACCAAAGTCAAAATGTAAATAAAATTCCCCCTCCAGACAACTCCACAACATGCATAACGATGTCTGCAAAAATGAAAATGATTTGAAAATAAACGTTAGAGGTAAACAAGCGACGTCATCATTTAAATGTCGTCATAATTTAAAAGTACGGGGAAACTATATGAAACACTTCTACACCGACATTTAATAAACGATAAATCGCAGGAAGATACAATTACTAGTGGATATTAAGCATGCACAACTGTTTTGATTGAAAAAGAATAAACTTGACATCGTAGACATGTACTCGATGACTATTCAGGTCAGAGCAGCTGTGGAGAAGTCATCTGGGGTACGACAGAACTGGCAAAATACAAATATCTAATTTCCTCCCTCCGTAAACGGGTTTAAGAGGGAATCTTCATAGATTATTAAGCCTTTTCCGTCGTCGCACAAGCAAAGACATGAATTAAAAAATGAAGAAAATGTCTTACACTACATAAAGTAAAACCTCTTTATAACGGACACTAATTATTTGGAATTTTTGGGCAGGTGGCCGCTTATAGCAAGGTGAAAGTAAAACAGAACGCTCCTATAGGAGCGTTCTGCTTTACTTTCACCTTGCATTAAGCAGCCACTTGCCTTTTTCACAAAATACTTGATGTAATTTAGTGGCCGTTATAGAGAGGTTTTACTGTATTTATATTATTTAAATAACCTGAAAAGCAAGGCAAGGCACTTTTGTGGAGGCGTTTCAGAGAACCAAAAAACGTGTGCGTCAGTCACAACGGAATGTATTTTGTGAAGTGCACAGGCTTAACCGCGAGAACTTACGAGGTCACGTGGTATGCTATAATTAGTAACAACAGTAAAACCTGTTAGTAGGCATGCTATTAGTGTAAGAATGACAGAACGGGACAAAAGAATTGTATGTAACTATGGACAACAATATGCATCAAAGATGCTCATTAATACTGTAATCAGCTGACCTGACCCTGTGACACACGCTTGAGCGAGTGTTAACTTTACCTCTGTAGTTCGTTACACGTAAATGTTTTGTCCTTGTCTGCTTTTAACTCAATTTAATAAGGTTTTATAATGCCTCAAAAACATAAATACCAAAGCTACCATGCACATTTATAGATTTGAAAATTTCTGTTTACTTCTCATATCGCCATGCAAATCTCATTCTCACACAGACAAAGACGAGTCTTATCTTGCTTTCAGTTTACTACTTTGTCATACATATGCACATAATGCCACTAATTGTATATGTTTGTTTATAACATAACTCGTGGCGTCAGCGTGACATAACACTATCATTTATATTTTGATATTCACGGGCATATATTCACTAGTGAATAACATTCGAACGACCTAACTGTATTCATACGCGCTGTCAAAACAAACAAACTGGCGGACGGTGACCTACCTGTCAACGATTGAGTCACGATAGATGGCAAAGGATTGTTGGCACTTGCGCCTTAATTTCGATAAAATAATACAAATTGTAATTGCTGTCAGTAATTATATACAAAATGTATGCCAAAAAATACCTACCAGCTACTCTGACCCATACAATCCATTCTACATAGAAAATGCCTCCACAACTTTGCATTTTCTTCACCGCATGTCCTTTTGTTTATGCTGATTTCTACTCATAAAAATATCTCGTCAATCAACAACTATAGTCATCTGAATCCAGGACAGCACAAACATATTTCAAATATGCTATACTCAGCTGATCGCGAAAATCTTCCTCCTGTTCCAACAAATTTTATGCAGCAGTTCGTACTGAATCTTTTGTCCATTTCAAACATTTTCACTAAACTTGAATCGAGCTTTTTGTTTCTCGGTGGAAATGTCCCTGTCCATGTGTATACAACACTAATGAAGGGCTTAAAATACCAAAACGAAGACGCATTTTGAATCCCATTGACAGTGAGTGTCAAACGTGTTGGCGACTGTATGTGGGTCTTCATTTAAATGGCGCGCTTTACATAGACACAAGTTGTGTACAATGACGTCATAATGTGACGTGTTTGTAACTATGTATGTCAAAACTGTAACTCAAAATTTATTTTGAAGTGTTTCTGTATGTTTTTTTATCATAAACTATCACAGTTAAATTGAATACCAGAGAGGTCTGAATTAGATCCTGGTTGATATAACAGTAAGTCAAAATAAAGTTGGAAAATTTGGACCTACTTTGTCCCAGTTACCTAGCGAACCTAATAACACATTTCATTCATCATTTCTATATGTAAGGAGAATTTATAACAATCCACGTTACTGCTGAAATATTGGCTGCAAATAACATTTGTGTGTGTTTGTTATAAATAGGATCTTGCATTCGTGTTCATGATTATTGGATTTATTAAATGAGTCTTTTTAAAATGAGTCGATAAAAAATTAGCTTTATAATCAAGAACACTCATGTAAGATCCTCTATATATATACATATTAACTAAAGTCATTTTCTATTCCTTTCTACCAAATCTTAACATAAGTATGAACTTTGATTCAGGTTAATGATATTTCAATTGTGATATTTTTCGAAATGATGAACATTTGTTTTCTCTACCGTTATATATTATAAAATGTAATATCATACAATAAAAATAAAAGTCAAAGACATTTTTTCTAAGTTCGTGTCGTACGGTGCATGGTTAGTCTTCATGTCTCCAATGATACCATCACCATCTTCATTTTGGTTTCGCTCTCGTTTTCTAAATATGTATTTAAATATATCAATCTCAAAGGTATTGCGTACATTACTAGAATATCAAATGCTTTTTTTCGTTAAGGATTATTTACACTCAAATCTGATTTTTCTACAGACATAAATGAGTGTACATCGGGGACAGTTTCCTGTCAACACGAATGCACAAACACGATTGGTAGCTTCTCATGTTCTTGTGATGTTGGATATAAGACTGATCCAAATGACCCGTCCAAGTGTATAGGTTTGTACTTACAAATTACAACTATGGTTATTTCCGAAATATTACTTACTTCACAATTATCTTTTTCATTCTTCTAGATCAATGTGAGCAATAACGATGTGTTACGAATGCAATGCTGACTTGTGTAATCTGCGTTCTTTGAAATACTTAATATTTCTGATCTCTTTTATGACGTGAATTAAGATGCAATAGATCATCAGACAAGTTTTTAATCCCACGCTTCAGCGAATGTTAATTTTAAAGTGAACACTGTTTAAGCCTGTGCTAGTTGGCGTGAGTAATGTTGCACTTTTGATTAATTCTCATGAACAGACTCAATAAAACCGAGTCTGCAATTTTCTCTTTTTGCATTTATAATTTTGCTTACGGAGGATTACCTGTTTTCAGAATATATTTACCTCTATAGTTCATTACACGTAAATTGTTTTGTCCTTTACTGCTTTTCGCTCAATTTAATAAGGTTCTATAATACATCAATAACATAAATACCAATGATACCTTGCATATTTATAGATTTGCAATTTTCTGTTAACTTCTTATACCGTCATGCCAATCTCATTCTCACACATTCACAGATGAGGTTTGTCTTGTTTAAGCTTACCACTTTGTCATACATATGTACATGCTGCTGCTAATTGCATTGGTATGTACATACACATATTAACAAAAGTCGTTTTCTATATCTTACTTCCAAATCTTAACATAAATATGAACTTTGATTCAAGTTAATGATATTGCATTTGTAATATTTTTCGAAATGATAAATATTTGTTTTCTTTTCCATTATATTAAAATGTAATATCATAAATAAAAATAAACGTCAAAGACATTTGTCTACGTTCGTGTCGTACGGTGCATGGTTAATCTTCGTGTACAGTGACGCTCACTTCAGTGAAGCTCAACGAAATCCTGGGGACCTTAATATCAATTTCGCTATATCTTTCCATATTTGTTATGTCGATAAGACGAATTTTCGTTATAAATGTTTGTATATAGCAAATTTCGTTATAGTGTACCACGATCGTGCAGATTCTGATTCTGATCAGATGCCAAATTATAATGTATCTGCTGACCAAAGTCTACATGCATAAAGTTGTCTTTGTCATGTTTTTGGTAATTTCATAGCATGCCTCTTATGAAATGTAAACGAAAAGCAAATTCATGTCAGTTATAAATAACATAATTGGTGAAATTAATTGACAAGTTGCTTCCATATTTCAATGGTTCAGTGCAAAATTTGACTGTCTCTATAGTTATTCTATAACACATGTAAGTGCACACTTCAATTATTTTTCACATTTATGACTTGTTTAACATAGATAAACCTTTCACTGATGATTTGATTCCTACAATTTACCCAAAAGAACTCAAATTGAATAAAGCTAACCCTTCCGACACGTACGAGTGCAGCCAAAGTCTGATAAAGACTTAAACGATTCGTACCCAGTCGAGAACGCCCAAATGGCCACTAAAATGTCACCGGGTTCTTTACCGTAGCCAAATAATCCCGGGGTTCTTTCAATTGGGCTCTCCGTGTGGACTTACTGCATGAAAAGCAAGGCACGGCACTTTAGTGTAGGGTTTCAGAGAATCGCCAAACGTGTGTGTCAGTCACAACGGAATGTATTTTGTAAAGCGCGCATCAAACACATAATAAATAATAATAATATAAATATGGAAAAATAGTCAAACAGGGAGAGCCACACACGAAATGACACCGCACCAAACACCATCAAACAAGAAACGGTAAAGCCACAATACAAAACATAACAGGACGCATATCAAGACGAAACACATTAAACATTAAGCATATTAAACAACAGCGAGTGTTAACTTTACCTCTGTAGTTCGTTACACGTAAATGTTTTGTCCTTGTCTGCTTTTAACTCAATTTAATAAGGTTTTATAATGCCTCAAAAACATAAATACCAAAGCTACCATGCACATTTATAGATTTGAAAATTTCTGTTTACTTCTCATATCGCCATGCAAATCTCATTCTCACACAGACAAAGTCGAGGCTTATCTTGCTTTCAGTTTACTACTTTGTCATACATATGCACATAATGCTGCTAATTGTATATGTTTGTATATATACATATTAACTAAAGTCATTTTCTATTCCTTTCTACCAAATCTTAACATAAGTATGAACTTTGATTCAGGTTAATGATATTTCAATTGTGATATTTTTCGAAATGATGAACATTTGTTTTCTCTACCGTTATATATTATAAAATGTAATATCATACAATAAAAATAAAAGTCAAAGACATTTTTTCTAAGTTCGTGTCGTACGGTGCGTGGTTAGTCTTCATGTCTCCAATGATACCACCACCATCTTCATTTTGGCTTCGCTCTCGTTTTCTAAATATGTATTTTAATATATCAATCTCAAAGGTATTGCATACATTACTAGCATATCAAATGCTTTTTTTCGTTAAGGATTATTTACACTCAAATCTGTTTTTTTCTACAGACATAAATGAGTGTACATCGGGGACAATTTCCTGCCAACACAAATGCACAAACACGATTGGTAGCTTCTCATGTTCTTGTGATGTTGGATATAAGACTGATCCAAATGACCCTTCCAAGTGTATAGGTTTGTACTTACAAATTACAACTATGGTTATTTCCGAAATATTACTTACTTCACAATTATCGTTTTCATTCTTCTAGATCAATGTGAGCAATAACGATGTGTTACGAATGCAATGCTGACTTGTGTAATCTGTGTTCTTTGAAATACTTAATATTTCTGATCTCTTTTATGACGTGAATTAAGCTGCAATAGATCATCAGACAAGTTTTTAATCCCACGCTTCAGCGAATGTTAACATTAAAGTGAATACTGCTTAAGTCTGTGCTAGTTGGCGTGAGTAATGTTGCACTTTTGATTAATTCTCATGAACAGACTCAATAAAACCGAGTCTGCAATTTTCTCTTTTTGCATTTATAATTTTGCTTACGGAGGATTACCTGTTTTCAGAATATATTTACCTCTATAGTTCATTACACGTAAATTGTTTTGTCCTCTTCTGCTTTTCACTCAATTTAATAAGGTTCTATAATACATCAATAACATAAATACCAATGATACCTTGCATATTTATAGATTTGCAAATTTCTGTTAACTTCTTATACCGCCATGCCAATCTCATTCTCACACATTCACAGATGAGGCTTGTCTTGTTTAAGCTTACCACTTTGTCATACATATGTACATGCTGCTGCTAATTGCATTGGTATGTACATACACATATTAACAAAAGTCGTTTTCTATATCTTACTTCCAAATCTTAACATAAATAGAGAATATTTGGTTCCTAGCTTTGAATGAGAAATGTTATCTGGCAAGGCGGATGAATATATTCAGAAGCCGAGCCAGATAACATTTCTCATTCATAGCTAGGAACCAAATATTCTATTTATCCTTGTCACGACAGCAAAATATAATTATTATTATTTTGTACCGAATGTACCACAAAATGCACCGCAACGTATACCCGGCTCTACTGGCTCTAGACTGTTGATGACGTCACTATAAAGGCGTTATTACGTCACTGGAATTCCAAAAAGTCACACTGCTTTAAAAATGCTCAAAACAAAACCGTTGCCCCGGTTGGTTATGTGAGAAAAAGAACCTGTCACTTGACGATATCTAGACGATGTATGATTCTTGGTGTGGATTTATCTAAACACGGTAATTTCGCGACAAACAACTAGATCTAGTCTAGATCTAGATCTACTAGATCTAGTCTAGGCCTAAGAATATAAGTTTGGGAGAATGAAGTGAAAGAATAAGATCTAGATCTATTTCGTTTAATGGGTATCGATTGAAATCAACAAATTCGCTTTGTTAAACTTTTCTATTCAGTACTCGGTAGACGTAAATTTGTGTATTCACGAAATAAGCGTCTCGGTAAAAAAGTAGTTTCGGCTACAGGTCATGTGACCAACTGACATAATAACAAAAAGTTTATCAGGCACCTTGTTATCCGTCAGGAAAATAGGCACGTTACAGGATAAATATGAACTTTGGTTCAATTAATGATATTGCATTTGTGATATTTTTCGAAATGATAAATATTTGTTTTCTTTTCCGTTATATTAAAATGTAATATCATAAATAAAAATAAACGTCAAAGACATTTGTCTACGTTCGTGTCGTACGGTGCATGGTTAGTCTTCGTGTACAGTGAAGCTCACTTCAGTGAAGCTCAACAAAATCCTGGGGACCTTAATATCAATTTCGCTATATCCAAACTTTGTTATGTCGATAAGACGAATTTTCGTTATAAATGTTTGTATATAGCAAATTTCGTTATAGTGTACCACGATCGTGCAGATTCTGATTCTGATCAGATGCCAAATTATAATGTATCTGCTGACCAAAGTCTACATGCATAAAGTTGTCTTTGTCATGTGTTTGGTAATTTCATAGCATGCCTCTTATGAAATGTAAAGGAAAAGCAAATTCATGTCAGTTATAAATAACATTATTGGTGAAATGAATTGACAAGTTGCTTCCATATTTCAATGGTTCAGTGCAAAATTTAACTGTCTCTATAGAAATTCTATAACACATGTAAGTGCACACTTCAATTATTTTTCACATTTATGACTTGTTTAACATAGATAAACCTTTCACTGATGAGTTGATTCCTACAATTTACCCAAAAGAACTCAAATTGAATAAAGCTAACCCTTCCGACACGTATGCAGCCAAAGTCTGATAAAGACTTAAACGATTCGTACCCAGTCGACAACGCCCAAATGCTACACTGGCCACTAAAATGTCACCGGGTTCTTTACCATAGCCAAATAATCCCGCGGTTCTTTCAATTGGGCTCTCCGTGTGGAGACACGGCACTTTAGTGTAGGGGGGTTCAGAGAACCACTAAACGTGTGTGTCAGTCACAACGGAATGTATTTTGTAAAGCGCGCATCAAACACATATGAATTATGCGAAATCAAATGAATAAGACCTGTAAATATGGAAAAATAGTCAAACATGGAGAGCCACACACGAAATGACACCGCACCAAACACCATCAAACAAGAAACGGTAAAGCCACAAGACAAAACATAACAGGACGCATATCAAGACGAAACACATTAAACATTAAGCATATTAAACAACAAAATTGACCGTAGGCTGAAAGCAGGAGTGCCGCCTTGGAACGGCCGGCAACCAAAATAAGCTACTGGGGGACTTAAACCTGGTTTACGGGTACTCAACCTCGTCCTTATCCCACTTTCACCAAAGTCAAAATGTAAATAAAATTCCCCCTCCAGACAACTCCACAACATGCATAACGATGTCTGCAAAAATGAAAATGATTTGAAAATAAACGTTAGAGGTAAACAAGCGACGTCATCATTTAAATGTCGTCATAATTTAAAAGTACGGGGAAACTATATGAAACACTTCTACACCGACATTTAATAAACGATAAATCGCAGGAAGATACAATTACTAGTGGATATTAAGCATGCACAACTGTTTTGATTGAAAAAGAATAAACTTGACATCGTAGACATGTACTCGATGACTATTCAGGTCAGAGCAGCTGTGGAGAAGTCATCTGGGGTACGACAGAACTGGCAAAATACAAATATCTAATTTCCTCCCTCCGTAAACGGGTTTAAGAGGGAATCTTCATAGATTATTAAGCCTTTTCCGTCGTCGCACAAGCAAAGACATGAATTAAAAAATGAAGAAAATGTCTTACACTACATAAAGTAAAACCTCTTTATAACGGACACTAATTATTTGGAATTTTTGGGCAGGTGGCCGCTTATAGCAAGGTGAAAGTAAAACAGAACGCTCCTATAGGAGCGTTCTGCTTTACTTTCACCTTGCATTAAGCAGCCACTTGCCTTTTTCACAAAATACTTGATGTAATTTAGTGGCCGTTATAGAGAGGTTTTACTGTATTTATATTATTTAAATAACCTGAAAAGCAAGGCAAGGCACTTTTGTGGAGGCGTTTCAGAGAACCAAAAAACGTGTGCGTCAGTCACAACGGAATGTATTTTGTGAAGTGCACAGGCTTAACCGCGAGAACTTACGAGGTCACGTGGTATGCTATAATTAGTAACAACAGTAAAACCTGTTAGTAGGCATGCTATTAGTGTAAGAATGACAGAACGGGACAAAAGAATTGTATGTAACTATGGACAACAATATGCATCAAAGATGCTCATTAATACTGTAATCAGCTGACCTGACCCTGTGACACACGCTTGAGCGAGTGTTAACTTTACCTCTGTAGTTCGTTACACGTAAATGTTTTGTCCTTGTCTGCTTTTAACTCAATTTAATAAGGTTTTATAATGCCTCAAAAACATAAATACCAAAGCTACCATGCACATTTATAGATTTGAAAATTTCTGTTTACTTCTCATATCGCCATGCAAATCTCATTCTCACACAGACAAAGACGAGTCTTATCTTGCTTTCAGTCTACTACTTTGTCATACATATGCACATAATGCCACTAATTGTATATGTTTGTTTATAACATAACTCGTGGCGTCAGCGTGACATAACACTATCATTTATATTTTGATATTCACGGGCATATATTCACTAGTGAATAACATTCGAACGACCTAACTGTATTCATACGCGCTGTCAAAACAAACAAACTGGCGGACGGTGACCTACCTGTCAACGATTGAGTCACGATAGATGGCAAAGGATTGTTGGCACTTGCGCCTTAATTTCGATAAAATAATACAAATTGTAATTGCTGTCAGTAATTATATACAAAATGTATGCCAAAAAATACCTACCAGCTACTCTGACCCATACAATCCATTCTACATAGAAAATGCCTCCACAACTTTGCATTTTCTTCACCGCATGTCCTTTTGTTTATGCTGATTTCTACTCATAAAAATATCTCGTCAATCAACAACTATAGTCATCTGAATCCAGGACAGCACAAACATATTTCAAATATGCTATACTCAGCTGATCGCGAAAATCTTCCTCCTGTTCCAACAAATTTTATGCAGCAGTTCGTACTGAATCTTTTGTCCATTTCAAACATTTTCACTAAACTTGAATCGAGCTTTTTGTTTCTCGGTGGAAATGTCCCTGTCCATGTGTATACAACACTAATGAAGGGCTTAAAATACCAAAACGAAGACGCATTTTGAATCCCATTGACAGTGAGTGTCAAACGTGTTGGCGACTGTATGTGGGTCTTCATTTAAATGGCGCGCTTTACATAGACACAAGTTGTGTACAATGACGTCATAATGTGACGTGTTTGTAACTATGTATGTCAAAACTGTAACTCAAAATTTATTTTGAAGTGTTTCTGTATGTTTTTTTATCATAAACTATCACAGTTAAATTGAATACCAGAGAGGTCTGAATTAGATCCTGGTTGATATAACAGTAAGTCAAAATAAAGTTGGAAAATTTGGACCTACTTTGTCCCAGTTACCTAGCGAACCTAATAACACATTTCATTCATCATTTCTATATGTAAGGAGAATTTATAACAATCCACGTTACTGCTGAAATATTGGCTGCAAATAACATTTGTGTGTGTTTGTTATAAATAGGATCTTGCATTCGTGTTCATGATTATTGGATTTATTAAATGAGTCTTTTTAAAATGAGTCGATAAAAAATGAGCTTTATAATCAAGAACACTCATGTAAGATCCTCTATATATATACATATTAACTAAAGTCATTTTCTATTCCTTTCTACCAAATCTTAACATAAGTATGAACTTTGATTCAGGTTAATGATATTTCAATTGTGATATTTTTCGAAATGATGAACATTTGTTTTCTCTACCGTTATATATTATAAAATGTAATATCATACAATAAAAATAAAAGTCAAAGACATTTTTTCTAAGTTCGTGTCGTACGGTGCATGGTTAGTCTTCATGTCTCCAATGATACCATCACCATTTTCATTTTGGTTTCGCTCTCGTTTTCTAAATATGTATTTAAATATATCAATCTCAAAGGTATTGCGTACATTACTAGACTATCAAATGCTTTTTTTCGTTAAGGATTATTTACACTCAAATCTGATTTTTCTACAGACATAAATGAGTGTACATCGGGGACAGTTTCCTGTCAACACGAATGCACAAACACGATTGGTAGCTTCTCATGTTCTTGTGATGTTGGATATAAGACTGATCCAAATGACCCGTCCAAGTGTATAGGTTTGTACTTACAAATTACAACTATGGTTATTTCCGAAATATTACTTACTTCACAATTATCTTTTTCATTCTTCTAGATCAATGTGAGCAATAACGATGTGTTACGAATGCAATGCTGACTTGTGTAATCTGCGTTCTTTGAAATACTTAATATTTCTGATCTCTTTTATGACGTGAATTAAGATGCAATAGATCATCAGACAAGTTTTTAATCCCACGCTTCAGCGAATGTTAATTTTAAAGTGAACACTGCTTAAGCCTGTGCTAGTTGGCGTGAGTAATGTTGCACTTTTGATTAATTCTCATGAACAGACTCAATAAAACCGAGTCTGCAATTTTCTCTTTTTGCATTTATAATTTTGCTTACGGAGGATTACCTGTTTTCAGAATATATTTACCTCTATAGTTCATTACACGTAAATTGTTTTGTCCTTTACTGCTTTTCGCTCAATTTAATAAGGTTCTATAATACATCAATAACATAAATACCAATGATGCCTTGCATATTTATAGATTTGCAATTTTCTGTTAACTTCTTATACCGTCATGCCAATCTCATTCTCACACATTCACAGATGAGGTTTGTCTTGTTTAAGCTTACCACTTTGTCATACATATGTACATGCTGCTGCTAATTGCATTGGTATGTACATACACATATTAACAAAAGTCGTTTTCTATATCTTACTTCCAAATCTTAACATAAATATGAACTTTGATTCAAGTTAATGATATTGCATTTGTAATATTTTTCGAAATGATAAATATTTGTTTTCTTTTCCATTATATTAAAATGTAATATCATAAATAAAAATAAACGTCAAAGACATTTGTCTACGTTCGTGTCGTACGGTGCATGGTTAATCTTCGTGTACAGTGACGCTCACTTCAGTGAAGCTCAACGAAATCCTGGGGACCTTAATATCAATTTCGCTATATCTTTCCATATTTGTTATGTCGATAAGACGAATTTTCGTTATAAATGTTTGTATATAGCAAATTTCGTTATAGTGTACCACGATCGTGCAGATTCTGATTCTGATCAGATGCCAAATTATAATGTATCTGCTGACCAAAGTCTACATGCATAAAGTTGTCTTTGTCATGTTTTTGGTAATTTCATAGCATGCCTCTTATGAAATGTAAACGAAAAGCAAATTCATGTCAGTTATAAATAACATAATTGGTGAAATTAATTGACAAGTTGCTTCCATATTTCAATGGTTCAGTGCAAAATTTGACTGTCTCTATAGTTATTCTATAACACATGTAAGTGCACACTTCAATTATTTTTCACATTTATGACTTGTTTAACATAGATAAACCTTTCACTGATGATTTGATTCCTACAATTTACCCAAAAGAACTCAAATTGAATAAAGCTAACCCTTCCGACACGTACGAGTGCAGCCAAAGTCTGATAAAGACTTAAACGATTCGTACCCAGTCGAGAACGCCCAAATGGCCACTAAAATGTCACCGGGTTCTTTACCGTAGCCAAATTATCCCGGGGTTCTTTCAATTGGGCTCTCCGTGTGGACTTACTGCATGAAAAGCAAGGCACGGCACTTTAGTGTAGGGTTTCAGAGAATCGCCAAACGTGTGTGTCAGTCACAACGGAATGTATTTTGTAAAGCGCGCATCAAACACATAATAAATAATAATAATATAAATATGGAAAAATAGTCAAACAGGGAGAGCCACACACGAAATGACACCGCACCAAACACCATCAAACAAGAAACGGTAAAGCCACAATACAAAACATAACAGGACGCATATCAAGACGAAACACATTAAACATTAAGCATATTAAACAACAGCGAGTGTTAACTTTACCTCTGTAGTTCGTTACACGTAAATGTTTTGTCCTTGTCTGCTTTTAACTCAATTTAATAAGGTTTTATAATGCCTCAAAAACATAAATACCAAAGCTACCATGCACATTTATAGATTTGAAAATTTCTGTTTACTTCTCATATCGCCATGCAAATCTCATTCTCACACAGACAAAGTCGAGGCTTATCTTGCTTTCAGTTTACTACTTTGTCATACATATGCACATAATGCTGCTAATTGTATATGTTTGTATATATACATATTAACTAATGGAAAAGTAGTAAAGTCAAGCAGGCAAAGCCACACGCAAGACGCAACCACCACCAAAACACCGATAGACAGCATGACACACACACACACACAACCACACACCCAAACGCACACGCACACACACATACGAAATGAACACAGAAAACACCAAAAGACACACAAGAAACAGGGACAAACGTTCCACAACATGAACAAACCACAAGCACAAAGACGCAAGGCAAACAAAAGGAAGGGTGACAAAGAGAGTACCGCCTTGGCACGGTCAGCAGCAAAAACACCACTGGGGGTTTAAACCGGTTTACGGACGTCCTAACCTCACACTTCTCTCAAAGTCACCCTAGCTTTACAAATATTGTAAATAAAGGTATCCCCGCTGGACTTACCCACAACATAGACGACGGTGAACACAGGACAACATGTAAAACATAGCATAATAACTGTGACAATCCGTCAAATATGTACTCAATGGCTTTGCTGAAGTCAGAGCACCTGCAGGTAAGCCGTTAAGGGCACGACAGGGAAAAAATAATACATGAGTCTGGTAAGCTCCTCCTGTATCCAAGTTTAAGAGTATACCATCATAGAGTACTACCCTCGGCCTGTCATCGCGCAAGCAAAGAGGGAAGCGTAGCTACCGACTGTAAAAGGATCGATAACCAAACATGCAGTGTGTTGCAATATAATAGGATCATAACCTTTCTTTTTAAATTTTTTAATGCGTTTTATAAAGTCATTTTCTATTCCTTTCTACCAAATCTTAACATAAGTATGAACTTTGATTCAGGTTAATGATATTTCAATTGTGATATTTTTCGAAATGATGAACATTTGTTTTCTCTACCGTTATATATTATAAAATGTAATATCATACAATAAAAATAAAAGTCAAAGACATTTTTTCTAAGTTCGTGTCGTACGGTGCGTGGTTAGTCTTCATGTCTCCAATGATACCACCACCATCTTCATTTTGGCTTCGCTCTCGTTTTCTAAATATGTATTTTAATATATCAATCTCAAAGGTATTGCATACATTACTAGCATATCAAATGCTTTTTTTCGTTAAGGATTATTTACACTCAAATCTGTTTTTTTCTACAGACATAAATGAGTGTACATCGGGGACAATTTCCTGCCAACACAAATGCACAAACACGATTGGTAGCTTCTCATGTTCTTGTGATGTTGGATATAAGACTGATCCAAATGACCCTTCCAAGTGTATAGGTTTGTACTTACAAATTACAACTATGGTTATTTCCGAAATATTACTTACTTCACAATTATCGTTTTCATTCTTCTAGATCAATGTGAGCAATAACGATGTGTTACGAATGCAATGCTGACTTGTGTAATCTGTGTTCTTTGAAATACTTAATATTTCTGATCTCTTTTATGACGTGAATTAAGCTGCAATAGATCATCAGACAAGTTTTTAATCCCACGCTTCAGCGAATGTTAACATTAAAGTGAATACTGCTTAAGTCTGTGCTAGTTGGCGTGAGTAATGTTGCACTTTTGATTAATTCTCATGAACAGACTCAATAAAACCGAGTCTGCAATTTTCTCTTTTTGCATTTATAATTTTGCTTACGGAGGATTACCTGTTTTCAGAATATATTTACCTCTATAGTTCATTACACGTAAATTGTTTTGTCCTCTTCTGCTTTTCACTCAATTTAATAAGGTTCTATAATACATCAATAACATAAATACCAATGATACCTTGCATATTTATAGATTTGCAAATTTCTGTTAACTTCTTATACCGCCATGCCAATCTCATTCTCACACATTCACAGATGAGGCTTGTCTTGTTTAAGCTTACCACTTTGTCATACATATGTACATGCTGCTGCTAATTGCATTGGTATGTACATACACATATTAACAAAAGTCGTTTTCTATATCTTACTTCCAAATCTTAACATAAATAGAGAATATTTGGTTCCTAGCTTTGAATGAGAAATGTTATCTGGCAAGGCGGATGAATATATTCAGAAGCCGAGCCAGATAACATTTCTCATTCATAGCTAGGAACCAAATATTCTATTTATCCTTGTCACGACAGCAAAATATAATTATTATTATTTTGTACCGAATGTACCACAAAATGCACCGCAACGTATACCCGGCTCTACTGGCTCTAGACTGTTGATGACGTCACTATAAAGGCGTTATTACGTCACTGGAATTCCAAAAAGTCACACTGCTTTAAAAATGCTCAAAACAAAACCGTTGCCCCGGTTGGTTATGTGAGAAAAAGAACCTGTCACTTGACGATATCTAGACGATGTATGATTCTTGGTGTGGATTTATCTAAACACAGTAATTTCGCGACAAACAACTAGATCTAGTCTAGATCTAGATCTACTAGATCTAGTCTAGGCCTAAGAATATAAAAGTACAAAAATGAGTCATGCAGGAAATACCACATACAGAACAAACACTCGCCCGAACAGCAACACAAGGAAACAGCAAATGTACATGGGTAGAAAAAACAACAAGAGACGCACAAAGACAAAACAAACATTCAATAGGAGGAAGATGGAAGTACCGCCTTGGAACGGTCAGTGACAAAAGTCACCGGGGGTTTAAACCGGTTTATGGGCGCCCAACCTCACCCTTATTCCATCCCCATCCTAAAAGACAAACAGTGTAAATAAACGTATCCCCTCTCCGACTAATCTACAACAACCGCGACAGCAAATACAGTGGTAAAGTGCATGTATAACAAAAAAACATTTAATTGAACATACTGTATCCACCTATCGCTAGTGTACTCAATGATTGAGCTGCAAACAGAGTAACTGTAGAAAAGTAATAAAGGGGAGAATGAAGTGAAAGAATAAGATCTAGATCTATTTCGTTTAATGGGTATCGATTGAAATCAACAAATTCGCTTTGTTAAACTTTTCTATTCAGTACTCGGTAGACGTAAATTTGTGTATTCACGAAATAAGCGTCTCGGTAAAAAAGTAGTTTCGGCTACAGGTCATGTGACCAACTGACATAATAACAAAAAGTTTATCAGGCACCTTGTTATCCGTCAGGAAAATAGGCACGTTACAGGATAAATATGAACTTTGGTTCAATTAATGATATTGCATTTGTGATATTTTTCGAAATGATAAATATTTGTTTTCTTTTCCGTTATATTAAAATGTAATATCATAAATAAAAATAAACGTCAAAGACATTTGTCTACGTTCGTGTCGTACGGTGCATGGTTAGTCTTCGTGTACAGTGAAGCTCACTTCAGTGAAGCTCAACAAAATCCTGGGGACCTTAATATCAATTTCGCTATATCCAAACTTTGTTATGTCGATAAGACGAATTTTCGTTATAAATGTTTGTATATAGCAAATTTCGTTATAGTGTACCACGATCGTGCAGATTCTGATTCTGATCAGATGCCAAATTATAATGTATCTACTGACCAAAGTCTACATGCATAAAGTTGTCTTTGTCATGTGTTTGGTAATTTCATAGCATGCCTCTTATGAAATGTAAAGGAAAAGCAAATTCATGTCAGTTATAAATAACATTATTGGTGAAATGAATTGACAAGTTGCTTCCATATTTCAATGGTTCAGTGCAAAATTTAACTGTCTCTATAGTTATTCTATAACACATGTAAGTGCACACTTCAATTATTTTTCACATTTATGACTTGTTTAACATAGATAAACCTTTCACTGATGAGTTGATTCCTACAATTTACCCAAAAGAACTCAAATTGAATAAAGCTAACCCTTCCGACACGTATGCAGCCAAAGTCTGATAAAGACTTAAACGATTCGTACCCAGTCGACAACGCCCAAATGCTACACTGGCCACTAAAATGTCACCGGGTTCTTTACCATAGCCAAATAATCCCGGGGTTCTTTCAATTGGGCTCTCCGTGTGGAGACACGGCACTTTAGTGTAGGGGGTTCAGAGAACCACTAAACGTGTGTGTCAGTCACAACGGAATGTATTTTGTAAAGCGCGCATCAAACACATATGAATTATGCGAAATCAAATGAATAAGACCTGTAAATATGGAAAAATAGTCAAACATGGAGAGCCACACACGAAATGACACCGCACCAAACACCATCAAACAAGAAACGGTAAAGCCACAAGACAAAACATAACAGGACGCATATCAAGACGAAACACATTAAACATTAAGCATATTAAACAACAAAATTGACCGTAGGCTGAAAGCAGGAGTGCCGCCTTGGAACGGCCGGCAACCAAAATAAGCTACTGGGGGACTTAAACCTGGTTTACGGGTACTCAACCTCGTCCTTATCCCACTTTCACCAAAGTCAAAATGTAAATAAAATTCCCCCTCCAGACAACTCCACAACATGCATAACGATGTCTGCAAAAATGAAAATGATTTGAAAATAAACGTTAGAGGTAAACAAGCGACGTCATCATTTAAATGTCGTCATAATTTAAAAGTACGGGGAAACTATATGAAACACTTCTACACCGACATTTAATAAACGATAAATCGCAGGAAGATACAATTACTAGTGGATATTAAGCATGCACAACTGTTTTGATTGAAAAAGAATAAACTTGACATCGTAGACATGTACTCGATGACTATTCAGGTCAGAGCAGCTGTGGAGAAGTCATCTGGGGTACGACAGAACTGGCAAAATACAAATATCTAATTTCCTCCCTCCGTAAACGGGTTTAAACCCCCAGTGGTGTTTTTGCTGCTGACCGTGCCAAGGCGGTACTCTCTTTGTCACCCTTCCTTTTGTTTGCCTTGCGTCTTTGTGCTTGTGGTTTGTTCATGTTGTGGAACGTTTGTCCCTGTTTCTTGTGTGTCTTTTGGTGTTTTCTGTGTTCATTTCGTATGTGTGTGTGCGTGTGCGTTTGGGTGTGTGGGTGTGTGTGTGTGTGTCATGCTGTCTATCGGTGTTTTGGTGGTGGTTGCGTCTTGCATGTGGCTTTGCCTGCTTGACTTTACTACTTTTCCATTAAGAGGGAATCTTCATAGATTATTAAGCCTTTTCCGTCGTCGCACAAGCAAAGACATGAATTAAAAAATGAAGAAAATGTCTTACACTACATAAAGTAAAACCTCTTTATAACGGACACTAATTATTTGGAATTTTTGGGCAGGTGGCCGCTTATAGCAAGGTGAAAGTAAAACAGAACGCTCCTATAGGAGCGTTCTGCTTTACTTTCACCTTGCATTAAGCAGCCACTTGCCTTTTTCACAAAATACTTGATGTAATTTAGTGGCCGTTATAGAGAGGTTTTACTGTATTTATATTATTTAAATAACCTGAAAAGCAAGGCAAGGCACTTTTGTGGAGGCGTTTCAGAGAACCAAAAAACGTGTGCGTCAGTCACAACGGAATGTATTTTGTGAAGTGCACAGGCTTAACCGCGAGAACTTACGAGGTCACGTGGTATGCTATAATTAGTAACAACAGTAAAACCTGTTAGTAGGCATGCTATTAGTGTAAGAATGACAGAACGGGACAAAAGAATTGTATGTAACTATGGACAACAATATGCATCAAAGATGCTCATTAATACTGTAATCAGCTGACCTGACCCTGTGACACACGCTTGAGCGAGTGTTAACTTTACCTCTGTAGTTCGTTACACGTAAATGTTTTGTCCTTGTCTGCTTTTAACTCAATTTAATAAGGTTTTATAATGCCTCAAAAACATAAATACCAAAGCTACCATGCACATAATTTCTGTTTACTTCTCATATCGCCATGCAAATCTCATTCTCACACAGACAAAGACGAGTCTTATCTTGCTTTCAGTTTACTACTTTGTCATACATATGCACATAATGCTACTAATTGTATATGTTTGTTTATAACATAACTCGTGGCTTCAGCGTGACATAACACTATCATTTATTTTTTGATATTCACGGGCATATATTCACTAGTGAATAACATTCGAACGACCTAACTGTATTCATACGCGCTGTCAAAACAAACAAACTGGCGGACGGTGACCTACCTGTCAACGATTGAGTCACGATAGATGGCAAAGGATTGTTGGCACTTGCTCCTTAATTTCGATAAAATAATACAAATTGTAATCGCTGTCAGTAATTATATACAAAATGTATGCCAAAAAAGACCTACCAGCTACTCTGACCCATACAATCCATTCTACATAGAAAATGCCTCCACAACTTTGCATTTTCTTCACCGCATGTCCTTTAGTTTATGCTGATTTCTACTCATAAAAATATCTCGTCAATCAACAACTATAGTCATCTGAATCCAGGACAGCACAAACATATTTCAAATATGCTATACTCAGCTGATCGCGAAAATCTTCCTCCTGTTCCAACAAATTTTATGCAGCAGTTCGTACTGAATCTTTTGTCCATTTCAAACATTTTCACTAAACTTGAATCGAGCTTTTTGTTTCTCGGTGGAAATGTCCATGTCCATGTGTATACAACACTAATGAAGGGCTTAAAATACCAAAACGAAGACGCATTTTGAATCCCATTGACAGTGAGTGTCAAACGTGTTGGCGACTGTATGTGGGTCTTCATTTAAATGGCGCGCTTTACATAGACACAAGTTGTGTACAATGACGTCATAATGTGACATGTTTGTAACTATGTATGTCAAAACTGTAACTCAAAATTTATTTTGAAGTGTTTCTGTATGTTTTTTTATCATAAACTATCACAGTTAAATTGAATACCAGAGAGGTCTGAATTAGATCCTGGTTGATATAACAGTAAGTCAAAATAAAGTTGGAAAAGTTGGACCTACTTTGTCCCAGTTACCTAGCGAACCTAATAACACATTTCATTCATCATTTCTATATGTAAGGAGAATTTATAACAATCCACGTTACTGCTGAAATATTAGCTGCAAATAACATGTGTGTGTGTTTGTTATAAATAGGATCTTGCATTCGTGTTCATGATTATTGGATTTATTAAATGAGTCTTTTTAAAATGAGTCGATAAAAAATGAGCTCTATAATCAAGAACACTCATGTAAGATCCTCTATATATATACATATTAACTAAAGTCATTTTCTATTCCTTTCTACCAAATCTTAACATAAGTATGAACTTTGATTCAGGTTAATGATATTTCAATTGTGATATTTTTCGAAATGATGAACATTTGTTTTCTCTACCGTTATATATTATAAAATGTAATATCATACAATAAAAATAAAAGTCAAAGACATTTTTTCTAAGTTCGTGTCGTACGGTGCATGGTTAGTCTTCATGTCTCCAATGATACCATCACCATCTTCATTTTGGTTTCGCTCTCGTTTTCTAAATATGTATTTAAATATATCAATCTCAAAGGTATTGCGTACATTACTAGAATATCAAATGCTTTTTTTCGTTAAGGATTATTTACACTCAAATCTGATTTTTCTACAGACATAAATGAGTGTACATCGGGGACAGTTTCCTGTCAACACGAATGCACAAACACGATTGGTAGCTTCTCATGTTCTTGTGATGTTGGATATAAGACTGATCCAAATGACCCGTCCAAGTGTATAGGTTTGTACTTACAAATTACAACTATGGTTATTTCCGAAATATTACTTACTTCACAATTATCTTTTTCATTCTTCTAGATCAATGTGAGCAATAACGATGTGTTACGAATGCAATGCTGACTTGTGTAATCTGCGTTCTTTGAAATACTTAATATTTCTGATCTCTTTTATGACGTGAATTAAGATGCAATAGATCATCAGACAAGTTTTTAATCCCACGCTTCAGCGAATGTTAATTTTAAAGTGAATACTGCTTAAGCCTGTGCTAGTTGGCGTGAGTAATGTTGCACTTTTGATTAATTCTCATGAACAGACTCAATAAAACCGAGTCTGCAATTTTCTCTTTTTGCATTTATAATTTTGCTTACGGAGGATTACCTGTTTTCAGAATATATTTACCTCTATAGTTCATTACACGTAAATTGTTTTGTCCTTTACTGCTTTTCGCTCAATTTAATAAGGTTCTATAATACATCAATAACATAAATACCAATGATACCTTGCATATTTATAGATTTGCAATTTTCTGTTAACTTCTTATACCGTCATGCCAATCTCATTCTCACACATTCACAGATGAGGTTTGTCTTGTTTAAGCTTACCACTTTGTCATACATATGTACATGCTGCTGCTAATTGCATTGGTATGTACATACACATATTAACAAAAGTCGTTTTCTATATCTTACTTCCAAATCTTAACATAAATATGAACTTTGATTCAAGTTAATGATATTGCATTTGTAATATTTTTCGAAATGATAAATATTTGTTTTCTTTTCCATTATATTAAAATGTAATATCATAAATAAAAATAAACGTCAAAGACATTTGTCTACGTTCGTGTCGTACGGTGCATGGTTAATCTTCGTGTACAGTGACGCTCACTTCAGTGAAGCTCAACGAAATCCTGGGGACCTTAATATCAATTTCGCTATATCTTTCCATATTTGTCATTTCGATAAGACGAATTTTCGTTATAAATGTTTGTATATAGCAAATTTCGTTATAGTGTACCACGATCGTGCAGATTCTGATTCTGATCAGATGCCAAATTATAATGTATCTGCTGACCAAAGTCTACATGCATAAAGTTGTCTTTGTCATGTTTTTGGTAATTTCATAGCATGCCTCTTATGAAATGTAAACGAAAAGCAAATTCATGTCAGTTATAAATAACATAATTGGTGAAATTAATTGACAAGTTGCTTCCATATTTCAATGGTTCAGTGCAAAATTTGACTGTCTCTATAGTTATTCTATAACACATGTAAGTGCACACTTCAATTATTTTTCACATTTATGACTTGTTTAACATAGATAAACCTTTCACTGATGATTTGATTCCTACAATTTACCCAAAAGAACTCAAATTGAATAAAGCTAACCCTTCCGACACGTACGAGTGCAGCCAAAGTCTGATAAAGACTTAAACGATTCGTACCCAGTCGAGAACGCCCAAATGGCCACTAAAATGTCACCGGGTTCTTTACCGTAGCCAAATAATCCCGGGGTTCTTTCAATTGGGCTCTCCGTGTGGACTTACTGCATGAAAAGCAAGGCACGGCACTTTAGTGTAGGGTTTCAGAGAATCGCCAAACGTGTGTGTCAGTCACAACGGAATGTATTTTGTAAAGCGCGCATCAAACACATAATAAATAATAATAATATAAATATGGAAAAATAGTCAAACAGGGAGAGCCACACACGAAATGACACCGCACCAAACACCATCAAACAAGAAACGGTAAAGCCACAAGACAAAACATAACAGGACGCATATCAAGACGATACATATTAAACATTAAGCATATTAAACAACAGCGAGTGTTAACTTTACCTCTGTAGTTCGTTACACGTAAATGTTTTGTCCTTGTCTGCTTTTAACTCAATTTAATAAGGTTTTATAATGCCTCAAAAACATAAATACCAAAGCTACCATGCACATTTATAGATTTGAAAATTTCTGTTTACTTCTCATATCGCCATGCAAATCTCATTCTCACACAGACAAAGTCGAGGCTTATCTTGCTTTCAGTTTACTACTTTGTCATACATATGCACATAATGCTGCTAATTGTATATGTTTGTATATATACATATTAACTAAAGTCATTTTCTATTCCTTTCTACCAAATCTTAACATAAGTATGAACTTTGATTCAGGTTAATGATATTTCAATTGTGATATTTTTCGAAATGATGAACATTTGTTTTCTCTACCGTTATATATTATAAAATGTAATATCATACAATAAAAATAAAAGTCAAAGACATTTTTTCTAAGTTCGTGTCGTACGGTGCGTGGTTAGTCTTCATGTCTCCAATGATACCACCACCATCTTCATTTTGGTTTCGCTCTCGTTTTCTAAATATGTATTTTAATATATCAATCTCAAAGGTTTTGCGTACATTACTAGAATATCAAATGCTTTTTTTCGTTAAGGATTATTTACACTCAAATCTGTTTTTTCTACAGACATAAATGAGTGTACATCGGGGACAAATTCCTGCCAACACGAATGCACGAACACGATTGGTAGCTTCTCATGTTCTTGTGATGTTGGATATAAGACTGATCCAAATGACCCGTCCAAGTGTATAGGTTTGTACTTACAAATTACAACTATGGTTATTTCCGACATATTACTTACTTCACAATTATCTTTTTCATTCTTTTAGATCAATGTGAGCAATAACGATGTGTTACGAATGCAATGCTGACTTGTGTAATATGTGTTCTTTGAAATACTTAATATTTCTGATCTCTTTTATGAAGTGAATTAAGCTGCAATAGATCATCAGACAAGTTTTTAATCCCACGCTTCAGCGAATGTTAACATTAAAGTGAATACTGCTTAATGTACTTCTTGTTCTGAAAATTGAATACCGCTTAAGCCGGTGCTAGGGGGCGTGAGCAGTGTTGCACTTTCAAATATTGCTCATGAACAGACTCAATAAAACCGAGTCTGCAATTTTCTCTTTTTGTGTTGCAACTTTTGCTTTCGGGGGATCACCACCCTTCAGAATTTATAATCTTCACAACAGCAGGTGTTAAGTGCTTGTGTGGCTGCCGTAAAACGTCGCCCCGTACTTCGTTCTCAGTGTTGTTATACCTTCTGATCCTTCGAGATCATGAATTTCAGTACTTCTTGTTCTGAAAATTGAATACCGCTTAAGCCGGTGCTAGGGGGCGTGAGCAGTGTTGCACTTTCAATTACTGCTCATGAACAGACTCAATAAAACCGAGTCTGCAATTTTCTCTTTTTGTGTTGCAATTTTTGCTTTCGGGGGATCACCACCCTTCAGAATTTAAGTCTGTGCTAGTTGGCGTGAGTAATGTTGCACTTTTGATTAATTCTCATGAAAAGACTCAATAAAACCGAGTCTGCAATTTTCTCTTTTTGCATTTATAATTTTGCTTACGGAAGATTACCTGTTTTCAGAATATATTTACCTCTATAGTTCATTACACGTAAATTGTTTTGTCCTTTTCTGCTTTTCACTCAATTTAATAAGGTTCTATAATACATCAATAACATAAATACCAATGATACCTTGCATATTTATAGATTTGCAAATTTCTGTTAACTTCTTATACCGCCATGCCAATCTCATTCTCACACAGTCACAGATGAGGCTTGTCTTGTTTAAGCTTACCACTTTGTCATACATATGTACACGCTGCTGCTAATTGCATTGGTATGTACATACACATATTAACAAAAGTCGTTTTCTATATCTGACTTCCAAATCTTAACATAAATATGAACTTTGGTTCAATTAATGATATTGCATTTGTGATATTTTTCGAAATGATAAATATATGTTTTCTTTTCCGTTATATTAAAATGTAATATCATAAATAAAAATAAACGTCAAAGACATTTGTCTACGTTCGTGTCGTACGGTGCATGGTTAGTCTTCGTGTACAGTGAAGCTCACTTCAGTGAAGCTCAACGAAATCCTGGGGACCTTAATATCAATTTCGCTATATCCAAACTTTGTTATGTCGATAAGACGAATTTTCGTTATAAATGTTTGTATATAGCAAATTTCGTTATAGTGTACCACGATCGTGCAGATTCTGATTCTGATCAGATGCCAAATTATAATGTATCTGCTGACCGAAGTCTACATGCATAAAGTTGTCTTTGTCATGTGTTTGGTAATTTCATAGCATGCCTCTTATGAAATGTAAAGGAAAAGCAAATTCATGTCAGTTATAAATAACATTATTGGTGAAATGAATTGACAAGTTGCTTCCATATTTCAATGGTTCAGTGCAAACTTTGACTGTCTCTATAGTTATTCTATAACACATGTATGTGCACACTTCAATTATTTTTCACATTTATGACTTGTTTAACATAGATAAACCTTTCACTGATGATTTGATTTCAACAATTTACCCAAAAGAACTCAAATTGAATAAAGCTAACCCTTCCGACACGTACGAGTGCAGCCAAAGTCTGATAAAGACTGATAGGTGGATACAGTATGTTCAATTAAATGTTTTTTTGTTATACATGCACTTTACCACTGTATTTGCTGTCGCGGTTGTTGTAGATTAGTCGGAGAGGGGATACGTTTATTTACACTGTTTGTCTTTTAGGATGGGGATGGAATAAGGGTGAGGTTGGGCGCCCATAAACCGGTTTAAACCCCCGGTGACTTTTGTCACTGACCGTTCCAAGGCGGTACTTCCATCTTCCTCCTATTGAATGTTTGTTTTGTCTTTGTGCGTCTCTTGTTGTTTTTTCTACCCATGTACATTTGCTGTTTCCTTGTGTTGCTGTTCGGGCGAGTGTTTGTTCTGTATGTGGTATTTCCTGCATGACTCATTTTTGTACTTTTAAACGATTCGTACCCAGTCGAGAACGCCCAAATGCTACACTGGCCACTAAAATGTCACCGGGTTCTTTACCGTAGCGAAATAATCCCAGGGTTCTTTCAATTGGGCTCTCCGTGTGGACTTACTGCATGAAAAGCAAGGCACGGCACTTTAGTGTAGGGGTTTCAGAGAATCACTAAACGTGTGTGTCAGTCACAACGGAATGTATTTTGTAAAGCGCGCATCAAACACATAATAAATAATAATAATATAAATATGGAAAAATAGTCAAACAGAGAGAGCCACACACGAAATGACACCGCACCAAACACCATCAAACAAGAAACGGTAAAGCCACAAGACAAAACATAACAGGACGCATATCAAGACGAAACACATTAAACATTAAGCATATTAAACAACAAATTTAGACCGTAGGCTGAAAGCAGGAGTGCCGCCTTGGAACAACCGTCAACCAAAATAAGCTACTGGGGGACTTAAACCTGGTTTACGGGTACCCAACCTCGTCCTTATCCCACTTTCACCAAAGTCAAAATGTAAATAAAATTCCCCCTCCAGACAACTCCACAACATGCATAACGATGTCTGCAAAAATGAAAATGATTTGAAAATAAACGTTAGAGGTAAACAAGCGACGTCATCATTTAAATGTCGTCATAATTTAAAAGTACGGGGAAACTATATGAAACACTTCTACACCGACATTTAATAAACGATAAATCGCAGGAAGATACAATTACTAGTGGATATTAAGCATGCACAACTGTTTTGTTTGAAAAAGAATAAACTTGACATCGTAGACATGTACTCGATGACTATTCAGGTCAGAGCAGCTGTGGAGAAGTCATTTGGGGTACGACAGAACTGGCAAAATACAAATATCTAATTTCCTCCCTCCGTAAATGGGTTTCAGAGGGAATCTTCATATATTATTAAGCCTTTTCCGTCGTCACACAAGCAAAGACATGAATTAAACAATGAAGAAAATGTCTTACACTACATACAGTAAAACCTCTTTATAACGGACACTAATTATTTGGAATTTTTGGGCAGGTCGCCGCTTATAGCAAGGTGAAAGTAAAACAGAACGCTCCTATAGGAGCGTTCTGTTTTACTTTCACCTTGCATTAAGCAGTCACTTGCCTTTTTCACAAAATACTTGATGTAATTTAGTGGCCGTTATAGAGAGGTTTTACTGTATTTATATTATTTAAATAACCTGAAAAGCAAGACAAGGCACTTTTGTGGAGGCGTTTCAGAGAACCAAAAAACCGTGTGCGTCAGTCACAACGGAATGTATTTTGTGAAGTGCACAGGCTAGACCGCGAGAACTTACGAGGTCATGTGGTATGCTATAATTAGTAACAACAGTAAAACCTGTTAGTAGGCATGCTATTAGTGTAAGAATGACAGAACGGGACAAAAGAATTGTATGTAACTATGGACAACAATATGCATCAAAGATGCTCATTAATACTGTAATCAGCTGACCTGACCCTGTGACACACGCTTGAGCGAGTGTTAACTTTACCTCTGTAGTTCGTTACACGTAAATGTTTTGTCCTTGTCTGCTTTTAACTCAATTTAATAAGGTTTTATAATTCCTCAAAAACATAAATACCAAAGTACCATGCACATTTATAGATTTGAAAATTTCTGTTTACTTCTCATATCGCCATGCAAATCTCATTCTCACACAGACAAAGACGAGTCATAATGCTACTAATTGTATATGTTTGTTTATAACATAACTCGTGGCTTCAGCGTGACATAACACTATCATTTATTTTTTGATATTCACGGGCATATATTCACTAGTGAATAACATTCGAACGACCTAACTGTATTCATACGCGCTGTCAAAACAAACAAACTGGCGGACGGTGACCTACCTGTCAACGATTGAGTCACGATAGATGGCAAAGGATTGTTGGCACTTGCTCCTTAATTTCGATAAAATAATACAAATTGTAATCGCTGTCAGTAATTATATACAAAATGTATGCCAAAAAAGACCTACCAGCTACTCTGACCCATACAATCCATTCTACATAGAAAATGCCTCCACAACTTTGCATTTATTTTCTTCACCGCATGTCCTTTTGTTTATGCTGATTTCTACTCATAAGAATTACTATGCTAGTAGTTTGGAAGTTCAGCTGTATTTTGGTGAGTTAGAAAAGTTGTTAAATGCGAGCCTTGGCGAGCATTTAACTACTTTTCTGACGAGCCAAAATACAGCTGAACTTCCAAACTACTAGCATAGTAATTCTTTTATCATGCAACACCAAGAAAAATGGAAAAAATGAAGAAATAGAAAGATTGCTAAAGCGGTTTCGTTCCCTGGATGAAAATAATGCAAGTACGAATTACGTGACGTCATGTTGGCATGCAGTGACGTCATCGACTTTTACAACATAAACAAACTTGATTTAATCCTTTTATATGGACAAATAGTTGAGACAAAGGTGAGAAAATGTGTTAATTTGATGTTTATGTTTAATATTATGCCTTTTTCGTCCTTCTGTTTTCCTCCTATTGGCTGAACCAAACTTGCATTCCAGTGGGGTCAGTACACATGAACTATACCTCACAAAATACAGCGTCGACGTGGAAAATATTATGCTAGTAGGAAGTGACTATTTTGTGACGTTGCATGATAAATAAAAATATCTCGTCAATCAACAACTATAGTCGTCTGAATCCAGCACAGCACAAACATATTTCAAATATGCTATACTCAGCTGATCGCGAAAATCTTCCTCCTGTTCCAACAAATTTTATGCAGCAGTTCGTACTGAATCTTTTGTCCATTTCAAACATTTTCAGTGAACTTGAATCGAGATTTTTGTTTCTCAGTGAAAATGTCCATGTCCATGTGTATACAACACTAATGAAGGGCTTAATATACCAAAACGAAGGCGCATTTTGAATCCCATTGACAGTGAGTGTCAAACATGTTGGCGACTGTATGTGGGTCTTCATTTAAATGGCGCGCTTTACATAGACACAAGTTGTGTACAATGACGTCATAATGTGACGTGTTTGTAACTATGTATGTCAAAACTGTAACTCAAAATTTATTTTGGAGTGTTTCTGTATGTTTTTTATCATAAACTATCACAGTTAAATTGAATACCAGAGAGTTCTGAATTAGATCCTGGTTGATATGACAGTAAGTCAAAACAAAGTTGGAAAATTTGGACCTACTTTGTCCCAGTTACCTAGCGAATCTAATAACACATTTCATTCATCATTTCTATATGTAAGGAGAATTTATAACAATCCACGTTACTGCTGAAATATTGGCTGCAAATAACATTTGTGTGTGTTATGTTATAAATAGGATCTTGCATTCGTGTTCATGATTATTGGATTTATTAAATCCAATAATCAAGAACACTCATGTAAGATCCTCTATATATATATACATATTAACTAAAGTCATTTTCTATTCCTTTCTACCAAATCTTAACATACGTATGAACTTTGATTCAGGTTAATGATATTTCAATTGTGATATTTTTCGAAATGATGAACATTTGTTTTCTCTACCGTTATATATTATAAAATGTAATATCATAAATAAAAATAAACGTCAAAGACATTTTTTCTAAGTTCGTGTCGTACGGTGCATGGTTAGTCTTCATGTCTCCAATGATACCATCACCATCTTCATTTTGGTTTCGCTCTCGTTTTCTAAATATACATTTAAATATATCAATCTCAAAGGTATTGCGTACATTACTAGAATATCAAATGCTTTTTTTCGTTAAGGATTATTTACACTCAAATCTGATTTTTCTACAGACATAAATGAGTGTACATCGGGGACAGTTTCCTGTCATCACGAATGCACAAACACGATTGGTAGCTTCTCATGTTCTTGTGATGTTGGATATAAGACTGATCCAAATGACCCGTCCAAGTGTATAGGTTTGTACTTACAAATTACAACTATGGTTATTTCCGAAATATTACTTACTTCACAATTATCTTTTTCATTCTTCTAGATCAATGTGAGAAATAACGATGTGTTACGAATGCAATGCTGACTTGTGTAACCTGCGTTCTTTGAAATACTTAATATTTCTGACGTGAATTAATCTGCAATAGATCATCAGACAAGTTTTTAATCCCACGCTTCAGCGAATGTTAATTTTAAGTGAATACTGCTTAAGCCTGTGCTAGTTGGCGTGAGTAATGTTGCACTTTTGATTAATTCTCATGAACAGACTCAATAAACCCGAGTCTGCAATTTCCTATTTTTGCATTTATACTTTTGCTTACGAAGGATTACCTGTTTTCAGAATATATTTACCTCTATAGTTCATTACACGTAAATTGTTTTGTCCTTTTCTGCTTTTCACTCAATTTAATAAGGTTCTATAATACATCAATAACATAAATACCAATGATACCTTGCATATTTATAGATTTGCAAATTTCTGTTAACTTCTTATACCGCCATGCCAATCTCATTCTCACACATTCACAGATGAGGCTTGTCTTGTTTAAGCTTACCACTTTGTCATACATATGTATATGCTGCTGCTAATTGCATTGGTATGTACATACACATATTAACAAAAGTCGTTTTCTATATCTTACTTCCAAATCTTAACATAAATATGAACTTTGGTTCAATTAATTATATTGCATTTGTGATATTTTTCGAAATGATAAATATTTGTTTTCTTTTCCGTTATATTAAAATGTAATATCATAAATAAAAATAAACGTCAAAGACATTTGTCTACGTTCGTGTCGTACGGTGCATGGTTAGTCTTCGTGTACAGTGGAGCTCACTTCAGTGAAGCTCAACGAAATCCTGGGGACCTTAATATCAATTTCGTTCTATCCAAACTTTGTTATGTCGATAAGACGAATTTTCGTTATAAATGTTTGTATATAGCAAATTTCGTTATAGTGTACCACGATCGTGCAGATTCTGATTCTGATCAGATGCCAAATTATAATGTATCTGCTGACCAAAGTCTACATGCATAAAGTTGTCTTTGTCATGTGTTTGGTAATTTCATAGCATGCCTCTTATGAAATGTAAACGAAAAGCAAATTCATGTCAGTTATAAATAACATTATTGGTGAAATGAATTGACAATAAATTCTGAAGGGTGGTGATCCCCCGAAAGCAAAAATTGCAACACAAAAAGAGAAAATTGCAGACTCGGTTTTATTGAGTCTGTTCATGAGTAGTAATTGAAAGTGCAACACTGCTCACGCCCCCTAGCACCGGCTTAAGCGGTATTCAATTTTCAGAACAAAAAGTACTGAAATTCATGATCTCGAAGGATCAGAAGGTATAACAACAGTGCAAACTTTGACTGTCTCTATAGTTATTCTATAACACATGTATGTGCACACTTCAATTATTTTTCACATTTATGACTTGTTTAACATAGATAAACCTTTCACTGATGATTTGATTCCTACAATTTACCCAAAAGAACTCAAATTGAATAAAGTTAACCCTTCCGACACGTACGAGTGCAGCCAAAGTCTGATAAAGACTTAAACGATTCGTACCCAGTCGAGAACGCCCAAATGCTACACTGACCACAAAAATGTCACCGGGTTCTTTACCGTAGCCAAATAATCCCGGGGTTCTTTCAATTGGGCTCTCCGTGTGGACTTACTGCATGAAAAGTAAGGCACGGCACTTTAGTGTAGGGGTTTCAGAGAATCACTAAACGTGTGTGTCAGTCACAACGGAATGTATTTTGTAAAGCGCGCATCAAACACATAATAAATAATAATAATATAAATATTGAAAAATAGTCAAACAGGGAGAGCCACACACGAAATGACACCGCACCAAACACCATCAAACAAGAAACGGTAAAGCCACAAGACAAAACATAACAGGACGCATATCAAGACGAAACACATTAAACATTAAGCATATTAAACAACAGCGAGTGTTAACTTTACCTCTGTAGTTCGTTACACGTAAATGTTTTGTCCTTGTCTGCTTTTAACTCAATTTAATAAGGTTTTATAATGCCTCAAAAACATAAATACCAAAGCTACCATGCACATTTATAGATTTGAAAATTTCTGTTTACTTCTCATATCGCCATGCAAATCTCATTCTCACACAGACAAAGTCGAGGCTTATCTTGCTTTCAGTTTACTACTTTGTCATACATATGCACATAATGCTGCTAATTGTATATGTTTGTATATAAACATATTAACTAAAGTCATTTTCTATTCCTTTCTACCAAATCTTAACATAAGTATGAACTTTGATTCAGGTTAATGATATTTCAATTGTGATATTTTTCGAAATGATGAACATTTGTTTTCTCTACCGTTATATATTATAAAATGTAATATCATACAATAAAAATAAAAGTCAAAGACATTTTTTCTAAGTTCGTGTCGTACGGTGCGTGGTTAGTCTTCATGTCTCCAATGATACCACCACCATCTTCATTTTGGTTTCGCTCTCGTTTTCTAAATATGTATTTTAATATATCAATCTCAAAGGTATTGCGTACATTACTAGAATATCAAATGCTTTTTTTCGTTAAGGATTATTTACACTCAAATCTGTTTTTTCTACAGACATAAATGAGTGTACATCGGGGACAATTTCCTGCCAACACGAATGCACGAACACGATTGGTAGCTTCTCATGTTCTTGTGATGTTGGATATAAGACTGATCCAAATGACCCGTCCAAGTGTATAGGTTTGTACTTACAAATTACAACTATGGTTATTTCCGAAATATTACTTACTTCACAATTATCGTTTTCATTCTTCTAGATCAATGTGAGCAATAACGATGTGTTACGAATGCAATGCTGACTTGTGTAATCTGTGTTCTTTGAAATACTTAATATTTCTGATCTCTTTTATGACGTGAATTAAGCTGCAATAGATCATCAGACAAGTTTTTAATCCCACGTTTCAGCGAATGTTAACATTAAAGTGAATACTGCTTAATGTACTTCTTGTTCTGAAAATTGAATACCGCTTAAGCCGGTGCTAGGGGGCGTGAGCAGTGTTGCACTTTCAATTACTGCTCATGAACAGACTCAATAAAACCGAGTCTGCAATTTTCTCTTTTTGTGTTGCAATTTTTGCTTTCGGGGGATCACCACCCTTCAGAATTTAAGTCTGTGCTAGTTGGCGTGAGTAATGTTGCACTTTTGATTAATTCTCATGAACAGACTCAATAAAACCGAGTCTGCAATTTTCTCTTTTTGCATTTATAATTTTGCTTACGGAGGATTACCTGTTTTCAGAATATATTTACCTCTATAGTTCATTACACGTAAATTGTTTTGTCCTTTTCTGCTTTTCACTCAATTTAATAAGGTTCTATAATACATCAATAACATAAATACCAATGATACCTTGCATATTTATAGATTTGCAAATTTCTGTTAACTTCTTTTACCGTCAAGCCAATCTCATTCTCACACATTCACAGATGAGGCTTGTCTGGTTTAAGCTTACCACTTTGTCATACATATGTATATGCTGCTGCTAATTGCATTGGTATGTACATACACATATTAACAAAAGTCGTTTTCTATATCTTACTTCCAAATCTTAACATAAATATGAACTTTGGTTCAATTAATGATATTGCATTTGTGATATTTTTCGAAATGATAAATATTTGTTTTCTTTTCCGTTATATTAAAATGTAATATCATCAATAAAAATAAACGTCAAAGACATTTGTCTACGTTCGTGTCGTACGGTGCATGGTTAGTCTTCGTGTACAGTGAAGCTCACTTCAGTGAAGCTCAACGAAATTCTGGGGACCTTAATATCAATTTCGCTATATCCAAACTTTGTTATGTCGATAAGACGAATTTTCGTTATAAATGTTTGTATATAGCAAATTTCGTTATAGTGTACCACGATCGTGCAGATTCTGATTCTGATCAGATGCCAAATTATAATGTATCTTCTGACCAGAGTCTACATGCATAAAGTTGTCTTTGTCATGTGTTTGGTAATTTCATAGCATGCCTCTTATGAAATGTAAAGGAAAAGCAAATTCATGTCAGTTATAAATAACATTATTGGTGAAATGAATTGACAAGTTGCTTCCATATTTCAATGGTTCAGTGCAAACTATGACTGTCTCTATAGTTATTCTATAACACATGTATGTGCACACTTCAATTATTTTTCACATTTATGACTTGTTTAACATAGATAAACCTTTCACTGATGATTTGATTCCTACAATTTACCCAAAAGAACTCAAATTGAATAAAGCTAACCCTTCCGACACGTACGAGTGCAGCCAAAGTCTGATAAAGACTTAAACGATTCGTACCCAGTCGAGAACGCCCAAATGCTACACTGGCCACTAAAGAGTCACCGGGTTCTTTACCGTAGCCAAATAATCCCGGGGTTCTTTCAATTGGGCTCTCCGTGTAGACTTACTGCATGAAAAGCAAGGCACGGCACTTTAGTGTAGGGGTTTCAGAGAATCACTAAACGTGTGTGTCAGTCACAACGGAATGTATTTTGTAAAGCGCGCATCAAACACATGCTGTCTATCGGTGTTTTGGTGGTGGTTGCGTCTTGCATGTGGCTTTGCCTGCTTGACTTTACTACTTTTACACATAATAAATAATAATAATATAAATATGGAAAAATAGTCAAACAGGGAGAGCCACACACGAAATGACACCGCACCAAACACCATCAAACAAGAAACGGTAAAGCCACAAGACAAAACATAACAGGACGCATATCAAGACGAAACACATTAAACATTAAGCATATTAACAACAAAATTAGACCGTAGGCTGAAAGCAGGAGTGCCGCCTTGGAACGGCCGGCAACCAAAATAAGCTACTGGGGGACTTAAACCTGGTTTACGGGTACCCAACCTCGTCCTTATCCCACTTTCACCAAAGTCAAAATGTAAATAAAATTCCCCCTCCAGACAACTCCACAACATGCATAACGATGTCTGCAAAAATGAAAATGATTTGAAAATAAACGTTAGAGGTAAACAAGCGACGTCATCATTTAAATGTCGTCATAATTTAAAAGTACGGGGAAACTATATGAAACACTTCTACACCGACATTTAATAAACGATAAATCGCAGGAAGATACAATTACTAGTGGATATTAAGCATGCACAACTGTTTTGTTTGAAAAAGAATAAACTTGACATCGTAGACATGTACTCGATGACTATTCAGGTCAGAGCAGCTGTGGAGAAGTCATTTGGGGAACGACAGAACTGGCAAAATACAAATATCTAATTTCCTCCCTCCGTAAACGGGTTTCAGAGGGAATCTTCATATATTATTAAGCCTTTTCCGTCGTCGCACAAGCAAAGACATGAATTAAACAATGAAGAAAATGTCTTACACTACATACAGTAAAACCTCTTTATAACGGACACTAATTATTTGGAATTTTTGGGCAGGTCGCCGCTTATAGCAAGGTGAAAGTAAAACAGAACGCTCCTATAGGAGCGTTCTGTTTTACTTTCACCTTGCATTAAGCAGCCACTTGCCTTTTTCACAAAATACTTGATGTAATTTAGTGGCCGTTATAGAGAGGTTTTACTGTATTTATATTATTTAAATAACCTGAAAAGCAAGACAAGGCACTTTTGTGGAGGCGTTTCAGAGAACCAAAAAACCGTGTGCGTCAGTCACAACGGAATGTATTTTGTGAAGTGCACAGGCTAGACCGCGAGAACTTACGAGGTCATGTGGTATGCTATAATTAGTAACAACAGTAAAACCTGTTAGTAGGCATGCTATTAGTGTAAGAATGACAGAACGGGACAAAAGAATTGTATGTAACTATGGACAACAATATGCATCAAAGATGCTCATTAATACTGTAATCAGCTGACCTGACCCTGTGACACACGCTTGAGCGAGTGTTAACTTTACCTCTGTAGTTCGTTACACGTAAATGTTTTGTCCTTGTCTGCTTTTAACTCAATTTAATAAGGTTTTATGATACCTCAAAAACATAAATACCAAAGCTACCTTGCACATTTATAGATTTGAAATTTTCTGTTTACTTCTCATATCGCCATGCAAATCTCATTCTCACACAGACAAAGACGAGGCTTATCTTGCTTTCAGTTTACTACTTTGTCATACATATGCACATGATGCTGCTAATTATATATCCCGCCCCCCATATTTATATGGGGGAGACATATTGTTTTCGTGAGAGTTGTCTGTCTGTCTGTCTGTCCGTCTGTCCGTCACACTTTTTGTCCGGACGATAACTTCAATATGCCTGATGCCAGTTGATTGAAACTTCATATATGGAAAGAGCATAAAGAGAGGAAGTGTCATGCACAAGGTCCATAACTATGGCTTCACTAATATAGGAGTTATTGCCCCTTGTAAAAAATCACTTTTTTGTCCGGACGGTAACTCCTATATGACTTATGCCATTGGATTGAAACTTCATATATGGAAAGAGCATAATGAGAGAAAGTGTCATGCACAAGGTCCATAACTCTGGTTTCACTAATATAGGAGTTATTGCCCCTTGTAAAAAAAATCACACTTTTGTCCGGACGATAACTCCTATATGGCTCATGCCATTGGATTGAATCTTCATATATGGAAAGATCATGACGAGAGGAAGTGTCAGGCACAAGGGCCATAACGCTGGCTTCACTAATATTGGAGTTATTGTCCGTTGTGAAAAATTCACAATTTTTTGTCAGGGCGATAACTCCTATATGGAACATGCCATTGGAGTGAAACTTCATACATGGAAATATCATAATAAGAGAAAGTGTCATGCATAAGATCCTTAACTTGAGCTTCATAAATTTAGAGTTACTGCCCCTTCTACATTTGTTTAACGCATTCTTGTCCTTACGATAATTCCTACATGGCTATTGCCATCGTATTGAAACTTCATACATGGAGAGAGCATGATGAGAGAAAATGTCATGAACAAGGGCCATAACTCTTGCTTCAATACTTTTGGAGTTATTGCCCTTTGTTCCATTTTTGGCCGATCAATAACTCCTGTTCGACTGATGCTATTGGAATGACATTTTATTTATGGAAAGGGCATGATAAAAGTAAGTGTCATGCACAAGGGCCATAACTCTGGTATCAATATTTTTGGAGTTATTAGCAGTTATCATTTTGTTTGGAAAGTGCATAATGAGGGGAAGTATCATTCATCAGGTCCATAACATTTTTAGTGATTTCCCTTTACATATTGTTTTTATTAGAGGGGAGATATCCGTTTTTGTGACAAAAACCTCTAGTTGTATATGTTTGTATATATACATATTAACTAAAGTCATTTTCTATTCCTTTCTACCAAATCTTAACATAAGTATGAACTTTGATTCAGGTTAATGATATTTCAATTGTGATATTTTGATGAACATTTGTTTTCTCTTCCGTTATATATTATAAAATGTAATATCATACAATAAAAATAAAAGTCAAAGACATTTTTTCTACGTTCGTTTCGTACGGTGCATGGTTAGTCTTCATGTCTCCAATGATACCATCACCATCTTCATTTTGGTTTCGCTCTCGTTTTCTAAATATGTATTTTAATATATCAATCTCAAAGGTATTGCGTACATTACTAGAATATCAAATGCTTTTTTTGTTAAGGATTGTTTACACTCAAATCTCATTTTTCTACAGACATAAATGAGTGTACATCGGGGACAATTTCCTGCCAACACAAATGCGCGAACACGATTGGTAGCTTCTCATGTGCTTGTGATGTTGGATTTAAGACTGATCCAAATGACCCGTCCAAGTGTATAGGTTTGTACTTACAAATTACAACTATGGTTATTTCCGAAATATTACTTACTTCACAATTATCTTTTTCATTATTCTAGATCAATATGAGCAATAACGATGTGTCACGAATGCAATGCTGACTTGTGTATTCTGTGTTCTTTGAAATACTTAATATTTCTGATCTCTTTTATGACGTGAATTAAGCTGCAATAGATCATCAGACAAGTTTTTAATCCCACGCTTCAGCGAATGTTAACATTAACGTGAATACTGCTTAAGCCTGTGCTAGTTGGCGTGAGTAATGTTGCACTTTTGATTAATTCTCATGAACAGACTCAATAAAACCGAGTCTGCAATTTTCTCTTTTTGCATTTATACTTTTGCTTACGAAGGATTACCCGTTTTCAGAATATATTTACCTCTATAGTTCATTACACGTAAATTGTTTTGTCCTTTTCTGCTTTTCACTCAATTTAATAAGGTTCTATAATACATCAATAACATAAATACCAATGATACCTTGCATATTTATAGATTTGCAAATTTCTGTTAACTTCTTATACCGTCATGCCAATCTCATTCTCACACAGTCACAGATGAGGCTTGTCTTGTTTAAGCTTACCACTTTGTCATACATATGTACATGCTGCTGCTAATTGCATTGGTATGTACATACACATATTAACAAAAGTCGTTTTCTATATCTTACTTCCAAATCTTAACATAAATATGAACTTTGGTTCAAGTTAATGATATTGCATTTGTGATATTTTTCGAAATGATAAATATTTGTTTTCTTTTCCGTTATATTAAAATGTAATATCATAAATAAAAATAAACGTCAAAGACATTTGTCTACGTTCGTGTCGTACGGTGCATGGTTAGTCTTCGTGTACAGTGAAGCTCACTTCAGTGAAGCTCAACGAAATCCTGGGGACCTTAATATCAATTTCGCTATATCCAAACTTTGTTATGTCGATAAGACAAATATTCGTTATAAAGGTTTGTATATAGCAAATTTCGTTATAGTGTACCACGATCGTGCAGATTCTGATTCTGATCAGATGCCAAATTATAATGTATTTGCTGACCATAGTCTACATGCATAAAGTTGTCTTTGTCATGTGTTTGGTAATTTCATAGCATGTCTCTTATGAAATGTAAACGAAAAGCAAATTCATGTCAGTTATAAATAACATTATTGGTGAAATGAATTGACAAGTTGCTTCCATATTTCAATGGTTCAGTGCAAAAGTTGACTGTCTCTATAGTTATTCTATAACACATGTAGGGCACACTTCAATTATTTTTCACATTTATGACTTGTTTAACATAGATAAACCTTTCATTGATGCTTTGATTCCTACAATTTACCCAAACGAACTCAAATTGAATAAAGCTAACCCTTCCGACACGTATGCAGCTTTTCTTGATCTTGAACTTAAAATTGGCAATGGAATGGTTTCTCCTAAAATATATGACAAAATGGATGATTTTGATTTTAATATTGTAAATTTCTCCTCATCTTGATGGAGATGTTCCCCTTGCCCCCATCTTATGGGGTTTTTATATCTCAACTTATTCGTTTTGCTAGAGCTTGTCATCTGTTGACGATTTTAACAGTCGAAATATTAACTGAAAAACTTCTTAAGGATTTAGATACCATAAACTAAGAAAAACAATTCTCTAAATTTCGTGCCCTTAACGGCTTACCTGCAGGTGCTCTGACTTCAGCAAAGTCATTGAGTACATATTTGACGGATTGTCACAGTTATTATGCTATGTTTTACATGTTGTCCTGTGTTCACCGTCGTCTATGTTGTGGGTAAGTCCGGCGGGGATACCTTTATTTACACTATTTTTAAAGCTAGGGTGACTTTGAGAGAAGTGTGAGGTTAGGACGTCCGTAAACCGGTTTAAGCTCCCAGTGGTGTTTTTGCTACTGACCGTGCCAAGACGGTACTCTCTTTGTCACTCTTCCTTTTGTTTGCCTTGCGTCTTTGTGCTTGTGGTTTTGTTCGTGTGTGGAGTGTTTGTCTCTGGTTCTTGTGTGTCTGTTGGTGTTTTCTGTGTTTGTCTCGTGTGTGAGTGTGCGTTTGGGTGTGTGGTTGTGTGTATGTGTGTGTCATGCTGTCTATCGGTGTTTTGGTGGTGGTTGCGTCTTGTATGTGGCTTTGCCTGCTTGCCTTTACTACTTTGCCATTATTATCGAAATCTCTCACTTATTGGCAAATACAAATGCAATCTGAAGGCGCTCCTGCGAAACAGTATTTCACATCCTGAATTTTATGGTGATGTGATTTACAAACTTCGTAAGATTATTGGACATACCCAGTTTCTCACTTTGTTCATCAGATATGATAAAAATTCATTAAAAAGGGATATGATTCTGTAGTACTACAACATACTGCATGTCTGGTTGTCAATCCTTTTACAGTTGGCAATCACGCTGGCCTCTTTGCATGTACGCCGACAAGAAAGGTTTAGTACTCTATGAAGGCGACCTCTTAAATCCAGAAACGGAAGGAGGTCATCGGATATCTTGTTTTTACGTACCCTTTATTACTTTTCTACAATTACCCTAATTGCAGCTCAATCATTGAGTACACTAGCGATAGGTGGATACAGTTTGTTTCACTTAATGTTTTCGTTTTACATGCACTCTACCACTGTATTTGCCATCGCGGTTGTTGTAGTTAAGTCAGAGAGGGGATACGTTTATTTACACTGTTTGTCTTTTAGGGTGGGGATGGAATAAGTGTGAGGTTGCGGTTTAATCCCCTTGTGACATTTTGTTTTATAAATCTATGATATTTGCTTATGTATCACGACATATAACCATCAGTGTTCAGCCAAGTGGCAGTGGTCTTGCTTGAACTACAGAGAGTATTGGTATCATCATTTAATGTTGCCTATGTCGGTGCCAATTGTCTGAAAATTATCTTAGAATAGTTATCCGCGTGTGTCAATGCAACGTATGAAGTTACAACATATATTCTGACAAACGTTTATATTGGCCAAAATCAAAATACGATATCGTATACTATAGGAAATCAGAATCATCATCCAATCAGATGTGCGGTTGCTAGTCGATTACGATTGTAACTGGTTTCAATCACATTATTGGAATGGTTAAATAAAGCGGGATACCATTCTTACATTAGATTCGTCCCTTTTGCATCTGGACTCAGCAGCATGTTTATGCCTCGCACGGTGGTCACGACGTATTTTTTATGCGCCGTATTCATTTTATTCGGGAAATGCTGCGTACTCGACAGAAAACTTGACTATTAACAAAGATTGGGACATATTTACATGTAGTGTGGTCAATCACATTCATTAAGTCGTTTGGTGATCGGGGGAGGGTCGGTGAAGGTGTTTGCTGTACGGTTCTTTATCGCGGTTGGTGTGAAAACTTTTCAAACTGCAACATTCAGTTATATTTGAAATAACCGAACTATTTTTCATAGAAATTTCGTTCTAGGGACAAGGAGATAACTTTGTCTTAGCCGATATTTTGTTATAACTGATTTTGTATCAAGCAGGCAGGCGTGAATAGACACAAAGAAGGAAAAGATCGGGGATTTTTTTCTTTTGTATTATCCGGTCTTTCGTTATATCCGAGTTCGCTATAAGTGAGCTTCACTGTAATCATGTAACCATCTTTCCAATGATACCATCACCATCTTCATTTTGGGTTTTCTCTCGTTTTCAAAATATGTATTTTATTGTATCAATCTCAAAGGCACTGGGTACATTACTCGAATATCAAATGCTTTTTTATGCCCCCAAAGGCGGGCATATAGTAATCGCATTGTCTGTCCTTCCGTCTGTCCGTCCGTCTGTCTGTCCGTCCGTCCGTCTGTCCTTCCATCCGTCCCAAATTCGTGTCCGGTCTGTAACTTCTTCATCTATCAGTGGATTTCAATATAGCTTGCAACAAATGTTCACCAGACAGAGACGATGTTTCGCGTTTAACTCCCTGGTCCATGGGTCAAAGGTCAAGGTCACAGGGTACAATTTTGGGGGGCATTTGTCACGTGACTGTGACATCTCTTGTTTTCGTTAAAGATTATTTACACTCAAATCTCATTTTTCTACAGACATAGATGAGTGTACATCGGGGACATTTCCATGCCAACACCAATGCACAAACACGATTGGTAGCTTCTCATGTGCTTGCAATATTGGACTTACAAATGATCCAAATGATGAATCCAAGTGTATAGGTTTGTACATACAAATTACAACTATGGTTATTACGGAAATATTACTTACTTCAGAGTTATCTTTTCCATTCTTCTAGATCAATGTGAGCATTAACGATGTGTCACGAATGCAATGCTGACTTGTGTAATCTGTGTTTTTGGAAATACTTAAGATTTCTCATCTCTTTTATGACGTGAATTAAGTTGCAATAGATAATCAGACAAATTTTAATCCCACGCTTCAGCTAATGTTAACTTTACTCAGTGTTGTTATACCTTCTGATCCTTCGAGATCATAAGTTTCAGTACTTCTTGTTCTGAAAATTCAATACCGCTAAAGCCGGTGCTAGGGGGCGTGAGCAGTGTTGCACTTTCAATTACTGCTCATGAACAGACTCAATAAAACCGAGTATGCAATTTTCTCTTTTTATGTTGCAAGTTTTGCTCTCGGAGGATCACCTCCCTTCAGAATTTACCTCTATACATAAATACTTGAATTGCTCTAATCTAATGTTTCTACCACTAAGGGCCTTTTTTAAAGATTATCATGTTTACCTCTATAGTTCGTTGCCCGTAATGTTTTTGCCCTTGCTTTTCACTCAATTTAATAAGTTTCTATAATACATCAATAACATTAATACCAAAGCTACCTTGCACATTTATAGATTTGCAAATTTCTGTTAACTTCCTATATCGTCATGCCAATCTCATTCTCACACAGACAAAGATGGGGTTTAACTTGCTTAATATGCTACGTTATCATTGTTTCACGGCATTTACAAACACGGGAATTATCGCGGATCATGACACAGTATTTCAGTTATTTGCAGACGGCACCCGCATGAGACAAGTTATAGTGCTGCCTCACTGGAATACCCCTGCCGCAGGTACATGGCAAGGGCACCCCACCCAGTCACATTATCCTGACACCGGGCCGACCAGTCCTAGAACTACACCTTTAATGTCAAGCGTAGACAAGGGAGCTACTAGTACCAACTTTTAACGACTTTTGGTCAGTCGCGGCCGGGTATCGAACCCACGACCTTCCGTACCGCAGGCGGACGCTCTACCACTGAGCCACGCCGCCGGTCCCTATGTTTTAGCTAAAACACTGAAGTCACATTGTTTTCAGAAAGAGTTATTTCTCCGAAAATTTCGAGATTGCTGGAAAGTTAATCATATTTTTGAATAATTTTAATCAAATTGCGAATATTCATAGATTCCACTAAAAAGTCCCAAATATTTATTTATCAGTACAGAACCTACTTTGACAGCTGTGGTCTGATTCTCCTATATCCGATAAACGAACTAATTCACATAACCATAAAGGACCTGGGTCCATGCTTATAAAACTTTTAGTTGAGTCTGAGTTCGTTCTCAAGTTTTTGATTGGTCAGATTTGAGCCTCTGGCTCAAATCTGACCAATCAAAAGCTTGAGAACTCAAATCTGACCAATCAAAAGCTTGAGAACGAAACTCAGACTCAACTAAAAGCTTTATAAGTATGGACCCATGATAGTGAATTATTTCCATTTTCGCTCTATATTGTGTGTCAGAAGACTTGGTTAAGTTAGTAGGTGTTGTGTTCGTTAAGTGGGATAAATGTAGCTATTGCAGCCATTGGACACATTTCTCATTTTGCTCTCCTGTTAAAGTTTTGCGAAGATGAAGTGTTAGGTGTTCACATTGTGTAGAGAAAACAATGAGATATGTCTACAAAACTGTAATTTATTTCATCAGTTTTGATATTTTCTGAAAATTAAACGGTAATCATGACAATAATTCCTGGATTGGCGCTACATAGACTCGATTTTATTTTTGCGTGATGTAATGGTAAACTCCCTCAAATGACATCACACATATGGCAGATATAAAAACAACGACAAAACAACTAATAAAAACATCTTGCTTGTTTTTCACTGAAGTTTCTTTGACACTTCGATAACACCAATACCGACGCTACGTTTCTACCTGGATGTTCTTCTGTGCACAAAACAATGCAACTTGTTCATTGCACGGAATAACCTCTGGGGTCTTCCTTCACCCATAATTAGCTGAACGTTGTGATATGACTAAAATACTTTCAGAACCGATGTAAAACCCGATATAAATCAAACCAAACTAAAGCTACATTGCACATTTATAGATTTGCAAATTTCTTATATCTTCACATCAATCATTCTCACACAAAGACGAGTGTCTAGCAACAGATTCGTTCTGTGCACAACAATGCACAATCCCAATTGGCAGCTGCACATGCTCCTGCAATGATAGATACATTACAGATGCACATGATGCTGCTAATTGCACGGATTTGTACATGCCATCATTAACTAAAAACGTTGTTTATCCCTGTTTTTTGCCACTCTCATTCTTTCGGTTTTACATCAGCATCAGCATAAAACTTTGATGTTTCGGAGGTTGTGGCGTCTTGTGTGTGCCTTTTCTTGATCTGTAGGTTATCTCATCATGTATTATACCCCTGCAAACTTGTTTGAGGGGGTATATTGTAATCACCCTGTCCGGTTGTTGGGCGGTCGGTCGGTCAGTCAGTTAGTCAGTCGGTCGGGCAGTCGGTCCATCCACATTTGAACATGAGTATTTGTTGTAGCACTCCTCTTTTAGTTTTAAAGTTACTGAATTGCAGAGGAATCTTCCCTTGAACCGTGAGGGTTGTTTGTCATATTTGCATGAACCATGGATAGTTGGTGTCGCGAGCTCCTCCTTCAATCTGAAAGTTATTCAGTTCAAACAAAACAGTTGTGCATGCTTAATATCCACTAGTAATTGTATCTTCTTGCGATTTATCTTTTATTAAATGTCGGTGTAGAAGTGTTTCAAATAGTTTTCCCGTACTTTTAAATTATGACGTCATTTACATGATGACGTCGCCTGTTTACCTCTAATAGCGTTTCTTTTCGAATCATTTTCATTTTGGCAGACATCGTTATGCATGTTATGGTGTTGTCTGGAGGGGGAATTTTATTTACATTTTGACTTTGGTGAAAGTGGGATAAGGACGAGGTTGGGTACCCGTAAACCAGGTTTAAGTCCCCCAGTAGCCCTTTATTTTATTGTTTTGGGCTGCTGACCGTTCCAAGGCGGCACTCCTGCTTTCAGCCTACGGTCAATTTTGTTGATTAATATGCTTAATGTTTAATGTGTTTCGTCTTGATATGCGTCCTGTTATGTTTTGTCTTGTGGCTTTACCGTTTCTTGTTAGATGGTGTTTGGTGCGGTGTCATTTCGTGTGTGGCTCTCCCTGTTTGACTATTTTTCCATACCTAATAATAACCATGAATAAGGGTAGATGTGCAAAAAGGCAATTTTCAAGTGTTTAGCGCTGGACATTGCAGAATTGTCTCCCCTTGAAACATGGGTTTATGTCGCGAACTCCTCCATCAGTTATTGACCTTATATTTGGTATGCATAATAACCACGAATAGTGGTGTGCTCGACGCAATTTTCATGTATTTACCCATGACCATTGCAGAATTATCCCCCCTGACATTTGAGTATTTGTTTCATTTTGGCATGAAACGTGGGGAGTGGATGTCGCGAACTCTTTCTTCATTTTAAAGTTATTGCATTGATACTTGTCATACATAATAACCACGAATATGTGCATAACATGTGCAATACGCAATGTGCTTGTGTTTGGTGGCAGGCATTACAGAATTATCTCCGCTTGATTTTTTAAAATGGGTAATTTTGTTACAAACTTGGATTTGCAATCATGGGTGCCGTGTGATGATATTCATCACCTTAGTGATAGCTCTAGTTTAATGAAAAAGTAGTAAAGCCACACACAAAACACAACCATCACCAAAACACCTACAAAAAGGAAGTTATATAGCAATTTTATACTCACATACACAAACATACAATAGAAAGTCATATACAAGACGCAATCACCACCAACACATCGATAGACAGCATGTCACACACACACAACCAAACACACGCAAACACAAGAGAACACAGAAAACACCAACAAATACACAAGCACCAGAGACAAACATGAACAAAACACAAGCACAAAGACACAAGACAAACAAAAGTAAGGGTGACAAAGAGAGAACCGCCTTGGCCACACAATTACTTTTTTCAATGTATCGTTTTAAATTCGTATTTAAAAGTCTTAACACAATTTCTATTCCACCCTGCTATTATTTGTTTTAATATATGGTTAAATTTGTTATGTCTTCTGTTTTCCATTTATTGTCTTCTTGCAGGTTATGCATTTGATATACAGTACTATCATTCGCATGTTACACCATCTAATGTCTTACACCTCGTGGTAGGTATTGTGTTCACCGACAATTTGAGGCACTTTGTAGCTGTACGAGTGTATTGACTTGTTGATGCAGACAATACAGGTGTCCTCCCATCTCTTTCACATGAACAAACTTAACATACTTTTAAAATACCTTTAATAGAACTTAAATCTCTTAAGATGCACTCTGTGTCTTCTGTCCAAGTTCCCAATAATATTTCTAACTTTTCTTCACTTCAGACTTGCGTACGTTTGAAACAACTTAACCTTCATTCGGCATCTTCTTTTCAGACGTAGGAATGGTAATATTAAGCGTAAATTACGTCGTAATATGTCTATTCATGATTTGCATACCATTCTAAAACAAACTGGCAAACATTCTATGTTATCTTGTTTACCGTCTTTACCCTTTTCCTGTCTCAAGTCCATAGACGAAGAGGCTGATAAAATCTATATGCGTACAGATCCGTTAATTAATACTGCCTCACTTATACAAAGTTACACACAGCATGTTCTTCGTCCTCGTATTGATAAAGAATCTGAACATAAAAGACATTTTCTGAAACTTCAATTCCTAAATAAAGGTATCGATTTTATTGATATTCAAAGTATATTTCGTGATATGAATGTAATCGATACTATTTCCAGATATTTCATCAACCTCTGAATCACCTATCATCTGTTATAAATAAAATAAACCTATTAGGAATGTTATTTGTAACTACAATAACATTTCTCTGACTTAAATATTGATGTCAATACCCCTATTTCTTGAGATTGTAGCATTTCTAGCTTTTGCTATAAACCAGTTGGTCATGTCATTACTGGTAATTTTGATATCATTAAGGATAAACGTCTCAGGACCTTCCTAACTAAAGGAACTAAGTATAGATTACATTCCCTTATTGATTTTGACGCTTGTCGAACTCATATCGCGGAAGCTATTCAAGAATTCTGCATCAAATGGTGTCGACGAGAACATGCTGATGTTAATGCCCTTTCGGATTGGAAGAAATGTATTGTTGATATTATTGATACGCGTATTACTTTTTACAAATCAAATTACCAGCTTTTATCACCTCGACCTAGAGATACATTTCGCTTTTTGAAGAAAAACATTTCTAATTTTCATTCAGATTCTGTTATTGTTCCTGCTGACAAGGCATCAAATAATGTAATCATTATTTGAAGATTGTATTATGTTGATGTCTTAAAGAAGGAGCTAAATGATTCACAAACTTATATAACAGTTCACACACCTGAAAAAGATATAGTCTCGGAACATGTAAACATGTGCAATAATTTTAAGTCTGGTCCTAACATAAAACAACATTAACTTTCTACTTTGTACTGGATTCCGAAACTACATAAAAACCCTTATAAGGCGCGTTTTATTGCCACGTCTAGCTGTTGTACCACTACTAAAATATCTAAACTTTTGACGTCCTGTCTTACTACGATCAAAGAACATGTAAAACGTTACTGTGATAAAATATATGAAAATTCTGGTATTAATGTTTTAGGTCCATAAAAATTCAAATAATGTCTTAACGAAACTTGAAAATGAACAGTATAACATTTCTTCACTGAGCTCTTATGATTTCTCTACACTCTATACTACTCTACCTCACCATCTTATAAAGGATAAACTGATTAAATTAATAGAAAAAAACCTTTGCCAGAGAAAACAAAATGTTCATTGCTTGTAATGTTCAACGTTCATTCTTTTCGAATTCAGAAGTTGAACATTACACAATGTGGACTTGCCTTGATGTTTGTAGATCTCTTACCTTTCTTTTAGATAATATATTTGTGCGTTATAGGGGTACCATATATCATCAAGTTGTTGGTATACCCATGGGTACAAATTGTGCCCCTCTTGTTGCAGATTTGTTTTTGTATTTCTATGAGAGGGGTTTTATGCTGAGCTTAAAACCTGATACACAGGCAGATATTGTTAATGCTTTTAATAAACCTTCAAGGTATTTAGACGATATTTTGAATTTAGATAATCCTTATTTTGAAACTATGATTTCTTCAATTTACCCAAAAGAACTGTCTCTAAACAAAGCGAATCAATATGACACAATAAAGTTTCGTCCAAAGTATACGATAAAAGAGAAGATTTTAATTTTAAAATTGTTAATTATCCTTTTCTAGATGGGGATGTGCCACGTTCTACATCTTATGGGGTTTATATTTCTCAACTTATTAGGTTTGCCCGAGCCTGTTCTTTGCTTGAAGATTTTAACAGACGTAATTTAGTTATAACTGATAAACTTCTTATGTGACGGATTGTCACAGTTATTATGCTATGTTTTACATGTTGTCCTGTGTTCACCGTCGTCTATGTTGTGGGTAAGTCCAGCGGGGATACCTTTATTTACAATATTTGTAAAGCTAGTGTGACTTTGAGAGAAGTGTGAGGTTAGGACGTCCGTAAACCGGTTTAAACCCCCAGTGGTGTTTTTGCTGCTGACCGTGCCAAGGCGGTACTCTCTTTGTCACCCTTCCTTTTGTTTGCCTTGCGTCTTTGTGCTTGTTGTTTGTTCATGTTGTGGAACGTTTGTCCCTGTTTCTTGTGTGTATTTTGGTGTTTTCTGTGTTCATTTCGTGTGTGTGTGTGTGTGTGTGTGTGCGTTTGGGTGTGTGGTTGTGTGTGTGTGTGTGTCATGCTGTATATCGGTGTTTTGGTGGTGGTTGCGTCTTGCATGTGGCTTTGCCTGCTTGACTTTACTACTTTTCCAATTATAGCTTCATTTTTAGATTTGAATCTTTCAATTACAAATGATAAAGTTTCGTCCAAAATATACGATAAAAGAGGAGATTTTAATTTTAAAATTGTTAATTATCCTTTTCTAGATGGAGATGTTCCCCGTTCTACATCTTATAGGGTTTATATTTCTCAACTTATTCGGTTTGCCCGTGCCTGTTCTTTGCTTGAAGATTTTAACAGTCCTAATTTAGTTATAACTGATAAACACTTCTTAAGCAAGGTTACAGATATCACAAACTTCGGAAAACGTTTTCTCGCTTCTCAGCCGTGCTAGATAAGCTGAGTTACTAAAAATAGCCGTACTAGAAATCCTGATCTGGAACACCCCGTGACTAGAGTATTCATACGCGCGATTGGGTAAAATCAATACAAGGGAAGGAATTCTTACAGAATTATACCAACATTTCTATAGGCAACAACCTTATGAATTGAAATCAATATAAGTAATTAGCACGAATATGAAATTCTATTTATCATATAAACACTTTAAAAGCCTATTTAATTAACCGAAGACGTTGTTTTGTAGTCATTCAGTCATTTATATTTACGCCAAAACGTAACGTTTGTGGTTGTCATAACAAATGACATTCATTTTGGTATCACGCCTAAAGTTATGCTGCGGTCTGTTGCTATTAGATATGGAAGTCGTATTACGCAATGTAAAGTAGTATTTCACAAAATTCGTTAATTTAATTGGTTTTAGGGCGTATTTCAGCGAGAAAAATAATCAAGCATGGGTTTTGTTAAAGCCGGGGGTTTCTATACCCGAGGTTGGTCTGTTCCAGTCGGAAACGAGCTTTAGCGAGTTTCCGATAGGAACAGACCAACCCATAATTCTTGATTTCTATTATTCTAAATTTTATTATCGAAATTTACCACTCATTAGTAAATATAATTGCAATCTACGGACGTTATTGCAACAAGGCATTTCTCAACCAGACTGTTATGGGGATGTTATCTACAAACTTGGGAAAATTCGGGGTCATATCCAATATCATGATTTGTTTATAAAATGCATTAAAACATTTAAGAAGAAAGGTTATGATCCCATTATTTTGCAACGCACTGCATGTTTGGTTATCGACCCTTTTACAGTCGGTAGCTACGCTTCCTTCTTTGCTTGCGAGATGACAGGCCGAGGGTAGTACTCTATGATGGTATACTCTTAAACTCAGATACAGGATGAGCTTACCAGACTCATGTATTACTTTTTCCCTGTCGTGCCCTTAACGGCTTACCTGCAGGTGCTCTGACTTCAGCGAAGTCATTGATTACATATTTGACGGATTGTCACAGTTATTATGTTATGTTTTACATGTTGTCCTGTGTTCACCGTCGTTTATGTTGTGGGTAAGTCCGGCGGGGATTCCTTTATTTACAATATTTGTAAAGCTAGGGTGACTTTGAGAGAAGTGTGAGGTTAGGACGTCCGTAAACCGGTTTAAACCCCCAGTGGTGTTTTTGCTACTGACCGTGCCAAGGCAGTACTCTCTTTGTCACCCTTCCTTTTGTTTAACTTGCGTCTTTGTGCTTATGATTTTGTTCATGTGTGGAGTGTTTGTCTCTGGTTCTTGCATACTACTTTTCCATTCATGTTGCGTCAGTTTGCCACTAATGTGGTTTCTAGATGATCATTGTTTTAGAAGAGTATGTTTATTAATTCTTTTATGTCAATATTAGAATACAGTTATGTATGCTTTAAACTGGTATATGTCTTAACCCTTTCCCTGATATAAACGTGTTTTCACGCATTTGCAAACTGAGTAGACCCAGAGGAGCCGTCTGATCAGGGTCTGCTCTGTTTGCTGATGGAATTTTATAGATATTTTTCTTTACTTTCTTAAATGGCTACAATTTTCCACCTTCTATATATCCTTATTACTATTTTGTCCATGAATATTCGGTAGGTATTGAAATTGGAATAAACATAGAACAGGTAACGGGTTAAAGACATTCTTGGATATTCGGGGTTCATTGATTATCGGCGAAAAACGGCGAAATGACAGATGTACATTCAGTGTCGTTTTTTCTATAGACATAGATGAGTGTTCACTAGGGACATCTTCCTGTCCACAGCAGTGCAATAACACGATTGGTAGCTACTCATGCGACGCTTGCAATGCCGGATATACTACAGATGATGAATCCAACTGTATAGGTTTGTACATTCAAATTTGCGACTTGGGTCTGAATATATGTTCTTTCCACATCACTTACTATCTTTAACTATCACACATCTATATCATCAACACAAAAGCTATTGTAAACATATATTGGATCGCAAATTGTTTAAATGAAAAAACAGCATATCACAGTTTGAGCAAAGAGTAGTTTTCCGGCAGGATAAAGATAATGTGCAAAGTTCTTATACAGTACTAATACTATACTACACTACCTACTCAGTGTTCCCTTTCTCTTCTTTGCATGTATAATCCTGATCTTTAGAATTTCATGATAGGAATTGTTTGAGTTGGTGGTCTTATTTCACAGTATATATCACAATCACTTTAACAGCTGTCTTTCTGTGTTCTTATTAAGAGCGTATTTCTTTACCAACATTTCGTTTGCTTTCATTTTCAAACATGGATTTCATTTCATCAATCTCGAAGAATTCCGTTATATATTGGAATTACAAAGTTGTGCTAAAGATTGTGGCATCTACACAACACACCCATTTTTCCGCAGAAATAGATGAATGTGCTTCAGAGACTTCTTTCTGCCCACTACAATGCAAAAACACGATTGATAGTTACTTGTATATATAGGATCTACATGACTCATCCAGATGCATAGGTATGTGATGCAAATCGCAACTAGTAAGACACTACATGTATTTTCTTTTAAATAACAGTTAATATTTTAGACCAATAATCTTAAACTCAGTATGTACCTTGCCATCTTCTCAATTCGGTAAATCTTTAATTTTTTGTACTGCTTGATATTTCTTTTATCATGTATAATGTGCATTAAACTGCAATATTGAGGTATTTAATACGTATTTTGAGTACTCGCTTTCTTTTTATATATATCCCTAAGCCCATGTCAGTTTACTCTTTGTTTGACATTTAGTGCTAAACCAGTCTCTCTTATGTTGCCTTGTGTGATCTTTTTTATGCCTGTTACTCTTTGAAATGCTTAATATTTATTTCTACTAATGTGTAAATAATATGACAGAATTCAAGCAGGGGGTACAATCTTCATATCAATCTCATTCTCACACAAAGACGAGTGTCTAGCAACAGATTCGTTCTGTGCACAACAATGCACAATCACAATTGGCAGCTGCACATGCTCCTGCAATTATAGATACATTACAGATGCACATGATGCTGCTAATTGCACGGATTTGTACATGCCATTATTAACTAAAAACGTTGTTTATCCCTGTTCTTTGGGTTTTACATCAGCATAAAACTTTGATGTTTCAGAGGTTGTGGCGTCTTGTGTGTGCCTTTTCTTGATCTGTAGGTTATCTTCTCAACATGTATTATACCCCTGCAAACTTGTTTGAGGGGGTATATTGTAATCACCCTGTCCGGCTGTCGGGCGGTCGGTCAGTCAGTCAGTTAGTCAGACGGTCGGGCAGTCGGTCCATCCACATTTGAACATGAGTATTTGTTTTAGTTTTAAAGTTACTGAATTGCAGAAGAATCTTCTCTTGAACCATGAGGGTTGTTTGTCATATTTGCATGAACCATGGATAGTTGGTGTCGCGAACTCCTCCTTCAATCTGAAAGTTATTCAGTTTATATTTGGTATACCTAATAATAAACATGAATAAGGGTAGATGTGCAAAAAGGCAATTTTCAAGTGTTTAGCGCTGGGCATTGCAGAATTGTCTCCCCTTGAAACATGGGTTTGTGTCGCGAACTCCTCCATCAGTTATTGAACTTATATTTGGTATGCATAATAACCACGAATAGTGATGTGCTCGACGCAATTTTCATGTATTTACCTATGACCATTGCAGAATTATCTCCCCCTGACCTTTGAGTATTTGTTTCATTTTGGCATGAAACGTGGGGAGTGGATATCGCGAACTCTTCCTTCAATTTAAAGTTATTGCATTGATACTTGTCATACATAATAACCACGAATATGTGCATAACATGTGCAATACGCAATTTGCTTGTGTTTTGTGGCAGGCATTACAGAATTATCTCCGCTTGAACTTTGATTTTTTAAAATGGGTAATTTTGTTACAAACTTGGATTTGCAATAATGGGTGCCGTGTGATGGTATTCATCACCTTAGTGATAGCTCTAGTTTAATAAAAAAGTAGTAAAGCCACACACAAAACGCCACCATCACCAAACACCTACAGAAAGGAATTTATATAGCAATTCATACTCACACACACACATACACACACACACATACAATAGAAAGTCACATACAAGACGCAACACATCGATAGACAGCATGTCACACACACACACACACAACCAAACACACACAAACACACGAGAACAACACAGAAAACACCAACAAATACACAAGCACCAGAGACAAACATTAACAAAACACAAGCACAAAGACACAAGACAAACAAAAGTAAGGGTGACAAAGAGAGAACCGCCTTTGCCACACAATTACTTTTTTCAATTTATCGTTTTAAATTCGTATTTAAAAGTCTGAACACAATTTCTATTCCACCCTGCTATCATTTGTTTTAGTTATATGGTTAAATTTGTTATGTCTTCTGTTTTCCATTTATTATGTCTTCTTGCAGGTTATGCAATTGATATACAGTACTCTCATGCGCCTGTTACATCATCTAATGCCTTACACCTCGTGGTAGGTATTGTGTTCACCGACAATTTGATGCACTTTGTAGCTGTACGAGTGTATTGACTTGTTGATGCAGACAATACAGGTGTCCTCCCATCTCTTTCACATGAACAAACTTAACACACTTTTAAAATACCTTTAATAGAACTTAAATCTCTTCACTACAGACTTGCGTACGTTTGATACAGCTTAACCTTCATTTGGCATCTTCTTTTCACATGCCATCTCTTTTGATCAATAAATGTTTTTACAATGGAGCGAATATTGTACTTTCACCTTTAAAATCTACTATGCAGCGCGTTTCTTCTATTGGTAAACAGTACGCTTACAAAAAACACAGTGTATAATCAAAACGTACGATGCTAAGAGGTGCATATGTTGTAGTAATATTTCTTGTAACTCAACAATCAAATCAACAGTTAATGGCAGAACTTTTGATATTAAGATCAATTTAGACGTGGATTGCACTACAACCAACATTGTATATGTTTTGACTTGAAACGCCACTGGCTGTGGTATGCAATATTTTGGTCAAACAGGCCGTGCCCTGAAGACCAGATTTAGGGAACATGCATACCAATGCCGAAACAAAAAGCTTAGAAAGTTTGTATACCAATATTTTAGAAAGTCCGGCCATTCATTTAAATTCTGAAAGGAGGTGATCCCCCGAGAGCAAATATTGCAACACAAAAAGAGAAAACTGCAGACTCGGTTTTATTGAGTCTGTTCATGAACAGTAATTGACAGTGCAACACTGCTCACGCCCCTAGCACCGGCTTAAGCGGTATTCAATTTTCAGAACAAGAAGTACTGAAATTCATGATCTCGAAGGATCAGAAGGTACAACAACACTGAGAATGAAGTACGGGGCGACGTTTTACGGCCGCCACACAAGCACTTAACACCTGCTGTTGTGAAGATTACAAATTCTGAAAGGAGGTGATCCCCCGAGAGCAAATATTGCAACACAACAAGAGAAAACTGCAGACTCGGTTTTATTGAAAGTGCAACACTGCTCACGCCCACTAGCACCGGCTTAAGCGGTATTCAATTTCAACATGAAATCTCTTTCATAGCAGTACAAAACAAATCGGCGACCAGTGATGCACAATTCGTATCCATAGGAATTAGTTCAACCTGTACAACACCTTTCATATGATAAGGATACTACTAGTAGTTTTAAGTCGTAAGCTAGGTCCATGGCTGAATAAAATTGGATTAAAAATTTACAAACCCCGTTTCATTTAACCTTAAATGACAACATTTACGTCTCAGACTGGCAAAATTTCAAAAGATCCTGACATAGACGTTTTTCACTTTTACTATTAGGAAACGCAAATCTCGTTCACATGGAATTCGTAAAAATGGTAATATTAAACGAAAATCTCGTATGAATGGAAAAGTAGTAAAGTCAAGCAGGCAAAGCCACATACAAGACGCAACCACCACCAAAACACCGATATACAGCATGACACACATAAACTCACACAACCACACACCCAAACGCCCACTCACACACGAGATGAACACAGAAAACACCAACATATACACAAGAACCAAAAACAAACACTCCACACATGAACAAAATCATAAGCACAAAGACGCAAGGCAAACAAAAGGAAGGGTGACAAAGAGAGTACCGCCTAGGCACGGTCAGTAGCAAAAACACCACTGGGGGTTTAAACCGTTTTACGGACGTCATAACCTCACACTTCTCTCAAAGTCACCCTAGCTTTACAAATAGTGTAAATAAAGGTATCCCCGCTGGATGACTATTCTTGATCTACATACTTTACGTATAACTTCTGATAAACATGCCATACTTTCTAGACTTTCTTCCTTATCAATACCTTTATTAAAAGAAATAGATGAGCAAGCCGATAAAATCATTTTTAGATCAGATCCTCTCATAGGAACGGCTAGTTTGATACAAAGCTTTACTCTACATGTTCTCAGACCACACATTGACAAATTAACTGAACACCAAAGATTATTTTTTGAAAATCCTTTTTTAAGGTATCGATTTTATTGACCTCCAGCGTATATTCAGAGACAAAAATGTAATTGACACTATTCCTAAATACTTTAAAAATACAGAACCTCCAATTATCTGCTACAAATATAACAAACCCATCAGAAATACACTTTTTAACTATAATAAGATTGTTGCCGACCTTAATATTGATGACAATATTCGTCATAATTGAGATTGCGCCATCTCAAAGTTTTGCTATTCTCCGGCTGGTCATGTGAATACTGGTAACTTCGAGATAATTAAAGATAAACGTCTACGATCTCTTCTTAATAAGGTCCAAATTATAGAATACCATACTTGATAGATTTTTAACTCTTGTCGAAGTCAGATTGCTTTACAAAATTTTAGTATTAAATGGTGTCGCAGAGAACATGGTGAGTCTAATGCTCTTTCAAATTGGAAAAACTAATTTTTGATATAACTGACAAACGCATTTCATTTTATAGCTCAAATGAACAACTTCTTCCACCTAAACCTAGAATTTCTTTTAGACAGCTTAAAAAGGGTTTATAGGATTTCCATTCCATTCCTTGTTCCTGCTGATAAGGCATCGAATAATGTCATTATTATTTGACGATTACATTATATCGACGTCTTGAAGCAGGAAATTATTAATACCAAGTCATACATTTAAGTTTATACTTGCGAAAAGACCATCGTCAAAAAGTGCGAACAACTTGGAGCCGATATTAAAATTACTCCACATAAACTTCCTACAATATATTGGTTACCGAAACTACATAAAAATTCTGATAATGGGTGATCCTTCGAAAGCAAAAGTAGAAATGCAAAAGGAGAAAATTGCAGACTCAGTTTTGTTGAGTCTGTTCATGTGTAGTAATTAAAGATGAAATACTACTCACGTCCCCTAGCACCGGCTTAAGCAGTATTCTATTTTCAAAACTAATAACATGAAAACTAATGATTCCGAAGGACCAGAAAATATAACAATACTGAGAATGAAGTACGGGGCGACTTTTTAAGGCCGCCACACAAGCACTTAACACATGCTGTTGTGAAGTACATATATTCTGAAAATGGGTGATCCTTCGAAAGCAAAAGTAGACCATATAAAGCGCGTTTCATTGCAAATTCTAGCTCTTGTACAACTACTAAATTGTCTATACTTCTTTTTTAACTAAGATAAAAGAACGTGTAAAATTACATTGTGATAAGACTTTTGAAAATTCTGGAATAAATCTCTTCTGGTCTATTAAGAACTCTTCGAAAGTCTTACACAAACTTAAGAACAAAGGGAATCTTGCACCCACTGTACCTTCCTCATGATCTAATTAAATATAAACTTACTAGCTTAATCAAGAAAATATTTGCAAGAGAAAAAAAAACATCATTTCTGGCATGTAATGCTGAAAAGGTTTTCTTTACTGACGAGCCAATGAAATATTACCCCAATTGGTCTGGCTCAGAAGTTTGCGAATCACTATCTTTTCTTCTGGATAACATATTCATACGTTATGGTAATGATATATACCGTCAGGTGGTTGGTATTCCTATGAGTACGAATTGTGCATCACTGGTCGCCGATTTGTTTTGTACTGCTATGAAAGAGATTTCATGTTGAGTTTGAACCCACAATCACAAGAAGATGTCATAAAAGCCTTCAATGATACTACTCGATATTTGGATGATATTTTCAACTTAGATAACCCGTTCTTTGATGTCGTGATTCCTACCATTTACCCGACTTAAATTGAATAAAGCTAACCCTTCCGACACTTATGCGGCTTTTCTAATTTTGACCTTAAAATTGACAATGGAATGTTTTTTTTATTTTAAAGATAAGATGTATTATGCGCATTTTTCGTATTAATAAATCAACACCAGAAGCTGTACATGTATGCATACAATGACAATAATGCTTACAACCCATTTTCCGACAGGATATATTTGTTCAGCTAAATAGTATCGCTATCCGAATACTGCTAAATTCTGTAAAAGGAGCATCCTTTTTAGAAACGGGGAGTTTGTACGAAAATCAGTGGACATCTTCGGCCAAATTCTGAATGACTCTGATTCTATTTCGGAACGACGCTTTGAATATTATAATTATGTTGTTATCGCATGTACAATGCCTTAGACTGGTTGTAGACCGACATATACATCGAATGATTATTTCCGGTATGTAAATTTTAATCTTACGACAGATTCCGGCCAATGGCGCACGCTGATCCGTTGGTTTCCGTAGCAATCTAGTTTTCTATTTTTTCCGACACAAACAACCATTTACTAATCGTGCTGTTTAGTGTTAAATAAGCGTTAAGGTACATAGATTCCGATTCTGAAATCAGTTTGAAGCGCAGCATACCTCTTTAATATTGTAAATGCCCCTCACCTTGATGGAGATGTTCCCCGTACCCCATCTTAGGGGGTTTATGTACTTCAACTTATTCGTTCCGCTAGAGCTTGTTCTGCTGTTGACGATTTTAACAGTCGAAATCTCATTTTAACTAAAAAGCTGTTTAAGCAAGGATGTAGGTATCATAAACTAAGAAAGACATTATCTAAATTTTATCATCGAAATCTCTCACTTATTGGCAAGTACAAATGTAATCTTAAGGCGCTCCTGCGACACGGTATTTCACATCCAGAATGTTATGGTAATGTGATTCACAAACTTCCAATAAAAATATTGGACATACCCATTTTCTAACTTTGTTCATAAATACATTGCAAAATTCATTAATAAGGGATATGATCCTATGGTACTACAAGATACTGCATGTCTGGTTGTCAACCCTTTTATAATTGGCAATCACGCTGCCCTCTTTGCATGTACTCCGACAAGAAAGGTTTAGTACTCTACGAAGGCGACCTCTTAAATCCGAAAACGGAAGGAGGACGTCGAAAATTTGTACTCTTTTTTATCGTACCCATTATTACTTTTCTACAGTTACTCTGCGATAGGTGAATACAGTTGTTTCACTTAAATATGTTTTCGTTTTATATGCACTTTACCACTGCAATCGCGGTTGTTGTAGATTAGTCGGAGAGGGGATACGTTTATTTACACTGTTTTTCTTTTAGGGTGGGGATGGAATAAGTGTGAGGTTGGGCGCCCCTAAACCGGTTTAACCCCCCCCCCTCCCCAGTGACATTTGTCACTGACCGTTCCAAGGCGGTACTTCCATCTTCCCCCTATTGTTTGTGTGTTATGTCTGTGCGCCTCTCTGTGTCTTTATATGCATGTACATTTGGTGTTTGTCGTCGTCGTGCTGTTTGGGCGGTTGTGTCTTTTGTATACGGTGTTTCCTGCATGACTCATACATATACTTTGTGTTTAATCCTTCACGTTACTATCTTTTCTAGTACAAACTCTATATTTGTGTGATTTGTCTTTCGTTTTCTGGTATATGTTTCATTATACCAAAACCAAAAACATTCGCTACATTATTGGAAATTACAAATGGTGGCATCTACATGTTAATCTTAGTTTTCCCCAGACATAGATAAATGTGCTACCGCAACTTCTTCCTGTACTCAACTATGCACAAACTCGACTGATATCTATAAATGCGCTTGCAATGTTGGATATAAAACAGATCAAATTTGGCTTCATGTTGCGTCAGTTTGTGCATACAAAGTTGCCACTATTGTCGTTTCTAGATGATCATTGTTTTAGAAGAACATGTTTATTAATTCATTTATGTCAATATTAGAATACAGTAATGTATGCATGAGACTGGTATATGTCTTAACCCTTTCCCTCATATAAACGTGTTTTCACGCATTTGCAAACTAAGTAGACCCAGACCAGATGACTCCTAGAGGAGCCATCTGATCAGGGTCTGCTCTGTTTGCTGATGGAATTTTATAGATATGTTTCTTTACTTTTAAAATGGCTACAATTTTCCACCTTCTATATATCATTATTACTCTTTTGTCCATGAATATTCGGTAGGTATTGAAATTGGAATAAACATAGAACAGGTAAAGACATTCTTGGATATTGTTTATTGTACTTTCGGGGTTCATTTATTATCAGCGAAAAACGGCGAAATGACAGATGTACATTCAGTGTCGTTTTTTTCTATAGACATAGATGAGTGTTCACTAGGGACATCTTCCTGTCCACAACAGTGCAATAACACGATTGGTAGCTACTTATGCGACGCTTGCAATGCCGGATATACTACAGATGATGAATCCAACTGTATAGGTTTGTACATTCAAATTTGCGACTTGGGTCTGAATATATGTTCTTTCCACATCACTTACTATCTTTAACTATCACACATCTATATCATCAACACAAAAGCTATTGTAAACATATATTGGATCGCAAATTGTTACTTGTTTCCTTCTCAGATGAATGTATGAATGAGGATTTTTTCTGTACACAACAATGCACAAACACTATTGGCAGCTACACATGCATGTGTAATGATAAATACAAAGTATGGATCCGTATGATGATTCTAAGTGTGTACATGCAACTCGCAACCAGTGCAAGTTTCTGTACCTCATTTATGTAAATAACAGTACACGGCAAAGTTTTCAAAAGAGAGATGCAACTGTCTATTCTAGGGGCTAATTGTTCGTATCTATCCGCAGGGTTATGTCTTCTGTTTGATTTCTCGAAATTATGTTAGTATTACTCAATATATCGCTGCCGCACTGCTTAAAATCATTTTCTTTTTACTGTTTTCTTGACGACACTGTTGTGCAACATGTTGCACAAACAGGTATTCGACCGATCCACCCGATGATGAAATCTTAACCCTTATCCTTCAAACACGATTTGGTCTTATTTGCAAACGGATTGGATTGGACCCAGTAGATGAGATGCCGAGAAACTCGGCGTCTAATCAGTGTCAAAGCTCAGACAAGCATTTCCTAACTGCATCCAGCAAACGGATTTAAGTGAAAAAACAGCATATCACAGTTTGAGCAGATAGTAGTTTTCCGGCAGGATAAAGATAATGTGCAAAGTTCTTATACAGTACTAATACTATACTACACTACCTACTCAGTGTTTCCTTTCTCTTCTTTGCATGTATAATCCTGATCTTTAGAACTTTATGCTAGGAATTGTTTGAGTTGGATGGTCTTATTTCACGGCATATATCACAATCACTTTAACAACTGTCTTTCTGTGTTCTTATTAAGAGCGTATTTCTTTACCAACGTTTCGTTTTCTTTCATTTTCAAACATGGATTTCATCTAATCAATCTCGAAGAATTCCGTTATATATTGGAATTACAAATGTGTGCTAAAGATTGTGGTATCTACACAACACACCCATTTTTCCGCAGAAATAGATGAATGTGCTTCAGAGACTTCTTTCTGCCCACTACAATGCAAAAACACGATTGATAGTTACTTGTATATATAGGATCTACATGACTCATCTAGATGCATAGTTATTTGATGCAAATCGCAACTAGTAAGACACTACATGTATTTTCTTTTAAATAACAGTTAATACTTTAGACCAATAATCTTAAACTCAGTATGTACCTTGCCATCTTCTCAATTCGGTAATCCTTTAATTTTTTGTACTGCTTAATATTTCTTTTATCATGTATAATGTGCATTAAACTGCAATATTGAGATATTTGATACGTATATTGAGTACTCGCTTTCTTTTTATATATATCCCTAAGCCCATGTCAGTTTACTCTTTGTTTGACATTTAGTGCTAAACCAGTCTCTCTTATGTTGCCTTATGTGATCTTTTTTATGCATGTTACTCTTTGAAATGCTTAATATTTATTTCTACTAATGTGTAAATAATATGACAGAATTCAAGCAGGGGTTACAATTTGTCTTAAAGACGTCCACCTTACATATTATTAACCTTACAGTGTTACTCGTTTCGTTTTTACATGTATTATTCCTTTAGATCAATTTGAGAAGAAAGTTTGTATAATGTGTTTCATCTTTTTCATAGTTATGTTCCCTTTTAAATGTTAATATGTGTTTCAATTCCACAATGTACCATACGCATCTCTCTTTGCTTGTGATTTGACATATAGAGGATCTTATATGAGTGTTCTTGATTATTGGATTTATTAAATGAGTCTTTTTAAAACGATAAAAACGAGCTTTAGCGATTTTTTTATCGTTTTAAAAAGACTCATTAATAAATCCAACAATCATGAACACGAATGCACGATTCTATTTATAACATAACAAACACAAATGTTTTTGCAGCCAATATTTCAGCAGTAACGTGGATTGTTATAAATTCTCCTTACATATAGAAATGATGAATGAAATGTGTTATTAGGTTCGCTTAGTAACAAAGTACTGTAGGTCCAAAATTTCCAACTGTTTTTTGACTTACTGTCATATCAACCAGGATCTAATTTAGACCTCTCTGGTATTCAATTTAACTGTGATAGTTTATGATAACAAATCCATACAGAAACACGTCAAAATAAATTTTGAATTACAGTTTCGACATACAAACACGTCATATTATGACGCCACTGTACACAACACGTGTCTGTGTAAAGTGCGCCATTTGCTCATAGTTTAAATGAAGGCCCACATACAGTTCGCCTACACGTCTGACACTCACTATCAATGGGATTCAAAATGCGCATTCGTTTTGGTATATTAAGCCCTTCATCAGTTTTGTATACACATGGACATGGACATTTCCACCGTGAAAAGAAATCGATTCAAATTCAGTGAAAAAGTTTAGTGAAATGGACAAAATATTCAGTACGAACTGCTGCATAAAACTGTGTTGGAACAGGAGGAAGATTTTTGCGACTAACTGTTTTAGAGTACTGAGTATAACATATTTTGAAATAAGTTTATGCTGTGCTGGATTCAGATGACTAGATTCTATAGTTGTTGCTTGACGAGATATCTTTATGAGTAGAAATCTGCATTATCTGATTTGCCGGGACGTTAAAATGTTATTCAGCCTTTGAATCATGTATTTGTGTGTACTGTGGTTTGCTTCTTGTTTGGAATGATACCTGTTTTCTGGACCATACGTAACGGCGTAGATGATAATGTGTCTATTCCTACAGGATTTCTTTTAAACAAAAGGACATGCGATGAAGAAAATGTAAAGTTGTGGAGGCAATTTTTTATGTAGAATGGATGGTTTGGGTCAGAGTAGCTTGCAGGTCTTTTTGACATACATTTTGTAGATATTTACTGACAGCGATTATAATTTGTATCATTTTATCGAAATTAAGGCGCCAGTGCCAACCGTCCTTTGCCATCTATCGTGACTCAATCGTTCACAGGTAGGTCACCGTCCGCCACTTTGCTTTGACAGCGCGTATGAATACAGTTAGGTCGTTCGAATGTTATTCGCTAGTGAATATATGCCCGTGAATATCAAAATATACATGATAGTTGTAACAGGGGGAGAAAAATATGCAGCCAGACCGAGGCTCGAACCCGGGACCTTCGGACTACCGTTCCGACGGTCTACCGACCGAGCTACCGGGCCGCTTACATATTCTTCATCCCGACTGTGTTCGGTACCGTGACATATTTCCCCACTTAATTGAAATTCGTCCTCGAATTTATTCAATCGTGAGTAGTATATATATATTTGAAGGCGTCTTAGATTAACCATACAAATATGCCACGGTCCCCCGTTGGGCGCCAAATGTAACAGGGGAGAAAAATATGCAGCCAGAACCGGGGCTTGAACCCGGGACCTTCGAACTACCGTTCCGACGCTCTACCGACCGAGCTACCGGGCGGCTTACATATTCTTCATCCCGACTGTGTTAGGTTCGGTACCGTGACATAGTGTTACGTCACACTGAAGCCACGAGTTATGTTATAAATTTATCTGTACTGATGAGCTCCCAAATCCGGTAATGGAAGGAGGGTGTCGAATATTTCTTTGTTTTTCTTTCTGTCGTACCACTAATGGCTTCTCTACAGTTGCTCAGTCAGAAAATCCACCGAGTACATTTGTTACCGGCTTCAAGGTAAAACGTTTTAGATCGCTGAGAACATATACCTTGATTATTTGGTGTCGTCCCAGTTCATGTGTTTAACGATTCCTTGTTCTATGTCTTGCATGTGCATGTTTATACAACTGCTGTCACTTTGTTTGGAAACGTTTGAGCGTAGACGGCGGTTATATTTATCTATACTGTTCGTCTGACTGGATAACGAAGAAATAAGTGCGAGGTAAGATGTGTCTCCTAATCATGCTTTAAATGGCAGTGGTATGTTTCCAACGTGGTACTCCAAGTTTCACTCTATTTTTATGTTCGAGATCAACACTCCATTGTGTCATCACGTATATTGCCTTTTGTTTTCACCCCAATCAGTGAGAAATATTCTATATTACTGAATCTGGTGTATGTAGTTTCTCCTCTCATCAATATTATATTATCTGCTATGTCTTCTATTGACAGTTTACCTTTAGGATATTGCGTTATCGTTTTCCTTATTAGAGAAACGCAGGCTAAAATGGCATAATCTTGGGTAGATTGAGGCGTTACAGCCTGTCTTTTCTTAGATGAGTTTGTTTGAGTTTTGCTTTTACGGCCCAGCTTATATGATGCCGGTGTAAACAGACAAGAAACAGTTCTACAAATGTCGTGTTAACATATATTAACTCTCAGTCGTATCGCCATGTGTTCTTATTTCAACTTCATGTTTCCATCCTTATCAGTAGAATATCTTCTACCCAAGAAACTGGAAACATTCCTACATTTTATCAACACAATTATGGTGATAAATTCGTATTTGACAGTCGCTATCACAATCTCCCTTGCACTTGGTTTTGTGTTTAAGCGTCATTTTCAGTACTTCAACGTAATTTTTGTGTTGATTTTGTCTCTCGTTTTCGATTTATGTATTTCATCATACTAACCTTAAGGACGTTAAATACATTAAAATGGCCATTCCTGTTAAAGTTCGTAGTATCTACACGTTACTCTCATTTTTCCACGGACATGGATGAATGTGAGGTTGGACGCTCTTCCTACCTTCAACTATTCACAAATACGATCGGTAGCTAATCATGCGTTTGCAATGTAAAACAGATCCAAATGAATAGTTTTGTACATGTACAAATCTCAACTAGTGTCGTTTCTACCTGACCTTTGTTTGAACATATATTTTAGATCATACATTATACGAATACAATTTACCAATTCTGTAATCTTAGTATTGTTGTTTGTCCTTGAATGCTGAATATTTCTTTTTTTTCTATCATTATGTTCATTAAGCTGTTATATATTTTAAAGACGCCTTTGCGTTGCACACTCAGGAGATTGGTGAACGTTCCTCTATTGCTCTTTTATCAAAATTCAAACACGGCGACATATTACAACATATTCATAATAAGCACTTTCAGTCTCCACCTCATGATGCAATCTATTCTGTAGTTTCGTTTTTCTAGGGACTTCATTTATGTTTCATGTAATTCACAAGCCGGTATATAGAAGATTCAAATAATGGTGCAGTATTAACCATTCGCTTGCTGAATTTTAAAATACATTTCTCCTTCTTTACCCATGCCCTGTTGTATAATTACATATATCTTCACTATGTACAAGTATATCGCTGTGCAATCACTGCTCTGGAGTCTTCACTATTTACAGGTAGGTATATTGACGTGAATAGCAAGCGAAGGGTTAAATGGTATTAGTGCCAACATCTTGAGCAGTGTTCTGTTCCTATAAAGCATGTATATTGTACTGTATCTCCGTCTGTATATGTTAGTTTCTTTTCTCTTTAATACTTACGGGGGATTTCTCTTAGTAAAATGTGTTTCTGTTTTTCATAGATATAGACGAGTGTGCTTCTTCCGAGTCTCCATGTGATTACTTGTGCAGTAACACAGACGGTGGCTATATATGCACCTGTGATATTGGATATGTCATAGATTCGACAAATACTTCAAAGTGCATTAGTATGTATAAATATACTTAGTACATTGGGACATTTTCATATTTAAGATTCATTACATTTCTCTGAATTATTAGATAATTGCATTTGGACACTTGTAGTAAAATGTCTCTTAATGTGCACTCAGTCGATTTAGGGGAATTCAACATAAAAACGGTCTATGTTTATGCGGACGCAATTTATTGTTTTGACATATTAAATGTTTTATTGAAATATGCTTAAACCCACTACAGCAGATTCGTTTGAGCTTGTATTATGGTATGCACCGCTTTCAACTACGAAGGCATATGGGCGGCGTTTATTCCGGACGAGATACAAAATAGTGCAGACCTTGAAACGAGGGGTGTTCAGATATGAATGCAACCAGACCGATGTCTCGCGTTTAACCACGATTTGCTAGAAATAGTTACATTATCGTATAGATGAAAGTGTAACCCCTCCGTTGATACACTACATGTTTTAATCCCTTCAGTCTAGCTTTGACAATAGCTCGATAACCAGTGTCTACTAATGTACATTAAAGCTTAAATTGATGGGAAAAGGTCTCCTTTCACCGACCAAATACGGTCCTATATCAAGAACCGTTGTGTTCTTGGTATGCGGGCAAAAACATATTCAATGAAATATGCCGTGTTTATGGGAAAATGAACTTCCTTTTTCATCTGTCACACGGTGGTGTAAGAAATCTAAAAGCGGCATAGATTCAGTGACAGATGCGCCTCATGTACACCGTGCGAGAACTGAAACTTCGTCAAAATTAGTTGGAAAAGTTTGATTGCAACCGATGCAAGATTTACTAGTCATATAGCTAAACGCGTTGGTATCTCAGTAGGAGCTGTTCATACAATTCTCAGACGCGATTTAAAGATGAGATGGATAAGCGACAGGTTGATATCCCATCTTCTTAGAAAAGAGCAAAAACTTGCTGGTGTAAGAATCGCCAAACAATTGTTGAAAAAGTTCCCTAAATACAACAATCGATCTTTTACAAATATCATTACTGGCAATGAGACATGGGTTCACTTTTATGAACCCAGGCGGAAGATACAGAATAAAATATGGACACCCAAAGGAAGTCAAAGACCTTGCACAGCAAAACGCACCATGAACGTCAAAATGTAATGCATGAAATTTCCTTTACAAATCAAGGTCCTGCTATTCAAATTGCCGTACCAAAGGGTAAATCTGTATATGCCAAATTTTACAAAGGCAGGGTCCTACATAAATTAAAGAAACAGTTTGCAAAGCGTCGACCAGTAACTTGTTTCCGTGGTGGCAGGCTGTTGCATGACAATGCTTCGTCACACAAAGCTGCCATTGTACGCAAAAATCTGAAACAGGAAACCGTTTTCGAGCTTCCTCGCCCCCCTTATTCGCCAGATCTTGCCCCTTGTGACTTTTTCCTATTTCCGAGGCTCAAAAAACACCTTGCTAGAAGAAAATATCAAACGCGCAAAACTTGTTTTGAAAATTGAATACCGCTTAAGCTGGTACTAGGGGACATGAGTAGTGTTGCACTTTTAATTACTTTTCATGAACAGGCTCAATAAAAGTGCAAATATGAGTCATGCAGGAAACGCCACATACTAGCCACCCGAACAGCACCACAAGAAAACACAGCAAATGTACATAACTAACAAAACACAAAGAGACGCACAAAACCACAACAAACAAACAATAGAAGTACCGCCTTGGATAATAATAGTCATTTGGGGTTTAAACCGGTTAAGGGGCGCACAACCCCACATTTGAGCTTGTATTTGAGTCTGCACCACTTTCAACTATGAAGGCATATCGGTGGCATTTATTCCGTACGAGATACAAAATAGTGCAGACCTTGATAAACAAATTGCATTAGAATTGTACGACTAATCTATATATACATTGTTAACAATTGAAGTCGACAATATGTTGATTATGTCTATGCATTTTAATCAATAGAGCATTAAATATTTATTGAATGGGCATATTGGTTTCGTAGATGACCGAGTCTTCAATGTTCTCTTTTCATAACGCTATTTTTGCTTTGGAAAGATCTGCAGCTTTCAGAATCATGTGCAAACAGTTTATACGAATTAGTCGGCGTCTTGTCATCAGGATCCAAAATGTCTATTATAATACCTAAAACATGCGAAAATGCTTCTAGCAGACGACAATGCTTGCACTGAAAGGATTAAGCAGAAAGAAATAACACTAATCTTATTGTTATGTAATCATTACCTGAAATGGAACGTTTTCCTGCTATAAGCTATTTGACATAAATAGTAAAACCTCTCTATAACGGCCACTGAATTGTGCAAATTAATTAGTATTTAGGACAGGTGGCTGCTTAAAGCAAGAAGAAAGTAAAATTGAACGCTCCAATAGGAACATGATGCAGCCACCTGCCTTTAACACAAAATAATTGATGGAATTTAGTGGCCATTATATAAAGGTCTTACTATACTTGCCGTCTGTATCCAGAAGTTCACTCGCATCTCATTGGTGAGATCCAAGTTGTTTGAAAATCTGTTAATGGTATCTCAAAAGTTTAAATATAACAACACTGAGAATGGAATATGGGGCGATTTTACTCAGTAAAAGTGTCATCTACAAAATTGAAATCATATTGGAATTGAATGTTTTTGCAAAGGCGAAACAAGTATACTTATTGATAATCTACAATACTATTATACAAGTTAAACCAAGTATTGCTCAAACCAGAGAAACACTACAGCATTACTATACCCCACCGCCTGTGGAATCACATTGTCCGTCCTTCAGTCCGTCCGCCCACACGAATTGATAGTTATGTGACACTGAGAACAAAACAAATGTCTTTTTTATGTGACTTAATTTTCATTTTGTGAGACTATTTTGAACAAAAGAATAGTCACATAACACTCAGTCCGTGATAACATCCGTCCGTCAGTCCGTCCGTCAGTCCGCCGCGTTTTTCCCGAGACATTTGCAATTTTATTGAAAACTGCTTTTGATACCACCTTCAAACTTTACCCATTTTCTCACTTTGTTCATCAAATATGATAAAAATTCATTAAAAAGGGTTATGATCCTGTAGTACTACAACATACTGCATGTTTGGTTGTCAACCCTTTTACAGTTGGCAATCACGCTGGCCTCTTTGCATAGTACTCTATGAAGGCGACCTCTTAAATCCAGAAATGGAAGGAGAACGTCGGATATCTGTACTATTTCGTTTTTGTCGTACCCTTTATTACTTTTCTACAGTTACTCTGTTTGCAGCTCAATCATTGAGTACACTAGGGATAGGTGGATACAGTTTGTTCACTTAAATGTTTTCGTTATACATGCACTTTACCACTGTATTTTCCATCGCGGTTGTTGTAGATTAGGCGGAGAGGGGATACGTTTATTTACACTGTTTGTCGTTTAGGGTGGGATGGAATAAGTGTGAGGTTGGTCGCCCATAAACCGGTTTAACCCCCGGTGACTTTTGTCACTGACCGTTCCAAGGCGGTACTTCCATCCTCCCCCTATTGTATGTTTATTTTGTCTTTGTGTGTCTCTTGATGTTTTCATAGTTATGTACATTTGCTGTTTCCTTGTGTTGCTGTTCGGGCGACTCTTTGTTCTGTATGTGGTGTTTCCTGCATGACTCATTTTTGTACTTTTAATACATATTATAAGTGTTATGTGCGGACAGTCTTCTCCATGTTTAACAACTCTCGCACAAATTTTGACAGAATCATGCCCCTTTTGACTGCATATTTTGTCTCTTAATTAGGACATTTTTTGGGAACATTCCATTTTCTTGAAGCCTATTTATGATATTGTCTTCAAACTTGGTACACATTATCAGGGTGATGAGAGGATGTGCAGTTAACAAGGGTTGTCATTCTAAATACATTTTTGAAGGAGCTATTCCCCTTAGTTTCTTTCAGAAGCATTTTTGTCTGGAACATAACTTCTCAAGTATTGTATGCACAACTGTGAAACTTTATATATGGATAGGGGGTAATAAGAGGATGTGCAGTCAACAGGGGTTGTAACTAAATTAATTTTTGATGGAGCTATTCTCCTTAGTTACTTTTCAGAAGCAATTTTTGTCTTTTGTCTGTAATATAACTTCTCAAGTACTGGAGGCACAATTGTGAAACTGTATGTGTGGATAGAGGGTGATGAGAAGTTGTGCAGTCAACAAAGGCTGTAACTCTACCTCATTGTTTGAGGCAATTATTCCCCTTTGTTACTTTTCGGAAGCATTTTTGTCAGTAGCATAACTTCTCAAGTATTGTAGGCGCAACTGTGAAACTTTATATTTCGATAGAGAGTGATAATATGATGTGCATTATACAAGAACTGTAACTCTAAATTCATTTTTGAGGGATTTATTCACCTTTGTTACTTTTTATAAGACATGTCAACGGCATAACTTCTGAAGTACTTCTACATTTCTTCACCAATGAACCTCAAAGTTTGCATCTAAAATGATTTGTAGATGTGTGTGACATAATTTTCATGTGAGTCATTCCTAAATTGGACTTGAAAAATTCTTTTCCAAGTGTGGATGAAAGGATTATTGAGTTATTGCCTTTTGTTCATTGTATATTTTGACAAGGTGGTGGGTTGGGGTATCAATCACCCTCAGTGATAGTTCTGGTTTAAACTTCGTTGCCATCTGAGCTTGCTCAACATCAATCAAAACAACCCGCTAATGCGACCACCTAAAAGAGGTATAATTCTGGGTGCTAGATGCAGATGGTAGCTAAATGCAAGACAAAGGTAATGCAGAAAATTCCCAGAGGAACTTTCTGCATTACTTTCGTCCTGCATTAAGCAACCACCTGCTTATAAAGACAGCTATGGTTATTCTTTAAGTGGTCGCATTAGAGGGGTTCTATTGTACTTGAGAATGAACTTAGACTCAGACGTTTATAACTTCAGAGACAGGATTCAAACAGTTTGAAACAAACGTGCAAACTTCTTATGAAAAGACATTTGCTTTCTTGCCTAAGATTCCCCGTTACCGAGTGGTTAAGGTTAAAGTCGTTTACTTACATTCATTGGCCACTCGCCACTGTTTGTTCGAACCCCAGGCAGGCACTTCGGATGTTTCAGGCGAAGGTGTCAGATGGATTGTTATTGGTTCAAACAATGCTTATTGTGTCTGCATCCATCTGTACTGAACTGGAAGTAGCAAACTATTATTGAACCCGAAACGAGATATGAAATGTATTGAAATGTATAAAGAGAAAGAGATGACAGTGATCATATTATAACCATTTCTTACAGGTATCCGAGACCTCGTTGATGAGTTAACGTATATACAACAGAAAATACAGGAGTTACAAGGTAAAACCACGAAGGCGACACAAACATAATTAATTGGTAAGTCAGACCGGGGGTAGTAGAACTATGGCATAATGGTCATGATGTTAGGAGAAACCGACAAAGAGCGGTAAGACACAAATAAATGGCCATTTGGACCATTATTAATCACCATAGTTGTGACCTGTAATCTTAACTGAACGAGCGACTGACGTGTTTACATAAGATTCAATAATGATGTAATTATTTTTGCAGCTTATATTAATGTGTAGTATATATAGTAGGCATGACGGGCATCACGTGCTTATTTGCTTTCGATAGTATCCGACCAGTTAGCATACTGTGGGCAAACTTGTGATACCATTTGCAATTTTGTTTCGTACGAGTTTTTCGGCGTATAGTATCACTATTATCTAGATACACTCTAATCGTCGTTTTGCAAAGAAATGGAAGTACAGTAAAACCTCTCTATAACGGCCACTAAATTACATCAAGTATTTTGTTTTAAAGGCAGATGGCTGCTTAAAGCAAGGCGAACGTAAAACAGAACGCTCCTATAGGAGCGTTCCGTTTTACTTTCACCTTGCTTTAAGCAGCCACCTGCCCTAAATAACAACTAATTAACACAATTTAGTGGCCGTTATAGAGAGATTGTACTGTAGCTATTTTCAATCTCGTCGTGCTGAAAATTAGTGTTTACTCAATCTCTGATCTGCTTTTTACTGAAGCTTAACGATTTCTTAATCATTTGAGAAAAATTGCCCGAATGGCAAACAGCTTGGATCCTGATGAGATGCCGAGTAACTCATCTCCGCGTCAATAATACTATCTGGGTCGATGAGTTTTGCAAAACGGTAGGAAGGACATCTTGGAAATATTATTCCGCTCTATATTGCAGTATGACTTTGTGTCCCGCTAAATATCTTGAGAGGTTCATTTAATCGCTTTAAAACGCTAAATCTTACATTCATATAACATTTAGTATAATGATACTAAAACGTGTACAGCATTATCTTTATCTGTACAGGGACATCTATCATGTGATATTATTTAACCCATTCCGTCATATATAGATAGATAGATAGATAGATTTATTTCGGCAAACAGAAAACATAATATGGTTCACAAACATGTATCACATCATAATAAATAGTAATTCGTAAAATGATGAATAGTGAAAAGCCATGGCATGCTTTCTATACCAAGGATAACACAATAAAGAGCATGCTCTTATTTCCATTGTGGTCATTATAACATGTGGCATGACATAGAACGGCTTTAAGATATAATATGAATACTATCACAAGTGGATGCTATATCACATGAATTAAATGGTAATTGGAAAAGTAGTAAAGTCAAGCAGGCAAAGCCACATACAAGACGCAACCACCACCAAAACACCGATAGACAGCATGACACACACACACGCACACACACACAACATAACACCCAAACGCACACTCACACACGAAATGAACACAGAAAACACCAAAAGACACACAAGAACCAGAGACAAACGGTCCACACATGAACAAAATCACAAGCACAAAGACGCAAGGCAAACAAAAGGAAGGGTGACACAGAGAGTACCGCCTTGGCACGGTCAGTAGCAAAAACACCACTGGGGGTTTAAACCGGTTTACGGACGTCCTAACCTCACACTTCTCTCAAAGTCACCCTAGCTTTACAATTAGTGTAAATAAAGGTATCCCCGCTGGACTTACTAAATAGAATATCAACATTGGCACCAAAAGCAGTTACATTTATAAATACTATCACAGTCACAGACAAAAATGGGTACGCAATTGTTGTATCACAGTCCCTTAATCTAAAACGTAAGAAATACAAGTTCTGCACCAGTAAAGTAATTGATAATAGTGCATGATAGAACAAGTTGTTTGCCGAAATTTATAAAAATCACAAGCAGTCGAGCTCATTAAAATGATGTGTAAATATAAACAATACTAAGAAATAATATCGCTCATTAAGTGCCTCTTGATTGCTGACTTGAAGGAAGATAAGTTGTTTATCTTAGAATATTTCAACTGGTAAGATGTTCCAATAGTGTATGTCTTGCCTAAATGTAATGATAAATTGTTATCAATTAATCACTGGCTCACTCGGCCAAGATCTTCAGAGAGTGTCATTTCCACAGAGGACAAATGTTTGCCTGAAACAAGTATGGCTGAATCATCAGCAAAAAGCATAAGCTTATTTTAAACAACAGCTGACATGTCATTAACATAAAGTAAAAACAGGAGAGGGCCAAGAATATATCCTTGGGGCACACCACAGGTAACAGTTTCCGTAGAAGAAAAGGTTCCAGACACATCAACAAGCTGTCGCCGATCAGAAAGGTACGACGAAAACCAAGTCAAGATTCCAAGGTCCAGATGCTTCAAGTTTCATTCAAAGTATAGAATGGTCTACTGTATCAAAAGCTTTTTGCAGATCTAACATTACCACGCCAACAAAATTGCCATCTCCATTTTCTTTTCTAATAAAATCAGTGAGGTGTATCAAACATGTGTCGGTGGCATAGCCGCTTCTGACTGGAACTTATAAAGTATATTTTTGCTTCTAAAATAGTATTCAATTTGATCATATACAACCCTTTCGAGTATTTTGGGAAAAACATTCAAAATTGACACAGGTCTGTAGTTGCCAGCATGTCATCTGTCATTCTTCTTAAAATCATGTGGTTGGTGATTTTATACTTACTGTATATTTATTGCATATATTTCATTGACTGGGTAGATAATCATGTGGTTCCTACCGGTTAGTGGTTATACATTTATTGTATATCTATTGCATATCTTTCATTGACCGGGTAGATAATCATGTGGTTCCTACCGGTTAGTGATTTTATATTTATTGTATATCTATTGCATACATTTCATTGACTGGATGGACGATCATGCCGTTCCTTCCGGTTTATGATTTCATATCTATTGTATATATTTTGTATATCCTTCACTGACCGGATGGACGATCATGCGTTTCCGTCCGGCTAGTGATCTTTATATTTATTGTATATCTATTGTAAATCTTTCATTGTCTGGATAGATAATCATGCGGTTCGTTCCGATTATTGATTTCATCCATGTACAGCGCTTTTGCGCACATGTCCTGTGTGAAAAGAGCGCTATATAAATGTGGTATAATAATAATAAAGGGGGATAACTCTGGCAGACTTAAGCTCATCAGGAACAATACCTTGGATGAGGGACAAATTTATTATGTGGGTTATAGGACCAACAATAACACATGACCCATCTTTAATGAAAAATATGTCATATGCTATTTTTAGATCCAACATTTTTTGTATAAATCTACCGAAAAGGAGCATTTACTAGACAAGAGGAAAATTCTAGAATTGTGTAGTTCAGAAACCATTGTGATAAATAGATAATAAGCTCCATTGGATCAAATGCTCTATATATCACAATGGTTTCAAAAAGTGAATTTTACAGATATCTGTACTGATACGTTTTAGAGCATTTCTATATTGTAAATTTTGGCAGGACTGAACTTTTTGTTGGAGTTACCCCGAAGTTCGAGTTATCCGAGATCGAGATAACCAAGTTCAACTATATGACACAATAATAAACTATTTGTCTGTCTGTCTGTCTGTCTGTATAATATTCCACGCTTTTTTCAGAACCGTTGTACAGGTATTATCAAATGCCTGTCTCCGAGATCATTGAAAATACGACGGAGTAGAAAATATACAACCCACTGCAGAAAACATTGATCAGCATCATGACGACAGTCTGATATTATCAGATAGCGCTCACACAGATCAATCTTATTTCTTGCTTTAACCGAGATCAACAATACATTGGGATGTGACTTCTGTTTTGATCTGTATTGTTTACAAAGGCATTATACAAATCCCCGCATAATTATGCTCCTACTGATTATTTTAACCCTTTCACCGCCGATGTCGCATAAATGCACCACGGCAAATAGTGCAGTCCCAGATCGGGCGCCGCTTTTTCAAGACGGTCTTTGATCTTGGAATTCACTTTTTGTCTCAATCTCTATGTTTATATCTGTGCTTTATTCCTTTGAAATTTGCATTTGTTTTTATCTCACTTCTTTATTGTACCGAATGATCTAACAAAAATTGGATTGCAGACGACAATTAGAAAGTTTGGGCCGAAAGGGTTAAACGTACACTGTCTGCGAATACCCAATTCACCATTTAACTTTGACAAACTCTGAAGCAATCAATATTACCGCAAGTTATTCGAGATAAAAATAATTCCAATGCTAAATAATTGCCACAATTATAGCAAACAGTAAATTGATTATTATGTTCAATTCTCCACCAACAAGTTGCATCCGAATAAACTAGAAATTCCCTGAGCAATTAGCATTGTGATATGTGTAAAAACAGCTGTCACAACCGATAGAAAAGTTTCATATACCAGTTTCAGGTACAACAGTTGTCCACATTTGTGTAAAATTACAGCTCAAATGCTTTCATAGATATTGCGTAAACACTGAAAGCACACCGTTTTCACTTTTCCCAGAAAACACAGGACAAGAAGGGTTGTGTGTTCTATGTACAAATGGGCTCAACCCTGTTGTTTGTGGTGCTCTGGTAGAGTGTTGTGCTGGTAGAAATTGAACATTATACAAATGGTTTTTTTACAACAAATGCTTTATATAAACTGTGTTACTACATGTAAAATTTTGTGATACAAATTTATTAGGACGAGTTAATTAAATCAGATCACATTTGATGGACTTATTAAGCTGTTATATTTTCTTTTGAGTGTAATATTTTAAAAGTGTATTACAGAACTTTACATTTTTTACAAGTTAATTTGTTTTAATAAACATTGGTGACACGTTTTACGATGAATAAATGCCAAGTTCTTTTCAAATGTACTTATTACATCCAAAATCCTATTTCTGGGACGAGTTAATTAAATCAGATCACATTTGATGGACTTATTAAGCTGTTATATTTTCTTTTGAGTGTAATATTTTAAAAGTGTATTACAGAACTTTACATTTTTTACAAGTTAATGTGTTTTAATAAACATTGGTGACACGTTTTGCGATGAATAAATGCCAAGCTCTTTTCAAATGTACTTATTACATCCAAAATCCTATTTCTGGGAATATTGAAAACAAGGTGCCTTCAGTATTTACGCAATATCTCAAAATCTATAAAAACATTTAAGCTGTAAATTTACACAAATGTGAACCACTGTTGTACCTAAAAACAGATATATGAAACTTTTCTAACGGTTGAATAGATTAAGAGAAATAAGAAATTGAATTTGGGTTGCATTTTTTCTCGGACACCCTGTAGTAGTTTTGATGTTTCTTCTTGGTTTTGCCGGCTTTGTAAATATGGATGTTGGTAAAGCATGTACCAATCCCTCTATTACCTTATACATAAGACGAAGGCTTAGTCTCCTGTCTTCAAGGGTCTCTAATCCCAGTTGTTCTCTCATTATTGTGATTGCTCCTGTGTCTCTGTCCTTACAGTTCTTTTTATGAACCTGATTGCACGGTTTTGATTTTTTCCCAATTTGTCTATGTCGCCTTTTGTGGTAAGGATTCCAGATGGTTGCGCCATACTCCATGATAGATCTTACTACTGAAATGTATGCTGTGTTCCTGCATTTTTCGGGAACATTTCTTAGGTTTCGTCTTAAGAATCCAAGTTTGGCGTTGGCTTTTTTGCATACATTGTTTTATGTGCACATCCCACTTGATGTCTTTGGATATCTGTATGCCTAAATATGGATTATCTTATACCTCTTGTATCATATGGCTGTTGAGTTGGTAATAATTTGGATACCTTTTAGTTATGGAGAGTATGTAACATTTTTTCGCATTGAATCTCATACCCCATTTGTGTGCCCATGTTTCCAGGTTTGTTAAGTCTCCTAAGTTCCTTTAGGAGCTTTCAATATTACTTTAGACCTGTATATAGCTGTCACATGTGTTTCTAGATATGCTTAGTAAAACATTTTAGAACAATTCAGTATTGTAAATTTTGGAAGGACCAAACTTTTACTCGAGTTATCTCGAAGTTCGAGTTATCCGAGTTCGAGTTATCCGAGTACGAGATCAAAGCTCAACTGTAATTACAGCAAACAAATCACAGAGGTTTACAACGTGTATTTCAGTTTCCTGCCAACAAGTTGTACATTAATCTTAAGCCTGCTGATTAACCCATTACCTCATAGGCTTTTTTTGGTACAACCTCTTTGAATTATTATACCGAAACGGAGCATTAATTAGAGAAAATGATTTTTTTAGAATGTTGTAGTTTGAAACCATTGTAATAAATAGAGCATTTGCTCCAAAAGGAGCAAATGCTCTATTTATCACAATGGTTTGACAGAGTGAAATTACAGAGTCGTCAAAAGTCGTCAATATGAGGGAAAGGGTTAAATTAATTTTACAGAAATACATTTTCAAAATTCAAGCTATATTCAGTTTGTCTACCAAAATGCAATCAGGGTGTCAAACAGTCTTATCCTGATGAGACGCCGAGTTACTCGGCGTCTCATCTGAATCCAAACAGTTTGCATAGGTATTCACTCATCTCCCATAGAAGGCTAGATGTTAACCCACACCTTAACCCGTCTAGTGCTGATTTTCCAAAGCGGACCGGCCCATAATCATTTGCAAGATTAGTTTGAATGACTCGTGCATGCCCTGCTCAGAGCGCGTCTATGAGTAGGATCTACACGGTTTTCAAATTTCAATATACCCGCTTGCCACATTCAGTGGTAAAACTAGAAAAGTAAGAACTGGGACAAGTGAAGAAACAGGTGTCATATGTTTTCATTATATATTAGGTCTGAATATGACATCATACTATGTGTCATG